>JAJHZJ010000055.1:7467220-8755988 GCA_023548195.1 Bettongia penicillata ogilbyi | reverse complement strand
TTCTTGCATCTCTCTCATTTCCTTTCCCAATTTTTCCTCTGCCTTTCTTATTTCATTTTTTGTGTTTGTGTTTAATTTGCATTTTTTTTGCAAAAAAAATTTGCATTTTTAGGCTTTTCATGCCACTGTTTTAACACTGTTGTCTTCTTCCAAATTTATTTTTTGATTTTCCCTGTCACCATAGCAACTCTTTATGGTCAGGGGTTTTTTTGTCCATTTTTCCAGCCTATTTCTTGACTTTTAACTTCATGTTAAAGTTGGACTCTACTCCTGGAGTCCTGTTTCTGTTTTCAGAGCTAATTCTGGGGGTCTATAAATTTTTAATGCTTCCAAGGTGGTATGATCTAAGTAGAGGTGAAGTCACGGCTCTCCTGGCCTATATTCTGGTCTTTACTCAAGAAGGGACCTTGTTCCCCTATACCACAAATGCTAGCACTCCTTTTGGCCCTGGGACTGTGACCAGGTCGCCACAATCACTAGTGCTACTTTCTGCCTTGGAATTAAGACTAAACACTCTTTTCCACCCTTGAACTATCACCAGGACCCCTGTTTTCCTTCAGCCACAAGCAATAGCACTCCTCTTCACTCTAGGACTGTGACCTGGAACTGTGTATGGGCAACTCAACAGAGTCCTAAATGCAGCACTCACAAAGGGTCCTCTGCAATCTCTTCCTAACCACTTGTCTGAACCCTTTACCATCTTGGGATGGAGGGCTCCCAAAGCTATTGCTGCTGCTCATGTAACACCAGTCTGCTGTTGGTGCAGGAGTGTGGTCTGCACTGTGCTCCAAGCCCACCATGACCACCACCCTGGTGAGGAAGACCTTTTCTGTTGAACTCCTAAACTATCTTTGACTGGAAAATTATTTCATCCAACCTTTCGTTGGTTCAGCACTCCAGAATTACATCTGAGGCATTATTTTTAAGTTGTCTGGAGGAGAATTTGGGAGAGTTCGGTTAAGTTTCTTCTCCTACTCTTCTGTCTTGACTCCACCCTTTGGGATCTTTTCTGAAAGTTACTCTAAAGAAACTGAACTATTTTCATCATTTCCAAGATCTTAAAACTTCAAGCAGGACAAAGTCTTGATTGATTTCATCTATTTCTTTAACTCCCCAAATTCTGTCATTTCTTTCATCTTGTCAGTAGAAGTAAAATATCCAGTTTAAAATAGACTTAGAAATCATGTACAATCATCTGTTCCTTATAAAAATGTGAATAGAATGTACCCCCAGGAAAATATGAAAAGGCACCAATCACCCACAAATGATGGGATAAAACTTCCCCTTTTTTTAATCTTCTATTTCCTTTTCATCAGACTTCTAGCAATTCATCTACATATTCATCCAATGGGCATTCATTGAGAACTGGCCACAAATAAGGCATTGTACTGGGTATACATTTGTGAAACAAAACCATCTAGTATATGATAATCTAGTATGAAATGTATTATTCTGAAATACAGCAGCATTTTATTTATAGCTTGTGTGTGGCATATAAAATAATAGTCTACTTTGTATTAGTAATTAGGTTTTCTATAAGTTTCAACTGCCATATTAGAATATAAGTAAACAGGGCAGGAATCAGGTATTATTTATCTTTAAATGTGACATATTGACTAGTACAATGCCTTATGCATTCTAAGGAATGGGAATAAAGACCTGTAATTTCACTGGCATAAGTAAAGCAAAACTCTCTATACCAGTGCAAGTCACCTTCTCTACAACTTATAGTCACAGAGAAGTTTCCTAGAGTACTGGAAGGTTAAATGTTTTATCCAAGATCATACTGCCAGTATATGTCAAAGGGAGAACTTGAACTCAAGTCTTTCTCAATTCAAGGCCAGCTTTCTGCTTGTTACACCACACTGTCACTAAATAAATGCCATACATATTGTCTCCAAAATGCTTGAAAAAATGAACAACATGTTACAAAGCAGAATATGGTAAGAATATGCAAATAAACAAGCAATAATTCAAAAGAGGAGGAGGCTATTTCCAAATGTAGTAATTAAGAAAAGCTTCATGAAGGAGAATGAGAATCATGTCTGAAAGAATGGAAAATACTGCTAGGCAGAGAAGAGAAGAGGAAATACAAACAAATGGAATATCATAAGCAAAGAAACAGAGATGGAAGAGTACAAGGTATTGTCAGAGAGATCAAAGTACATCGAGTTTTCTGGTGCAAAATGTTTATTAGAGTAGTGAGAGATAATGCTAGAAAGTCCCATAGAAGCCAAATGTTAGAAGGTCTTGAATAATAAGAAAGAATTCTAAATTGAGCGATGTAGATCCACTGAAAGGTTAGTGATGTGGGGGCAGCTAGGTGGTGCAGTGGATAGGGCACCAGTGCAGGAGTCAGGAGTCAAATCTCACCTCAAATACTTGACATTCACTAGCTGCATGACCTTGTGCAAGTCACTTAACCCCAATTGCCTCATCCTGGGTCACTTCCATTCATCCTGATGAATATCTGGTCACTGGATTCAGATAGCTCTGGAGGAGAAGTGAGGCTGGTGACCTGCACAGCCCTCCCTCACTCAAAACAAAGTCAAGTGCTAGTCATGTATTTGAAGTATTTATAAACTCAGAACAAAGAAACTTTTTCCTTCTGTCACCTTTGTTTTAAGCAAAATATTGAGCACCTCTCCTCCATGTACTCAGAGATCCAGTGATATAGAACTCATTCCTAGCACAAGGTTTCCAGCTCTCAATTGCCTCATCCTGGGTCCTCTCCAGTCATCTTGATGAATATCTGGTCCCTGGATTCAGATGACTCTGGAGGAGAAGTGAGGCTGGTGACCTGCATTTCCTCCCTCACTCAAAACAAAGTCAAGTGCAAGTCATGTCATCATTTCTCTAATGGCATGGTCTTCTTCAGCAACGAAGGATGAACACACATATTTCAGCTCCTGAATCCAGCATTTTCACTGGCTGTTCCCAATACCTGGAATTCTCTCCCTTCTCATCTCCATCTCCTGGCTCTGCGGGCTTCCTTCAAGGTCCAGCTAAAGGTCCCAACTTTCACAAGAAGTCTTTCCCAATCTTCTTCTAATGTAGTTCCTTCTTCCTGAGATTATTTCCAATTCATCCTAAATATATCTTGCTTATAAATAGTAGCCTGTACATTATTTTCCCCATTAGACCATAAGTTCCTTATAATAAGGACTGATTTTTGTCTTTCTTTGTATCCCTAGCACTTAGCACAAGTGTTTAATAAATATTCATTGACTGATATTGTCTGTGTGTTCAGAACAGATTAGAAGAAGAAGTGACTGGAGTTGGGAAAAAATTGGCTAAGAAACTATTTTTTACTAGAGGCAATAGGAAATGTGAGACTGAAGCTCAAGACAGAGATCTGGTTTATATACATGGATTTGGGAGTCATCTGCACAGAAATGAAAGATATAGATATGTGTTTAAAGGAACAGATAGGTAAGTAGATATATAGATAGATACATAGACAGACAGACAGACAGAAAGAGAGAGATACACACACATATGTTCACTACAGGAGTGAATGAAATAATCAGAGGAAAAGTGACAGGAAGAGAAAAAGCAGAGAACTAAGAATGGAATATTTTATAACATCCCCTATTTAATAGGCCAAGAAGAAGGCAGATCAGCATAGCAGACAAAACATATTACAAAAAGTAGAGAAGAACAAGGATCATGTGGCATAGCTAATTTAGAGGCAGGTCAGAGAAGTGAGTGGGTCAGATAAACTTGGTTCAGTTTAATAAATATTTCTGCTAAGTTCTAGGGGAAATACAAAGTTATTATGGGGAAAGGCTTCCATCCTCATGAAGTTTATAATCTATTTGGAAAATAAGATATATACATAGTTAATAATAATGCATAATAATTCATGGTAAGTGCATTAAAAGAAGAATAAAGTACAACATGACGTCTAAGGAATAAGGTTATTAACAACAGAAGAGACATGAAAGGAATCCTTCATGAGGGAGATGGCTTTTGAAGGCAAATTTTTGTGACTATTTTCATTTGTAATATTTTTGATAATTAAAATTAAATACAAAATAAGAAAAGTGAAAAGAAACAAATACTAAAACTAAAAATAATACAAAATAAGAAAAGGGGGGGAAAAGCATTATCATGTGCACAGCAGAATGGGAGAGAGGATTCAAAATATACAGCAATAAATTTCCAGTTGAAGAAAGCCTATATCAAAACTACTATTGAATTCAATTTTAAAAGACTGCTGGTTCAGCCAATGAATAGTAATGGAAGGATGTTGTAGCCATAAGGAACAGCATGAGCAAATACGCAAAGGTGGGAAACCTCAGGGCATGTTTGGGGACAAAAAGGTAATCTAATTTGGGTAGAAAAGAGAGTAAAGAGGGGAAGTAATAATTTTAATTTAATTTAATTGGAAAGGCAGGGTGCTGGCAGACTGGGGAGGGCTTTGAATGCCAAACAAGAAATCTGAACTTTACTTGAGCATCAACAGAAAGACAATAAAGATGTACTAGAAGAGGAACGGTATTGCATAAAAGGAAAATTTGACAGTGGAAAACCTATTAGAAGAATATTGCAGTAGTCTAGGCAGGTAACAGTATAGGCTGGTTCAAGGATGCTGGCGTGGGAACAGAGAGGGAGACTCATGGAAGAGATGCTAGAAATGTAAAATCACACAGTATATACGTATTGATTATCTTCCAAGGTTAGAAGTCAAAGAGGGACACAAGAATCCGCAGCAATAATCTATGTTGATAAAAAGATGCTAAAAGAATATTTTTAAAATCAGATGCAATGTATTCAATAAAACTGCAGTGCATTTCACTAGAATGAATTGCCTAAAATGTGGAAATGACTGTATCAATGAATTTCCAAAAATATGTGCTGACACAATTTTAAGGTAGACTGCATAAACTAAATTTTTTTTTAATTTTTCCATAATTGGAGACCCAGGAGAGACTAGTGTTTTTTTTTTCCTTGCTTCTATGACAAAAAAAATTAACTTCCAGTTATGTAATTTTTGCACTACCAGCATTTTCCAGACAATGCATGCAATAGACTTCCCAGTTTGGTTTTCAGGTCACTTAGCTTTGCAACGTAATCTCTCACAAAACATCACATATGTTAGGACTTCTATGAGATGTGAATGACATCGTACCCCCTAAACCACTGCCCAGAATAGACCAGACAAAGAGAGAAGGGGGAAATGTGAAGAGGGCAGATGAAGGTGAGTGGGCTCTACCTGTATTGATCCCTTCAGTTAATATCCATGCTCCTGTTGTCTCTGCAGCTTTGATAAGTCCTTGACCAAAAACCTGCTTCAGTTTGCGGGGCATTACAAAGTTCTGAATGCCCCCATGAACAGAGATCACAAGCTTTGGCAGTTCCATTTTCCATTCTTTCAGCATCAGATGTAATAGCTGCTCCAAATTTGTATCATAAGAGGTTCGTATATACTGAAATATAAATACAGACAAATAAAACCAACAGTAACACTAAGCATAATGCTAGAAAATAGTGAGCTTTTCAATATGGGCACAATTACTAATAGTAATTATTATATGTATATATATATATTTCTACATTATATGTTAATTATAATGATATAATTTCTTAATAATGTGCTATGTTACAATGTTTTCATGCTATAATACATATTAGTTATATTTTATATGATGTAATATTATAATGTATATTATTAGTGGTATAGCAAATATTGTATAATTGTCTATTACTTATACTTGATTAATTAAAATAATTATATATTATAATATATTGGGGCTAACTATTGTTATTGCAACTAGTTCCAATTTGTTATTAATGCAGCTATAAATAATAATAATAGCTATTATTATTGTTGATCATAATACCTAACACTTATACTGCATTTTAAGGTTTGCAAAGTGTTCTTACAAAATATACTAGTGCATTTGATTCTCACAAACAATCCTGTGAAGTAGATGCTATCATTATCCCCATTTTAAAGATGAGAAAACTGAGGTACAGAGAAAGTGATTTCATTTCACTGAGTTGTTACACACACACACACACACAATCAATTTCATGGAACTATAAGTCAATTCCTCTCTTTGCTGACAGACCTCCTGCCATTCCCAAAGCAGTTTCACCAAGGTTCATGAGAGGATCTGCTGAGACACACTCTGTATAACCACAGTGAACCAACTACTGTAGCAGATGTAGAAATAACATTCAGGAATAGAATTTTAGTAAATATGGATGATTGGAGATTAGGTTTTGTTTCTTTGATGCTGTTGTGCATAACCACATAATTTTGAAAATATTTTTGCTATCTTTTGTTTCTATGTCATCTATTTCTCACTGTATTTTTCTTTTCTCTCCCTCTCAGAGTCATTCCTTATAATAAAGTATGGAGAAAATAAGAAAGAAAAAAGTCCCACGAAACTTCACAACACATCAGAAAAGTATAACATTCTAAGTCATATCTCACACCCATGATCTCCCATTTCAGCAAAGAAACAGAAAAAAAGGTGTCTTCTCAAATGGCTTCTTTCAGGCCACGCTTGATCATTATCCCTTCACAGAATTTCATTCTGATTGCTTCGTGGTTGTTCTTACATTTGCATTATTGTATTTATTATGTATTTTTAAAATTCTGCTTACTTCATGTTGCATCAATTCTAATAAGTCTTCCTAAGTTTTTCTGTATCCATCATGTTTTGTACTCTGCAATAATATTCCATTAAACTCATGTGCAACACTTTGTTTAGGCATTTCCCATTTGATAGACACCTACTTTATTTCCAATTCTTTGCTATTGCCAAAGCGTTGCTGCATAGCCTAATAATTTAAATGAATTAAAATAAGAAATACAAGTATAATATTTTTAGCTAATATACTATGAAATTTAAAATTCTATAATTTTTTAAAATATAAACTTTTCATGTATAATTCCTATTAGAGTGCTTTTCCCATAATTACGACTATTAGCTATTAATTCTCATACATGGTAATGAATGATGACAATGTTACAAAAAAAATCCACAACAAGGAATTTGAAAATAATATATATTTGTTTTGGGGTCATGGATTCTTGTCATTAAAAGGGATCTCAGATATCACCTAGTCAACCCTCCTATCTGATGCATTAAGTTCTTTGTAATATGCCTAACCAGTGGTCATCCAACCACCAGATAAAATACACTTGTAAGAAGGAATTCATAATTTCCCAAGAGAGATCACCTAACTTTAAAACAGCCCTAATCACTAGGAAGTTCTCCCTCATACCAAGTAAAAATCTAACTATCTATAACAACATTTCTAATTCTGCCTTCTGAAACCAAGCAAAATTACCTAGACTATATCAAATATTTGAAAGCAACAAACTTGTTCTCCTCTAATGAAATTTTCTCTTCTCCAAATGGCCATCCCCAGTTTCTTAAATCAATTATTGTTTAAGGTGCTTTCAAGTTCCTTTGGCATCACAGTCAGCTTCTTCTGCATCAAGAGTTCTTAACCTGGTTTCCATAAACTTGTTCAATTTCTTGATAACTGCATTTCAGCATAATTTGTTTCTTTTACAATCATGCATTTTACTTTATGCATTTAAAAATATTATTCTGTGAAGGAAACCATAAGCTTTTCTTGATTGTCCAATTTGTTCTAAAATGGAAATTCTGAGAGGCCCTACTCTAGGTGTTTTCCAGCTTGGTTTTTTGTTGCTGCTGTTTTATTTTGTTTTAGATCAGCCCTAGAGAGAATTCTCAGTGAGGGAACTTCCATAAGCAGGGGAGGGTATGGAACACTGTAGACACTATCAGACTACGTTAATCAGTTAGGAGGCTGATGCAATACCCCATGTGGAAAAAGCTTGGGAGACTACTTCGAAATAATAACTTATAATGAAAGTACCTTTTAGAAAACTGGGGCATAAGCCTAAGTGCTGTAACTTGGTTCCAATCTGCAATCCACATGATGAAGAAAAGTCTCTTTAATTGGCTATGTAGTCAGGACTGGTCTGCATAAAAAAAGGCAATAGGTTCTTGTTTGGACACTTTTCCAGACTTGGTGGCACTGGAGAGGGTATCTGAGCTGCTAAGGGCCTCTGGGTAAAGGTGGGGCTTGGGGATCCCTCTCATCTGGAGCCAGCAAGAAGCCCAGAGGGCATGGCCTTGCTCTTATTTCTGATATTATTATGTTTCCTTCTAGGTGAAGGAAATTAAAGATATTTATGACCTTGTAACCTTTGAAAGTTCAGGAGAACAAGTCAAGAGAAGGTCCAGGAATAGATGAATTCCAGTTCAGAATTAAGGCCCCAGGAAAAACCTTTGAGACCCAGAAGGGCAGTAACTGAGATTCATCGAGGGGCTGTGCCAAATGTGGACATAAAATTCAGTGGGACCAATCCTATTTTTTTAATAGATTAACTCTGAACTTAATCTCCACAGGGACCAAGTTGTTATAAGAGAGTGTCCTGGCATGGTGAGGAACATGTTTGTCCTTCTGTTGTTGATAGGTCTTCAAATTAAATATCATTTTGTAGAAGCTAGTTGGTGATAATTGGTTAAATGATTAGATTAGCAATGCACTCTGCTTTGCCCAGTTGACATCTGGGCCACTGTATGAATTCCTAGTCATTCCATTTTAGGAAGGCCATTGGCCAATTAGAAAGCATCCACAGAGGATTTACCAGCATGGTAAAAGATCTGGGATCATACCACATGAAGATGAGGTGAATGAACTGCAGATGTTTCCCCAAAGAAACAAATACTTACTGGGGACATTAATTTGTCTTTCAGATATCTGAAAGACTCTCTGGTGGATAAAAATTAGGCTTCAGCTTGGCCCCCAAGGGCAACAGTAAGGAGCTGAGTCAAAGTTGCCCAAACACAAATTTAGGTTTGAGGTTAGGAAAAACTTCGTGGCAAATTAGAGCTGTCCAGAAACAAAATGGGTTGCCTCAAGATATAGTGGCTTCCCTCTCACTAGAGATTTTGCAAAAAAACCTAGATAACCACTTTGGATCTAGTTGGCACTTGAATTGCCTTTCAAATCTGAGAATCTTACTCTGCGCTATTGTATTTGGTATTGTGTTTGGTTTTCTTTCAAACACAAGAAGAGAACATAGGTTCCAAAAATTCATTTTAGAATGACTTATACAGTATGTGCAGCAGATGATATAGCTTGCTCATAATAGTCAGATGAGCCCAGTATTAACATGAGTGTATCCTCTGTAAACACACAACCTATGGAAGTGGATATAGGAATTTACTAGTAGGTCTGGGGTTTTTTTAAGTGTCCAAGATAATGCACAAAACCAGTAATACAGATAGATAAAAGTTAGAGTTTTCTGTCTCTCTTTATAGTTTAAAAAATCAGTGCAGATTTTGAAAACATTTTGAGAGTTTTAAGAACACTAATCAACACAAAGGGCTAATGGATACAAGAGGATTGATAATGAAGCATGCTACCCACCTCCTGACAGAAAGTGACGGTAAACTTAAAGAACAGAATGATGCATGTATTTTTGGACATGAGCAATGCAGAAATTTGTTTTGTTTGACTATGCCTATTTGTTGCAAGGGGTTTTTCTTTTTTTTACTATTGAAGGCTTGGAGAGAGAAAATGATTTTTGTAAATTAAAAAATAAAATGTAACTATAAATCAGTGTTTCATAATTTACAAGTTTTTAAATGCTTACAATGAATTAAAGATTCTTTGAGCTCAAGGAAGCATTTGACATCATTCCAATTATGAGATTTAGAAACTGTGATTTAATTCACTTTCTTATCTTAGTTCATTTCCTAGTTCATTTTTTATAGGTACTTACTGCTAAAATCAGTAACTTTTTTTTTACCTTTAACGAAATTTTTCTTTAATATCAACTCTATATACCATTGGGGTGACCTACATTATTGAATTATTGATCTCAAAACCCAACAATTATTTGAAAATATTTTACAGGAAATAGAAATTCCATTCTTTTTCTCTACCATCCCTTCTGCTTCTGGGTTTTTCATCTATGACAGCAGTTCTTAACTTTTTGAGTATCATGAACTTTTTTGGTGTCTAGTGAAGCCTGTGGACTTATCTTCAGAAGAATGTTTTTAAATAATTCAATAGTCCCTATCCAAATGGTGTCTCAACCCTGTCCTTCCACTCCCCAAATAGACAAACTGAAAGAAAAGCCAAAGATTGGTTATTATAATTATACTGACAGAGACCTATCCCTCCAAAAAATCCTGAGAAAGAGACAGGAGGCAGTATATGCCATTCTTGTTGAATCACTGCCACTATGATCACCATTTCCCCTCAAACTCTGATAGAAACAGCCTGGGACCCTAAACCCAAGAGCAATGCTTCCACCTTAGTGCCCTCAATCATCACCCTGGGAAGCAACCCCTGTGGACATGCAACCTAGCAACTACTTTTGCAGGTAGTTGAGTCACAACTGCTAAAAGACCCAGAAAAGAAAATTGTTGCCACCAAAGTGCTTGGCACTGTCAAATGATTCAACATCAGAAACCAATATGATTTCATCAGTAGAAATGACATTAAAAAGACATTACTATCTGCTTTGCCTCTGAAACCTTCCATAGGTGTTAGTTCCCCCATTAGGACGTGAGTCCCTTGAGCAGGGACTTAGTTCACTTATTTGTATCCCCAGAGATTAGCATAGTGCTTTGCACAGAGTAGGCATTTGATAGACATTCATTCAAGTCATCATAACTAAGCAATCACTCCTTCTTTTGAGGACAAATCATCTCATGTTATTTTACTGTTCAGATGCTTTCTTCAGTGACATCCACTGATTTCCATATTACTCTCCCTCCTTCCTCAATAACTTTCCACACCACTCACTCCATCTTCCTTTCAGCCCTATGTTTTCTATTTTTCCTAATCATACTTTCTACTTTCGAGGCAAACTGGACTTATTTATTGCCTAAAGTTGAAATGTATTTCTTGCCTCTATGCTTTTGTGAAGATCATTCCCATGGATGCCTGGAATGAATTTCCTTCTTTACCTTCAGCAGACTCAGTTCAGGTGTTTCTTTTTCCATGAAGCTATCCTTGATGCATATCCATCCTATCAAATTTTCCTAGCTCTCTTTGACTAGATCTGCTTTGCCCCATCACACCCTATCTTGTATTATACTTATCTGTATATATGCCTTAATCCCCTTAAAAGACTATAATCTCCTCGAGGGCAAGAACTATTTGAGGGCAATCACCTTTCTTCTTTGTATTCCTATCACCAAGAAGCATAAGTGATTGTTGAACTGGATTGGTTAGAAATGACTAGAAATTCTAATATTTATACTTTAGCCACTGCTCTATTCTGCCACAGAAGATTTCCTCCAGAACTTTAGAAAAGAAAGATCTTTTGTCACCCAATCAAATGGCTGCAAGGAATTTTCTCCTTCATTAAAGGTAAGCTTGTCTAAACAAATGCATCTAGCCATGAGGCAATGGAATAGATGCTCTTTCCAGTTCACAGCTGGGAAAACTCATTGCCTCTTAGGTACAAAAGAAGAAATTCTGCTCATTACTGTATCAGGGATCAATTACATTTGAAGTAGGATAGATATGATCTCAAAATAAAGCCTCCTAAAGATCTACCCATAATTATTCTTTTTACAATCAACATTTCTCTTTGTATTAGAGTACTAAAATAAGGTTATTCTTGTTTAAAGCTGACTAAAATTTTACTATTATTAACAAACCTTGGCATGGTAGCTATGTTCCCCATCCTGGAAGTTAATAGTGCCAAAGGTATCAGTAGGACTTTTCTTTGTATGTTTTTCCACAGACCATTCTTCCTCTTCTTGGCCGTTGGTAGTTGAAGAGGCAGTCCCATGATATGCCATCCCATGATGGTCTCCAATCAATCGTCCGCAATAGCACCTAAAATGAAAGCAAATTGTATTATATAGAATTAATGATAACACACTGTAATTTCCATATTTTCCCTATATTTTATGGCTGATGCCCACTGAATACTGATAAAATCAACTATCAAGAGTTTTGCCATTAACTAGCTAAATTATTTAACCTCTGAGGGCCTGTACCCTCAACTGTAAAATGAACCTTATACTAGAATACCTACAATGTCCCACAGCACTCTAAAACTCACTGATTCCTAAGATTTTAAATTGATACTCCAGATCTATTCCTTCCACTTTCATTGTTTTATAAGTACCAAATCTTGATTAAATCAAAATAGGAAGATGTTTCTTTATCCATTAATGAGTAATATTAGAAACATCCACTTAGTGTAGATAAATACTAAGAGAAAAACAACCCTGATAACTAAATAAAGGGACTGACTAAATCAAAGTCCTTAACGAAGGAATTAAGGACACAGATCTAAAAAGTTCTAGTAACCTGTAGAACTAAAGTCAGGAAGGATAATGAATATTCCACAAAAAGAATATAAATACTAGAAGAGTAGATGTCTCATTTTTATATCATAAATACACACACACACACACAACCAGGAAGAAATTTGCTGTTGTTGCTCAGTCACGTATGTCTCTTCATAACCCTGTGGACCAACTGTCCATGAGGTTTTCTTGGAAAAGATGGAAAAGCAGTTTGCCATTTCCTTCTCCAGGGCTCAAGGTCACACAGCTAGTAAGTGCCTGAGGTTGAACTTGAATTCTGGTCTTTCTATCTCCAGATCCAATGCTCTTATCCACAGCACCACTTAGCCACTCAGGAAGAAACTAAGAGAAATTAGAAAATGAAAAGCCAAAGACATCATCTTTCATGAAATTATCAAGGAAAACTGCCCTGATATTCTAGAAGCAGAGGGCAAAATAAATATTGAAAGAATCCACCAATCACTTCCTGAAAGAGAGCTGAAAAGAGAAATTCCTAGGAATATTGTAGTCAAATTCCAGAGTTCCCAGGTCAAGGAGAAAATACTGCAAGCAGCTAGAAAGAAACAACTCAAATATTGTGGAAACACAATCAGGATAACACAAGCTCTAGCAGCTTCTACATTAAGGGATTGAAGGGCTTAGAATATGATATTCCAGAAGTCAAAGGAACTAGGATTAAAACCAAGAATCACCTACCCAGCCAAACTGACCATAATACTTCAGGTGAAAGAATGGGCATTCAGTGAAATAGAGGACTTTCAAACATTCTTGATGAAAAGATCAGCTGAAAAGAAAATTTGACTTTCAAACACAAGAATCAAGAGAAGCATGAAAAGGTGAACAGTTAAGAGAAATCAGAAGGGACTTACTAAAGTTGAACTGTTTATATTCCTTTACGGAAAGATAATATTTCTAACTCTTGAAAATTTTCTCAGTATCTGGGTAGTGGGAGGGATTGTACACATACACACACACACATACACAGAGCACAGGGTGAGTTGAATAGGAAGGGATCATATCAAAAAAATAAAATTAAGAAGTGACAGAGGAATATATTGGGAGGAGAAAGGGAGAAATGGAATGGGGCAAATTATCTCTCATAGAAGAGGCAAGAAAAAGCTTTTCATTGGAAAAGGGGAAAAGGGGGGAAGGTGAAAGGAAAAAAGTGAAGCTTACTCTCATCACATTTGGCTCAAGGAAGGAATAACATGCACACTCAATTTGGTATGAAAATCTATCTTACACTACAGGAAAGTAGGGGAGAAGGGGATAGCAGGGTTGGGGGGATGATGGAAGGGAGGGCAAATGGGAGAAGGAAGCAATTAGAAGTAAACACTCTTGGGGAGGGACAAGGTCAAAAGAGAGAATAGAAGAAATGGGAGGGCAGGATAGGATAGAGGGAAATGTAGTTAGTCTTATACAATGTGACTATAATGGAAGTCATTTGCAAAACGATACATGTATAGCCTACATTGAATTGCCTGCCTTCTCTGTGGGGGTGGATGGGGAGGAAGGAAGGAAGAGAAGTTGGAACTCAAAGTTTTGGGAACAATTGTTTTTATGTACAACTGGGAAACAAGAAATACAGGTAATGGGGTATAGAAATTTATCTTGCCCTACAGGACAAGAAAGAAAAGGGAAGCATAAGGGAAGGGAGGGGTGTTAGAAGGGAGGGCATATTGATGGAAGGGGCAATCAGAATGCACACGGCATTTTGGGGGGATGGGAGAGATAGGGAGAAAATCTGGAACTCAAAATTTTGTAGAAATGAATGTTGAAAACTTAAAGTAAATTTAAAAAAATACATTTGAACATCAAAAAATATATAAAAAATAAAAAGCAAAAAAAAAAAAAACTCAGGGAATTTTATCATTCAAAATCTTGTTATCCTGAAGGCCTGATATTTCAGGACATAAAAGGTAACTGTGATTGAAGGTAAACATTGTTTGAAATTCTGCAGAATTCTATTATTCTAGTTATGAGACTATATAAAGCACTTCTCACATTCACATGTTCATATTTTTTCATTTAACCTCTTCCTTTACCATGGAAGAGCAGCATTGGCCAAGTATCTAGGAAGGAGAAAGATGGCAAGGTCCAAGCAACATAGTATGAGAGAGCAATGGATTCTGAAAGAGACAGGCTCAATCTGATCTCAGGGATTTACTAATTAAGTGACTATGGGCAGATTCTTTAATCTTTCTTCAGTTTTGTCACTTGTAAAATGAGGGAATATTTCTGAAAATACTTTCTTCTCAGGACTTAACTTATGAGAAAAGAGCTTTGTAAAACTTGAGTCAAGCACTTATTAAACATTTATTATTGCGCCAACTTTTATGTTAGGCACTTGCAATACAAAAACAAATGAAACAGTTCTTGCCCTCAAGAAGCTTCTAGTCTACCAGAAGAGACATCATATACACAACTTGTATCCATGTAAAAGTGGATATAAAATAAGGATGTGCAAAATATAACCAAAAAAAGACAAGGTTATTTTGTGGAAGGTTGCACTGGCAGGTAGGTGGATCAGGAAAATCTTCATGTAGAAAATGGCACTTGAGGTAAGCTTTGAGGACCAGGTCTAGAATCAGACTCACCTTTCTGAGTTCAAATCTGGCCTCAGACACTTACCAGCAGAGTGATTCTGGGCAAGTCACTTAATCCTTTTGCCCCAGTTTCCTCATCTGTAAAATGATCTGGAAAAGACAAAACCACTTCTTCCTTCCCATCCTATAGTTTTTATTTCCACAATCACACTTTCAACATTCCTGGAAAACTGGACTCTCCCTATTGCTATGCTTTTATGAGGATCATTCCCATGGACGCCTAGAATGCACTTCCTTTTTTATCTTCACTTGACACAGTTCAGGTGTTTCCTCCTTCAGAAGCTATCCTTGATCCATATCCATCCCATGAAATTTTCCTACGTCACTTTGTCTAGATCTTCTTTGCCCCATCACACTGTTTGCTTCCTCAATTGGAAAATGAGCTGGAAAAGGAAATGGCAAACCACTGTAGTATCTTTGCCAACAAAAGTCCATATGGGGTCACAGAGAGCTGGACAGGACCGAAACAATTCAATAACAAAGGGATTCCAAGAGACAGATAAGGAGAGAAAGCATTCCAAGCATGGGGAATAGGTCGGACAAAGACATAGGGATGGGGGATGCAATGTCAGATACAAAAGAAAGGAAAGAAAGGAAGGAAGGAAGGAAGGAAGGAAGGAAGGAAGGAAGGAAGGAAGGAAGGAAGGAAGGAAGGAAGGAAGGAAGGAAGGAAGGAAGGAAGGAAGGATACAAAAGAAAGGAAAGGAAGGAAGGAAGGAAGGAAGGAAGGAAGGAAGGAAGGAAGGAAGGAAGGAAGGAAGGAAGGAAGGAAGGAAGGGAAGAAGGGAGGAAGACCTGCAGTCATCTGTATAGAGATAAGTGAATATACATGAGCTAATAAGATCATAGAGAAAGAGGGTTTGGAGAAAGAGGGTTCTACATAAAGCTATATATAAATTTATTTTCTGTATTGTCCTGTTCTTAAGTCTGAACACTACAGTTTAGCATTTTATTCTTTGAGTTGGTTGGTTGGTTGTTGTCCTTCATCTTCAAAGAGGACCAAAATGTCATCACTCTGATAACGTGAAATTTTGGTGTATTTGACTATGACTGATTAGACCAATACAAGCTCTGAATGCTCTACCACAGTTTGGGCACAGGTGGTCCATGTGAAGATTTGGGGTGGATATCCCAAATTGACGCATCTTACATTTACTTTGTGCTGTCTCAATTCTGCTTTGCTCAAAAAGCACAGCACCCTTTCTAATGTGGGCACGCCATGTTGAGTGATATTGTGTCAGTGTCTCCCATGTTGCACAGTCAAATCCAAAGTTCTTGAGAGTGTCTTTGCATCACTCCTTCTGACCACCATGCACCATGAGAGTTCTCCATAAAATACTTTTTTTGGCAAGTGTACATTTTGCATTTGAACAATGTGGTCAGTCCATCAGAGTTGTGCTCTCTGAAGTATGGTTTGAATATGTGACAGTTCAGCTTGAGTAAGGACTTCAGTGTCTGGTACCTTATCCTGCCAGGTGATCCTTAGAATCTTCCTAAGACAGTTCAAAGGGAAGTAATTCAGTTTCCTGGCATGGCACTGGTACACTGTTCATATTTCACAAGCATATAACAATGCGGTCAGCACAATGGCTCTGTAGACCTTTAATTTGGTAGTCACTCTAATACCTCTTCTCCCCCAAACTTTTCTTCAGAGCCTCCCAAACACTGAGCTAGCTCTGCCAATGTGTGCATCAACCTCATTTCAATGTGTACATTCCTGGAAAGTATACTACCAAGGTAAGTGAACTTATTCACAGCATTTAAAACTTCTTCATTTGTTATAACTGATGGTTCCACATATGGATGGTGTGGTGGTGGCTGATGGAGAACCTGTGTTTTCTTGGTGTTAATTATTAGGCCAAAATTAGCACAGGGAGCAGAGAATTGATCCATACTTTGTTGCATCTCAGCTTCAGAGGCTGCATTGAGTGCATAATCATCTGCAAACAGAAAATCATACACCAGCCTCCCTCCACTTTGGTCTTGGCTTGTAGCCTTTTCAAACTGAAGAACATACCATCAGTATGGTAGTTGACTTTGATACCATGTTCATCCTCATTGAAAGCATTAGGTTATCTATCATCTATCTATCTATCTATCTATCTATCTATCTATCTATCTATCTATCTATCTATCTATAGTAGACTGTGTGATCCACATATATGGCATGGATCAGAGAGATAGCCTAAGGGTTGAATTGGTTTTTCAGATGCCAGCAGAGGGCATCAGCTAGCTGGTGAAGAAACTGACATTCTGTGGGAGACAATTCCAGAATTACATTCTCTAACAAGAAGAATAGTATCTATCAACACTTGTTGTGTGCCAAAAGAAGACAAGGATACTGAAATGCCAGGTCACTAAGGGAGAGGGGTAGAGAGTCAAGATAACAGCCTGTTTAAATTAAGTGAGCAGGCAGTTGCACCAAGTAGACCAAGCAATATAGCTTTTAAATCAGGGAGTAAAGCAAGTGTCCAAAAGAAGGCACAGTTAGGAACTGAAAACCCACATTTTTTCTGAAACTAAAACATCCAGATTCAGCAAAGCCTAGACCCAGCAAGAGCTCTGTTTCCAGAGCCTATGCAAGTCATTTAATCTCTCTGTGCCTTCATCTGTAAAATAGGAATAATGGCATCCAGTTCATATAGTTGTTTTAAGAAGAAAATAGTATAATATAATGTGTGTGAAGTACTTTGTAAACCTGAAATCATCATAAAAGCATGAGCTGGGGGAGAAGCCAAGATGGCGGAGTAGAAAGACTCACGTATGCTAGCTCCGAACCCACAGCCCATAAATTTTCTGTAAAAAGAACTCCTCACAAATTCTGGAGCAGTGCAAGCCATGCAGCAACGCAGTGGAGGAGATTTCCATTCCAGAGAGCCCTGAAAAACTGACCCCAAAGGTCCGTTGTGCACCGGACAGCGGAGCGCACTCCTGGCCGTGCGGCCCCGAGAGGAGCAGATCCAAGCAGGCTTCAGGGATGGAACCTCTGGCGGCCACGAAGGTCCTCCACCCACAGGCACTCCAGGTCAGTGAGAGAGACTTCTGGGCTGGCTGAGAGGGGAGTGGGGTGTCTCCGTGACTTGGGCCCCCTCAGGAGGCAGCAGCGGGAGAAAGCGGTGGCCAGGGGCTCCCAGAGCAAACAGGGGCTCAGGTCCATTACCAAAAGTCTCTGAATAAACCCCCTGAGGGAACTGAGCCTGGGAGGCAGCCCTGGATCCACTTGAGCACCAGAACTTAAGCTCACATTGAATAGCAGCCGCACCCTCCGCGAAAAGCCCTGAGGCTGGGGAGCAGCATTTGAATCTCAGACCCCAAGCACTAGCTGGGCAGATCTAGGCAGGGATGGACAGCAATCTCAGAAGTCAAGTAACTGGCTGGGAAAACACCCAGAAAAGGGGGAAAAAATAAGACCATAGAAGGGTACTTTCTTGGGGAACAGATGTTCCCACCTTTCATTTCTGATGACAAGGAACAATGCTTACCATCAGGGAAAGACATAGAAGTCAAGGCCTCTGTACCCCAAACATCCAAAATAGATATCCAATGGGCTCAGGCCATGGGAGAGCTCAAAAAGGATTTTGAAAATCAAGTTAGACAGGTGGAGGAAAAACTGGGAAGAGAAATGAGAGAGATGCAAGAAAAGCATGAAAAACGGGTCAATACCTTGCTAAAGGAGACCCAAAAAATGCTGAAGAAAATAACACCTTGAAAAATAGGCTCACTCAATTGGCAAAAGAGGTTCAAAAAGCTAATGAGGAGAAGAATGCTTTCAAAAGCAGAGTTAGCCAAATGGAAAAAGAGGTTCAAAAGCTCACTGAAGAAAATAGTTCTCTCAAAATTAGAATGGAACAGATGGAGTCTAATGACTTTCTGAGAAACCAAGAAATTATAAAACAAAACCAAAAGAATGAAAAAATGGAAGATAATGTGAAATATCTCATGGGAAAAACAACTGACCTGGAAAATAGAGCCAGGAGAGACAATTTAAAAATTATGGGACTACCTGAAAGCCATGATCAAAAAAAAAAACCTAGACATCATCTTCCATGAAATTATCAAGGAAAACTGCCTTGAGATTCTAGAACCAGAGGGCAAAATAAGTATTGAAGGAATCCATCGATCACCACCTGAAAGAGATCCAAAAAGAGAAACTCCTAGGAACATTGTGGCCAAATTCCAGAATTCCCAGGTCAAGGAGAAAATATTGCAAGCAGCTAGAAAGAAACAATTCCAGTATTGTGGAAATACAATTAGGATAACTCAAGATCTAGCAGCTTCTACATTAAGGGATTGAAGGGCGTGGAATAGGATATTCCAGAAGTCAAAGGAACTAGGACTCAAACCAAGAATCACCTACCCAGCAAAACTGAGTATAATACTTCAGGGAAAAATATGGTCTTTCAATGAAACAGAGGACTTTCAAGCATTCTTGATGAAAAGACCAGAGCTGAAAAGAAAATCTGACTTTCAAACACAAGAATGAGAAGAAGCATGAAAAAGTAAACAGCAAAGAGATGTCATAAGGGACTTACCAAAGGTGAACTGTTTACATTCCTACATGGAAAGACAATATTTGTAACTCTTAAAACTTTTCAGTATCTGGGTAGTTGGTGGGACCACACACATACATACACACACACGTACATGCGTG
Source organism: Bettongia penicillata ogilbyi (assembly GCA_023548195.1). Taxonomy (NCBI): domain Eukaryota; kingdom Metazoa; phylum Chordata; class Mammalia; order Diprotodontia; family Potoroidae; genus Bettongia; species Bettongia penicillata. The sequence goes on along the minus strand of JAJHZJ010000055.1, from coordinate 8,736,393 downwards.
CACATGCACACACATACACACATGCATGCACATACAGAGACAGAGAGCACAGAGTGAATTGAATAGGATGGGACCATATCTTAAAAGAAATTCAGGTAAACGGTGAGAGAGAAATGTAGTGGGAGGAGAGAAGGTGAAATGGAATGGGGTAAATTATCTCTCATTCAAGAGGCAAGCAGGAGACTTTTTAGTGGAGAGAAAAAGAGAAGAGCTGAGAAAAAAACATGAAGTTTACCCTCATCACATTCCACTAAAGGAAGGAATAAAATGCACACTCATTTTGGTATGAAAACCTCTCTTACAATACAGGAAAGTGGAGGAGAAGGAGATAAGCAGGGAGTGGGGGATGATGGAAGGGAGGGCAATGGGAGGAGGGAGCAATTTGAAGTCAACACTCAGGGAGGGACAGGATCAAAAGACATAATAGAAATAATGGGGGGCAGGATAGGATGGAGGGAAATACAGTTAGTCTTACACAACATGACTATTATCGAAGTCATTTGCAAAACTACACAGATATGGCCCATACTGAATTGCCTGCCTTCCCAAAGGGAATGGGTGGGGAGGGAGGGATGGGGAGAAGTTGGAACTCAAAGCTTTAGGAACAACTGTTCAGTATTGTTCTTGCTACTAGGAAATAAGAAATACAGTTAATGGGGAACAGAAAGTCATCTGGCCCTACAGGACAAAAGAGAAGATGGGGACAAGAAAAGGGAGGGAGGATAGAAGAGAGGGCAGATTGGTGATAGGGGAAATTAGATTGCTTGGTGTATTGGGGTGGGGGGAGGGGACAAATGGGGAGAAAATTTGGAACCCAAAATTTTGTGAAAATGAATGTAGAAAGTCAAATAAATAAATTTATTTTAATAAATAAATAATGAAAAAAAAAGACCCCTGATATATTTTTAAGTAGGGATAATTTTGAAATCAATGATTGAAATTATATACTTTTTAAAAGGTAAGACTATAAAATGGGGATTTACACTCTCATAGACAGTTGTGTTCTTTTGTTGTTATATAGATGTAAGAAAAAGCTCACTTTTTTGCTAAGTTCAGAATAAAAAAAACTAATTTACCAAAGTAAAAAAAGAAAAAAAAAAGCATGAGCTATTATTTTTAAAGGAGACTAAGACTGCCTGTCTACCAAGAACTTTCAGCCAACCAAGAGGCAATCCATTAGAATTCTTCTTATTGTCCATGTGGTCAGTCCAATGGCTTATCTTACTCTTAAATATATTAATATCTACTATATTTTCTATAAGGTGTGGAGACACACAGTCAAATTCATTCCTAAGTTTCACCTACCAACTTCACAGAAGCCCATAGGAGGTAAAAAGGGAAAGAGGGAAGAAGGAAATAAACATTAAGCCTCCACTCTTTGCCGGCCTATGCTAAGTACTTTACAAATATCATAACATTTGATCACTTAAAGGCAGGAGGATTTCATAACCCATGCCATTAGGGACTCTTAGCAACCATAGACAGCACTCCAGTATCTACTCAAGTGGGAGAGCTATGATAGCATGGGAGGGAGAAGCAATGTGACATAAAGAACTGACCTTGGAACCAGGAAGACCTTGGTTGAACTCTATAAAACAACTCATAATGAGTAAAAAAAGCAAAGTAGTGATGTCAACCTCAAATAAAAACAGATCCCTACAGGAATATGAAATTAGAAAACCACAAATTAACATTATCTATGTTGTACTGTAATATTACTTATTTTGTTAAACATTTCCCAGTTACATTTTAACCTTCTGCTGCTAGCACTGGGAAGTTTTGCAGGCCCAGGCCACAAGTTGGACACCTCAGATTTAAGGTATATCCCAAGTCTCAAAAAAGAATATTTCAAAAGTTTCGGAGAAAAGTTAGGGAGAATCCAAAGACACAAGTTATCTCAAGAGGAATGGGCAACTTTCAAGGATAAAATTCTTGAAAAGGAAGCAGAAATTATTTTGATGAGGAGGAAAAGAAAGAACTGCTGAAAGAGAGTGAGAGCACCAGGCCTGAAGCCTAGAAAAACCTGAATTCAAATCCAGCATCAGACTAGTCTTACCAGCTGTGTGACCCTGGACAAGTCACTTAATCTGTTTGCTTCAGGTTTTGCCAATTATGAAATGGGGTAATAATAGCAACTATTTCACAAGGTGGTTGTGAAGATTGTAATATCTATAAAAGCACTTAGCACAGAGCCTAGCACATTGTAGTATATACCTATTTCCCTTCTCCCTCTTCACCATTAATAAATATCCACTCAGTAGGGGGTCTCCCTAGAGACAAAGAATGCTTGTCAAATTTGACCGTGACAGAATTAACTAACATGTTACATAACAAAATCAAGACCCCCCAAAAATGTCTACAGGATGGAATGACAGGTCAAAGTAAATAAAATGAATGCAACTTAATGGCAATAAATATAAAGTTTTACTCTTGGATCAAAAAATTCACTTCACAAATACAGGACAGAGTAGATGGCACTAAAAATATACTCCTGCATAAAAAATCACAACAACCCTGAGAGATAGATGCTACTATTATCTCCATTTGACTAATGAGGAAACTGAGGCAGGCAGCAGTTAAGGGACTTGCCCATAGTCATACAGCTAAGTGAGAGTCTGAAGTCAAATTTGAACTCAGGTCCAGTGGTCTATCCACAATGCCACCAGGTCACTCCTCTATCAAGGAGAATGGTCTTCAGATTGGGAAATATGAAACAAGAAAACTAAAAGGGAATTGTAATGTAATATAAATAAAGAGGAGGAAAGCACTTAACTCTCCTGAAGGAGTTTAAAAAAAAAATCAGTAAAAGAGATCTCTCTCTGCAAATACTTTGCAAAAGGGACTCCTCATTGGTTATCTCTGAGAAATGTGGAGACTGCCAGATGTGTCATTAGGCCAGAGGCAATCAAATGGCCTCATGATTAAAAAAGAAAAAAATAGTTTTTAAACTATTTATTTAAACTATTATTTTTAAACTATTATAAGCTCCATTGAGCTTAACTTTCATATCTGACAAATTTTACTGTAGAAAATGTCAACAAAGGGACTTTTTTTCAATCTCCCTATTTACCTCAACACAGCTAACAAAACTATTTGTAACATTTATTCTAAACCTCAAGTCATTGTAAATTTAACTGTTCCTGACTAGTCTTCTCATATTCAACCTTAGAAGTAATTACCTGCTCCTGTTTATATCTTCTTGGGTGAGTCTGACTTGATAGAAAGGGAAGTGGTGATTACCACAAGTCAGTGGAGGTCCAACATGACCAAGTCCAGTCAGGCTAACCTCATTTTCTTTTCTGTCACTCACAAGACTGTCAATTATAAGACTGCCATGTGCATTCTACTTATTTTTTATCTGAAGATAAATAGAGAGGTATTAAGAAAACACCTAACTTTTTTGCTAAGTTCAAGTTATTAGGTCTCAGTATCTTGAAAGCACTGGTAGATATTATTGCAAAGGCATTGTCATTAATCTTTGAAAGATAGCAGAGAAAGGGAATGATGGCATCCCTGACAAAAGTTGTGGAACTATCCTAATTTAAAAAAAAAAAAATAGGCCTGAGAATGGCATCTTCAAACCACAGGCCAGTGAACTTGAATTTAATACCCTGTAAAATTCTAGAACATATTACTAAAAACATGGCTAATATGCCTGTAGAAAAGAAAATGATGATACTCAAGAGTCAATATGGTTTATCACTAATAGGTACTGATTACTAGACAGTAGTAAATGTTTTAACTATTTTTCTTTCTCTTATGGGGAGTACAATAGGGTGAAGGGAGGAAAATGACTCTGATATGAAGACAAAAGGTATCAATAAAACATTTTTAAAATAAAGATCAAAGAATAGCCAATGTCAAACTAACTTGATTTTCTTTTCTGATAAGGTTACTAGACTGGCAGATCAAGAAATGCTACATATATGATTGTCCTGTTTTTGGCAAAAATTTTGTCAGGGTCTTTCATACCACTCCTATGGGCAAGATGGCAAAATGAGTTTAGTTTGGTAGATTCAGAACTAATTGAATTATAAAACACAAAATATAGCCCTTGATGGTTCAAAATCAACTTGGAAGGCATTCTCAAGTGAAGTGTCCTCAGAAATCCAGATTAGTCCTATGTTATTTTTTCTAAACATTTTTCATCAAAATGAGTTGTACCTACCACCAGAGAACTAATGAACTCTAAGTGCAGACTGAAGTGTACTTTACTCACCGTTTTACTTGGGTTTTTTTTTTGGGGGGGGGGGTGGAGTAGGCAATCAGGGTTAAGTGACTTGCCCAGGATCACACAGTTAATAAGTGTCTGAGATCACATTTAAACTCAGGTCCTCATGACTCCAGGGCCTGTGCTCTATACACTATGCCACCAAGCTGTCCCTTCTTTATTTTTTTTACAGCATGGCTATTATGGAAAGTTTTGCATGACTTCACATGAATAATTGATATCATATTTGTCTTCTTAGTGAGTGGGGAAAGGGCTAAAGGGAGGGAAAGAATTTGAAACTCAAAATGTAAAAAAAAGAAAAGAATTTTAAAAAAAAAAACATTTTTATCAGTGATTTAGATAAAGATATATGTGACATGCTTATCAAATTTTTCCTGACAGAAACAGGATTGAAAAATATCTCCTTAGCAGAAAAAAATATATGTGACCAAAAGTCATTGCCCAATAGAGAAGTGGTCAAAAAATATGAACAGAGAGTTCTCAAAATAAGAATTCTAAATTATTAACAATCATATGAAAGAATGCTTCAAATCATTAGTAATAAAAATTATAACTCAAAATAAATCTGAAGTTTTGCCCCACACCCAATAAAGTGGCAAAGATGACAAAAGGGAATAGTAGTCTTCTTTGTTAGAAAGGTTTTAGAATGATAGACAGATTAATGTACTGTTGGTGGAACTGGTAAATTAGCTGGTGAACTGATACATGCTTTCCCTTCTGGAAAGCAATTTGAAATTACCTAATTAAAGTCACTAAAATGTTCATACTCTTGACACAAAGATCCCACTGTGTGTTCCCAAGAAGATCAATGAAGAAAAGAGTGCATATACAAAAATGTTAACAGCAATACTTTTGTTACATCCAAGAACTACAAACAATACAGATACTCATTGATCGGAGAATGGCTACACAAAACATGGTACATGAATATAACAGAATACTATTGTGAAGTAAGAAAGGTTGAACATAATTAGTACAGAGAAGCATGGACAGATCTACATGAATTAATACAAAATGAAATAAACAGAACCAGGGAAACAATATACACAATGATGACAAGATAAACAGACAGCTCAAACACAAAATATTCAAAAGTCGATGTTATGAAATTGTAAATTGGGCCCTAAAGAAGAGGTAGATGACTTTTCTTCCAGAGGTGTGAATTCATGAGTGTGAAACATTTCATGTAACATCAGTAGAAACATTGATAGAGATATAAATGGGTAGATAGAAAGACAGATGATACACAAGAAGAAAGAAAGAAGGAAAGAAAGAAAGAAAATTCTTTATTATAAGGGAGGGACCTGTGGAAGGCTAAAGGGAGAAATGTAGACAACCTAAAAACAAAAGACATCAATAAAAATATTTTTTAAAGAGTGTTAAAAAAGGAGGTAAACTTCTAGACCGCAGGAACTCCCTTGTTTTTTTCTGTTTGTAACCTTAGTGTTTGGTTCAGTGCTTTCCACATACAAAGTGCTTAAGAAGTTATTTTTAAGCAAAAAATTTTTCATTGGACTAAACCTAAGAAAATAAAATTTAATAAGATTAAATGTGAAGTCTTCACTTGGATTTAAAAAAAACTAACTTCAGTAGAATGAAATGAGAGAATTTAGCTACACAGCAGTAAATTATCATCATATTTATGTAGCACTTAAAGATTTTTAAAGTACTGTCTATTTGATCAATTATAAAAATTTGATTTTTGATCCTTATAAAATTTGATTTGATCCTTACAAAAATTCCATGAAGCAGATGTTATTATTATCCCAATTTTACAACTGAGGAAACTGACGCTGAGAGAGTAAATTTCTGGCTGCCTTGAGGATTACAAATTCTTATAAGTCAAGAATGATAAAAGTAGTCTTTACTTCCCTCCAAAAAAAATTTAGTGATGTTAGACTATATTAAGGCAAGCATAATATGCAAAACTAAGTATTGTTCTACCTTGTTCTTCCTTTATCAGACCACATCTAGAGTACTGTGTTCAATTCTCTGGTACCTCATTTTGGGAAGGACCTTGACAATAGGGAAAACTCCCAGAAACTTGTGATCATGTCATGGAAGCACCATTTAAAGGAACCAGAAAATGTTTGGTATGAAGAAAAGAAGATTTAGGGGTGACTTGAGGGAACTAGAAAGTGCACCAGACAGAATGAGAAAATCAAACTAAGTCAGGGTCAGGAAATCCAGGGGAAAAAAATCACAGCGAATGACTTTTGAAAGACTTAAAAACACAGATCAGCATAATGACCAACCAGGATACCAGAGGACTAATTACCCTGCTCATTGGGCAGCTAGGTGGCACAATGGATAGACCACTGGGCTTGGAATCAGAGAAGACTCATGTTCATGAGTTCAAATCAGTCCTCAGACACTTACTAGCTCTGTGGCCCTGGGCAAGTCATTTAATCCTGTTTTCCTTAGTTCTTCATCTGTAAAATGAGCTAGAGAAGGAAATGACAAACCACTGCAGTATATTTGCCCCCCAAAAAAACAAAAACCCTCAAACTGGGTCAGAGACAGAGATCAGACACAACTGAACAAAAAATACAAACAAACCACAAAAACTCCTCCTCATGATACAGACACGAACAACTCAGAGTACAGAATACCTCTCTTCAACAATGGTCAATGCAGAAATTTGTTTTTCAAGGAATATGGAAATATGTTTTGCATGACTTCACATGTATAATGGGTATCACGTCGCTTGCGTTCTCAATGGATGGGGGAGGGGATGGTGAGTAGGAGAATTTAAAACTCAAAAAAATTTAAATAAATATGTAGATTTGTAACAAGGGAGTTGGGAGTTGTTTTTCTTCCTTTTCCATTGGAGAGGGACAAGAGAAGGCAGATTTTTGCCTATTGAAAAAATTTAAAAATTAAAAAAATAAGTTTAATTTAAAAAGACAAACTTAATGACATCAGAAATTTTCATAAACATTCTTTCTTCTCTGTGTAATTTAAGTTTGTCATTCTCTTCAGCTAGAAACAAATATAGTTTTATGCCTAAAAAAAATTCCTCATGGTTCAAACTGATACTTTGCAAATCTGATCTTTTAAAAGGAGATCTATAAGTAGGGGACTCTTAAGGAAGACTGTTGCTCGCCACTCATACTTAACTAATTCTTCATCTGAACGATTCCTCATCCTGGCTGGGTTGTACTCCCAAATCTCCTCTTTCTTTAAAAAAATTATCTACTCCATCAGTAGGGGAAGAAAGATGATACACACAAGGCAAGCCTACTTTAAACTTACCCAATGACAATTAGTTAAACACATTTACTATTGTTTAGCTGCTTTTCAGTCATTTTCAATTCTTTATGACCCCCCACTTGGGGTTTTCTTCTCAAAAATGCTGGAGCAGCTTGCCATTTTCTCATCCAGATCACATCTACAGATGAGGAAACTGCGACAATCAGGGTCAAGTGACTTGCCCAGGGTCACACAGCTAGCAAGTGTCTGAGGCTGAATTTGAACTCAGGATGACAAGGCTTCCTGATTCGAGGCTATGTGCACTATGGCTCTACCTAATATCCACCAAAAACTTACCACCAGAGGAACAAGTTAAAATGACTTATGCCAAGTCACATGGTGATTCTTTTTTCCTTATTTTAATCTTACCTTATTAAATTCTGGCATACTTGGCATTCTGCAGTGCATCTGAAAGAACAGATGAAAACATTAATTAATTTATTCATAAATTTTAAGTCCAATAAAGCTTTCAGATAAGTACAAATGTTGTTTTCTTAGGAATATATATACAGAAAACTATTGTGGGGTGTGTGAAGAATTTATCTCCTATTCTAATTAATTATCAATATAACTATCAATCACTGATTATTTATCTTCAAAGCGTAAGAATACCAGACAACATCATACCACAACTCAACTGAAAATCCCATATTCTCTCCTGAAGTTTACCCCGATTAGCCTGCAAATGAATTTTAAAGAAAGAAATCTTAACTAACAGTATAGCGGCCAGACACCAGAGTTCTGATACAAGGGATTACAATTTATTCAGAAACCTTTGTCTAGACTGCGCATGGATAACTGCCTGACTTTTTAGCTATTTCTCCATTCAATCTCAACCAAAAGGTGAAAAAACAAGGATAAAAGATGAAAGGCGGGTTGGTGCAGCAGTATGGGATCTGCTTTCGAATCTCCCCCATTATCCTACATTTCTCCCACCACCTTGCTAAGTGACTTTCAGTTTCTTCATTTGCAAAATGAAAAGTTTTGACTAGGTAACTACAAAGGTCAATCCTATAACCTTATGAAAATGAAATAATTTCTATTTTCTCCTTATTATCAGGGATGAATAGGGTGAAAAGGAAGTCAGTTAATATAAAAAATAATAGTTATCATTTATGCAGTGCTTATTATGGATCAGGCACTGTGTGAAATGCTGTACAGTTTTTATTTGATTTGATTCTCACAACAACCTTGGAAGGTAGGTACTATTACTATTATTATTAATAGTATGTACTATTATATAATTATCATCATCATTAGTAGTAGTAGCATATTACAAATGAGGAAACTGAGGCAAACAACAGTTAAGTGTCTTGCCCAGGGTCCCACAACTAGTACATTTGAAATCAGAGCTTTGTGACTCCAGGTCAGCAAATAATATTCTTAGCTCCAATTCTTGTGTCTGTCTGTTTTTGCATCTGTGTACATGTGTTTGTGGGACTGTAAGAAGTTAATAATCACTTTTTCATAAAAACCGTAGCCTCTACTGAACCATGCATGCAACTAAGTATAATACTTTCTGAGCTGTTAGGGCTGATGATGTGTAATTTACATCATTTTAAACCATTTTCCTAGATGTTCGTGGTTCTATGATGGCAATCTCACATTTTATAAGAGAAGGAGTCACAAGACTTCAGTCTTCCTTTCATAGTTGTAAGCATCCCATAAACCACTGGAAGATGAAAGGAGTTACCTTGGAGTTCCGCAAACTCTTGTGGAGGCCAAGTAAAATGAACTTCCTTTCATTTTGTTAGTCACAATTAAAACTCAGCTAGGGTGTGACCAGTAAATATATAACTAAGAAGACACCCTCAGCTATCTACTCAAGAAGATAAGAAAAAGCTCTATTTACAATGAACCACAGTAATTTAATACTCAAAGAGAACACTGGAATATCTGCCCAAACAGTCAAATGAATCTAAAAATATGGTGGTAGACAAGCAAAACACTGGACTACACTCTCTACCTACTGTTTTGTTGTTAGTGCTGTTTTGAGAAAAATGAAGTTTCTTCTCAGTTTTTCAAGAAACAACATCCCTGATAGACTATCCAAATTCCACAGTCTCCCAGATGTTGGCATTCCATCCCCCAATACCATGCATCTGCAGTGACTGTCTGTTTGAGTTTGACACTATTTTTGTCTAGTCATTTTCAGTTGTGATCCCATTTGGGGTTTTCTTGGCAAAGACGCTGGAGTGCTCTGCCATTTCCTTCTCCAGCTCATTTTGCAGATGAGGAAACTAAGCCAAACAGGGTTGAGTGACTTGCCTAGGGTCACACAGCTAGCAAGTATCAGGCCGGATTTGAACTCAAGAAGATGAGCCTTCCCTATGTCAGGCCCAGTGCTCTATCCACTGCACCACCCAGCTGTCCAGTGACCATTTCCCATGTCTGAATTACTCTCTCCTAACTTCCACCTCTTGGCTTCCTTCAAGACTCAGATCAAATTCCACCTCCAATAGGAAATCTTTCCCAGTCCCACCTCCCAGGGTCTTCCCTCTGAAATTACCTTCCATCTACCCTGTCTATATTTTGTATGTACAGTTATTTGTACGTCATTCCACATTAGTGTATGAGCTACCTGAGGTCAAGGATGATGTTTTTGTGTTTCTTCCCTGACAGATAATGAGCACCTAAAAATTTCTTATCAACTGACTGACATTTTTCCATCCATCTACCAACTGGTAGTCACTTCTAAAGGATGAGGATTGCCAAAATTAAGCACAAATCAATCAGTTATTCTGTTCAGACAAAGAGTTATGAGAAGGAAAATGAAAGGAAAATTAAGACTAGTGGAGATTATCTGTACATTTTAGTCTACCATTCACACAGATAATACATCTGTGATTGAATAGATTTGGCAATAAGTCTTTGAATACATATAAATCTTTCACTTTAAAAAATAGTAAGCAGCTGTGATGAGACTAATTAACAAAGTGGAACAGTATTTGCCAGTTAGACATGGTAGGGATTTGTTGTTCAGTTATTTCAGTTGTGCATAACTCTCCATGGCCCCATTTGGGGTTTTCTTGGCAAAGATATTGGAGTGGTTTGACATTTCCTTCTTCTGCTTATTTACAGATGTGGACACATATAAAAAGTATACATTAAACATTATACCTGTGAGGATCTTTTGAACTGGGTATAATTCGGGTACATTCCCGTTTGCTGAAGACTCCTTCAATCCAGGACTTCTGAGACTAAAAAGAAAAATAACTTTCAGTCTCATTCTGTGGGAGTGAAAATGTAACATGGTATCAATGGGCAAATGGTGATGGTAAAAGTGGCAAAAAATCCTGAAATGTCTTGAAGCACATCAACACCAATTAAAATCTCGAGGCCAAACCACTTGAAAGCTAAGTATTTACAAGTTTCTACACCGTTTAAAGTCAACAGCACTAACTGGTTGCTATTAACTGGGAGGTGGTTATTAAACCAGATGAAAAACTAACAGTATTTAATTAATTCATTGTGCAAAAGTTACCTGTCAAAAGAGAAGCACATTAATTCACAGCTGGAAGTTAATATAATCAGTTTATATGAGGTAATATAATCATGACGAACATTTGGAATTGTGAAAGAAAAGGTACAAAACAGTTCATATCCTTTCACCTAGAAATTCCACTGAGTGGGTTGCTGAAAGAGATCATGTCACCTGGATCACCAATGGGTCAACTGTCTAGATGTGGGGGCAGTCCCTCCTTGTCCAGATTTGTACCAAATACTAGCCCACCAATAGTTATAGGAGTTAACATAGTTTGCAAACCCTGTAGACTTTCATTTTCAGGTTTACAACAAAGCTAGAATAATAAAATAAAATAAAAACACAAGGAAGCAAACTCCAGACCAAGCAAAGAAGTTCTGAGGGGGCCAAAGAGGTATGGGAGTAGATTTTTTTAAATAATAATCAATAGTTCAGCTGGGTCCTGGGATGGCTTCAAAGAGATAATGACAACAAGGAAAACTCTACATATTTAGAAACATCCAAAACAACATTATCTGTCACAACAAAATGCTGGAAACAAAATATATGCTCAATATTTGAGGCGTGGCTGAATGACATGAAAGATTAAGGAGCAGTAAACTTGAGATCCAAGAAACATCAGCAGATGTGTAGGAAATGATACAGAGTGCAGAAACCAGAGTCAAAAGACTAATAAATTCAATGTAAATAAAAACAACGCACAGCGGCAACAACGCTGCTCAAATACCATGGACAATGTTTGTGGCATACTATCAAAATCAAAACATTCTTCTCCATCAATAATGATTAAACTACTAACGTGGTATAAGATCAGATTCATTCCACAAGTGGGCTCTCCATAAATATGTTCAAGAAATGTATTTTGTGGGAAAGTTTGTCTGAGTGTTGAATGAGAAGTGTCTTGTATGAAAACAAAACATATTTCAGGAATTAGTAAATTAGAATTTTTTTAAGTTAATTGAATGTGTCTTATATAATTACACATGTATAACTGATATCAGATTGTTTATCATCTCAAGGAGGGGGAGAGGAGGGACGAAAGGACAGAATTTGGAACTATAAATTTTTTTAAAGAATGTTAAAAGCTGTTTTTATAAGTAATTAGGGGGAAATAAAATATTTTAAAATTGTAAATAAAGTTAATTGAACAGTGATCTCACCTTAAGTGATGAGAATACTTTGACACAAGCAAAAAGAAATAATTGAGTGTCTTAAGGATACCAAAAGATCTGTTTTATACCTTGAAACACTCTTATGGAGCTTATCTGGATACAGGATTTTATTAGACCACAAAGTTTCCAAGTCATAAAATTATATATTGACATTTTCTAGAAAGCTTAGAAAAGTGGGAAGTGGCAACAAAAGTTGTTAAAACTCAATGAAGTCTAAAGAAAAGATAAATGAAAAGCATGTGTGTGTAATATATACATACATGTTCACACATATGTACATATATACCTATATTATATATAAAAAACACACAGAAAGAGTCCCTATCCTAATCTACCCCAACATTTGTAGGAAAGCACTTAATAGCTATTCATTCATTCATGCATTTTCCCAAGAGTCAAATAGGCCAGTAAAAAGATCCTTTAGGATGGTGCATGTAATTTATACAAGGAAATAATTCTAGTCCCAAGTTAAAACACTCTGGGTTAAGATTTTGAAGGGGAGAGGCACAATCAGAGAGACCTTCAAAGCCCTGGTAGAAAGAAAAGGATAGGGGGCAAGGGAGGGGGAAACCCCTACATCCTCAAGAGATCACCTTCTGATGTTTTCTCTTGGCACAACAATTGTCTGCTAATCTTCAGTGATTCCTCCTAGAATATCTATCTATATCTACCTACTTATATGTGCATATGATAATCTGGATATTTCATCCTCTCAGAATAAGGACATATCAGTAACTTGGCTGGTAATAAGGCACTCAAGGATTTTATTGAAAAAGGGGAGGGTTCTGACTCAGGTATGTCTGATTAGTTTCCTATTTCTACAGGCAGGTTGCTGCTAGGGATGAATTCCAAAAGGCCTAGATATATAATCAAGAGGCATGGAACTTTCCAAAAAAGGAGGCGGGGGGGCCAAGATGGGACAGGTGACACGGAAAGATTCAGAGCAGAAGGTGCCTGATGTAAATGCCATAGACATTCTGCCTGCCCCCAGGGGAAAAAGGGGGGAAACTCAATATTAGTACAGTCCCGCACTCAGCAAGATTGCTCTTAATCACAAAGAATAACACTGGAAGTAAACTTCACAATCTGGATGAGCCCTACCTTTGAAATCAATCTATCAACAAATATTTATGAGGCGACGACTATAGTCTAAGCAGAATGGAATTAGGTGGAATCCCAAAATGGCATCCAAATCTTACATTTGTATTTTCTATGGAAACCCACACATTTGGTACTCATTTTCCCTCAGGATATAAATTCTATTGATTGATCTCCCCAACTGCAGATGAATTTTCTCTCAGTTTGAGATAAAATGACTATATAGAAAAGGAAGCACCATCTGTGTTAGGAGTAGGAAATGTCAGATTTGGCTTTTTTGGGTCTTGAGTGTTTCCAAAATATTACAAATACCCAATCTGGCCCACTTAACCCAAGAGCAAGACCCAAGGAAACAGTTTCTAAATACCAATTAATTAAGAAATAAAGCTCATAAAAGTAAGTCTCTAACCTTCAAAGGACCCTTGATTAGTTGCTACTGAACAGCATTCATGGCAGGTAATAGCAATACTCCCTGCAGAAAAGACAAAATACTGATGAAATGTAGAATTTTGTAAGCAAACTTTAATAGTTGCTGAAGTCTCCACATTTTTAAGGGAGTATCAGTGACCTAATACTTCCTTAAGTAGCCCCATATTCTTATCGAACAATTGTTAATAACTGGAAATAGCTGTTTTTTTCAAAATAGACATTTATTATCACACTGTTCATGAACCAGGGATCCCACTACTGGATTTATACCCCAAAGATGCTAAATAATCAAATATTCTAATACTATCTTTGGATCATCACAGTATATGGTATGCCATAGGCATTTAATAGTTTTTGACTGAGGACAGAAAGAAAAGACTTACCTGAACAAAAAGCAACACAATTTGTAACAGCAAAAACGTTTCAAACAAACTAGGTATCCCATGATGGGAGAATGGCTGAAGAAACTGAGGAATATGAATTGAATGGGCTTAGTGTTCTAAGGAATTATGAGTATTCAGAATTCTGAAGAACATGGAATGATTAACATGAAGTGATATAGAACGGGGGGAAAAAGACGACACACTAACTAAAGCTAGGTAAATGCAGAAAACATTATACAGCAATTAATATTAAGTCAAATACATTGAATACTGTGGATATTAAATTGCTCAAAGTACACAGCCTTTCCTGTAACAGCCAACTAAGAAAGTAAAAAACTGGTATGTACTATTAATAGCATGCACTCTTTTAAGTGGTTTTGCTTTATAATTCTCAGGGATTGGACTTCAAAGGTGATTGTGAGTTTGTAGGGAACAGGTCTGCTCTGTCAAAACCAATATGTATCAATTCATTAATAGCACTTCTTTGAAATACAATGAAGACAATCAGGAAGGACTTCATTAAGAAAATAGACAATGAATATAGAATACAGACTAGTATACAAAAGTATACCAGTCTTCACGGAGACCCTGAAGTATATGGAATAGGACTAAGTAAGCAGTGACCTACCAAATCTTGCATCATGAAAAAAATGTGTCTATACATACATATACATATATGTGTGTGTATACATGTATATTTATGTATATAATCTTTTAAGGAAGCTTGTAAGAAGTTCCTCCAATTAGGTAAAGAAGGCCTTTACTGTGGCAGTCCTGTACAAGATTTCAAGTGAAGAGATCTCTTTTTCTCCTCTTATCAAACATGTTTTAAGGAGGTACCAACCCATGGTAAATAAACACAGTCAGAATGCAGGAAAGGCTACAAAGACAGTTCTGTTGCTGTTGATTTTTTTCCTTTTCATTCAAATGCTTTGGTTTAGACCAAAACTGCTCTGAAGTTCAAACATCAATTTGGTGGAGAGGAAGGGAGTGGAGAGGTAGGAAGGAAAAAAAGAGGAAGGAAAACAGCACGATATAATGAAAAGACCATTGTAGTTGGAGTCTGAAGGTCTAGGATTAGTTTCAAGGCAGTTAAACTCACAGGGTCTCACTGGCCTTATCTAGGTGCTTTATGATCTTAAAGAAATCAGAAGTGAAAGGCAAGAGTAAAGATATCTCTGAGAAATATGGAAGAAAGGAATGAAGATAGACATTTGAAGGAAAGAAAGATCTGGGTTATCCTTTGGGTGGCTTGTTTTCAGGTATGGGGAGATTTCATGTTTAGAGGCTATATTTCATAGCCGACCACATCTGAACATCTACTCAATTGAAGGAACAGCAGAGAAAAAGGACTCATTATGCTTATTTTATGTTAAATACAACAAAATATCTGTTTCAGTCGAGTAAAACACAATCCTAAAGGTTCTTCTCCAACACGTGGCTGCCATACTTGCCAAAATCCAACATAATTCCTTGTAAGATACAACGAAGATAATTTTGCTCCATGACCCTAAGTATATTAATATAAATCAATGTATAAGACAAAAAATAGACTTGACAAAGGTTTCCACCATTGTCATGAAGGAGGTCCAGTGCAGAATCCAAATGGAAAAAGGAATTCTTATTGGTTGGTGAGGCCTTCCCGCTGCCCCTGTTTTATAGATGACATCGTGTAGATTGTATGAAACCCCAAAAGGCTACAGAGTTTCATAAATAAGATCTACAATCATTCAGAAGAGTTTGGGCTAACTACTCCTTTCTGGAATACTGATTGGTCATCGCATTGGTGAGATTTTACACCCTTCAAAGTTGTTTTTCTTTACAATATTACTGTCATATAGAAGCTGGTCTCCTGCTTCTGGGCTAGGGGTGTTTTAATCTTCTTATTTTTTCCTTAGTATTCCAGAAAGGATGAAGCATACTACTACTGACTGCTGGATGTTATATTCAAAGTACAAAATAAGACATACAATTTTGGACATGTTCATTAAACTCAGAATTTTAAAAATTAATTTTCTAAAAAGAATGCCTAAAGTCGAGACTAGGGGTGGGGAACCTGTGGCCTGAAGGCCACATGTGGCCTTCTAGATCCTCGGGAGCAGTCTTTTCATTGAGTTCAAGTTTTGCAGAACAAATTTTTTTATTAAAGGGATCTGTTCAGTGAAGTTTGGACTCAGTCAAAGGACTACACTTGAGGACCTAGAAGGCCACATGAGGCCTTGAAGCCTCAGGTTCTTCACTTCTAGTCTAGACTATGATATGCAACTGGATAAACAATGCATCAAACTGGTCTTTTAATACACATACTTAGGACAGGCATTGAAAATAGAAAATTAGTTGAGTTGAGAATTGAAAAGGATGAGAGAAGATTGGACCCCTTTTGGGCAGTTGTGCACTTCATTTAATAAATCCAGGCTTCTCTCTGAATCAAACACCAATCTCTTTAATAGTGGGCATTTTTCACCTGAAATACTGCCTACTCCAACAACATAAAGCTGAGTATATATATATAACTCAAAGAGTGACACATTGTGTATAACATCTAAATGGTAACACAGTGGGCAAAAGAAGACAAAACACATTACAAACAGGTAATTTACACATTAAGTATAAGGAATGTCATCAGAATAGGACTGAGGAAAATGTGGGCAAATTACATAACAAGAGTAAGGGACAGAGAACAATGCAAGCCATCCACGTGACATCAAGAGAACTAAAAGAAGGGCCCTGGGATTCTGGGGGGACCCTCTTTGGTAAATTTTTGGAAATACATGGATAATAGTTTGGTAGAATGGGCAGATATAGATGAATTATAATCTTTCTCTTTGGATGAGTTCACAGGTCCTTTAGAAAAGTGTGATATCAAACTTCAAAAGAAATGGGGACATGCAGGCTAGCCTAAGGATCCCTGTGGGCATCTTTTTGTGTTTATACACACACACACATATATGTATATATATATATAAATTCACACATATACATATTCATGTAAAAAACCACATACGCAATGGGTGAGAAAGGGGCAGGAGGGAGAGAATTTGGAACTCAATTTTTTTAAATAGTAAAAATATATAATTGAGAAATATTTCATGAAATAAAATACAATTTTTAAAATGAAAAAAGAAATCTACATGCTAACATTATATTTTGTTAAATATTTCCCAACTATATTTTAATTTGGCTCAGTCCACCATGCAGCCTTTAGGCTGCATGTTTGACAACTGTGCATTAGTGAACTAAAGTGTGCTATATATGTCTGATGTTATGAAGAGCAAAAGCTATTATGGATTATCAAATATGTGTAAGACCAAATTTCTTTTAGGCTTCATTTTGACTACAACACTAAAATCAATTAATTGGATTAGCAATACCTGTTAGCAAATACCTTTGTAAGCCAATCAATGTAAGAAATTATTGGATCTCTCTCTTTAGAAGACTGAATTATTGGGAAAACTAGGACACATTTTGGCAGAAAACAAGATTTAGTTAAGTATATTATATCATATAAATTTCAAAATATGGATTAATGATCTAAATCTAAAAAGACATGGCATCAAAAATTAAGTAATATATATGCATTTTAATGTATCTGGATGGGGAAGATGATACAGATTAAGAAAGACAAAATAGACTATCTCAATCATATAAAATTTAGAAGTTATACATAAATAAAATCAATGTAACCAGAATTAAAAGGAAAACTGTGATTGGGGAAAGTGTTTGCATTAAACAATTCTAATAAAAGTTAAGATATCTAAAATCTACAGTGAAATGGTGCTAATCTATCAGATTATATCATTCTATAAGCAAGAGTAACAGTATCTAGAATTTATATAGTGCTCTAAGGTTTAGAAAGTGAGATATAGAAATAAATTATTTTTCTTCACAACTGTCAGAGGAAGATACTATTATTCCCATTTTACAGATGAAAAAACTAAGGCTGAGAGCAGTTAAGTGACAGTATCATACAATCAATAAGTTTCTGAGGTAGGATCTGAATTCAAGTCTTTTAGACTCTAAGTCTAGCACTCTACTACGCCACCTAGCCAGAGGGTATAAACAAGTGGTTTTCAAAAGATGAAATACAAAGTACAAACTGAAAAACTGGTTCAAAATAAAAAATCAACAGAGAAATGTTCATTAAGACAACTGAGGAATTCACTCACAAGCCAAAAGTCATGACAACTTCCTAGGACCTATACATAATGTTCAAGTATCGGAATACGTGAATCTATATGACTAGATTTTGAAATAGTCTCAACTATAAACACCACACGCACCAGACTTCAAATCTATCAAAATAAATAAATTCTCAGCATGTATATCTTCACTGTTTATTGCTCAGATAACAGGTAATCAATCTATTTTTAATTTTAAAAGAATTAGCAGATATTATAATTTGATTCCCTTCTCCAAGAATAGAGGCATAGGACTGAGATCAGGAAGGGGCCACCATAATCATCTGATCTAATCTCATTTTACAGAAAGGGAAATTGAGTCCCAGAATTCCATCTTCCACATTTCTTTGACTCCTGCTTATTCATATTAAACAGGCCCATGTCTTGTTATTCAGCTGTTTTCGGAGATAGCTGTCACCTAAATGGAAGCCACAGATTAGGAGCTTCTATTTATAGTATATTATGCTCAGCAAAGAAAAATATTTTTGAATATAAAAAAATCAATAAATAACAACATCCTTTAATTTAGAACCTGAATAAAAGCTAATAAAATCTAACTTGACCTCATTCATCAATAGGATAATCTTCTTGAAGGCAAGGACTGTCTTGTCTTATTTGCCTGTCTTTATATGTCTTGCACAGTTTTTGGCTCATAGTAAGCACTTTTAATAAATGCTTGATGCATTTATCTATAAAAAAGAAATTCTAGACTATAGAAAAGTTTTTCCACTGGGTAAATGGGATGCCCCATGTCATAGATATATTAGATAGATGATGGGTGGATAGATAGATTTATATAGATTGACATAGATATCAAGTATTGATTAAGAGCCTATTTACCCTCTGTGTGCCATGAACAGTGCTAGGTGCTGCCAATACAGAGAAAAAAGTGAAAAATTCCCTGCCCTCTAAATGAGGGTATTTCTCATACAACTTCACTGTACTCAATGCACTAGAATGATAACAGTATTTGTCAAACTGTGAAAAAGATGAAGATGGAGTCCCTGTGAAAAAGCTGTTTTCTTTCTCTCTTAAAGTCACCAGTTATAAAAGTTAAAGAACTCTCCAGCAAAACAATCAGACAGAAAGGTCCAGTCTTGTACTGCTTAGTATTTGCCTATGAATTCTGTTCTAGATTGCTTAAGATCTTAACAGTTAAAAGCTTGAATTAGTTTATATTTGCCTTAAGAGACTGGTCTGAGAATTCCAAATAGTGCCAAGATTTGAATTTTAGGGCTTTCTCCAACTTGTATTTCTTAATCCAACAATGTTCACTTGTTTACCATCAGGTCAAAGAGTAAACCCGCCTTGTGTAACAAGGCAAGATGAGGACAAAAACCTGCTGCAGGTGGTTTGTTTCTAAAGCTACAGCAGAGGCTGACAGTAGTCTCAAAGGTTAGCAAGGATTAACTAATCCAGGCCAAACATCTGAAGAACACATCAGTTGTGGATGAACAGTTCCTTCTCTTTCCAATAGAGAGAAAAATGTAGGACACAGGTCCACTTTGTCCCATAAAAATACCACGTGTGGAGAAAAGACTCACTTTTACAAAACTCACATAGGTAGGAGGGGGCCTGTTTATGTTCAAGGTTATCCTCACTCTATCTTCTGAAGTCATCTGTAAAATGCTAAAGTCTTCCCTCAGAGATTATCTCCAATTTATCCTTACATACTTTGTTACTTAGTTATAAGCATACTATCTTTTCTCCCTGCCTTTATTTTGTTTTTGGTGAGCCAGTTGTTAAACATTTACCAAGCACACTCCAGTCTACAACAAAGGATTGACCATTTTACTTATCTGCTCAATAAATTCCTCCAACTGGCTCCCTATTGCCAACAGGATCAAATCCAAACTCATCTAAGTGGCATTTAAAATCCTGCACAACCTGACCCCAGCCTAGCTTTCCAAATTTATTACAAATTACCCTTTTCCAAGCTCTCTACAATCCTACACTAAACTGGTCTTCTTACTATCCCTCTCTTAGAACATTCCTTCTATGTCTCTGTCCCTTTGTACAGGATGTTCCCCCCACCCCCCACTCACTGCCACCTCGTAGAATTCCTAGTTTGTTTCACTTATCAACTCAACCATTTTCTCTATGCTATCCTGTTCTCCACTAGTGTTTCTTTCCTCCTAGAAATTACCCTGTACGTATTTTGTTTATATTATACAAACATACTGACATATATACACTCATTTTCTGCAATAGAATATAAGCTCCAGGAAGGTAGAGACTATGATCTCGTACAGTGTAGGTCCTTAATAAATGCTTTGTTAGTTAACTTATGGATTATTTAGTGACTGAAGCCTGCCTCCAGACTGCCTTCAGAGGCAAGTCTATATGACTTTTGGATAGTTCTAATAATGATCACACTTTTCCTGATGTGAAGCCTTAATTTTTGCTTCTTTTCAGACCTTTCCAGACGTCAACACCAGGCCTCCATTACCGTTCCACCCTTAAGCCTCCCTCACAGCTGACTCTCCTCACCTTGGAGTCACCTCCAGAAAGTAAACTAAGCAAAAAACTCATCTGGTTGGAACACAAGGATGGGTATAGTCAACACTGTTGCTCCATCGGTCCCTCCTCAACGTACTTCTCAACAGACAAGGCAAGAAGTAATTTTCTGGACCAAATACCGAAAACCCCTCATCATTCTCTGCATTGAAGGAATAATGGTTATAACTGGATTAATTATTTTCATACTTGCTACTGTTGGCTATATTTCTGAAAAATTCTTGTTCCAATCAACTATTCTTTGCTTTGGCTTCTCTGCTGTAGCTCTTGGAATAATAATGATGATTCTCATAAAAGAAAGGGATTTTTGTAGACCTTTAAGAGTTGCCCACCAGAGTTCAACCCCAGCTTCTACCACAATGTAACCTCTTGATGTCGGTTCTTTAAAAGTGTTCCAGCATGAAGTTTTAACTATTAAAAATGTTCATTTTAAATAAATATTTTAGTATTTAGCATTTTTTAAAAAAGGTCATGCTGGTCCTCCACCATGCTAGTCCCCTTCTTTCAGTAGTAAGTTCCTCCAAATGCCTCTTGACTTTCCAAACTTCAATATCATACCCTCTGACAGGTACCTTCATGTCTACAGGATACCCTAAATAGGTACCTGGAGATGTGACACAGGGGTTCAGAGGAAAGATTATCTGAGAGTCATCTGTGTAGAGATGCTAATCAAAACCATGAGGGCCAATGAGATCACTAAGAGAAATAGTAGAAACAGAAGAGAAAAGGGACCAGGATAGAGCCTGGAGGTGAATGGGACTGACTTCAAGATCCCATAAAAAAAAGTGAGAAGCAGTGGTCAGACAAGTAGGAGAAGAAACGAGAAAGAATTACCAAAGACAGTGTCAAAGATTGTAGAGAGGTCAAGAAGGTCAAGATGGAGACTGAGAAAATGCCATCAGTCATTAGTAACTCTGAGGAGCAGTTTCAGTTGAATGATGAGGTTAGAAACTAGACCACAGAGTTGAAAAGAGAGTAAGAAAAAGTAGAGATACTCATTGTAGACAGTTCTCTCAAGGTTAGCCACTACAGGGAGGAGATATAGCAGGGATGGCTGAATCAAAGTGAGGGGCTTTGGGGGATGGGGGGGGGTGGCAGTCTATGTTTGTAGGCAGAACCTCACTATCACTCACATAAGGTAAGGTAAGGTGAGGTGGGTGATTTTCATTTCTATTAGTCATGCAAGAATGTCATGCCTAATGGATTTGGAAAATGTAAATGGGGAAAGAAAATATGTAAGAGCAGATCCTTTACAGGATGGGAAAAAAAAAAGTCCCTTCTGTTTAGAGACAGTTCTTTTGTCCTTCTGGAGAAACAAAGTCCACAACTCATCAGCCTGGCCTGCCTGACTATTCAAAATACACTCTAGCCTTTGTCTTAGAGACCTGTTCTTAGATCCAGTCTTTTCTTGTACAAGTGAAATCAAAATCAGTGAGTCAAGTGAGGAAAATTTCCTGCTGAACCATACAGCTCAAAACCACGCTCAAAGAGAAAATAGAAATGTGTTGTTAGTGTCCTATCAAAGATATTCATTGCCTTTCTTCTCTACCAAAAAATGAGCAAGGCAAAAAACAAATGGATGGAGAGAAAGAGAGAAAGAGAGAGAGAGAGAGAGAGAGAGAAAGAAGTTCTACAAGATGGGGGACTACAGGTGTGGAAGACTGTACATACTGTGAGCCACAACTGATGGCTTTAGCTGGTTTTGCTAAACTAATCTTTCCCTTCTTTCTCTTAATTTTTTATTACAAAAGAAAATTCACTGATTATGGAAGGTGGAAAGGATATGTTAAAAAAAAATTAACGTGATGTCATAAGAAAGAGCATGAACAAAATGTTTTTAATAATAAATAAATATAAAGGCCTGTATGCCTCCCATCATCATCATCTCTACTCCCAAGATCCAGGCCCTGGATTTCTCATGGAGATAATTAATACTTCAGAATGAAGGTCGGTATGCCAGACTAGTATCTAAAAAAAAAAAAATAGGATCTGTATCCTGGCTTACAAACTTTTGCAAGCCACATGACTTACAAGACAATTTTCCTCTTTCAGTCTCAATTTTCTCATTTATGATACCGAGATGATAATGCCTGGATAGCAACCACAAAACTACAAAAAACAAATATGGCTTCAAGAAAGAGCTAGGAAAAGAGACCCAAAATTCCTTTGCAGAGGTGAGTGGTCCATAGGTAGGAAACATGACATCTATTTTCATATTTTTTTCAATATACACTTTGATTTTTTCTCTCTTTATTTTCTTTAAAAAAATTCTTTGCCAAAAGGAATGACTCTCTGGTAACGTTAAAACAAAAGATAGAAACAAAAATATATTTTAAAAAAGACGACGACTAGCCTCACCAAGTAAAAGAGGCTCATGAGCGGTTTGGATGATGGGGAGGGGAAAAGAGTATTGCAGTAATAGTCCTTGAGGGCAAACAGCCTGGCACTATGTAAGGAGGGCTGAATCTGAAGGGAGGATGCATACATGGGTGTGAATCCTTACTCATCCATGACTACTGTCATGACCTTGAGTAAGTCACTTTAATTCTCCAACCCTCAGCTTCCTTGATGCTAAAATGAGAGAAATGGACTAAATGACTTCTAAGATATCGTCCAGCTTTCAAGCTATCATTCATAAATTAGTGATCTACTTAGTCATGTGATTAGGATTCATGTAGAGAGTACTCAAACTAACCCCGCCCCAAAAAATCCCACAGATCTTTGAAGCAAAGATGTTACTCTAGAGTTCTTAAAACTCTATTCTATTGTTGCACACTTTGACACTGGGGTAAATCTTACATGGCAGAGTTCTGACGCAAACAAGATTATGTTGTAAATAATTATCAGAAACCCACTGTGATGGTATTTCATATGTATTAAGAATTAGCAAAGAGAATAAGCATTTTTAATGTAGCATGTGCCAGGTACCGTGCTCAGCACTTTTACAAGTATTCTCTAATTTGACCCTCACAATAACCAAAAGGTAGGTGCTGTTATAATTCCCATTTTGCAGCAGAGGAAAGTAAGACATGTAAGTTAAGTCACTCGTCCAGCATCACACAGCCAGGAAGTTTCTCAAGCTATATTTGAACTCAAGTCTTTTTGACTCCAGGCCCAGCACTCTGTCCACTTTCTGCTTCTAGGGACAGTCAGGGATTCATTTATCATTAGAAGCAGGAAGACATAAGAAGTCTTAACACTTTGTGTGACCCTAAACAAATCCTTTGAAGTCTCAGTGCTCAAAGCAACTCTTTGAGACTATCAATTATACCAGCTTGAATTGGTAGAGGGAGTTTCTTCATGTGGGAGCTCCCCATGCCAATGAAATCACAGGTCCAGTCCCTATTGCGGTGTCTGTGAATTAGGGAGTGAGATGAGATGACCAGGATGTCAGTGAAAGTCCTGCTTCTAGTACTGGAAAATAACTTAACCCCTAAGTGCCCCCCAGGCAGCTCTCTCACACTATGACTTACAGAGCCGTGGAAGACATGTTTGGATACAGAGTTCCAGAGAATTCTCTATACCAAAAAACAAATGTACCAACAAAAAAAAAACCACCACAGGCCCAATTACAAAAAATACTATGCAGTGAAAATACTATTCAGAAATAAAAATACTCAGCTCTCCAGAGAAATAACGTGAAAACAGTTTATATTGCCCTAGTAATATAAAGGTAATATCCATGGGCATTTGCCCATGATGCCATGCTCAGCAAGCTGTTTCCAGAGTCAGGCAGGCTACTTCCATGCCTCCCCTTCCCTAGAAAATGACAAAAGGTACAGAAAGCCTCGCAAAATATCGATCTCAGTTAACAACAGACAGCTGAAAAGAGTTTTAAGGTTTACAACAACAAAACAAACTCCTAACAGCCCTATGACCTACATAATACAGTTGTCACTATGCCCCTTTTGTAGATGAGGAAGCAGAGGCATGCAGACTCACCAGGCTTCTCAGGGCTAACTGAACTTTGGTCTTCAAATCCAGGTTTCTTTTTTACTAAATACCATACTTCTTGTTAAGCCAATCTTTTTCTTTTTTTTTTTTGAAACAGGACCCAGAGTTCACTGATATAGGGAACCACCAGTGAGAAAATTCCCTCTCTCAATGCAGTTCTGCAACTGTTCTGCCATTTATAATCCTTTTAAAGAGTTAGTTGCCTGAGACACTTAGAGGCAAATGACTTGCCCAGAGTCAGACTGGGTTGCAGTATCTTAAGTCTTACCTACTCAGTCCACTAGGCATGGCTGCCTTACTGCCTAATGCCTAGGAATGGATAACAGAACACCCTGCCTGCATTAGAAAATTCTTTTACTCGATCCAATCAGTATCTTTTCTGCAATTTATAATCTTAAAGTAGATATTTCTTAACTGTTTCTGTATCAGAGACCCCTTTGGTAATCTGGTGACACTAGAGACCCCTTTTCAGAATGTTTTTAAACGCATAAAATAAGATACACAAAATTTCCAAACAAATCAATTATGCTGAAATGCAATCAAAGTTGAGTTTTTTCAAGTTCACTGCCCCAGGTTAAAAAGGCTTGCTTTAGGGTTGCTCTAATTAAATATAATAAACATAATTAATAATACAGCTAAATTCCCATCCCAAAGTGTTTTGCATTGAAAAAATATATATTTCTATATTCCAATGAATGGTTCTTTTAAATTCTTTATTGGCTTGGTTTGAGAGTAAGAGAGTTTGCCCTAGATAATATTCATTTGAACATAACAATGAATTAACTTCATAACGATGGCATCACAAAAGGGGAAAGGAAAGTTTGCCTATAGCCAGCCAAACTCTAGCTGAGTTCTGTGCTTGCCTGGTTTTGTCTCTAAGTTGCAATCTCTGAAACTTTTCCATCTCAACCAAACCCATCTAAATTTCCAAAGTATCAACAGAACTAGATCCAGAAGGAAGCAAGAGAACACATAGAATGCCTTCCACTTCTTCCAGAAGTGGGTTCAAAGGATTCCCTTTTCCTTTTCTTTGCATTTATAGAGAGATGAAAAGAATTTTACGGATTAACTAGACTGCTCTATTTGTTTCTGTAGACTAAGAAGCTGGTCCCCACAGGTGAAAGGGTTTAAAAAGACACTTTCACATTTGATCCCAAAGATCAGGTAGATAATTTCTAGCCATCAATTAATCAAAATTCTTTTTTAAGTGTTTAGTACAATCTAAGCCCAGAAACTACAAAGACAAAGTTAGTTCCTCAAGGAGCCAACATTCCATCAAGGAAACAATGCATTTACAAAAATAAATACTCAGTACTAAGCAGAAGGGAGTAGTTACTGGTGGGAGGGGATTAGGAAAGGCCCCAGTATGAGGGAGATAGAGCTTGATCTAAACTTTGAAGGAAACTAAGAATTCTACTAGGCAGAGACAGGAGAGTGTAGTCCAGATATGAAG
The DNA here is from genome assembly GCA_023548195.1 of Bettongia penicillata ogilbyi. NCBI lineage: Eukaryota > Metazoa > Chordata > Mammalia > Diprotodontia > Potoroidae > Bettongia > Bettongia penicillata. Next base: position 8,710,242 of record JAJHZJ010000055.1, on the reverse strand, counting down.
GAAAATACTTTCTTGTTACATGTCCTTCCTTCTGGAAAAGGACCATGACATCTGGAAGGTGATACCATGACTTTACACGTGAGTTGGATTTAAATGGGGTAGGGCTATGCAAAATATTATAAACATGATGAATACAATCTAGCATGGTAAGATACAAAGTGAAGTAAGCAAAATCAGCAAGAGGATGAACACAAACACAGACTGAGACAATGTAAAGGGGAAAACAACAAAGAAATCAATGCTACATTCTGCAAAAATACAGTAACCAAACTTGGCTCCAAAAAAAGAGATATGGGAAGATTTCTACATCAATTCTTTGCCAAGATGGGAAAACAATGTCAAGAAGCATTCAAGGACCTTACACTCTAATCAAGGAAGAAAACATAGAAAAAGAAGATGAAAGAGAGAAAACAGAAAGGTGAAAGATTTGTAGGGGAAATCCAGGAGAGAAATGAGACATGGCTTGCCTCAACCCCCTCTCTTAAATATCTCCCTTTCTGGGAAGAATCATCCAATCAGAGGCAGAGGTTACAGGACAGGTGGGCACTTCCAGTGTGAATTCCAGGTATGGCGTGAGCTTCAAAATAAAAAGCTGGGGCATAGGTCTGTAATATCTATCACATATGAAAACAGACTTTTAAATTTTGTTTTGTGGAATTCATTTTTTTTCTTTCTCCATATTTTATTATAAGAAATAGCCCTCTGGGGTGAGTAAGAAGGAAATACATTCAGAACTATATATAAGGTTTTACATTTATACAGCCACAGTTTTATACGTATATGTAAAAAAAATATTTTAAAAACAAGCAGAAAAGAAAGGGCAGTAATCACGATAATCACATAATGCTGCAAGCCTCACCTCTGTCTAGGTACGAGAGTTAGCCATTGAGAGAAAAGAGAAATACCTCAGCCTGGCTCCCCATGGAATGTTCTTCACCTTGCTAGCCACACTCTCTCCAAGCCTTCTCAAAAACTGAACTGTGTGTTATATTGTCTTTATATGATCGCAAATTGGAAAGGATCAGAGTGAGTTGGTTTACAATTTAAATTTTTTCAAGACTAGTACCTCATCCTTCTTGGAATTTGTCCTGAACCATTTACTCTCTGAATGTTCTATAAAATCTTATATTGCCCCCTAGAAGCTTAATTATGTGTTATCGAAAGGATTATGACTTCTAGAAAGGAAATGAGGTTTTTGAATAATACTACATAAAAGGATAAAATATGGCATTGATAGGTAGCTTTTGAGGTAGTTGAATTTTTGTTGTTTTTTATTTTTAGGTAAATTTTTATCTAAAAAAAAAAAAGCTAACTTCATGCTTTTATACCTGAGGCTACCTTCTCCATCAATGCAGATTCCAACCCATCCACATTTTCTCATTCTTAACCATTTTTTTCTCCACATCACTCCATAAATCCTCTATAGAAGTGACTTCCAAGAACAACTAAAGTCTATTTCTGGATCTTTTTGATATTTTATGGACAACGGCAGTTAAATGGGTTCACTGGATAGAATATTGGATGTGGAGTCCAGAAGACCTGAGTTCAAATTTGATCTCAGACACTTAATAGCTATGTGACTTCACTTCTGTTTGCCTCAGTTTCTTCAAATGAAGAATGGAACTGATAACAGCTATCTACATCTGGAAGGGTTGTTGTGAGAATCGAATGACATAATATTTGCAAAGCATTTAAATGTTTGGCACACATTTATATGTGCAATATAAAACATGCCTTTTAAAAAGATTTCATGGATGGCATATAGCACTAATTCAATTATTAAGATAAAAATGGAATGAAATCTGTGAGACCTAGCAAAGATTCCTGTTAAGAAAATTACTTGGAAAATAGTGCCTGTGATTGAACGAATAAATAAAAAAAATTAATTATGTATTATGTACCACGTCCTGAGAATACAAGCAGAAAAGCAAGACTCTGTAGTTGGACAGCTTTCTTCAGAGGTCAGTTAAAGCAAGCATTCATATTTAATCCATAGTCTAATTAAAGCATAATCGATAAGGCATGTTCATGAAACCTGGAAATCCAGCCCCACAAGTACAAAAACGTATTTCCTATTCTTGCAGGAAAAAAAGCATGAAGATCATATATTTATATATGTGTATATATTTGTAATACTATACATACACACACACACATATGTGTGTAGCCAATTGGGAGGATTTAACACATAAAAGAAAGCTCTAAAATGGTGAGAAGTGCTATTTGCAAGATTGTGTTCTTTGCTTTTGAATAGAGACCTTTGCAGTCTCCACCCCCAGTAGCTGATCACGCCTGAAGGTGAATAGAATAATGTTGACTTGAATGGTATTTCAAGGCAGCCCCAAGCCATGTGCTAAAGTTGGGAGACAAGGGAGGGAGCGGACAGAAAAGACAGGTGGTGATGTCAGCTGGCCAGTCCCAAGATTCTGTAGATTAAGTCAGCAGATCAGATGACAGCTCAGGGGGGTCTATTAGCCAGAGAGTCCGAGACGTTAGGATCCGAAGGATCTTAAGGAAGCGATGGCGAACAAATAATAAAGGGGGGGGTGGGGAGGGGAGGCGGTTGACTCTCATTCCATCCAAGTCCCATGAGCAAACCCTTATCAACTGTAGAGAAATCTCAAATATTCCCTCCAAACACATAGCTCAGCAGAGATTTCACACAGGAGTGAAATCAAAAACAAAATCAATCCTAATTCCCTATTTCTAGGGAATCTATCTTGAATCCATAATCAATATTCATATGTACATAAATATGAAAATGTACACGGGTCCAGTCTTGTGAGAGACAGCTTGGGATAGTAGGTAAAGATTCAGAAGTCACGAAGACCTAGTTCTTCTGACATATTCTGGCTGACTGCAAAAACCTAAGAAAATCACTTGAAACCTCATAGAGACCTCAAGCCACTCTCTGAACTGTATAATAGTTTCAAGTATATTTCAAGTATTTCAAGTAGAGGGAGTTTCAGGAAGGGAAGCTCCCTATATTAAAGAAATCACAGGTGCGAAAATATGTAGCTACACTTATAAATGAAGTACTGTATACATAAAGTATTATGTGTTCTCTATTAATATTATATGTACACATTATGCATACACGCATAACTTAAGGGGAAAAATTTATGGGGCTGGATTTCCAGATTTCAGGAGCACACCTTATCAATCAATGAGATTATGGATTATTGCTTTAGTTGACCTCTTAAGAAAATCATCCAACTGCAACATCTTTTATTGTGGTTTAGCTTTACAATGGGGACACACATACCCTCATGCAAGTAAGGGCTATAGCGCTGGTAGTTCACAGAGTTGGAAGGAATCTTAATTTGCAAGTGAGGAAACTGAGGTCCGGAGAGGTCAGTTTGTTAGCAACAGAGCATTGATTCCATGGTAAGACATTTCTGGACTTTAACTCTTAAGATTTAGTTTTACTATTCTGAGTCTAAGTGTATTAGGAGGAGGGAAAGTAAACCCGGAGAGCTGAGTGTACAATTAGTAAACTCCGATCATGGGATTCGAACTCAAGTCCTTGACTCCAAATCGGGGGATCTCTCATTGCTCTACTTCGATTAACTCAAAACTAAATAAATATTCAATTGAATCGAATTTCGAATTCCAAACAAGCAAAATGTCATCATTATCATCCTTATAATTAGTACCTCTTAATATAAGTGAGGACCTGCCAGCTTAAAATTTACAACTCACAATCGCTACTGACAATTGCTCAGTCTTCTCTCCACCCCAGCATCTAGTTTCCAACGCGCTTCCCGGACCCAAGCTAGAAGATCCCGGGGTGGGGACTCGGACCCCGGGACTTGCCCCTTCTCCCCTTGCCTCCCCGAGCTTTGCTGTCAGTCATTCGCTGCCAGACTCCAAGTTGAGCAGGAAAGCTGCAGTTAGGAAGAGTATTTCCTCTAGCTCCGCTGGGGATGCAAACCCATCTCTTCCTCAGTCCTCCCTCCGCCCAGCTCAGCCTCTTCTCCAAGGGCCTGGGATTACCTCGAGCTGCACTCTCATCGCGTCTGGGCAATCAGCGTTTCTCCTTAGGCCGGTGTGGTGCCCAGGGCTGGGAAGTCCTGCGGGACTGGACGCTCGCCGAGTCTCTCGGAGCCTCCTCCTCCTCCCAGTGGAGAAAACAGAGCAACCCCCACTTAAGAGGGATTCCAGCCTCCAGGGCGCTCTCCACCTGCAGCCAGCTTCCTTCTCCTAGGACGTGTCTTCACACGCATGGACAACAGAGCCTTTTCTTTCACATTTTTTTCCAGCTCTTCGCAGTTTCATGATCCTCGACTCCTCACTGTCCCACCTACTTCTCCCTGAGTCCTTCCTCCGCCTTCGGGATTTTCTCCAGCAATTGCTCTGCCAATTCTTGTCTTTCCTGAAACCTGACCCTGGTCAAGAGTTCTTAACCTTTTTATTGTGTCATAGACCCCTTTGGCAGTCTGGTGAAGCCTATGGGCAGAATTATATTCATTGCCTTTGTTAATAAATAAATGCTAGATTTCAGTTAGAAGTGAAAATAAAGATGTCATTTCCCCCCTCATTCAGTTTTCCGCGTCCTCTGCCATCTACCCGCGGTTAAGAACCCATGCAACACTTTTCCTTAAATATAATCTTTGTCCTAGTCAAACAGGGTCTCAGACGTCATCACCAGTCTTCTGGATCCACTCCTTCCTCGGTCGTCCCAGATTCTCCATTTGGCCTGGGGCTGCTCCCATCCTTATCAGCTTATTTATCCTGCTGACCTTCAGGCATGACAGATGACTAAGGAGGGAAACTGCCAAGGTCTGTCTTCCAAAGCAAAGGACACACAAGACCAAATACTGCTTTTCACCGTGCTCTACCCAAACAGCATGATGCATCTGCTGTGTCCGCCTGGGCTCCTTTGCCCCTGAAATAAATGTGGGCACAAGTTCTTTTCTTACCCTGCCTCTCATAGAATAGAAACTTGAGGCAACAGATTTCTTCATTTCCTATTCCCGGACCCCAGCATGATGCTTGGAATGAAGTACATTAATAAATACCTGTTGGAGGATTGCTCATAACAGTTACATAATAAATGTTTGCTGAATTGAACTCTTTATTCCCTCAGTCTAAGAACTCTATTCTGAGGCAGTATCTGAGCAGCAGGATAGTACAAGCAAAATCACTATTGTTACCATTTTAAAAAGAATCTACAGGGCAGTTAGGTGGCATAGAAGATAGAGCACCAGCCTGGTATCAAAAGGCCCTGGGGCCTCTGCTGTGTGGCCCTGATTGCTGCCAAAAAGAAAAAAATTCTACCAGGCAATTCCGTTTCTCATCGCTATGCTTGCAGATGATAATGGCAAAGGCAAACCCATCATCTTCATAATGCAAAGAACTATTTGCCTTTAAACTGTCTTTTTTTATATTATTTTCTGTACTTTTTAAAAAATACCTCTTAAAATCATTTCAAGGTTTCTTCATTATGGAGATAAAGTTTTTTCTTACAATATTGTGAGAAACCAAGTATAGATAAAACTCCTTATTTTATCATATACCAGTGAAAAATGAAAACCAATTTCTCCTCAGTGACTTTAAAGGCATTGGAGGGGAAAGTGCTTTTCCTTTACTTCCTGGAGAGCCTAAAAAGTCAGTTTTCTTATCTGTAAAAGAGGAGATGACGAGATGACCTCTAAGCTCCCTTGAGTCTGCTAAATGTTGCAGTATACAGAGGGTTGGGCCTGGAATCCGGAAAAGCTGAGTTCAAATCTTAACTCAGATACTTAGTCTTCTTCAAAAATGAAGGATGAACACAGACAGACAGACAGAACTCAGATACTAAATAGCTCTATGATTCCAGGGCAAGTTACTTACCTTCTCTTTGCCTCAATTTCCACAATTATAAAATGGGGATAATAACAGCACCTACCTCCCAAGCACTACATAAATGCATGTTTCCTTCTCCAAGACAAAAATCTTTGATCTTACAAAGTGAATTATTGAACTGTATAATTTATACGTCTCCACAGAGTATAAGAGAGTCATGATAAATGACCTGGCCAGTTCTTATGGGTGTATCCTAACACATTGCAGAGCTGGCCTCCACAATCACTCAGGCAGGTTGGTGCTTGTGTTATTGTTGCGGATGATACTGATAGCCACTCCTATTCTGACACCTACTTGAATTTAAAAATTTTAAGGAGTCCATCCAGCTTGCCCATCCCTGGCTTCTACCCACTTAGCTCACACACTTGTCTCTTCAAGCTCTTCTGTGACATTCATTGCACAAGCTACCCTGTTATTCTTTCCACCTGTCAACACACATGAACTCTATTCTTCCAAATACCTATATTATCTTGAATGAATGAGTGAATAAGATATTATGTACCAGGCACTGTGATAAGGGTTAGAGGCATAAATACGAGTAAGACAACCCTTGCTCTCAAGGAGCTTAAATTCTAATGGTGGAAGACCACACACACACACACACACACACACACACACACACACACCAGAGTGGTGGCTAGGGACAAGATATTTTGGTATGGACAGGGAAGTAAGAAAGAGTGATAACTAAAGTAGTGCAATGGATAAGAATACTGGACTCAGAAGCAGGAAGAACTGATTATGAATCTGGCCTCAGAATCTTACTAGCTGCATATCCCTGGACAAGTCATCTCATCTCTATTTGCTTCAGTTTCCTCATCTGCAAAAAGGGGATGATTACAATAACATCTGCCTCCCAGAATTGTTGTGAGGATATTTGTAAAGAACTTTGCAAACTTTAAAATACTCTATAAATGCAGATGGTGTAGCAATAGGGCAACTGATTAAGATTTCCTCATCAGGAATGCCAGTAGTGATTTAATTACTATTCGCAGAAGTAGAATTGGAAAGTAGAGGGTAAAAGGGAGTGAGATGAGAAGACAAAAGTGGGGACTGGAAAGCAAGAAAAATGGCATGGAGAGACCAAAAGTGTAACAGTATGCCTGAGATCAGATTAAAAATGAAGGTGAAATCAGGATTGTACTGCTAAATTTTCAGTACGAGCATTTTATACCTCAGGAATCAGCAGATACTACAAGTCAGTTGTGTTGTGTTCTACTCCAGATCTGACTATCCTTTGAATAGGGCCCTCTGGAATTTTAGCTATATAATGAAAATATTTCTTTTGATTCTAAATATTTTCCTTTTTCACTCCTTCCATCTTCTGCTGTTTATAAACACTTGAGATAAAGCAGGCAATTGGGGCTGGAGGATGGGGTTGATACCTTGGCAGCTGGGGGTTCCGAATCACAGGAACTGGGGCTTCTGGACATGATAACATCTAAAATTGAGGCAGACCACACATCTCCCACATACTTACTAGAGCAAAAATCACAGGTGAGAGAATAATAATTAAGAATGAAAAGCTACAGTGAGTGACTTCTACTCCAGAACAAAAAAGTCAGCCATTCACTAACCAGCATGGGGAGAGGTACAGGACCAAAACAGATCAACAAGTCAGCAGCCTCCAAGAATGTCCAGAGACAAAGAAGACAAGAGGATGGCCTGCAAGGGACTGTGTCCAGAGGCAAACAGATCAGAATGCTCCTCCAACAAAGCCCCAAGGTGTTCAGAAATTACCATCATGCTCAGAAACTGACAGAAGAAAACTTGGAAGCCAGAAAAAAATAGGGGATCCCCCTCCCAGGGACTCCCAGGTCTCTACTACTCTGTCCTGACATAAAATAGAGGGCCCTGAAAATCTAGTATCCTGAACCTCAAAAATCAAAAGAGGAACTAACCCGGGGAGTGAGTGAAACTCAGGTGACTTAGGATAAGATTAAGGAGAGCCAACTACTCCACCCCAAATTGCTTCAGGGATTGGAGTTTGACCTTTGTAAAAAGTCCTAATTCAGGAGCTAAAGCTGGAGATGTTAAGTAAAACAAAGACACTTACTGTAGTCCTAGGGGATGCCCAAAAATCCATCCTAGAAGTAGAAAATAATTCCATTACTACAAGAATAGTCTCAAAGAAGAAAATGCGTTTTTCACAAGTACTACATGAGAGGATTCCAGGAAGATGGTGGGATAAGGCAGGAAATTACCTGGCTATCCCAAATTCCCCACAAAAAGTATACATAATAATGCCTCAAAGTGAACTTTAGAGTGACAGAAATAATTAAAAGTCTTGGTAAAGCAGGTGTATGGCCTAAAGTATCTTGGGAGGACATCAGAAAAGACCGGACTGCCTGGGGTGGGGGTCTGGTCTGATTGAAGTGCTGATATCTCCAGGCATATACCACCAACAGCCTCAAGGTAGCCACAGGGTAGGGATTGGTCAGCTGATCAAGGGAAGATTGCAGGGCCCTCTACTGGCTGGCGCTGGATACGGTCCCAGATTTGGAAGAACAGATATTTTAAAACAGTAGTAATCCTTTTTGTAATCTTTTGACAATCTATTGAAGCCTATGAGCCACTTCTCAATAATATTTTAAAGGCATAAAGCAAAATACAGATTACAAAGGGAACCAATTACACCGAAATACAGTTATCAAATTCAAAACAAAACAAGTTCACAGACCAGGCTAAGAATACAGAACTTGGAAGAGTAAGTGGTGAATCTTATACAAGTAATGGACTCGCTGAAAACAAGAATCAATCACAGAGAAGTCAGTGACTCCATGAATCAATAAAAAATATGATAATAAAATCAAAAATTTGGGAAGATATAAGAAAATAAAAAATATTTGATATTAAGGTAAAATTGATCTGGGGAACAGTTCTGAGATAAATAATTCAGAGTCACTGGAATCCTCATCTGGAAGTATACACAATATTCTACAACTGTAGCCTCCAATATTACTTTAAAGTATTTTTTAATTAACAAAAAATCATTTTCTCTCTCTCCCACCCTCTACACCACTGAAAAAAGGGGGAGGGATGAAATTCTTTATAATATGTATAATTAAGCCCCCCCAAAAGAGAAAGAAATCCCCCCTAGCTGTATACAAATATATGCATATATGTATGTATATGTATAAATAAATACTTACCTATAATTATATATACTATCTATGGATCTATCTATTTCATCACCTTTCTGTCAAGAGATAAATAATATCATTCTATCGTAAATATTGTTCTGAAATCATGGATGGTCATTGCATTAATCATAGTTCTTACCAGTTTTTAAAACTAGTTGTCTTTACATTGTCATTGTTATACAAATTGCTCCACTTCTGCTCACTTCATACTTTACTACTTTATAAAATTCTTCAAAATTATTTATTTTGATAATATTTCTGCTACAGTATAAATTATTCTTCTGATTATGCTTCCTCCACTTTACATCACTTCATACAAGGCTTTCCATGTCTCTTTCACATTGTCTATTTCATTTCTTAAAGTGTTTCAAAGGATTGCTCCTTTACATTTAGATACAATAACTTGTTCAGTCATTTCTCAATTGTTGGGTAACGATTTAGGTTACAGTTTTTTGCCACTACAAAAAGATCTGTTAGATACATTTTTTGTATATATAGTATCCTTTCCTAGTTCTTTAACCTCTTTTATATATAGGCCTAGCAGTCATTTAGTTCCAAATTGCTTTCCAGAATGGTAATACCCATCCATACACCCACCAACCATATGTAAATGTGATTATTTTCCCATATCCCTTCCAACATTTCATTTTTTCTTTGTTATCGTCTTTACTAATCCCATAGAAATGAGATAAAATTCAGATGTGCTTTAACTTGTGTTTCTTTGATTGGAGCATTTTTTTCATATGCTTATAGATATCCTGGGTTTCTTCCTTTGAGAACTGTCTGCTCATATCCTTGGACCATTTAACAATGGTTCTTATTCTAATTACTTTGATTCATTTCCTTACGAATATTGGAAATAAGAACTTTATCAGGAAAATTTGCTGCAAAGATTTTTTTTCCCAGTTCAATGTTTCCCTTTTAACTTAATTTCATTGAACGTTTTATCAAAACCTTTCTAATTTTAGATAGTCTAAATAATCCATTTTATCTTATGATACTCTCTATCTTTTTATTTGGTCATCATCTTTCCTTCTCTCCATAGACCTGATAGGTATTTTTTCCATGTTTTTCTAATTTTGTTGAATGATGTGACTTTTATACATACCAAATGTATTGGGTGAGGTGTTGGCCCAAGTCTTTTCTTCCATATTGCTTGTCAATTTTCCTAGCAATTTTTATCAAGTAGTGAGTTCTTATTTTGGTAGTAGCGTTTTGTTGATTTGTAGTGCTGTTTTTGAATCAAAAAACTGGGCTATTAATACATTTCCTTTTGTATATTGTATAACTAATCTGTTCCACTGGTAAATCTCTCCACTTTTTACCTAGGACCAAATTGTTTCAAAATTTACGGCCTTGTAGTATACTTTGAGATCTGGCACTGCTTGTCCATCTTCCTTCACACTTTATTATTTCCCTTGAGATTCTTGAACTTCTTTTCTCCATATTCATTTCTCTATTATTTTTTCTAAAAGCCCTCCTTCACTCAAAAACAAAGTCAAGTGCAAGTCATGTCATCATTTCTCTGATGGCATGGTCTTCTTCACAATGAAGGACAAATATACATTTTTTCTAATAATCTAAAGTAGTTTTTGGTAATTTGTATGGCATTGGCATTGAATAAGTAAATTAATTTAGATAGCATTGACATTTTTATTACATTGACTCATTTTATCCATGAACAATTAAGATGTTTCTAATTATTTAGATCCGTCTTTACTTCTGTAGACAATGGTTTGTAGTTGTATATTTATAGTGTCCCAAGGATCTCAGTATAGTTTTAAGCTTTTAAGACAAGACCTTTGAAATACTAGTTCTTTTGTGCATCTTGGTAAGTAGTTTCACAAGTATTTTATATGCTTTGTAGTTTTGTCTCATTTTTTTTTTTTACTTTAAAGATTAATTTGGAAAAAACAAAACAAAAAACCAAGGGAGAGGGAAACCCTTGCCAAATCCCATGCCCAAAGCAAGGTGATTTTTCTCTAGTTATTTTAAATAGAATTCCTCTTTCTATATCATTCTTCTGTGTTAGTACTACACATAAATAATAATGATTTTTATGGGTTTATTTTATATCATGAAAGTTTACTGAAGTGATTGCTTCAATTACTCTTTAGGGGACACTTTAGGGTTAAGTACACCATCATATCAGCTATTAAAAAGTGATCATTTTGTTTCTTCATTGCTAATCTGTATTCCTTCAATTTCTTCTTGCCTTATTTCTACAACCAGAATTTCTAGTACAATGTTGAAAAGGAAATGACAATGGACATCTTTGTTTTACCCTTGACTGTATTGGAAAGGATTCTGACTAATTTCTGATATGTATAATAGTTAGCTTTAGGTTTTAGAAATATACTAGAAATCATTTTAAGGAAAGATTCATTTATTCCTATGTTTTCTTAAGTCTTTAACAGAAATAGTTGTATTTTGTCAACAGCTTTTTTATTTTGTCATTAACATAGTTATTTCAGTTTATGGTTTTCCTAACACTAAACCAACCTTGAACTCCTGACACAAATCCACCCTAGTCATACTGTATAGTCTTTACGTTGTGGGGTTTTTTTTTAGCCTCTTTGCTAAATATTTGCTAATGTTTTATTTTTTAAAAAATTCTATCAGTGTTCATTAGGGATATTGATCTATAATTTTAATTTTGTTTTGATTCTCCCTATTTTATATATTAAGACTACCTCTGGAAGAAATTAATTTTATTAATGAGAGTAAGTCATATGTAGTCATATGAAAAAATGCACTAAATCATTATTGATTAGAGAAATGGAAATTAAAACAACTTTGAAGTACCACTTCACACCTATCTGATTGGCTAATATGACCTAAAAGGAAAATGATAAATGTTGGAGAAGATGTAGGGAAACTGGAACACTAATGCATTGCTGGTGGAGTTGTGATCTGATTCAACTATTCTGGAAAGCAATTTGGAACTATACCCAAAGAGCTATAAAACTATGCATACCCTTTGATCCAGCAATACTACTACTAGGTCTGTATCCCAAAGAAATCATTAAAAAGGGGAAAAGAACCCACATGTATAAAAATATTTACAGCAACTCTTTTTGTGGTGGCAAAGAATTGGAAATTGAGGAGATGCCCATCAATTGGGGTATGGCTGAACAAGTTGTGGTATATGAATGTAATGGAATACTACTGCGCTATAAGAAATGATGAGCAGGGAATTGTGGGACTTCTGGGAGCCAAGATGGTGCAGTAGGCTGTAAGCCTCCACAATACTCCCATCCTTACCTCCAAACAACCATAAAATAGAACCCCAAAACAAATCCTGGAGCAGCAAAACCAGCAAAAAGAAGGGCTAAAACAATCTTTTAGCCCAAGAAACTTGGAGAATGAGCAAGAAAGTTCTATCTGATTTGGGTAAAAGGGGTGTGCAGCCCAGGACAGGAAACATCCCAGCAAGCCCCACCTCAGCAAACTATCAGGAGATCCTGAGTCCCACTATGCTGGAGCAGGCCAACACCAATACTAGGACCCCCTACTACCTCCCCCAACATACACACACACACACACACACACACACACACACACACACACACACACAGGTTTTAGCATAGCCAGAGGAATCTAAGAACCACCGAGTAATTCAGTGTAGGCCTGGCAAAGAGGCATCCTCTAGCAGCCTGGGCTCTACTCACTTCAACATAGCCTTGGGCAAACAGGTAAACACCTACCCTAGCAGTGCCTAAGCAAACAGGTAGCCTCTAGCCAGCACCTGCCCATCAAGTTTCAGGATAGCTCCAGGCAGACAGGCAGTCTCTAGCAGCCAGACCTCCACGTGCTTCAGCATAGCCCCAGGCAAACAGGCAATCTCTAGAGGCCTGACCCCACCTGCTTCAGTGAAACCTCTGGGATATACCCTGCCAGGCCTTAGCACATGCCAGACACCATCACTGGGACCCTTGCTCAGCACCAGGTAAGCTGCCAGACTCCAAAGGCCTCCAGCAGCACTAGGCAACTCCTACATCACCCCAGCACCAGACAGGAGGGTCCACCATGAGCCCCAGGACAACATCAGTGCAACACTAGGTAAATAGTCAGAGCCTGCAGCCATTAGCACAGGAAGCCAAAGACGGTGCCCCTTTCTCTCTGGGAGCAGAGCTCTCATGTCCTGGAATAAGAAGGCAAAATAGGCACTAAAAGAATCCACCAATTACCTCAGGAAAGAGATCCCAAAGTAAAAACCCCAAGGAACATAATAGCCAAATTTTAAAACTATCAAGGAAAAAATATTACAAGTGTCCAGAAAGAAACAATTTAAGTATCAAGGAGTCACAATCAGGATCACATGTGACTTGGCAGCTGCAACATTAAAGGACTGGAGGTCATGGAACATGATATTCTGAAGAGCAAAGGAGTTAGGACTATAACCAAAAAAATCACTTACCCAGCAAAATGAAGCATAATACACCAAGGGAGGGGAGTGGTGGAAGAATGGTCATTCACAAAATAGAAGGATTTCATCCATAAGAAGACCAGAACTAGACCAAAAATTTGACTATTTGACTATCAAAATCCAAGAGAAGCATACAGGTAAAAAAGAAAAAGAAGACATAAGGGATTCAATAAAGCTAAACTGTTTACATCCCTACATGGGAAAATTATACTTATAACTCTTAAAAATTATTTCACTAACAGTACAGATAGAAGGGATATGCATAGACAGAGGATATAGGTATTAGGTGAATTTGAAGGAATGACATAAAAAAATTAAGGGATGAGAAAGAGGATTACAATGGGTGCAGAAGGAAGGGAGAGGTAGAATGAGGTAAATTATCTCACATAAAGAGGTGAGAAAGATCTGTTACAGTGGAGGGGAAGATGAGAGGGTGGATGATGGACATCACTTGAACTTTATTCTCATCAGTATTGGCTCAAAGGGTGAATACACACAATCTGTTGAATATAGAAATCTATCTTATCCACCAAGGAAGTAGGAAGGGAGGAGATTAAGTAAAGGTCAGGGAAGTGGTAGACAGAAGCAAAACATTAGTTAGGTGGGAAACAGTGAAAAGAGAGAGAGGACAAATAGGAGGAAGAATAGGATAGAAGGAAATACACAGCTAGCAATCATAACTGTGAATGTGAATGGGATGAACTCTCCCATAAAATGGAAGCAGATAGCTCAGAAACCATAATTCTACAATATATTGCTCACAATAAATACACTTGAAGGAGAAAGACACACACAAAGTAAAGGTAAGCAGCTAGAACAGAATCCATTATGCTTCTTCTGAAGTAAAAATAAATAAATAAATAAACAGGGGTAGCAATTCTGATCTCAGATCAAGCAAAAGCAAAAATAGACCTAATTAAAAAAAATAAGGAAAAAAACTACATCTTGCTAAAAGACCCGAGGCAAGTCACTTAACCCTGATTACCTCACCCTGGGTCATCTCGTCTGATCACTGGATTCAGATGGCTCTGGAGGAGAAGTGAGGCTGGTGACTAGCACAGCCCTCCCTCACTAAAATGACTATTACCATCTACTCATATAAATTAAAGGTCAAAACCATTAGGGAGAGTTGAATTTAATATCTTTGTGTTTCTAATTTTTTTCTTTTTTTTTTAATGTTCTACAATCACTACCATAAAGCTTAGATTTTTCCCCCCTACCTACCTCCCACCATCCCCTCCCTCCCCAAGACGGCATACAATTCTATATAGAATCTACACATACATTTCTATTGAATACATTTTCGCTATAGTCATGCTGTGTAGATGAACTAAAATAAATGGGAGAATCATATAACAAACCAAAACATTACACACACACACACACACACAAATGATCTGCTACATTCTGCAATTGAATTCCATAGTTCTTTCTCTAAATGTGGAAGGCATTTTGCCTTAGAAGACCATTGGGAATTTTTTTTTATGTTCTTAACATTTTTAAGTCTACCAGAAAAAACTCTTGCACACTGTGGTCGTTGCCGTGCACAAAGTTCTCCTGGTTCTGCTCCTTTCACATGGCATCAATTCATATAAGTCTTTCCAGGCCTCTCGGAAGTCTTCTTGTTCCTCATTTCTTATAGCACAATGGTATTCCATTTCATTCATATGCCATAATTTATTCATCCATTCCCCAATTGATGGGCATCCCCTTGACTTCCAGTTTTTAGCCACTACAAAGAGTGCTGCTATAAATATTTTTGTACATATGGGACCCTTTCCCAGTTTTATGATCTCTTGGGGATACAGTCCTAGAGGTGTTATTGCTGGGTCAAAGGTATGCATATTTTTGTAGCCCTTTGGGCATAGTTCCAAACTGCTCTCCAGAATGGTTGGATCAGCTCACAGCCCCACCAACAATGATTTAGTGTTCCAACTCTCCCACATCCTCTCCAACATTTGTCATTTTCCTGTTCTGGCATGTTTGCCAATCTAATAGCTGTGATGTGGTACCTCAGAGTTGTTTGCATCTCTCTCATCAGTAGTGATTTAGAGCATTTTTTCATATGATTATAGATATCTTTAATTTCTTCCTCTGAAAACTGCCTGTTCATATCCTTTGACCATTTATCAACTGGGGAATGACTTGTATTGTTGTTGGAGCTCAAAATCTTACAAAAATGAATGTTGAAAATTATCTATAGACATAATTGGGAAAAAATAGTATTAAGTGCAAATAAAAAATAAAGTAGCAAAAACCAAAATAAAAAGACTATATTTGTTTCCTATGAAGAATTCGGTAGGATGCCTTCTATTTCATTTGGTTCTGCCTCACTTAAATCCACTCTTTCAATGTCATTGGATCTATTCAAATGGAAGACAAGCAACAACAGCAATTTGTAATTTAAATAACATCAGAAGTAATTATTCTTTGAATATTTGATAAAATTTGCTTGTGAATCCATCTGGTCTTGGGATTTTTTTCTCTTAAATTCATTTATAACTTGCTCAATTTCTTTCTCTGAATTTTGATTTTTTGTTTTCTTAATTTATTAATTATTTTGTTAAAAATCTATTAATTTTGTTAATTGCCTTGTCAATTAATAATTTGTTAATTTTGTAATATTTTAGCCATCATTCATTTTATTTCATTAAAGTTGCCAGTTTTGTTGGTCACAACAATTTCTAATGATATCCTTTATTGCTTCCTCACTTGTAAATTCTTTTATTTTTGGTGCTGGTCATTTGTTCTTTCTCCTTTTTAATCCAAATAGCTCATTGTTTATAATATTCCAAAAGGCAAAATATATGCTTATAAGCAAGAATAACTTGCTCTATAAAGCTTAATATTATCCTATAGGAATGGGGAAGGGAGGGAGAACTTTCAATCAAATAAAAGACTTTCATACAATCCTGATGAAAATACCGCAGCTGAATAGCAACTTTGAAATACAAAGAGGAGTTCAGAAAAACGTAGAAAATTAAATTTATTTGAGCAATTGGAAAGGGTAAATGATGTAATGTTGACATTTTTGTGGGTGACAAGAAACAAGTGACTCCCAAAATCTTGATATTTTTAACAGGTATTGGAGGTAAATGAGAAAAACAGAAGACGTAGGGGGTAGATTTCTACTCTACTGAGTGTTTGAACAGAGGAAAGAGAATGGAGGGTAAAAGGAATACAGAGGTATAAGAAGGAAGAAGAGAAGGGAATTTATCATTCCTCATAATTAACATTAGTAAGAAGTAGAGAAAATAAACATGGAGAAAGGGGTGAAGGATATCATATGAACTTCACTCTTATGTGAAGCAGACAAAAGGAGGTTTCAATACACACCCACAAACAGAAATAAATCAAGAAAATTAGTTGGTATAGGGAAGGGGGAAGGTTCAAAAAGGAAGAAATAGTGGCAAGCAAAACACAGTTCCTCATCCTGAAGGGGAAATTAAGAAGAAAAAGCAGAGAAACTAACTAGAATATAAAGGAGTGTTCATTCATTTGAAGAATGACTGAAGAAATTGTGACATATGAATTTAATGGGATATTATTGCACCAAATGAAACGACAAAAGAGATTATTTCAAAGAGTCCCAGGTAGTCTTACCTCACATAAAGTGAGCAGGACAATTTATATAAGACAACAACACCATAAAGAAGAAAAAAGCAGCTTTGAGAGACTTAAGAACTTTGACTAATACAATGACCAACTACGCCTCCAAAAGACCTATGATGAAGCACATAGCCACCTTCCGAGAGAAGAGTGATGGACTCAAGATAAAACAAATGGACATACATTTTTGGACATGGCCACTGAAGAGATTTGTTTTATTTGACTATATTGATTTGTGACAAGAGATTTTTTTTTCTCAATTTTTTTATTGGAGGGACAGATAGGAGTAGGAAGAGGAAGGTTAATAGTGGCAATGCCCCCAAAAGAGAGCATTGACATATGTATTTTTTAAATTGCACAGAAGAAAGTTTGGAAGGAAATACAAACAGGACAGTTTTGAAAGTAATGTGTAGAATTCATTATGTACTTTAAAAAAATGCAGGTGATATAAAATGGTGATTAACTATTTCATATAGAATCATCTTCATAGGTTTGGCTATCTATATGGAAACACTTTTTTTGTGTTTAAGAAAAAAAGTATTTTAAAAAATAGCATCACTGGGATGTGAAGGCCCATAAGGTAGGAACAGGCAGAGATAAGTCCCCAGGGAGTCAGGTCTGGAGCTAAAAAGGGGCATTGTGAGGTGAGCTAGATGAAGAAATTCCTGAGCATGGGTATGGAAGCCCAGAGAAAGGTGTTCTGATCTAGTTGCTGATCTAGATTGACCTCAGAAACCTGGAGGTGAGAAAACTGGAAAGTAATTTGGTTAAAAATAGGTTGAGTAGAAGACTGAGGTCTACTTGGTAATTTCATTGAATCATGTTCAATTTTTTTTTGAGAACTTTTTGGTAATATTCTTGAATTATTTTCCTATTAGAGGATAGGTATTTGTCTCATATAGTTGCATCAATTCCTTAAATACCCTATCAGATTTTAATTAGAGATAACAATGCAAAGATTTTTCCCCAGCCAAGTTTCTCTTCTCATTCCAGTTTTACTAATATTGTTTGTACAAAGTACTTAAATTTTATGTAAACAAGATGGTCTGTTTTATCTTTTATGATCACCTCTATCCCTTGTTTGATTATGAATTCATGAATTCTCCCCTTATCAGTAGCTATAAAAGGTGCTACCTTTTGTTCTTCCTAATTTTCTTATGATGTGATCACTTATACTTAAGCAAAACATCCATTTGGAGTTTATTGTGATAAATGCTTTTAGATATTTTTCTAAACATTTTTTTTAACCTAAATTGCTTTCCAGTTTTCCCAGTAGTCTTTATCATCCTACCTCCCTTACACAGTAATTTATGTTCTTTGGCTTATTGAAAATTGTGATACTGTGTTCATTTGCTTTTGGATCTTGCTTATCTAGTATGATTATCTAGTATTATTAGTTTCACTAATCTACTTTTCTATTTTTAACTAGTAAAAATTAGTTTTGATTTACAATATACTTTGATATGGTAGTGCTATTCTTGATTTATTCTTTTTTTTTCATTTTTTCTCTTGAGATTTTAGATTCTTTGTTCCTCCACTTTTGTTGATATTTTTTGAGCCCTTTAAAGTAGCACGTTTGTAATTCCATTACGGTAGCACTAGATATATAAATTCGTTTACATAGTATTATCTGATCATCTCCACTTTGTAGAAGAGGAAATTACAGAGGTTAAGACTTTACAGAACAAGTTCCCTTAATATAAAAAGGATTTATTCTGGATTCAGTCAAAAGGCCACACCCAAGGACTTAGAAAGTCTTAAGGTTTCAGGTTCCCCATTCCTGGGTTAAGTGATTTATCCATCATCAGATAGCCATTAAGTACCACAGGTGGGATTTGAACTCAGGTGTCTTCTGACTCCAAGTCCAACACTCTTTTCAACACCTCAGGCTGACAGTCCTTCAGCAATCTTCCCTCAAAAGTCACATCTTTTTCAGGTTAAACATTAATATTTGTCCTTTCTCTGCATCTCTCTCTGTATCTCTCTGTCTCTGTCTGTCTCTCTCTCATTTTATAAATGTCTTCTCTTTTTTAAGTCACCCATCATTTTCCCAACTGATGCCTCCTGGGGTGAGACCCCTTGCTTGAAACAATGAAAAATGGTTATGCAAAATTAGCTACACTTGTCCCGACCCCAGCATGAAAAGAAGAAAATATGTTTCACTGGCTGTTTTCTACATTCTCAGTTCTTTCCGTAAACCTTTCTACGGTAATATTTTCAATTACTCATCATCCTTGCTGGCCAACTCCTAAGTCATGGAGCTTTCTAAGTTGGGCACAGCTGAATTCAAGTAAAATATTCTCTTTATTCACTAATCCTTTTAAATGACTTCCCTCTCTGTCTCTCTCAGCAAAGATGAGGAAAATAAAAGGAGAAGAAGAGGAAGATGGAGGGGAGGGGAGGGGAGAGTACCAACTCTGGAGACAGAAAATTCATGACCACCTGCACAACCCTGAGCAAGCCATTTAACTTTCCTGTGCCTCAGTTTCCTCCTCTGTTAAATGAGGAGTTTGGATTAGATGGCCTCTGACATCCTTTCTAGGTCTAGATCTTATAATCTGTTGCCCAAATATCATAAACTCTTCCTTTTCCTATATTTAATACCTCAAAACTCTTCTATATCATCATCTATTCTCTCTTTTATGTGTTTCCATCTCTAATGAAGTGGTCCTTATTAGCAAGATCAGCCTTCCTATTTGGACTCAGAAACCCAGCCCCTGCCTAATTTCATCTCTCTTCAGTCTCACCTTATCTAATACACATATATACACACATACATAGAGGACCTATTATGTGCCAGGCTTTTTACAAATATAATTTCATTTTATCTTTGCAGCAACACTGAGAGGAAGGTACTATTACCACCCCCATTTTATTGTTGAAGAAACTGAGATTAAATGATTGGCCCAAGGTCACAGGCCAGTAAATATCTGAGGCTAAGTTCCGAGTCCAGGTCCAGCTTTCTATCCACTTCACCACCTAACTTTAACTTCTGTCATTATGTACTCGTTCCTTCTTTGATGCCTTTGAATAATTCCAGATAGCTCTTTAAAACTCCTTTTAAGAATCCACTTGGTCTTATCTCTTAAAGCTATTATTTCATATATCTTCTCCCTTTCAAAGCCAAACTCCTAAAAAAAAATCTACATAGAAACCTCCTGATCTCCCTACTCTATATTCTTACCTCCTACTAACCTTCCAACCCCTTGTAGCCTGGCCTTGGACTTCATGGCTCTACTGAAACTGCTCTCTCTCCAAGATTACATCTGATTACTTAATTGCTAAATCCAGTGGTCTCTTGTCTGTTCTCTCTCTTGACCTGTCTGCAGCCTTTGACAAACTGACCCCACCCTGTATTCCTAGAAGCACTCTCCATCCTCAGAGGTTGTGATGCTATTGGGACCTGGTTCTTCCACGACCTGTCTTTCAACTACTTCTCAGTCTAACAGGGGCCACTGTCCTCGTTCAAGTCCTTATCAGCTTTCACTGAGATTATTGTAATCTCTTCCTAATTGGAGTTTACTTCCAGACTTTCCCTTCTCCAGCTCTTAGCACATAGTAGGTACTTAATAAATGTTTATTGATTGATCCAAACCATTTTCCACACAAGTGCTGGGATCAGCTAATAGTTTCATCCCTTGTTTAATAATCTTGCTTCTAGGATAAAAGGCAATTCCTTAGATTGGCACTCAAAGCCTTTCACGTTTGCCACCAGCCTTCCTTCCCAGATTTTTTCACTTCAGTCCCCTGAATACACAAATGATTTCAAACCAACTGGTCTGACTCCTTCGCCTCCTCCTCTCCCCCACCTCCTAGATTTTTAGCTTTCTTTTGTGTATTTCCCCCATCTGAGGGTTAGTTCCCAGGGGATTGGGACTGTCTTTTTTTTTAACTTGTCTTTCTATCTAAATGTTTATTGGCAGATTGATTAACTAGGGTAGTTGAGTTACGTTTTGTCATTCAGCCTCATGCAAAATAGAGTATTCAGTCAGATTTAGTGTCGTTTGCATAGGAATGGTGTATTTAATAAAACACACACATTACTGTAACAGGGTGGTCTTTCCTTCACAACAGAAGAAGAAAAGTAAAGGGGGAAGTGAAATGAAAGAGTGGAGAGAAAAGGCACTTGCTAGGTAATACCAGTGAGGAAAATGCATGGAATTCCAGAGAGTCCAAGTGCAGATGGGCAAGTGAGGCAAAGCATGGATGGGGCTCTTCCTACAATGGCCATCCCTGGGAGGGAGTTGCCATAATGTAAATAGAGAAGGTGAGAGTTGGATGAGGTCAAAAAAGGTAAGTTAAATCAAGGCTTCTTAAACTTCTCTCACTCCTGACCCCTTTTCCCATTTCTGCAGCATTGATTAGTGGTGCATTACTTGAGAGCATGCACATTGCAAAGTGCAAATGCTTTCTTTTCAAAACCAAGGCAGCCTTGAAGTTATGCGATGCAACTTGGGAAAACTCTTCCAGAAAACCTCGGATTCATTATGCTTTTGATTTTTAATTAATTTTGGGACGTTGTGCATTCAGAAAACTTTTACTGTTGCCAATTTTTTTTTTTTGGAACCCCATATGGAATCTAGACCCACAACTGAAGGAAGAGACGTATCCTATGAGGTGAGCATGCATTTGAGGCTTAAGGGTGGGTGGGAGACGAGGGGAAAAAGAGAGACTAGTTTTTCTGGACCTCATAACATAGGAGGGGGAATAATATACTGGAAATAAAGATAAATAAATGAAATGGGAAGTTGAGTTTTTCATAAAAACATAATAACATTATATTTAAACTGTAGAAAATTCAATAGTATTTAGGTTAGCATCATGGAGCATTTACACAGTCAGGGACTAAATTACACAGTCAGGGACTCGATTTGTTGACCATTTCTAGTTTTTATTTGTTTGTATCTGACTCTTGGGGTTTTTTGGGCAAAGATACCGGAGTGAATTGCCATGTTCTTCCTCAGTTTATTTTATAGATGAGGAAAGTGAGGGAAGCAGGGTTAAGTGACCTGCCCAGGGTCATCCTGCCACTAAAATTCTGAAGCCAAATCTCAACTCAGGTCTCCCTGACCCAGTACTCTATCCACTACACCACTCCTCATGATTATTCGAAAGGGAGGCTGTCTATCAGTGGTAGGATCTCCTAATAGAACTCTGTCAAATACAATTTAGCTTTTTTAAAGTGCCTTTTCTCTTCCTCAAACTTCCTTTCTTTCTTCCCTTATTCTTGTATTTTTCTGCTCTCCTTTAAACCCTCTCCCTTCCCCTTCCCCCTCTTACTTACACTCTAACAGTTCCAGAAACACCTATGTCTCTGCCATCAGACTGTGGCACTGGAAGTTACAGGAGACAGGAAATTTGTCAGACTTTATCCTGAAAGATAAAGTGAACAATGGACTTCTCTCTTGGTTTCAGCTGTAATAGCTATGGCTTTTTAAGGCTGGTCAGCAGAGAAATGTGCAATGCAGCACCTACTCAGTCAGGCATTGACCAGCAGCCCTGTCTTATTTTTAACAGCTTCCTGTAAGACCCGTGGGACTCTCTAGGTTGCAAACCTAAGGGCAGTCTGAATAAAAGGGACATCATGGACTCTTTGAAGCTTTTATTGGGATCAAGTCAGTGATATGTGCAGGGGTTCTGTATAGGTGACCACTTTGTGTACAGTGATAATACTTAATATAAATTTTAGACTTTAATAAGGGCCAAAGTTTGAATTAAGAAGAGCCTGGACCTAATAGTCTCCTTTGTTTAGAGGATGCCTTTTGTCAAGCAAATGGGACTTCAGACCCTTCTTCTAGCATCTTACTGATAAGAGAAAAACACAGATACCTTGGCTTGTAACTTCAGCTTTGTCAACTCTGTTCAAAGATACTACAACTTCAAAGGCCTGTTTAGGACAGGATGTCCTTAATCTGGGTGATGGGACTTTTTCCTTATCTTAAATCACAAAGGTATGCTAGGGAATGAAGATGCCCATAGCCTGCAATCATTAACCCCAATTGATGCCACTTGGTTTACAATGTGTCTATCTAAGAGAACTCCTTTCTCATGGCAAAGTGTACTGAAGACAGTCAGTTTCTGTACTGAGGCAGCCAGAACATTTCTGGCTCCATAATGCATTATGTTACCATTTTCTTTAATAGGGAATTAATTGTTTAATTAATTAAATCATAAAATGTATGCATTTAGCCTGTTGCCTTTTCTTTAACCAAGTTTTCAGGTTAACAGTTATGGTGCCCAAACATGGATTGGAACTGTGGAACAGGACGGACATTTCCTCATCTCGCCAACGCCAGGACTCTGGTGCCAATAGGAACTATTTTTCCTAGAGTCCTGGGCCTTGACGGGGTCGGGGTAAGTCCTTGCATTCCCAGCTTCCAAAGAACTCTCACTTTAAATTCCCTTTAAAGGAAACTCTGGGGACCGGAGACCAAGTTGTGTTAAATCACTCTGTATTACCTGGGTCTCCTCTGGCGATTGATCTCAGGAAACTTAGTACAGGTATTGCTAGCACTAGTGTCAATCAACTAAAGATAGCCCTAAATTACGTTGGCCACCACAGGACCAGTCAAAGTTACTTTGTCTTATAGCTAAATTATGTTACCGGCCAACAACACAACTAGCCAGCGTCAAGAATGTTTCATCTTGGGCTTGCTGACTTGGCTGAGCGAGAACAAAAGATAGGTAGCCTCTTCCCTGTAAGGCTGGGAGCTGCTTCAGCACCTAGCATATCCTGGCAAAAATCCTTTCTTCTTCAAGGGCTCCAATCTGTCCTTCCCTTCATCCTATTCCTTGCCCCTTTCTTCCCTCCCCTTCCCCTTGAAGGCCTCTGATCTGGGGAAACTGATGGCACCTAGATGCAATCTTTCCCCCTAGCCTTCCCCTACCTTAGACCTGAGGAAGGCAGCCTCTGTTCTAGCCTCCGTTGCCTCCCTCCTCCCCCTCCTCCCTACTTCCCCTTTAAGGACTCTGGTCTTGAAGAGGACAGTTACAATCCACCTAAGAACTAGAGGCCTGAACCTATTCCCTTGGGGCCTGTTCCTTTAAGATACCCAGAAATTTTGGGGCACCAAGGCTCCCCACCCCTCCAACGACCGCAGGGGTGCTCTGAGCAAAGGCTGTAGGATTGTCCTTTACTATCAGACCTTGGATTCTTGCTGCCCTGTTTTCTCAGAACGATAATAGCCAATTCATGATGGGGATTTCTAACAAGCTTCTAATTGCCTTCTCTCTCCGGGTTGTTTTTTGTGAGCTCCGTTTGTATTTGGCCTGTTGTCAATTTGTCTGTCGGTGTATGTCCCTGTCCGTATCATGCGTGCTGTGAATGAGTCTGTTATCTTGTGAGATGTAAATGCAAGCAGCCAGACTTCAGGGGCTGCAGCTAGGGAAATAGACAAACAAAACTTTGAGACTTTTCCTTGTCATTCTGGTCTGGCCAACCTGGAATTACAATGGAAAGGTGGATCATCTTAGGAAAAATCATTTTAGCAGATTTGTATGTTGAGAAATTAATCATAAAACATTTTGGAAACTGATCATTTGAAATAACTCCTAAGACTGTGGGTAGCCCACTTTTCTAGGTAAAACTTGGAAATGCCGCCTAGGTCCTAGACATTCTGCCCACTCTGTCCCAGCAGCTGCATATTGTCTTAGGGGCTCAGTAAATTCTGCTGCTGTGGCGGGGTTGGGGGAGGTGGAAGAATCAGGCCTGTTTCAAGCATTCGCTAAGTTCTGCCTACAAAAATCACCATTGGGACATCAGTTTCTCTGCTCTTGGTAAGCTTCACTTCTCTGTTCCAGTTGCAAAAGGTATTTTATCTTTGACTCGTTTTCTGATTTGTAAAAGTAAGAATAATTATGACAGTTATGGGATCGAAATGATAAAATGATTGTAAAATGCTTGACATAATGACTGGTATATGTCACAGTATTATTCTCTCTCTAATGTAATTGTTAACTTTGAAGTGGTTTTAATTGCCAAAAGATCAATAATTTCTGGAAATGCAAATTATGCCATCTGCAGTTATTGTTGTGTTAAAACTATATTTCTAGGATTGTATTTCTGAATTTCTCTTAGATTGTAAAGACAAAGCATTTTTTTATCTGAATTTTGTTGAACCTAAAAGATGTTGGATAAATTGTATAATGCCAGTTGTGTTACTTTATCAGTCCTGCTAACCTTGTCTTAAAATGTTTTATAATTGCCATGTAGAAAACCAGGTATTTTCACCCTTGTCTGTTAAAAAAATTAAAGTTAAACAATTTGGCTATCTTCTATGAAGTTGTAGGATTGTTAACTAAGTTATTTGGGATTAATGTTTGAATGTTGAAACCTAACATTGTTAAATGACTCCTATGTATGGAAAGGAGGGAATGGAGTGAAAACTTTATTTAGACACCCTCTGTTCATTCAGAACAGTCTTCCCATTCCTGTGGGTAAGATTATCAGTCCTAATAAAGGAATTTGGTTGGTTAATGCAAATTCTAAACAATGAATATTACTTGCACAGAAGTTGTAATAGATAGAGAGAATTTTTAATAATTGGCCTTTACATCAGGACAAGTTTTAAATTTAAAAAGGAAAGATGTTAAATGGAATTCCTTATGTGTGTGTGTTTCCTGGTAAATCTGTATTGCTTATTGTAATTCCATAAGAGTGGAAATAACTGTTATCTGACTCTAAACTGTGATTAGTGAAACTTGCTGTTTAAGGTAAAAGGCATTTGGGACCATAACTATTTTTGTTTTGAGTTTTAATTTGGGTATAGTTGTCTGCATTAAATCAGTATCTGAGACAAATGCCACAAGCTACTCAGAGGGAATGTGACCCTGTACTGTTAACAGGTGAAGTTTGTATCTGGAAAGGAAACACCGAGGAGACAATTCTATACTCAATCTAGGATGGGATCCCCCGGCTCAGTTTCCCTATTGTGTTCCTTTAAAAAGGAATGTTTCTTACCTGACTATTCCTGAGTCTGGCTATGAAACAGACATTTCACTCCTATCTGAATTCAAACAGAGTAAAGAATGTTTTATCCTGTCATATTTGGTATGTCACATGTCCCTGCTTTATCCTTCTATAGCAAATTTCTGTGGTCAATAGCAAATGACCAGCAAAACATGTGAGCCTTTTGTGTAATCTTACTGGGAAATCTAATATTATTTTTACCTGAAATTAGAACATGTGCAGAAATTTATGTAAACTACTTAAGATACCTTAAGATGTTCCCATTGTTTAAAAGAATTTTAAAAAGCAACAGTGTTTTTCTGTGAGTCAGTCACTTATATCTAGCAATATTGCAATAATTAGAAATTCAGTTTGTTGTAATACTGTGGGAATTCATATTACTTAAGAACATTTTTGTAACAACTCAGCTTTAATGAATTCCAGTTTTAAAGGTTTATTTTTGCTTAAGAAAAAAAAAAAGATATCAAGCATTTTAAAAGTTTCCAACTCGTTCTCGTCATAAAAGTTTAGTGAACATCAGAGTAAATTTCAAACTGTTTTTAAAGGAAGGAAAATACTTTTAGAAGAAATGTTTTGAAAAATTATGTGTGATTCTTTGAAGGCCTACTAAAATTTCAAAATAATATACTGTTAAATTAAGGTGTTTTGATCTGAATATGTAGTCATTCTATGGCCTAAGTCAGAGTTAAAGTTTGCATTTGAATTTATTATATATAAAAGTTTTAATTCCTGAAGTATCTCATTCTTCCAGTGAGTACAACTAGAGAAGAATAACAAACTTGTGAAACAAAGACATAATTCTATCAAACTATAAGTTTAGCCATTAACCTCTTTGCTTTGTTTAAGCTGGAATAGGATTCCAGTACAGTTATGCTAGTAAAAAGTAATAACTTATGAACTATCTTGTCTTATGGTTAAAATGTAAAAGCAAGTGGAATAATCTGGATAATAGGATTGAGAGATTTAAAAGATAAATTAAGTTCTGCTTGAAACTATGAAAGGTAGATAAGATTTGGGAATAAATATGGGTTATCTAAACCCCTCTTGCTCCTAGATAGTTGTTGAAGATAGTTTTGTATCAGTTTCAAATGGTTTAAAGTGTGAGGAAGTATTTTATCTGAAGGATACTAGCCAATATTTATTTGCTATATAAGACTGGGACTGCAACTTACTGTTGTTTGAAACTCTGATTACAGGAATAGTTGTCCAGGTTATAAAGCCAATTGACATGTTCTGCAGGCTAATGGTGGATGTTTGGAAAGGTTTTGAAGACAACCTTGGACACGGCCTAGGTAGGATCTTCCTAACTCTATTTCCCAAATGTGCTATTTCCTTTCTGAAAAAGGAAATTCCCCCACCTGATTACCTCTAAGCCTTGCTTTCAGCACCCGGTAACCTCATGATTACATGTCAGATAATGGCTTATTCCTGGAATCAACCAGAACTAAGGAAATCTTTCCCTTCTATTAAAATATTAACATTGTCCCTCTTTTTCTTTTATAGCAAATGTTTATAATCAAGAAGTTCTGAAACTACAATGCTAAGTCTATTAAATAATAAATGAAAATTGGAGCACCTCTGAGTTGATATAATGGGGTGCAGGAATGAATAGCTTACAACTTTAACCTATATTCCTGGACAATAAATAAATATAATATAGAGATAACAGCTAGGAAATGATTAGATCAGGTAGTAAGACAAAGATGTAATGTGATAGATGCCTAATTAAATAGAGTAGCAAATTTTGAGGAAAAACAACAGGATCAGACTGATTCCTCTAGGAATTATATACAGGAGTATATGATTGGCTTCTAAAATTTATCATGCTTTTGTTTATAAGATCTCAAATTTGGATTTTACACACAAATTGTATAAGATAGTGGTAAATTAAAGATTCTTATTCCAAGTAGAAGATTTAGGTAAAAACAGAAACAGCAAATAAGATAAACTGAAATTTTCTGAAATTTCAAAAATGGAGAACAAATTTTAAGTAATTGTACTAATTTATACTGTCAGAATTATCTGGGAACTTCTAGATCTGAACCAGAAAAACAAAATTCTCTTTTTAAACTATCCCAAGAATAAAACCTCTTGTCAAAGAAAAGATATCTAGATATCAGATATCTGGGATTCAAAAAAGTGCTGTTTGAATGAAAATCAAGCATGGATTACTGAGATATCAGGAACTTAATGTTAATTAACAATTTTGTTTATTTGTATGGTTCATGTTTAAGTTTTCTTGTTTTTATATTGGTGACATGTAAATCTCCCTTATTTCAAAATTAATCTATTGTGAACCATCTAAGTTTAATTGTACCTGACAATGTAAAAATGCAATTTTGTGAATTAAAAAAAAATACTTCATTGTGTTGTTTGAACCTAGTCCTGCGTGTCTGGGAAACTGAACTATTGCTAAGTGCCTTTAGCCACGTTAACTATGTTGTATTGTTGCATCTCAACTATCAAATCGTATGTTTTCTGGGAGACCCTGTCAGGTTTTCTGTATAGACTCTTGGATCCATCTGTCACTTCCATTGTCCCTGCTCCTGAGTGAACCATGCCCTCCAAGTTTGAAAGGGTCTGAAGAAAATGACATCAGACAGAGACAGCTTTCCCAAGACCTACAATGAAGATTTAGTTTTTCATATCTTTGTTGGTCTACAGGCAAAGCCTTCAGCTTGCCTTTGACCAAAAGGAGGGAATGATAATACTTAATATAAATTTTAGACTTTAATAAGGGCCAAAGTTTGAATTAAGAACAGCCTGGACCTAATAGTCTCCTTTGTTTAGAGGATGCCTTTTGTCAAGCAAATGGGACTTCAGACCCTTCTTCTAGCATCTTACTGATAAGAGAAAAACACAGATACCTTGGCTTGTAACTTCAGCTTTGTCAACTCTGTTAAGATACCACAACTTCAAAGGCCTGTTTAGGACAGGATGTCCTTAATCTGGGTGATGGGACTTTTTCCTTATCTTAAATCACAAAGGTATGCTAGGGAAGGAAGGTGCCCATAGCCTGCAATCATTAACCCCAATTGATGCCACTTGGTTTACAATGTGTCTATCTAAGAGAACTCCTTTCTCATGGCAAAGTGTACTGAAGGCAGTCAGTTTCTGTACTGAGGCAGCCAGAACATTTCTGGCTCCATAATGCATTATGTTACCGTTTTCTTTAATAGGGAATTAATTGTTTAATTAATTAAATCATAAAATGCATGCATTTAGCCTGTTGCCTTTTCTTTAACCAAGTTTTCAGGTTAACAATAGTCAGTCTTTGCCTAGGGCTTCTATCCACTGGGCAGTGCATGAACTCCTCCATTAAATCTTCATTACCTTTAATAAAAGTTATTTTTTTGCTACAATATTTTGAATCTAGTGGTCGTACTCCTCACACAATCCAAACCCAGGTCTGCCTAGAATGACAGGGATCACTAAAAAACTTCCTGATGCCATGATGCTAACCTAAATACTATTGAATTTTCTACAGTTTAAATATAATGTTATTACGTTTTTATGAAAAACTCAACTTCTCATTTCATTTATTTATCTTTATTTCCAGTATATTATTCCCCCTTCTGTGCTATAAAGTCCAGAAAAACTAGTCTTCTCTCTTTTTCCTCTCTTCCCCCACCCACCCTTAAGCCTCAAATGCATGCTCACCTCAGAGTACATCTTTTCCTTCAAGACTCAGTTCAAGCACTACCTTCTGCAAAAAGGCTTTCCTGTCCTCTCCCCCAAACTATCAAGTCCTTAACTATATTAGATTAATAAGTACTTATAGAAAATATTCTATGTGTATATGCATATACACACATACATCATATACACATACACTTACACTTATACATACACATACATATACCTATATATAGACACTTATTTCCCCTTTGGAAATAAGCTCCCTAAGAGAAAGGATTGTTTTATTGTATTTGTATCCCTAGAACCTAGGACAAAGCCCTTTGTGAACAGTAATCCTTAATATATCTGTTCATTGAGTTTTAAATAAACATCTTGAAAACTTTTAGAAAACTTTCTGTAGATGATCATTTTTTTCAGTCATAAAAAGGCCCAATGAATAATCATGTGTAATTCTTGGGCTATACAATGGAATAAACATCCTCAAGTGTTTTTTGTTTTCTCCTTAATATGAATAGGAGTTTGTTGAATTTATGAAAGGGGAAAGGGAAAAAGGAGAGGGAGATGATATAACATTATTTTTTAGCAATAAGAAGAGAGAATTTTGTTGAACATATTTGCATGATAGACTAAGATATACATTTTGGAGCATGACCAGTAGGAGAATTCCTTTTGCTTACTCTGTACATTTGTTACAAGGATTTTGTTTTGCTTTTCTTTTCAATGAAGGGGCAAGAGGGAAAGAGAGAAAGAAGATGAGTAGAGGTAAGATTACAAAAAAAAAAGGAAGATCAGAAAGAATTTCAGACAGGCAAAAGAGCTTTGAAAATTACATGTTAAATTTGTTTTGTATTTTGAAAGAAAAGCATTGGGAGATATTCCCATTGTCTCATGTACAACCTTGTCCTGTTCCGCACTGTATGTGGAAATAGTTATTTTATTTAGTGTTTAAGTTCAGAACTTTTTTAGAATGAAAACAATTGCATTATCTCCCCCTTCCTTTACCAAGTAGGGGAACTGTGAGTGTGAAACATTGGATGTCGTGAGACTCATTTCATGTATTGGTTAATTTTATCAAGTTGCTTTTTCTCTTTTAATTCTGTTTAATTTTTTGGTTGCATACAAGGGTGTACTGGTAAAGTGCTTAACAACTAATGTTATGGAGGAAATGACACTTTTAAGTTCAATTTACATTACCTTTATTAACATTTTCTCCATCATTTCCTTAAGTCTAGACAATCAAAAGAACAATAAGTCAAACCTACTTTGTAGTATTTGCCTATTTCTGAGGTGTAAATGATCATACTGAAAATTTAACAATCAGTTTTCCAGACACCATTCTAGTTGGCTCCACCACAGTCTTGAAATTTACAAGATGGTTCACTGGGTAGTGGAAGAGAGAAAAATAAATTCCAAAGTGAAAATTATGTCAAAAGAAAATATATCCACAGAAAGATTTTAGAGGGGAATATTTGCATCACCAAAAAAAAAAAAGTGCTTCTGAGCAGTATATTTATCTCTTCTGATAATATCAAGGAAGAGTGATGTATTTACTCTTCTTTTCTCCCCTTCAAAAAAAGGATAAAAAAAAAGATTCTCAAGTAGAGGGGATATATTGAAAGAATCTTATTCTTACTCTGCACCTCTGACTCATATAAATTTTTTTATTCCCTCAAAACTCAGTTTAGGCCACCTTCTACAGGAAGCTTACCTTTATTCCCCTAGTAATAAGTGTTCCCACCCCTCCTCAAATTATGTATTTTCTTTTCTGTTTCCCAAGTAGAAAGGAAACTCTCTGAGGTCAGGGGCCTCTTTATTTTTGTGTTTGCAGGTGCTGGTTGAACTGATCTGAATCTAATATATTGTCTTCACTTTCACTTGAAGTAAAGTTGAGGTGGGATGGGCGAGGATGGGGCTGAGGGAATCGGATGAAAGGGTCTAAGAAAGGCAGTGGAAATTATTAAAAGCCTAGGAGGAATTCCACAAATGAAGGATATCTAAAAGGCTTGGGCTGCACTTTGGACAAATAAGTTTAAGGTCTATCTAGGCAATAGACGATGAAGTTTAGTACTCCTATTCTATACCATCGTGACTATTGTTTCAGTCATCAGACTTTCCTGTCTAGTCCTGAATTTAATGAAATTAAATACCCAGCCATTTAGCTCAAATTCTACAACTTAAAACACTTCCCCCTGCAAAGAATATAATTTGTTTTCACTCATCTTTGGAAATTTTTTTTTAAATCTTTCAGGGACACTGTCCCAGAATTTGTTATATTATCTAATATTTATGCAAAATGAATATTCACTGATTACAATCAGTCTGCTTCCATGTTATAAATTTTTGTTTTGTCCAGTGGCATTACCAAGGTTGATAAGTTTGTAAAATCAAAATGGGGCAAACCACAATTTCCAAGGAAGGAAGGTAAGGCACGTACTGCTTCACTTCCCGCCCAAGAGGCAATGTACTTAAAATGTGGAATAATATACTGTATTGAACATGGTCTGTACGAAAATGTGTTTTGTTTGACTATGTATATTTGTTGTGAAGGATTCATTCTTTTTTTTAATTGTTCAGCTTGGGGCAGGGAAAGTGCTAGGAGGCAAAGAAAATAAACACTTATTAATTGGAAAAATATTAAAAGTAAATTTGAAGGAAAAGAAAAATAAAAAAGGGTTTATACTGCCATAGGAGGCAATATTTCTAGGGCACAAAACAAAATCTTTGTTTTTGTTTTTTAAAAGGAAAGGAAGCAGTTAGCAGTGTGCTATAAAGCCAGCTAGTACTATTTCTAGAAAACCAATTATTAGATTTCCAGCATGAGCATTTAGATCTCAGAAATCTGCAAATGATAGATAGCAAGGCTTGACTTCTTGTGTTGTTGATTGTCTGAATTTTAAAAAGTGATAGATAAAATATTAATAATGCTGTTTAAACTAAAAGGTGTATCCTGTCTACATTTCCCCCCAGCACATCTCTGGAAGCAGTTATAGACAATGTAATGTTTGGTTGTTGTAACCAGGATGCATTTGGAAGGAAGTATTTGAGTTAAGGATGGGGGGAGCGGAGAGGTTAAAAATTAAAATCGGATTTATTTTTTTTCATATTTCTAAACAGATCTCCAGGACAAGAAACACCAATGACTTAGGGAGAATTGAAAGCTGTGGCTGATTCTTCGGCATCCTGCTTTGGTGCTCAATAGAGAAATATCTGGAGGTGGCTAGATGGCTCAGTGGATAGAGCACTGGGCCTGGAATCAGGAAGACCTGAGTTTAAATCCAGACTCGGACATTTACTAGCTGTGGGACAGTGGGCAAGTTATTTAATCTCTGTTTGCCATAATCCCCTGGAGAAGGAAATGGTAAACCACCCCATTATATTTTCCAAGAAAGCCCCATGGACAGTATGGTCCACAGATGCACAGAGATGAACATAACTGAAAAACCACGACTAAAAAGAATGTATGTTAGAAAAGTGTCCCCAGACAAACAGCGGGCAGGGCAAAGACTCTCACTCTAAGATCGCAATGACGACAGATACTGGCATTTTTCATAGCACTTTACAGGAACTGCTTCATTGGAACTCTCTAGGTGAGCGCCATGTTAGGTACATTTTCCAGATGAGAAAACTGAGTTTTAAGTTTCAAATCTTGGTCTTCTTGATGCCAAGGCCAGCACTCCACTGTGATTGTACCAGCATCTCTTCATTGCTAAATCCAATAGCCTTTTCCCAGTTCTCATTCTCCTTTCACACAGTTTGTCAGTCTCTTCCTTGGTATTCATGTCTCTCCACGTTTTCCTCACACCACTTTCTCCTGGTTTTCCTCCTTTTTTTTTTAACCTGATTGATCCTTTTCTGATTTCTTTGCTGGGTCCTCCCTCAGTTCATGACTTTTAACTGTAGGTGACTCTCAGGGTTCTGTCTGGAGCCCTTTTCTCTTCTTCTTGTGTATACTTTCCATTGATGATCTCATCAGCTCCCACAGATTTCAGTCCTAGCTCTGTGCTGATCTCAGATCTACCTGTCCTGCCCTGATCTCTCTGGTGACCTTTCAGACATCTCTAACTATATGTTCAATAGACATCTTATATGTCCAAAACAGAACTCATTATCTTTCCACCTAAAGTCTCCCCATCTCTTCCCTATTACTGTGTGGGGCAATACTGTCCTCCCAGTACCTCAAGCTTACAACCTAGGAGTCATCCTGGATTCCTCACTATCTCTCACTCCCTATATCTGATCTGTTGCCAAGGCTTATCCATTTCACCTTTCCAATATCTCTGTAATAGGCCCCTTCTCTCCTTCAATGCTGCAACCTCTCTAGTGCAGGCTGCCATCACCTGATGAATCTAGTCCTCTAGTCTTTCCCTGCTTCAATCTATCCTCCAAGCACCAAAATGATTTTCCTAAAGCACAGGGCCAAGCACATCACTCCTCTACTCAATAAACTCTGGTGCTCCCTATCACCTCCAGGAGCAAATACAAAATGTTTGTCTTTCAAGGGCCTTCATAACTTAGCTCCTTCCACACCTCACCTCAATACATACTTTTCAGTCTAATGACAGTGGTCCTCTAAGTGACCCACAAACAAAACACTCCAGCTCTCTGTTCCAGGCATTTTTTTTCTAGCAGTCCCTAATGCCTAGAAAGTTCTCTATGCTCACCTCTGCTTACTGACTTACCTGGTTTCTTCTAAGTCCAAACTAAAATCCCATTTTTTTACAGGAAACTTCTCCCAACCTCTCAGTTCTAGTGCCTTCCCTATTGTAAGTATTTCCTATTTATCTTGTATATAGCTTGTTTTGTATATATTTGTTTGCAGGTTGCCTCCTCTGTTAGATTGCGAGCTCCTTGAGGTCAGGGATTGTCTTTCGCTTTGCTTTTTACTACCAGAGTTTAGCACAATGCTCAGCACATAGTAGGTGTTAATAATTAATGTTTATTGATTGATACCAAGAGAGTCATATATTTATTAATGCTTTCTCTACCTTGAAATGGGAACAAATTGTTCTTAAAAAAAAAAAAAGATTTCCAAGGACTTGGAATGTATAAAAAAAAAAACCCCAGAGCTAATTCTTTAAAAGGGGAATTTCTTATCATACTAAGAATGTCCTGCTCTATTGCAAAGTTAGGAGGAATTACATGCTAATGCTACCTCTGGGGCTACCATCAGCAACTGATGGATGAATATCTCTCAACTTAATAAGGCTACTGTCTAATGATGGGCATAGAGCTCACTGAGAGGTTTATACTCTTAACCTTTTCCATCTTGGTAAGTAACTAGACCATTCTCTTTGCTGATGTAGTTTTCGAGAATGCAGATTCACATCCATATTCGAATGAAAACTCAGAAAAGGACTTAATGTCCTGGCTGAAGAATTTAGATCTTTTCTTCAAAATAAAAAGGTATTTTAATTTGTGCTTGCTATAGCTCAGTGTTATGTGGTCAGGAAATTTGAGGGTAGAATCAGACCTCAGAGACTTATTAGCTATGTGACCTTGGGAAAGTCTCTTAAACTCTCAGCTCCAACCAGTCAGTCAATAAAACATTTATTAAGTGCCTCCTATGTGTCAGGCACTATGCTAAGCTTTGGGGTTACAAAAAGAGGCAAAATATATCGCCTGCCCTCAAAAAGCTCACTACATAATGGGGGAGACAACACCAATATATACAGAGCAAGATACATCCAGGATAAATAGGAAATGATTAGTAGAGGGAAGGCACTAGATTTAAAAGAGACTGAAAAAGACTTCCTGTGGAAGAAGGGATTTAATTCGAGGGGTAAAGCCAGGGAAGCCAGTAGGAGGAGATCAGGAGGGAGAACAGTTCAGGAATAGGGGACAGTCAGAGAAAATGCCCAGAGCCAAAAGATCGAGTGTCCTGTTTATGGAGCAGCAAGGATGCCAGGGTCACTGGAAGAGTAGGTGGTCATGGAGTAAGGTGTAAGAAGAGAGTGTGTTCATGTGTAGAAAATGTGGATAATA
The DNA here is from genome assembly GCA_023548195.1 of Bettongia penicillata ogilbyi. Classification (NCBI taxonomy): domain Eukaryota; kingdom Metazoa; phylum Chordata; class Mammalia; order Diprotodontia; family Potoroidae; genus Bettongia; species Bettongia penicillata. Next base: position 8,674,625 of record JAJHZJ010000055.1, on the reverse strand, counting down.
ATATCTACCTAATTGTTGTGAGTATTTAAAGAGGCAGTAGATGTCAATTGTTCTGCAAATTTTAAAGAGCTATATATTAGGGATTATAATAATATTGTTACTAGAGAGATTGGGGTTCAATTCTTGCTTCTGATATAAACTGCTTGTCAGATCCTGGGCAAGTCACTTCACTCCTTAGAGCCTGAGACAATTCTGTGAGACAGTGAAGTCTTTAACAGACTGATAGAAACCATCGTGGGCGGATGTGCTGATTTGCAGTCTCTTGAGATTAGTTCTACAGAGCCTAGCTAGGGATCCCAGCCTACAGGTTGAGAGTCAATAGACTGGAGCTGTTTCTCCAATGATGTAAATGACTATAATGGTAAGGGAATCTGAAGATCTTCCCTGTCCCTTAATAGGCCCATGTGACCTTGCTTTGAGTCTACAGCCTTAGTCACATGGAGTCCATGGTGAGAGGAGTTTGCTGAAAGAGAGGTGGAGCAGAACTGAGAGTGAGGCAGAGCTGAGGCAAAGCAGCTAGTGTGAGTGAGAGAGGGAGTGATTTTTGCCAAAGGGAGCTTGTTTGTGGGGAGGCCTGACAATGGGAAGGTTTGAGTTTGGCAGTGCTCCCTGCATTGATAATGTGTATAGATTTCTTTGTTACTGCGATGGATTTGGCTTTCTAGTGTTTGAATAAATGTCTTGGTTTTGTCTTTGAGGAAGAGAGTTTATATTTTGTGAATTTACCCTGGAAATATGCATACATATCCATAGCAGCTTCTGTGGGTAGCGTATTGGCGTTACAATGACACATCAATTTCACATGTATGCTGCCTCCCCAAATTGTGTGGAACTTCCACTTAAAATGGCATGTGTGAGTTTCTATAGCATGCCCCATTCTTTATCACAAAGTGTGCCCTGAGCAAAAAAACCTTGAGAACCACTGAATTAGAGCATTTGAGTTTCCCCAGGGTACCAAGAGAAGTGAAAAATCTCCCCCAGGTAGAATTTCTAAGTGATAACAGAGAAAATAGGCAGGTACCCAAAAGTCTGATGAAAAAGAAACTAGAAATGTTGAGAAGAAACCTTCCAGGAATATACTGGAGTAGTCATCTACAAGCTCCAGAGATCTGATTGTTAAATATCATTGTGAACATTTACATCAGAAATTGGCAAATGCCCCTCACATTAGGGCTTGCTTTGTGGTTTTCTTGAATATCCGAATTTAAGAAAATGATGAAGAAAATGTTGTTATGATGCAGATTAACCTTAAAAGCATGTCATTGTATTTTTTTTGGAATTAAACATTTACCAGCCCATCCTTGCAAGTCTGAGTATACAGGACAACATAGAAGAGAATGTGCCAGGCACAGTACATCATCTCTTGTTGTTCAAGTTGTTGCTTTAATTCTCCAAGCTTAGAGATGTCATTCTCCATATACTTCATCTCCCATCCTATCCCTCCTTCTCTTTATCATAGCCAGAATAATTATATTCCATGACAAAGTTCATCTTAAAAACAAGTCACATAAGGAGCTTCTCTTTCACTGAAGATACTAGTTGACTCATACTTTGAGCCTTTACCTTTAAATATAATCCATCAGTTTCTTTAGTCTACTGACTAAAATAATTTTCATTTCTATTCTTATAGACACATTTTCAAAAGGAATAGTGAGTACTTTACTTTTTTAAATAAGGTTTAGTGATCTTTTGCTTTTTTACAGCACACTCCTTAATACATCCCCCCAGCCCCATGTGAGCTTTCTACAGTTAAGTAGAAGCAACCACAGCAATGACCTTGTCTGATAGTATAAACATCATTCATTCAAATGTAGCATTTATTAAGAAAGGGAGGCAATCCGAGGTTGCGACTTGCCCCAGGTTACACAGCTGCTAGTGTCTGAGGCTGGACTTGAACTCAGGCCTTCCTGACTCCAGGCTGTATCTGCTGTACCACATAGCTGCCCTAGCTTGTCTCTCTCAGCTTCTAAGCCCCACTCTCCTGTTTACTGTATACTCTGAAAATGCTTCTTTTGTGCTCTTTTCTTTTTCCTTTTTGTTTTTTTGCATCACTAGCATACCCACCAACTCCTCCCCAGTAACACACCCTAAATAAGTCCTTCCTTGTAATAAATAATATCACAAAGAAAGTAAATCCACCCCATATCTGTGTCCTTACCCTCCTCCTCTAGTCTTCTACCTCTTTGTCATGAGAGAATTCCCCACCTTTCTGCTGGGAAAAAAAAAAGCAGTTACTTCCTCCTCTCTTCTCCCAAGCCAAGGCTGGCGTTCCATTGCAATAAATGAACTGATTTTGTATAGTGTTGCGGTTCCTCTTACGTCACACCGCATTCATTTCTTAACATAACTTCAGTAGGGGGAGATGATTCCTGAATTATGAACTTGGTAGGAACAGGAGATGATGATGCATCCCAGCTCTGTAATAACAATTTGATTACCTATTCTACCAAGAAACCCAACAATGCCAGCTTCCAAGGTGGGAGGGAAATACATCATCTCTTACGAGGATCTAACAGTCGCAATTCAGCCTCAGACACTTGGTAGCTGGGTGATCCTGGCAAGTCACTTAATGTTCTTTGCCTTGTTTCCTCATCTGTAAAATGAGCTAGAGAAGGAATAACAAACCACTGCAGTATCTTGGCTAAGAAAACCCAAAATGGGATGGCGAAGAGTCAGACTGAACAACGAAAAGACTTTAAGAGTTTTGCAAAGCAAAGATTGCCTAACACAACTTCATTTTATTCTGGCAGGCTGTGCCAGACACACATTCTCAAAGGGAGTCAACAAAAAAAAAAAAAAAATGCCTGTTTCTGAGACACTCAGTGATTTGCCTGGCTCCCTGCCCAAGTCAGTCCTCACGTATGGAGTCACTTAATCCCCTATTTGTAGCTCAGCCCCACCCAGTTGGCTCTGGGACCCATTCAACTCCAGAGGCAGGTGAAGCATATAACTCCATAGGTCAATTTGTTATCAAGGACGTTTTCTGACCGTGAACTCACGTTTCAGGGTTTGGCTTAGTTTGTTTTATTTGTCTCCAGGTCCCTGATTAGATAATGAATTAGAAAATGAATATTTAAGAAGCAAGGGGTAGAGGCCTGAAATCCTGCCCCCATTTACTCTGAAGACATTCTTCCTTCCAACCTAAAGGCCCTTGGCAGTGCTATGTAACTGGAAAACACTCAGTGAACAAAAGGTGCCATTATTGTTGCTACTGCAATTATTATTAATAATAAAACAAGGGTGATCCGCCTATGTCATGGCAGAGACAGCCAGGCCAGTACTCAGCTGTCCCATTAAATTCCAGCATGGTGCAAGGGTGCACCTGCTATTTACTCCCCACGCTTGCCTGCTACTCCTTATAAAAAATCCCAGATAAATGGACCTTTCGAGATCACTAAGGTCAAACCTTCTCATTTTACAGATTAGGAAACTTGCCACCAGAAAGATCAGGAGTTGGAGCCAGAGTTACACAGCTAGTTAGTAGAAGAGTCAGGTCAAAAGCCTAAGCCTCCAAATACCTAGTCTAGAGTTATTGTCACTAAGGATTTCCAGTCCATTACCTTCGTTGCTACAGAATGAAAGCTATCTTTACTTCTCCAAAGTGGATTTAAGAATTGGTTGTGACAATTGTCTCCAATTTCTTACATACTTTCCCTCTTTGTCTTTCTCCCTGAAACTTAGACGCCAATGAGACTTGTGAGAATCACAGTTCTCAAAGGCTTGAGGAATTGGGCGGGGGGAGGTCTCTTACAGAACCAGACCTCAAGTTTGGTATTATAGTGATATAACTTCAACAGAGATCAACCATGGCCTCAGTAAAGCTCTGCCTGGTGAAAATATTTGCTTTGAATAACAATAAAAAAAAAAAACGAAGAGTGAAATTTTTGTAGCAGGAATAGATTAGAGCCCTTCTCATGGAACTTGGCATGGGCCTGGTCCCTTCCTAAGGATGCATATGCACAAATCAGAAACCCTTGAACAGTGTCTCTGACTGGGATGGTACCAAAGAAGATTAGCCAGTGTCATTAGAGATGAACTCTCTCAAAGGACAATCTTCCTTTCTCCTCCTCCTCCCATTCCAATAGGTTATAAGAGAGCTATGAGGGGCTCCAACTCTCTGTGGTGTATTTTGGGATTTTGTCAACTTCTCCCTTGGACTTTCATTGAGAGAAGGAAAAAATATATTTCTTTTCCCTTTCAGTGTCAATGCCTGCTATGATCACAAAGCTCCTGGAAAATGTCCTTGCCTAAGAGAGCCTGAGCCTAGACCTCAAGTCTCTTCAAAGCATTTCTTCTGCTTGGTCTTTCTTCCCTGAACACAGGTCTACAACCTGCAGCTGAGATGGATGCTGCCAGCCTTGACTTTGGGAGTTCAAAAGTTCTTGGGTTCCTGAGTTGCTTCTGGCTATCTGGTAGAATGCAATTCCTGCAACAACACTGCTTCTTAGAGAAGACAACCATTGAGAGGTCCATTCTGAACCTGAATGGATCAAAGAGTCAATGCCTGCCTTGCCAGTAAGTCTGGACCTTTTCAATTGCTCTGACAGTGTAGGCCTGAAATGAAGTGAAATGTCTTCAGCAGGACTACATAGGTCCCACCACTTTGGGGGAGATAATAATGATGTTGGAGTACTATTGCTTTATTATATCTTTCTATATTTTATTTTTATTATGCCTTAATAATATGCTTATTACATTTTATTTTTTTTATTTTAAAAGGCAATTGAGTAGACAAAACACTGGACCTAGAGTTAGGCAGAGACCTGAGTTCAAATACAGCCTCAAGCGTTTCCTAGTTGTGCAACCCTGACCAAGTAATTTAACTGCTGTTTGCCTCAGTTTCCTCATTTGTAAAATAGCACCTACTTCCCAGGGTGATTATGAAGATAGGAAAGATAATATTTGCTAAGTATATTACAAACTTTAAAGTAATTTACAAATAGTAGCTATAATTATTACTATATATAAGCATATATCAGTGTGTGATTGTGAATCTTTTATGTTCTAAGTATTTCTTTGGTGGTGGAAGATATAACTGTGTAATCCTTGAAATCCATTTTATACGCTGAATTGTGTGCATCCTTCATCGCTGAAGAAGACCATGCTATCAGAGAAATGATGACATGACTTGCACTTGACTTTGTTTTGAGTGAGGGAGGGTTATGCAGGTCACCAGCCTCACTTTTTCCTCCTGAATCATCTGGAACCTGATAATCCTCAGGATAACTAGAGATGACCCAGGATGCACTGGGAGACCTTGGCCTAAAGGAGCCAAGGTCTTTGTAGTTACTCACTTAGGGTGAGGCAACACCCATTCATTGAATAGGACTATTTAAGAAGTAGGTAGGGCATGGGCCCTTTAATGAGGCCAAGAAAAAAAGACTTTGGGCTGGGAGAAAAACAGAAGCAGTTACTATTGATAATCACTCAAAAGCTAGGAGGGTCCATAAGAGCCCTTATGCTGGGGCCCATTGTCATCCCAGCTTCAGAGTGCAGTAGGTTTAAGGTTTTGGAAAAGGGAAGGGAAAGGTAGGGAAGGAGAGGGGAAGGAAGGGGAGAGGAGGGGAGAGAAGGGGAGGGAAGGGGCAGGAGGGAGCCAGTTAAACCCAAGTCAACTGGGCATCTTTTGGCCATCCAAATTTACTTTCCTTTGGAAAGGAGAAGGAAGGGGAGAGGGAGGCAGACAAGAGAGGAGGCGTTCAGTTACCCAGCTGCCTATGTCTCCATTCAGTCAGTTTCTTCTGCTCACAGGATTGTGTTCGTCCTTTGTTGCCGAAGAAGACCATGCCATCAGAAAAATGATGACATGACTTGCACTTGACTTTGTTTTGAGTGAGGGAGGGATGTGCAGGTTGCCAGCCTCACTTCTCCTCCCTATACTGAATAGTTTTTCTAAAAAGGACCTCATTAATCCCTTTTCAGGAGACCCTAAACACAAACCATATCCAATTTTTGTTTCTGGGAAGCACCCTTACCTGGTGCCATGGGTCACATTTTGATTACTTAAGACTGCACAAAAACGGATTATTTCACTTTATTTTTGGCTTCGATGTGTGATTTCTTCTATGTGGGGAAGACTTCATAGGAAAACATCCTCCACTGATGCTGCCAGGCAACTGCTCTAGAACATAAAGTCTTTAAAAAGTTGCCTGGGCTACAAAGATGCAAATGTCCATAGTCACACAGCTAGTTTTAGTCAGATGCAGGATTTGAACATGTCTTCTAGATGCCAAGGTTTTTTTGTTGTTGCTATTTTGCCCAGACCTGTGATTTCAACAGTGTAGGGAGTGTCCCGATAATGAATCTCCCTGTGCCAGTGCAGATCTGAAATGGTTCTGCAACCAGTTGCTGGGGAGCCCTGATAAGTTAAGTGACTTGCCCAGGATAACACAGTCAGTATGCATCAGAGGCTGAACTGAACACAACTGGTCCTCTATCCACTACACCATACTGCCTCTCATATTTGTCAATAAGTTAGGTGGTTAAATACCACTGATTCTTGTCTGAGCAATCTCAAAAATTGTATTCTCCATGTATCAAATGAAAGCGACAGTATTTTTCTCAAAGAGAGGTTTAAAAGTAGTTTTTAAAGTACTCATATGGTGGAAGAAAGGGGAATATTTCTCAATCTTATACCTGAGACTATGTCCTCTAATAATGACTGGTACTGAAGCTCTTCTTCTTATCCCCATCCCCATCTATAATAGGCCCAGACTCATCCCATACTTCTGAGTCAAACCTGGTGGAAGTGAGATGGGGGAGAATAAGGGAGGCAAGAAGAAGAAAAAATAATAAACGATAAGGGTGGAGCTCTAAAAGCCATGTACTTCTACTTTGGCTCAGCATTAGGTCTTGCTCTGGTTCTGATCTGACCTTGACAATAACGCTTCCCTCACTCCAATTTCCCCTAGCCTGAGTTCAAATCACACCACTGAGACTTGCTAATCATGTGTCCTTAAGCATGTCACTTAACTTCAGTTAACTGAGAACCTCAGTTTCTTCATCTGTGAAACGGGGATAATAATATACACTTTCATAGGGCAGTTGTGAGGAAAGTGCTTTGAAAACCTGACTTAGAAAACAGACAGGTCAGCACTTCTTACACTCATTGACTTGGCAGGCAGCCAGGACTCCCCACTTCTGACCAGATTACTCTGTTCAGAACTACTGGGTTCAGAGGCTTCCCACCACTGGACAAATGAAGCATACATATGGGCTTGTGTAGATTCGATTTAAGGCTTCTAGATGACTGTAACACATAGCACCTTTCCCTGCCCATCCTCCAGCCCAGCACCCTCTTGGATCCTAGGATTCTGTGCCCAAAACTGGAAGTTGAATCCAGATAGGATCTGTTTGGCTTTACTATTCTAATTTATCACAGTAAAGGTTTAGTGTTAGTATTTCTGGGGGGTGGAGTAGGGAGAATTATTAGGGAAGTAGGGAAGTAGTAATAACGATACCCCAAAAAAAGAAAAAAGAAGGAAAAGAGAGTCAATGAATCATTAAAAATATACTCAGAAGATAGCAGAAGGAAGTTCATATTGGAAACACAGACAAGGTGTGTGATATTAGAACTAAGATGCTAAATTTGAAATATTCAAAAAATAATAATAGCTAACACTAATACAGTGCTTTAAAGTTTGCAAAATGTTTTACAAATATTACCTCATTTAATCACCACCATATTGAGAAGTAGGTGTTATAATTATCTCCATTTTACAGATAAGGAAACTGAGGCAGACAGATGCTAAATAACTTACCCAGGCTCACACACTAATAAGTGTCTGAGATCAGATTTAAACTCATTTTCCTGACTCCAAGTCAATACCCTCTCCGCTGTGCCACTTAGCCACTTAAAATAAAAGCTATATGTCATAGAGATTCATGCCTTCTTGTGAAATCCTTTTTTATCAGGAAATATCTATGTTTGTTGATGTTTGTCATATTACAAAAAAACAAAATTTAAATTAAATAAAAATGAGCAAATTATGAATTCTGATTAAGGCTTGGAATAATAGAAAAATTATTGTGATTTTCATCTGTTGAAATGTTAAATGTAAATAGTTACTAAGCAAGTTTGATTAGTTGTAGTGTCTTACACAGAGGAGCTTAATAAATACTTGTTATTTGAAAACTCACATCAGTGTAATATCAATTTTTGATTTCAGGGGACCAAGAATGAAGAAGAATTCTATCTACTTCCTGACAGACAACTGACAAAATCTATCAAGAAGGTGGCACAGATGTTACCCCCATTTACAGATGAGGAAACTGAGGATCAAAAGGTAAAATGATATGCCCAAGGTCACACAATTAAGTACGTAAGAAAAGGTATGAAGCTGAGTCTTCTTGACTATAACTCCAGGGCTCTATCCACTATCACATGCTGCCTTCCTAGGAAAACATCCCTTATAAATATAAATTTATTTAATTTAAAGGATTGTTTTTTGTATGATTATAAAATGTCTCAAAATTCCAATAATCTGAAAACGACGAACAAATTGAAAATTAGCTTGATTCAATTTATACTTAATTTTATTCTCTATGAACTTCAGAGAAAAGAGTCTTTGTCTTTTTTAAAAAATTAACAGTTGCAAGAACTGGGAGAAAAAAAAATCTTGCCCTAACTTTCTACTCATATTCCCTTATTCCAAGGTATAAATGACCAGTTTCACCTGCTATTAACTGAGCATAACCACTAACTGTTATTTTTACAAATACTTTGATGTGATTTTATATATGCATGTGTGTATATGTATATATCCTCCCATTGTAACAGACATTTTACAATATGACTTTTCCCCAATTACATGTAAAGACAATTTTAAACATTAATTTTTTAAAGTTTTTGAATTCCACATTTTCTTCCTTTCCCTCACCTCCCCCCTCCCTGAGACAGCAAGCAATTTTATATAGATTATATATGTGCAATCATGTAAAATATACTTCCATATTAGTCAAATGTAGCAAAGATCTTAAAAGGAGCAGAAAAAAATTCAATAAAAGCAACTGACATTGACTGAGAGCATATGCGTCATTCCACAAGTTAGTTACCAGTCATCCTGAGGAATATCTGGTCACAGGATTCAGATGGCTGTGGAGGAGAAGTGAGGCTGGTGACCTGCACAGCCCTCCCTCACTCAAAACAAAGTCAAGTGCAAGTCATGTCATCATTTCTCTCATGGCACAATGTCAATTTCAAGTCATGTCATCATTTCTCTGATGGCACAATGTCAATTTCAAGTCATGTCATCATTTCTCTGATGGCATGGTCTTCTTCAGCAACGAAGAATGAACACGATGACAAGTTTGCCCCCTCTCCAAAAAAGAAGAAAGGTACTTTTTTCTCATCTCTTCTTTAGGGTCAAGATTGGTCATTATGAATACAAAGTGTTCATTGTCATTCTTCATTCACATTGCTGTATGAACTGTGTATATTGTCTTCCTAGTTTGCTTGCTTTACTCTGCACCAGTTATAAGTTTGCCATGCTTCTCTGCAATTTTCAGATTCATCATGTACTAAAGTGAAGAAATATTCAGTCATATTTCACAGTCACCACTGATTTATCACAGTTTGTTTAGTCCATCCCCAATCAATGAACCCTATTTTCTTTCAATTTTTTTGCCACCAGCACAAAAATTACTGTGATACATGTGTGTGTGTGTAGTGTGTATATGTAGATAGATAGATAAATAGATAGATAGATAGATATGTATGTATGTTTATATGACCGTCCTTTTTAATCTTTAACTATGAGCAATGAAATCTTTGGGTCAATGGGTATGGGACATTTTAGGTTGTTATTCATTTTATTTTTTTTTTTATTTTTAGAGGAATCCCAAATGGCTTTCTGGAATTATTGAACCAAACGACAACTTGGCCAACAGCATAGCCCTGTACTGGTCTTCCCAAGGCACCATCCACTTTGATTATTTCCATCTTTGGCAAACTTTGTTGGGTGTGAGATGATATTTCAGTTATTTTTTTTACAATTAATTTGTTTTCAGTTTTCAACAATCACTTCCATAAGTTTTAAATTTTCTCCTTCTTCCTCCCCAAGTTGGCATGCAACCTTTTATAGGTTCTTATACATTCTTACTGAACACATTTTCACATTAGTCATGTTACATAGAAGAGTAGAGTTATTTTAAGTTTACATTCTATGATGATTAGTTATTTGGACTAATCTTTCATATGGTTGTTGGCTTTGAATGCTCTCATTTTGAAGCAAAAGAAAAGGAGGTTCAGAAAGAGCAAATGCTTGCCCAAAATTAGGATGTGAAAGTATTAAGAATTAATATTATAACAGTGTCCTGTAGTGGAGTTCCCCACTTACGTGAGTAAGCTATTTTTAAGTAGACAGCTGCCACAGAATTGTTTGAAGCCCTTAGAAGAAACAAATAAAAGTTATCTGAAGAAAAGAAAGATTGCCCTAACCCCAACACATGATGAAGGATTTTTTCTCACCCTTTTCCTCATCACTCGTCTTGACTGAAGCTAGTGGCCCTGATTAATGTAAAAGGAACTCAATTGCTTCTACCCATCCAGGAACTGGTGGAAACTGTCCAGGACTCTTAGCCCAAACAACCCAAGAATAGTAGAGTCTCCAAGATCACTGGCACTGATTACAGTTTAGCCATTGCTGAGGTCAACAACTCATGTAGAAAGGGTCCAATGTACCCATGACCACCAACACCAATCATGAACAAACTGTGGCACCCCATGGAATGCCGGCTCTGTTTCCAGCCTTGTTCCAAAGCCATAGTCCAAGGAAGCAACCCCTTATAGAGACAGGACCTGACAACTTCCTTTAGGCTATCGCCCTCCTTTCTCAGCAGTCCCATAACTAAACACACAGAAAAGAAAGTTCTCATCGCCAAAATCCTTGGCACTGTCAGATAATTTAATATCAGAAGCCAGGATGGTTCTATTAATGGAAAAACATTAAAAACAATGCACTGCTATCTATTCTCCCCTTGCACCCTAAGGACCACCAGAAGATTCCAGTTGACTTGATACTGAAACCGCCAAAGTATTATCTCCCTCTTTAGAGTTAGAGCGCCTTGAGAGCAGGGGTTGTTTATTTGCATCTTCAGTACTTAGCACAGTTTTTCTGCACTCTAAATGCTTAATACTTTATCATTCATTCGTTGATACCTGGTCTCTGTCAAATTCTTACCTAGTCTTTAAATACCAATTCAAACCCTAAGCTTTCCCTGCTGTCTTCTATTGGAAACAACACTTTCCCCTTCTGATTTCCATATGGTATTATTTTACACCTTTCTAATCCACTTGCCACATAATCTTATTACAATATCTTATTAAGCTTCTTGTCCCTATGTTGGATTGTAAACTCCATGAGGGTAGAGACTAGGTCTTAGGTAAAATCTTTGAGAATAATCCACTCAAAGTTTGAAGGCACCCTTGATGAAAAGACCAAGGCAGCAAAGCATGGTGCATAAAGAACTTGGGCTCAAGTCTTGCCTTTGACACATAGTAGCTGTGTATCCCTGGGCAAGTCACAGTGCTCTTGGCAATTAAGACTGTAAATTGCAGAGAAGGTGCTGGCTGACATTGGTAAATGGAGTTCTCTCATCCAGGAGTTCCCTATATCATATCTTTATATGTGTGTATATGTGTGGTGTGTCTGTGTGTTTACTGAAGGCCCCCTTGTGATACAGGGGTGACTCTAGATTGTGGAAAAGAGAGAAGGGAAGGAAAAAGGAGGAGAGAAATAGAAGGAATGTACAGAAAAAAGAGAGAGAGAGCTGCCTTTGTAATCAGGCAGGCCTGGCTTCAAATTCCATTTCTAACATATACTAGTTATGTAATCCTGGGCAAGTAACAGTCTTGATGTGCACCAGGTAACTCAGAACTATAAACTGAAGACAACTTGGGATATCCCTTTGGAAACCGCACAAGACATCCTCAGTAACAGTAGCAAACTCCTTCGCTGAGCATACCTCTTCCTATTTTGTGCCTTCCTTGATAATAATAAAAGGTCATGAAACTGTTAGACCTTTTAAGAAATCTTGTATGATTTCCTCACACACATGGGAGTCACCTTGGTGGAGGACAGTCTTTGGTCCTCCTTTGCTTAATCAAATGCTTTTTTAAAAATAGTTAACAAATAATATACACCATGGGATCTTGTGTTCTTTGTATCTTTTAATCAGCCGTGTAATGATCAAGATATAGTTTGCTGAGTGCAGCTAAAGACCAGACCTGGAGTCAGGAGGACCTGAGTTCAAATATGACCTCAGACACTTATTAGCTATGTGACCCTGGGCAAGATTATCTTTTAAGAAAAAAGATGTAGTCTGCTGTAGAACATTACTTGTAAATGCTTGTCTGTTCTCTTCTCATACCTTGATCAAGGGACAAAAACTGTGATTTCATTAGTACTGGGAATTCTTGAATAAAGAAACTCCCTTAGGAAGAAACCAGTGCAGGTAAGAACCTTGTTTGAAATTTATAAACTCAGATCACCAAGAATTTGACTCGTCTGTGTCATGCAGCCAGTATGTATCAAACCAGAATTTAAACTTGTCTTCCAGGATTCAAGGCCAACTCTCTAGCCATTAAGCCACAATGCCTCAGGAAACAATTAAAATATAACAAAATGAAAGTCTTGGTATGAGCTAAAGGAAGTTTTGAAAGAACCCTAGTCAAAGTTCGAGTCTTTTGATGGTCAGGAAAGATTTGCTAATCTAAGAAAGATTTGAACTTAAAGACCTCTGTAACCTCTGACTCTGTCTGTTTTGGTCCCATAGGCTTCATAAACAGGCTGTTATCAGAGGAGGAGCACAAAGGTTAGTTTCAGATGTGTTGTATCAAGACTTGGCCAATAAAACATCTCTTTTCGAGTTCTTTGAGGGAAATGCTGAAAAAGCACTTTGTTGCCTCTATAATCAACACTTCTAGAATGTGATACTGTCTGAACCAAAAGGTACAGCAGACTACTTTTTAAAGTTAACAGCTCTGAAAAAATATGAAGCTTTAAGCTTTGTTTTCACAGTGTATCTACCAAATCAATTTGACTAGTGCTCTGAGTTCCTGAAATTAGAAAAAGATATTTATATAGGATCGTAGATTTGGAACTAGAGACTTAGAAGGTATCTACAGTCACTTCAGTTTAAAAAGGGAAACTGAGACCCAGTGAAATTAAATGATTTGACCAAGATTACACAAGTAGTACATGACTAGTCTAGGATTTGAATTCAAGTCCTGTCATTGAATTCAGCTCTTTTATATACTTTGTGATAGTGTATTAGTTGTAACCTTCTATCTAGGAAGGAAGGAAATAAGCATTTATTAAATGCCTGTTATATGCCAGACACTGTTCTGAATATTCTCACAAATATTATCTTTTTAACTTTCACAATAACTTCGGGAAGAAGATACTATTGTTTCCATTTTACAGTTGAAGAAATTGAGGCATACAGAGGAGTCTACCTCAAGACACCTCTTTCCACCTCAGGTTACATAGCTAGTAACATAGTAAGTCTCTGAAACTAAATTTGAACTCAGATCTTCCTGACTCCAAGCCCAGTGCACTATCCTTGACAGTTCACCTAGCTGCTGGGCTTCAGAACTGTGGAGATATATTACAAGAAATAATTTTTCTTGACTTTATTAAGGCCAACATTTATGGAGAACTTTTAACTTTTTGAGAATTCCCATAACCGTAAAGGGTTAAACATTTTAAACTTTATAACTGTGTGTTGACATTCCTTCTAAACAATGTCTTGTTACCCTTCTTATCTCTAAGTATTTTTTTACCACTCTGCCCCCTATCTTCTTCTACAACTCTCTTGAACTTATTGTCTAAGCCTATAATTCATTAATTTCCTTTTTCTTTTCTTTCTTTCTTTCTTTCTTTCTTTTTAAATACTGGGTCTCCCTATCTATCTCCACCAGACTGGAGGTGAAGGAGTTATTCACAGTCCAGTACTTTAAAGTTCTACCTGGAATCACTGGCCCCTCCTTAAACAACCAGGTGTCCTCCCCGCCACCAGGAGAACTAAGTTCACAAATGTGATTGACTTCGCTCAGAATTCCAAAACTCCAGAGTTCAAGAGAAAAACCAGCCTCAAACCTCCATTTGGCTGAGACTGCAGGGCATGACTGCTACCTTTGCTTTTATTCATTTATTCACTAATTCATTCATTGAACGAACATTTAATGTTCAAGATGTATGTGGCTGTAGATGGAGAAGCATTAAGAAATAATGACTATTCAGTCTGGGGCTTCTCCTCCAAGAGCTACTTAGGAAGACTAGATGGGCATAATACGTATGATCAGAGTTGTACCCCACTCCTTCAAGCATTCTCAGAACTTCCCTGTTTCCTTCTAAATGGTGGTGGCTTAGTATAGGAGAATTAATATAGCTGCTTTGGGACAAAAAAACTTCCTCCTATTGGTCACTTCTCCCTTTGTTAATGATGAGAGAGGGATTATTTCATGTTAAAGAGAACGTTTCTAATGCACTTGACAAGATTATGTGGCATTAGACTTCCCATGAGAGAGTAAGGGAAGGGGCCTCCACAGGGACCGAAGGAAGTCAAAGGATATGTCCTTCATGGAACAACTTAAGACTCAACTTCAGAGCTTTTGTTTTATATTCCTCCTCTGCACAGAGGTGACCAAATAATGATTTCAAGATGGACACATTTCAGTCTTGGAAGCAGTCTTCTATGTTTGAGGGACTGGAAGTCCTGAGTCCTTTGGTTAGAGCTAATTGTCAGCAAGGGGAGATTCTTCATCAGAAAAGATCACCATTGACATCAAGAAGCTCCCTCCCTGGTCCGAATTGCCAGAAGACTTGGATCTGGAAAGGATGGCTTAGACAGTGAAGAGTTCTAGGTATGATGTAAAATGCCTTTTCATCAGAGCTACAAACTGCATTATGTCCTGATGTTTCAATAATCTACCTAAACATGAACCAAAACCTAAACCTAAGTAATTTTTCCTCATAGCAGCTTGTGGCATCATGGATAGAATTCTGAGACTGGAGTCAGCAAAGCTTTATTTCAGATACCAGCTGTGTTATCTTGGGCAAGTTGTTTACCTGCTGTTTGCCATTTCCTCAAATGTAAAATGGGGATCAAAGTTCCAAATGGAGATATTATTTATAAAAAGCACTTAACACAATGCCTAGCACATATTAGGTATTATATAATGTGTATTCTCTTTCCATCCCTTCTGCTATGGGCTCTAGGATGGAAGTATAAAGGGCCACAGAATGAGAGACCCCTCTCATTAGAGGCCACATTCTTTCCCAAAGGACTGAACTCAGTTACCAGGTTCATGAGTCAAGAACAGTTAAGGTCCCTTAGCGGATAGGGAGATGGTACCTGCAGAGTCTCCAATTGAGAGAGACAGTACCTTCTATAGAACCCATGAGTGACTGACCAAGTGGAAATGAAACTGGACTTTGAAGGATAGGGAAGATCTGGATACAGAGCAAGGAAAGGGCATTGCTAACAAGGAGAACATAATCATGAATAGAAATTGTGTCAAGAATGAGCTTGCTGTCACACTAATACATTATTGGTGGAACTGTGAAATGGTATAACCATTTTGGAAAGCAATTTGCAATTAAGCAAATAAAGTGACTAAAATGCCCACAATCCTTTGAACCAGAGACTCCAATTACTCTGCTTATAACCCCACTGATTGTGTTCATCCTTCATTGCCGAAGAAGACCATGCCATCAGAGAAATGATGATATGACTTGCACTTGACTTTGTTTTGAGTGAGGGAGGGCTGTGCAGGTCACCAGCCTCACTTCTCCTCCACAGCCATCTGAATCCAGTGACCAGATATTCATCAGGATGACAGGAGATGACCTAGGGTGCACTGGGAGACCTTGGGCCCTTTAGGCCAAGGTTTTGCAGGTACACACTTAGGGTGAGGCAATGCCTACTCATTGCATAGGCTGGTTTAAGAAGTAGCCAGGGCGTGGCCCCTTTAATAAGAACAAGAAAAAGAAAGACATCAGACTGGTTGAGAAACAGCAACAGTTACTATAGATAATCACCTTAGGCAGGGGCCCTTTGGCATCCCAATTTCAGGGTGCAGTAGGTTTAAGGTTTGGGAGAGGATAGGACAGGAGAAAGAGGGGAGGGGAGGGGAGGAAAAGAGCCAGTAAAACCCAAGTCAACTGGGCATCTTTTGGTCATCCAAATTTACCTTCCTTTGGAGAGGAGAAGCAAGGGGAGCGGGAGGCAGACAGGAGAGGAGGAGTTAAGTTACCTAGCTAGCTAGGTCTCCATTCAGCCAGCTGCATCTACTCACAGGATTGTGTTCGTCCTTCATTGCTGAAGAAGACGATGCCATCAGAGAAATAATGGCATGACTTGCACTTGACTTTGTTCAGGGAAACCATTGATGAGGGGGCGGGGGCAGAAGTCCCCATGTACTCCAAAATATTTATTGCAGCATTTTTTGTGATAGCTAAGAATGGGAAATAAAGCAGATGTTCATCAATTAGGAAATGACTAAACTTGTGGTATGTGAATATAATGAAATATTATATTATGTGTGCTATAAGAAATTATGTGTATGATGAATATACAGATGTGTGGAAAAATCTATATGAATTGATGCAGAGTGAAGCAGTTAGGTGATGCAATAGATAGAGTGCTGGACCTGGAGTCAAGAGGGCTCATCTTTGTGAGTTCAAATCTGACCTCAGACATTTAACTAGTTGTGTGACCCTGGGTAAGTCATTTAACCCTGTTTGCCTCAGTTTCCTCATCTTTGAAATGAGCTGGAGCAGGAAATGGCAAACCACTCCAGAATCCTGGCCAAGAAAACCCCAAATGGTGTCACAAAGAGTCAGTCATGATTGAAATGATCGAACAAGAACAAGAGAAATAACTATAACAACATAAATGGAAAAACCAGAGACATATCAAAAAATCAAAAGTAAATTGATCAAGTGAGATTAGAACAGAATGATATGAAAAGACACCCCAACCTGCCCCATAGTGGAGATAGAGATATACATGTTATATATTGTAGATGTTTTCAGATTTTATCCATTAATTGATTGGTTGTGCTGATTTTTTCCCCTCTCAAAAAAAAATTACAAATATTTGTTGTATAAGATGGCTTTTGGGGAGGGAATTGGGAGAGATACATGGGATACTATGGTGATATAAGAAACAGAAAAGATCAATAAAAATTAATAGTAATTTAAAAAAAAGAAGAATGAACCTGGTGTTCTACAGGGGTATGGGGATATAGACAGCATGCTGGGAATGAAGGATTCATGTTAGGAAGCAGCAAGGGATAGAAGGTAGGGTAGGCAGATTGGAGTCAATCACAGAGATACCCTGTCACTCTGAAGAATGTATATATTATGTATGCAAATGTAAAAGGTTGGGGGGGGGGTCAAGGAGTCTGGGGCGTGGAGAGAAGGTTAAATAGTAGAGTGAAGAGTCTTTGCTTCTTCTGTGTACTTCATGACATCCTACTACATCCCCATAGGATTTCTCCAACCCGCATCTCCATTTCTACAGCCAATGTTCCAGTCCAAGATCTAACCCCTTGGTTATTTATTGGTCTACTGCAACAGAAAATTTTATGCTAACCTTTCTATTTCTAACTTATTCATTTCTGTCTGCCCTAGGCAGGGCAATATAGCCATCCTCAGCATTGTCATCGTGATGAAGTTATAGACTGTCACTGGAGTTAAAGACTATGTCACTCCCCTTCTCAGAATTGCCTAGCACATAAAAATGCTAAGTCTAGATTGTGACCTTCAAAGTTAACTGTCAATTGGCCTAAGAGTTCCGGGGCCCAACCCATGCTCTCTGCTCCAATTGTTCTGTCTTGAGGCCTTCCCTTTCACTGTAAATGCTTTCCAACTGGGTCCTAATCATTTCTCCTTCCTCCTTCAGATCAGATCAACAAATATTTACTGGTTGCCTACTATACTGCGTGCAGGATTGTGCCAAGTTCCTTCAATGATGTTCTAAATTTATCCATGACCCTGAAACAAGCCCTAGCTGGCTCGTCATTTTTCCCTTGCCTTTACTTTTACCCTAGACTTTGAGCTCTTACACACACAAAAAAGATAGTTATGTATCTTTATTCATTCATTCATCTTTATGTGTATTTTTTCAGGTTCAAGGCTTCAGGGGTGAGGGAAGAATTGCTGAAGTAATTTCCTCCCTCCTCTCAATTCCCCTATCTCTAGCCTTAATCATCCATACTCCACAAAGGTTCCATGTGCTGATAATCAAGTGAACCTCAAAAATATTTTTTTAATACCTGTGATGTGAAAGCCCCTGGAAATATCAAGAAACATCACGATATGTGGGAAAGAGGATCAGTTCTAAGTCAGAGAACCTATATTGACACCCCTGCCTCTGACACTCACTGCTTGTGAGCAAGTCACTTAAACTTCATGGGTCTCAGTTTCCTCTTCTATAAAATGAGGGGAATTGGAGATGAACACAGAGGTGGCTTCTAGTTCTAGAGCTATGATTCTATGTCCTTAAGATCTTACAATCTAATTGGGAAGTTAGACTCTGAAAGATATCAGACACTGTCTGAGCTGGGGAAACCTACAAAGGTAGGTGCCAAACCCTAAAATCAAAGAAGGCGTTTCTGCAGTGCTCAGAATGCTCAAACTCTAACTATGCCTATCCCACAAACCTTAAGCCAGTTAGGAGAATGAGAAGCGCTGAATAGGCAGGAGAATGTTCCATCAAAGGCAACTAGGTAGAGGTAAGAATGTCAGATTCGAAGACAGAGATTTGAATTCAAATGCCACCAGAGGCATTTATTAGTTATATGACCCTGGAAAAGCCATTAACCCCAACTTCCATTTTCTCATCTGTAAAATAAGTATAATAATAGCATACATCTTGTAATACCGTTCTAAGGATCAAATGAGGTAATGTATATATAGCACTTTTGTTAACCTTAAAATGCTGTATAAAGTTTAGCTCTTATTATAAGTAAGAAGATAAGAGGTAGTGATGGGGAGAGATTTGTGACAGGCATTGAAATTGACTAGCACAAGAAAAGTTATATAGATGGTGCTTTAGATAATTTTTTGTCTACTCAGGAAAAAACTGAATGAGATTAAAGCCATCCAAAAGGGACCCAGAATTTTTTTTTTTATCTCATTCCACTTCACTTCAAGCCTTTTATGATAATACTATCTTACCCTCTTACATTTTATTGAGGGCAATGACATGTCTTCTACTTTCTTTATTACTTGCCTTAGATCTAGTGGATGTTCAATAATTATTATACAATGGCTGTGATACATTTTATAAACTTTTATAAAATTATTATAAAATAATAAATATATAACATACAAATATATTATAAAATTTTATAAAGTCCATTAGTGTGGACGTTCCCATATTCAAAAGAAATGAGTTCATCAGCAGGTATTTACTTCAAGCCAGAAAGATTCTAGACACCATAGTAGAAACATCCCCTATGCTGTGGAAATGAGGTGGAGAAGACTACTGTACCTGAGAGAAGAGATTCAAAACTACTTAATAAAAGTAATTCATGAAAAAAGTAATTCATTCAATACTATTTTCCAAATTATAGCTCTTTTCCCACTGAATATCCTTTACAAAGACCAGAAGTAGAAACACACATCCTTTTCCACCTGGTGTTATACTTGTTTCCAAAAAATTCTAAGTTCAAAAGAAAAAAATGATCAACTTATTGTATATAAATACTTGACTATGAACTAACAATATTGTTAATAGAAATAGAATGGTCTGGCATTTTAGGTACTAGCCAATTCTGCTTCTCAGTTGTTTTAAAACAAGAAACATCTTGTTCTGGAGCTATTTCCCATATATAAACAAAATGATTTGGGTAATTTTAATCTATGTCAAATCATTTCAGATCCATTTATTCAACAGTCTCACATTACTGCATGAAGACATTTCAATTACATTCCTATTAACAGCAAGAAAGGCAATTCACTGAATAATATAATTTTTAAAGAAACTACTAGAAATAGTGCAGTTATGTCACTGTTTAAAATGTGAATTTTAGTTTCCTTTTTTTAATCTGAAGAACAATCATAAAAAGAACCATGTATTGAAACTAAGTGGTTAATTACAACTCAAAGATAAGAGGGAAAGCTTTTCTACTTTACCTTGCTATAAACAACAATGACACACACACGCACACACAAATCTAACGAGAGAAAGAGAATAATCAATTTTACTGAAAACAGGAACTTTTCTCTTTAGGAAAAAATTACTTACCCTTTTCATTCCCTCAGTTAGAACAGAACCTTCCCTTTGCCTTCAGCCACTGTGGATTAGGCTGAAGTTTCCATGCTCAGCACAATCAGATAAAATAGTACTTGAGGTAGCAATTGATGGAAATAGAGCTGCAAATTTCCATGTGCTTAACCTGGAAGGGAGAAATTGCAATGAACAAGTCCATGGAGTGAAACACTTTTAAACCTGCAGAGGTGATTTCACTTTTGTAACCAGAAACGTGTGACTAAGTATCTGGCAGGGAAATGATTAACAATTGTGTCGTCATTACTTACTACACACTTAAAGTTCCAGCTACAGAAAATCAGTGTGAGTGAACTTTGTAGATATTATTTTAGGCTTCACATACATCTTTCCTATATCCATGGCCACCTATAGAGCCATGTTTTCAGGATGACAAAGTAATCAGCCTTCTGTGTTATGGATTGAAAAATGAAAATCATTTTCTCATAAATTCCCTCCAGTTTAATGAAAGAGTATTAGTAACAAACTTCAGATATTTATTTAAGGGACTTCATGGTGATGCCCTTCACTTTCACCCTCAAAGCAAGATTTGATAATCTTACTACCATTCAGATTTTCCAAAGGACAAAGTGTGCTTTTGAAATAATACACAAATATTTCTATTTTATTTATTTAACTTTTTACATTCATTTTCACAAAATTTTGGGTTCCAAATTTTCTCTCCTTTTATCCCCTCCCCCCACCCCAATACACTGAGGAATCTAATTTTCCCTATGTCCAATCTGCCCTCTCTTCTGTCATCCCTCCCTTCTCTTGTCCCCATCTTCTCTTTTGTCCTGCAGGGCCAGATGACTTTCTATTCCTCATTAACTGTATGTCTTATTTCCTAGTAGCAACAACAATACTAAGCAGTTGTTCCTAAAACTTGAGTTCCAAAATCTCCCCATCCCTCCCTCCCCACCCATTCCCTTTGGGAAGGCAGGCAATTCAATATAGGCCCTATCTGTGTAGTTTTGCTAATGACTTCCATAATAGTCGTATTGTGTAAGACTAACTGAATTACCCTCTATCCTATCCTGCCCCTCATTGTTTCTATTCTGTCTTTTGATCCTGTCCCTCCCTGAGTGTTGACTTCAAATTGCTCCCTCCTCCCATTGCCCTCCCTTCCATCATCCCCCCCACCCTGCTTATCTCCTTCTCACCCACTTTCCTGCACTGTAGGATAGGTTTTCATACCAAAATGAGTGTGCATTTTATACCTTCCTTTAGTCAAATGTGATGAGGGTAAACTTGTTTTTTTTTCCCTCAGCTCTCCTCTTTTTCCCTCCTCTAAAAAGTCTCCTGCTTGTCTCTTAAATGACATATAATTTACCCCATTCCATTTCACCCTCTTTCCTCCCCCTACCTTTCTCTCTCACCATTTACCTTAATTTCTTTTAAGATATGGTCCCATCCTATTCAATTCACTCTGTGCTCTCTGTCTCTGTATATGCGTGCATGTGTGTATGTGTGTGTGCATGCACATGTGTACGTGAGTGTGTGTATGTGTGTGTGTGATCCCACCAACTACCCAGATACTGAAAAGTTTTAAGAGTTACAAATATTGTCTTTCCATGTAGGAATGTAAACAGTTCACTTCTGGTAAGTCCCTTAAGATTTCTCTTTGCTGTGTACTTTTTCATGCTTCTTCTCATTCTTGTGTTTGAAAGTCAAATTTTCTTTTCAGCTCTGGTCTTTTCATCAAGAATGATTGAAAGTCCTCTGTTTCATAGAAAGACCATATTTTCCCCTGAAGTATTATACTCAGTTTTGCTGGGTAGGTGATTCTTGGTTTGAGTCCTAGTTCCTTTGACTTCTGGAATATCCTATTCCATGCCCTTCGATCCCTTAATGTAGAAGCTGCTGGATCTTGAGTTATCCTGATTTTATTTCCACAATACTGGAATTGTTTCTTTCTAGCTGCTTGCAAGATTTTCTCCTTGACCTGGGAGTTCTGGAATTTGGCCACAGTGTTCCTAGGAGTTTCTCTTTTTGGATCTCTTTCAGGTGGTGATCGATGGATTCTTTCAATACTTATTTTGCCCTCTGGGTTGTAGAATGTCAGGGCAGTTTTCCTCGATAATTTCATGGAAGATGATGTCTAGGCTCTTTTTTTGATCATGACTTTCAGGTAGTCCCATAATTTTTAAATTGTCTCTTCTGGATCTATTTTCTAGGTCAGTTGTTTTTCCCATGAGATATTTCACATTCTCTTCCATTTTTTCATTCTTTTGGTTTTGTTTGGTGATTTTTTGGTTTCTCAGAAAGTCATTAGACTATCTGTTCCATTCTAATTTTGAGAGAACTATTCTCTTCAGTGAGCTTTTGAACCTCTTTTTCCATTTGGCTCATTCTGCTTTTGAAAGCATTCTTCTCCTCATTGGCTTTTTGAATTTCTTTTGCCAATTGAGTGAGCCTATTTTTCAAGGTGATATTTTCTTCAGCATTTTTTTGGGTCTCCTTTACCAAGGTATTGACCCATTTTTCATACTTTTCTTGCATCTCTCTCACTTCTCTTCCCAGTTTTTCCTCCACCTGTCTAACTTGCTTTTCAAAATCCTTTTTGAGCTCTTCCAAGGCCTGAGCCCACCCGACATCCCCCTGGGATGTCTGGGGTACCGAGGCCCCGCCCTCCACATCTTTCCCTGATGGCAAGAATATGTCCTTGTCATCAGATCCGAAAGTCGGGATCATTTGCACCTGCTCAAAAAAGCTCTCTATAGTCTTATTTTTCTTCCCTTTTCTGGGCATTTTCCCAGCCAGTTACTTGACTTCTGAGATTCCTGTCCACCCCCGCCTAGATCCGCCCAGCTAGTGCTTGGGGTCTGAGATTCAAATGGGCTTTCAGTGGCAGGCATGGCTGCTATTCAATGTGAGCTTTAGTTCTGGTGCTGGGGTGGGGGCAGGGCCACCTCCCAGGCTCAGTTCCCTCAGGGGCTTTATGCAGAGATCTTCAGTAATGGAGCAGGTGGGGGTGGGGCTGCCTCTCAGGCTCAGTTCCCTCAGGGGCTTTATGCAGAGACCTTCAGTAATGGAGCGGGTGGGGCAGGGCCATCTCCCAGGCTCAGCTCCTTCAGGTGGTTTATGCAGAGACTTTCAGTAATGAAGATCCTGCCTACTCGGGGAGTCCTGGGCCGCCCCCACCTCTGCCTCCACCGCTTCCTGCCCCCACCTCTGCCTCTGCAGCTTCCTCCTGAGGGGGTCCGAGCCACGGAGACACCCCGCTCCCCTCTCGGCCAGCCCAGATGTCTCTCTCACTGACCTGTAGCGTCTGTGGGCAGAGGGACCTTCCCAGCCACCAGAGATTCCGTCCCTGAAGCCTGCTCGGATCTGCCCTTCTCAGCCGCGGGCAGGGCAGCACTGGGGTGGACTCCACTTTCCGGGGCACGATGGACCCTGGGGACGGCTCTCCAGGGCTCTCTGGAACGGAAATCTCTTCCACTATGTTCTGCACACCCTGCAGTGATCCAGAACTTGTGGGGAGCTCTTCTTACATTAAATCCACGGGCTGTGGGTTTGGAGCTAGCATAGGTGAGTCTTTCTACTCCGCCATCTTGAAATAATACACAAATATTTCTAAAATTTTGTTGCTGTTGCTTAATGAGACACTCCATCTCTCAGCTCTGAGTAGCTTCACTAGCTCTTCTGGAATGCTCTCTTTCCTCATCTCTGCCTCCTGTCTCCCCTGGCTTCCTTTAAGTCCCAGCTAAAATCTTACCTTCAGCAAGAAGCCTTTACTATCTTCTCTAATGCTAGTGCCTTTCTGCTGAGATTATCTCTTATTTACAGACACACACACATATCTATATATAGACCTGAGAGATATCTATATCTATCTTTGTGTGTGTGTGTGTGTGTGTGTGTGTGTGTATTTGTTGTTCAGTATATAAGCTAGATGGTGCAGTGCATAGAGTCCTGGGCCTGAAGTCAGTAAGGCTCATCTTTCTGAGTTCTAATCTGGCCTCAGATATTTGTTAGGTGTCTAATACTGAGCAAGTCATTTAGTCCTGTTTGCCTCAGTTTCCTCATCTGTTAAATGAGTTGGAGAAGGAAATGGCCAACCACTCCAGTATCTTTGTCAAGAAAACCCCAAATGGGGCCATGAAGGTTGCACATGATCGAAAATTAACTGAACAACACACACTCTCTCTCTCTCTGTAAAGATATATATGTGTGTATAAACACACATACACATACGTATAGCCATATAGATAGACATATACCTCATATCAATATTCATCTACCTTGTTTTTACATAGTAGTTTGCATGTTGTCTCCCGTATCAGAGGACAGAGCTGGACCTTCTTTGTATCCTTGACACTGGCACATAGTAGGTGTTTGTTGATTTCACTTGACTTCTTAGTGACTTTACATTCCTCTAACTTCTGTATTCCCTATACAGCACCTACCAATGTTTAAAAAATTGAATCTTATGATAAAACAAAACAAAACAAGACAGTCCTAAGCATTCCTCAGTCTAATAGCATAGACAGTAGCATAGCACTAACTAGCAGGAGTACAAGCACCATCAATCCCAACAAGCCTTTATAAGTGCCTACTATGTGTGAAGGATACTTTTTTTTTAAAGCAGCATATGGCAGATTCATGGTTTCATATATAATCTTTTTTCTGTCAGTTGTATGCATGGAAATATTTGTGTTTGTTGATAAATATCAAATTAACTAAACTACCTAAATAAAATTTAAAAAATTAAATCAAGAGGATACCCCCAAAAATAAAGCTTTAGAAGGAAAAAACATTTCTAAGATACCTGAAATTTAATCTTGCTGTTACCAGAGTTATGCATAGCAGCTAGAATATGAAAAGTACTTGATTACACTCACAAGTGAACAGCTAAAATTCAACAAGTTGGGAAAATGTATTCCACACCTCCTTCCTTCCTTCCTTCCTTCCTTCCTTCCTTCCTTCCTTCCTTCCTTCCTTCCTTCCTTCCTTCCTTCCTTCTTCCCTTCCTTCCTTTCCTTTTCTTTTTTCTTTTTTAAATACTGAGAGCTCTTTGGATAACTTTCTATAGAACGCATGGGGAAGAAAAACCTTGGAGGGCTCTGTGGACATAATTTGCCATTAGAGGCCCATACTATGGTATTCCACTCCACCATCAGGACAAAAAGAATGGTGCATTTCAGAATATCAAAGAGAATCTGAGGATTCCAAGTCTGGCTTTCTAAATATAGAACCTGGTGCTCTATGTACTGTTAGAAAGTTATTGTGGTTGATTGTGTTTACAGTCTCAGGAATTTCACTCTCCTCATAGCAAGTGAATTGCCTAGTTATACTTCCAGGCCTTATCTGGCTTTGTCTTTCTACTGATTTCCTTGACTTTTTTTTTTTTTTTTGAGCACTATATTGTAGCCTTTACTCATTCTACTAGAGGAAGAACTGGCTCCCTTATTTCAGCATTGTAAACTAATTCACAATAACTTGGCCAAATTTCTCTTCATACTCTCATGTGTTATTTTTTTTAAAAAAAAAAAAAAAGGAAGAAAAGAGAAAAAAGAAAAATATGCTTTTGTAATTTTCTTACTCATTTTAAACAAATACAAAATGAGAAAAAAAATTTTCACGTACACAGCAGAATGTAAGAAAAGATTCAATATAAATCAGTAAATTTCCATTTCAACAAAACCTATATAGCAAATATATATTATATGTAATAGATTTATATATAATACATATTACATAAAAATATGTATAAGTAATTATTTTCAAAGCAACTCAGCTTTTCTTTACTTCCTTGTAAACTTTCTTTTGTTCTCTGCTGTTCTCGTTTTACTTTGTTCTCCCCTCCACCCTAAAGAAGGCTACAATTAAATGTGGATATCTATAAACATGCATGTATACACACACACACACACACACAGACACACACACACATACATCTGCATTCATATACCTATATGTAAGACCATACTATGCATATTTCCACTTGTCATAGCTTTCTCTGGAGGTGGATAGCATATGCCTTCATAAGTCCAAATCTTTCCATGTTTTTCTAAATTAAACAGCTCATCATTGCCTATAATCCAGCTACATTCCAACATGATCACATCCTATCTGAGAGACTATTCATCAAAGTTTCCACCCCCCCAATTTTCTGCATTCCTTCTATTCTTTTTTTAATTTATTTATTTATTTTTAGTTTTCAACATTCATTTCCACAAGATTTGAGTTCCAAATTTTCTCCTCATCTCTCCCCTTCCCCCACCCCAAGACACTGTTCATTCTGATTACACCCTTCCCCCAGTCTGCCCTCCCTTCTATCATACCCCTCCCTTTCTCTATACTCCATTACCTGTATTTCTCATTTCCCAGTTGCATGCAAAAACAATTCTCAACATTCGTTTGTAAAACTTTTAAGTTTCATCTTCTCTCCCTTCCTTCTTCCCCACCCATCCCCACTGAGAAGGCAAGCAATTCAATATAGGTTATACAGGTGAAGTTCTGCAAAAGACTTTCATAATAATCATGTTGTGAAAGACTAACTATATTTCCCTCCATCTTATCCTGCCCCCCCATTTATTCTATTCTCTCTTTTGATCTTGTCCCTCCCCAAAAATGTTTACTTCTAATTACCCCCTCCTTCTATTTGCCCTCCTTTCTATCATCCCTCCACACCCCACTTTTCCCCTTGTCCCCTACTTTCCTATAGTGTAAGATAGATTTTCATACCAAATTGAGTGTGCATGTTATTCCCTCCTTAAGCCAAAAGTGATAGGAGTAAGCTTCACTTTTTCCTTCTCACCTCCCCCTTTTTCCCCTCCATTGAAAAAGATTTTTCTTCCCTCTTTTATGAGAGATAATTTTCCCCATTCTATTTCTCCCTTTCTCCTCTCAATATATTCTTCCCTCACCCCTTAATTTTATTTTTTTAGATATCATCCCTTCCTATTCACCTCATCCTGTGCCTTCTGTCTATATGTATATAATCCCTCCAACTATCCAAATACTGAGAAAAGTCTCAAGAGTTACAAATATTATCTTTCCATGTAGGAAGGTAAACAGTTCAACTTTAGCAAATCCCTTATGATTTCTCTTTCCCGTTTACCTTTTTATGCTTCTCTTGATTCTTGTGCTTGAAAGTCAAATTTTCTATTCAGCTCTGGTCTTTTCATCAGGAATGCTTGAAAGTCTTCTATTTTATTGAATAATCATTTTTTCCCCTTAAGTATTATATTCACTTTTTCTGGGTAGGAGATTCTTGGATCAATCCTGGTTCCTTTGACTTCTGGAATATCGTATTCCAAGCCCTTCAATCCTTTACTATAGAAGCTGCTAGATCTTGTGTTATCCTGATTGTATTTCCACAATACTCAAATTGTTTCTTTCTGGCCGCTTGCAATATTTTCTCCTTGACCTGGGAACTCTGGAATTTGGCTACAATATTCCCAGGCATTTTTCTTTATGGAACTCTTTCAGGAGGTGATTGATGGATTCTTTCAATATTTATTTTACCCTCTTGTTCTAGAATATCAGGACAGTCTTCCTTGATAATTTCATGAAAGATGATGTCTAGGTTCTTTTTTGGATCATGGCTTTCAGGTAGTCCCATAATTTTTAAATTGTCTCTCCTGGATCTATGTTCCAGGTCAGTTGTTTTTCCAAAGACATATTTCATATTGTCTTCTATTTGGTTTTGTTTTATAATTTCTTGGTTTCTCATAAAGTCATTAGCTTCCAACTGCTCCATTCTAATTTTTAAAGAACTATTTTCTTCCATGAGCTTTTGAACCTTCTTTTCCATTTGGTTAATTCTGCTTTTTAAAGTATTCTTTTCTTCACTGACATTTTGGGCCACTCTTGCCATTTGGGTTAGTCTATTTTTAAAGGTTTTATTCCTTCAGCATTTTTTTGGGGGGTCTCCTTTAGCAAGCTGTTGACTCAGTTTTCATGATTTTCTTGCATCATTCTCATTTTTCTTCCCAATTTTTCCTCCACCTCTCTTACATGATTTTCAAATTCTTTTTGAGCTCTACCATGACCTGAGACCATTGCTTTTTTTTTCCTTTGGTGGTTTTGGATGTAGAAACTTTGACTTTTATATCATCCTCTGATGGTATGCTTTGTTTTTCCTCATGCAAAAGGATGGAAGAAAACACCTGTTCACCAAGAAAGTAATCTTCTATAGTCCTATTTTTCCCTCCCTTTTTTGGGTATTTTCCCCATTCTGTTACTTGACTTTTGAGTCCTTTGTCAAATGGAAGGTATACTTTAGGGAACTGTAAGTTATCAGTTCCTCCAAGTTGACACAATCAAGAGAGAGGAGTTTACTCCACTCCTGGCCTGCACTCTGATCTGGGAGCTACCAAAGCTTTTCTGGCCAAGATCTGTGAGTAGAATTCCCTCTCTAGAGCCTCCACCAGCTCCACCCCACCAGCACTCTTCCTTACCCCAAGGTGGTCACTCAGGGCTAAGACCCAGATTGTCTGCTCAATTCCCCCAGGGTCTTCAGGCTAACAGCTCCAAAAATTGATGCTGTACTGCAGTGGCTGCCACTGCCCTGGGGCCTGGACTAGAGTCAGACTCTGCTCCCTTCTCACTCAGATGAAAGAGCATTCCCTGTGACCTTTGAAGCTGTCTTTGGCATTTGCAGGTTGAGAAATCTGGGAACTGCAGTTGCTGCCCATGGTATCACGCCCTGAAGCCTGCTCCAGTACTGCCCCTGCCATACTGGGCAGCCAAGGCTAGGCTGTACTCCACTCTGAGCCCAGTGCATTAGATATTTCCTGTAGGCCTTTCAGGCTGTCTTGGGTTGGAAATCCCTTTCACTCTGTCATTTTGTGAATTCTGCTGCTCTAGAATTTATTTAGAGTAATTTTTTATAGGTATTTTATGGGCTATGTGGGGAGAGCTAGAACAGGTCCATCCTTCTACTCTGCCATCTTGGCACTGCCCTTGTATTCCTTCTATTATTGACTACACTGATTTCATTTCTACAAGACATTTTTAATTTGAAATAATTGGAATCATTCCTTTCATTCTCTTATAATACATGTTAAGATGTGTTCATCCTTCATTGCCGAAGAAGACCATGCCATCAGAGAAATGATGACATGACTTGCACTTGACTTTGTTTTGAGTGAGGAAGGGCTGTGAAGGTCACCAGCCTCACTTCTCCTCCAGAGCCATCTGAATCCAGTGACCAGATATTCATCAGGATGACTGGAGATGACCCAGGATGAGGCACCTGGGGTTAAGTTACTTGCCCAAGGTCACACAGCTAGTGAGTGTCAAGTGTTTGAGGTGATATTTGAACTCAGGTCCTCCTGACTCCTGTACTGGTGCTCTATTCACTGCACCGCCTAGCTGCCCCTATATGTTAAGGTATGATACTGATGAATCTCCTTCCTTTACATCTTTTTCTCTTGGTTGCTTTGAAATTCCTGTCCTTTTGTTCTTCCAAATGAACTTTGTTATTATTTTTTCTAATTCAGTAATATAATTTTTAGTAGTTTAATTGGAATGGCATTCCAATTAATTAGGTAAAATTGGAATGGCATTCCAATTAATTAGGTAAAATTGGAATGGCATTCCAATTAATTAGGTAAAATTGTCATTTTAAAATTACATTGACTTAAGCAATAAATATTTCTCTGATTATTTAAATCTGACTTTATTTGTATAAAAAGTGTTCTGTGTTTATGTTCATATAGTGCCTGTGTCTGTTTTGGCAGGTATGCTCTCAGGTATTTTATACTGTCTAGTTATTTTAAACAACTTAAAACAATAATGAATAATATTGGTGACACATAGTGTAGTTTCCCTATTTAGTTAAATCTATTTTAGCTTCAATTTTGTCTGAAATCATAATTACTATCCCTGCTTTTTTCAGATAATAAATTCTGTGCCCTCTCATTTTATCTTTGTGTGTATCTCTCATTTGTATCATGTTTCATAATTTTTTTAGCTTTGTCATTATTTCTCAATGCATCACCCTTCTCTCCCTATTAGAACTTTTTCTTATAACACAGGTAAGCAAAACAAACATATTTATTGATGATATCTAATAACACATACCTCATTAAGGGAGTCATTTTGATGAATATCTGGTCACTGGATCCACATGGCTCAGGAGGAGAAAGTGAAGCTGGTGACCTTTCACAGCCTTCCCTCAATCAAAACAAAATCAAGTGCAAGTCATATCATCATTTCTCTGATGTCATGGTCTTCTTTGAAAATGGACAAACACAGCCTGTGAGTAGCTCTCACTGCCTGAGTGGGGACCCAGCTAGCTCTTCTTCTCCCTCTCCCCTTCCTTTGGGGTTTACTGGCTAGATGTCCTTCTTTCTTTCCTTCCTTCCTTCCTCCCTCCCTCCCTTCCTTCTTTCCTCCTTTTGTCCTTCCTTCCTTTTTTGTTGTTCCCAACAAAACTCAGTGCACTCTGAAGCCCAGAGGTTGAACAATAGGTCCTTACCCAAGTTCCACTTAATGGCTAGCTTACAGTGAACTATGAAAACTATGAAATCTGAGCATATATTAAAAGAGGTAATAAATTAATTAAAAATAAAATTAAAAGTCAATAAAATGTATGCCCTAATCATATACATTTGTTTGATATGTATATTGTAGAAGCATTTTTAAGACTTCTTTTAAATCATGTCAGAGGACAACAATCTATACCACTTTGGGATATATTTTTCTCTCCAAGCTAGAAATGGCTTGCTTTTAGATTTAATTATAATTTTAAAAACTATTCCTTGCAGATTGGTACCTGAACACAGAGCACAGTATTAATATGAATATTTTTCTTCATCAAATTGATATGACTGACTGAAGTTGATCTTATTTTTATGGGCAAATCTACACTCTACAATTTGTTATGCTGCATTGCTAATTTTCCAGTATATAGAATCAATGCTAATGTCCATCTTACTTGAGAAAGTGTGAAGTCTAATCTTCATTGTACATGCCTAGACACTAATATGTGGCAAAATAAAGTTCTTGGTTCTGAGTACCGCAAAGCCCCAATTTCTTATGTGCTTCCCCAATTTCCACCATGCTTTCTGGGCAGATGCTCTTAATTTCTGTTCCTGCTTACTTCACATCTGATTACATTATCTCTCCCTTGTTCAATATGTGCCACACAGAGCCTTACACAGAGAAGTTGATCAATAATTATGTTGTTGATGATGATAAAGGAATTTTGAAACCATACACTCAATAGTTCTTTTAAAAAAAAGATTTTTATTGATATATTTTCTTTCATAGACTAGGTTTCCCTTTCTCTCTTATAACCCATCCCTTATAACAAATAATATTTTTTAAAAAGAAGAGGACTTTTTATCAAAACATATCAACACATTGAAAAAATCTGTTATTACATATGATGTTTCATACTTTCCTATATATATATCTACATATACATATATGTATTCCCAATTACACTTTAAAACAATTTTTAAACTTTTTTTGTTTTCAGTTCTAAATTCTGTTCCTCTGTCTCATTCTCATTCTCCTTCTCTTCCCCACTCCCTAATTAGCAATCAGATATAGGTTATGCGTGTACAATCATGAAAAGTATTTCCATATTAAGCCATTTTTACAAGGACTCAAAGAAAAGAAAAAGAATGAAACAAAGTAAAAAATAATATGCTTTAGTCTATATTCAAACAAAATCAGTTCTTTCTCTGGAGGTGGATAGTATGCTTCATCATTAGTCCTTTGGAATTGTCTTAGATCATTGTGCTGCTGAGAATAGCTAAGTCATTCACAATTCTTCTTTGTACAATAATACTGTTAACTGTGTGCAACATTCTCCTGGTTCTGTTCATTTCATTTTGCATCAGTTCATGTAAGCCTTTTCAGGTTCTTCTGAAATCATCCCACTTGTCATTTCTTATAGAACAATAATATTCCATCACAATCATATCCCACACCCTGTTTGCCATTCTCTTATTGATGACTATCCCCTCAATTTGCAATTCTAACTCTTTGGGCATAGTTCCAAATTGCTCTCCAAAATATTTAGATCAGTTCACAACTCCACCAATAGTGCATTAATGTCTCAATTTTCCCACATCCCTTCCAACATTTGACATTATCCTTTTCTGTCATATTAGCTAACCTAATAAGTGTGAGGTGGTACCTCAGAGTTGTTTTATTAATTAATTTAATTTCTCTAATCAGTAGTGATTTAAAGCATTTTTCATATGACTACAAATAGCTTTGATTTCTTTGTCTGAAAACTGCCTGTTCATATCCTTTGACCTTTTATCAGTTGGGGAATAACTTATATTCTTATGTTTGACACAGTTCTCTATATATTTGAGAGATGAGACCTCTATCAGAGATATTGACTATAAAACATTTTCCCCATCTTTCTGCTTTCCTTCTAATCTTGAATGCCTTGGTTTTGTTTGTGCAAACCCTTTTTAATTTAATATAATTGTAATTATCCATTTTATATCTTATAATGCTCTCTATCTCTTGTTTGGTCATAAGTTCTTCCCTTCTCCATAGATATGATAGGTAAACTGTTCCTTGCTGTCCTAATTTGTTTTTGGTATCACCCTTTTTATCTTGATATATGGTATAAGATGTTGGTCTGTACCTAGTTTTTGCCATACTGTTTTCCAGTTTTCCCAGAAGTTTCCATCAAGAGAGCTTTACAATCTTAAGATGGGGGAGAGGGCATACCGCTGACAGCAGAGGCCTATAGAGGGTCCCAAGTGGTTGAAGACCAGCAGGTGACAGCGAGAAGCTCATTGATCACTGAATCTAGAGACCAATAGCAACCCACCCACCCCACCTCCCAGAAAACACAGTGCAATGTCTGGCAAAGAAGAAAGCCTCATTGTCTAGTAGAGAAGAGGATGATGTCCCCAGAAGATAGCAGGGGTTCTGTACCATTGAAGACGTGGGTTGTTTTGATTATATGTGTTCTCTATTTGTGTATATGTGCTCTGTTCCCTGCATAAGTGAGTCTTTATGTGCATACTCCCTGACTGGTGGCAGGGTGTAATTTACTTCCCTCTCCCCAATATTCCTTGCAAGCACAGGAGGATCTTTTTGACACTTAATTTGCTATCCTTTTTGGTAAAATTTATCTTTTATTTCAAACTATCATGTCCTTTTTAATTAATTTTAACCAGCAAAAAGAAACACATTAGTAGGCATTTGCTAGCTATGGTTTTGAGTGGATGCTGATCTGTGCATGCCTCAGACCTCTCTGTGGGAAGGGAATCTGGAGATAATCAAATATTTGTTGAATTCAATTAAAAATACCACTTTGTTCATTTTACTCCCATGATCAAAAGCCTTCAGTAACTTCTAAATCCTAAAGGATAAAGGCAAAACTTCACTGTTCAAGACAATCGTGTCCCTCAGGGGTCCTCAGCTTTTTTTGAATCATGAACCCCTCTTTTGGCAATCTAGTGGGGCTATGGACCCCTACTCAGAATAATATTTCAAACACATAAAACAAAATACATGGCATTACAAAGGAAACCAATTATATCAAAATACAGCTATTAAAACATTACAAAAACAAAATCACAGATCCCAGGGTTAAAACCTCTCATCCCTATTTATCCCTTTTTATCCTTCCAGCTTTGTATGCTCCCATACACAAACTTATCTCCAGATAAAATGCTGTACTCACTGTTCTCCATGCATACTTCATGCTTTTTTACCTCTTGCCTCTGAATCTATACTTATACTCTTCTGGTTATAATATTTCCATCTTCACCCTTACCAAGTGAAATATTACCCAATTTTTAAGGTCCAGCTCAATGTCATCTTCTCAATGGCCTTCCATGACTATGCTTGATGCTTTAAAACTGTAGCACCTATCATGAGTAACATTTATAGCTCTCATACCGTAATATCTTGTATCATAGTTACTGGTTTACATATCTTACTCTTTACCTCAATTAGTGCACAAACTCCTATATAGCCAAGACTGTCTTACACATTCTTGTATATGCCACAGTATATAGATTATGGGGCAAACTTCTGTTGGATGATTTTACAAACTACCTTTATTCAGGTAGTCATTGTATTTTATGAGAAAAGAATCCCAGAATTCTAGACCATGAGGGGATCATTTCAGACATTTTTCCAACATGTCTTGAAAGCTATTGCAGGGACCCTTGGATGAAAGACTCCTAGAAACAAACATCTTTTGTAGGAAAGTTGTCTAGGTTTAAAAACAACAAAAAATCCTTAAATGAGTGAGTTGTTTTCTCACAATCAGCTCAGTACTGCTAAGTATCTAACATACATGTGGATATAAATATTCCATAAGTCTCCACACATACTATTTATCTGGCAGTTAGGGCCAATATTCAGCAAAACTGTGAAGACAATAAGGTTTTTCTTTGGATCTCATGGTCTCATATTTCCATTATTTTTTCAGCCTCAATGGCAATTTCTTCCTCGTTTCAGATGCTCAGGCTCTCCAATTTTCCAATCCTTTACCCCTTGTCAAAAGAAGAAAAGACTCTTTTATCAATCAATGATTTTTTTGTTGCTTCTTTCTAATCAAGTCTATTAGAGTGACATCATATATAGAAGCTAGAGCTGGAGTCAGGAAGATAATGAGCTTAAGTCTCATCTCTAACATTTAATAGCTATTTGTGACTTTTGGCAAATAACTCAACTTCTCTGGGAATTCTCTGGGCTTAGTAGGCAGGTATGCCATCTGAGTGGCAGAGTTCCCTCTTGCTGACAAAATAGGTCTTTAACACATATGGATAGACTGATAACATCTCAGTTTGAATAAATTTCAGGTGACATATTTCTTTGGGCAGGAAGTTCTTTCAGTACTTTTATGTATGAAATGAAAAGCTTTGTCCCTATTACAGGAATTTCAGGTAACAGGAAGCATAGGGGAGTAAGACCCTGAAACAAATAATTGTGTCTATTCCTGTGACCAAAGTCAAAGACAAACATTTAGTTCATTGAGGATAACTGGCAGGGTGTGTATACAGGGAATTGGGCCAAAACTGGAAACCTTTAATCCTTTATACTATTTTTTTCTTAAGGAAGAGAAATTAGAGTGGTATTAAAGGGAGCTCTTGGGGGACAAAGTAACATATGTCTCCCTCCTTTGCCAGCTTCTTCCAAAAACATTAGTAGTGATAGCAGCAGCAGTAGTGATGGCTAACATTTATGTAGCATTTTAAAATGTGCAGAACACTTTACAAATAATTATATCATTTGAAATATTTAAAATATCACAATAACAATAATTGAACTTATGAAAGTTGATAATATACCTAAAAGATTGGAGGAAGAGAGAGAGAGAGAGAGAGAGAGAGAGAGAGAGGAGAGAAAGAGAGAGAGAGAGAGAGAGAGAGAGAAGAGAGAGAGAGAGAGAGGAGAGAGAGAGAGAGAGAGAGAGAGAGAGAGAGAGAGAGAGAGAGAGAACTCAGCATAGAGCTTTGTAAGGCATCTATATTTGGGGGGCGAACATTGAAAAGGATCTAACAAAGGATTCAGAGAAGTGTGGCTAGCAGAAGAGTCAGGAGAAAGTAATATCACAAAAGTGTAGTGAGACAAGAGTATTGTCAGTATCAAATGTATCAAATGCTAAAGTTTAAGAAGG
Organism: Bettongia penicillata ogilbyi; assembly: GCA_023548195.1. Lineage (NCBI taxonomy): Eukaryota > Metazoa > Chordata > Mammalia > Diprotodontia > Potoroidae > Bettongia > Bettongia penicillata. Next base: position 8,638,780 of record JAJHZJ010000055.1, on the reverse strand, counting down.
TTGGAGATGGCGATAAGGCCATCAGTATCTAGGAATACATTGGTAATCTAAGAGAGGGCAATTTCAATTGAGTGGTGATGTTGAAAACCATATTTCAAAGGTCTAAAGTATGAGTGTTATGTAAGGAAACATAGGTATGAGTGTAGACATACGTTTTCAGAGTTTGTGAAAAGGAGAGATGGGCAGCAGCAAGACTAGAGAGCTAGAGTTGCAAGGGGACCTTGATGGTCATTTAGTTCAAATCTCTTGTTTTATATGGAGCCAAGGCTGGATTGAGTATAGAACTCCAATGACTCATAGAAACAACAAAGCACTAAACTACCTGGGCACATTGGGGTAAAAAAGTTATCCCTTTCTTGGGGGTTGAGCAGGAAAAACTATCAGCTCAGTTGATCTTTGAAAAATGAGAGACCAACCCTCCATTTTGTTCTTCTCCTTCTATTTATAGATCAATCTATTTGTAACTCCACAGAGGAGTAGGTAAAGGGAGTCACCCTTTTCTTCATCCCTGTAGCATGGGTACTATTCCTAAATGGAAGATAGTGACCCAGTCCCTCTCAAATCACTCTGATAAGGATATCCTTCCTTAAAATGCACACCTCTGTTAATTGGCTTCTCTTTGTGGCTCTGATATTTATTTTGTTTGCTTTGTTTTATTTACTGCATGCTTCTATAAAATTGTAACTGCATACCTCTTGTCCTTCTGCTTGCCAATGTTGTTTTTTTAAACTGCACACCTCTATGAAGTTGAACTGCATGCCTCAGTATGCCTCTGTTTGAACTGTAACTTTGAGCTTTGTTAAAAATACTGTCTGTATCTGTCTTGCCATTTTATTTGTGTCTTTGTAAAACGTAAAATATCTGTTATGTTTGTGTTGTGAGCTACATTCTGTTCCCTTGAAATATTTAAAATGCAGCCAGCTAGAAAAATTCCTAAGGGCTATAGCCAGAGTTTAGAACACTGGGAAAGATTGATGAATTTCCATATTTGAAGCAATTGTCCCAGTAACCAGGACTAACTCCCACTTTAGGCTTTCCAAGGGAGATTAGATTATTTAAAAGAAAGAAAGAAAAGAAAAGAAAACCTGAAAGACATTTTTTCTTGTCATTTCAACTTTGGTTATGTCAGAATTATAGAAGTAAAGTCAAATAATCAAAGTTTTTGGAACTACTAAAAACATTTTAACAGACTGAGGAATTTGAAGATTAATCATTTAAAGACTACAGGGGACAAGTCCTGGGAACCTTGGGGTAATTCCAGGAACTCACTGCTTTCTGAAATATCTTAATAAGTTTTGGGATAACACTCTGTAGAATTTATTTTAAAGAAAAATAAGGATTAGATTTTATAAAAGTTTTAAAAGTAAATGGCAAGATCAATGGCCTAGTTATGAAGAAAAGAATATAGTTTGGAAGTAATCCTACAGCGAAAAAAATAAAAATATAGGTAAAAGAGTTTGCATCATATAGCAGTCTCTTGTTAACTCTTCCTTGAACAAGGAAGAGACCTTCTTTCTATTAACCTCTCTAATCCCAGATCAATTTCCAAATAAAGGAATTGAAAAAAAATGCTGGAAAAACTTGAACTATGTTCCAGTTACAGAAATTTATTAGCCATGTAATCTTAGGCAAATTATCTCTTTGCTCCAGTTTCCTGGTCTGTTAAGTGAAAAATAATAATGGTACCCACATCCCTGGTTTGTTATGAGATAAAGATGATGTTACAAAGTGCTTAACACAGTGACTAACATATTCTGAGCACTAAATTTTTTCTTTAATTGAATATAATTGTTTCAAACCTGATAACTAAAGTGGTTTAACATGCCAATGGTAATAAGATTAATGATTTTCACATGTGATATTTTGGAAAGGCTGAATTGATATCAGCTGAAGTTTTGTTTCAGGTTTTAAATACGGGATGTCATTTGTATTATGATTGTATTTCTAAATTCTCTTATATTATAAAATTTGAGAGACCATTGCAACAAAAATGCTGTTAGACAAAAACTTCTTTTCAATCTGGATGCTATTTTGCATGAATTGGGTTTTTCAAAGGATGTAATAAAGAACAGATATTTGCAAACTCAAATATTTAATTTAGGATATTAAACAGATAATATATAAAAGCAAATTTTCATTTGAAATTCTTGGTTATTATGGGATTGTATAGGGTTATTTAAAGATGTAGCTTCAACATATTAATGATAAGTCAACTATCAGGTATTTGCTGTATGTCTGAAGCCCCAGAATATGGATAGTTTTAATTTATAAGTAAAGGATAAATGAAATGTTAACTGTCCAGGAAAACTCAAGAAGGATATTCAAGTCCTAAGTTGTAGTTAGTGGGATTTTGCTATTTAAGGCAAAAATTCTTGGGACTGTAATTTACTATTATTTTGAGTTTTGATTACAGGGATGGTTACCTAAATTGTAATGAAGATAATAGGAAGAAATGGAATGTGCTGCAGTCTGGGAACTGCTAAAGGTGGATGTCCATGCCTGGGAAAAGTTTTGGGGATGACTTTGGCACTGCCGAGGTAGGATTTTCCTGACTCTATTTCCTCATTGTGCTATTTCTTTTCTGAAAAGAAAATTTCTCCACCTGGTTCATCCTGAGCCTTGCTTTTAGCCCTGTGTACTACATAACTGGATGTCAGATATAACTCAAGCCTGGAATCAAACAGAGCTAAAGGAGTTTTTTCTCCTATTATGATACTGTTATAACTATATCTCTCTTTTTCCTTTTATAGCAAATTTCTATAATCAAGAAGTATTATAAATACAGTACCAAGCTTATTAAATAATAGATTGATACTAGAACATCTCTGAGTTACTATAATAGGATGCAAATATGAACAACTTACAATTTTAACCTGTATTTATGGTCAAATTATAATATAGGGATGATATCCTCCTAAGGGAGAAATGATTAAACAAAGTAATAAGACAAAGATGTAATGTAAAAGTTTTCTAAATAAATGGAATGGTAAATTTTGAGGAAGCAATAGGATTATATGATTGGCTTCCAAATTTATCTATCATGGAAATTCAAGTTTTGAGTATGTTTTAGTAATAAGTTCTCAAAATTGGATTAATATTTCACACACATTGTATGGAAAACGGTAAAGTGAAATTATTTTCTCATTATTAAAATTTTTTCTAATAATTTCAAAAGGCAGAAGAGTTCATTTTGCTTGGGACCCTCATAAATTTCTAAAAGATTCTTATATCAGGTATAGCATTTAGGCAAGGATAGAAAGAGCAAATGGTACATAAACTGAAATTCTCTGAAGTTTCAAAATTAGAGAAATAAATTTAAGTGATTGTACTAAATTATGTTAATTTACAATTATCTAAGAACCTCTAGAGTTGGAACCATAGAAGCAAAGCCCCTTTAGAGTTGTCCTGAGAATAAAGCTTATTGTCCAATAAAAGACACCTAGGGACCAGATAAATATATGAGACATCTGGGACTCAAAATGTGCTGATTAAATGTGTATTGAGAATGGGCTAGTAGGATACAAGGACACTTGATATTAGCCAACATTGGTGACAATTGCTGTACTGCTTTGCATGATTTATGTTAAGTTTCCTGGTTACCTTGGTGACATGTAAATTTCCCCTCTCAAAACTAGTCCATTGTGAGCCCTCTAGTTTGATTGTAATTAACGTGACCTGACAATGTAATTCTGTAATTATGGAAATTATGAGAAAACCTTATTGCGCTGTTTGAAACTACCCCTTTGGGAGTGAGAAACTGGACCATTCTATGTGCTGTTTAGAGACCTTTAACCAAGAACACTAACCAGAAACTCAGATCCAAAGACTGATGAAAGGAATTTTCCCACAATTGTACTTCTCAAGCTAGGGGCCCTTAGAGGTCCTTCTGACTACTCCCTCAACTACCAAACTTGTAGATGTGGACTCCTGGATCATCTAAGGAAAGCCCCTGCTCCAGAGTAGATGGCAGAATCCTCCAGGGACCTCAAAGGTTCAGCCCCACTGCCTCAGATCCCTCTCAACTGGGAGTAAGACCTTGCTTGCAAACTGTTTTCCTTATTTTGAATTTAAACTTCTGTATGATTCCTGACTCTCCTGTCCCTAGCCTACTCTATTTGGCTCCAGTCATCCACAGGTTAGAGGCTGCTTCAGTGTAGTTGACAACTGTCAATGTTCAGTACTGAGCATTTTTGTGGAGATAAAATTAAATATTAATTAAATTGAGTACCACTGAGCACCTTTTTTTTACTTTGCCCTTTGGAAAGATGCTAAACATGAAGGCGGACAGGGGAAACATACTTAGAAATTAGAAAAACTTGATAATTTCATAGGACTGATGATGAAGCATTTTACCTCCTTCCTGACAGAGAGGTGAGTTCTCAAGATAAAGAATGAGAAAATTTTTGGACATGGTTAGTGAGAGAAATTTGTTTTGCTTAATTATGTATATTTTACAAGGGTTTTTTTTTTTTTTTTTAATAGGAGAGGAGGGAGGTAGAAAGAGGATTCCCCTCAAATTAAAAGAGAAAGAAAGAAGGCCAGATGAAATCTTAAACAAGCAAGACAGCTTTGAAGGCTGCATGTTGAATTTGTTATATATTTGAAGATAAAAAGTAGGCTTTATGTAAGAAATTCAATTTCATATGCCATCTTCTCCTTTTGCTTCACAATGTACATAAAATACTTAATTCACATTCGTTATATTCAGAATTTTTTAAATAAAATATAAAAAAAGAAATGAATATGATGTAAAACATCCTAACGACAAAGAATAGTTTTTGCCCAAAATTAAGTGCAATCAGAGAAATAACCCACTAAGTTACTCCACTAGTACATAATATCTTAGACATTATATAATTAATCGATTCAGAATTGAATAAGAGGATGATGATAATAGCATGAACTACTTTTCTTTGGGAAACTACAATGCTTTCCCAACTCCCAAGGATTCTCTAGTACAAAACTCCACCTTTTTAACATCAGTATTCTATATGACTGTTAACTCTTGGAAGATCTCCACTCCTGGGGAACTGAGACCATAGATGGATCAAAGCCCTACGGAGAACATAGTGTTCACAGGATATGGTATGAACACTATGCTATAGCGTTCACAGTGCAAAGGAAGACTCACAGGAAGTGGTAGAAAATGTCACATCAAGGGAACATTTAATTGGAATAAAAGGTAGACTGGTCCTGTAGCGCGTGTGTGTGTGTGTGTGTGTGTGTGTATGTGTGTGTGTGTGTGTGTGTGTGTGTGTGTGTGTGTGTGTCACCAGCCTCATTTCTCCTCCAGAGCCATCTGAATCCAGTGACCAGATATTCATCAGGACGACTGGAGATGACCCAGGATGAGGCAATTGGGGTTAAGTGACTTGCTCAAGGTCACACAGCTAGTGAGTGTCAAGTATCTGAGGTGAGATTTGAACTCAGGTCCTTCTGACTCCTGCTCTATCCACTGCACCACCTAGCCACCTGTAGCAAGTGTAAATGATAACAGAGGGACAAGCAGAGAGTGCTATAGCAGTACTCATGGAATGTTAAAATACCAAAAGGAAGACCTCTAACATGTTGGCTAGAACTTTTAATCAGTGGAAGGATGTGGGCAGCTAGGTAGTGAGAAGGATGGCGTGCAGGCCACAGAGTCAAGAAGATTCATCTACCTTTATTCAAATCTGGCCTCAGTTACTTACTAGCTGTGGGACCCTAGGAAGTCAATTAACCCTGTTTAACCATCTGTAAGACAAGTTGGAGAAGGAAATAGCAAATCACTCCCATGTCTTTGCCAAGAAAACTGCAAATGTATTCACCAAGAGTCTGACATTACTGAACAACATACATATATGTTATCTATCTATTCTATACATTGAAGATTGGGAGTACTATATTGCTCTGCCTCCCTTAATACCTGAATAAAATCTAAGCTTCTTGAAGTCAAATGAGCCATGTAAATGCTTAACAAATTATTGATTCAAATACAAAAAGGGGATAGTCCGCTTTTTAGAAGAACATTTCTACAGCAGACCACATCTTTATGGTCACATAATTGGCTGAAAGGTATAGAAAATACAAGCCCCACAATTTGCTTATTATTAACTATTAAAAGCATTTGATTGGGTAGGAGAAAATCCTGTAAAAATGCCACAACGAGGTGTCTCCCTTGTGTATGTTAAAATCATATTAGACTGTCTAAAAGATACTATGGGGATGGTTTCTGACAACTCTCTGAGGCATAAAATAGAAACATATGCTTACCAATGGCATTTGCTACTATCACCAAGGATATCTACAATAGAGTCAAAATGGAGGAATTCCCTGTGCACAGTGATATATACCAGTGGTACTGTTCAATGATGACAACTATGTCAATTTCAGCTTCTCCTAAATCGGATCCATGATTATTCAAGAGTTTAGCCTAAGTAGGCACATACGAAGAAAACAAGGGAATGACACACATCAATTGTCTTAACTATCATATGCAGTTGGATGGACAACCCATAGAGCTGGTTCATTAGAAATACATGTATCTTAGATAGATACTGAAGACAGATGAAGTAGGCCCAAAATTGAACAGAAGAAAGCTAGATTGACCTTGGGAAATAATACAGTTGTTTCTTCTCACTGAAACAAAGACTCATCTTTTTTGCTAACAACAATATTCTCCTGATGATGCCTTAGATTGTGAGTCATGGAAAGCTAAAGTCTCCAAATAATTAAAATTAAGGGTCAACTAAAAGAACAGAACACGATGTGCATGAACAAGGTGCTGAGCACATGACCAGTAGAAATGGCTTTAATGGTATCATCAGAGAGCTCTATGACCATAAAAAAAGAGAAATAACGGTAATGGAGCAAGAGTAAAGAATAATTGATAGTTTATATGTTCCTCTAGTATCCATCCAGTAAATTTCAAACTCTCTAAAAAGAAGATCCCCAACACCTAAGGTGGACCCTCCTGTGGGGCATTTACGGACGACATGGATGAGAATCATATAGACATGCATAAGTTGCAATGTGTATGGTTGGGAGTACCCAACATATAGATTTAGAATTGAAAGGGATCTTAGAAGGCCATCATGGCACCTCACTTAACAGAGTAGATCAAAATTGGTCAAGAATCACAAAAGATGAGATGTGAGTGAGTTATACACTATCTCCTTTGAGCCAGCTAGGTGGATGGAATGCTGGACCTGGAGCCAAGAAGACCTGAGTTCAAATCTAGCCTAAGACACTTACTGTGACTCCGAGTAGACCCTTCGCCAGCCTGTTTCCCTATCTATAAAATGGGGTTACAAGCACCTACTTTTGAAAAAGGACATGGTAAGCCACTCTAGTATCTCTGCCAAGAACACCCCAAATGGGATCAGGAAGAGTTGGACATGCCTGGAAATGGCATGTCCATGTCAAATAAAAGCACCTACTTAATGGTGCTGTTGTGAGGATAAAATGACTATTTGTAAAGCGCTTTGCCAACCTGAAAGGGCTATATAAAAGATTGGAGATTTGGTGAACTGAAAGTTCAATGTGAAACATTAGTGTAACATGGCAACCCCCAATCCCTCAAAACAACACTAACATTGGAAGCTTCAATGGGAGGCAAAGCTTTCAGAGTAAGGCAGAGAAGAGACACATGGTATTTTTGTCCTGGCCAGAAACTATCTGGAATCCTATGTTTGAGACAACACATGTTAGGAAGAAAAGACAAGCTGAAGAGGAGTCCAGAATGGGTCAAGGAAGAAGGTGAGAGGAGTGAAGAACAAGCCATACCAGGAATGGTTGAAGGAAAGGACATTTTGTTTAAAGAAAAGAAAGCTCAGGGAGCATATGATAGCACTTTAAACATTTGAAGGGCTGACAAGTCAAATAGGGATTAAAATTGTTCTGCCTGGCTCCAGACAGAAGAAGTAGATTTAGCAGGTAAAAGAGGCAGAGAGAAGGTAGGGGAGAAGAACAGGGAATTTCCTCAAAATCATAGAGGTCCAAAAGTGAAATGCACTCCTTCAGGGCACAGGAGGTATCTATCCTCTTACTAAAGAATTAGGTAAGTAAAAACAAGATGACTACTTCTCAGGAGTGTCAGTAAAAAGAACCATTGGTCAGATGAGTTGGATTAAATGATCTTATGAGTTTCCTTCCAACTCTTAGAAAGATTAATGCCTAGTGGAGACACAGAACTCTAAGGTCATGGAAAAATCAAAGGTGTGTGGGAAAGTCAGGACACACCTGCATCAATGGCTCTATGATACTGGAAAGACCGGATCACAAATCACAATAATTTCCTGAAGTTTTAAGAATGGATAGAATCTTTCAAATTAATAAAAAATTAGAATGCAGTTCTTCTTACAGTTATGATTTATACTGACATGACAGATGTTCACATCAACATACAAAATATATATCAAACATATATTAAAAGATATTTTGAACATATGTATTACATGACATACTTATACATTTATAATGTCTCCTGTATTCTACATCTGTGTTTATAACATTGGAATGTAGTAAATGATCCCTATAATGCTTAGGATTGGGTTGCTCTTACTTGTAATTGACTCCACCTACACTTTGCACCTGCAGTTTTGAAAGATCCAGTTGGAAAATGTGGCTGTGTAATATTAACAATAAAAATAATGTTTTCAAAGATCAAACACAGAGTTATGCAATGATGCCTTTTGTCACTGATAATTACTGTCTTTCATTTATAGGACAAGCCAACATATTTTTAAGATATTGAGTCAAATATATATTACATGTACATATGTGTGTATATGTATATATACATATATGTGTATACATGCATATGTAAGTATATACACATATACAGGGAGTGCAACTCCTATGGGCTGGCCATGTTGTTTGAATGTAAAATGTATGCTTGCCAAAAAGACTATTTTATGGAGAACTCACATGGGGCAGGCAATATGGTGCTCAGAAGAAGTAAACAAGGCCACTGTCAAGAGCTCTCTCAAGAACTTTGGATTTGATTGTGGGACATGGGAGACACTGGCACAGGACCGTTCAGCATAGCATGCCCACATCAGAAAGGGTGCTGGGCTCTTTGAGCAATCCAGAATTGAAAAGCAGAATCATAGGATGCCCAAATGTTCACACGGACTATCTGTGCCCAATCTGTGGTAGAGAATTCCGAGCTCGTTATTGATCTGAGCAGCCACAGTCGTACACATTGAAACTTCACTTTATCAGTGATGTCATTTTGATCCTCTTCAAGAACAAAGGACAACAACCAACCATATATGCACACACATGTGAATGTATGTATACACAGACAATAATAGTTCTACTTAGTACTATCTGAAAAGTTTAAAATACCACTTGTCAACTAGACCAAAGTGGCCTCTAACCCGTGGATGGCAAACTGAACAGAGCGGGATAGAGACGAGAGTCAGGAATCAAACAGAAGTTTAATTTCAAAGTGAGGGAAATGGCTTGCAAGCAAGGAGGCGAATTACACACATGTCCTGGGTGTTCTCCCCCAGTGAGGGAGATCAGAGGCAATGGGGCTGAACCTTGATTTATTTACTTGTGGCTAGACAAAGAGTCAAACAATATAGTGCAGCAACAGTAGTGAGACACACCAGCAACAGCAAGACACAACAGGAACAATGAGGCAAGGTTATCTAGTGACAAAAAGTCCATTCACAGCAGGACTTCATGTCTGGGCCTGCTGATGTTAGCCCAAGCTCAGAGACTATCAGTTCCAGAAGGTTGAGTGAAAAGGATTATGGTTATGCCAAGCTCAGGGAATGGCTTGCTTACTGGGCCTCAGACCAGGAAAACAGGGTCTCTCCTAGTATATTGACACACTTTATTAAAAAGGATCATTTCAGGGGGGCGGAGTCAAGATGGCGGAGTAGAAAGATGCACGTTTGCGAGCTCCGAACCCACAGCCCATAGAATTAATGTAAGAAGAGATCCCCATAAGTTCTGGATAACTGCAGGGGGTGTATAAACATAGTGGAAGAGATTTCCGTTCCAGAGAGCCCTGGAGAGCCGTCCACAGGGTCCGTCGTGCCCCGGAAAGCGGACCCCACCCCAGCGCTGCCCTGGCCGTGGCTCCAGAGAAGCTGATCCGAGCAGGCTTCAGGGACGGAAGCTCTGGCGACTGGGAAGGTCCCTCCGCCCACAGAAGCTACAGGTCAGTGAGAGAGAGATGCTGGGCTGGACGAGAGGGGTAGCGGAGCGGAGTGTTTCCGTGACTCAGGCCCCCTCGGGAGGAAGCAGGGGAGGCAGAGGCGGGGGCGGCGGCGGAGCCAGCAGCTGTGGCGGCCTGGGACTCCCCCAGCAGCAGGCAGGATCTTCATTACTGAAAGTCTCTGCATAAACCCCCTGAGGGAGCTGAGCCTGGGAGACAGCCCTGCCCCACCCCACTCCATTACTGAAGGTCTCTGCATAAAGCCCCTGAGGGAACTGAGCCTGGGAGACGGCCCCGCCCCCACCCCAGCACCAGAACTAAAACTCACATTGATTAGCAGCCACACCTGCCACTGAAAGCCCATTTGAATCTCAGACCCCAAGCACTAGCTGGGCAGATCTAGGCGGGGGTGGACAGGAATCTCAGAAGTCAAGTAATTGGCTGGGAAAATGCCTAGAAAAGGGAAGAAAAATAAGACTATAGAGAGTTTTTTTGAACAGATGCAAATGATCCCGACTTTCGGATCTGATGACGAGGACATATTCTTGCCATCAGGGAAAGACGTGGAGGGCGGGGCCTTGGTACCCCAGACATCCCAGGGGGATGTCGGGTGGGCTCAGGCCTTGGAAGAGCTCAAAAAGGATTTTGAAAAGCAAGTTAGACAGGTGGAGGAAAAACTGGGAAGAGAAGTGAGAGACGCAAGAAAAGTATGAAAAATGGGTCAATACCTTGGTAAAGGAGACCCAAAAAAAATGCTGAAGAAAATATCACCTTGAAAAATAGGCTCACTCAATTGGCAAAAGAGGTTCAAAAAGCCAATGAGGAGAAGAATGCTTTCAAAAGCAGAATGAGCCAAATGGAAAAAAAGAGGTTCAAAAGCTCACTGAAGATAATAGTTCTCTCAAAATTAGAATGGAACAGATGGAGTCTAATGACTTTACGAGAAACCAAGAAATCACCAACAAAACCAAAAGAATGAAAAAATGGAAGAGAATGTGAAATATCTCATGGGAAAAACAAGTGACCTGGAAAATAGATCCAGGAAAGACAATTTAAAAATTATGGGACTACCTGAAAGTCATGATCAAAAAAAGAGCCTAGATATCATCTTCCATGAAATTATCGAGGAAAACTGCCCTGACATTCTACAACCAGAGGGCAAAATAAGTATTGAAAGAATCCATCGATCACCTCCTGAAAGAGATCCAAAAAGAGAAACTCCTAGGAACATTGTGGCCAAATTCCAGAATTCCCAGCTCAAGGAGAAAATCTTGCAAGCAGCTAGAAACACTTCCAGTACTGTGGAAATACAATCAGGATAACTCAAGATCTAGCAGCTTCTACATTAAGGGATCGAAGGGCATGGAATAAGATATTCCAGAAGTCAAAGGAACTAGGACTGAAACCAAGAATTACCTACCCAGCAAAACTGAGTATAATACTTCAGGGGAAAATATGGTCTTTCAATGAAATAGAGGACTTTCAAGCATTCTTGATGAAAAGACCAGAGCTGAAAAGAAAATATGACTTTCAAACACAAGAATGAGAAGAAGCATGAAAAAGTAAACAGCAAAGAGAAGTCTTAAGGGACTTACCAGAAGTGAACTGTTTACATTCCTACATGGAAAGACCATATTTGTAACTCTTAAAACTTTTCAGTATCTGGGTAGTTGGTGGGTCCATACACACACATGTACACGCATGCACGCACACACACATACACACATGCACACACATACAGAGACAGAGAGCACAGATTGAATTGAATAGGATGGGACCATATCGTAAAAGAAATTAAGGTAAATGGTGAGAGAGAAATGTAGTGGGAGGAAAAGAGGGTGAAATGGAATGGGGTAATTATATGTCATTTAAGAGGCAAGTAGGAGACTTTTTAGTGGAGGGATAAAGAGGAGAGCTGAGAAAAAAAAAAAAAAAAACAAGTTTACCCTCATCACATTTGACTAAAGGAAGGAATAAAATGCACACTCATTTTGGTATGAAAACCTATCTTACAGTATAGGAAAGTGGGGGAGGAGATAAGCAAGGGGGGGGATGATGGAAGGGGAGGGCAAAGGGAGGAGGGAGCAATTTGAAGCAACACTTGGGGAGGGACAGGATCAAAAGACAGAAGAGAAACAATGAGGGGCAGGTTAGGATGGAGGGTAATTCAGTTAGTCTTACACAACACGACTATCAGGGAAGTCATTTGCAAAACTACACAGATATGGCCTATATTGAATTGCCTGCCTTCCCAAAGGGAATGGGTGGGGAGGGAGGGATGGGGAGAATTTGGAACTCAAAGTTTTAGGAACAACTGTTTAGTATTGTTGTTGCTACTAGGAAAGAAGACATACAGTTAATGAGGAATAGAAAGTCATCTGGCCCTACAAAAGAGAAGATGGGGACAAGAGAAGGGAGGGATGACAGAAGAGAGGGTAGATTGGAGATAGGGAAAATTAGATTGCTTGGGGTATTGGGGTGGGGGGGAGGGAATAAAAGGGGAGAAAATTTGGAACCCAAAATTTTGTGAAAATGAATGTAAAAAATTAAATAAATATTTAAAAATTAAAAGAAAAGGATCATTTCATTTAAACATCTTAGTTATATTTAAACTATCTGATTCACTCTCAGAGGATTTTCTTCTTATTCAGAGAACATAGTTGCCCCATTTTACAAAGGAAGAAACTGAGTTCTAGAGGATCTTGTGAAACATTCCAGAAATCAGTTTCCAAGTTTGAGGTGGTAGCCAGATGATCTGTCATCTTAATTCAGTAGTCTAGAAACTAGGATCAGAATCATTTTCCTTAGTTGATTATCTGCATGAAATTTAAATGTGAATTTCCTTTCTTTTATATCAAGAACAAAAAATTAATATTTATGACTAAAACACACATATCAATGTATGAAATACCAAAGGGGGCTATTTTATCTTAGAGGCAATGAAGAGACATTAGAGTTGACTGAGTAGGAAAGTGACATGGTCAGAACTGCATCTTCGTCAGCTAAATTGAGGATAGAAAGGAGTGGGTGACATTTTAAGCAGCACCTAGCACAGTAAGTGATCAGTAGCTGTTGAAATGAATTCTTTTCAAAGGATCCTTCCTATATTCTGTCCATATACATATAAGTGAAATCCTGCTAGAACACAGGTTCTTAGCTTGAGGTTGATGAACTTTAAAAAAACATCTTTTCTTTTGGATGGGGGAAGGCAAAGCAATTGGGGTGAAGTGACTTGCCTAAGGTCACACAGCAAGTAAGAGTGTCAAGTGTCTGAGGTCAGAGTTGAACTCAGGTCCTCCTGACTCTAGGACTGGTATTGCACTCACCGTATCACCTAGCTGCCCCTTAAAAAATATCTTTTTGATAACGATTGCAATAGAACTTTGTAGTTCTTTGTAGTCTTATTTTTGCGACTGAACTACTGTTTTGCACAGTGGTCCACAGGCTTCATCAAACTGCTAAAGGTGTCCATGACACATGAAAAGGGTTAGGAACCATTTGAAGGGTACCCTTAAAACAACTTTTCCTAGTCTAAATCTATTTTCCTAGATTGGCTATCTATTAGCATTTTAGGAAAATGTATTTGAAAAAAAGTTTCTGGCCAACCCAGAAAAGGAAATCATTAACCAAAAAGCACTTATAACATCTTTATGTGCCAGGGACTGTACTAGGCACTGGGGATACAATTACAAAGAAGGAAACACTACCATCTGCAAGGAGCTTAATCTCTAAATGAGAATATTGACACAGCAGTCAGATGATCAGACACATTCAAACTGTCACTGACGTCCTTGAAATGAGTGGCATCGTTACTCTCTGGCCTTAGTTGCTTCATTTGTAGACTCCTATCCTCTTATCTTGCATCTACTTCATATCTCATTTGTACCTACACATTACCTTCACCTTTTGAATTTAAGTTCCCTTTTTTTGCATCCCTGCAGTTTAGCATACTGTCTTTCATTTAGTATGCACTTAACGTTGATACCCCAGCTAGGGGAATGCTATTCCTTCAGATACATTGTATATAAAAAGATGGGGTTTAATGAAATAGTAACCTAAACTACTTTCACTGCAATATTATACTTTTCATAATTCCGTGTCCTACTCAGCCTAGACAACTCACTATTCTGCCAATTTATCTGACCTGTCATCAGCTTATTTCTTCACTTACACATATCCTACCATCTTCACCTGTTGAAACCCTAGCTAACCTTCAAGGTTCAGCTTACATAGGAGCTCTTCCACTTCTTTGGATGAGCTCACCCTTCTCAAACCTCCTGAGTCATAATACTTTGTATCTCTTTTATGTTCAAATACTTCTCATTTGCTTATGATACTCTATTTCGTATTCAAGTTACTTATGTAAATGATATATCCCCTACTGGGTTCTAAGTTGCAGAGGACAGGAAAAACAGTATCTTAGTCTAGTACCCGAATGATAATTCTCTGTATAAAGCAGGCACTTAATGCCATATTGGTTCAAATACAAGATTGTCTCATCTCTTTTATATCCCACATACAGAGTTATACTGATAAGAAATAATATAGGTTGAACTCCAGTTTTATATATGCAAAACTTGGGGGGAAAATGTATCCTTTATTTATACAGAAACCACATACATTCAAACACTTACCACAGCAGTTTTTTCATATGATTAGCAAAGCTACAATTAAAGATAAAATTTGATGTTTATCCAGGTCACAAGTTGAAAGTCTTTGAAAAGTTTTTTTTTTTTTTAATAATTTGAGAATGATAGAATGTTAAGAGTTAAAATGGACTTTGCAGCAATCAACCAAGACCAATGCCCAAATTTTATACATCAGAAAAGTAAGGCTTAGAGATGTTAACTTGCTCAAAGACCTACCAAGAGAATAATTTCAACGCTTTTCCCAACTGACCAAACATAATTTAATTTTGCAATTACTGTTTCTTTTAAAGATTTATAATGATCATTATTTATGAGGATTTAGATATCAGTTGAAGCCCCCTCTCCCTTTGGAACTGAGTTTATTATGAACTAATGATAAAATACTGAATATAATCTTATTGCTATCAAATTTTGAAGCCTAGAGTTATAGTAAACTTATTATTGTCAAGATCTGCTGATATCTAACCCCAAGGTTGACTAGCAGAAGCTGGACAAATAGCTTTGTCAAGAATTAAGGATTCCAGAGTCTGTATTCTTGTATATCTGATTTGGCACAGCTAGCAACACATTCAGATGGAACCATCTTTATGCCATTGTCTTGGCACTTCTGAAACCACCAGATAAAATTTCAACAATGCTAAAAGCACGTCATCCTTTGTCATGTGCAGGTAAGTTGAGGAAGTAGATATATAGCCTAGAAATGAGGAGGGGAAGATGTAGTTGACAGCTAGGTACTGCCATGGATAGAGTACTGGCCCTAGAGTCAGGAAGACAGAATTCAAATCCAGCCTCCACGTGTGTGTCCCTGGGTAAGTCACTTAACTTCTTTCTGCCTTGGTGGCTCAACTATTAAATGGAAATTACATAGCACCTCACAAGTTGTTGTAAGGATCATATGTAATATTTGGAAAGTGCAGAACACAGTAGCTGGCACTTAGTAGGCACTTGATAAATGACAGTTTCCTTCAAGTTACTGAACGGCTGTCTAGGCGAAAAGGGTCCAGACCCATGTTTTGACAATGCATTTTTTGTTTTAGCATAATCAAGTGCCTTAGATTGAATAATGCGATTAAAGATCTTCCCCACCCATTAATAGGCCTGGAAAGATTTGTTGGGAGGCCCACACCTTTTGTTAAGTTTGTAATGAGGCACTGGTTCTCAAGGGTTGTGATACCCTCGACTCTAAAAAATCTGAGGGCAAGGTTTTATTTTGGGATTTACTGACTGGAAGTGTTCGTTTGTCCAGATGAGACTCTGGGAAGCCACTAAGGAGCACCCCCACCCCCCACTCTGAAAACCCAGATGTTGCTTCCCTCTCTGCTAACTATGTATGTATGGTCACACAGCTGGAAGTCTGTCTGTTGATTTTGATTTCACACATTTTCTCTGACTTTTCCCCCTGAACTAAGCGAATGATACATGTGCTTGATTAAAGTGACTGTTAACCCCCTAAAAGTTGCCTTTCCTTTTAGAAAAGCAGATCAAAGAACCTGTGATAGTAGTCCCTCCTGCGCATACTGGGGTGCTTACTATTACAATCCAGGAGCAATGAGCAGAAGTTGCACAAAAGGCAATTTAGGTTGGACATCAGTAACATGTTTATGCTGCAGTGGAATGGATTTTCTCAGAAAATGGTGACATCTCTTTTGAGTTTTCCAGCAGAGAATAAATGACCACTTGTTGGGTATGTTGGAAGTGGAGATTCCTTTCAGGTATGAGTTGACCTACAAAGGCCCTAATATGCCAGCAACTTTTACTCTAACATCTTAATTAGCATTGTTTTATCTTGATCTAAACCAACGAATGGGACCATATACCTGCACAAAGTCCTCTGACATTCTCCTCTACCTACCTCACAGGTTTGTAGGAAATCCTAAAATCTAGTAAATATGAATTATATCATCTTTAGAATCATGGTATCAACTCTCAGTATTAGCTGGAATCAGGTAAACCCTCTGATGTAAAAACTGATTAAGTAAAGCTAAAACTACTTGAAGGCCTTTGAAAAGAAATTATCTATATATGATACTCATATCTATATGTATCATATATGTATACACACAATGTTTATACATACACTTATACATACACATACAGGATGTTCACATCTTAAGAGTAGATTCTTTTCACACAGAAAAGGGTTGTGAAATTATAGGAAATCAGAATACCTATGTACAAAAACATTTCTAGCAATACCCAAATGGGTTTCAGTATGGTAAATTCACTTTGTAAAAGGAATCAATAAAATAAACACAGAAAAATTTGAAATTCATGCAAATGCACCAAAAACCAAAATCCTTTCTATTAGCTACTCTCTTACCACCAATTAACTCTCAGCTCACAAGACACCCTAAGATTTTCCTTTTTCCTTAACAGAATTAGAATATTTCTGCATCTAATATGCAGAATCTAACAACTCTACAAATGTTAACTTAATCACTGACACTTATGTAATTTAAACACACAATAGAAACTTTATTTTTCTTTAGCAATGGCTTTATAAAGCTTACCATAATGCAATAATAATAAACAACTTTAAAACTTGGTCATAATACATCATAAGGTGATAAAGCCAAAGCAATTATACATTGGTCCAGCTATGACAAGTTTCTTATCATTTAAAAAAGAAAAAAAAAATTCATTAGTTTAAAAAAAATAACTAAACCAACCAAACTGATTGTATGATAAAATTTCTTTCCCCTTAATCTATGGGGAAAAGGCGTCGCTGATCATTTCCCATCACTCCGTATCCATTTCTGATTGGACATTTTGGCACAACTCAACATAAGTCAAATTATATTGACAGCTGTACAAGCACAAATGCAAAGAGTGCTTACTGAAATGTCCATTACTTTACAATACACAGCATAAGGAAAGTGTTCTTTAAAGACATCATTAACTCTCAGAGAGAACACCGTGACAAAGTCACCTTTCTAGCTTGCATAGATGTTGTAACAGCTTTTTTGGTTCAACTAAGAACACAGGTAACAAAATGTATTAATATATTATTTGCCATCACCAGCATTTCTTGTAAAACTTCTTAATTTCATGCACCACAACTAAACCTTTTTTGGTTTAATATTCATACAGTTCTCCGTCACCTCTAATAGTGCCAGAACTTCTAATCTGGCTAGAGATAAACTCAGGTTTAAAGTTTGAACATATTTTTTTCTTCAAGCATTCATGTTTTAAAATACTTTTGTTATAACTGTACTTTGTCCTTGACTACCTAAGAAAAATCCCTTTCAGACACACCAATAGTCTCAGCATTTTTCTGTAAAAAGTCTTTCCCTCATTCTTTCCAGATGGAGAAGGTTATACCTCAAAATATCTGAATCATTTATTTTTCTGAAGAGAAGCAAGTAGATTCAGATAAAGGTAAGTATCCTTAAATGAAACCTATCACCATTATTCCATCTGTAGCAGATCCATATATGTCAAGATTCCATGTCAATTTCAACACTTTCATCCTTGCTGGTAAGAGTTGCTTCAGTCAGTTTCTCAATTTCTGACAGATCAATGGAAGGTAAAGGATTTCTCCAGTACTGGAATGTATTATATTGCCAAAATTCTTCAATGAGCTGTTAGGGGTAAAAACATACCAAAATCAATCAGTGGTTTAGATGAAAGATGATTCAGCAAGAGAAACAATTTTCCCTTTTAAGAGGGAAACAAAAAAGGGCTTCAATTTTCATTTTGAAATTTCCAAGAAAAATATACACACCTAAAATACCACCTTCAAAACATACTCATTATATATTTTCATGCTTTAATTCATAGTACTTTAATATTTGTAAGCTTTTAAAACTATTTCTTATTACTAGGAGTTTAGAAAGGTCTGTGACACAGAATCTTTTCCTAGACAACTGTTTTCTGCCATTCTCTCCTGTTCTGTCTCGGAAAATATTCTTATACGTACAGTATAAGAATGGAATTTTTCACCTGTTGATGAAGAAATTAAATATCTATAAAAACATAAGCACAGGTACAACACCCCTTTTTGTAAGCAGAATGTTTGTTTGCAGTCCAATTAAAACAAAATTAAACACAATTAAAACACACACACACTTTGAGTAATATCCACAACAAAGTCAGTTTTATGATAGGCTATAAATTTATTTCAAGGAAATTCCTTAAATAAAGTATTCTTTAAAACTTTCTTTGGAATTGCCTTCGGAATCTTAGTACACTCTTGGTTTTTGATGGTGTTATCTAATTTCTGGAAACATTCAAAAGTTGTTCTGAACTAAACCTGATGAATAAAGTGATAAGCAAAGCAGGTAATATTGTATCTGGTCAAATAATCAGATTACAAAAACTGTGACTACAAAGTCATGGAACATTTTCCTATGTATTTTTTCTCAGAAGACAATTTCAAACGATGTCTTAAACATGATTTGAACATCAGCAATGCCAATGGGCTTGTTGTTCAGTTTTTTCAATGATGTGACTTTGTGACTTCATTTGGGGTTTTCATTTCTTGGCAAAGATACTGGAGTAGTTTGCCATGTCCTTCTCCAGCTCATTTAACATATGAGGAATGGAGGCAAACAGGGTTAAGGGACTTGCCCAGGGTCACACTGCTAGTAGGTGTCTGAAGCCAAATTTGAACTCATGAAGATGCACGCTATCCACTGTGCTATCTAGGGGACAGCCCCTCAAGCTGGTGATTACCTTTTTTACCTTATTTGACTCCATTCTCCCTTCATATGTTCTCTCCTCTAGCTATGCTAAGAAAAGGAAGTGAGGGGACTGAGAATATACTAGAAAGGGTGGCCAGTGATGCACTCTCTTCTTTTGGGAAGGCACTGACTTCTGGACTGAGCCTGGTTTTACTCCCTTTTACCCTGTGTGTTCACGACAAAATACCATCAATCTACAGAAATGAGTCTTTTTTTTTATATTTCCATTTCTTATGATCCCACCTCATTTGAGGTTTACATCTTGCCACAGGGACTGAAGTAAAATCAAGATGATTCTATGACCAGGCAACCAACAGAATGAGGGGGATGAGTCAGATGCCTAGAAGAGTAGTGAAATCAAGAGGAGTAAGCAAGGTAAAAGGACAGGTGAGTTTGGGGGAAAATGAGCTCTGTTTTGTTGTCTTAAATAGTTTAAGAGATGCCTACGGGACATCTAGGCAGAGATGTCTAAAAGGCAACTGATGATGAGGCTAGAGCTCAGTAGAGATGAGGGGTAGGTAAAGAGCTGTCCTCTCAGAGAAACTAATGAGATCAATAAGACAATGTGTATAGGTAGAAGAGGACAGAGTGCCGTAGGGCATGAAAAGCCTTAGGAAAAAACTGAGCCAAACGGTATATATCTTTTGACCCAGTAATATTAATAGTAGCCACAGAGATAGAAGAGGTAAAAAAAAAATTGAGTGAAAAACAGTACAATTAAATATTAGAAACTGAGTGCTTGTCACAAGGTGTGTGTGTGTGTGTGGGGGAGTGGGGCCATGATGGTGACTTGGTCAGAACAAGGTCTTTAGGAATACTCATCACTTTGGCAGTTGCATGAGATGGGAGAGACTTGAGGTAGAGTTATCAACTAGGAGATTACTCCAGTATTCTAAGCAAGCATAGGTAGGTGATTAACTTAGGGTGGTAGCCAAGTGAGTGGTGAGAAACCTTATCTTCACTTTACAGACAGACAGAAAACTGTTTTAGGCTTAAATAGGTTATACAGCATAGTAAAATCAAGAAGTCTGTTGAATCTAGCTCCAGTTTTACTTTACACAATCTAACATTCATGTTAGGAAAAAATACATCCTTAATCCAAAGGAAATCTTCTAGGCAGGTTCCACTTGAATTAATACATTAGAGAAAATCTTTCTCTGTCTACTCTTCCACCTCCCTTTTATAATTTTTTTTAACATAGCTACTTAGAGATACACATACATAACTGTGCAGAACACTATTAATAATGAATTTATTTGAAAGAACAAAAAGATTGCTAAGTTTATAGAGTCAGAAAATTAATGGGTGTTTTAATTCACCATGTTCTTATTTATTCTATGAGATTTTTTTTCCAACAGCAGATATGGTTTAATTTAGAAACAGAGCTGAAGTTATCATTGTAAATCTGTAAGAATTTTTCCATGAAACAAACTTGAGAATATATATCTATATATGTACGTGCACACATATCCACACCTTAACTCTACAACAGAATGTAGGTTCTTTGAGGGCTAAGACTCAAAAATGCAATTTCTGTCTCTGCATCTTCCATGCCTAGCACATAGTGAGCACTTAATAAATGCTAGTTCATTATTTGAAAACACTCAAAGTTGAAAACTACACACCACCAATACCTGAAAGTAGTTTTCTCCTGATGGGGTCCTGTCAACCCTATCCTTCCCTAGGAATACAGGTTTTTATTTGCTCTGGAAGATGGATTACAGAGTATGTGGCTGTTACCAGGATCCAGCGGTGAAGGTTTATCCTTTAGGCATTTTCTTTAACCATTCAGACAAGTGGGTATTCCTCTTTGTGTGCTCTGTGCCGGT
This sequence comes from Bettongia penicillata ogilbyi, assembly GCA_023548195.1. Taxonomy (NCBI): domain Eukaryota; kingdom Metazoa; phylum Chordata; class Mammalia; order Diprotodontia; family Potoroidae; genus Bettongia; species Bettongia penicillata. Next base: position 8,617,467 of record JAJHZJ010000055.1, on the reverse strand, counting down.
GGGCCTACCCAAGGATGTTACTGGTTGGCAGTAGCCAGATGCCAGAAGTTAATGGCCTTCACAAGACACCAATGACATTTTGCTACCTATCTTCAAGAGTCCACTTAGAAGCTGCCTAATTTGTATCACTAACATTTAAAACCATTTCTTCTTCTAGTTTATTACATTCCAGTCTTAGTTTTTTACCTAGACTGCTAATCTCTCCTTTGACAAATATTGTACATTTATCCAACTCCATATTTTCAAACTTTTCTTCCTGTCCATCCTGTGGGGAAACTCTTCAGGTTTTAATTCAACTGAGCTCCGAAGCATAATCCTGATTCCCAACCAGACTACTATTTAACTATGGAGCAACACCATATCGTCGTAAAGAAAGCACTTTACAAATCTTTTAGGCCTGCCTAGGCGGTAAGCACCGGAGCTGTCCATGTTCCTTGAGGGCAGGGCAGTTTCCTTTGGCCTCCGGGGTCTGGCACTAGTAAGCACTCAACACACTTTTGCCGAACTAAATATGGGCTATTATTAACCACTGGCCGGTAATCATCTTAGCTACAAGGAAAGCTTCCGGACTCAGCTTGGAGTCGGAGGCCCTGGGGACCGATTCTGGCTCGGCCGCCTTCGGTGTGACCCTGGACAAGATACTGTAACCTCTCTGGGCCTGTTTGCTCGCCTTCCTGCGCCAAAGGGACGAGCAGCCGGAGTGCCCCGCTTTCTCCAAAGCTGGGCTCCTCATAGGATGGTGACAGGAAGCACTCGTCCTCTCGGGGCTCGGCCCGGATCTCAATCTGAGCATGTGCAGAGGTGCGGGGCCCGCAGCGATCTCCCTTCCCCGGCCGAGGACCGCCTCCTGCACCCCGGGAGGGCAGGACTGCCCAGGAAGGAGGCGGGAGAGCGCAGACCGAGGGCCCCGGAGCCCCAGCCCCGACCTACCTCCTGCTCCCCGGGCCTGGCGCCCCTGGGCCGCGGGACCTCCTCTCCGGCGCCCCTCTCGGGCCCCGAGGCGCGGGGCCGGAGCCTCGGCCCGGGCTGCTCCGCGGGGCTGCGCAGCTCGGTCGGCGGCTTGGGTTCCCCGGTGTCCATGCGGGCCCCGTCCTCGGGGGCCGGACCGCCGGGGCCCGCGGCGTCGCCGGAGCGCTTGCTGGGCGAGGCCAGGAGCTCGGCCATGGTCCCGTCCTCCCGCTTCCGTTTGCGGCGCAGCTCGGAGCCGTTGACCGGCAGGCGCGGCCCGAGCCCCGGCGGCGCCCACAGCGGCTCGGGGTCGTCCAGGCGGCCGCAGGGCAGGAGCCGCTTCCAGGGCACGTGGAACGCCAACGGCTCAGCCGCGCGCCTCTTGGCCATGAGCCCGCTAGGCCTGGGCTGGGCAGGCCCTGTTCCCAAATCGGCGGGAGGCGGCGAGAGCCGGGGCGGGGGAGGGGCAGGCTGGAGAGGAGAGCCCGGGACCGGGGGAGGTGTGGGGTGGCGGCAGAGGGCGTGGGGAGCAGCGCCGCGCGCCAGGAGCCCGGCGTGGGCACGCAGCCTGCAGTCCGGGGCTGGGAGGCTTCTGCGCCCGCGCAGGTGTCTGCGGGCTGCGGGGAGAGGGGGAGGGACGAGGTGGCGGCGGGGGGCTATGCGGGGTTCGAATCGGTGCGCGCGTGCTCCGTGCGGCGGCCGGGGCCGAGCCAGCCGCTGGTTGGTGGCGGCCCCGCTACCGGAAGTTAGCGGTCCGCACGGGGCGGAGGGGGTGGCAGGGAGAAGGGGGAGTGGCGAGTGCTGGAGCCGGGGAAGGTGGCCCTTTCACGGCCAGGTTTGGAGGAGCCTTGTGGCCTGGCGGGGGACGGGAAAAAAAACGCCCTGATCCTCCCCTCCCCCACTGAGCTCTCCTGACCCTATTTAGGGACTAGTGGACCCTGCCTGGCACAGGTTTATTAGCGAGGCTTTTAAATCAACGTTAAATTATTTTATCCCTTATTTAAATGCAATCCCTGTATATCCCACTCATCCTCATGAGTAGGTGCCCCAGGAATTTTTCAGGGAGTTCTCTAGGTGAAAATTTAGCTTTATCGGTCAGCTGGCACTTACTAAGCGCCTATCGTGTGCCCAGGACTGTGCTAAATGATGGTGAACCAAGAAAGGCCAAAGCACAAGCCCTGTCCTCCGAACTAAAGGCAGGGGTCACATGCCCTAGGTGATACATAGTGTCAATGGGAGGCAGTCTCCGAAGGAGGGAGGCATTCTGTGTGGCAACAATGTAAAAGTCTTTAGGGGAGTTGCCTGATTTCATTTAGGGCTTAAGTGCAGTGCTTAAGTACTTGCGGTGTGTGTTTCAGAATGGGTGGAGGTCCTTCAGTAATTCCTCTGGCCTGAATCCAAACTTCACAGAACAAATCCCCTTACCAGATGCTGGACTTAAACACGTGTTTTCCCAACTGAAAGAGTGCCCTGCCATTCTCCTTCCCTGCTACCTCATCATCAGAGTTCTGGGCAGTAGTATTCTCATTCTACAGATGAGGAAACTGAGGCTGAGAGACTTGGGCAAGGTCACACAGTATTAGCTGTGGGTGTCAGAAGTGCGGAATTAGGTCTTGTTTCAAATCCCACTTTCCCTCACCCAAGTGCCACAACTGCTTTCCCCTGCTTGGTGGTATTGAGCAAGGATCTTTAAAATTGTTTAGTCCTTTTGCCCTTGGAGAGAGACATCTACAGCAGCCTTTCCTTAGCCTGTCCATGTTAGTTAAGCCCTGGTGAGCCATCTCTTCCTGAGGTATAGGTATCACAGGCTTCAGAATTCAAATGAATCTTAGAGAACATCTCATCCACCTCCCCCTCTCCTCTGTCCATGTTAGTTAAGCCCTGGTGAGCCATCTCTTCCTGAGGTATAGGTATCACAGGCTTCAGAATTCAAATGAATCTTAGAGAACATCTCATCCACCTCCCCCTCTCCTCCCCTCCATTTTTTTTTTTGAAGAGTAAACTGAGACCCCGAGAATGTCGATGAGAATCTGCCCTAGATGGGTAGTAAGTGGCTTGGGAGGGAATTCTAATCATCTCACATCCCTGGCTTGCATCATAGTTCAACTCAAATGCCACTTCCTACTGAAGCCTTTTCTACTTCTCCCCTCCCCTTCTTCAACTGCTAAATGCTTCACTCTCAAGTTATTTTGCATTTATTTTTTATGTTTTCATGAAAGATTGTCTGGCACAGTGGGTAGAGCACTGACCTCAAAAGCCAAGAAAGTATGGATTCAATTCTTGCCTCTTGGCACATACTGGCAATGTGACCTTGAGCAAATCACTTAACCAATCAAATATCAGTGGTCCCTGGACCAATGAAAGCTCTCTGAATATCCCGGTCAAAATCTTGGATTGAGCTTTAGGAGTACTTGAGGGACCTTAGGCAAGGCACTACTCTCTGGACTGTAGTTTGCTCCCTTGTAAAAGAAAGGACTGGACTAGATGAGAGTGAAAATGTTGATTATGACTCTGCCATTAACTCATCTTGGGATCTTGGCAAACATTTCTCTGAGTCCATTTTCTATGTGAAATGACACTAGATAATCTCTAAAGTCTTTTCCAACTCTATAAATTTTTATGAGCATTTGTAGTGATTTGTTGCCAACAAACCTTTGACCCTAAGATTTGCTGGCATAAGGGATTAAGTAAAGTGCAGTTTTCAGAGTTTAAGCTAACCTTTTCAACTTCTGAATTAAGCACTCTAAAATATGCCTCATAAATGTAAGGATAGATCTGATTTTGGGAGAAATACCAAGATAATTACCAGTCATTTAATATTTCTATTAGTTATACCATTTTAAAAATGAGAGCTATATAATTATATCCCTAAAACCTACAGGACAGTCATAGGAATACAAAATCACGATCAGAAACAATGAAAAAAAATTTCCCAAATATATGAAAAAGAAAGTGAAGAGGCACTCATTGAGTATTTCCTATGTACCAAGCACTGTGCTAAGGAGTTAATATGCTAAGAAAGTTAATAGAGGAGGGTATAGTAGTAGTTAGGATGGGAAAGCGCCCAAATTCTTAGGGGTCAGCATGAACACAAATGGCAAGGCCTGTGATGACACTTGTTGACAATACTACTGCTTTGCAAAATATAAAACATGGCAGTACTCCCCTCAAAAGTGTGAGGGGGAAAAGACCCAACTCACTTCATTGTCCCATGCTGACTTCTGAGACTCTTTCACATGCTGTGAGCCTGTTATTAATACTGAAGTATAAGATATCAACTTGAAAAGACCACTTGAAAGAACATCTTAAGATAACCCATAGACTTCCATCATAGAGAAACAGGGCTTTAATTACTTGAGATATATAATACATGTATTTTCAACTCATTGTATTGATGTACCCCCATTAAAATAATAAGATCTTTTAGGGCAAAACTTAGTTTTATTCTTGTATCCCCATTGCCTGGCACCGGGCCTTGCATTTAAATGTTCAATTTTGCTATCTCTGGGCAGAAACAGTGATTATGCCACAGATTTTGGGACAACACTAGCAAAGGATAGCATTGTTCTGTGAGTCTCACATTATGAGGATAGCTTTATAAAATAAACCCTAAACTCTCATCATGGCAGTTTAACCTTCATAATGAGGGGGCCCTGCCTAATTTATTAGGGACTTGGTCATTCATATTTTCTCTTAAGTAACTAGAAGATCTCTAAGTGCCTGCAAGTAGGTCCTAATACTTTGAACATTTGGGGAATACTTTGAACACTTTGGGGAATAAAGCAAGAGAGTGATGGTAAATATTTTACAACTAGCTCTCCCAAAAAAAGAAATGGATATACAACACCCTTCTAAGCTTAGACTGCCTTATTAATCTTTTCTCCATCATTTTCTTCAGTCTAGAAATTAATAAGACATTAAGTTAAGCCCTCATTTTTACTGTTTCTGTCTGTAAAGTTCTGCCTGTAAATACTCACACTGAAAATTTAACAATTACCTCTCCCAAGTTAGCACAAGCTGGCTCCACTAGGCAAAGATAAATAAAGTGGAAGGAAAATGACAAGTGACTAGGAAAGGGGATGAATAATGATAGTAGTTAGTGCAAATAAGTAATCATTAAGAAATAGACTTATAATGATTCTGTATCCCATTCTACAAAATGTTCCAAACTTTTTCTACTTTCAATTCCCTGGCTTACCCTATTCATCAAATCTCAGTAGATGACAATAACAGTGCTATAATTGGAAAGGATCACATAGTTTGAGATTTGGAAGGAACCCCTCTGCCATTTGGTCCAACCCATAAGAAGATTTGAGATAATCCTGTCTCATCCTTTGGTTAACAGAGAGGAAGAGTTACATGTACCTTTGGTTCGTACATTACTAACCTGTATCTAAGGTGAACTTCTTAAATACCTCTCTTTCACATCAAAACCTTTTGGAAGTTTGTCCTATATCTTTTATATTTAGTGTTGGCTAATGTTTTGTATCGAGTTCTTTTGAGCTATAATAGTGTGCTATTTTTATTTCATTTTTAATGAGTTGAAAATCCATGACTTCAGTCCATGAGAATGCAGCTATTTGTTGGAGGAGGTATATTTCTTCCAGTGGCAGTGTACCTACATTGCCCAATTGAGTTTTGTGGGAGTAATTAAATCTCATAAAAGTTCAAATTGCAAACCTAGTTATTAAAGGATAGCAAACATTAAGGAGAGGCTAACATGGAAAAGTTTGGTTAGATTAGGTAGGTTGGTTAGATTAGGCTCTGATGAGCATGTCTGAAGATGACTGTTAGTGGACAAGGAAATACCAAGGATAGAATTTTCATATTTGGAGGCACAGGTGAAGTCCTGGAGGGGGAGATGGGAAGAGATGAATGAATACTGAAATAAAGGTGAATAGGTTAGCTTTAGCAAGAAGACTGGAAAGCTGTAGGCACACAGATATGTTGAGATGAAGATAGGAGATAAAGGAAAGCATTCACCACAAATGATTCCAATCTTTAAGCAGGTGAGACAATTTACTGACGGGCAGGGAGATGAAAAGAAATGAGTATAGGTACTTTGTACGCAGTTGATGTTAAAAGAGGCAACAGAAACCAACTGAAGTAAATTTAGATAGTGCACAGACTGAAAAGAATGAAAAAGCATCATTGGGTTGTATTGTGAATAAAGTTGCTGTTGGTCAGAAAGACTCTATAATAAGCCCTTCCTTAGTTCTGTGTCATACTTTGGAAGCACTTTACAGGAAGTGAGGTAGTCTAGGATGAATGACAAGACAGCACTGAAGTGGTTAACCATAGACTTAGGAGATCCTATTGTAGCCAGGAGGGAACTAGGTAAAGTGAGAAGGGTTGAGTGATTGAAGGTGAGGGCAGAATATTGGCTCAACAAAAGACAGAGCCCCAAACCAGAGGTTTTCTCCAACATGATGCTAAATAGCTTTTAATGGATATAATATCTTAGCTATTCTTGTTGACGTAGGCAACTCATCAAGTAGCAGGCTGGGCAGAGTTATTTTGCCTTTGGATTGTAGAATTTGTCTAAGTAGGTCTTAGCTACCAGTATTATAAATCAAACAGAATTTAGGGAATTTTTTTTTAAAACCTAAATTAGGAAGATGAAAGAAAAAGATCTTAACCAGAAGGTAAGAGACTTAAGGTTTAGTCTCAGCTTACCTTGGATAAATCATTTATTCTTTCCCATTTTCATTTTTTTTTATCTGCAAAATAAAGCAGTCAGATTAAATAGTTTCTAAGGTCCCTTTTAGTTCCAATTCTAATTTATATAAAATGATATCTACATGAGGTAGAGATCTTTTTGACATTTTATGCATTCAGTTCCCACTACACCTGTTTTTGATACATAACAAGATCACCTTTTCTGGATATCCTGATGTAGCACCAACACAATATTCACAGCACCTATGGCAGCTATGAATATGCTGGTGTAATTCTGATTTGCAAAATATAACAAACTCACCATGTGGAAGACAGAACCAAAACATTTATTTAAACACTAAAAAGCTGAATCTCAACACAAGGAAGCCAAATCCATCATAGCAACAAAGAAATCTATACATAATAACAATACAGGGGGCACCACTATCCCCAAGCCCTCCCCGCTGCTAGAGACTTCCCTCAAAATGAACGCTCACATCTTGCTACCTGCTTCCTCTCTCTCTCTCAGCTCTAACTTCTGTGTCCAATTTGCTCTCAGCTCTGTTCCACCCGTTTGGCAAGCTCTCCCCAGCACAGACTGATGTGACTCAGGCTTCCATGTGACTCAAGCAGGATCTTCCCATTATACAAACATATATTAACAATACACCTGAATGCTGTCTTTTCTGTCTTTGTTGAGTGGACTTACTGTGGAAGCAAGATCTCAGAGGAGGAAGGAAACATCTTGTCCATTATGTACGTGAAAAGAACCCCTACTACCATGTCATTCACGAGTGGTCACTGAGCCTTTGGTTGAGTACCTCTAGTGAGGAAGAACCCACTACCTTGAGGTAATCCATTTCACTTACTAACACTTAACATCTCAGATATGTCTCAACATGGTATTTTGCATAATTATTCCTCAAATTAGTATCAAATTCTTTTTGTTTCAATTATCTGATACAATTTTTCCCAACCAGATTTTTACTTTTCTACTAAAGTCCTTCTGTCAAGTATTGGCATCATATAGAAGTGACTCAATTCTCAAAGGCTGTATCAGCAGAGTATAAGGTTTACACAAGTGGAAACGCTTCAAGTCAAGCCCAGCAAAGGACTCCATGTCATCTGGTAAAGTCTGAGGGGGGGGGGGGGGTTTGCTAGGTTAGCTATAGAGTGATGAACTTTGGGTCATTTGTTCTTCAGTCGTTTTTCAGTCATGTCTAACTCTTTATGATCCCACTTGGAGTTTGCTTGACAAAGATACTGGTATGGTTTGCCATTTCCCTCTCCAGCGTACTTTACAGATGAGGAAACTGAGATTAACAGGTTTAAGTGACTTGTCTAGAGTTACACATCTCAAGCATCTGAAGCCACATTTGAACTCAGGAAGAGGAGTCTTCCTCATTCCAGGCCTGGTGCTGTACCTACTTTGTCCCCTAGCTATCCAATTTAAGGCACAGGGGGATTGCATTCTAAATTGGAAGAATGACCTGCACAATAAAAATCCCAGATCCTTGAAACCTGAAGGTATCTCTCCTTATGGCTCCCATGAAAAGGGAACTTTTCCTAGCCCAGTCAGTCCTCTTTGGCACAGTTACCCTGTCACAGGGACCAAGGAGCCTGTGGTCCCATGTATCCTTTAGCAAGGAACCAGCATACATGTTCCTGCCCATGGAGCCAAAGTATGCATACTCAGATCCAGTGCAAGTACTCCAATCCAACACTTTTACACAAAGAAAACTTCCCTAGCAGTTAGAATAGTCCAAAAGTGGAGTGGGCTACATTATTAGTTAATAAGATCTGCTCATCAGAAATTTTTAAGCAAAAATCAAATGAACACTTGGTGATATTGTAGAAGGAATTTTTATTCAATTACTGGTTAAGCTAGATGCCTAGTTAGGTCCCCTACCAACTGTAAAATTGTGATTCTGTGGAGGAGGAGGTGAGGACAGTTCCTGTTAAATGCTTCAGGATCACACTGGTAAAACTGATGCCAAAAGAGAGAAGAGATTATGGGGCTGACTTTGTTACTAGCACTGGAATTCCTAAAATCCCACATATTTCAGGTAGGTCCCTGTGCTTGGCTGTAACTTTGGCTAAAGAAGGAAATGCTGCCACAAGGAGGTGACAGGTTGCTGTCTACTAACTGCCCCAGTACATTCATACACAGTAGATACAGTAGATGTAGCTGCTGCAGCACCTGTCCAGTGACTGACAAAGGACAGCACCACAGCTCACCTGGCTTTGTGCTTCTCCACCATAAATTTTTCTCCAGAATTCTTTGGCCTGAATTATGGAAGTCCAGGGATCCATTGCCCACTTTCTGAAACATTACTCTTAAGGCTTCCTTTTTTTTTTTTTTTTTTGGAGGTACTTCTTGCTGCTTAGGAAATGTTTAGTGACAATACTAAGCAAATTCTGAGACGTCCAAAGAACTTCCCAGCTCGGAGAGAAGCAACTGGTGCTTAGTGAGTTTGGTACTGCCACCAACCAGACATCTTCACTTTTCATCCTTCATTTGAAATACAACCCACTTTAGTATCATTGTCTATCTTTATTAATTCCTTTTGCTACAAGGACAAAAAACTCAAGAAAATTTTTATAACAAAACTTCCCACCTCTAAGTATAACATTTGTTCTTTTTTGTTTCTGTTTCTTTTAGGCCTCTTTCAGATTTAGCTCTTCATTATGAGCCAAGATAAGGATAATATCTGTTTCACGTAGCCTTTGAGTAAATCTGATGGCTGGTGAAAACGATTCTCCCAAATATTGGGAAAAGTTGAGCTAATTAATTTAGAATTCCAAGGGGACACTGATTCTTTAAAATGCAGATTTATATATAGGTGGATATATACATTGGGTTTATTATATATCTGTTTTCAAGATGACTGCTGCCTCCCCTTAAGATGCTGCTCTGCTGACCTTCTGTTACGCTATCAGTGGAATTAAAAGTCTTCCTTGTGAATGGAAGTCAAGACATCTATTATGGACTAGGCACAAGGCAAAAACAGTTCTTGCCCTCAAGAAGTTGACACCTTAATGGAATGAAACTCTTGCTTAAACACCCTCTTCCAATCCACCACACACACACACACACACACACACACACACACACACACACACACACACACACACACACACACACACACACACACAAGAACCAGAACTTCTGATACTAGGCCATTTATCTTCTTTTATTTCCAGAATTCTGACAATTACAGTTTAGAGCTATTGTCCTTTCATTCCCTTAATAATCTCTTGTGATTTTGTTTCTGTCCCACTTTCATTGAAACTATTTTCTTAAAAATGATCAGTGATTTCAAAATTCTATAATTGGGAGGTGACCTCAGAGGCCATTTAATCTAGCACCTGAATAAGATTTCTTTCTACAGTATCCTCAATGAGTGGTCATTCGGACTCTGCTTGAAGACCTGGAATCTACTGCTTACTTAAGTTGCCTATCCACTTTTGAACTGCTGTAATTGTTAGAAAGTTTCTCCTTAAATTAACTTCCAATAGTCTGAAGACCTGCAACTTCTGTTCATTGTTCCTAGTTCCACCTCCTGGAACTAAGCAGAACAAGCCTTCCATGTGCCAGGCCATCAGATACTTGGGAGATAGCTCATGTCACCCCAAATCTTCAGTATAAACATTCCCAGTTTCTTCTGGTATGACATTTCTCCAATTCTGTCATCATTTGAGTTATCTTCTGGATATATTCCAGCTTGTCTATATTCTTCCTAAAATGTTATACCTAGAACCAAACAGCACTCACATAAACACAGTTATATCTAAACAAATGGGAAAATATCAATTGCTCATGAGAAGATCAAGTTAATATAATAAAAATGACAATTCTACCTAAATTAATTTACTTATTCAGTGCCATGCCAATCAAACTATCAAAAATTATTTTATAGAGCTATAACAATAATAACAAAATCTGGAAGAACAAAAGGTCAAGGATATCAAAAGAATTAATGGAAAAACAGCTAGGTAGCCTATTTGTTACAGATCTAAAACTATATCATAAAGCAGCAGTCATCAAAACTATTTGATACTGGCCAAGTACCAAATAGAATGGTGGATCAATGGAATAGATTAGGTACACAGGACAGTACTAAATGACTATAGTAATCTGCTGTTGGATAAACTCAAAGACTCCAGCTTCTAAGATAACTCACTATTTGACAAAAACTGGAAAACAATATGGCAGAAGCTAGGCATAGACCAACATCTCATACTCCATGATAAGGTCAAATGGCTACATGATTAAGATATAAAGGGTGATATACCATAAGAAAATTAGGAAACAAGGGATAGTTTGCCTGTCAGATCTGTGGAGACAGGAAGAATTTATGACCAAACGAGATAGAAACCATTATGAAATGCAAAATGGATAATTTGGATTGCATCAAATTAACATTTTGCAGAAATAAAACCAAATGCAATCACGATTAGAAGGAAAGATTAAATATGGGAAACAGTTTTTACAGCAGATGTTTCTGATAAAAGCCTCATTGCTCAAATATATATAAAGAACTGAATAAAATTTGTAAGAATACAAGTCATTCCCCAATTGATAAATGGTCAAAGAATATGACTAGGCAGTTCTCAGATGAAATTAAAACTATAGTAATATGGAAAAATGTTCTAAATCATTGCTTATTAGAGAAATGCAAATTAAAACAACTGTGAGGTATCACCTCATGCCTATCAGATGAGAAGGTATGGTTAATGCATTGGTCGAGTTGTGAACCGATCCAACCCTTCTGGAGAGAAATTTGGAACTGCCCGAAATCGAATCAGACCACTACTAGGTCTGTATCCCAAAGAGATCATAAAAAAGGGGAAAATATTTATCACTGCTCTTTTTGTGGTGGCAAAGAAGTGGAAATTGAAGGGATGCCCCTCAAAGTGAATGGATGAACAAGTTGTATGCAAATGTCATGGCATACTATTGTGCTATAAGAAGTAATGAGCAGACAGATTTCAGAAAAAACCAAGACTTACACAAACTGATGCTAAGTGAAGTAAGCAGAGCCAAGAAAGCCCTGTACATAGTAACAGCAATTGTGTGATGATCAACTATGACAGACTTAGGTCTTCTCAGCACTATAATGATCCAAGACAATCCCAAAAGACATAGGATGGAAAATGTTATCCACCTCCAGAGAAAGAATTATGGAGTCTGAATGCAGATCAAAGAATACTATTTTCACTTTTTTTCATGGTTATTCCATTTTACTGTTTCTCCTTTCACGATATGACTAATGTGGAAATATGTTTAACACAATTGCACAAGTGTAACCTATATCAGATTGCTTGCTGTCTTGGCAAGGGGGAAAAGGAGGAAGGACAGAAAAATTTGGAACTCAAAATTGTATTAAAAAAATGAAGGTTGAAAACTATGTTTACATGTAATTGGAAAAAACAAAATACTATTTACAAAAGAAAATTTGAGTGGAAAAAGAACCAGATATGCTCCAACCAAGGCAAAATAAAGTAGAACTATAACCTCCCACATTCTGGACTCTAATCTCATGACAGATTAGGATAGATTGACATTTTTTTTTAAATCTCTCAAATGATTATTTTGGAACAAGCAGTAATTTTTATGTGATTTCAATTTGCAATAATAATGGGTATGAATGCATATTTCTAATACCAGGCTGACTCAGAATATCTGACCTTGACCAGATAAAAGTGTGTTGGGCTGACTTCCCTGCATTGGTTCTCTATCAGTTGAGTGCTGGATTTTATTCCATTCACATTTGTTTCATTCTATTTTTTTTTGTTATATTTTTAATTTTATGGTTTAAAGAATGGATATGACCCTAAAAGTGCAGAAGTGTTCAGATCTTGTGAACTCAATGCCAAATCCTATAAGAATAAATGATAATAGCAAAAAAATGTTGTATGATGGAATCCTAATAAAGCTGTCCCCTGCCCCAATATTCTAATATTCTTACAGGCCCCACTGAACGCAGGCCAACTGCCCCTACCTATCCACTCATCCCCCCCTCTACACACACACACACACACACACACACACACACACACTCAGTATCTTAATTTCTTCATATATGCCTCACTGCTCACTAGAACAGGTATTTCCATGAACTCATTTTTCTCAGAAATAGCAGGCCTGTCCATGTGATGGGATCCCAGCTATTACCTCTAGCTAGCCCCTGCCCCCAGACCCATTTCTCACATTTCCCATAGAAACATCAGATGTGTCCATACACTCAACCACGATCACATTCATCTGATCTCAGACAGGACCATAATACTCAACCAATCATAAAGCAGCACTACCAGGATGCCCAAGCAGGATGTGGACCCCGAAACAATAGGAGGGACTTTCCCTAAGTAGGTATCTGCACAGTAACAGTAAAGAACTGACCTACAGTGAACTTATAGAAAGGTTTTTTATAATATTATCATACATATATATACCCCCCTAATGGGTTTTTCTGTATGTATTGTGGGTACTCAGGTATATGCATGCAGTGTATGTAGGATCCCTCCCCTATTACCTAATCCCTTAACAAACCCCTCCTTTTTAATATTCATAATTTCTGTTATGCAGTTACATCTTTACATATAAAAGTCCATCTTGCTTTCTCTGAAGTTGCTGGTTGCTCTTGGAACTTAGTCCCCTTTATGAGAGGCATCAGTCTCAATAAATGTCTATACTTCTGGAGTAAAGGTGGCTGACTCTGAATTCTTTGAGATGATTTCACCACATCACATCATGAAAGCACAACAGTTTTTGGCATCTCTCAGTGTACAGAGCCTAAATCTGAACCCTGTGTGGGCAGAGTCTAAATCTCAACATTGTATGTTAAAATTTTTTTTAAGTTGTAAAATGTTATAAAGTTTTATATGTCAATAGTTATTTTATTTTGTCTCAAGTACTCATAAACTACTGTCACACTGTTGATACTTATTCATCTTCTAGTCCACTAAAACCCCTAGATATTATTCACAGGAACTGTAGACTAGTGACATCTCTACCCTATATATGTACAATTTGGTTTTTGAACCTAAGTGCATATATACATACAAGTGTATGTATAATATTATCAATATACCTTTTAAAGATTACTGCTAGCAGCCGCTTAGCAATCATACCTGCTAATTTAATTCCTTCACTGCCCTATAATGCAGTTTGTCATAGCCTGTTTATGAACTTATTGAAGGCAACTGAACATTCATTGTCTTACCATCTCCTCATTTACCTTAATCTTGTACCTTGCTAATATATAACCTATAGGATAGCTATATGGTCCAGGATAGCAGGTCAGGCCTGGAGTCAGGAAGACTCCTCTTCCTGAGTTCAAATCTGGCCTCAGACATTTACCAACTCTAGCTGTCTAACCATGGGCAAGTAACTTAACTCAGTTTCCTCATCTGTAAAGTGATCTGGAGAAGGAAATGGCAAACCACCCTACTACTTTGCCAAGAAAATCCCAAAGAGTTAGACACAATTGAAAAATGACTGAACATCAACAAAAAATACAACCTTTAAAACATGTCCTTCCCAGTCCAAAAAAATAGTTTTCTTAGAAAGGAAAATAGACACAAAGTTGGAATCAAATAATTCAGTCTTCTTACCCAATGTCCATTTTCACCATTCCATCAATCCTAAACAGTAATTCTCTCTCTTTTTGGATCATCCTTTCCCCCTATGTAGCATACATATCTTTTTTTTGTTGTTGTATTTATTACCAGTCTTACCTCTTTCTGGCCTTCAGCTCTTTTGACATAGCACTTGGAAGACTTCATTTTTTATACTCCATTTCAATTACTGGTCCTTGTTTCCACTTTTGAAATCTGAATTTGAGTTTCCTGTGCAGCCTCAAATGTCTCTTTAGCAATGTCTTCTTTTCCTCTTCTCATCAGAGTAATTTTTACTTCTGTGACTAGAATCTCATTTTTGAGATATTCCCATCCTTCTTGGGTTGATTCTCTTTTTGTGAATGTGTTTTAATCAATGTGGTTGTTTTCTCCACTGTTATTTTTTTCCTTAAGGTTTCCCTTTAACCTTCTCTACCCAACTGAATCCTTTCTTATAACAAAGAAAACCTTTAAAGAAAAGCTGAGGCAGTGACCATGTCTGACAGTGTTTGCCGAATACTTTATCTGTAGTTCCCACTTCTCTGAGAGGAAGAAGTTTTTTTCTTATTGTTCTCCAGCACCAAGATTACCATTACAATTCATCAGGATTTTACTATATTTTGGCATTATCCCTAAGTATTGCTTTCTGTTCTGTTTTGTTATCTTAACCATTACTTCATACAAAATCTTCTCAAGTTTCTCTGAATTCTTCACATTTATCATTTCTTACTGAACAATAACATTGTTTTACATTCATGTACAACCATTTGTTCAGCCATTCCCTAATCAATGGACACTTTTTATTTCTAGTGCCTTGCTACCACAGTATGATGCTCTATTTTGTTACGTAGAAGAATTTTTTTCTGGCATCAACTTTTGGGGGCATATACTTAGGAGTGTGATCTGTGGGTAAAATAGTATGAATAGTTTTAGTAACTTGCACAATTACGGGCTCTTTCTCTGCAAAATAAGCAGGCCATTGGACCCTACTGGTCCTTTCTCTGGATCTTTTGAAATCTTCCTTTCCCAATGTAGGGTGCACGTCAGATTATATCTAATTTTTCTTATCATCAGTTCCATGATGGAGTGGCCACTTGTTCCTAAGTTCTTACCCTGTCCTTCATGTTAAAACCATGTCAGGAATGTCTTTGTTGCTTCCTCCACTTTTAAGGGACAAAGTTATCATAAAATTGTCATCACTAAGGTCTATCAGTTGTTTTCAGTGGGAGAGATGTATGGATTGTCCAGCAGAGGTCCTCAGGGACTTTTCTTAGAGCTTATCCTGGATCTCACAATTTTGATATTATCAACTGCTCTTCAGGAGTTAATTGCCCTCTCCTACCTGACCCTCTTTAGTTTCCTTTGCTGGAATTACCACCATTATTGACCTCCTATCCTCTAAACAATATACCTCAACACTGTCCTGGGCTCTCCTCATTTAAGAAATGTTGCAAAGTTGAGATGAACAGGCAGTGGCAACAGACTGAGTATTCAGAATTAGTGAAAAGTCAAGAATGATATATAGGTTGTGAACTCGGGGCATTGAGAGGAAGGTGATACCATTGATATTAACAGAGAAGTCTGAAGGGGACAAGGTTTAAGGATTCATTTTTAGTCAGGTTGAATGTCTACTAGATATCCAGTTTGAGACGTCTGAAAGGCAAGTGGAAATGTGAGCTTAGAGGTCAGCAGAAAAGGTTAGGGTAAGATAGGAAGATTTGAAAATCTCCGTGGAGATAATAATTAAATCTGTGGGAGCTGATGCGGATCACTAAATGAAATAGCATAGAGGGAGAAGGGAAGGCAGTTCAGGACAGCCTTGTGGGACATCTGCGTTATTGGGTATGACATAAAGGAAGTCCCAACAAAGGAGACTGAAAAGCAGTCTGATAGACAGGAGGAGCTCTATTGTTAAGCACCGATCTACTTTTGCATCAAGGAATTTAACTGACCTTGGGACATGCATGTGAACAAAGAGAAATCAGGTCTAATATCTTTATGCCATTAAGCTATCCTTCAGGGAGGTCTGGTATGCTTTCCAAAAGTCTGGGCCACTATCACACCTGCACTCAAATAATAAGCACTTCTTAGTGGATCATACAGTCTATGATAGATAGATGGATAGATGGATGGATGGATGGATGGATAGATAACCTAATGCTTTCAATGAGGATGAACATGGTATCTACCATACTGATGAAGTTTTGAGAGTTTGAGAAGTGTTGAATGCTGTGGGTAAGTTCGCTTACCTTGGTAGTATACTTTCTAGGGATGTACACATTGACAATGAGGTTGATGCACACATTGGCAGAGCTAGCTCAGTGTCTGGGAGGCTCCGAAGAAAAGTTTGGGAGATAAGAGATATTAGACTGATTACCAAACTGAAGGTCTACAGGGCCGTTGCGCTGACCTCATTGTTGTATGCCTGTGAAACATGGACAGTCTACCAGTGCCATGCTAGGAAACTGAATCGTTTCCATTGGAAGATTCTGAGGATCATCTGGCAGGATAAGATACCAGACACTGAAGTCTTTGCTCAAGTGAACTGCCAAGCATTCAAACTATGCTTTAGAGAGTGCAACTCCGATGGGCTGGCCACATAGTTCGAATGTAAAGTGTATGCTTACCAAAAAGACTATGTTATGGAGAACTCACATAGGACAGGCGATCACATGGTGGTCAGAAGTGATACAAGGATACTCTCAACATCTCTCTCAAGAACTTTGGATTTGACTGTGCAACATGAGAGACATTGCCACAGGACTGCTCAGTATGGAGTACCCACATTGGAAAGGGTACTGTGCTCTATGAGCAAAGCAGAATTGAGACAGCACAAAGGAAATGTAGAATGCATACATTTGGAGTATCCACCCCAAAAATTCATATGGATTATCTGTGCCCAAGCTCTGGTAGAGCATTCCGAGCTTATATTTGTCTGATCAGCCATAGTCGGACACTGAAATTTCACTTTATCATGGGGAAATCATTTTGGTCCTCTTTGAGAATGAGGGACAACAGCTAATCAAGCAACCAACTTCCAACCAATTATTCTGTTGCTTATACATCAGCTTTGTAACTAATCATGTCGTCCCCAACGCCATGATGTCTACTACCCTGGTGTACTCTTTGTTCTGTACTCCTCAAAACCTGTCAAAGGGGAGCTGTACAGCTGCCCAAGGACCTTTGGCATAAATGGAGGCAAGCCATTGACCTATACTTTGGCAGGCAGTATGACCCTGTTAATGTTATCTTGCTTAGAGAATGGCCTCAGTTTACTCTTTGGTTAAATTTCATATGGAACAGATGAGGGAAGAGGTGAGATAGGGAGTGAACTCCTACCCAAACCTTCATCAGAATCTCTCCCCTCTTTTGGGTCTGAGAAAATTTTCCACAAAGGAGAGAGTTGTCTATTGGGGGAATCAGTGGTCAGGATTGTCTGTCTTCCTATTCACAACAGTTTAGATCTTCTCCAGGAGAAAAAGGTGAGTGTTATGTGATTTATATCTGTTTTGAGTGCTTCTATTTGTATTGGAAATAAATTGGCTATATATAGAGGGAGTGATAAAAGCCTGGTCTGTCTTTCATGGGTGGCCTTTAATGGAGATGTGTCTCTATTAAAGAAGACTTCCTGACATAGGGTAGAGAGGTGAAAGGTTATGAGCTGAGCGGGCAATAGACAACTGGTTTCTGACCTTTAGCTATCGAGAAACTGCCTGTTTCCAACCAACAAAAAGGTAGACACTGAATTCCAAGCAGCATCCTTCAAAGATTAAGGAATTAAAATTCCTATCTTTTTTTTTTTTGGTGTATCTCTTTTGAAGGAAAAGTGAGTCAGGGACTCAAAAAAGAGCAAGAGAAATTGATTTCAAATTTCTGTGTTTGAGATGGCACAGTCTCCAAACTGAATAAACTGTTAGTGGCATTTAGTTAAATTTAGCCAGTAAAAGACTTTGAGCAGAGGAGATAAATTCATAAGTAAATATTCAGAAGACTGGTAACTATAGTCTCACCAGTAAAGAAAAATCAGGGCCACTACCTCTTATTGTGGTCAGTGTCTGTTACAACTGCATCTGTATGTGATCTTTCTGTGCCATCAGTATTGCTTTCATTTTTAAACTTTATTTTATTTTTAATTTATGGGAAAAAACAAGTATTTCTATAACAGTATAATAAAAAAATATGATTGTACATGAAATTGCAAATCTATTATGCATAACCTGCTATTCCTTTCAAATATACAACAAAATTATCATGTAAATTCTTTCCCCTTTTTTCTTCCCTCCTCCCCCATTGCTTTTAGAATACATGAAACAGAAGGAAAATAACATCCTCTCAATGTCTTGTAATCAAATTTTTTGAGTTTTGTAAGCCTTCAAAACAAATCTCTCCTCTTCACCTTCCTAAACTCCAGTTAAGTCTTAGACATGCAAGGGAAAAGACAAATAAGAAGGGAATCTTCTTTCAAACCATGGAAATTTCTGACTGTGACAAAAACTGTAAGTTCTCCACTGTGACTCTGAATTGTGTTTATTGAATGTTTTTATACATGCTGAAACATTCTAGCAAGTTTTGGGTTAACATTCTTTAGAACTAAAGAAATAAAAGAAACCCTAGCCCTCAGTAAGAGAGATTATTTATTTTACAGCCAAGAAAGTTCAATTTTTCTGATTAAGGAGAAGCCTGTAAAGAGTAATAGTTAAGTTTCAAAAATGAAAAAAAAAAAACAACCCAAAACAATGCAGCTCACATTAATAATGTTAACTTTTTCCTGGTTCACAGAAAAAAGTCTGCTTAAATTAGGTAAATAAGTTTTATCAGGTAATCTAATTAGATAGTTGGGAGTTTAACAAATTAAAGTGAATTATAAATCAATTTAAAAGTCACTTTTGAATTAGTGTATTTTGAACTTACAAATTTTACTATAAATCATGAGATTCCTACTCATTTTTATAATAGGTTATGTATTTGAATTTTTGAGAACTTTCTTGCTTCTTTCCCACAAAAAAAAGAAACTTAGAAAGCAACCTGAAATGTAAGTGAAATTTACTGAGATAAATGTTTTATATATGTTACTTTTGTGAATAATATTATCAGAACTTAGTTGTTATTTGAATAGACCAAATTTTTGTAAGCTAAAATTTTTATAATTGCTAAAAGCATCTTAAAAGATTTTTTAGTGCTTCCATCTCTTAGGGAATAACCAAGAGGCAATGATTCAACAAAGTTTAATTGCTATAAGAATCAGCAAAGTCTTAATTATAGTGAAAGTCTTTAGCATTGGTTTTATTATAGAGGAGAAAATCAATGAAATAAAGTTTAGAGAATAATAGTCTGAAATACTATCGAAATAAGGAGAATTTAGGGAGTGAACAAAAAGTTAAGGGGAGAATGTGAAGGTAATAAGAAAAGTGTGGGTTTTCATACCATAAGAGAAGTATAAAAAGGAAAAGAAAGTTTAGATATGTTGACAGTAAGGTTCAAGGAAAATTTTGGCTATGTTACAATAAGAAATATGAGAAACATTATTTATTTTATGTGGAAACTGCAGTAATGACAATTACAACTTGATCTGAAAGTAAATAGAAGAAAGTTACAAGTTAGGAGTAAACTGATAAGTAGTGTGTTCTTTCTGAGACTTTAGATGTCACCATTAGTAATTGATGAACCTAGATTTGAACTAAATTAGGATGTACTCTTAAGTGTGCTTCCCTATTGGGATAATTGGGGTAGATCAGAAAGTAATATCAGACTGACACTTTAAAAATCTTTGGCAAGTGGATTAGCTGAAAATAGTAAGCATCAAAATGTGAAATGTTTGGAATAAATGGCCCTTGTGAAAAATGTAATATTAAGTAATTGAAATTATAAATCAAAATTCTGTATGATACCATTTAGGAAATAAATCCAGGTGTAATTGAATTTATTCTGGTCTCATTTTGAGAGAAATGTATCTCTTCTACTAAGATGTTTATGATAAGTCAGAATTTATTTAGCATTAAGGTAATTTGTTAACTGTGTGATCTTAAAACAAGTTATTTCAGTTTATCAATCTGTAATGTGGATAAAGATAATACCTAATATTAATTTGGTAATTCATTATATTAGAAATATTGGTAAAGTGGTAAATTTTTAAACTCTGGATTCTTTTGGGTTATAGATTCAATTGTTGTAGATTTAATCGTTGAAAGAATGATGTAAATTGTTTGAAACTTCATTTGGAAATGCAGTAGATAATGTTTTTACTGTGGATCTGATATAGCAGAAAACATTTTAAGATGTCCTCATCTGTGTATTGAAGAATTCTAATATCTTCCTAGCCCTATGAGTAGAAGGAAGTATTTTAACAACAATAATTTACAATTCCACATCACCACTTTCCTCATAGCAGTTTGACACATTGCATGTCAGCATAAGAAATTGGAATTTTACGGGAGTTTTGTGGAAGCAGCAGATGACACACAAAGGATAGCAGGTGACACAGAAGATGTTTAGAAACTCAGAAATGCATAAAAATATATGTACAGTATTGTATAATATCAACATATTTTATATTTTATTACCATAATAATCCAAACCTCTTCTCTGGTACAACATTTTTTTATGTGGATTTTCCAGATTGTGAGGGTACCACACCCTTAAACCCCCAAATGTGGAAGAGATAAATGCATATTTAGCCCAGAATATTTTGAGTTAACCTAACACTGGATTTAAACCAGTAAAGTCTTACTTATCCTAAGTGCTTTCATTTTTGAATACATTACTTTTTTGCTACAGATCTTTTAATGAAATGTGTTTTGTATTAATGCTTTTCCAAACTGTGAGAATGGTGATTTTAAAGACCACTTGTGGCAGGATTGTTTTTCTATATGAGGGTAACTTGGTAATGCATTTGACTAAATTATTAACATCTGATTAGTGTGAAATTTTCACATTTTAAACTCAAGATGCTGAAATATTTTTATTGTTTTAAAATTTTTTTGTATTGTGAATTCTGGGAAACTTGTATAAGAAATGCTATTGTCAGTGGTAAAATCGTGTCATTGGAGATTTTAATTTTTAAAAAATTTGGGTACCGTGAAATCATTCATTAAGTTATTGTCATGATATGAAACCTATGAAGCACTTAATTGGGCATATTTTAAAAGTAAAAAATAAGTGCTAACTTTTTGGAAAAGAAAAGGGGGTAGAAGAAAGAATTTGTAGTTAAAAAAATTTTTTTCCTTACTTGTAAACCTACCAGCTTTAGCAAGGTCCTGAATTTTGTGAATCATTATTAGCTCTGTGAAAGAGTTAGTGATTTGGTTTATTTAGGGAACAGGATCCCCCTCCCCCATTTAAATACTCCTTGAATGAAGAAAGCAAATTAAAGTATGTTTATGGAATAGAAGTTATATATGTGCTACTTGTGATTATGAAAATTAGAAATATATTTTTATCTTACGGGGGTTAGTAAACTATCATGTATTTCCTATCCATGTGACTTTACATGCTATAATTGCTGTGATATTTTTTTACATCAGGATGAATCTTAAACTGTATTTGAGAAAGGGAAATAATCGAAGAAAAGAATATTAAGTACAATCTTTTGTGTGATTTTTTACAAGACCTGATTCTTCACTTGCTAGCTTATTTATTACAACTTGAGAGTGTCTTAAACTATTGTGTCCAGCCCTACTGTGATTAGTGAGACTTTGCTGTTTGAGGTGAAACCTTTTGGGACTCTAAATTTTCTTTCTGAGCTTCCTTTTCGGGTTTGTTGTCTGAGCCAATGTTTCATTGCCTCAAGAAAAAAACCAGCAGCTCAATGTGAGTGGATGTCTGTCCCTGGGGAAAATGTTGGGAGGGTGACTTTGTAAAGCCTAAGAAGAGCCCTCTTGACTTAGTGTTCCATACAAGAAAGCTTCCCCCGTTAATTCTAAGCCTGGCTCTGTTATCCTGTCATACATTTGGCTGCTTATGCTATTCTCACATGAAAGGAAAAGGTGTTGAGTCATTCTGCGCCTTTGGGCTCAAGCCTGGAGGATCTGCTTCTTCCTCTCATAGTAAATCTCTTCAATCAGGACAAGTTTTGATTCAGTATTTCAGCACCTCTGCATTGCTATAGGATTCAAGTACGTGAGACCTTGCTGCTTTCAATCGACAAATAGTTAAGTAGATGAGTATTTGGGCTTGTCATCTGCTTGTTTATCATTATATATTTGTGTATAAGATGAGGTCCTTAGATTTTTCAGAATGATCTGAGTGTCATTAGACTATGCTACAGGAAATTATGGGACCAAAGTACAAATTTATTACTCAGTGACGCTATGTCAGAAACATCGCTAGTTTTCTTTTAAGGAAAAGAATTTCAGTGTTAATCAGCTATCTCTGAAATAACTTACAGGATAGCTCATGTTACCTCACAGGAAAAGTCAGTTTACTTCAATTTACTACTTAATGTGGGAGCATGTCCCAAGTGCAAACATGCTTTCCTAGCACAGGACTCGCTGAATACACACTACTTGGAGCTCATTACTTAGTCTGCTCCTCCCATTGTTTGTTACCACGGGAGCAGAGTTGTGTAACTTCCAAGTGAACCTGTGTGTAACAGAGCTCATCTCCTTACTATGAGCACTGCTGCCCACATTTCATGAAGGCCAACTCCTTATCTGTCTCTATTCCACCCAAGGCGGGAACCGAATTAGAATTAACTGCAATTGGAAATAACTGCGGTAAAAAATTGAGAATTTTTTTAAAAGAAAGCAACAAGATCAAACAATTATTTGTTATTTTAAATTTTCAGAAATTTGAAAGGTTTTAATTGTTTTGCCTTCTGTAGTATTTTAAAATGTTTAGCTTAAAATTTTTCAGTTGGCATTTAAATTTCTTAAATATATTAATGTAACAATTTGCTAACTTAGAGGCAAAATTTAAGAGTATGTCCTATATGGTATTGAAATATATTTTATAAAAGACTCTAGCAGGAAAATAAAAAATCTACAAGTGGTATGGAACCAGAGAAATAACTCTTTCGAAGAGGAGCCCCCTTCAGAACTACTCTGAGTATGGTGGGACATATGAGTTTTAAGATGAAATACACTGACTAAATAAACATTGGGAGTGGATTACTGGGATACTAGCACACTTGATGTTAATGTTACCTATCATTATTGTAGTACTTTGGCTTTTATTTCATAAATATCTTTGTTTGATGAGTTTTCTTAGTTGCCTTGTGGTGAATGTTTCTTCTCAATTTAGTCAATGGTTTTATATATTTTTTATTATGGCTTGTGCTATGGGTAATCAATTTTGTTACTCCTTCTCAACTTTTGTATTACTGTGTTAAAGCCCATTTGGAACTTCCACTGCAAAAACTTGTCCTAATACACCCTATTGTTAATAATGATTATGTGTAAAGACCTGTAAGGATTTTTTTAATTTAGATGAGTGATCTATGAGAGATATTTATCCTTCATTAATCAGAGAGGAATTGAAAAGATTAGGATCAATTCTGTTTAAAGTAATTGCTTCTGTCCTACAACTGCTTCAGTCACAGCTCTCTGAACCCAGTTGAGAGGCTCAGTGCGCCTATAATAGGTTAAGTTTAGAAATCCAATTCTCCTGTTAAGCACTGATTTATTCTTGCCTCAAGGAACTGAGCTAACATTGGAGGAAGTCAGACCTGGTATCTTTACACAACCAGGCTATCCTTCAAGAATGTCTGGGCCACTATCTCACACCTGCATTCAAATAAGGAGCACTTCTTATTCTCATGAGAAAAGGGGGGGGGGGGGTATCATTGCTAGCCCCATACTCCCAACCAATCATTTTGTTTCCTGTGCTTCATCTTTGTAACCAATCATGTTGTCCCCAATCCCATAATGTAGTCTACTGTTCTATTCTTTGTTCAGTACTCTCCAAAACCTATAAAAGGGGAGCATGTTTCTGTTAATAAATGTTATGTTGCTCAGAGAATGATCTCAGTTTACCCTTTTGTTAAATTTCACACGCAACAATTTCAAGGTTCTGGAATGCTGTGCACAAAGTAGAATAAACTCTGGGAGGCTCTCTTAAGAGCCATTACGTACATATCAAAGAATCACAAAATTTTGGAGCTAAAAAAGGAACAATGACCATTTGGCCTAATTTCTTCATATGAAAGAACCGAGGTCCAGAGAGATTTGAGTGATTTACCAAGGTTACGTAGCGAATTTGTGGCAGAATCAAAGCTAGACTCCAAGTCTCTCTACACCAAGACCAATTCACTTTCTTCTTTATCACCCTGCCTCTAGTTCCAGCACTGAAAAAATCATCTATTGTATAGTGACTTTGAACTTTACTGGTTCAGATAATTAGAGCTGTAAGAAACCTTAGGAGTAATTTAATATCCTCATTTTATATATGAGGGAACTGAGGCCGAGAGGTTAAATGACTTGCCCAAGGTCATACCAAGCAAAGGTAGGATCTGAACCCAGGTCCTCAGACTCCAAAACCCATATTCTTTACACTGACCCCACTGTCTGGAAGCAAATGATCAAGCTCATATAATTTCATAGCAATTGTAGATTTTAATGTTCAAGAAAAATTAAGTCCATCATACACAATTAAAAATATAGGAAAGTTCATGCAGACATGAAGCTTCCAATTCAGCAATTTTAGCTGCTTTAGAATGAAGATTACATATCAATACAGTACATTTTATAATTGCCAAACAACTTCACTTGAAGTTTTATATACTGTGATTTATACATCTTTTTTTTGTATTTTACACTTTCCATCTTGCACACTTAATCAACCTGTGTTGTTTTAGATTATGGCAAGAAAAATTAAGCAAAGTTACATGCTTATTTCCCTTTTATTAAAACATGAATGATAATGCTTGTGCATATAGAACACTTCAGAAAGTAACAATGAAGAACATGCAATTTAGTGAGATAAGGGGTAATTAAATGTAAGAAATACTAAATCATAACCTCCATTGGAGCCTTTTATTGATCTAAGCCACCTCTTCAAGTTTAGAATATTTCAGATGCAAGACAAATGAAAAAGCATTACAGAATGGAAAAAAAGAGATTGAAGAGAAAAAGAAAAAGAAACAACTCGTTCTAAATTCAACCAAGTGAAATACTACATATAATTTGGAAGTATATTACATTATTATATAATAGATGCAGAAAATAGAAAAAAAGTAGTTCAGTAATAAAGCTGAGTCACACATACTGATATACCCTTGCTTTAATCCATGTCAAAAGATCATAGACTGTTTAGACTCAAGTGTATGAAAATGAAGTAAATACTGGTAAATTGCTTATATAAGTGAAGTATTTCAAAATTATCCCCATTTGGCATGCTCCAACTTTTTCAAAGGGTTTTACTGTCATGTTCCTTTCAAACTTCCTTCTTTTCTAAAGTTTCTTGAAAAAAGTTCAAATTAGTTTGGGGAGGTAATGATTTATGGTATTCTGCATCAATACGGCAAGTACTCAGGGATCAAAAAAGAAAAAATGATTCAATAAGGTAAAGTCCTCACAAGTCTCATACTCCAATGAATAAGGCAATTTAGGGGATTTTTCTTACTTCCTTTGTAGTCAAGGTTACAGAAGCCCTATTAAAAATATGCAAGTAGAAGAAAGTAGTGATTGGGGTCATAAGACACCTTAATGGAGTTATGACTTCCTAACTTCATTGAAAACAAATACCTAACTAAAGATTTCCCAGAATTTTTCTTACCAATAAAAGTGTCATTTTTATCAGCACATTATTATAATCAATAGATTTATCTAATACATTTCACCACAAATTTTTTGATACTATATATTGTAATCTGTGAAATTCTTCAGCAAGAGCAATTCCTCCCCTCTCTAAATTTTAAAGTGTGGAAGCGACAGACCTGCAAATTACAATTTCCACAAAGCAAACGTCCTCCAAAAAAGGAACTACTAGAGGTAGAAATTTAAAGCCGCCAACAATCATTAGAATTGACCTGCCTAATCCAAAATTACATTAGTAGCTGTTGCTAACAATATTTAAGGTGTATACTATAGGCAGAAATGCAACCCTGATTTTCACATTCACAATTTTCCCACATCACACCATATGTATGTTATTACCATGGTACAGATTTTACCGTGTAATTATTTTTATTTTAGTGTGTAGTTATTCTAAACAGAATGCCTGGTTATTAGTAATTCAGATAATCTAGCTAAAGGAAAAAACAATACGTAAACATTTACACTGATGAATTCCATGTGACTATAGCTTAAAGTCTTAAATAATAAGTGGGCAAAGCCTTATTCCCATTTTTCAAATTTATTACATTTTAAAGACAGGGCTTTATGCCTCATTTAAGTCTCTGAGGTCTTGTCAAATGTTTCAAAACAACCCAATGACTAGTATTTTTTAAAAATTTGTTTAGCATGACCAAAAGATTCAATAAAATCCACTGATAATTAAATGTATTATCTGTTGATGACCCAATTCAATCTTACATGAAAAAATTTTTAAATACTCCTCTAAATCAAGTTGAACTGTAGAAATGAAAGCTCAACTAATTTTAGTGATAAAAGAAGCTTATGAGATATTCTACCTTACATCTAAATTGAGAAAAATGTTCATTTTGAGATGAAGATGGTTTAGACATTGCTTGAGCTGAGTGCGTACATGTTTACAACAAGGCCAAGAGTGTATTAGGATTTCCATACTACTGAGTCACCAGTGCAGCAGCCTTACAGTAGGGCAGCCTCATAAAGACACAGAAGGATAGTTTTTCTACTTGAGACAAACAGTTCTGCACTTCAAGGAAAACGTACATTTGAAGATCTTCCCCTCACTTTCACTCATTCGTAGAGTACAAATATGCATGGCATAGTACATGTCTGGAGAGCAACAGACATATATTAAGAAAATAGACACTATATCTAAATCCTGTTAGGAGTAAAGAAGGCACCACTGATTTGAGGTTGTGTACTGTCACCACCGATAGTTGATTTTGCGCTGTTTCAACATTTGCTCCATTAATCATTTTTTCCTGAAGAACTCGTAAGAAAAAATTACTGTGGTTTACGAACCACAAACAGCACACATTCATAGTAGTATTTCATCATAGAGAGGTCGTTCACAGTGTATGTGGACAATACAGATTCTTGTTCTACCTGCAGTAGAAAATGACACATTTATAAAATTTTTGAAGTTGAATATCGCATCTATCTCAAACAGGTTCCATGTTTTTAAATTCTGTATGGCTCCAAATTTAACAGAGAATTTTAAGGTCTTATATTTAAGGCTAACTGGGGAAAAGATAAATTTAAATTAGCTTAAATCTCAGAGTTAGAATTTTGTAAAAAGAAAGGAAAAATGCAGTTTCAAATACACAAAATAATGAACAAAATGGCATTCAAGTGCAAAGTGGAAGTCTTGCTTTTAATAAAAAGGCCAATATCCATTTGGAATTAGCAACACAATTTTTAATTTTAATTTTGGCATTAATTTGCTAATATCCTTGAAAAATGACCTGCAATTCCATTTAATGCTATCCCTCTCTGAAGAACTGATGGAGTCTGAATAAAGATCAAAGCATACTATTTTTCGCTTTTTTTTTGTTCAACTTTTCTTCGCAGACTAATATGGAAAAATGTCTTACATGATTGTACATGTATAATTCATCAGATTGCTTACCATCTCAGGGAGGAGATATGGGAGGGACAGAATTTGGAACTCAAAATAAAACGAATGTTAAAAATTGTTTTTACATGCAACTGGGGAAAAATATTATTTAGAAAAAAGATCTTCCTGTTCCTCCCTAACTTATACTATGTCTTTAATTATTTTACAAGCTAAATTTTATAAGCACTAACAGTTGTTAACCTGTATTATATTCTTACCTCTATATGGAATCCGTATTGGAGAACAACATTTTTAATATCCTCATAGCTCAATTCAATGGAAAGTTCATTTGCCAGATTTTCAAAGTGATATAATAAAGGACCTATGTTTTTAAAATAAAATGAATCAGTTACCTGATTGGTAAACATGCACATACCAGCTCATTAAAAACATAAGGTGAAACAGCAGCTCTTACAGGATTATGATAGTTTAGCTAATAAGAACAAGAAATTAAAGTTTTATCATAATTTAAAAATCTGAAAATGAATAAAGGCTAAAAATAATAAATAGTTTCATGATAGGAATGGAATGTACTGTCTACTTTTTTGCATACAGGCATAGTGAAATTCAATGAAAACAAAAAGGACTGGAAAACAGTATGAATAAAGTAGGCTTGATTAATGAAGACCATCTAGTTGGTTCTTAAAAGCTTAAAAGTACACTATTTTGAATATCAGGTCTACATAATTTCAAAATACTTCTTATTGTGCAGACCATGTTTTCAAACTACCACTCCCGTTCTCTTTCTCCCTTGTGTCCTAAAAATTTTAAAGAGTTTTTATTCCCCTGTTTTTTAAATCACTGTTCAATTTATCAGAAGAGAAAGTAATCAGAGTTTATGCTTTAAACAAAATATCTTACTTGATTCCTCATATTCTCATCTACTCCATTAACTCCTCTTCTAACTGTAACAGACTTCACAACTGATTACTCCAAGGGTGCTCTCACCATGACGACCAACTTTCTTACCCTCCTGAGCCTCTTCAGGTGTAATTCTCAAGACCAAGTCTCTCAACAAGACTTCTACACGGTTGCTTCCACGGATATTTCCAGGGAAAGATAGAACCTCTCAGTCCTGATGTGTGAGTCCACAATACTTTAATTTCTTGTCACACTTCATAACAGACAGTTCTCAGATTACCTTACTTCTCCTCAATCCCTATTTCTTTATTCAACTAAGGATGTTACTTCCTATTTCATTGACATCTGAGTCCCCTGAACTCTCATATACATTTTCCCTCATTTAAATGCTTAATAGTACCCATTCTTTCACTTTTCTCACAAGTCTTTGATAAATCCAATGACAACTCAATGCTTATTAAGCACCTACTGTGGTAGGCTACTCAAGATACAAAAGAAGTTTACATTCTTCTTCTGGGAGGAATGGTATGTACATAACACAGTTCACAAAACATATAGAGAAATTTCCAGAGGAAGGGACACAATGACCTGATATCAGCTATAGGTTTGTTATCAGTAGAAAGGGCATCCCTTTAGAAGGGTAATGCTGACAAGGATAGCTACAAGGGAGGAGGAAGGGCTGGCCAGGCATTTCCTTGTTCTCTTTAAAAATACCTACTTACTCTTTAGATTCCATCTATTTCCATGTATGAAAAGATAATGCTTCTACAGTACCCCTTTTTAAAAGCATTTTTTATTTTCTCTCCCTCAACTCACTAGACTTCTTTTTCTTTTCTTTATATATGCAATTTTCTCCTAATATAAAGCAAAACAAAATAAAACTTTAATCTTTTAGCCTCACCTTTATCTACAATTCTATTTTTCTCTTTTTTATTGCGGAATTCCTACTCTTCTGCCTCATTATGGTACAGACACACTGCTTGCTTTTTCAAAGGCCATGCCAGAGAAGCACAGGCACTATACCAAAGAGGAAAGGTGTAGAATATGATTCTGGTGATGAACCATAAATGTCACCTGAGGAACAGTCTAGAGTGGCTTATGGCCAAGGCAGCTACAAGGGGATGAATTTTTTTTGACTACTGAAACTTTCAAAGATTGTATACAAAGAAAATCAGTGAGTTACAATTTAAGTCAGTAGAGGGAGAAACTATGCGGGGGAAAAAATGGATCTTGAAAAACTGAAGTAGCATTCATCGACAAACATCCTGAATGACCAATCTGTATTTTCTGTGTGCATTTGTTAAATTATCTATTTCCCTTGACTGGCAATTTGGCTTCCATTCCTATCACTCAAGTGAAAACTCTCTTGAAGGTCACTAGACTGCATTTTCTCCTACATGTCAATCCTTCCTACTGTCAGACTACTTTTTAAATAATCAGATCACCTTGTTAACAAATATTTCAGAATTTAGACATTCAAATGAACAATGCCATCTTAAGAACCAGACCAAACCTTAATTAAGACAGAGGCTTGAGTAGACAATATATCTTATTTATACCCTTTAATAAAAATAAATGCCTTAGACACCCATTAAAAACAGTATCATTCCATGTCTGAAACCTACATATAAACTGAACATCTTTACATCCTGCAATTTTGTTTAAACTTTAAATTAGTAAAACTCAATTTTCCTCTGAGATTAATCACTTTTAAATAATAACTCCTGACAAGGGAAGAAAAGCTACTTTAAGCTGAGTATTTTAAAAAGAGTATTCATGACAAAATTAAATGTCTAGCTGTATTAATAAAAACTATATACCAACTGATTAGAGACTCAAGAAACTCATTATTCATTATGATTTCTTTTAGTGTTAAAAAAAATTAGTACCCCTCCTTGACATAAATTTGCCACCAATGTCTTCCTCTCTCCAATCTACTCTTCACTTAGCTACTGAAATAAACTTCCCAAGGCACAAGGCTTATCACGGCACTCTTGCTCAAAAACTTTTAGCGGCTCCCAAATACCTTTAGGATAAAATATAAATGCCTCCTCCATCTAGTTCAAACCAACCCCTTCATCTAATCTTACTTCACATTATTCCCCTTAACACACTCTACGTTCCAGCCAAACCTGACTACCAGCTGATTCCTAAAACTGACAGGATATCTCCAATCCCTGTGCATTTGCAAGTCACTTCCACATTCGGAATATGTTCATCTTCATCTCTGCCTTTCAGAACCCTTATTATCTTTGACGGCTCAGTTCAAGTGCCAACTTCTCCGTGAACTTTTCCCTGTATTTCACAGCTCCTGGTGCTCTCTCACACCTCAAATATTCCAGAAAAGCTCTGCCTCTGTTCTTTTCACTCCATACTCCTGTATTATACTTATGTGTATTAAAAAAAAAAAAAGGTAGCATGATGTGGTAAACATAGTAATGGATCTGGAATTAGAGACCTGGGGTTTTCCAATCCTACCTCTGTCACCTGTGTAACTTTGGGTAAATCATTTAACTTCTCCAGGTCTCAGCTTACTCATCTGTAGACTAAGGGGGTTGGATCGCCCTTTTCAGCTCTAAATCTAAGATGCCATGTTGTCTCCCTTCAGTGTAACAGAACCTACTTGGAGATAAGGACTATCTTTTTTTTTTTTTAATGTATCTTTGTCACCTAGAACAGTGCTTTTCATGTAATATGCATATGTTAGAGGACTAAGATACAAACTAGACCTCAACATATATGTCCTTAACATTCCTGGAGGTGGGGAGAAACCATGGAAAGACATATATAATCATTAAGAGAAAAGACAACCGATTTTTTTTTCTGATCCACTTACATATAGCTTTTTTGTTCTTCAATTGTGTTTTTCCAGTCATGTCCAGTTCTTCATGACCCCATTTAGGGCTTTCTTGGGATACTTGGGAGTGGCTTGCCATTTCCTTCTCCAGTTATTTTACCGATGAGGAAACTGAGGTAAACAGGGTTAAATGGCTTGCCCAGTATCACAATGCAGAAAGTGGATGAGGCCAGATTTGAACTTAGGTCTTCCTGACTCTAGGACCAGTGTTCTACCATGCACTGCATCACCTAACTGCCATACATACAGCCTAACAGTTAATAACCTTAATTAGAGCTGAAGAGACTCAGGTTTTTCTCAAAGAATCAAAACTGAAAGGGACACAAACACCTACATGCAGGCAATGTATTAGTTGCCTGTGGGAAGACAGCTAGAAATCTTCAAAATGTCCTAAATTACAACAGACTCATACTGCAAAATATGGCAAAAAAAAAAAAAATTGTAAAGAAGCATGAAATGAACACTTGTGATCTCAAAGAGAATATAAATATGATTATTAATAATGTCAAGGCTGCACATGAGAAGAAGTATGGCAGAATACATAAAGAGTTGGCCTTGAAGACAGGACAACTTGCATTCCAGCCCTGCCTCTGACATATCAGCTATATGGGTTTTTTTAGGGCTCTCAATAACTCTTTAAGACTGTAAATTTCAAAGAAGGTGACCTATATTGGTAAATGGAGTTTCCTTACCTGAAAGCTCCCTATACTAATGAAATCGCGGGTCCAGTCCTTATGCTTATCTCACAGTGGTAGACAGCTTTACAGACTCCAAAGAGTTTTTATAAAATGTCAAAGAATTATAGTATATCAAAGTTAGAAGAGATCTCAGAGGTCATCTCCTCTACCCCTATCAGAATAGCAATACCCTCTATAACAAGCCTAATAAATGATAATCTAGCCTCTAGTAATGGGAAACATAATTTTCTATGATGATCTAATCCACTTTTGGTCAGTTCTAACTTGTTAGGAACTTTTTAGGCTTTTATTAAGCCAAATGGGCCTTTCAGTAGATTCTTAAAGAATCAAAGACAGACATATTTGAAATGCCAGTTGCACGATTAGCACAAAATGTTATCCTTAAACAGAGTAGTATGCAATATTCATTCATTCATTCAACAAGCAATTACTAAGCAGGTATTATAATACAAATATGTGCTACAGACCCCCAACTTCATATATTTTTATAGTTCAGTTAGAAGGATAAGATACCAACTTGGCTAACTATAACACACAATATTACCTGAGTGTGCACTTTTTCAAGCAGCGTGCTAAAGATGAGGGGGGAGGAGAGAATTAAGGAATGCTTGGAAAGGGAGTAAATGGCTAAGAACTGGTCCTTAAAGGATGGGTAAGAATTCAACAGGTAAAGGGGGATTCTAAGCAGAGAACAAATAGAGGAAAGGCACAGAAACACTAAAGTAGAGTGTATATTTAGGGAACACAGTTTCATTTGGCTAAAGCACAAGGAAATAATTAAGAGATAAGGCTGGAAAGGAAGTGTGCACTAGGCTAAGGAGAGTCTTTCAGAAGCATGAACTTCACTCATGAGGCCACTGGGTAACATCGAAGATTTCTGAGAATAGCATCATCAAATCTGGACAAAAGAATATTCTAACAGTCTTGCAATAGCCCAGGTAGATGGTAAGTGATTGATAAAGCAACTAAGTGAAAGGAAGAGTCAAAGACATACAGGAAACTGAGTGAATGGTGATTCCACAGAAACAGTTAATGGAAAATGCTAATAAGCGTGATTTGAGACTGGCAGAGTTCAGAGTGTGGGAAGAAGACCTCAATATCCACATGTAAATATGTGGGTGGGGAGATACAAATTTATGAGTCATCTGCATATAGGTGGTGGTTAATTAAACCTGGAAGAAAAGAGAGCCACAGAGAGTCCCATAGGGAAGACCTACACTAGGTGGCTGCAGCATTAATACCACCCTAAGGACTGAGAAAGTCAAGATTAGAAACAGAAGTTCCCTTCCCCTAGACCAAGAAATAGCTGAAAACTGATTATTCTACAAATTGCATTACGAACCCCCACCCCATTCTCAATCATTCTTTCCTTTG
Organism: Bettongia penicillata ogilbyi; assembly: GCA_023548195.1. NCBI lineage: Eukaryota > Metazoa > Chordata > Mammalia > Diprotodontia > Potoroidae > Bettongia > Bettongia penicillata. Next base: position 8,583,807 of record JAJHZJ010000055.1, on the reverse strand, counting down.
GTGTTTAACATATCTGACTAATCACAAAGGAAAGAAAAGGCACAAGATTTACATTTTATGTAGCAAACTCACTGGATCCTGATGACATCCCTGTGAATCAGGAAGATTAGGTTACCTTATTCCCATTTTAAAGATGAGGAAACTGAGGCTGAGAGAGGATTAAGTGACCTGCCCACATCACAAAGCTGCTAAGTGGGTGAATTGTAAATGTATTTTTGCTTCTTAATGGGAAGATCTTTCCCATCCATTAATAGGCCATGTGACCTGTTCAGTCACAGGGAAGCCTGAGTCACATGGAACAGGAAGAGGCAGAGCTAGAGCAGAGGTGAGAGGAAGTTAGTCAGAGAGCAAGCAGAGCTGGTGTGAGTGCTGAAACTCTCTGTGACTTGTTTAAGGGAGTGGTTTGTGGGAAGCCTGGGGGGAAGGCTGGGGGTGGTCGTGGCCCCTCCTTGTTACTGTGATGGATCTGAAGAAATGTTCTGGTTCTGTCCTCCATGGGGAGAGCCTGTGGTATTCTGTGATCCAGAACTGCACTGGTATGTTCATGGCTGCCTTGGTACTACAGTGGTGGAGCTGGGACCAGAATTTAGTTCTCTTCCTAGTCCCATGCTCTTTTCACTAACAGAACCAGGTATAATGAGGAGTAAGTTCCACAAAGTTAAAATGATTTCAAATCATGCAAAAGATATCTTAATAATGGATTATCTTGGGTATGAATTAATATTACCATATAATGTTTCAGGATACTAATGTTTTTGATACAGATGTAGAAATGTTTAGAAAAGGCTGGTAAAAACTGGAGGTTTATTGGATAAACAAAATTACAATACTCAAATAAAAAGACAGTAATATGATTAGACAAAATTTAAGGTATTAAGTTGCATAAATAAATTTAGGAAAAAAGTACATGAAGAGATTAATAGCAGCTCAAATACCGTTCTTTATGGCTTACAAGGTGTTTCCCTAAAAACAACCCTGTAGAGAGCACTGTAGGAGGATTATTATCCTCCTTTTAAAGCTGAAGAAACTTGAGCTTAAAAGGTTTAAATAACCTTTGTCCCAGTTATACAGCTAGTTAAGTAGCAGAGCTGGAACTCAAACTCCAGATCCTCTAAAATCCAAACCTAGCACTATATGCAATGTAACGTGTATGCAAGAATCTATAAAAGGTTATGGACACAGTACAACTTACCTAGGTTTATCCAAATTCCTCCTGGTTTCAGTATTTTCCATATTGTATCAATGTAATCAATGACATTATGGGCTGTGTCTATGAAGAAACAAGTAGCAATACAATCCCAGGTATCTATTTCAAAACAAACAAATAAAAAAATCAAACTCTTAGGGTATAATGTAACCTGGCAAGAGAAAGAAAGGTCATGACTACAAACCCATCAATAAGATCCATGTACAATCATCTGAAAGCACATTATAAAATATGGAAATGGCAAGTTCCACAAGTAGGATAATGATCAGGAAAAAGGCCAAATAGAATAATATCCATAGTAAACACTGAAGTGACCGACTGACAGTGATGAAGTTTCATAAGGATATGCATTTATCTTTATCAAATTATTTGTAGGTTTTATCTAATCAGATTAATACATAATGAAATGACTGCCACTTATTCTATTAATCACAAGTCATTTGACATGTATATATGTATGTACATTTGACACTGACACACACACACACACACACACACATATATACACGCTAATATCGGTTTTCAGATTTAAGAAGGGATTACCAACTGAATTGGAGACTCCTTACTCTGTGGGAGGCTCAGTCCAGGGCAGCACTATAGAGCATCTTATCTGCATAGTATGCACTTCCAGATCTGCTCCAGTAGTCTTTAGCTACTCCAGTAAGAAAGCAGCTTTTTAATCAGCCAAAGAGGAATAGGGAATAAGGACTGGAGGCAGGGCTATAACTATGTACCAAAGCATTTAGCATACCCTGTGTCCCTCAATTTCTAAGTTCATTTAGAGAAAAGCCAAAACAATCACTACCCAGACCACGGCTTACCAAGGTTTGTAGTAGCTTTTGGGGACATGCAGCCCTTGAAACAAGATGGAGTCCCAATGGGAGTCTCCTTCTACTGGAAAGGGAAAAGGAGGAAAGAGATAAATACTGCCAGTAGGGATATGATTTATCTACTACAGGGTTCAACCCTGTAGTACATAAGAGCCAAAGTACTTCCAATTTTGAGGGAAGGCAGTATAAGACTATGTTTCCAAAATTCAACACAAATGACTACACTGAGTTATAGAACTTGCCTTTCTTTTATGAAACTACAGATTTAAAAAAATCAATTATTAAATTATCTCTTCTAGAATTATTAATGATTCATATAATAGAACGGGAGTTAAACAATTGTTCATTAAATGTTTACTATATGCTAGGCACTGTGCTAAGAGAGGGGAATACAAAGGAAAACAAAAAACAAAACAGTCTCTGCTCTTGAGCTCAGTCTTACACAGCATGTGAACAACCATGTACAAACAAGATATATGCAAGATAAATAGGAGATAATAAAAAGATGGCAGAAATTAGCATTAAAGGGGATCAGGAAACAATTCTTATGGAAAGTAAAACTTCAGCTGAGACTTGAAGAAAGCCAGAGAATCCAGGAGGCAGAGCTGAGGAGGGAGAGAGTTCTAGGTATGGCAGACAGCCAGTGAGAATGTTTAGAGTCAGGAAGGAGATAACAGTATCTTGTGTAAAGAACAACAAACAAGCCAGTATCATGGAAAAGAGTACATGCAAGTAGAGAGAATAAATTTAAAAAGACTGGGAAAGCAGAAAAGGGCCAGGTCATAAAAATGGCTTTCAAGTTAGAGGATTTTATATTTGATTTTGGAGGTAGTAGAGAGGTGACATGGTCAGACCTGAACTTTGTATTTCTAAAATACAAGGAAGACCAATTTGACAGCTAAATGGAAGATATAATGGAGTGGGGAAGAGACCTGAGCCAGGGAGACCAACCAGAAGGCTACAGCAATAGTCCATGTGTGAGGTGATGAAGGTCTACACCAGGATGGTAGCATTGTCAAAGGAAAGAAGGGGACATATGGGAGACACAATAAAGGCAGAACTGACAGCATTTGGCAACCGAAGCTAAAATCTTACCATTGCTGTAATCAAGATGTCAAAATGATTAATATAAATCATATTAGTCTGTAAGACAGACATTAAAGCCATGATAAGATAATCAATGTGCAAATTATTTTTAGAAAGTACCGTGAGTGAAGCCTTAAAATACCATTTTTGAAAAAACCTGTTTTCTAACTCACTCATTCTTCCCTCTTATTTAAAATCAGTTAAGATGAAAGTGACATTTTACATTTAAAATTCTGATGTACACTAAGATTAACAACTGATTCAGAGCAGATTTCAGGAAGACTGCAAAGTAATAATGCATTTTTTGAAGATTAACAGAAATAATTTTGAAAACATACTCATTTGCCTTTGCTTCTGATAATTGGGAGTAAAAGTGGGCAACAAATTACTAAGGGGAAAATAGATTTCTACTTTTAGGAGGCTATAGCATAGTATATAAGGAATCTATCAATTCAGATCAATGAGAAAGGTGGAATTGAATGGTATGGGCATAAATATTAAAAAATGGTATACAGTTTAGCTGTGTTACACAGGCCAAATTTCAGGGCTAGTTGAGTGGAAAATGTTTCTCCCCTGTATGTATTTTTACTTGGACAGTATCAAATGTTAACTCAAGTACTAGATATAATGTAACTAGCACTGGGGCAGGAATCAGAAAGCCTAGCTTCTAGCCCTTACCAGCTGTGTGATGCTGGGCTGACAAATCATGTTAACCACTGTAAAATTTCTGACCCTGAATCATGTGATAGTGCCACGGACTAGTCAGAAGACTAGTTTTCTGGGTCTTCAACAGCTACTGGCTAGAGCACCTCAGAAGCAGTAGCCAGGCTGCATCTCTTCAGTTCTATAAATTTATATAAACTCTGTGTGGGCATGGACTTTATTTTATTCTTCTCTGTATCCCCTACATCAGAAATGTGAAATATGCTAGCCTTGTTTCCCTTCCCCCCCAACAGTGCCCCAAATGGTTAAAATGTAATTAGCAAATATTTAACAATAGACACAAATACAATAGGACATAGAGAATGCTGATATGTAGTTTTCAAATCCCAATGTACAGGTTAGTAATACTGACCCCTTTTCTATTTGAGTTTGACATTGGGGCCCTACATCACTGATACTGACCTCTACCATGAAATATGGTCCAGAATGGTCTGTAAACAGTAAGCTCCCTGCCTGAGGCAGCTTGTCAAATATTCTGCTCTAACTTGGTAGATTTGATCTAACTTGATCTCTTTCTTTTTCCCCTTCTTTTCTCCTTTTTGCCACACCACTGCATCTTCCCCAGCAGTTTAAAATATACAGCTATCTTGCTACCAGGTGAAAGTACAAAGTACAAATTCAACTAAATTACAGTCTCACATTTTCTCATTTGGCTTAGCATAAGTTTAAACACAGTTTTAGTATATTTTTTTCATATCCCCTTCTGAGTCCACCTATATTTTCATCCCAATTTAGACCTAGAGCTAAACTTCCTTAGATACTGAAGAATTAAGGACTTCATTCTACCATTTGTTCCAAATCTAAAATGGTTTGATCATAACCACCCAAACCTGACAAGTAGCTTTTACGGATTCTGACCTTAAATTTCCCTGACTTATCATTCTCCTTTTTCACAAAGCACAGATCAACTCCACTGACCTGCTGCTGCACTGAAGCTTCATTTACCAATAGTTTCTTTATTACTGTTCTTCTACCTTTGTCCCAACACCACCATCTCCATTCCTGGGTCCCTCCTACCTCTTACAAAGTTACCTCTACCATAAACTACCTTATCTTCTTTTCCTTTTCTATTTCTTAGTTTCAACATCAGTATAAATACCAACATCTCCAAACCATGAAAAAATTAATCCTTTCTTAGACATAACTTTCTACCTGTATCCTCAATCTAATTTGATGATTTCTTGTACTCTTTGCAGTGTATTTCCTGCTTTATGCCATGAGTAATTTATTACACTGACTCCTTTTTTGCTTTAAAATATGCGTATACTCTATTTTAAAATCATTTACATGATCCTGCTAGTCTCTTTGGCTACCATCTAGTTCACCGTGAAACTTTGCATAGAATTGCAAACTTTAGAGCGGAAAGAGACCTTAAGAGATATGAAATCAAATCCTTAACACTTTCCCCTCTTCCTTTACAACTAATTAATTCTTAACTCAGCTACCTCCTCCAACTACTGTCACAGCCTTCCACTTGCTTTCCTTGAACTCTCTTAACTCTCTGTAGTTGGGATTCTCATCTCATCATTCAAGCAACACTGCTCTCTCTACAGTTACCACTGAACTCCTACTCGCCAAATCTAATGTTGCCTCACTCCTCATTATTCTTGACTTCTCTGCAGCTTTCAATACTGTTTGTTGATCATCCTCTTCCTGATATGTTCTTCTTTTTACATCTCTGTGACACTATACTACCCTGGTTCGCCTCCTATCTAACTGCCCCTTCTCCATTGCTCTACCTCCTTTGCTGGATATTCATCTCTGTCATCCCTGCCTAACATGGGTATCCCTCAGGAAGTCTCCATCCTACAGCTTCTTCTATTCTATTTCCCTTCATGATCTCACTGGCTCCCACAGATCCCATTATTTCTATATACTTATATAACCCTAATCTTCAGTCTCACATTTCTAACTGGATGTCTCATAGGCACATTAAGTTCCATATCCAAAACTGAACTCATTATTTTCTGTTCACCTATTACTGTTGAGGGCACTATCATCTTACTGGTCACCCAGGCTCCCAACCTAGGTGTCATACTTGACTCTTCACTCTTTCATCCTCCACATACAATTTGCTATAAAGTTAATTTGCCTTTGCAACATCTCTTTTATGTCCCATTCTTTTCTCTGACCTTGCCACTACCTTGTAAAGGCCTTCATCACCTCACATCTAGACTACTGAATAATTAGAATAGCCTGTGAATTTATCTCCCAGCCTCAAGTCTTTTCCCACTTCAGCCTATCCTCCACTCAGCTGTCAAATGGATCTTCCTAAAGCTTAAATCTGACCATGTCATTCTTGTATTCATTTCCCAGTGGTGTATTATCCCCAGGATCAAATATAAATATCCCCTATTTGTTATTTAAAACCCTTCATAACCTGGTCCCTTCCTAGTTTTCCAGTCTTCTTATACCTTACCCACCTCTACATGCTCTGAGATCCAGTGACACAGCCATCTTTGCTGATTCTCACACAAGGCATTTCATCACCAAGTATCTTCACAGGCTTTTTGCCTAGCCTAGAACTCTCTCCCTTCTCATCTCTACATTCTAGCTTCCTTCAAGTTCCAATTAAAATCCCACCTCCTATAGGAAGACTTTCTTAATCTGCTAGTTTCTTCCCCCTGCTGATTGTCCCCATTCTATCCTGTATGTATCTCATTTCTATGAAGTTGTTTGCATGTTTCTTTCTCATTAGACTATGAGCAACTGGGGAGCAGGTACTGTCTTCTGTATTTTTTTGGATCCCCAGAACTTAGTACAGAGCTTAACACACAGCAGGCAGTAAAAATGCTTATTGATGGACAACAACTCTGTCATGGCCCTATCTTCTTCGACAGTCAAACTAGAAAAAGCTCTTTACAGTCATTGCTCCCACGTTAGCTCCAACCTAAGTCTCAATTCCTTGCAATCTGCATGCCAGTGCCTCCACATGACTGAAATGATTTCCTCCAAGATTATAAAAAATTCTACCTGCTAAAGGTCTTTTCTCATTTCTTATGCTTCTTGACCTCTCAAGCAGTTCCTGATGTTGGGTACTTTTTCCTGGGTACTATCCCCTCCCTGGGTTTTCATGACGTTGCTCTCCTCTGGCTCTGTTCTTGTCCAGTTACTCCTTTATTCACTGTGCTTGGCTGCAAAGATTTACATTCCATTTTCTAGGCATGCATGTACTTCAGAAATCTGTCCTGGGCCCTGTTAGTTTCTCTCTCTATGTTCTTCTTTGGTGATTTCACCAACTATGGATTCTATTATCTCTATGCAGATGACTCCCAAATCTACATATCCAGTCCTCAGTCTGGAGTTCCAGTCCTGTATTACCAATTATTTGACAGACATTTCCATCTGGATTTCCTACAGGTACCTCAAACTCAGCAAGTCCAAAACAGAACCAATCAACCCTCCCCACCTCTACTTCAAATCCACCTTTATTTCCCAACTCTTATCCCTGTTGAAGTATACCTCCAGTCTCCAAAGTTAGTAAACTCCAAGTCTGTCTGTCAGTAAACATATATCAAGCTATTACTATGTGTCAGTCTGTGCTCTCAAGAATCTCAGTCTAATGGGGGAGACAACATGCAAAGAGATATGTACAAACAAAATATACACAAGGATAACCAGAAAATAATCAACAGTGAGAAGTTGATTAATTGAGAGAATTAAGAATTAAGAGAGACTGGGCAAGATTTCCTATATAAGGAAGGGATGTTTTATCTCTTTGACTCTCCGGGCCTAATGAGTAGCCAAGTCTTATTGATTTTACAATCACCCACCCCTTTTCACCCTTCACTATTTACAAGGCAGTAGCTTAGTACCTGCCTAGAGTCTGCCCTCTCTGATCCATCCTCCACACAGCTGACAAAGTGATATTCCTAAATACAAGTCACTTTCCTACTAGAGCACTGCTGGCACTCTACTGCCTCTCAAATAAAATACAAGTCCTTCTATATGGCATTTCAAACCCTTCAAAATTTGCCTCTTTTCTAATTCCATATTCCTCTCCTGATGCACTATACTTTTTAGCCAAACTGGCCTATTTGCTGTTTCCTCTCTATACATGACATTCCCTCTCCTGCTCCCATGACTTTACATAAGATGCTTTCCTTTCCAGAACACTTTCCTACATGGCTTCTTTTTGGAATCTCTAGATCCTTTCAAGACTCAGCTCAGTTGTCACTTTCTACACAAGATCATTCCTACTGTCCTCCAAGACCAGTGGTTAAAGCTCTCCCTCTGTACATTACTCTGTATTACTTATCTGTGCACACTGTATATCCTCTCAGGAGAATGTAGGCTCCACCAAGGCAGAAACTGTTCTATTTTTCTCTTGGTCTATTTAGCACCTAGTATTTTGCCTTGCACATGGTAGGTATTTCATAAATGTTTCTTCAATTAAATTTAATCTTTACCCCAAAACTATTAATCCTTCTTTACTATAAATAGTTTAAAGTAAAATTCCTTTAGTAGGAAAGTTAATATGACCTCAACCTGCCTTTTCCCAAACTTATTTAACACTGTACTAGAAAATGATTCCTCTAGACGGTCTGATCTATGATCCCTTAAATGCCTTGTTCATTCTTACCTCCACACTTTGGATACAGGGCTCCTTGAAAGCAGAGAATGTTTTTTATGTTATTTTTTCATATGCAACAATGTATAGCAAAAGTACTTGCAAACAGTGATGTAAACACACTTACTGAACTAAATTTTGACAGCAAATGGAAGGCTTGAAACTTTATACGGATTCATCTTACTTAGATTAGGGAAATAATGTATTATGATTATTTGATTTGAACTTACTGCATTCTGAGTATATCTCCTGAAAATCTCCTGCTGTCATAGAAAAGTTAGAACCAGGAGGAAGACTATGGGGATCAACATCAGGAAAATAGACTGGTCGAATCTGATCAGCTGATCTTCTGTTATTGCTAAATTGATGAATCCAAGGATAAAGTTTATGCGTGTTAATTTCAGAGCATCTGCAAAAACATGGAAACCAACATTTTACTCGAGGAAATTATTTCTTTAATGTTAAAATACTGTTTATTTTATTAGATATATTTTAATTATAACAAATTAGAACTGGAAAGGACTTAAGTCATTCAGTTGTGCCTGATCCTTCATGACCCTGCATGGGGGTTTTCTTGGCAAAGATCCTGCAGTGGCTTGCCATTTCCTTTTTAGCGTATTAGAGCAAATAAATAACTTGCCCAGGGTCACCTGAGGCTGGATTGGTCTTCCCGACTCCATGCCTATGAGCCACCTAGTTGCCTCCAGCAACTGTAACGTAACTAACTGCCCAAGGATACACAGCTGCCAAGCAGCAACACCAAGATTTAAACTCAAGTCCTTTGACTCCAAATCCAGTGCTCTTTCCACTAAACTGTTCATTATTCTAAAATCTAATACAAAATAAAACATAAAAAAATTACTGAAAACTGTACTGCTACTTAAATACTCAAATTTGGAAATATGACCACTCAACACAATGGAAAGATCATAGGATTGTTGATTAAGAGTTGGAAAAGTCATCAAGTCCAATCCTCTTATTTCAAACATGGATCTAAGGCCTAGAGATACTGAGTAACTTGTCCATGATCACATTGCTAGTAAATATTTGAGGATATCTTCCTGAATCCAAGTCATCGCCATATCTACTATACCACACACTCTTATGGTTCTACTATACCTTTTGTTTTCTGACTGTAATATTTTGTTCTTCAGACTGAATTAGCTTAGCTTGTTCCTTTAAAAGGTAGTAATAATCACATAAATGTCTGGGATGCAGTGATAAGACTAGCAACTGCCTTCAAAACTCAAAAATTTTTGGTTAATACCCTCCCTTAACTGAGTCTTGAAGGAAATTCTTTAAAACTAAAAGTAATACTACTAAATCAATTTGGCTGGTGGGTTGATTATATGCATCTAGTCAAGTTGGGAGAGGTGTAGGGTATTCCTTTTCACATAAGGTCTTAAAGCAATGGTAAATGACAATCCCTGATTAGGTATGCTGTACAGGGAAACCCCTTAACCCCTTTTCAAGTACTACCTTCCAAGGACCTTTCTGTCTGAAATCCTGTGATTGAGAAACCACCCTAATGACCCTGACTTTTTCTCACAGGCTTTTCAATGCTGCAGAGGAACAATTAATGGACCACTGGAATCTCACAGAAGTGATGACAACACACTAATTTCAGAAGTAAAAAAAAGAGGTAGTCTCAATTACTCCAACTAAAGGCTGCTTATAGGACCTGAAGTCAGGGAACTAGGGTTTAAATCCCAGCTCTGCTAAATTATTACCCATGTGAACTTGAGCAAGTCATTTAAACTCTCCAAATCTCAAACTTCATCAAGTTGCAAAATGAGGGGTATTAGACATAATGATCTATGGTCTCTTACAGATCTATGATCCTACTAATTTATTTACAGCTTTTTATTCTACTATTTAGGTACTTAAGGTAAAAAAGTTATTTTTATATGCAAAGTGATTTTAAAATAAAGAACACCTAAAATATACATGAACATTCATATAAACAAGCAAAATATAATTCTTCTCTGGGAATTTTACGTCTCAAAATAGAAAGTAGATATAAATACCTGTTGAGTACAAAATTGGAAGAAAAGAGCATAAAAAAACTCCATTCATTTCCTTGGCAAGCATAACCTAGCATAGCTATTTCCCAGGCCAATCTTCCTAGTCCAGCACCAGGTACCAGAATATTTACTTTGGAAGGATCCCTGAAATTAAATAAAAACATGGCAATTATGTCCGAATCTTTAATGTCATAAAACAGGAGGTTAAAAAAACCAAACAAACAACATTCCCATTAAAAACTGTTAACTAAAAAATAAGTAGACTTGTCCAAAGTTACGCTCCCCTAAGAAAGTAATTTTCTATAAAATATTTCTCCTAAATATTTACCTAGGTAGTCAACATCAATAGACCATCTCTGAGGGTAGGTATGGCCAAAAAATTAATACGTGGCCAACCTGGTATAAGCCTTTCCAAACTTAGTTAAATCAGTCCTCAGATCAGGGATACATACAGTACCATCACTGGATATGTACTCAAAGTGTTGGCAATTTAGGTAGGATCTGTCAGAGTTTACTATCAGCTTCAAGAACCCAACCCCTATAGCTGCACTAGGGCTTTAAAGGAAGGTTTTTCTAGGAAGCAAATAAGAAAAAGGAATGAACAAGACTACAACTGTAAGACAGTAGATAAACTAACTATAGCACTGATGCCAAAGATGATACAAATGTTTAATTCACAGTAGTCCACCCCAAGCTACAACTTCTATAATTCAAGTTCTGCCTACTCCTCCAAAAATCCCAAGGGGCATCAGAACACTGGTTTAGAACTTCTAAGTTTGCACTACATAGCTGTTTAATAGCCAATATAGTAAACCATAAAAGTCAAATAACATGAAATATTTATTTCAGACATAACAAGTAAAAGATTACACAAGATATTAAAATAAAAATTACCTTAGTGTGCCAAAAATTAAAAATTTTTAAATAATGGAATCGTTAGCAAATAATCTGAGTTCTAATAAACTTTTGCTTAAAAAAAAATAAAGTAAAATTTAGGTTTCCCTTCCAGCTTAGGGTTTTTTTTTTGAGCGGGGGGAGGTCAGGTTTTTAAAAGGAGACTTGAAATTTAACAAAGCTTACAGTTTCTCACCAACCTCTGTCATCCCAAACTATTACTTTAAGCTTTTAGTGTTAAAGCCTAGTTATGTACCACATTACCTAACAAAATTTTTTAAAAAATGTATTTAAAAAAGGTCTTACATTTAGAATATTCACCCTGAATAACACAGCATCTTGGAATTGCAAAAAGTCTTAGAAATAATTTAGTTTAACATGTCCATATTTATAAATTAGAAAATCCAAGATAGGGAAGTTAAGGGTCATGTTTGAGGAAGTCACAGAACTTCCAATGTCCCTTCTCTTGGCACTTTGTTCTCATTTCTCCCACTGAAGGCCAGCAACTGAAAATAGAGGAGAAAGTGAGAAGAAAAAAAATCTTTAATTTGCCTTGATTTCTCTACCTCCACCCATCTCACTGTCCCTCTCTCGGGCCCTAACACAGACCCAGAGATGAAATGTCCAGGAGCCTAAGGATAAAAGACATAGAGATGGAGGAGAATTTAAAAGAAATCTAGTCCAAGCCTGTCCTTTTGTAATTGAAGTCCAAAAGGTTTAGTGACTTACTCAAGATCACAAGTAGCATGTGTTAGAACCGGGATTCAAATACAAATTCCAGCCCTGCTGATTTCAAATCCAGTGCTCTTTCCATTGCACTGGTAGGATCAGAGTTCATATTTCCTCTATAAGAACTGAATGTTACCTTAATACTTAGCACACCCAAGACTTAGTAAGTACTTCTGTGTAACTTCCCTCCAGAAGTTAAGATGAACAAGAAAATGGTACAGGAAAGGCTGAGAAAGAAGACAAAAGAACGAACCTTTCAAATGGCAAAGAACAAGAAGGAAACTATTGGATTATGTTCTAGAAGAGAAGAACTCTGATCCAAAATAAAATAGGATGGCAGTAGAGAGTGAAAATGGGGGAACATAGCAATCCTGAAACAAAAGGGGATTATTTAACTATGTGATGGGTATTTTTTCCTTAGGGGATAGGATCTACTACTTGACAGAAGAGCCCTGAGGTACTAACTTCTCATCTCTGCCACACTCATGCACTGCTAGCTTCACTGGGCCCCTTTCCTAATCCTAGCGGGATAGTGGGTGGAAGGGTTAGGAACATTCAATTCCCTCTTAATTTCAGCAGGTCAAATCACTCTGGACCATGGATGTTCAGTTCTTTTGGTGTGGTCAGGAGCCCCAAAGTGGAAAGGTTTAAGTACCACCAGTGGGAATGAGTTTCTTAGTCATTAAATTTTATTTGGGATAGGAAATGAAGAGATTTATTTAGGAGCAGTTCATGTGAAATGGATTTTGTTCTGCATGAACTAAAAATACTGATCTGATCAAGAAAGTTAATGGCATCTTGAGCCTTGTGAGAAATCAAGGAGACTTAGGTACCATTCTGGGTCTGCCACTAATTTTGCATAACCACAGATAAGTCACTTATAAGCTAGTTTCTTCATCTATAAAATGTGGGGGTTGTGCTAGATGACTGATACTGAGGTCCTGTCCTTTCCAGGGCTAACATAATACATTTCTATAACTTGTAAGCATGCCTTAAATTACAGTTCAGCTTGAAGACACAAAGATGGCTGTCTTTTAATATTTGAAAAATGTCACAGAGAAACTGGATTAAAATTCTACTAATGTCTCCAAATGACAGAACTAGGACCAAAGGGGCCTAAGTTATGAAGAGATAGATTTCAGCTTGATATAAGTCTTCTTCACCTTTCTTTCACATGACAGCCTTGAAGACAATTATCATAAACATCTTCCTTTCCCTCCCCAGTCTTTTCTTCCTTAGGCTAAATATCCCCAGTTTCTTCAGTCAATGACAGTTAAAAGACAGGTGCACTAAAGAGAAATAGTCAATAAGCATGTATTAACACCTGCTAGGTGCCAGACACTGTGCAAAAAAAGTGGGAAAGGTCATAATTTGTCACATTCCTTTTTTTAGAATGAAATAAGTGGAAGTTGACCAAAGCAATTTTTTACTTTTCTTTTTTTGAGGGGTAGGAGAGAGGTGAGGCAGAGTTATGTGACTTACCCAGGGTCACACAGCCGAAACATTTTTTTAAAACATAAGTTAGAGGGGTATAACTCATTTTATGTCAATTTTAAAAAAATAATTCAATGTAATTAGAATTTCTTTTCTTTTGAACAGTTCAATACAGTCTAACTGTCATATGTTGCATGCCAAGTTGTTTTGCCTATACTTCAAACAAAATTCTAAAATATTTGCAATTTGGTATGTATTGAACACTTAGCTATCAGCTTTAAAATGTATAAAACTTTTTTTGATAACTGTGAAAAAAATAACTGAAATATATCTGCATTTTAAAAGACTTTCAAGATGTAATTTTTAAGATATTAAAATGAGGTGATTATATTACAAAAAATTTTGCAAGGATACTTTAACAAGAGCATGCTCTTCAATACTAAACATGTTCTAATTTGTATGCAACCTTTCAGGAATATATCTTATATTGTGATTTACATTTCTAATAGACTTACTAATAACACCCTTCCTTTGCCCAATCTTTTCTACTCAGAAGAGAAGCTATTATTCTACTTTCCAACCTTATTGGCAAATTCATTTTTTAATAATAATGATAATGTTTGATTTTGAGTAATTACAGCACTGGAAAGATCTGGAGAAATAGTTATAAAATAAGGACAGGAATTAGATCAGAACTTTTAGTTCTGTTTTTAACTTGGAAGGTGAGTACTTAGAGGAAATAGGGCGATTGCTCTAAGAATTCCATATTTCTCTTAGGGGAAACACTCAAATTATATTTGTATCCTTGTTTAAAAAAAAAAAAAACAAAAAGAAAACTGAAATAAACTATTTGCCCTTAATGCTGTGACTCCAAAGGCCTTCAGATGAAGAGGTAGATAACGGTATCTGTTGTATTATTTTGGAATGTTGTAAATTTATTTTCCTATGGCGGGTGTACACACATCCTACAAAAGGAGCAATCCATTCTATGGGTACATACTATGTATTCAGGAAATCACTAAGAGTATGTTTTAAATTCTGATTATTAAAATTTAGTCATATTTGTAGTTTACTAAATACAACACCACCCTCTCATCTAAAATCAGAAGAAAAGCACCAGCAGGCTTTAGAGAATTTTTTCAGTGAGAAAACTTTTTCCTATAAAACCATAGGGCTAGATCTTACTTTTATTCAGCTGTATCTCAAATATTTCAAGGGGACAAAGGCTTTCCTTTCCTTGAACAATTAAATTTTATATCTGAATTCCTCAAGGGTCACAGATGATTTAGCTATTCACTGTTCATTTTTGTGAAAATAAGAATACTTCTTCTGCAATAAAAAAAGATTAAGTCTACACAAGATTTACACTCAGTCAGCTGAGCGGTATTTGGATATCTACTCTATGTCTAAGCAATCACAGGGAAAATGAACACCACATACTTAAGGGAGAGAAAGTCACTGCCTTTTCCTCATACCAGTTAAAGCTCTGAGTCTAGTCTACCTTTATGTTGATTACATTAAAAGAAAAGCTTTCATGATCCAAATGCTCGAGAATGAACCTATACAGTATTTCAACTTAGTAAAAAAATCCAAAGATGTCAAAGAAGAACAAGTTAGAAGAGTTCTTCTTCAGATCTTTTATTCAAAAATGCACACTTACATGCAGAACAGACAAATTGATCCAAATGCTAAGAATCACAGACTCAGAGAAGAAGCAGAAAAATAAGTTTCAGCCATACACTTATCAGATGGGTCACTTTTCAGGGTGGTTTTATTTTACTGCTTGTTGTAAGGAAGAGGTAGGATACGTGCAGAAAGCATTATGATCTAAAAGCAAAAGGCATCAGTAAAACTTATTTGAACAAATACGAAAAACAGAACGGTGAAGTAGAAACGACAACGGTCAACTATGTGGGGATCCAAAGGCAGAATTTTTGTTCATTTGTTATCTTTTTATAAGTATCATTGTTGTTCGTTCAATTAGTTGTGTCTGACTCTTCATGACCCCATTTGGGGTTTTCTTGGCATCGATACTGGAGTGGTTTGCAACTTCCTTCTCCAGCTCAGGCAAATGGAGTTAAGTGATTTGCCCAGGGTCACACAGCTACTAAGTGTCTGAGGACAAATTTTAACCCAAGTACTTCAGGACTTTGAGTCTGGCACTCTATCTACTCCACCACCTAACTGCCCTTAAGTATTATTACACCATAACAATGGACAAATGATAGATTCGAGAAAATCTAAGACTCATATAAACTGACAACTGACAAACTGAAATAAGTGTGATTGGGAAAACAATTTATGTGATGACCACAATAGTGTAGGGGAAAATAATTTTTAAACATTAAAGACTTCATCAAAATGCAGTGAATAATCATGTCTTTGGAACATGCCACACACTTATTGTTAGAGGTGAATTTTTACACAAGGTCCATGTATTTTACTTGTTAAAAGGCAAGACAAGTTAGTGGGTAATGTTGTTCAGTCTTGTCCAATTTATCATGACCCCAGTGGGGATTTTGTTGGCAAAGATATTGTAATTTGCCATTTCCTTCTCCAGCTCATTTTGCAGATGAGGAAACTGAGGCAAACAGGGTTAAGTGACTTACCCAGGGTCACACAGCTAGTGACTAAGACTGAATATGAACTCAGTAAAACAAATCTTCCAGAATTCCAGGGCTGACAATCTATCTATTGCACCACCTAGCTTCCTCAGTAAGTAAAGAGAGAATTGCCATAAATAAATAAATGACTAAAATAGGGCACCAATGAACCATTAATAATATACAGGTGAAAATGAGAAGCTTTGAAGGAGATACAAAACAGAGAAATTTTGTTACTGTGTTAAATTTTATCATACTTAAAAACCTAAATTATAGAAGAATACAATCTTCTTTTTATGATCCCCTTTGTATACTGAAATACTCAAAGTTTGTTGATGATGGTTACATTCATAATAGAAAGGAAAACTGTAATTTTAATTCCTTAAATAACAGAAAATAGAAAGGAGAATAATATACAAACAGAAACAAGAAATTCAGAAGGTGATACAAACAGAGCAATTTTATAACTGTTAAATTTTAGCACACAAAAAAAAGCCAAACTAATAATTAAGTGTATAATATAAAACACACAGGTTTGCAAAAGAAATCAATTATACACACACACACGCACTAAAAAAATAAATCCATGGATGCCCTGAAACCTATTCATAAACCATTTGGTGATCTATGGATCCCAGGTTAAGAACCCTTGCTCTCGATTTATGTATCTACAAACTTTCAAGTACTATTTAAATGCTAGCAAGTATTATCACAGGCTTGGCTAGGGTACTGAAAGAGCAAGTGATCTGGCTGTGGTCAAAGAGCTAGCATGCAGGAGCAGAACCCAGGCCTTCCTGGCTCCAAGGCGAGCTTTCCCTCCACTACAACACTGTTTCTCATCTCAAAGAGTATTCTCTATATCCTATAACAGTTGTGAAACATTTTATAGCCTATGAGATCTAGAAAGGGCCTGAGTGATTTTCAGCTAGTGCCCAACTTCCCAAATTACTGTTTATATACTTATTCATTTGTCGTCTCTTTTGCTTCTTTCTCAGGGGAATGTAAACTTCTTTCAAGCAGGAACTGTTTATCTAGTCCAATCCCTTTACTTTTGTAAGCAAAATAGGCCTCAATAGGTAAAGGTTATTAGTCCATGGTCAAGTATTAAATGGAAGCTCTCTGTAGCTTCCAGGGATCATCCACAGCACTTATCACAGAGTCCTAAAAACAGGAAGCATTCATTCAGATGATACTGAAATCTGATAACATACTTAGGGCAGATCCAAGATGTTTACTAATGAGAGGATATATGCCCTACTCTGGGTGACTTTCCTGGTGTTGACCTGTTTAACAGTTGCTAAATAAATACCTACTGGTTGACTTTCTTTTAAGGTGGTGAGGCATAGTGAAAAGAATGATCTTAGATTTAGAAAACCTGAATTTGAATCCTGCTTCAATCATGTGCTAGTGATGTAGCTTGACGTAACTCTTTTAATCTCTTAGTGTTTCAATTTCCTCATCTGTAAAAAGAAGGGATTGGGGAAGATGGGAGGTATCAAACTCACCACCTTCAAAATTTAGTAGGGCTTGAACCAGAATAAATGTGTAACTGGGAATTGTTTAGTAAAGCAAGTTAAAATACAATACAACATAATGTTAATTTGTGGTTTTCTGAGTCAATGAGTGACCCACAACAATCTAGTTCTACTTGGGTTTGACATTCTTTGACTAGATCGTGTCTGAGGGCCATTTCTGCTCTGACATTATTTCACTAGCTCAAAGGCTTCTAGTTTTCTAATTTCTGAACTTGTCAGTCCACTTTCCAACTTTGTGCCTTTATAAAAGTGGTTTCTGCCCTCCTTCTTCCCCCAGCTTGGAATACATTCTCTTTTGAACCTCTTTCACTAGGCATTAAGTCATTCAGTCTGATTTTGGGAAATATTTAACAACAAAAAAATATAATAGAACACAGATAACGTTAATATGTTAGTCCTCAGGGATCCTTATGTGGAATTTAGTGGCCCCAGTTTCTATAAGAACCCGACATCATTGACACCCTGGAGTGCTCTAGGTAATTCTCTAAATCTAAGCTGCATAGGATCACAGGTCCAGAGCTTCTCACCTTTAAAAACTTCAGCTTCAGTTTCAACCTAAGTGCTACCCCCTATAGAAAGACATTCCCTAGTTATTGGTAATCACTCTTTCATCAGTAAGCAATTAACAGGCTTTATTAAGTGATTTCTATGAGCCAGTGCTAAGCACTAGGAATACAAAGAAAAAGTAAGTACAGTTCTTTCTTTTCCTCAAGAAGCTTACATTCTACTGTTAACAACATACATTAAAGATAATCTAGGCAGAAAAAGCACCAGCAGCAAAAGGCACAGGCCAGGAAAAACTTCTTGAATTAAATGATTCTTAAAAAGGGCCTTGAGGCGGAGCCAAGATGGTGGAGTAGAAAGACACACATACTCTAGCTCTTCTCCCACAGCCCACAAAACACCTGTAAAAAATGACTCTCAATAAATTAGACAGCAGAATCCACAGAACGACAGAGTGAAACCAAAGGTAACCTGGAAGGCTGACCAGAAAGGTCTATCCCATAGGATGCTGAGCAGAGTGGAGCCCAGTCCTGGCTGTGCTGCACAGGGAGAGAAAGGACTGGAACAGAACTCCAGGGCAGAATCCCCAGCAGGGAGGGTCCCAGATCCCTCAACCCCCAAAAGCACCAAAGAAAGCTTCAAAGGTCAGTGTGGCAGGGCTTTTTCAGCTGGGTGAGAGGGGAGTGGGTCCTCCAAACAATGGCCCCAGGTGTCACCAGAGGCAGCAGCAGCGGGTGGTAGGTGGCTATGGTGGCCTTGGCAGCAGCCTGGGTCCACTGTCCCAGTGGCTCAACTTAAAGCCTCTGGGGGAATTGAGCAGGGGATCTGTCTCAGCCCTCAGTGGTGGCCCACCCTTGCCTAAAGCCCCTAGGGGAATCGAGCAGCTGATCTGAATCTCTGCCCTGAGCACAGTCCTGGGGGGAGGAGGAGGACTAGGACCCTCCTCTTGACAAAGGATTCAGAAGTCAAGTAACTGGCTAGGAAAATGCCCAAAAAAGGGAAAGAAAAAAAAAAGCATGACCATAGAAGGTTACTTTCCTGGTGAACAGGTTTCTCCTTCCATCCTTGTGGATGAGGAAGAACAATGCATACTGTCAGAGGAAGTCAAGGCTTCTGCCTCCAGTCCCTTGAAAATGAATATGAAATGAGTTCAGGCCATAGAAGAGTTTGAAAAGCGAGTCAGCAGCTTGCTAAAGGAGACCCCCAAAAATGCTAAGGAAAATAATACCTTTAAAAATAGGCTAACTCAATTGGAAAAAGAGGTCCAAAAAGCCAATGAAGAGAAGAAGGCTTTAAAAAGCAGAATTAGCCAAATGAAAAAGGAGGTTCAAAAGCTCTGTGAACAAAATAGTTCTTTAAAAATGACAGTGAAGTCAGGAAAGCTAATAACTATGTGATAAGTCAAGAAGTTACAAAACAAAACCAAAAAACTGAAAAAATAGAAGATAATGTGAAATATCTCATTGGAAAAACAAACTGACCTGGAAAATAGATCCAGGAGAGATAATTTAAAAATTACGGGACTACCTGAAAGCCATGAATAAAAAAAGAGCCTAGACATCATTTTTCATGAAATTATCAAGGAAAACTGCCCTGATATTTTAGAACCAGAAGGCAAAATAAATACTGAAAGAATCCACTGGTCACCTCCTGAAAGAAACCCAAAGAGAGAAACTCCTAGGAATAGTGCAGCCAAATTTCAGAGTTCCCAGGTCAAGGAGAAAATACTGCAAGCAGCTACAAAGAAACAATTCTAGTATTGTGGAAATACAATCTGGATAAAACAAGATCTGGCAGGTTCTACATTAAGGGATAGATGGACTTGGAATAGGATATTCCAGAAGTCTAAGGAACTGGGATTAAAACCAAGAATCACCTACCCAGCAAAAGTGAGTATAATATTTCAAAGGAAAAAATGGTCATTCAATGATATAGAGGACTTTCAAGCATTCATGATGAAAAGACCAGAACTGAATAGAAAATCTGACTTTCAAACACAAGAATAAAGAGAAGCATGAAAAGGTAAATAAGAAAGAGAAAACATAAAGGACTTTCTAAAGTTGAACTGTTTACATTCCTACATGGAAAGATATTTGTAACTCTTGAGACTTTTCTTAGTATTTGGGTAGGTGGAGGGATTACACACACACACACACACACACACACACACACACACAAAGTACAGGTTGAGTTGAATTAGAAGAGATGATATCTATAAAAAAATAAAATAAAGGGGTAAGAGAGGAAAATATTGGGAGGAGAAAGGGAGAAATGGAAAGGGGCAGAGTATCATTCATAAAAGAGATAAGAAAAATGCTTTTCCATGCAGGAGGTGAGAGGGGAAAAGTGAAGCTTACTCTTTTCATATATGGCTTAAGGAAGGAATAACATGCTCACTAAATTTGGTATGAAAATCTATCTTACACTACAGGAAAGTAGGGGAGGAGGTGACAAGTGGAGTGAGGGGGATGATAGAAAGGAGGGCAAATGGGTAAAGGGAACTAGAAGTAAACACTTTTGGGGACAAGGTCAAATAAGAGAATAGAAAAACGGGGGGACAGGGTAGGATGAAGGGCAATATGGTTAGTCTTACGCAAGTCTTTTGCAAAACAACACATATATAGCCTGTATTGAATTGCTTGCCTTATCAGTGGGGATCGGTGGGGAGGGAGAGAAGTTGGAATTCAAAGTATTAGAATGAATGTTGAGCATTGTTACTGCATATAACTGGGAAATAAATACAGGTAATGGGGTACAGAAATTTATATTGCCCTACAGGAAAAGAGAAGATGGGGATAAGGGAAGGGTGGGGTGTGAGAGAGGGCACATTGAGGAAAGGGGTAATGAGAATGCAAGGGGGCAGGGGAGAGATGGGGAGAAAAATTGGAACTCAAAATTTTGTGGAAATGAAAAGTCGAAATCTAAAAATAAATAAATAAAACTATTAAAAAAAAAAAAAAGGGCCTTGAAGGATGCCAGAAGTTCTATGAATCTAAGATAAGAAGGCAGAGGCATTGTAGGAATGGAAGACACTGTAAAGACATGGAGCAAGAAACTGAGCACTATATGTGAGGAAACAGCAAGTAGGCCTATATAGAAATGTGTAGAAGGGAGTAATGGGTAAGAAGACTACAAAGGCAGGAAATGGCCAGGTTGGGAAGACTTTTAAGTGACAAACAAAGGAATTTATATTTGATTTTAAAGGTAAGAACGAGCCATTGGAGTTTGCTGAGGATATCCCTGGCTGCAGTGCTGTGGATAGACTGAGTGTAGGGATACTTGAGGCAGGGAACAGGTACTGTAATCATCCAGGTAAGAGGTGATGAGACCCTGAACTAGTGTGATGGCTGTGTGAAGAGGTAGAATATATGGGAAATGTTGTGGAAGTAGAAATGAAAAGCTCTGTCAAATGACTGGAGATATGGGCTGAATGAGAGTGAGTAAAAGAGGATGATAATGAAGTTGAGAACCTGAGTGATAACTTCCCTTGATATTAACAGGGAAGTTGGGAACAGAGGAGGGTTTGAGGGAGAAAATAAGGAGCTCAATTTTGGACATACTGCACTTAAGAGGCCAAAGGGACATCAAGTTTGAAATGTTTAATAGGCAACTGTTCATATGGGATTAGAGTTCAGGAGAGTCTAGGGCTTCATATACAAACACACACACACACATGCACGCACACACACATACACACACATGCACACACAGTTCTTGGAATCATGGAAACTAAACACATGGGAGCTGAAGAGAACACCAAGTGAAACTGTGTAGAGAAAACAAGAGAAGGCTTGAGACAAAGCCCTGGGGGATACTCACACCTACTGGGAGTAGTATGGATGAAGAGTTGGCATAAGAACTTGAGAAGTCTCAGACATGGTCTAAGAGAGAGAACAGTCACTGAAACCTGAAGAGCATAGAGTATGCACAAGAAGAGATCCACAGTGTCAAATGCTGCAAAGAGGTCACAAAAGGAGATGGAATCACAAAACCAAAGTAGCAGGAAGAAGCACAGCCTATCTCCCTCACCCAAACTCTGACAAATTGGTTAGATAGAATTTTGTTCAGAAAATCGAAGAACAATGACATAGTGAGTCATTTTTCCAGCCCAGAGTGGCTCAGGGAGACAGAGGTCTGTGAATACTTTAGGCAGCAGAGCCCAGATGCTGAAAGGCAACACTGTGCATCAAAGTAAGAAAAGATCATGGGAGATCCTTGAACTAGCACAGAATGCAGGAATGGATGCCAACT
Organism: Bettongia penicillata ogilbyi; assembly: GCA_023548195.1. Classification (NCBI taxonomy): domain Eukaryota; kingdom Metazoa; phylum Chordata; class Mammalia; order Diprotodontia; family Potoroidae; genus Bettongia; species Bettongia penicillata. Next base: position 8,561,417 of record JAJHZJ010000055.1, on the reverse strand, counting down.
ACCCAGTTCTGAGTCCATACCCGTGGGTAGCAGATTAGAGCAGTCACTAGGGTCCCAAGTTGAGCAAGAATGCAGTTTAGAAATAAACAGCAAATGTGTGGCTCTGATTTCAGGAGCAGAGTAGGGTCTAACTTTCAGTCATCAACTTAGGGTGCAAGTCTATACTGGAATAACCAGGAGTCCCAGAACAAAGGGGAACCAGTAATTGATTTGTTCTGAATCTACAGTCTCTAAGTGAGCTAATAACAGTGGCTGAGTCCGCCATTAATTACTGAAACTCCTAACCAGGCAAAGACCCAAACCTGGGTGAGGAAATGTACAGAGTTCAGACCAGGAGAAGCAGTGAGCCGACTTTGTCCCTGATCGCATCACTGCAGGCTCCCAGACTAAGCTGTGAAAGTAGCATGAGGATGTAAAAGCACAGATGCTCAAGACAGACATTCCCCACAGAAATATACAGTAATATAAAGTCCAAAGTCAAGATGCAAACCAGAAGAATGAGATTGAAAAAAAAAAAAGAATCCAACATAAAGATCTATATTGGTGACGGAGAGTTCAAGACACAAATCTAGAAGACAATGACTCCAAAATAACCTACATGCAGAGCCTTAAAGAAAAACTACCAGCTTGGACACATCCAACTACAATTGCTGAAAAAGTTAAAAACTTATTTTAAAAACAAAATTAAAGTGATAAAGAAAAATGGAAGGGAGGATGGAATGAAAGCTTTGGAAGGAAGATTTAGAAAGGGAATTAATAGCTTGGAACCACAGGTAAAAAACCTTACCCAAGAAAATAACTGTATAAAAATTAAACTGACCAAAAAAGAAACTAATGAATCAAAACATCAAGAAAGAAGAAGATCAGAAGGTAGAGACAGGAGAAAGCAAGATCACACAACACAAGGCAGAGGAGCTAATGTAACCTCTCCAATAAAAGTGGGTAATCAACAATACAAAAAGCTACAGAACTCAAGAAGGTAAGAAGAGGTCATCAGATTGGACAGTTAGGACACTGCTGGTAAGCTTTAAAGAGAGCATTACAGCTCAAGTAGTGGGTTCAGAGGTCAGACTGCCAGGACTGGAGGAAATTCTAGGATTCTAGCAATAAAAGACATAGCTACAGCCTGAGAGAATGCCAGGACCAAGTAATGTTTTTTTTTCGTTTTTTTTTTTAAAGAATGGGGTAGGACTGGGAGGTATGGGTGTTGATTTTAAGCCAGTGGTGATCATTTTAAACCAGAGGTCTGGGTTCCCAAGAATGGTCTGAGCTTACACATGACATAAGCTCAGTAGTCACATCCTAAGAGTACAGGGAGATAGGAAAAGAAATCCTACAAGTATAACATGCACTTCATTGTCAAATCAGGTGTTTCTTGATATCCCTTAAAAAGTACAAGTTAGAATTATTTTATCCCAATTAAGGTCAGTCAGAGAAGGAATAGTGGATAGAGATCTACCATCAAAGTCACAAAAACCTGAGAATTAGTATCTAAGGCCTGCCTCCAATGCATTTGGCCAGCCCCGTCCCTGGGCAAGTCACTTAATCTCTCAGTGCTTTAGGTACTTCTCTAAATCTATAAATCGCAGAGAAGGTGTTAATCATCATTACTAGGTGGGAATTTCTTCATTCTACAGATCCAGATCCTATTTCAATGGTTAGAAAATGCTGGTGAAATGATATATAGTTCAATACAAAGAATAATTCTACTTAAATGAATTTGTTAGGAATGTCATCTGTACAAACTGATGGTTCATGCAGTTCTGAAGAACTGGTTCCTCAGAGGCAGCAACATTGCTCAATCCTCATATATCCACTCTTGTTGTGAGCCAGATACAAATCAAAAAGAGAGCATTCACATTCCTTACTCCTAAATTTAACTGGAAAGGGCCTTACACGTCAGATAGGTCAACCCTTTCATTTCAGACATGAGGAAAGAAAGACGAAAAATGACTTGCTCAAGTTCATATAGTAGTGAGTAGTAGAGATCCAGGACCAGAATAGTCTCACTGCAGTTTTGTGGTTTCCATTGCATCATGCTGCTTTCCCCCAAGTTCTGAATGTATTTTCCCATACATTAGGTTCTAAGGCCAACCACAAAGGATTAATGTAATGGAAAGGATCTTACAATAACAATACCTTTTGCTTCTGAGTAAAATAAGCTTTCACAGACTGATATAAGAACCTATCATTTACTTATAACATGTAATTTCTGTTCAGATCTGTGACTGGTACACTTCTGGCAAGGGTTATTTCCTCCATCAGTTCACACTGTAGCACTTGCTCTGAAACTTCATGTCTAGGGGAAAGACTTGCTCCAAAGGCTGGCCTGTTATCCTCTAAGCCACACTACTTCTATTAACATTGTTAAGATGAGAAAATACATTCTGGGTTCTAAATAGCCAACTTAAACACCAACTTCAGGAACATAAGCCATTAGTGCAATGGGTATCAACTGCGTATTCCACAAATTTTGTTTTCATTAAAGCTGCAAATACACCCCTTTCCAACCTGAATTTAAATACTCAAAGCTTTTGATAGCAAATGTCACCACTAAAAATATTAAATTCTACAACTCAAGGGAGGCCACCTGAAATACTACTCACTAAATAGCAGTCTTAGATCAATATTATATTAGTAATTATCATTCCAATATAAATTCTAACCAAACAGCAATAAAGTTCTTGTCATACTTTCCCTTTGTTTGTTACTTAAAACATTTTAAAAGTATTCTTTTAAATTTTCCACCACAAAGCTGTGTTTGTCCTTCGTCCTCGAAGAGGATCATGGCATCAAGATGATGACATGACTTGCAGCTAACTTTGATTTGAGTGTGAGGGCTGTGCAAGGTCACCAACCTCACTTTCTTCTCCTGAGCCATCTGGGTCATCAGGGGGACTGGAGATGGTCCAGGATGCAATGTGAGACCCTGGCCCTTTCAGTCTAAGGTCTTATCACATTCTCCCTTTAAGTGAGATACATCCATTCAATGAATAGGCTTCTTTAAGTAGTTACTCAAGGGATGGCCCCTTTAATAAAAAAAAAAAAAAAAAAAAAAAAAAAAAAGCAAACAGAGAAGGAGACCCTCAGGGTTCCTGGGTAAAACAGAACCAGTCACAAAGATCTAGAAAAAGTCAGAAGGAATCATTTTTCCACCCCAGGGCAGCTTAAGAAATTAGAAAGATGACTTCAAATACTGGGAATGACATATACTACAGGAAGCATTCCACTGTGCAGGGATGGAACGAGGACCAAGACTGGGTCAGGAAATAACAGAACAGCAAGTAATCCCAGGGTGTCTCTAAAATAGCACTGAGTATAGGAACCAGTGACTCAGGGCAGCTCTGTCGTGCACCTCTTAGTTTCAGGTAACAGATACAGAGTGGAAAGAAGGGGTAACATGCATGTTCTGAGGAGGAAATATGTTTCAGAAGCAAACCACAGCTATGTCACTTTGATCCCAGAAGTAGAGCAGGGACTCATTTCTAGCCTCCAGGAAAGGGCAGAAGCATGAAGTGGGATAACTAGGGTAGGAGTCCCAGACCAAAGCAAAACTGGCAGTTCATTCTCTCTAAACCTGCAGAACCTCCCAGCAAAAAAGAATAACTGTCTGAGCCCTGCAACAGTCTACTGAAATGCCCAAGTAGGGACAAGCCCACAGACCCAAACCTAGGCCAGCAACTTGAAAACCTCAGACCAGGAGGGCAGTGAGAAGCCCTTGCCCTGGATCACATCACATGACTTTTGGTGCACTGAAAGCTTGTAGGCTATCAGCCTGCGCTGTGAAAGCAGGAGGGCATAAAAGGCTGAAGCTCATGCCAGGCATCCCTTTCTACCCTAGAGTCCACAGAACCCAACACTAACATAAAGTTCAAAGTCAAGATGTAATAAGGGAAGGATTAGTCAGAAGCAAAACAAACTCTTAAAAAAGGAGAAGGAAAAAATGAGAAAGAAAATATAAGAGAATAGGATGACTACTAGGTCTATGTATCAGAGATTTAAAAAAGGGGGAAAGGGACTATTTGTACAAAAGTATTTATAGCAGCTCTTATTGTAGTGGCAAAGAAATTGAGGAGATATCCATAAATTAGGGAATGCCTGAACAAGCTGTGGTATATGATTGTAACAGAACATTGCTGTGCTATGAGAAATAATGACCAGGTGGATTTCAGAAAAAACCTTGAAAGACTTATATGAACTGATGCAAAGTGAAAAGCAGAGCTAGAACACCACTGTGTACAGTAACAGCAATACCATAAGATGATCAATTGTAAATGAATGACTCAGCTATTCTCAGCAATAATGATCCAAGACAATACCAAAGGATTCATGATGAAAAATGCTATTTGCCTCAAAAGAAAGAACTGATGCAATCTGAAGACTGAAGCATACTATTTTTAACTTTTTGTATTTTTTGTGTTTTTTTCCTTTGGGTCTGTGTCTTCTTTTACAACATGACTAATAATGCTAATATATTTTGCATTATTGAAGATATATAATCTATATCAAATTGTTCACTGTCCCAAGGAGGGGGAAAGGGAGAAAGAGAAAATTTGGAACTCAAAAATTTTTTTGAATGAATGTTAAAAATTGTTTTTACATGTAACTGGGGAAATTAAAAAAAAAAAAAGAGAACAGGATGGAGGGAAATATACAGTTCGCAATTACAACTGTGAGTGTGAATGAACTAACCCATGAAATGGAACAGGATAGTAGAATGGATTAAAAACCAGAATCCAATACCTTGTTTACAAGAAATACAACTGAAATAGAAAGACACACAGAGTTAAAAATAAATGGTTAGAGGAGAATCTATTATGCTTCAGTGGAAGTAAAAAAAGGATGGGTAGACAAAGCACAAGCAAAAACAGAGGAAACCAAATTTTGCTAAAGGTACTATAAACAATAAATTAATATAAATATTAAATATATGTGGGGAGGTAAGTGTTGTAGCTTTTTGTGGGGGTAGGTGGATGCTAAGTATGGTGTAAAAAGACTGGAAAAGTGGTTGTGCAGGCCAAATCATGAAGGGCTTTGACAAACGGAAGATTTTATATTTTAATAGTGTGGATGTGAGGAAGCCACTGAAATTTACTGAGTAGCAGAATGACATGGCTGGTGTTTTGAAAATCCACTGCCTTGACAGTACAAACATTCAATTAAATCATTTCGAGATGAAGCAGAATAATTTTTGGTAAAAAAAAAAAAAAAACTATAGAAGGTGCTCAGAATGTGCCTCTTAGTGGTTAAGTATTACTGACAAACACTCCACAACTACAAACATGTCACCACATTAATCTCAACAAAATTGGCTAAAAACAAAAGCATTATTTACCATCTATCCTTTGGAAAATTTTTTAAAATTTCTTTAATGATTGGCTGGTAGCAAGCATCTCTCTCAGCTTTCCCAGTTTCACTCCAATCTCTCACAAATTGTTTCAAGGTAGATTTTAATTTATCCATGTCAAATGTGGATGCTGGCATAATCTTCCCTGTCCCCTGTTTAAAATACAAACATCAGTGAGTAAAAACAGTTTAAGAAAAGTAATCTTGAATAAATTTCAATAGACAAGCTGAAAACTACTGGGGCTACTACAGGTGGCTTAACAGATAAAAGTTCTTGCCTCATTTCTATGACCTCTAAGTGCAGCTTGAGATCCTAAGTGAAATGAGTTTGGTAGTCTTAACTCAGGCCTCAACAGATTAAAGTCCTTTATCAAAAAGCTACCAGAGAACTGGGCAGTCATCTTTGCTCAATAGAGGACTAAACCTAAGCTCCCATAGACCTAACAAGAGGAAAGATCGTCCAGGTGATAATAGAGATCATTTGATGGAACAGCTCATATTGAAGTGGCCCACCTGTACCTACTGTGTGAATACGAAAAAGATGACTTCAGTTTCTAACATTGTCAGTTCCTTAAATTTTATAAGAGTAAATAATATTTTAAAAGGGCAATATGTCAATGGATAGATTATACTGGTAAAAATACTTGGGGATTTTAAATATTAATTTCAGTGTTAATAACAAAATAACTATTCTAAAATGAGAAATGATTAACCCTACTATGGCAGTGTAACAGCAACCAAATGAAGAGGCCACCTAAAATGTGAATGGTTAAATTAGTAATTAAATCTGAGTTTAAAGCTAGTTACCCCTCTATTAGCATTAGTGTCAACTATATGACTGAGCATATTAGAAAAAGCTGGTTGCTTTTCAGCAAAGTGAATAATATATATTACTAACTCTGACTTCATTGTCCGAAGGTAAGTTTATGTTACCAATTAGCACAGTAAGATGTATGATTAGTATGAAACCAAGAAGAGAGTAGGGAACATTCACAGGTCATCAAACATTCAGAATTTAAGAAGCAGAGAAATTTTTGCATATAGCCTGGCTTTACATACATCTTCTCCATACTCTTTATTTTCAAACATATGTATGCAGTCATTCACAATGGTTTGTAGTATATCTTGATTATGATCAATGCATTTCCGAATTTTGTCCAAGTGAAGAAGAAACTGAGGAAGCAGGCTCTGCTGGTTATCTGGAAGTGATCTGAATTGCCTTTCTGTTCGATTCACTCGTTCATGCATGCTCGTTCTAGAAAGGACAGAAACAGTCAGTGGCACAAGGATTCACACCAAAGGACAGTCTCATCTTCTTTCATATAGCTTTTCAATTCTGTTCTCAAGTCACTGTTCAGTCATGCCACAATGCTTTTCAACTAAAGCCATTTCATATTTTCAAATATTTTAAAGACCATGTTGTAGATGATTACTTTCAGTTGTAACTTATATTTGTATTTATTATCTCATTTGCTCAAAAGCTTTGAGTTATACAATACAAGGATTATTATTCACTATTTTGGAAATGGGGAAATTATTACTCTTCTTTGGGTCTGTTTCCACAAGGTCACATGAGTTTTGACCTCAAGCCTCCAAATCTCCAAATTCAAGGTTCTTTCCACATCATATCTAAGTATGGCATTCTATGTTAAGTACAATTTTTAATGTTATATTATAAAGTCATATGAAATACCACAGGTGAAATGCCCTACCAGTTGAATTTGTCTTATAAGAAATGCCTGTTATTTTTGATTGAACAAATGTGTATTCCAAGCTTCCTGATAACTCTTTCCTATAACTGACTTTTGTAACTGACCCATAAAACTAGGAAAAAAAAGGAAATAAAAGTGAAGGTTGGGTAGATATTTTCATTTTACAGATGAAATAAATGAGGCTCACAGAAGCTAAGTGGTTGACCTAAAGTCACATAGCTGAATAAGTGATAGTTGGAACCCCCAAGTCTTCTGACCACAAATGAGCTCTTTTTACTATCTTAGTTATAAAGAACTGCAGCTGAAGCTCTTATAAAAATCTGACCAAGAAGCAGGTAAAAAACCTGGAGTCCAAGCAATTGCAAAAAATTGCAATTCCCTCCTTATTCTGTCAGACTATTTATCCTAACTCCTTAAGACCCTCCCTTCCCTCTACTTAATCAAGCAATAATGACCTTTCTATATATAGATGTAATATTTTTAGTTATTTATATTGTCTTCTTTATATTTATTTTTCTATGACTAATAATCTAAACCTAAGAGCTTTAAACAATTAGAAAATTTACCAAGAAAAGAGTTAATGATGCATGATCTTTATTAACAAGGACTGAGATAAAAGTTTCCTCCCCATTGCTTAACAATAAAGTAGTGTCATGTAATGGGAAAAGTGCTTCATTTAAGTTTAGAGGATCAGTTTGAATCCTCATTCTGCACCTTACTACATGTGCTTGCTATCTGGAAAAGTCATAACCTTTTAAGGATTCACTCCCTCATCTGTAAAATTGGGAGGGTTGGAATTAGATGATCTCGGAGGTCTTTTCTAGCTCTAAATCAGAGAATCCTATAACAACTGGCTCTATTGACAGGCACCATTGTGGAGTAGAAAAATTGAAAGCCAAAGACTAAGGAGCCCGGACACCTGGGTTCAATATTCCTGGGTCTATTTCCTACTAGCCAAGCGATCTTAGACAATCTGTGGAATTTCCAACTCTAACTCTAGTCTTCAAATCCTATCTTGAGGTAACCGGAAGCAGGACAATTTCCTTACGGGCTCTCAAGACAAAGAATTCTATCTGCCTAGACAATATTCTTTAAAATTCTTTAAAATGAGTTTCCTTTCACTGTAGGTATCTAAGAATGCACTGAATAGATAGCTACATGTGGAAGACTATTGTTTGTCCTTTGTTCTTGAAGAGAACCATGACATCTGGAAGGTGATGTCATGACATGCAAGTGAGTAGGACTTAAGGGAGGGAGGCCTGTGCAACCAGCCTCTCTCCTCCTGAGCCATCTGGATCCAGTGACAAGACAGAAATCAGGATGACTAGAGAAGGTCCTGTATGTAAGTGGACAGACCTCAGTCTTTTTAAGCTAACGTCTTTCCCAGGTCACAGTCTGACTGAAAAAAAAAAATGCCCATTCAGTGACTATGGCTAGGTAAGAAAAAAGACAAAGAAAAGCCTCTTTGATTTAGTCCAAAAAAAAAAATCAATCTGGAAGGAGAAGATCCTCAAGGTTTCTTGGCCAAAGCAGAAACAATTGCTATTTACACTCACTCTGAGTCAGCAGAGCCCAAACAATGACCAAGTCAGCTTAGGCTGGAGTATTGTGGGCTAAACAATGAAAACTAGAGGGATCTGGGTTTAAGCTATGGTCCTTAAAAAAGAAAACCTAGCCCACAAACCCCAAGATATCTTGCAAGGTTTCAGTGATCAAAATTTATATTCCTCTGGGCAGAGCACATGTATGATTTTCTATGTAGACAGAGGAAGAGGAAAGAAGGAGAAAGGGGAGGGAGAGAAGGATGGAGGGAAGGAAGGCAGGAGAGGGAGGAGAGAGGGAGGAAAGGAAGAAACTGCGTTGCCCAACTGGAACTGGCCAGTTGGGTCTCCAGTGAGGCAGCTACCACTACTCAGAGATGTGCAAGATTACTAAGGAGGAGATGGAATGATTTTTCAGATATGGGCTAGACTTGACCTTTGAGGTCCCTTCTCCTATGTGATACTTCTTGGCAGGTAAAAAAGACATTTTTTTAAAAATGGTGATGCCTTTCATATTAAACATATGTTAGCCTATTATTTTAAAAACAATTGCTATAGCTATACTAAAAACTTTTCAACTTCAATAACAAAATGTTTTTTGTTATTGCTTTGTTTGTGTTCAGTATTTGGGGAAAAAAAATAATCAAAAGGCATTTCTTGCCCTAGTAAATTAAAATCTGAAATTACTACATACTGTAAGAAAACCAAGAAAAAGTGCTATACTTGTTAAAGACAAACAAACCACAAAGAGGAAAAAAACAAGTATAAAAAGAAGCATTTGGGGGAGGGAGATCTATTTGCTACTTTGTGTTTAAAGATAGGGTAATGTTTCTTCCCTAGGTTAGATAAGTGTAGGAGTGGTAAGGATGCAAATGAAACCTTAAAAAATATCAAGTGAAATTTCTTCCCTCCCATCCTTGAACAACTTTGGGGGAGAAGGTAGGAAGGTTAGAGGGAGACGTTTTCAACAGGGACACAGAGCAATTTAGGTGAAATGTATGGCACAGAAATTATGTTAGAGGACTGATCTGAAAGAATACTAGAAAGCAATACTTTTTATCTCCAAGTCCCAGGGTTATTAGGTTTAGTCAGTCATTTGATAAGCATAATTATAATTCATTATAAACAGTAATGTAAGAATCTAAGAATGTAAGAACTTCAATTCTTAAGTGAAGGTCAAATTTCTGCCACAATGCTACCATTTTCATTTGCAGAAGAGGACAGAAGAGAGGGAAGAGGGACATGGATATCTAAGATGGGTCATAAAATCTGAAGAAACTGAAGCTCCACCCTAACTCCTTTCTGGCACAGGCAGAGGAAGGGAGCAAATCTCAAGATAGCTTCCTAATTAAACCAATAAACTATTTTGCCAAGGCATTTTTTGCACAGGTGGTAGTGACATGAACTCTGAAGGAGTTTTCAGAACTTTTTTTTTTTTTTGGCTACAGAGCACTTTCAGCTTTTTACAGAAAAATTTCTAAAAATCACAACATTCTAACAAATTAACTTACTTTATCAAATGAACAAATATTATCCAGTGCTTACTACTAACAGGAACATAAAGGAATGATATAATTAAAAATTCAACAAATTTATCCAAAGGCCATGTGCTCAGCCCTGAGGGAAAAGCAAAATAATTAAGACAGTGTCCCTACCAACAACCTTCAACTCTTAACACTGATTAAGTATATACACTCTATGTAAGGCACTTCTAAGACATTACCACAATTTCTCCACCAGCTCATCTATGAAGAGAATAGATGAGGATATAGGGGAGGTGAATATTACCAAATTAGGTCAAAGGCAACGGGCCTAAAATAAATTATGTCTAATATTTCTGATTAAGGTGATTTAAATAAATTCCCTCAGAAGAAAAGTTGTCCTGTTTGGAGAAGCTGAGGCAAATCTATGGCCTCCAATCTTTCCCCTAAAAATACAGGAAGCCTTATGTCTGAACAATGTCCTATACAGTACACCTACTGATAACTGGGCTTCATTTAGTTGTTGACATTTGTGATACCTAAAAATATTTTTCAATTCCACTAACAGTAACTTGGCATTTTGCAATATGATGCAAAGGAAGGAATGCTGCTGCTTTATTTTCAGATGCAGCACTACATCGTAGAGAGTGATACATTTGGGTTAAAATACTGAGACACTTATTAAGTGTTGTTCATGGAGAAATTATCTAATCTCTTGGAGCCTCAGTTTCCTTACCTGTAAAGTGAGGATACCTGTAGTACCCAACTTTATAGAGCCATATAAATGCCAGTTATGTCATCGGAAAAAAAGGCAAGAGGAGGAACAATAGTTAAGAGGGTCAATCCCAAGTTAAAGGACTAGATCAGTTTAAGATTTAAAAACCACTATTTGGGACTTTTTACAATGCTAGTAAAATCATGCATTCATGGTAATAACAACTGATTTCATTATAACATGGAAACCTCTAACACTTGTTTTATCATTGTCCTTTTTTGTTGTTACTCAGTAGTATCCAATTCTACATGACCCCACTGGAGTTTTCTCGGCAAAGATACAGGAGTGGTTTGCCATTTCCCTCTCCAGCTCATTTTACAGATGAGGAAACTGAGGCAAGCAGGGTTAAATGACTAGCCCAGGGTCTCAGTTTAAGTTTGAATAGAGGAAGGTGAGTCTTCCTGACTCCAAACTCAGCATCTATCCTCTTCACTTTAACATCACCATTTCTGTATTTAAAAGGAGGTATATCAGTCCTCCTCCAGTTCTAAATCTTTGACCCTATGTTTGATATCTACAGAATCTTTTCTCTCTGGCTGAAGAAACCACTTATTTTTCTATCTAAATAGTCTTTTGCATTTTCTCTCCTTCTGATCCAATTCATTTATTTTAAATGGGGGTTTCAGGAACAAATTTGTCTTTTGTGCATATAGGGGTACGCTAACAATATACAGACATCCACCCTATTATGCTTTACAGATCATTCCCGAGTGCAGATGGCAGAATGGGAGTACTGATGTGAAAGATGGAAAATCACATCTTCCTTATCTAATTTGGTTTCGGTTTTCCCTACTTAGTAACAGTAGCAGCTTTTTAAAGACCTTGGCTTTTGTCAATTTCAACCAACTAGGGAAACCTAAACCGAACTGATGCAAATTATTCCCCAGCCATCTTCCACAAACCAACAATGTATCTTCACTCAACAGTTCACCAGTCTGCATTCATAAAGGATGCAAATGTCAAAGTTCGATCAGTATCAGTTTGTTAAGGGCTAATGTGGCTATCAATGGCAAAAGCGCTGAGACTCAGTTTCATCACTAGGAAACCCTGCCTCTTTATATTAAACCACCACCAAAAAAAAAAAAAAAAATCTGTGTATGAAGAGCCTAGTATAAAAACATACAAATGTTGTTGCTAATGAAGCAGGTACCTATTGTATGTGTTATCTTTATGATCTATCAGAAAACTGAAAAATATAATCACTTTTAAAATATTTAATCTGAATTCAATAAAGGCAAGGTATAGTGCTACGTACGGATAGATTTTAAAAAGTCTCTGTCCTTGATAAGTACACTTACTTAGGTAAAGTAGAATGTGATTAGAACTGCCATTCATTCTATCTGAAGTAGCTAAGTGTTGGCACATAATAATAACTTAATAAACGCTTGCGGACTGACCAACTGATAGATCAGAGTTAAGAAGAAATTCAAAGTGTGATGGGAAAATCTGAGGAGGCAAGATTACTTTTGGAGGGAGAGGGAGGTAACAGCCCAGCCCCTCTCTTGTGTCCCCTTGGATTAAAGCTCCAATTTGTCTAGTACACATATCGTAAGTAAAAAATGGTTAGCATTAAAGAGCCTTCCCTGCGGGCAGGCACTGCTGGTGCTTTTCAAGGTATTCCCAGCGCTCATCGCATTTCCGGGGGCATTACTAGGCGCTTAATAAATGCCAGTTGCCTCTAGACTTGACCAAAAGGCAAGCTGATACTATTAAAGGAAAGGCAGAGACCTCGGTACCACCCGCTGGGCGAGCGACCCAACTCTGCAAACATTTATCAAGCATCTTAACCGCGAGGGGTCCGAGCTACGCCCGGGCTGGGACTTCACCCGAGGAAGTTGGAAGCCAACTTCAAACCGGAGGGGAGGGGTCCCCGGGGGCTGCCTGGGAGCGCACCGGAGGAACGAGTGGAGAGGCTACCTGCGGGAGGGCGGACAGAGGGGGGCATTGTTGCGTGGCCGGCTGGGGCCCGCCGGGCCCGGGGTGCGCCGGGGATCGGAGGGGGTTGGGGGGCGAGGGGGGCACGAGCCCTTTACCCGTAGTAGCGGAAGGCGTTGATGATCTTCCAGAAGTGCTCCCGCTCCAGCCGCTCCTCCTCCTCCTCGGCGCTGTGCGCCACCGCCGCTGCCCCGGCCGCCGGCCCCCGGCGCCCGGCCGAGAACAGCACCTCCACGTCCTCGCTCTCCCCTCTTCCCCCCACGCCGCTGCTGCCGTCGCCTCCGCCTTCGGGCGGCTGAGCGGCGGGAGGCGGAGGGCGGCGCCGCCGGTGCATCGCCGGCCTGGCCCGCTCCTCTCGCGGAGACTGAGGCGGCGGCGGCGGCTGCGGAGCCTTCTGCGAGACGGCGCACGCGGCTGACATCCCCTCCCTGCTCCCGCCCCCTCCTCCGGCTCCTCCCTCGGCCTCCGCCCCTCCCCCGCCGGCCCCGGAGGCGCAGGCGATCCCCTCAGGCCGTCGCAGAGGCGCGGGTAGGGCGGCGGGACGGGCGGCCAGGCTCGAGCTCGACCCGCGAGCGGCCCGTTTCTTCGGTGCCCCGTCCCCCGCCCCCCACTCCCACCCCCTTCCCCTTCTATGGAACTCGGCGTCCGCCACGCCGCGCCGACGTCACGGCGACAGCTGCACGCGGGCTGGGAGGGACGGGAGGCGGGAGGGAGGGGGAGGGGCGTGCGGTGGGCGGGGCCTGCGGGGGGAGGGGAGGGAGCGGAGACTAGGGCTTGGAAGGTTCCCAGCTCGGTATCCGGTCGGGTGGTAGAGGTGGCTGCGGGATGTAAAACTGCGAACGGATTCAGAGACCCGTCAGCCAGCCCAGCCCATCCTTTTATACGGCAAACTGAGGTCGGGATGGGGGCCTGCCGGAGTGGAAACCCGCGCCCCCCATGTGCCAGGCACTGTGCTAAGTCATGGAGATACAAAGAAAAACCGAGAAAAAAGGGGAAGAAAAGACAGTCCGTGCCCTCAGGAAGCTCGCGGGGGGGGGGTCACGTCGTGCCTCCAGCCCTGTCCCGGGACGTGGGCAAGAGGAATAACCAGGGAGGAAGGGCTGGGGACTCCTTGAGGACCCAGACTTGGAGGCCAGGAGGTGGAGGAGGGGGGAGCGAGGGGAGTTCCAGGCCTGGGCTCGAGGCGGGGTGTCCCGGGCGGGGACCCATGAGCAGACCAGTGTCGGGAGGGAAAGAAAAGTGGAAGACTGGGAAGGTAGCAGGGGGCTCTGTTGTGCGGGGCTTGAAAAGCCCAACACGATTAAAAGGATCCCCGAGGAAAGGGGGAGCCGCACGAGAGCTGGAGCTGGAGTCGAGAAGAGACCCGAGTGCCGAATCCTCGCCCACACCCTGGTGTTGTGACCCTGCGTGACCACCTAACCACTGTCGCTGAGTTTCCGCCTCTGAGAAATAGGGATAATGCTTCACAGGGGTTTCATGAGATGACACAGAAATAATGCGTGTAAAATCATTTTGTTACATAAAGACTTATACCAATGTCATTTTTCAAAAATCGTACACAGCTTGTAAGAAATTCTTAGACTTAGTTTTCTCATCTGTAAAATAGGGATAATAATGCTTGTTTCACTGGGGTTTTATGAGGATTCAAAGAAATGATACATGTAAAACACTTTGCAAACTTTCAGTTGATATTTAAGTGTTTTCCTCACGCACACAGATCCTATAAGAAACTGTCTTAGATGAAGTTGAAGTTGGTGCTCCGGTAAGGTTAGTGATAATGAGGACAAAGAGCTTCTGTCTCTGCAACAAACACCAAATACCTTGGAACATCATGTGCTAGTATGGAAAGGTCCTCAGAAGATCTAAAGTTTATACTAATTTGAGATTTTAAAACATCAAAATAAAATGTTTTTTAAATTAGCTTCATATTCCACAACAAGATTTTCTGGAATACTTATTTTGAAATTTCATTTCACAGAATCTCAGAATTGCAAAGAACTCAAAGTCTTCAGGGATGGGGAACTTGCTGCCTTCAGGATGAACTTGAGGACCTAGAGGGCCTCAGACCTCGGAGGCAGAAGGCACACCATCCCTGGCACTTTTAGCTTGCCAAGATTTCCTATGCAGGAATTAGGCTCTATGTTATCCTGGATAAACAAGGTCAAATTATTTAGTGTCTATGTCCCTTGGGAGCAAGCACCAAGTACCCTGGAACATGATTTGCTGTCATGGAAAGATCCCTAGATTTAGTGTCAGAAGATTTGTATTCATATTCTATATCTGTTCCTTAGTAGATATGTGACCTTAGGCAAGTCGCTACTCTCAGTTTACTCACCTGTGAAAGCAAAAGAAAGGATTTGATGATTTTTGAGACCCCTTGTAATTTACAGCCTGTGATCATTTGATAATACACTTAGTCATTGGATAGGCAGGCTAGCTAAGAGGTTATATATTGACTTTCTATAGAACTCCTGACTTTCATGTCTTACAGTGTGATACAGAGAAAAAAATCATTGGTATTAGAGCTCTAGGGGTCCCTACCAGTTTTTATTTTCTTTGTTTCTTTCTTTCTTCCTTCTTGGGTCTAGGTCTCACAAGTTTGTTGATGGATGGATTTTTTTTGTTACCCTAGTTACCTTGAGCCTGCACAGAGTACCCTTCTAGGGATTTTACCAAAAGCTAATGCAAATCAAAAATAACATACCAAAATTATAACACACATGTAGCTCTTTGCATTGTAGAAAGTGTGTTACATACATCCCTTTAAGGTAACATGTAATACACATATTATCCCCTTTTACAAATAAAAAAATGTAGATAGGTTGAGTGAGTGAGGTTGTAAGGAAGGAAGGAAGAGGTACTGTTTTTGAAAGAGTTTGGAAATAGGGAAAGGAGTATTATTTTCTAAAAGAATCCCCAATCCCAGATAGGAACTAGGGGAAGGAGTATTGCTTTCTAACAGGGTCACAAGCCCCAGATTAACAGAAACCAGCTAGAACTAGTTCTGGGGTTAGGACATCTCCAGGTGGGTCTAGAGTCACAGCTAAAAGGCACAGTGCATGCTTAATGATCTTATGAATATTATCTCCCCACCCTTGGTGAAGCCAAGACTTAATTTGAATGCACACTATGATGTATGTAAGGGATGGGGAGAACACATTAAATGGGTTCCTATGAACAAGACAGATCAGAAAGCTGTGCACCTCTGACTACCAACCAATGGGAAAAGAGGGAGATGGACCTCACTGGCTGGGATAGGGATAAAGGTACCTTCATTTGCCACCAGTGGGTGTGTCTCTGTAGAACACTCAGGCTTGCAACCTCAGATTAAAAATTAAAAGCTTTCCTGGCTTTTACATTGTGTCATTTTTTTTTTTTTTGGTCTTCTAAATGATCATGTTTCTTATATGCATCTGCTGTTGGAAAATTCCAAAAGCAGAATCTTACACAGGAATGAGCGAAGGAAAGCTTTTGTTAATTTTTAGGTTCATTCCCCCAATGAACAGGTAGTTCCTAATGGGCTGCCAAGCTTGTTTCAGAGAAATTCAAGGTTTATATGCCCTATTTTCAATTCAAATTTCCCACCTGCCTCCCATTGGCTAGGCATAAACCTCACCACTCATGGGACACATTCCTCATTTTCTTTATAGCATGACATAATATAAATTCTTTTAAAGGAATTCCTTTAGTTGATATACAGTCTTTCTGGTGTTGACCTGAAAATTTGGTTAAAGAGGCAAAATAGGCAAACTGATATCTTAATTGAATGGGTGGTAAATAAAATAAGAGAGTTGACAAAGTGTCAGTTGAAATATGTGTGTTTTCTTTACCATTAACATGTCATAACATAGTACATGTCCACAAAATATTAAGAAAAAATCCCATTATTCAAGATAGTGTCTTGGGTTAAGGTTCTCATCTTTAGTGATCATAAACAGAAAGAATGCTCCTAAGTCAGCCCCATCTGGCCTTGTTGACATAGGAAGAGCTATTTTCTGAGTTTGCTTAGAGAACAAAAAAGCTGTTAGGTCCTCACTCTTCTTCTGGTTGATTAGTTCAGGTTCTGGCCCTTATTGAGGGTTCAAAGATGATATTAAATGATTATCACATTACAGATATTACATGTTTTCTGTGAAAACGTAAGTTCAATTCATCTCTTACATCTGCCATATATTTATTCTTTTTATAGTTGTTCTACATGTATTTACATGAGTACTTGTCTTTCCCATTAGAATATAAGTTCCTTGAGAGATTGTTTCACTTTTGCATTTGTATCCCTTGCTCTGGCCCCTCCTTCAGGTAACAACCAGCCCCTTCGACTCTTGGCACCTACTAATTTATTTTTCATCTTTGCATCTGGTAATTATATAAAACTTAAATATATAACTACTCTTCTCAGAGTATACATTTTGTTCCATCAGAAGCTTTTAGTTGCGTGATGCAAAGCACTTTAAAATGTTCCCAATTTCAGCTAACTACCAGGAATAGGAGGTACTGCCTAGCTTGTAACTTAGAAAGTAAGTGGTTTTTAACAACTATACTTATGACATATATCCAAATGTATAATTTGATTTTTTGGAAACAGTTAAAAGTTGTGTGTAGCTAAGTCTAGTAAATGAAGAGGATTACTAAATTGCATATTGCTAAGAGGTGGGGGAGAAGATAAATGTAATATGAAATTAATTTTCTTATGTGGCTCCTAAGTCTGACTGATCTCATCACACAATTAGTACTTAGTTCGGGCCCTGATCATTTTTTGGCTAGATTGCAACAGCCTCTTAATTGGTCACCCTGCCTGAGCCTAGTCTTCATACTGTGCCAGAAATTATTTTCCTTAAGTGCAGATATGAACATGTCACTCTTCTACAAAAGTCAACTCCAGTGAATTCTTATTGCCTCTGTATTTAACTACTAATGTCTTTCTTTAGTTTGTAAAGCCTTTCAAAACCTTACCCCCAACTTATCTTTCTGCTCGCTTCCATCCAACTAAAACCATCTTCCTCTCTGCTCTTCACACATGTCATTCCAGTATCTTTGCTGCTTGACATCCTCTCCCCCTCATGTACTTTTTCTTAACTTCTGCCTTATAGAATCCTTCTCCTTTTAAGACCTGGCTCGAGCTAGAACTTCTAAATGAAACCTTAATCTTCCCAACTGCTTCTGTCCTCTCTCCCAAATTCAGTATATTTAACTATTTTCTATTTACTTGCATTTATTCTCTATATATTTATTCTGTTTATGCTTACTATGTACTTATTGTCTTCTCCATTACAACCTGAACTCCTTGAAAAGAGGGATTGTTTTATTTCTTTGTATTTATATCCACAGGGGTTAGCACAGTGCTTGGCCTATAGTAGACACTTAACAAATGCTTGCTGATTGATTGGAAATTCTAAAAGAGGAGTTCTAAAAACAATTTGAATAACATCAGTCATTATCAAGCAAGGAACAAACCAGTTGAATGATCTTGAGCAATCAGATCACATCTCTAGGCTTCAGTTTTCTCAAATGTAAAATGAAAGTGTTAGATTAAATGATTTCTAAAGTCTTTTATATTTCTAAAAGTCTATAATTTTACTTTGAAGAATTTCTACCATAAGTTAAATTAGTGCAAAGACACTAGAGTTGGAAAGTACATTCGAAGTCACGTAGTCTAAACCCTGTTTGAAGAATGAATTCCTTTTACAAGTGGTCATTCAGTTTTTTGCCTAAGTGGTTAGCAACTCATTAGCTTTCCATGTAGCCTAGTTCACTTTTGAACAATTCTAATTGTTAGGAAGTTCTTTCTCATTCTAAGCCAAAATTTTCCTTCTTGTAAATTCTGTCTATTCATTTTACATTTCATGGCTAAGTTGAATAAGCTTTATCTCTCTCTACCTAACAGCCTTTCAAATGAACATGAACATGATCTCTTCTTTAGAGTAAGCATCCCCAAGTCCTTTCACTTCACTTTGAATGATATGTCGTGAAGTCCTTTCCTTATGCTGGTTACCTTCCTTTGATCTTACATCAGATTGTTAATGTCCCTCATAAAATTTGGTATCTTGAGAGGAACACAATATTCCATATGAAGTCTGACCAAGTCAGATTATCTGTAGGACCATCCCCTCTCTCATTCTGTACATGATACTTCTATTAGTTCACAAACATTGCCAATCAATAGACATTCAGGCTGGGGTTATAAAGAAAGACAAAAACAATTCCTGCCTTTAAGAAACTCACATTATAATAGGGGAGAGGCAGACACATACAAAATATATATAAGAAGATGGAAGAGAATCTGAAATGAGAAAGCAGGAGCAGCTACGGTGTGGGGACATGGGAGCAAAGGTGGTACTGTAAAAGACTTCCTGAGGAAGGTGGAATTTGAGCTGAGTCTTAAAGGAAGACAGAGAAACTAAGAAGCAGAAGGATTGTAAATATATATTTCTCTCCTGGCACTTTGAGTTTGTATTCTACCCAAAACTCCAGATTCTTTCTATTTGAAAAGTTGTCAAGTCATATTTTATTCAAGCTGTCCTTGTGCAAGTTTTTATTTTTTAATCTAAGTACAGGTTATATCCCTATTAAATTTAATTTTATTGCTGAGTATGGTGGTGAACACCTGTAATAGAGCCACCTGGAAGGCCAAGGCTGGTGGATCTCCTGAGCTCCGGAGTTCTAGGCAGTAATGGGTGGTGCCAACTGTGTGTCATCACTTGAGTTCAGTATTTCTACAATAAATCCCCAAATGTGGTGAGGATGCTGTCTAAGGAGGAATAAACTGATCCAGGTCAGAAATGGAGTAGGACAAATCTCTAGGTACAGTCTGTAGGGGGATTATACCTGGGTGTAACCCCTCCATTTCCAACCTGGGTGAGGGGGGAGACTCGGCTATAAACAAATACATTTCATTTTATTTGTTAAATCATTTCAACCTGCTGATTTTGGGGGCATCCCTATTATCTAACATATATCTCAAACTTTGTATCATTTAAAAGTATGGTAAGCCAAGTCATTGATAAAAATCTTGAATAAATACAGGCTTATGGAACATGACTAAATTAGCTGTTTATCAACATACATCAATGTGGGTTTGGTTTTTTTTTTTTTTTTGGTTCCAGTCATTCAACCGGTTCTGAAACTACCTCACTAAACTATTATGCAGCACATATCTTTTTACCATCTCCAGGAAAATATTATGAGAGATTTTGACCAGTCTTGCTAACTCCAGGTGTATGGACATTTTCTAAATCTACTAACTTCCACTTCTGAAAATTATAGCACATAGGAGACCCTATATTCTTGAAGGTTATGCTGGCAGAGCATATACTCTGATAAGATTTTTACAAAGCTGGGAAGGTTTTGGGTATGATACAGGATAAAGACTGCATCTGTTGTTTGAGGATGAGCTTGACTGAGTTGTGTTGGAGGTAACAAGGTATGATGGAAAAAAACTCCCTAGATTTGGATTTGGAGGAACAAGGTTCAAATCATAGCCCTGCTATTTACTAGCTCTTTGACCTTGAACAAGTCACCTTCATTTGAGCCAGTTAGATGGCATAAGTAGATAGACTGCTGGACTTGGAATCAGAAAGACCTGAGTTTGAATCCTGCCTCAGGCTCTAGCTATGTGATTCTCAGCAAGTCATTTAACTTCTCTGAGTCTCAATTTCCTTCATCTATAAACTGAAGGGGTTAGAATAAATGACCTTTAAGGTTTTTTTCAGCTGTAAATCTATATGCCATAGGGCTCTTTTTCAACAAGCTGATCACAAAGTGATGAGTTCTTTAGCCATGAGGGACCCATGAAACAGTAAAATAGGAAATGGCTCTTAGTCCTTTGGATTCTATCATGACATGGTAAAGTGGTGGAAAGGGGGTATAAAGTGTTAAAATCACACATTGTTGAAACTGTCTATAAGAATTCATTTAACTGTAGAATACTAAAAATGGAAGCTCTTTGTCCAACAGTGAATGACTGTCACTAGAGGAACTAAACCTCAGTATGGGCACTCTTGATGTGAATGAACCCAGAAGATAAAAAAGGTCATAACTCAAGGCAGATTTAGCTCACACATTCTCTCCAAAGAAACAAAGCAGTCAGGAGTTAGCTGAGTTGGTTTTACCATAATACTAGAGTTTTTAGGGTTTGCAGAGCACTTAACAATATCTCATTTTATATCTTCACAGTAACCTGGAAGGGAGGTGGTATTGTTATCCTCATTTTACAAATGAGAAAAGTGAGACACAAAGAGAGGTTAACTGATTTGTCCAAGGTCAGAAAATTAGTAATTGTTGGAGATGAGATTTGAACTCAGGTCTTCCTGCCCAAAGACATCATTTTTCTGGGATACTGAATGATGCTTATGATAAGTATAAGAAAAAATACCTTCATGGGATAACTTTCTTCTTTCATTCAATAAGCATTTATCAAGCAACTACTATGTACTTGGGCACTACCCTAGGTGCTGAAGATGTAGAGACAAAAATTACCTCAAGGGGCTTACCAAATATTGGAGAAAAATAGCCTACAAAGTAAACATAAAGTATACGTAGAATAGAAAAAAAGTAATTTCTGGTGAGGGAGGTAGGGACCCAATCAGCTGAGAGAATCTAAATAGCTTCTTATAGAAGCCAAAACTTGAACTGAGCTTTGAGGCAAGCAAGTAGTGAATGCACTCCAAGAGGGTGATAGCTTGAATCAAGGCACAAAGATGGGAAATGGAAAGCCATTTAGAGGGAACAAGAACTTCAGGTCACGTATGAAGGAGAGTAATATACAATCATTCTTGAAATCTGTGAGAAGCCAAATTGTGAAGGTCTTTAATGTCAAACAGAGGAGTGTGTATTTTGTCCTAGGAGCAAGAAGGAGCCCCAACTTCTTGAGCAGGGGAGTGACACAGATCTAGGCTCTAAGAATATCAATTGTGTGGAAGATGAGTTGAGAGGGCTGGGAAGATCTACTGATTTTCATTGTTTTATATTTGCCCCAGAATCTTTCTAGCCTACTTAGAACTTATTTGCTTTGATCTAGCATTTGCTTTCTGGTGTTTTTGTTTCATATTTAAGACTGGAAGCAGGGAGATACATTATGAGATATTTCAGCAATCCAGGTGAGGGGAGATAAAAGCCTGAATTAGAGTGGTGGCTGTGAGAATGAAGAAAAGGGGACAGACAGGATAGGTGTGGGTGAGAGATGCAGAATCGACAAGACTTGGCCACTGACTAGATATGAGGAGTGAGAATGAACAGTTGAGCATGACTCCAAGGTTGCAAACCTGGGTGACTGGAAGGATGGCTGTGTGCTCAACAGAAATAGGGAAATTAGGAAAAGGATACGAGTGTAGGGAAAGATGAGTTCTGTTATGTTGGGTTAAATCTGAGTTGCCTTATCAGACATTTAGTTATTGATGTCTGCTAGGCAGTTAGGGATATGAAACTGAAGTTCCAAAGAGAAGCTACGAAATACATCAATTGAAATCCAAACCATTCATAGTCATATAAAAATGTACCCTAAATCACTAACAATTATAGAAATGTAAATAAAATGCCAAAAGAGATAATGACAAATCCTGGAAGGGCTGTGGGAAAACAGGTATATTAGTTCACTGGTAGCAGAGCTGTGAACTGGTCCATTCTGGAAGGTAAGGAAAAAAGCAATTATTTATTAAGCACATCCTATGTACCAGGCACTGTGCAAAGTGCTTTTATGAATATTATTTCATTTGATCCTTACAACCCTATGAGGTAGGTGCTATTATTTATTATTCCCAGTCCATAATTGAGGAAACTAAGGCAGGCAAAAGTTAAATGGCTTGTCCAAAAGCATGTAGTTGAAAAATGTCTGAAGCTAGATTTAACTTGGGTCTTGGGGGGGTATAAAAGCAAGCATCCTGACATCCACAGGAGTGACTGTTCTTTGATGGGTTTCTTTGAAAGGAAAGACAACTTTTAAAGAGTCAACAATCACTTTAATCAAGTACATATATCATTCACTTAGTTCAGGGGAAAAAGTCAGCACCCTGAACTTTAGAGAAAATACAGAGAAATAAAGATCAACACACAGGGTTTCCAGCTGCCAAACCATAAACAATACATACATCACAGATCAACAGACAGATAATTGACCATACACATAGTTAACCAGAGAAAGAAACATCCACATCTGGGTTTTCAAAGCCGGGGGGCTCCTTAGTAGCTGCCCAGAGTCTCATCTGGCCAAACATATACTTCCAATGAATAAGCCTGAAAGTAAAACCTCACCTCAGAGTATTTATACATTTTTTAGAGACAGAGGGCATCACAACCCTAGAGAACCAATGCATTAGAAATTAAACAAAGGTGTGGGCCTCCCCTAGTCAAACTTTCCTTAATGGGCAGGCTCATTAATGGGTGGGGAAGATCTTTAACTTTCTGATTAGCATTACAGGGGGAGAAGCCAAGATGGAAATGTAAAGGTACTCCCCTGGGCTCTCTCAAATTTCCCTCCAAACAACTTTAAAATAATACTTCAAAGTTTTGGAGGCTGAACCAACAAAAGATTGGTTGGGGTGGAATAACTTTTCAACACAAGACAACTTAGGGAAGGAAAGGTCTGTCTCACTGCGGTAAAAGTGGAGTACAGGACAGCACACAGACTGTGTATCAGCAGCAGAAGGTCTTGGGGGTAGAACTGTAGGCAGCAGCCTCCTTCTGGAGCTCTCAACCCACAGATGTAAAAGGGCTAGACAAATGGAGGGAATCCTTTGCTGGCACTAGGTGGAGGACTGTCTTGCATTGCTAATATGTAGTTTTGAGTTACACGGGAGTGAGGAGCCTTTTCATAGTTCCAGGACAGAAAAGAGTACTTCTGGTCACTCACAGACGAAAGGACAAACAAGGAGAGCAGTGACCACACCTCTTCTTACCACCTTGGAAGAACAGAAAATTTAGACACCTGCAGAACTAGCTCTGAAAACAGTGGAAGGAAATCTGAAATTTGAGGCAGTACCTCCTCTACCAAGGGAACAGAGCCCAACTTTAACAGTCTATGCTGCCCTGTGCTCCACTCTCACCCCAGTGAGACAGACCTTCCCTCCTTCTAAGTTGTCTTGTATTGAAAAGTTATTCCACCCCAATCAATCTTTTGTTGGTTCAGCCTCCAGGATTTTGAAGTATTATTTTAAAGTTGTTTGGAGGGAAATTTGAGAGTCAAAGTCAAGAAATAGGCCAGGAAAAGGGAAAAACAATAAAAAAAGAACTTGATCATAGAAAGTTACTATTGTGACAGGGAAGATCAAGACACAAACTCAGAAGACAACAGAGTCAAAATAGGTACATGCAAAACTTCAAAGAAAATTTTGAATTGATGAGAGGTGCAAAAAAAATTCCTCAAAGAGTTCAAAAATGATTTTAAAAATCCAAGAAGAGAGGCAGAACAAAAATTGGAAAAAGAAATGAGAGTGCTGCAAGAAAATCATGAAAAAACTCAACAGCTTGATAAAGGAGGCCAGAAATACTGAAGAAAATAACATCCTAAAAAACAGAATTGACCAAATGGTAAAAAACAAAACAAAACAAAACACACACACACAAATCCACTGATGAAAAGAATTCCTTAAAAAGCAGAAATAATCAAATGAAAAAAAGATACAAAAGCTCACTGATGAAAATAATTCCTTAAAAGCTAGAATTGAGCTAGGGGAAGTTAATGACTCCATGAGACATCAAGAAACAACAAAACAAATTTTTTAAAATGAACAAAAATAGAAGAAAATGTGAAATTACAAATTGGAAAAGACAACTGATGTAGAGAATCAAGGAGAGATAATTTAAGAATTATTGGAATACTTGAAAGCCATGATTAAAAAAAAGAGCCTAGACATTATTTTTCAAGAAATTATTGAGGAAAATTGCCTTGATATGCTAGAACCAGAGGATAAAATAGAAATTTAAAGATTTCATCAATAACCTCCTAAAAGAGATCTCCAAATAAAAATTACAGAGCTCCCAGATCAAGGAGAAAATATTGCAGGCAACCAGAAAGAAAAAAATTCTAATATCATGGAGTCACAGTCAAAATGACACAAAATTTAACAGCTTCTATCTTAAAGAATCAGAAGGTTTGAAATGTGATATTCTGGACGTCAAAGGAGCTGGGATTATAACCAAGAATAACCTACTCAGAAAAAAATTAGTATAATCCTTCAAGGGAAAGAATGGATATTTATTGAAATAAAGGACTTTTAAGCATTCCTGATAAAAAGACAAGCATTGAATAGAAAAATTTGACTTTCAAGTATAAACTCAAGAAAATCACAAAAAGGTGAACAGGAAAGAGAAATCCATAAGTGTTACAAAAAGATTAAACTGTTTACATTCCTACATAGGAAGATGATACTTGCAGCTCCTAAAGACTTTATCATTATTAGTGCAATTAGAAGGATTATGCATAGACAGAAGGCATGAGTGTGAGTTGAATAGAATGGAATATTATCTAAGAAAATAAAATTATGGAGTGACAAAGAGGGATGAATTGGTGTTAGGAAAAGGTAGAATGGGATAAATTAATTCTCATAAATGGGACATTAAAAGAAGTGCTTTGATATTGGAGGGGACTATGGGGGAGGGACAGGCAGGACTTAAACCTTATTCTAATAGTAATTGGCTCAAAGAGGGAATAGCTACACATTCAGTTGGGAATAGAAATTTATCTTACCCTTCAGGGAAGTAGGAGGAGAAAAGAATAATAAAAGGAAGGGAACTGATAGAAGAGATGGTGGTTTGGGGGAAGTGGTGCTCAAAAACAAAACATTACTGAGGAAGGACAAGGTGAAAGGAGAGAGAGAAAGGGAGGGGGAAGAACAGGGAAATGGGATTGAGTGCAGTACATGATTAGTAACTGTGAATATGAATAGGATGAACCCACTCATAAAACAAAAGTGAAGAGCAGAGTGCATTAAAAATCAGAATCCTATGATATTTTAATAATAGGAAACACACTTGAAGAAGAGACACACAGAGAACAAAGGTAAGGGGCTAGAGCAAAATTATTATTCATCAGCTGAAATTTTTAAAAAAGCAGGGGAAGAGTCAAGCGAAGGCAAAACCAGATCTAATTAAAAGAGATAAGCAAGGAACTACATTTCGCTAAAAGGTACCATAGACAGTGAAGTAATATCAGATTAAAAGGTAATAAAAATTGTATTCAATATTTGGCCATGGAAACATGAATGAAAAATTAATTGGGAACTCAGTAATCTAATTCTAAAGAACAACTGGGTCAAAAAACAAATCAGAAAAAACAATCAATAATTTCACTAAAGAGAATGACAATGAGACAGTACACCAAAATTTATGGGATTTAGTCAAAGCAGTACATAGAGGAAAATTTACATCTTCCAGTGCTTACATCAATAAAATAGAAAAAGAACAGACCAATGAATTGGCCATACAAGTGAAAAAAAAACTTGAAGAACAAATTAAAAATCACCAATTAAATACCAAATTGGAAATCCTGAAAATCAAAGGAGAGACTAATAAAACTGAAAATAAGACAACCATTAAACGAATAAACTTACTAGAAACTGGTTTTATGGGGGGAGGGAGAAATGGATAAAGCACTGGTTAATTTGATTTAAAAAAAGAAGAAAGAATAAAAACAAATTTCCAGTATGAAAAATGAAAAGGGTAAATTCACCACCAATAAAGAAGAAACTAAAGCAATTATTAGGAGCTATTTAGTCCAATATCATGTCAATAAATCTA
The DNA here is from genome assembly GCA_023548195.1 of Bettongia penicillata ogilbyi. Taxonomy (NCBI): domain Eukaryota; kingdom Metazoa; phylum Chordata; class Mammalia; order Diprotodontia; family Potoroidae; genus Bettongia; species Bettongia penicillata. The sequence continues at coordinate 8,534,899 of JAJHZJ010000055.1, read as the reverse complement.
ATAATGAATGTGTTTTCAAATGATTAATTGCCCAGATTAACAGAAGAGGAAACTGAATCCTTAAATAATCTTATCTCAGAAAAAGAAATTGAACAAGCCATAAATGAACTCCCTAAGGAAAATGACCAAACAAAACCAGAACCAATTGAATTCAAAAGTGAATTCCATTCAACAATAAAAGAAGAACCAATTCCAGTACTATATAAACTATTTGTAAAAAATTAAAAAAAGAAGCAAAGATGGAATCCTACCAAATTCCTTTTATGACAGAAATATGGTGCTGATAGCTAAACCAGGAAGAGCAAAAAGAGAGAAAGAAAACCAAACACCAATTTCCCTAATGATTTTGATGGAAAATTTTAAATCAAATACTAAGAAAGAGATCACGGCAGTATACCAGGAAGATCATATACTAAGATCAAGTGAGATTTATACCAAGAATGCAAGGCTGGTTCAATATTAGGAAGACTGTCAGCATATTTGGTCACATCGATAACAAAACCAATAAAAATCATATGATTATCTCAATAGATGCAGAAAAGGCTTTTGACAAAATGCAACACTAATTCCTGTTAAAAAAAAGTCAAAAGTACAGGAGTAAATGGAGCTTTCTCCAAAATGAGAAGTAATATTTGTCTAAACCATCATTGAGCATTATCTAACATGGAGATAAGCCTTCTCAATAAAATCATGGGTAAAGCAAGGATGCCCATATCACCACTATTATTCAGTATTGTACCATAAATGCAGAACAATAAGAGCAATAAGAGAAGAAAAACAATTAGAGGAATTAGAACAGGCAGTGATTAAAGAAGACAGTTGCTCTTTGCAGATGATGTGATTTTATATTTAGAAAAAAATCAATTAAATAAGTTACTTGAAATAAACAACTTTATCAAAGTTGCAGGATATAAAATAAACCCTCATAAATCACCAGCATTTGTATATATTACCAACAAAGTCCAACAGGAAAAGATAGAAAGAGAAATTTCATTTACAGTTTAGCTGTGGACAGTATAAACCACTTGAGAGTTTCCCTGTCATGTTGTTGTGTTTATCCTTCATTTTCAAAGAGGACCATGACATCAGGGAAATGATGACATGATTTGCAGTTGACTTTGATTTGAGTGAGGCAGGGCTGTGCAAGGTAACTAGACTCACTTTCTCCTCCAGAACTATCTGGGTCCAGTGGCCAGATATTCATCAGGATGGTTGGAAGTAGCTCATAATGCAATGGAAGAGCCTGACCCTTTTTAGGCTAAGGCCTTTTCAGGTTCTCACTTTGAGTGAGGTAGCACATATTCAGTACATAGACTTCCTTGAGAAATGAGTTAAGGGATGGCCCTTTTAATTTAAAAAAAATCAAACTGGGAGGGGAAGCCCCTCAGGATTGCTGGTCCAAAGAGACAGTAACTATTGACATTCACTCTGAATCTGGAGGGCCCAAAATATAGCCATTAAGTAATGTTTGGGCAGGGACCTGTTGTGTCCCATCTGTGGCCTCCAGAGTGAAATGGGTTTAAGGACTGGTCTTTGAGAAAAGAGAGAAGAAAGGAAGGAAGGAAGGAAGGAAGGAAGGAAGGAAGGAAGGAAGGAAGGAAGGAAGGAAGGAAGGAAGGGACAAGAGGGACGGAAACAAGCAAGGAAGGAATCTACTCAGTAAATCCCAAGTTAACTGGGCAACTTCCAGCCATCAAAATTAATCTTCTTTTAGAAAGGAGAAGGAGAGGGAACTATGGGAACACAATTATAAAACACTTCTTACAGAAATAAAGTCTGATCTAAACAATTGAAAAGTATTAATTGCTCATGAATAGGCTAAGTCAATATAATAAAAATGACAATTCTACCAAAATTTATACTACTGAAATTTGCACTACTGAAAGTGCCATACCAATCAAACTACCAAAAAATTATTGTCTAGAATTAGAAAAAAACATAACAAAATTCATCTGGAAGAAAAAAACTGAAAAATACCAAGGGAATTGATGAAAAAAATTGTGAAGGAAGTTGACCTAGCAGTACCAGATCTCAAAATGTATTACAAAATGGTAATCATCAAAAAAATCTGGTATTGACTAAGAATAGAATGGTGGATCAATGGAATAATTGGGTACACAATACATAGGAGTAAATGTGTTTGAGAAATGCAAAGATCCAAGGTGGTGGGACAAAAACTCACTCTCTGGTTAAAATTGCTGGGAAAGCTGGAAAGTAGTTTGGCAGAAACTAGGTATAGATCATCTCACACTATATACCAAGATATGGTCAAAAGGGATACCTGATTTAGCCATAAAAGGTGATACCCTAAGCAAATTAGGGGAGTATGGAATAGTTTACCCGTCACATCTGAGGACAAGGGAAGAATTTATGAACAAATGAAAGACAGAGAGCATTACAGAATATAAAATGGATAATTTTGATTGTATTAAATTGAAAAGGTTTTTGCAAAAACAGAAGCAACATGGCCAAGATTAGAAGGAAAGCAGGAAACTGGGGAAAATTTTGCAGTGTTTCTTTGCTAGAGTCCTCATTTCTCAAATACATAGAGAACTGAATCAAAATCACAAGATTATAGGTCATTCCTTAGTTGATAAATGCTCAAAGAATATGAACAGCTTTCAGAAGAAGAAATCAAATCTGTCTGTAGTCATATAAAAATGCTCTAAAAAGCTATTGTTTAGAGAAAAGCAAATTAAACAACTCTGAGGTATCCCTTCACACCTATCAGATTGGCTAGGATGACAGAAAAGCTGTTGGAGGGGGTGTGGAAAAATTGACACACTAATGTACTGTTGGTGGAGTTGTGAAAAGAGTACAACCATTGTGCACAATTTGGAACCATACTGAAAGGGCTATAAAGCTGTGCATACCCTTTGAAATAGTTAACACCACTACTATATCTGCATCCTTAAAGGATTAAAAAACAAAACGGGAAAAGGACCTATCTGTACAAAAATATTTACAGCAGTTCTTTTTGTGGTAGCAAAGAATTAGACAGTAGTTGGGGAATGGCTGAACAAGTGGTAGTATATGCTTGTCATGGAAGATAATTATGCTGTAAGCAAAGATATACAGGATACTTTCAGAAAAACCTGTAAAAACTTACTTGAACTGAGGGAAAGTGAAGTGAACAGAACCAGGAGAACATTACACACAATAAGAGCATGCGTATGATGATCAACTCTGAATGACTAGCTCTTCTCAGCAGTATGATGATCCAAGGCAATGTGAAAGAAGTAAAGAAGAAAAACGCTGCCTTCAGAGAAAAAAAGTTGATGGAGTTTGAATGCAGATAGAAACATACTTTTTTCACTTTCTTTTTCTTGGTTTTCATGGTCTGTGCTGTCTTTTGCTACATGGTTAATATGGAAATATGTTTTGCATGGCTGAGTGAGGGAGGGAAAGAATTTGGGAACTCAAAATTTAAGAAAATGAATATTAAAATGATTTTACATGTAATTAAAAAATAAAATATTTTGTGAAAGCAGAGGGACTAAAATAAAGAGTATAAGAAAGACCAGGAGAAAAATGAAGGTGAAGAGATCTTAGGAAGATATTCCAGTAGTCTAGACAAGAGACAATAAAAACTAAATCTGGCATTACAGAAATAGGAATGGTTAGGAGAGATTCTCAGAATCCTATAATGTCAGCGTTTGAACCTACCTTGAGGGCTATGTTATCCAAGTGATACATGAACAAGAATCCACGAGTATCCCAAGATGCCTAAGAATCATTCAACCTTTGCTTTATAGACCTTCCCTATGGGGGAACCTGTGACCTCTGGAGGCAACCCATTCTACTTTGGGACACATCCAATTATTAGGGAGCTTTTTCTGACATCAGTCCAAAATTTTCCTCTTGTAATCTCTACCCATTGTTACTTGCCAAACAAAGACAAATCTAATCTTTCCTTTATAAGTCCTTATTCCTGCTGGATCTAATTATTCTTCAGACAAAAACCCTGTTTTCCTTCTACTAATCTTCATGAATCATGATCTTGAGGTCTTAACCTTAACCTGATTGTCCTCCTCTAGAGGACTTTCCAGATTATCAGTGTCCTTAAAATAATGTTTAGAATGGAACAAAATACATTAGATGTAGCCAAACCAGGTAGAGAATAGAAGAGTATATACTTGGATTGTGTTAGATACTTTATCTCTCAAAGCAGCCCAATATTATAACTTTTTTTTTTTTTTTTTTTTTTTTTTTTTTACTATTTATCACATCATTATCTCAAGTGTTCATCATATGAATGATGCGGTATAGGCTCTGGGAACCCCCTTGAACTCTCCTCCCTTCGGGATCAGATGTTTTCCTTAGGCCATAAGCCTTTCATTACCTTTAACCTAGCCTAGCCCTCCTTTGTCTGTTACTTCCTGATTGCCTCCAGCTGCTTCCCACCCTTGATCTCATCAAAATCTAGCTTGTGATCTCTAGTTTTCTCAGGCCCATCAAAATCTTCCTTAGACTTCTCCTCAACCTTCGCGCTAGACCCCTCCTTTCAGACTATAATCATTCCTATAATCTTTCTGTAAGATCCATTCCACCTCCATAAAGTTGCTCAGATTCAATCTAGCTCAGATTCAATCTAGCTCAGATTCTATCTGGTCCATTTTTCAATACAAGCCTCACAAATGGTGAGGCTTCTTAAGAGTCCCAATATGGCAGATCTTTAATAAACTTTGTTTTTTTTTTTTTTTGACTAAAAGAAGTCTTGATTCAAATTCATTCAGGCAGGACCTGGGGTGTCAGTATTTTGGGGTCCCAAACACCAGAAGCCTCAAATGAACATTTATCTAGCTATGCTGGGTCAGTTTTTGAATTTTAGATAAACCTTTATGTTTATCCTCATTAAATGTCTCTTTATCATATTTAGTGTGACATTGTAGGTAGGGAAATGGGCAGAGGTAGCATTGATTGGAAATGAGGAACTGATTAGATATGTTATACTGGAGAAAAGGAAAGAATCAGATATTTTACCAATATTTTTGAATGCTTGGGATAATGCTGGATCTTTTAAGAGAAATAAATAATTCAGGAAGCAGTACAAGTCTAAAAGAGACTCTTTAACTTCTGTCACTGGCAACTGAGAGAATAAAGAAGAGCTCTGAAGATGTTTCCAAAGATATCAACTTTGTTACCCAGAATTATCACGTTATCTTCATATAAAACTTGAAATATTCTTAAGACTTCATGCATCTTTCAGTATAACCTACCAACTAAGAATTCCCAAGGCTAATCGAATATAGGGGAACACAAAACATGTAGGAAAAGCCATATTGGAATAGAAGACCCCAAAGCCATATTACTATGTCACATGTCAAATTTTATTAAATACTGTCCCAGAGATTCTGGCTCTCCTTTATTTAAATTTAGCCTACGGGCTGTCTCAGACTGGGTACGAAGCTTCAGTTCTCATTAACTTCATGAGAAGCATTCCTGCATTCCAATCTGCACAATTACTTTCCTTCTTGTGCTTTATGATTTATAATAAAATTTGTTTCATGGCCAGATAGTCAATAATGATTTGCATTAGATGTATCTTTTGATTTGCAGCATAACAGTTTCTGTATTTCAAGTATCTGCTTTTCTTGAAACAATGTTGATTAATTAGAACCAATAGGGATTGCACTACTTAAAAAAGCAAACTGTTTATGGATATTAATTTTATGGAGCCTTTTTTAAAATTTTCTTTCAAATCACTCAAAAGCTAAGTCCATTTCTTCTGTTTTCTTAACCTTTGATTTTATTTATTCTTTGACCAATTCATTATTTAGGATCAGCTGAGTCCCTGGCAATTTTAGATCAATTCTCACTTGTGCTGTTCTGTTTGTCTTTCAATTTTGAAGAGGATCATGACATCAGGGAAATGATGACATGACTTGCATCTGACTTTGAGTTGAGTGAGGAATAACTGTGCAAGGTCACCAGCCTCACTTTCTCCTCCAGAGCCATCTGGGTACAGTGACCAGATACTCATCAGGAAAACTGGAGATGGCCCAGGATGCAATGGGAGGCCATGACCCTTTTAGGCTAAGACCTTTTCAGGTTCTCACTTTGAGTGAGGTAATGCCCATTTAGTGAATAGCTCTCTTAAAGAAGTGAGTCAAGGGACCGCCCCTCTAATTAAAAACAAAATGAAACTGGGAGGGCAAGACCCTCAGGGTGGCTGGCCCAAAGAGAAACAGTTACTATTGAGATTCCATATGAATCTGGAGGGCTAAAAACAGCCCTTAAGAGATATTTGGGCAGGGACCTATTGTGGTCCAGTCTCAGAGCTTCAGAGTGAAATGGCTTTAAAGTTAGATTCGCATAGTTTGGACCGGGTTCAGAGTGAACGTCACTAGTAACTGTTTCTCTTTGGACCAGCCACCCTGAAGGTCTTCCCTTCTTAGTTCAATTTTTTTTTAATTAAAGAGGCCATCTCTTGACTCACTTCTTAAAGGGACCCATTCACTGAATGAGCATTACCTCACTCAAAATGAGAACCTGAAAAGACTTTAGCCTAAAAGAGCCAGGGCTTCCCATTGCACCCTGGGCCATCTCCAGTCCCCCTGATGAATATCTGGCCCCTGGACCCAGATGATTCTGGAGGAGAAAGTGAGGCTTATGACTTTGCACAGCCCTCCCTCAAGTCAACTGGAAGTCATGTCATCATTTTCCTGAAGTCATGGTCCTCTTAGAAAACGAAGGACAAGACCAATGCTCACTTAGTTTAACAGCAAATGCTTTTGTAATTTCTAGTTGAACCTTCAGGTTACCTTGACTCAGGATTCCAGAAATGTTTTTAGGGGAGTCCCTGAAGGAATATTGCTTCCTGCTTCCATTCAGACCCAAAGGCATATTAAATGGGCAACAAACAGCAGAATGAGTTGGTCAAAGAACAAATCAAAGAGACAATAATTTCACTAAAGAGAATGACAACAATGTGACAACATACCAAAACTTGTGGGATGCAGCCAAAGCACTACTTAGGAGAAAATTCATGTTTCGGTGATTAAATCAATAAAACAGAGAAAGATCAGATCAATGATTTGGGAATGCTACTAAGAAACTAGAACAAACTGAAAATCCTGAAAATTGAAGGAGAGAATAATAAAACTGGATATAGTAAAACCATTGAACTAATAAATAAAAACTAGCAGTTGGTTTTATGAAAACAATGGATAAAATATTGATTAATTTGATTTAAAAAAAAGAAAACCAAATTACCAGTATCAAAAATGAAAAGGGTGAATTTCCTATCAAATAAAGAAGAAATTTCACTAATTAGGAACCATTTTATCCAAAGCTGCTTCAATAGATCTAGCAATGGATGAGTATTTTCAAAAAGATAAAGTGCCCAGATTAACAAATGAGTAAGTAAAACTCTTAAATAACCTTATCTTGGAAAAAGAAATTAAACAAGCCATAAATTAACTCCCTAAGGAAACAGGACCATATGGATTTAAAATTGAATTCTATTCAACATGAAAAGAACAATTAATTCCAATACTATATAAACTATTTGTGAAAAAGAGGCAAAGATGGAGTCCTACCAAATTCCTTTTATGACACATATAATTCCAATAGCCAAACCAGGAAGAGCAAAAAGAGAGAAAGAAAACTAAAGACCAATTCCCTTAATGCTATTGATCCAAGTCTAAATCAAATGCTAAGAAGTAGATTACAGCAATATATCAGAAAGAACATAGACAATGAACAGGTGGAATTTATGCCAGGAATGCAGGGCTGGGTCAATATTAGGAAGACTATCAACATAACTGACCATATCAATAACAAAATGAACAAAGAAAATCATATGACTATAACAATAGATGTAGAAAAAAGCTTTTGACAAACTATAATGCTCATTCCTCTTAAAAACTCTAGGTAACATAGGAATAAATGGAGTTTTCCTTAAATTGATAAATAGTATCTATCTAAAACCATCATCAAGCATTACCTGTAATATGGATAAGCTAGAAGCTTTCCCAAGTAGATCATGAAGCAAAGATGCCCATTAGCACCACTATTGTTCAATATCATACTACAATGTTTGCTGTAGCAATAAGAAAAAAGAAATCAATGGAATTAGAATAGGCAATGAAAATAGAAAAATATTGCTCTTTGCAGATGATATGATGGTATACTTAGAGAAGAATCAACTAAACAAATTAATTGAAATAAAAGCAACTTTCACAAAATTGTAGGATATAAAATAAACCCTCATAATTCACCAGCATTTCTATATATTACCAACAAAATCAAACAGCGAAAGAAAGAAAAAATTCCATTTAACATAACTGTAGATAGTATAAACCACTTGGTACTCTCCCTGCCATGACAAACCTAGAAACTATAGTAACACAGTTATAAAACACTTTGCATTGAAAAAGGATTAATTACTCTTGAACAGATTAAGTCAATATAATAAAATGAAAATTCTACTAAAATTAATTTACATATTCTGTACCATACTCAAACTACCAAAAAAGTATTATATAGAGCTAGAAGAAAACATAATAAAATTAATTTAGAATAACAAAAGCTCAAAAGTATTAAGAGAACTAATGAAAAAAATGTGAAGGAATGTGGCCTAGTAGAACCAGATCTCAAATTATATTACAAAGTGGTAATCATTAAAAAAATCTGGTACTGACAAAGAAATAGAATGGTGGATCAGTGGAATAGATTAGGTACATAATAAATAGGAGTGAATGACCGTAGTAATCTAGTTTTTAAGAAATGCAACGATCCAAGCTTTTGGGACAAGAACTCCCTCTTTAACAAAAATTTCTGGGAAAACTAGAATATAGATATAGATTAACATCTCCCACTGTATACCAAGATATGGTCAAAATGTGTAAATGATTTAGTCATAAAGGGTGATACTTTAAGCAAATTAGGGAGCATGGAATAGTTGAGTTGTCAGATCCATGGATAAGGCAAAAATTTATGACCAAAAAATAGAGAGCATCACAATGAATAATTTTGATTACATTAAATTTAAAGATTTTTTGCACAAACAAAAGTAATGCAGCTAAGATTACAAGGAAAGTAGGAAACTGGGGAAAATTTTACAGTAAGTTTAATAAAGGCTCCATTTCTCAAATATGTAGAAAACTGAATCAAAATTACAAGAATATGAGTCATAACCCAATCGATAAATAGTTAAAGAATATGAACAGGCAGTTTTCAAAAGAAGAAACCAAATTCATCTACAGTCACATGAAAAAATACTCTAAAAACTGTTGATTAGAGAAAAGCAAATTAAAACAATTCTGAAGCATCCCCTCACACCTATCAGATTGACTAAGATGACTGAAAAGGGTGTTGGAGGGGATGTGGAGAAATTGGGATACTAATGTATTACTGGCAGAATTGTGAAAAAAAAAAAAACACAGTCCAATCATTCTGGGCAGTTTTCCTTGATAATTTCATGAAAGATGATGTCTAGGCTCTTTTTTTGATCATGGCTTTCAGGTAGTCCCATAATTTTTAAATTGTCTCTCCTGAATCTATTTTCCAGGTGAGTTGTTTTTCCAATGAGATATTTCACATTCTCTTCCATTTTTGCATTCTTTTGGTTTTGTTTTGTGATTTCTTGGTTTCTCAGAAAGTCATTAGCCTCCATCTGTTCCATTCTAATTTTGAGAGAACTATTTTTTTCAGTGAGCTTTTGAACCTCTTTTTCCATTTGGCTAATTCTGCTTTTGAAAGCATTCTTCTCCTCATTGGCTTTTTGAACCTCTTTTGCTAATTGAGTTAGCCTATTTTTCAAGGTGTTATTTTCTTCAGCATTTTTTTGGGTCTCCTTTAGCAAGGTATTGACCTGTTTTTGTTGCTTTTCTTGCATCTCATTTCTCTTCCACCTGTCTAACTTGATTTTCAAAATCCTTTTTGAGCTCTTCCATGGCTTGAGCCCATTGGATATCTATTTTGGATGTTTGGGATGTAGAGGCCTTGACTTCTATGACTTTCCCTGATGGTAAGCATTGTTCTTCCTCATCAGAAAGGAAAGGAGGAAACATCTGTTCACCAAGAAAGTAACCTTCTATGGTCTTATTTTTTTTCCATTTTCTGGGCATTTTCCCAGCCTGTTACTTGACTTCTGAGATTCCTCTGCACCCCCCGCCTAGATCTGCCCAGCTAGTGCTTGGGGTCTGAGATTCAAATGCTGCTTCCCAGCCTCAGGGCTTTCAGCGGGGGCGGGGCTGCTATTCAGGGTAAGATTAAATTCACGTTCTCAGGTGGGGGCAGGGCCACCTCCCAGGCTCAGTTCCATCAGGGGGTTTATGCAGAGATCTTCAACAATGGAGCTCCTGCCTGCTTTGGGAGCCCCTGGCCTCTGCTTGCTCCCGAGGGGACCTGAGTTATGGAGACACCCCGCTCCCCTCTCAGCCAGCCCGGAAGTCTCTCTCACCGACCTGTGCGCCTGTGTGTGGAGGGACCTTTGTGGCCGCCGGAGGTTCCGTCCCCGAAGCCTGCTTGGATCTGTTCCTCTCGGGGCGCATGGCCAGGGCAGGGCTGGGCTCCGCTGTCCAGTGTGCGATGGACCTTTGGTGCTGGTTTTTCAAGGCTCTCTGGAACGGAAATCTCCTCCACTGTGCTGCTGTGCGGCTTCCACTGCTCCAGAATTTGTGGGGAGTTCTTTTTACAAGAAATTTACGGGTTGTGGGTTCAGAGCTAGCATGTGTGAGTCTTTCTACTCCGCCATCTTGGCTCCTCCTCCAGTCCAATCATTCTGGAGAGCAATTGGAAACTATGATCCCAAATCTATAAAACTGTGCATATCCCATGACCCAACAATATAACCGCAATGTCTGTACTCCTTAGAGATTAAGAAATAAAGAAAAGGGACCTATGTTCAAAAATATCATGTGTAGAATGGAACAAAATACTTCAGATGTAGCTTAACCAGTAGAGAGTACAAGAGGCCTATGCCTTGCTTTTTCTAGATACTTTATCTCTGAATGCAGCCCAACATCACATTTCCTGAGGATTTTCTTCCCAATGTTTTATCACATTATTATCTTCTATCGAGCTTATTTAAAATTCCTTATTAAACTCCTTATTATAACTCCTTTTTATTATGTGAACATTTAGCTAGCCATACTGGGTCAGTTTTCAGACTCTAGATAAGCCTTTATGATGGTCCTCATTAATTTTTTTATCATATTTAGTGTGATGTTGTAGATAGGGAAATGGGCAGAGCATTGATTGGATGTGAGGAACTGATTAGATAGGTTATATTGGAGAAGAGAAAGGAGTCTGATATTTCACCAACATTTTGAATGTGAATGCTTAGGATAATGGTAGTACCATTAACAGAGATTTAGAATTCAGGAAGCAGTGCAAGTATCTGGGAGACTCTAACTTTTATCTCTGGCAACCCATATAGAATAATAAAAAACTCAGAAGGTATTTCCAAAGGTCACAACCTTGTTACCAGGAGCTACCAATTTATGTTTATATAAAACTTACAATATTCTTTTTTTCAGAATCAATTTTTATTGTCTATTTCAGAGATCATAGCAAACATTTCAGGTATCAAAAGTCCACCTAGTTCGGCTCCTATGGGATATTAAGTGAACATCCAAAATAAGGTCCTTCAATATCTCTCACAAATAGCCTTAAAATCTATCAGGCTAAGGTTTGTCTTTTGAATGATGGCTTCTAATTCTATAAGTACCTTGTCATGTTTACACTCCTTTTCTTTTTAAATAATTATTTGTTTTCAGTTTTCAACAATCATTTCCATAAGTTTTAAATTTTTCTCCCTTTCCCCCACCTCCCCATGAGGGCTTGCAATTTTTCATGAGTTCTACACATATGCTCTTATTTAACACATTTTCACATTAGTCATGTTGCATAGGAGAATTAAGATGAATGGAGAAACTATAAGAAAAACTAAACCAAAACAAAACATACCAAAATAGAAAATAGTCTGTTTCATTTTGCATTCTGACTCTCTAGTCTTTCTCTGGATGTGGATGGCATTTTGCATCAAGAATCTTTTGGAAATGTTTTAGGTTCTTGCATTGCTGAGAAGGGCTAAGTCTGTTAGAAACAGTCCTTGCACACTGTGGCTGTTACTGTGTATAAAGTTCTCTTGGTTCTACTCCTTTCACTCAACATTAGTTCATATAAATCTTTCAAGATTTTTCTGAAATCCTCCTGTTTGTCATTTCTTATAGTACAATAGTATTCCATTACATTCGTATACCACAACTTATTCATCCTTTACACAATTGATGGGCATCCCCTCAATTTCTAGTTCTTGGATACCACAAAAAGAGCTGCTATAAATATTTTTGTACATCTGGACCCTTTCCCCATTTGTATGATCTCTTTGGGATACAACCCTAGAAGTGGTATTGTTGGATCCAAGGATATGTACATTTTTATAGTCCTTTGGTAGAGTCCCAAATTGCTCTCCGGAATGGTTAGATCAGCTCACAGTTTCACCAGCAATGGATTAGTGCTCCAACTCTCTCACATCTTCTCCAATATTTATATTTTCCTGTTTTGTCAAATTATAATATTCTTAAGACTTCAGCAAGCTTTCAGTGTGGCCTACCACACAAGAATGCCCATTGCCTATACAAGGGGACCACAAAGAAATATAGGGAAAGACATATTGGAACTGAAGACCCAAAGCCATTTTACTATACCACATGATTCCTCCTCTCTCCCTCCTTTCAAAGAAATTATTGTACAGATTGGAAGGAAGGCCAAATGTTATCAAATACTATCCCAGAGGTTCTGTCTCTCTTTAATTTAAATTTAGCCTACGGGCAGTCTCAGAGCAAGTAAGAAGTTTCAGTCCTCATTAGCTTTATCAGTCATTTCTGCATTCCAACCTCTAACTTGCAAAGTTACTTTTCTTTATTATTCTTTATGATCTATAATAGAATTTGCTTCATTGCCAGATTGTCAAGAATCATTTGCATTGGAAGAATCCTTTGATTTGTAGTATAATAGTTTCTAGATTTAAAGTATCTGCTTTTCTTAAAACACAATTAGAGAAATAGAGAAAAAAAAATCCTGTGACTGATAGAGACATTTTCTGAAAGGCTCTAGATGTAATTTTTCTCTATTTCCTTTCAAATCACTCAAAAGCTAAGTCAGTTTCTTCTGTTTTCTTATACCAATTCATCATAGCATTCACAGAAAACATTAAACTTTGACATACATTTTACTTTTTTCCTCATTTTAAAATAAAACTTTTCTTTCTCTTTGAACACTTTGGAATTCACCTTTATTCTGGGAGTCCCAGTGTTGGAACTGATAACAGGGCTTGCTTGATGCCTGCAGGTTGGTTGTTTAAAAGCAGTAAGCATCAGAAGAGTCTTAAATTCTGAATTTTGGGACTATTTAAACTCACAAGAATTTTGTTCTAATTTTTCCTGTATAATTTTCCTAAGTTCTTTTTATCTTAGCTCTTCTCTGAATTTTACTAAATTTTTTTAAACAGATTTCATGATCAATAAAACAGTTCTTAAAACTTCACAAAGTTTACTGGTACCCTCAAAGCTCATCAAAATATTCATTAGAACAGTCAAATCGTAATTTAGAAATTATCAATAGAGAAATTACCCCCCCCATTTAAAAAAACAATCAAGTTTAGTCTCCAGTTAGTTTTTGTATCTCTCTTTTATCTCTGCAATGTACAATTGTCCCATTTTGGAAATACATATATACATACATATATACATATATATATATATACACATACATGTAGATGTAGATGTATATCTGTTAGATCTGTATATCTATACACACATATGTTTACATATCTCATATATGTATATATGAGTGTATATATACATACACACATATGAGATTGATTTTCTCTGAAGTCTTTATTTAAAAAAACTTTATTTTTAAAAGTTATATTTGTGATATTATCAAAAGAATTGTCATACATTGAGTACGGCATAAGTATGCAGGAGCACTCAATTCCCAATCTATGAGTCTCCTCTCTACACATGTATGTGATCAAGATATGAAATCAAGGAAAGTTTCATAAAATAATAACAAAGACCAACACTTTGCAGCAAAAACAGGGGAAGGAAGATTTGGCCAAAGGATAGTATTGGCTCTTAGTCATCATCAGACCTTGAACAAATTGGACTTAACACCAAGGCAGAACGGGAAGGGCATCAATAATGAACATGCTATAGATTACATTTAAATTTGAAGTCCTAGGTTGGCCAAGCTCTTGTCTCTCTTCCTGGAAAGGACATGTCAATTAATTGTCCTAGATCTCCAAACACTGTTCCTACCCTGTTCAGTATACTTTTCCCTGGTTACCTCTATTAACATGCAAACTCCTCAAGGACAAGGACTCTCTTGCTTGTTTATGTTTTTATCCCAAATGATTAAACACAATACCTGACACATAGTAAGTAATTAATGGATAATTTTTCCTTCAACCTTTCAAAAGATCAAAGAGATTGCTGTCATTTACTCAGGCTTCTTCTATATCTTGGAATTCTTTTTTAAAACATTTATTTATTTATCTTAGTTTTCAACATTCTTTACCATAAGATTTTGAGTTTCAAATTTTCTCCCCATCTCTCCTCTCCCCCTCCTCCTGAAATTGCATGCATTCTGATTACTCCTTCCCCCAGTCTTCCCTCCCTTCTATTCCCCCCCCTTTATCTCCTTCCCCTTTACTTTCTTGTAGAGCAAGATAGATTTCTATACCCCATTGCCTGTGTATCTTATTTCCCAGTTGCATGCAAAAACAATTTTTAACATTTGTTTTTAAAACTTTGAATTCCAAATTCTCTCCCTTCTTCCCTCCCCACCCCCCTCATTGATAAGGCAAATAGTTCAACATAAGTTATACATGTGTAGCTATGCAAAACACTTCAATAATAGTCATATTGTAAAGAATAACTGTATTTCCCTCCATCCTATCCCCCCATATGTTCTATTCTCTCTTTTAATCCTATCCCTTTTCAAGTGTTTGCTTCTGACTATGCCCTCCCCCAATCTGCCCTCCCTACTATGACTCCACCCATGCCCTTCCCCCTTACTTTCCTGTAGGGTAAGATACCCAATTGAGTGTGTATGTTATTCCCTCCTTAAGTCAAATCCTTTGAAAGTAAGTTTCCCTCATTCCCTCTCACATCCCCCTTCTTCCCCTCTTTATGAAACCTTTTTCTTGTCTCTTTTATTTAACATAATTTACTACACTCCATCTCTCCTTTTCTCCTCCCAATATATTCCCCTTTCACCTCTTAATTTTATTATTTAGAAATCATCCCTTCATATTCAACAAACCCTGTGCCCTGTATCTATCTATCTATCTATCTATCTATCTATCTATCTATCTATCTATCTATCTATCTATCTATCTATCTATCTATCTTTCCTCCAACTATGTTAATACTGAAAAAGGACTCATGAGCTACAAATATCATCTTTCCATGTAGGAATGTAAACAGTTCAACTTTAATAAGTCCCTTATGATTCTCTTTCCTGTTTACCTTTTCATGCTTCTTTTGATTCTTGTATTTGAAAGTCAAATTTTCTATTCACCTCTGGTCTTTTCATCAGGAATGCTTGAAAGTCCTCTATTTCATTGAATGATCATTTTCCCCCCTGAAGTATTATACTCAGTTTTCCTGGGCAGGTGATTCTTGGTTTTAATCCTAGTTCTTTTGACTTCTGGAATATCCTATTTCAAGCCCTTTGATCCCTTAATGTAGAAGCTGCTAGATCTTGAGTTATCCTGATTTTATTTCCACAGTACTGGAATTGTTTCTTTCTAGCTGCTTGCAAGATTTTCTCCTTGACCTGGGAGTTCTGGAATTTGGCCACAATGTTCCTCGGAGTTTCTCTTTTTTGGATCTCTTTCAGGTGGTGATCGATGGATTCTTTCAATACTTATTTTGCCCTCTGGTTCTAGAATGTCAGGGCAGTTTTCCTCAATAATTTCATGGAAGATGATGTCTAGGCTCTTTTTTTGATCATGACTTTCAGGTAGTCCCATAATTTTTAAATTGTCTCTCCTGGATCTATTTTCCAGGTCAGTTGTTTTTCCCATGAGATATTTCACATTCTCTTCCATTTTTTCCTTCTTTTGGTTTTGTTTGGTGATTTCTTGGTTTCTCGTAAAGTCATTAGACTCCATCTGTTCCATTCTAATTTTGAGAGAACTATTCTCTTCAGTGAGCTTTTGAACCTCTTTTTCCATTTGGCTAATTCTGCTTTTGAAAGCATTCTTCTCCTCATTGGCTTTTTGAACCTCTTTTGCCAATTGAGTGACACTATTTTTCAAGGTGTTATTTTCTTCAGCATTTTTTGGGGTCTCCTTTACCAAGGTATTGACCCGTTTTTCATACTTTTCTTGCATGTCTCTCATTTCTCTTCCCAGTTTTTCCTCTACCTGTCTAACTTGCTTTTCAAAATCCTTTTTGAGCTCTTCCAAGGCCTGAGCCCACCTGACATCCCCCTGGGATGTCTGGGGTACCGAGGCCCCGCCCTCCACGTCTTTCCCTGATGGCAAGAATATGTCCTCGTTGTCCGATCCGAAAGTCGGGATCATTTGCATTTGTTCGAAAAAACTCTCTATAGTCTTATTTTTTTTCCCTTTGTAGGCATTTTCCCAGCCAGTTTCTTGACTTCTGAGATTCCTGTCCACCCCCGCCTAGATCCGCCCAGCTAGTGCTTGGGGTCTGAGATTCAAATGGACTTTCCACAGCAAGCGGCTGCTAATCAATGTGAGCTTTAGTTCTGGTGCTGGGGTGGGGGCAGGGCCACCTCCCAGGCTCAGCTCCCTCAGGGGCTTTATGCAGAGACCTTCAGTAATGGAGTGGGTGGGGGGTGGTGCTGCCTCTCTAGGCTCAGTTCCCTCAGGGGCTTTATGCAGAGACCTTCAGTAACAGAGTGGGTGGGGGCAGGGCCGTCTCCCAGGCTCAGCTCCTTCAGGGGGTTTATGCAGAGACTCTCAGTAATGAAGATCCTGCCTGCTGCTGGGGAGTCCCGGGCTGCTGCGGCGCCGCTGCTGCCCCCGCCGCCACCCCCGCCTCTGCCTCCGCCACTTCCTGCCCTGCCTCTGCCGCTGCCGCTTCCTCCCGAGGGGGCCCGAGTCACAGAGACACCCCGCTCCCTTCAGCCAGCCAGCCGTCTCTGTCACTGACCTGTAGCTTCTGTGGGCGGAGGGACTTTCCAGGCCGCCGGAGCTTCTGTTCCTGAAGCCTGCTCGGATCAGCTTCTCTGGGGCCGTGGCCAGGGCAGCGCTGGGGTGGAGTCTGCTTTCCGGGGCGTGATGGACCCTGGGGACGGCTCTCCAGGGCTCTCTGGAACGGAAATCTCTTCCACTATTTTTCTGCACACCTTACAGTGATTCAGAACTTATGGGGATCTCTTTTTACATTAATTCTATGGGCTGTGGATTCGGAGCTCGTAAACGGTCATCTTTCTACTCTGCCATCTTGACTCCGCCCCCTTGGCCTCTCTTTCAAGAGGTGATTGGTGGATTCTTTCAATTTCTATTTCACTCTCTCATTCTAGAATATCGGGGCAGTTTTCTTTGATAATATCTTGGAAGATGATGTTTAGGCTCTTTTTTGATCATGGCTTTCAGGTAGTCCAATAATTTTTCTGTTATATTTTGTATTATCTCTCCAGCATCTATTCTCCAATGAGATATTTCACGCTGTCTTCTATTCTTTCACTCTTTTGGTTCTGTTTTATAATTTCTTGATTTCTTAAGTCCTTAGCTGTGATTTGCTCCATTCTAATTTCAAAGGAATTATTTTCTTGAGTTTGGACCTCCTTTTCCATTTGACCAGTTTTGCTTTCTAGTGCATTCTTCTCCTCATTGACTTTTTGGACCTTTTTTTGCCATTTGGATTAGTCTGTTTTTAAGGTGTTATTTTGTTCAATACTTTTTTGAGTCTCCTTTAGCAAGTAGTTGACTCATTTTTCATGATTTTCTTGCATCACTCCCTTCTCTTCCTATTTTTTCTTTTACTTCTGTTACTTGATTTTCAAAATCCTTTCTGAGTTCTTCCATGGCTTGCAACCAATTCATATTTTTCTTGGAGGCTTTGGGTGGACAGTTTTGACTTTTTTGTCTTCTTATGGTTGTATGGTTTGATCTTCTTTGTCACCAAAGTAAGATTCTATAGTCTGAGTTTTTTTTATTTTGTCTGCCAAATACTTTACTTCTTAAGTGCCCCTGAGGAGGATTAATTAGTGAAGGAGCTAGGATCACAATCAATAATAACCTACCCAGAAAAATTGAGCAAAATCCTTCCAAGGTGTCAAAATGGATATTTAATGAAAGAAAGGAGTTTCAAGCATTCCTGATGAAAAGACCAGAGCTGAATAGAAAATTTGTCATTCAAATATAAGACTCAGGAGAAACATAAAAAGGTAATCAGGAATGAGAAATCATAAGGCTTTCATTAATGTTAAACTATTTACAGTCCTACATGGGAAGCTAATACTTTCAACTCTTAAAATTTTTTATCATTATTGGATCTATTGGAAGGAGTAGACATAGATAGAGGCTACAAGCAGTTGCTAACTGACTCTGATTGGATAATATCTAAGAAAATAAAATTAAGAAGTGAGAGAGAGGCTATATATGGGAGAAGGTAGAAAGGAGAGGTAAAATGGGGTAAACTATCTCACATAAAAACATCTCAGAAGAGTTTATACAGTGAAAGGGAATATTGGGGATGATACTTGAACTTTAGTCATATCAGAAATGTGGGAATTGCATATACTTAGCTGAGTATAAAAATCTTTCTTGCCCTACAGGGAAGTAGAAGGGGAAGGGGATAAGAGAAGGAAGATGGCTGATAGATGGGAGGAGCTCCATTAACTTGAAAAGTGCTGGCTGAACTAAGTGCTGTCCCTGATGGGGAGAGGATTTGTAGAATTTGCAGCTATCACTTGGAGGATAAGAGGATAACAAAGGTTGTCTACCCACCCACTGACCCTTGGCAACACTGTGAAGTAAATTAAATGATAGAAAAATACATGTCTATAGCTCCTCTCTAATAATTTAAAGGTATAGAGGATATAGTCTCCCAATGTGCTTTTTTTTTATTACAACTTAGAAGTATTTGAATAGGTAAAGAAAAATGCCACCTCATATGAGCTCTTCTAATAAAACTCCTCTGCATATGTAAAAACCACACAGTATTCCTCAAAAAATGAAAGTTGAGATATCTTTGATTATAACTGCCAAACAAATCATAAAACAGCAAAACACATGCTGACCAAAGTCTTGCATAACCAACTGTTTATTGGATATATACTATCACATCCACATCTCTAATCAAACAGAACTCATTATCTTTCTCTCAAATCCTACCCTCTTCGTAAGTTCCCTTCTTCATTAAGGGTACCACTATCCTTCCAGTAATCTAGTTTCTCAATCTTGGAATTATCTCAGAACTGCCTTTCTCTCTCATCCTTTATATCCACACCATTGCCATGTCAAAATATGTCAGTAAACTAAGTCTACCTATATTAACATCTCTTGTTTTCATCCCTTTTTCTCCTTCATGTCACAATAATCCTAGTTCACCTAGACAAATTGCTGTCTTATGACCTCTCTTTTGACTGTCACCACAGCCTCCTAATTGGTGACCTTGACCTAAATTTTCCCTCTTTAGACAATCATCCATCTCCATGCAAATGCCAAACTGATGTCCCTAAAACATATCTGGCCATGTAAATACCTTAAGAAACCAATGTCTCCTTTTTGGCTCTGGGATAAAATACAGCCCCATCTCGTAGGCACTTAAAGCCCTGAATCATCTTTCCTCAATCAATTTTTTTCAGATTAATTAATTAATTGATTGATTGATTTTGGGGCAAAGTAATTGGAGTTAAATGACTTGCCTAAAGTCACACAGCTAGTAAGTATCTAGTTTCTGAGGTTGAATTTGATCTCAGGTCCTCCTGACTCCAAGGCTGGTGCTGTATCCAATTTTTTCATATTTATTGCATATCACTTTCTTTTATTTTCTACTGGTCTACTCCCCACCCCACCCCCTCAAAAAAAACAACCACCCCCAAAACCTCCTGTTTACTGTTCCCCATGTACATATATAACCTACCTATACCATGAAATAATTTAATTATATCAATGATGGACAGTGTATGTGTTCTTTTAATGTTCATGGAACATTAGGAAGACATAAAGGAAAGTCCTCTTTAAAAGATTTCTATGAGGACATGGGCAAGATCACATTCATTACTTTAAAGCTGGAAGGGACCTTAGAGGCCATCACATCCAACCTTTTCATTTTCTAAATGAAGAAACTATAGAACACTGTTGTGAAGTGACTTGCTTAGAATCATACATATAAGTGACTGAATCAGGATTTGAAGTCAGAACACTATTTTGTGACCAAAGAATTCTAGAATTAAAGGAATTGGGCCTCTCTCTGGGATTTCTATATCCTTGGTAGACACCTCTCTTTATCATAGTGAGATAAGGGTTTGACAGCTCAAAATGCTTATGAATTAGGGTATGCTCTCCCCTGTAAATATACAATCTTCCTAAGCTATTTTGTCTTCTCTCCATGCAGATAAATTGCATCCTTATTTATACTTGTCATTACAAACACCATACTTTCACATTTCATCACTTCATTACAGCTACCAACATTTAACACAGTGGTCACATACTAATCTCTTAATAAGTACTTGTTTTCTAATTACAACTTATTTGTTATTAATTCCATTTTAGGATCTCGGCTTCCTGATGGCATACAAGGAGTCTGATCTTCAAAGTAATGGCAAGCCACTAACAAGTCTTAAATATGGGAGTGATCAAAGGAAAGCTGCTCACCTGCTTGGGAAAAACAAACAAACAAACAAACACAACAGTATATTCTGTGAGAAGTAGCAAGGAGGAGAAAAGGAAATGTTCTGTGTGCTGGGAAAACAAATATAAACAAAAAGAAAGACCATCCCTGTCCTCAAGGAGTTTACATTCTGATAAGGATAGAAAATACAGAAAAGGAATCAGGAGTTCAAAGACCACATGGAGAATGATGGAAATGTAGTTAAACCAAAAGGAAAAAAGATCATGAATCTCTAAAGTGTTGCCTGGCTCTATTTTGTGTCTTTACAAGACAGGCTTTCTTGGGCAATGAACCAACTCTACTCAAAAATACATGTCTTATTTAATGTAAGACAAAATTTAATGAGAATAGGAGTCATATTTGAACTAAAGCTTTTCGTATCCTATAGAACCTAGCACAGTGTTTGGCATATGGTAGGTGCTTAATAAAGGTTTATCAAATTGAGTTCCCTCTCCAACTACTTGTGTGACTTTAGTGCCTTATTTGTTAAAAGAGGGCTAGATCATTTCTAAAATCCTTTCTTAAGGTTCATTCTCTAATACTCTAGACTCTATGTATTCTCGGTACACAGTAATGGGGACTGAGGGTAAGGGAACATATGGCACCCCTGCCTTCCCCCAAATATTTCAGGAGATCACCTCTAATAATTGGTGACTCAGACCTTATTAGAGCTGTAAAGGGCAAGTGTGCTCTGGATAGCTGGATATGCTTCTATAGGGCCTGAGGTTAGGACAACATACAGTACTGCAAGAGGAGGCTTCAGACCTGATGGCCATATGGGCTGGAGCTACTGTTTGAACTGTGATTCATTCTGCATACCAGGGACCCTAGGACAGAGGCATCTGGAAAGAATTTGTAGACTCAAGCAGTTTTCCAGTCAAGTGGAAAAAGGTTTATTGTAAAGCTAGATAGTGGGCAGAACTCTTTTAAGGAACTAGAAACCTAAAAAGAGTGATGTTAAAGCTTACGTAGGAAAGATTCAGTGAGTAGGGTGTCAAGTAGGCTAATTAGGTGGTGAACACAGTTTCTGTACCTTGGACACAGGCATCATTCACTAAGGGATCTGTACATCTTTATGTCTACATCTATAACAAGATAGCCTTGGGAGTTTACATCTATGGCTTGACCTCTGGATTGTATATGGTAACTGTGGGAATCAGTATGTGATAGTTCTGCTGGTACAAGATAGTACTGTTCATATAAGAGAAATTCTACAGAATTCTATAATTCTGCTTGTTCTCGTAACAGAGAGAAATAGTTTGTCTCATGGGGGTCCACTCATGAGTTATTTCCAGAGAAAGGGTCTTTGAGCTGGGCAGAGATATGGTCCTAGGGCTGTGGTCCAAGCACAAGCACCCCATCAGTCCTACGATTCTTATATTATCCCCTCTTGAACTGTTCTCCAGATCAGTTGCTTTTCTGATGAGATGTTTTATATTCTCTATTTTTTCATTTTTTTGAATTTGTTTTATTATTTCTTGGTGTCTTAGAAAATCATTAGCTTTCCCTTGCCAAATTCTAATTTTCAAGGAATTATTTTCTTAAGTTTTTAATTCTCTATTTCCAGTTGGTTAACTTTCTTTTCATAATTTTCTTGGATTGCTCTTATTTTTTCTGCTAATTTTTCCTCAATTTCTCTTATTAAATGTTTAAAGTCCCTTTTAAGTTCTTTCAAGAACTTTTTTGGGGTATGTGCCCATTTGCAATTTCTTACTGAAAAAGGAATGTGACTTTTAAGCTTCACTACCTTTCTCCGAATATAAACCCAGATCTCTATCCTCGTTGTAGCTATCTATGGTTGGGTTCTTTCTCCTTTGCTTACCTTTTAAATTTTGTTTTATTTTATTTTTTACCAGCTATTAATGCAATCAAGTTCTAGACCCAAGGAGTAGGGAATGATGCCTCAGGACTCAGGTTCTTCTTGCTATTATTTTCTGTCTTCTGTTCCAGGGCCCAATCTTGGGCACTCCTCTCCATTCCTAGTCCATGGTCAGGGTCCCCAGCCATGTTGTCCTGCAAATGTTTTTGTTCCCTGCGGTCCCTCTGGTGACTTTAAACTTAAACTGTCCTCTCTGCCCTGGAAGTGAATCCAGGGATGCTGTTTTCCTGCAAGTGCCTACAGGGACCCACGGCCAGTGGGATCCCTGCCCCTTTGCTACTGCCCTCGCTGGGCATGCACTAGCTCCTTCTTTCCTGCAGTTACAAGCCTGTGCCTCCTCTGGTCAGCACATCAGTGTTTGGTATCCTTCAAGAGTGGAAGGTCCTTCAGTCTTCTCCCACTCAGTCATCAGATCCCCCCACTGTCCTTGACATGAAAGTTCCTGAGACTGTCTCCCAACCCAGCTGCCCCCAGGGCTTATTGTTAATTGATTCAGTAGAATATGACTGAAGATGTTTGCACTTGACTCAAGCCTCTGCCCCTGGATGTGGGGTCTTTCCTGGAGTCTTCCCAAGTTCTTAGGAGAACACCTGCTTCACCCCTGCTTTTGTTTATTTCTGCTTCTCTTCATTCCTTCTGAGGGAATGTTCTGTCTTTTTGTGTGTGTGTGTGGAGGAAATTTGGAAAGTTGAAAGTTTTCTGACCTATTCCATCACCTTCCCAGAATCCTCTCTATTTGATTTTGCTAAACAGAACAAAGAAGAATGAATTCATTTGTCAAACTCCTTGATAGGCTCTCTCTCTTGCCTTTTTATAGAGGACATCAAGAACCCTTCTTGTTTGGTGAGCCCCATCTGGGATCTATCCAAAGATCGCAAGGTTTCCATCTACTCCACTGTGCTCCTTTGCCTAAGCTCAGGAGAGAACAGATAGAACAGTGACAGAAGGAATATCAAGTTCAAGTCTCACCTTCAGACTTCTCTGCCTCTATCCTAGCAACTTCATCAACCAGGAAGATACTTCTCTTCCCTCCTCTGATTGGTGAATTCCTCGTCAGATCCTTCATTTGAGGAAGTGCCCAAGTCAACTGTAATCAGTCCTTTCTTGGCTTCATCCCTAACTCTGAACTTTCTTATATTGTCTCCATGCAGATACTTCCTCTCTCTCACTTTTCAGCTCCTTTTTATGTGCAATCCCTCCACCCCCATTAGAATGCAAGACATTTGAGGACAGGAACTGCATTTTTGCTTGTATTTGTATTTTCAGTGCTTATTATAGCACCTAGCACATGGTAAGTTCTTAATAAACTCTCTCTCTCCCTCTCTCTCTTTCTTTCTCCTGAGTAGGGTCTTCCCTACTTACAGAAAAGCTTATAGCACTAAGAAAAAGGACATGAATCATCCAGGTTTTCTTCCATGCATCCTGCTGCCTTTTTGTAAGCAGTCTCAGTTCCATCAGACAGTTTAAAGGCTCCCGCATGTGAAGATATGGTAGGCAGACCAGAAATGGTACTTGCACTCGTCCTGTAGTCTGAGTGGGTACTGCATTGGGGGCAGAGTATGTTCAATATATTCATAAGGACTAGGTGTTCAATGGTCATTTTTAGCAGTACCAGAATGGTTTGCCATTTCCTTTTCCAGCTCATTTTCCAGTTGATGAAACTGAGGTAAACAGAGTTAAGAGACTTGCCCAGGGTCACACAGCTAGTAGGTGTCTGAGGCCAGATGTGAACTCAGAAACATGAATATTCTTGACTTCAGACCCAGCACTCTATCCACTGTTCCACCTAGCTTCCTCACATCCTATTCAACCATCTACCAAGGCCATCTTGCCATCTGCCCTGATGACTTATATGATACCTCCCCATCTTTCTAAAAAAAAAAAATACATGCCCACTTTCTACCTTTTTCTCCAGGTACAATCAGTAAACCAATAATACCAATGCTAACTGCCTATTGGATCAATTCACAATCCTTATGATTCCCTAGAGCAAAACTTCCTTCCTTAGCCACCTCTCCCTAATATGTGTTGTCTCTTTCATTAGAATATAATACTTCCTGAGGGACAGACTGTCTCACTTTGGTTATTATATCCCTAGCAGCTTAGTAGGCAAAACACTTAAAACATGCTTTTTTCATTAATTCACTGATAAGCCAGAGCTGTCCAAAAGCAACAAGATTTCATTTAGCCTTACATCTACTGGAGAGAGTAGCACAATTATTGTTGTGCTTGTCCTTTGTTCTCAAGGATGACCATGACATCAAGATGATGACATGACTTGCAGTTGACTTTGATTTGAGTGAGGGAGGGTTGGATAAAGTCATCAGTCTCATTTTCTCCTCTGGAGCCATCTGGGTCCAGTGGACAGATATTCATCAGGATGACTGGAAATGACCCAGGATGCAACGTGCACAATTACTCTTTTGCCTGCTCTCCATGGCTGGGTTTCCCTCATCTTAATTACAGCAGTGTACTAGAATTGCCATGATGTGAAAGAAGATTATCACTGAGTGGCCCAGGCAACATGCCACTATGGCTTCAACTTCAGAGAAGGACAAGATCTCTGTAGGGGAGAACTATCCCCACTCCTATTTTAATGGTTACATGTGATTAAGAACAGATAATAGAACAAAGGATTAAGGACAATACATGCCCCGGAATGAAAGGATATGGCCCAAGCTGTGATGCCAAAATGTAATCAGAACACTGCTCTGAGGGCCAGTCAAAGTGAATTGGGTGGAAAGGAATTCAGAAGGCTCAGCAGGAGTCATGAAACAGAAGTCAAAGCAACAACCCCAAGCCAGGTGCAGAGGACAAGACAGAGTTATACTATGTAGGAAACAGGGGACAACAGTTTGTCTCATAGAAAATCTCTGATAAAAAATATCATCCTGACTCATTTCCTGATAAATACATGATAGACTCAGGAAAAATAATGAAACATATTTTTTAGATATAGCTAGCTTGGGAATTGCTTTGCTTGACTGTGGTTATGTGTTATAAAGGTTTCCTTTTCTTTTTTCTTTCTAATGAGGGTACATTTGGGGAAGACAGGAAGAAGAGAAAACGAATCTTGGAAATGAAGAAAGAAAGAAATAAAACTTGATTACAATTTTAAGAAGGAAAGTAGCATATTATTTTAAGGGCAATATGCCTAACCATGCTCCCTTGCCCCAACCCACAAACTCACATGTTGTTGTGGATGTGAGAAATAATTTCTTACCAAGAATTCCACCTGACCATGAGTGAATTTAGAAAAAAAGATTTTTATTTCACATAATTTCTGATGTATGACTTGGCCTTTTACCCCTTGTGAAAAAAGGTCCCTTCCTAGGCAAAAAGCACACTTTAAGATAGCTAGAAAAGCCCTTTTATAATTCATCCAGATTCAGATTTCCCACCATGAATCCTATTGGTCAGCATTCCTGGGTTCACTAAACCCCACCCCTTGATTATGTCTTCTCATGTTCACATTTCAATCCCCTCTCCCTTCTCATCTTCATTTACTTTGTTTTTTATTTAATAAAAGGAAATGCCAAACAAAAAGTACTCAGTGTCCTCCTCATTTGTCTGCATCAGATAGCATGAGAAAGGATTTTCCTCAACTGCTAAGAGAATTAACAAAAGTGTTGAGTTTGGTGCTAAGAGAATTAACAAAAGTGTTGAGTTGGAAGATACAAACCCAGAATATCAATGATAAAAGTCCCATCATCTAAGACCAGGTCTGGGTCAACAGACTTCACTCTTTGTGAACCACACCTGGTCAGGAGGACCTGAGTTCAAATCTTACCTCAGACACTTGACACTCGCTAGCTGTGTGATCTTGGGCAAGTCACTTAACCCCAATTGCCTCATCCTGGTATAGTCAGGATAGCAGTCCAAGCTAGAAGTAGGCAATGTAAGTCAGATAATGCTATGGTTCCTCCAATGCCTTCTTGGAACTTAGGATCATAGCTTGGCAAGAGGAATATCATTGGTGAGAAGGCCTCAAATAACTGTGGGGCATGCATACCATGTCCACTGTTTCCCATGCTCTCTCCTTAGCCTCCTACTCCATACCTAGATATTGCAGGTAGACCTATCACATTAGTAGGCAGGAAGAGTAATACTTTTTGCCAAAGATGAAAACATATCAGAGTAGGGGGCGAACTAGGAAGAGATTATCTATAGTCAAATGTTTCTTAAAGAGTCATTTAAAACCCATCACAGGATTTTTGTTTTGCTTTTCCTGGCTTTTTTTTTTGATCAGTGGGTAAAGAGTTCAAACCAAGAAGTCTGAAACTGCTTTCATACCTTTTTAAAAACCTCTCTGAGTCTGGTTCCTCTTTCATACCAGGAACAGTAAAGGACACACTAATACTCATACTTGCTACCTCTATCTTTTGCAGGGGCCATAGGATAGGCTTTGGAGAGATTTTTTTAGACAATTTGTGACTCATGGAAATTTGACCTTCCAGGAAAACAAAGTCAGAAGTGGGTCCCAATGTCAAACTCTGTTAAGATAACTTTGTAATGCTAATGAGATTAAAGATCTTACTTTGAGGCTTACTCATTGGAATTGTTTGTGTACCAGATGAGACTCTGATAAGTCCCCTAGCTTTGAAAACCTAGATGATGGTGTCTCTCTCTCTCTCACTCTGGTAATTGTATATGTATGTATAGTCAGACAATTAGATCTGTCTGGTGATCTGTGATGTATGTACTACTTATGGTCAGGCAGTTGGAAGCCCTGTCTTTTGGTTTTGATTTCTTTGTATTTTCTCTGAATTTCAGGGTGCTGACTTCTCCCCCTGAACTAAGTGATGTGTGTGATTGATTAAAGTGATTGTTGACCCCTCAAAAGCTGTTTTCCTTTTAGAAAAGCAGATCAAAGAACCTGTGATAGCAGGTCATCCTGGGTATGTCGGGGTCCTTACTTTTATACATTTCTCACTGAAATAGAGAGAATTCATTGAAAATAAGGGGATGTGGTTTGTTTTCTTTGACTTATCTTTCTTATTCTTGGATTTTGCTAACATGTTTTGAAAGAGGATAAAATGTCATTAAAGAAATGTAATCTAAAAAAATTAAAGACTAAAAGGGTGTATGTGTGTAAATCATAGTTAAAATCATTATTGTATTGTACTCTCACCAAAGAAATTATGTAACAAATGAGATGTCCAGAGAAAGTATAGACTGAAATGGTGAGAATATTGGTTGGTTGTGGCCTTCGGTTCTCAAAGAGGACAAAGTGACATCACTGTTAGAGTCAAGTCCCAGTGTGTCCAGTTGTGGCTGATCAGACAAATACAAACTTGGAATGCTCTACCGTGGGGAGGGGCACAAATAGTCCATGTGAATATTTGGGGTAGATTCTCTATTTGTGTACCTAGCTTTTCTTTTGAGTTGCTTCAACTCTGTTTTGCTCATAAGGCACAGCATCTTCTCTGATGAGGGAATGGCATGCTGGCCGGTTCTATGCCAGTGTCTCCCATGTCACACAATCAAATCCAAAGTTCTTAAGAGAGAACTTGAGAGTGCCCTTGTGTCACTTCTTCTGATCACTATGAGAGTGCTCTCCATAAAATAATTTTTTTGGCAAGCATATGTTTGACATTCAAGCAATATGGCCAGCCCATTAGAGATGTGCTCTCTGTAGTAGACTTTGAATTCTTGGCAGTTTAGATTGAGATAGTCTGGTACCTTATCCTGCCAGCTGATCTTCAGAATTTCCCTAAGACAATTCAAATGGAAGAGATTCAGGTTCTCGGCATGGTATTGGTGTATTGTCCAGGTTTCACAGGCATACAACAATGAGGTCAGTACAATAGCTCTGTAGACCATCAGTTTAGTAGTCAGTCTAATACCTCTTCTCTCCCATACTTCCCTTTGGAGCCTCCCAAACACAGAGTTAGCTCTGGAAATACCTGTATCAATCTCATCAGTGTGTACATCCCTGGAAAGCACACTGCCAAGATAAGTGAACTTAACCACAGTACTCAAAATTTCTCCATTTGCTGTAACCAGTGGTTGTACATATGGATGGTTTGGTGCTGTCTGATAGACAGCCTGCGTTTTCTTGGTGTTAATTATTAGGCCAAAATTAGCACAAGCAGAGAATTGATCCATACTTTGTTGCATCTCATCTTCAGAGGCTGCATTGAGCGCACAATCATCTGCAAGCAGAAAATCATGTACCAACACTCCCTCTACTTTGATTTTGGTTTGCAGCCTTTTCAAGTTGAAGAATTTACCATTAGTGTGGTAACTGACTTTGATGCCATGTTCATCCTTATTGAAGGCATTTGACAACATGACTGAAAACATCATGCTAAAAAGCATGGGAACAAGCATATGGCCTCATTTTGCTCCATTGGTGACTGGGAACGTGGGAGAGTACTGTCCATTATCCAGAACCCAGGAAAGCTTGCCATCATGGAATTGATGTACAATGCTTATGAACTTCTCCAGGCAACCAAATTGTGACATAATTTTTCACAAACTCTCACAACTGAGAATATCAGCTGATCAGATTGATGAATGTTGTATACAGACCTCTGTCCACTCTTGGCATTTCTCCTGGAATTATTGAGTAGCAAACACCATCTTGACCATCCTTCAGTCCTTTCTGAAGCCACACTGGCTCTCAGGTAGATGACCATCATCCAGATGAAGAATTAGCCTATTAAGGAGGACTTGGGCAAGAATCTTGCCCGCAATGACTAAGAGAGAGAACCCCCGCTTCCAACCCCTCTGTTTCCTTTATAGAGATGGACAATGGAGGCATCCTTGAATTCCTGGGGAATAATTTCCTCTTGCCATATAACCTGGAAAATTTTAATGAGCTCTTTTATGAGCAATGGTACCCATACCTTGTAAATCTCAACGGGAAGAGAATCAACTCCAGGAGTTTCACTATATGAAAGGAACCTAATGGAGCTCAAAACCTCTTCTTCAGTTGGAAGTTCAGTTAAGGAGGGATTGACTTAAACCTGAGGTAAATGGTCAGTGGCTTCAGCATTGATTGATGATGGTCTGTTGAGGACACTATGGAAGTGTTCATCCCATCCCTCTAAGATCATGTCCTTATCACTAATTATGTGGCTCCATCAGCACTGAGTAGTTGTGATGCACCATTGGTCTTTGGCCCATAAGTAGCCTTCAGGGCATCATAAAAGTGCTTTGGATTGTTACTATCAGTATAAAATTGAATTTCATCTACCTTTTTACTGAGTCAGGAATCCTGTATCTCTCTAAGTTTTGCTTGTACTTTACTTTTGATGGATCTAAATGCTACCTTCATAGAGGTGGATGAACTATCCTGCTGGTATATACTGTGGAGTTCTCATTGTTCATTTAGTAACTTATGAATTTTCCCATCATTTTCATCAAACCAGTCTTGGTGTTTATGTGTGCTCTGACCCAGATGAGCACATGCAGTGCTGCACATCAAATCCCTGAAAGTTGCCCAGTCCTTTTCTCCTCCACTGTTGCCAACTGTGTGTTAGTTCAACTTTCCCTCCAAGTTAGCAACAAACTGTTCCTGCTCAGGGAAGTGCTCTAATTTGTTGACATTAATTCTTCTGGTAGTCATTTTACCTTGGGGTCTCTGCTTTTGTTGAATGCAAATATTTAGCTTGGAGAGGATAAGTTGATCAGTACAGAGCTCTGTACTCATATCCTGTCTGTCTCTTCTCCTGACAATCACACGGTCTACTAAATACCAATGTTTGCTGTGAGGGTGCATCCATGAAGTTTTATCGCATTTAGGCAAACAGAAGACAGTGCTGGTGATGAGATGCACAAGTCTTCAGTAGTAATTGACCATTGCTGTTGCTGTTTCCAACTCCATCCCTTTCTAGGGACTCCCTGTATATCTGATAGTCTGAGCCTACCCTACTATTAAAAGTCTACTAGAATTATAAGCCTGTCCTCTTTTGGTCCATTTGGGTCTCCAGGTTGTCATAACATTTTCCTTGGCCTCACCAGGGTTTGTCCATGGTTTGTCCATCAGCCCTGGCGCTGATGATGGGATTGTAACATTTTCCTGCAAGTAGTGATTACTTTGTCATGAGCCTGTTCTTCCCTCTTTTTGGTAGACAGTAGATTAGTTTTGATTGCAAAATCTACACCAGCTTTACAGTGCTCTCCTTCACTGTAGATACTCCAGAAAAATATGTGTATATCCAGCTCTGACCTCAGTAAATTGGCCTTCTTTTGCCAGCCTTATTTCACTCAGGGCTTCTATTTGGATATGTTATCTGTTGAGTTCTCTTGCAACAAGAGCTGTTCATTTTTCAGGTTTGCCAGATTTTGTGTTGTTTGTAAGTGAGCACACATTCCATGTACTGATGGTGAGTGGAATCATTTTTGCAGAAGTTTTTGTACATTTTTTTTTTTAATGTTTCTACTGCAGGGTACCATACCTGTCTGCTGTGGTAATTAGGCCAGTGTTGAGTAAGGAGACAATTTTTAGGGCACCGCTTCTAGCCCCTTCCTCACACCAGTATGATCCTTAAAAGACTGCTCAGACAGCTAGAAGGCTGCTGAATTCTACTACTGCTTCCAATGAGAAGTGACCCTATGGCCTGGGGCTCCTGAGGGCAAGATTGTGACTACAGCACCCAGTGTATCCCACAAGCTGCTTCATCGCTTGCCTGTAGCCATAGGACTTTGAGATAAGTAAAAAAAGGTAAAATGGTAGGGGTGATATCTTTTGATTCATTTAAGCAAGGCATTAATGGTTCCATGAAGAGGCATGCTGTTTATTTCCTGGCAGAGAGATCACTGATTCAAGATGTAGAAGGAGAAATACATTTTTGGACATGGCCCATGTGTGGATTTGTTTTGTGTAATTATGCTTATTTGTTATGGAACCATATTTTTCTTTTCTTTTCTTCTTTCTTCTTTCTTTTTCGATGAGGGAGATGTGGGAGGGGCAACAGATAAAGAGAGTATTACCAAAAAAAGAAGAATCATTGAAGTATGTTTTTTTAAAATTCACAGAATAGAATAGAAGAAAGTTCAAGCAAAATAGCTTGAAAATAACACTTTGAATTTATTATGTACACTTTAAAAAAAGCAAACTATGGAGTAGAGATTCATAACTTCATATAATTCCTTTTTTCCTGTTCTTTGAAAATGTTTTTCCTTTTTTGGAGTTTAAAGTTCAGAACCAAAAACTTAAAATAAAAAAAAAATCAACTGTGGTTAACCTACAGCCAGTTCATTCAGGTGCTTGAGGTAATTAGACACCATTGTGATAAGCAGCCACAGATTGTCTCACTTTTATTGTTGTACCTCAGTAGCTAGTACAGTGTCTTACCTTATATGTGTGTAATCCATCAATAAACATTTATTAAGTACCTACAATATGCCAAGAAATATAAATTAGATTTGGGGTCAAGAAACCTGGATGTGAATCCTCATTCTTCCCTTTACTCTCCCCTTGAACTTAGGCAAATCACAACCTTTCTATACTTTGCTTTCATCTATAAAAAAAGGAGGTTGAAAGATCCTTTCCAAGTCTTAAGTTTTATAAGGTATCTGTTGACATAATTCAACATAGCATTTATTCACACAATAGTGAGTGTTAGGGGTTGTGAGAGTCTGGTAGTTTAATTGAGCAGTACCTCCTTTGAAAGTAACATCCTCTCTCTCCCTTTCTCTTTGTCTTTTTCTGTCTCTCTTCCTCCACATCCCCTCTCCACACACACCCAGATATAGTTTTACTTGTGTTCAGTAATACCACAAAGTTAAAAAGCTATACGTTTCCCAAATGGACAGATCAAAGTAAGGTGAGACATAGTCATCTTTGTATGCCCTTCTGTGCTTGTATATGTTCCCTGGGTAAAAGATGAGGTGGAGATGGGAATGAGAAACATCTCCCAGCTACATGTGGTCCCACATGGACGCAAAACACTGTGTTCATGGAGAGAAATAGCTTAAGTTTAGTAGTACATCTTCATTATCAGGAATAAAGCCAAACAATTGAAGGCGTCCCAGGCTCATACATATATTGTTTTTACTGGAGGTGGAAGTGGGTATTAGGGGATCTATCAAGTGGGTATTGTCTTGGCAGTTACAGTACACAACCAAAAATCAAGCACTTATTAAGCACCTATGATATGCCAGGCACTATACTGGGAGATACAAAGTCAAAAGATAAACGGTCTATATCCTTAAGGAATTTGCATTCTAACTGAGAAGACAACATGAACCTAACAGAACATTGTAAAAGTCTTAGTGTAGGATTAAGTTATGCCTAATGCTATACGGTCTGGATATAGAAAACACTTGCCAAAGAGATTGAAGGCAATCTTGGGAGGGAGGGGGTGACACGGGGAAGGTGCTAGCAGCTAAGGTGGTCAGGTAAAGCTTAATATAAAGTTAGAGCTTGAGTTGAATCTGGAAGCAGAACGAGGTTTCCAAAGGGGAGGGAGGCAGGAGGGAGCACATACCATGTATGAAGGACAGCAAAGGCACAGAAATGGAAGAAGGAGATATGTGAAGAAGAGCAAGAAAGCCAGTTTGGCTGGCCTTGTGCATGGAGGGAAGCAATGACTGATAAGACAGGAAAGGGGGATCGGGGTCAGGTTGTGAAGATCTTTAAGCACCAAATAGAGGAGTTTGTATTTATTCCTGTAGGTAATAGGGAACTACTGGAATTTATGGAGTAGGGGAGAGAAATAGTCAGAAACACCATCAACATCATCACTTTGATGTCTTTGTGGATGATGGTTTGGAGTAGAGAATGACTTGAGACAGGGAGAGCAATTAGGAGACTATTTTAATACTCTAGGTGAGAGGTGATGTGAGAGGTGAGAGGCATTTAATAAGCAGGTGGCTGTGTGAGTACAGAGAAGGGAATAGATTATGATATGTAGAAGTAGAAACAAGATAAGCAATGGCCTGGATATGTTGGGGACAGAGAGTAAGGAGTCCAAAATGACTACTGTGTCAGCAACGTGGGTGACAGGAAGGATGGGGGTGTCTTCAACAGAAGTGGAGAAATTCAGAGAAGGAGGAGGTTTGGGAGGAAGGATGAGTTCTGTTTTGGACATGATGAGGTTGGGATGATTACAGGATATCCAGTTCAAATAGATAGTTCAAGATGTAGAACTTGAGCTCAGAGGAGAGACTAACTCTGGATATATAGATGTGAGAGTCATCTGTATAGAGGAACTGATGAGGTTTCCAAATGGAGAAGCAGTAGAGAGAATAGGAGAGAAGCCAGGACAGAGCCTTGGGATATACTCTTGATTGTGGATATGATATGGAACCTAAGGAGTGGTCAAACACATAGAAAGAGAACTAAGAGAGAATGGCATCATGATGACCTAGAGAGGAGACAGTAGCCAAGAAGAGATGGTCAGCTGTGTCAGATGCCATGTGTTAGGTAAAAAAGAATGAAGACTGAGAAAAGAGTTTACATTTGGCAATTAAGAGATTATTGATAACTTTGGAGAGAGTAGTCCCAGCTGAGTGTTGAGGGTACAAGCCAGATTGCAAAGGACTAAGAAGAGAGAAGACCTAGCCAAATTTTCTTAAATTGCAGCACTGATATTTTAACTTGGAGTGGCAGTAGATGCAAGTGGGTCACATAGCTAGCACTTCTAGAGGTTGTGCTTGTCCTTTGTTTTCAAAGGGGACCATGACACCAGGGAAATGATGACATGACTTGCAGTTGAAGTTAGGGCTTGATGATCCAAAGTCCAGTACTCAATTTATGGGAAGGTTAGGTAACACAGAAGATTGAAGGTCAGATTTAGAGTCAGTAAGACCTGATTTTGACCCTGGGCAAGTCTCTTAACCTCTCATAGCCTCAGTCTCCTCAGCTATAAAATGGGGATAATGAAGAATCATCACTGTGAAAATAAAATAAAATAACATGTGAACTACTTTGCAAATCTTGAAGTGCTAAATAAATGAAAGCTATTATTATATTGGGCCTAATTTCTTATACTAATATAGATGCTAAATAAATGTTTGTTGAATGGAATGATCTAGCTTATTTTCTCAGTGTTTTAAGACATCTAACTATTTACATAATCAGTGAATCCACAGCTTTTTTCTTCCTGTACATCATATCTTTTCTTTGCTTTCTTTTCTCTTAGAGTATTCTGGTAAGTGAACTGAGGGTGGCCATATTTTCTCCACATTATCTGTATTTTTCTCTATTGCAGCACATCAACCATTTCACATCATATCCAGTTTCATTCATCTTTTCTCTCCATGCAATCTTGGGGTATGTATTTTTTTTCTGATAGCAAAAGCCATTAAAGAAGAAAAGGAAAAGTGATTCATGTTGGGTGGAGGTAAACTGACATAAAGTAAAGGTCTGGAACTCAAAGAGCTAGGTTTTAAAAACAAAAATTCTCCGAATCTGGTGCATCCTATTTGACCAATATGCAGGGCCACACTTTACATCAGACCTTTATAATACTTTCATAGGCATCATTCATTTTCTGGTGTTTTGGCTTCATTCTCCTTTCACTTGTGAAGAGATTAGAAGTTATAGGAAAAGGGCGGAAGTCCAAGATAAAGTCATTGTTTCAGAATTCATTGGGGTTACCTTGTGGATCTCTCATCTCTTTACTTTTATGTAATTTGACAATATCAGAGAATTATTCAGTATATGAATAAGCACATTGAAATGTTTACGTGGTGAGATGAATGAAAAGCCCTAGAGTCAGAGTTTTTGGATAATGTAATAGTAATTTAAAATGGAAAGATCTTTCGCATTAATTAATAGACCTATATGATCTGGAAGCCTGGGTCACATGTGGTGGAAGGAATTTGCTGAAGAGGCGGAACAGGAAGGGTAGAGCAGAACCAGGAGGAGGTGAGTGAATGGGGTCAGGTCAGGTGGGAAAGAACACAGGCCAACTGAACCATTGTGACAGTTGATAGTGAGAAGGCCCCGGCTGAGGGAGGGAGGTTTGAGAATGACTTTGCCTCCTGCTGTGATCATGTTTATTAACTTCTTTGTCACCATGATGGATTTTGCTTTCTGATGGGGATTTGGCTTTCTGGTGTCTAAATATTTTTCTTCTGCCTTCTATATGCAGAGTCTTTTATATTTTGTGAATGAGAAATATGCTGGCATATTCATAGTCACCCCTGGTGCTGTGAATATTGCCTTGGCAATGCAGGTAATTTAATAATCAATTTATTAATTAGGTTAGATGATAATCAATAAATTGAAGGTCAGTGGTTTCTCTTGGTAACCAAAGCAAAAACCATGGACATTACCGAATATTTAAATACTTTTGGAAGAGGAGGTGGCCTTGAGAGGTGAAAATCAATCCTGATGAGTGATCAATTAATGAGGAAGTAGGATAAAAGTCTTCAGATTCTTCTTAAGTGAACATGGTTTGATCATGATCACTCAGCAGCCTCCAGCAATCTGGGCAAAGGAATCTCTCTCTACCCAGACTACTCTGACTGGTTTTCTCCTTCATAAACTGGATTACCTTAAACTCCAGTGGAGGAGTACAGTAACATGGGTTGATTTCCTAAAGGCAAGAATTCACCTAGATTAGATTCTTTTAACACTCTAATTAGAAGTGAGGTCTTCTAGTTGGGCGGGGTCCTGCCCAAGACTGAGGAACATATACCCAGAGGATTGGTGCAATCTCATTTATCAGCAATGTCTTTCAAAGACTGACTGACTGGCCTTTAGGGGCTGGTCCCTGGATGAGGAAATAGTAAAAAACCTTAGTGCTAATTTAATAATTGACCATCACTATAATGGAAAAATAATTTCTCTCAGTATACCACACACCTTGTAAACTCAAGAGAAGGGCCACCAAGATATTGTTATTTAGCCATTTTTTAGTCCCATCAGACTCTTCATGACCCCATTGAGGTTTTTGTGGCAGAGATATTGTAGAGATTTACTCTTTCCTTCTGCAATTCATTTTACAGATGAAGAAATTGACACAAACAGGGTTAAGTGACTTGCCTAGGATCACAAAACTAGTTAGTGTCTGAGGCCAGATTTGAACTCACAAAGATGACTCTTCCTAATTGCAAGGCCAGTGCTCTATCCATTTGTACCACCTGGAGAGTAAAAGAACTTTAATCCATGTGCATAGTGAAAGGGGGGGGAAGGGGGAGTATTTAGCCTGGAGAAGAAAAAGACTCAGGAGAGACATAATAGTTTTATTTTCAAGTACATGAAAAGTTGTTGGGGAACTCAATTTGGCCCCAATGGTCAGAACAAAGATGTTACAAGGAGTCAAATTTACATTTGATGTCAGGGAAGTCCTTGATGATTTAATAACTAGAACTGCCCCAAAGTGGAATGGGCTGCCTCAAGGGGTGGAGCTGTCTTCCCTTTAGAGATTTTCCAGAAGGGGCTTGATGATCTCTTCTTAGTCCTTTTGTTATAGGGAAGATCCCTTTTGGGTTTGCATTGAGCTAGGTAACCTCTGGAGTCCCTTCAGCCTCTCAGATTCTGTGATCCTTTGTGGAGAGGGAAGAGCTGACCTCTGTGCTCAGGACTTCCTGACACGTGTTCTTTCCCTCCATTTCTTGAAATATCACATGCTAAATTTAGGTTGGATTTTCTTGGAAACTTTAGAGAAGGCACACCTCTCAGATGGAGTTATTTTTGTCCTTAGATGCAGTCAAATTGCTATGTATAAACACTATATTATTTTGTTGCCAAGCTTGGAAAACTTTCATTTAATTAAGTAGGTAAGCAAGCAAGTATGTCTGGCTATGCTAGATTGGGAATGCAAGTGAAATAGAAGACAGATTCTGGACTCAGAGAATGTAAAATCTAATTGGGGAAATCAAGCATGACTAATAGATATATGAAATAATTAAAGAGAAAGCCTAGAGAAATTATTATGATATTGATGGGATCCTAATAAAGTTGCTCCCAGCCCCAATATATAGACCTCCCTGAACGGCAGGCCCACCGCCCATACCTAGCCACTTACCCCTCACCCCACTCAATCATTGAGGGTAGTGGGGACCTCATTTTAAAGATCAATTCTTTGGTTTTTATAGCATCATCACTTCCCAAAGCAGCCTGCTCCTGTTCCAGACCCAGAAAGCTACTCCTAGCAACAGTGAATAAAAATAAAGAGAAAACAAATGCTCTTCTTCCTTATCTCTACCTACTGGCTT
Source organism: Bettongia penicillata ogilbyi (assembly GCA_023548195.1). NCBI lineage: Eukaryota > Metazoa > Chordata > Mammalia > Diprotodontia > Potoroidae > Bettongia > Bettongia penicillata. The sequence continues at coordinate 8,497,066 of JAJHZJ010000055.1, read as the reverse complement.
CCCTGGACTTCCTTAAAATCTCCACTCAAGTCCCTCCTTTTGCAAGAGACCTTTCTTAGTCTTTCTTAATCTGTTTCTTCCCTACGAAAGTACTCCCAGTTTTCCCCATCTACATCTTATTTGTACATAGTTGTTTACCTGTTTTCTCCCTTTAGACCATTAGCTCCTTGAGAGCAGAGTTATCTTTTGCCTTTTTTTTTTCTTTTTGGCTACTCATTCCTTAGCACAGGACCTGGCACATTTGATTAACAAATACCAGTTAATTGATTGACTAATGTGGTTTTTGAGGTATGTATTAGAGATAAATAAGGTGAAAAATATTGACCCATTAAAGCCTTATCTGTAGTCTTTTACGAACTATTATAGTAGCTCCTTCTAGCAGTTGAGGTGATTATTTTCTGGTTCAAGTGTTCAAGCTGAGGAATCCTCTGCAACACTTATCTAAGGAAATTCAACAGAATTATATCTTATGTCAAGTAAAAAATAAATAACAGGGATATGTACCATCCAAGCATTTCATGACCAAGGAATCTAGATGCTCAGACGTGAGCCCAGCACACGTAGCTAACTGGGAAGTACAAAGTATTGGCTGAGCAGCAGTCAAAACCAATCAACCCATTTTGCCTGGCATGTTATCAGCATTTTTTTATGTGGTGTCATAATCCATGTATATAACAGGGAGCACGATGTTACATTACAGATCCCAAGTGTGTAGATACTCATAGCTTGATTATCCTATCATCCACAAGGTGCTGAATGTTATGATAAACACATTCTCCTCTGCATCTGGTCCCTGGTACTAGGTGTGGGTTGTGAGTCTACTGAAAGTTGATTCTAAGACTGTAGGACATACCGACATACCTCTGTAATTAATTATCTTCTGAAATATTTGTTTCATTAGAAACGTTGGGTCCACCGGCAAACGTTTCTGAAGGAATCCACTCCCTCCCTTACATTCAAAACAAATAGATCTTCAGTAGAGAAATGATTTACAGAAGGAAATAGATACATGGGTGGTTACCCTTATAAGGAGAGAAAAAGAAGATGGCTGACAAGAAATTCTACCTCATTATCCTTCCCTCCTTCAGACTAGAGTTCTGTAAGGAATTAACCCTTAACAGACTGAATCACAGATTTGAAAGAAAATCTCATCAGCTACAGAAGATTTACCTAAAGCAAGTAATAATTATAACTAGCAAGTAAAATAATAAAATTTAAATAATTAAAAAATAATTAAAAGTTTGCACTGCACTTTAGGTACAGAACTTCATTTAAGCCTCAAAGCAACCCTGTGAGGTAGAGTACTTCAGGCTTTACTCCTTTCTTCCTTTTCAGGCTACACTCCTCACTCTCAGGACTTTCTCAGCCATTCCACTGACATATCTTCACCCTGGTTACTTCTCACACTGGAGGTATCCTATTCCCCTCAGTCTCTGCTTCTGATTGGCTGAGTTCTCTCAGAACCTCCGTTTTAAGGAGATTGCCCAGGCCAGCCATGTCTTCATGCCTTTGCAGATTACTCTCCTGACTCTAGACTTTACCATGCTTCACCTGGGCCCCTCCCACTCCATTTTCAACTTCTTTCTATGTATTGCCTTTTATGATTAGAAAGTAAGCTCCTTAGGGGAAGAATCTATTGCCTTTCTTTTTGCTTGTGTATGTATTAACAGCATCTTGCTATTGTGTTTGTCCTTCATTTTCAAAGAGAACCATGACATCAGGGAGATGATGCCATGACTTACAGTTGATTTTGATTTGAGGGAGGGTGGGCTGTGCAAAGTCACCAGCCTCACTTTCTCCTCCAGAGCCATCTGTGTCCAGTGACCAGACATTCATCAGGATGACTGGAGATTGCCTTAGCAGCACCTTAGCACAGTACAAATACTTAAAAAATGCTCATTGACTTAACATTATTCCCATTTTACTGATGAAGAAAAACTTAGGCTTAGAAAGGTTAAGTGGTTTGCCCGTGGTCACACAACTAGTCAGTTTCAGAAGCAGAACTGGAACCCAGTTGTCTCACTTTAAGTACAACACTCTTTTCCTTAAACTACATTTATATTTATTTTAAGTATGTGTTATGGAGTCTCAGAGTTCTAAGCAACCTGAAGCTATATCTCATATTCAAAGTCACCAGATATCCCAGTTCAATCTTGGAAGTTGAGGAACTGTACTGAGTGGGCAAGATTCTTGGAGAATGTGTTTGGCAGGCATTACCCCACATTTCCTCATCACTATTTGGCATTGGGAGAATGAATGAATGAATGAAAAAAAATTATTAGGTGTTTACTAAGTGCTAGGCACTGTGCTAAGTAGAATATAACAACATTTGTCAATAATACAAAAAAATAAAATTGTCCCTGCTCTCCAAGAACTAATAGGTGAAGATAACATATCTAGGTGAGTGGTGTCCAGAGCCATGTAGACCAATAAGGCAAATGAATAACTGTGTGAACTATTATATCTAAAGCAAACAGGTGATACATTAACTCCATCTCCCCAGTTTATCTATAAGTTTATATCTAGAAGGCAGCAACCCTTACTTGGAACATGAATAGATTTGGGAAAAGTTATTCTCTTATCACACAGATTGCCAGCTACTTTTTATTGGGAACCTTTTAGGAGAATGGCATTTCACATATTGGGATTCTCCAGTGCCCCCTGGCTGCCACCACAGTTCCTGGATCAGCCTGGTCACTATGTGGAAGGGAAGGGGACATAATTCTCTCATCTATTCTTACCCCATTTAGCCATCTAACTCCATTCCCTGTTTTTTCTCCTTTCCTGAATTTGCTGATCTTTTTCTGAAACATAGTAAATTTGTACCAATCAATTAAGTAAATTTATTTTAATGCTAACACTCAGACATTTGGGATACTCTGTGACTCTGTATTATTTTCAGGCTGCTTTGGTTTTAGCTACACCTTCCATTAGAGCTAATAAAAAAATTGTAGCTGAATTCTAACAATAACACAATTAGTTACGATGCTAACACACAGAAACCTTGATTGCCTCTCTATCTCTCTGGGTACCCCAAACTTCAGGCTCAGTAGGAAAGGTATTTAACACAGGACGTTCAGAAATCTTTTGTTTTGTAATTTAACATGCATATTCATTATAAGAAAAACAAATTAAACTCATGCATGTAAGGCATGCTTGGCTTCACTTGGCTTTATGGAATCTGATGTGCCCCCTATAAAACTGGGTGCAACTGTTTTGGAAAGATGGAAACTATAGTTCATTTATTTGTTTAGTTTTCTAGAGGAGACCCACCTATCAATGGAGGTCTAATGCTAATGGCATTATATAATAAAAGTCAATATCAGTGACTCAGAGGTCTGAGTCCCTGTTAAAATATAACCTGTATCATCAATGAATAGATATTTCATCTTCAGAGAGCAAGTGTACTGATGCCAAGAGAAATTCCCAGGTATTTATTGATCATTAATACATATATATGACCCTAGAGACCTTGGGTTGAGCTGACTCTGGACAAAATATTACTTGAACTAGCTTGGTTTCATCTTCTTTCCATTCTGGGCTCTCTACCTTAAGGTATTCCCCTCAACCTTGTTCTGTGCTCTCTACCTAAAGGGTTCTCCTTTGACCCTATAAGGTGTTCCCCTGAATCCTATTCTAGATATCCCAAAGATCAGTTTTCCAGTGTTCTGGGACTTTCTGCCAGACTTCCAGATTAAATCAAAGACTTAGAATCATAGACTTTTATCCATGACAGGAATCTCCCACATAACCAAGTACATGTGCACTTCAACCTGTGCCTGAAATGGAATCTTCTCTCCATCACATCTGAGAAGTGGTCATTCAGTCTCTTCTTAAAGACAGTCCCCTGTGTGGGAAACTACTACTTACTTAGGTAATCTATTCTACTTTAGGAAAGCTTATATCTTTAGGAAATCTTTTCTTACATCAAGCCTGAATTTGATTCTTAGCAACTTTTACCTAATGCACCCAAGTTTTCCCTCCGAGGTCATGCAGAACCGATTTAGTCTTTCTTCCACACAACAATCCTTCTAATATTTGAAGATACCCTTCCTGAACCCCAAATTTTCCCCAGGTCTAGTGTGATTAATTTCTTTAACCAAATCTCATAAAACATGATGATCTCTAATGCCCCCTCACCACCCAGGGTCACTCTTTTCCAGGTATGCTTACAAATGTCTGTGTCCTTTCCAAAATATGATATTAAGCACTAAACACAAAACTCCAGACATGGAGTTTTCCTGACCAGAGTCAGCACAGAGTACAGTGGGACTATCCCCTTCATTTTGAGTACTATATTCCTCTTCAAGTAGCATATGTTCACATTGGCATTTTGACTGCCATGCCATACTGCTGACTTATATTGAGTTTTCTGCCTACTAAAACCCATATATCTGTCTACAAGAACTATTTTCTACACATTCTTTTTCTACCTTGTACTTGTGAAGCAAATATTTTTTAACCTAAATTGAAATGTTTTATTTTCCTGATTGTATACCCAATCTATATCCCACTTGTTGTATCCTCAGTGTTTGGCACAAAAAAGAGTCAATAGTCAAAAGTCAAGAGTCAGTCAATAAGCATTTCTTTAAGTGACTACTAGGGGGCAGGCAGTATGCTAAGCAACAGAGGTACAAAGAGACAAAAGACAATCCCTGACCTCAAGGAGCTCACAATCTAATAAGAGAGACTACATGCAAACAAATATATAACCAAGTTATATAAAGGAAAAATAAGAAATTATTAAAAGAGGGAAGGAACTAAAAATTGAGTGGTTGGAAAGGCTTCCTGTAGAAGATGGGATTTTAGTTGGAACTAGAAAGAAAGAAGCTAGTGTTGGAATGAAAGGAGAGTTTTCCCAGGCATGGGGGTAGCCCGAGAAAATGTTCACAGTGGAGAGACAGAGTATCTTTTTTATAGAACACAAAGGAGACCAAAGCTACTATATTGAAGAGTACATGGCAAGGTGTAAAGTGTAAGAAGACTGGAAAGGTGGGAGGTTTGATTTTATTATGAAGGACTTTGGATATCAGAAGACTTTGTATTTGATCCTGGACACAATAAAGAGCCACTGGAGTTTATTGAGTGGCTGGGGAGAGGGAAGGATGGAGAGAAATGAAGTGGAAGGTAGGGAATAGACTGGTGGTGTGAGACCTACATTTTAGGAAAATCATTGTAGCTGTGGAATGAACAATGTATTAGAGTGGAGAGATTCTTGAGGCAGGTAGACCCATCAACAGGCTATTGCAATAGTCCAAATGTAAGGTGAGTAATATTTTACCCTGGTGGTCATAGTGTCAGAGGACAGTAGGGGACATATTCAAAAGATGTTGCAGAAGCAAAACTGACAGGCATTGGCAACAGGCAGGATATGGGATGTGTGTGCTTGTGTATGTATGTGTGTGTATGTGTGTGTGTGTCTGTGTGTGTGTGTCTGTGTGTGTGTGAAAGAGAGAGAGAGAGAGAGAGAAAGAGAGAGAGAGAGAGAGAGAGAGAGAGAGAGAGAGAGAGAGAGAGAGAGAGAGAGAGAGAGAGAGAGAGAGAGAAATCCTAGCTTGCCAGACTGCAGGATGAAAGAATAGTGTGATCTCAACAGTAATAGGGAAGTTTGGATGTGAGGGGGGATATTTAAAGGGAAAGATAAATTTAATAAATGTATTTGTTTATTCATACATGTATTTCTTTATTCCATGTTCCCCTACTGAGTTTGATCATCTTTAGATTTTGATTATTGTTCTAAACTTCTGAGAACTTATTTTTTTGCATCTGGACTCTGTTATCTAAAATATTAGTTCTTCCTCTCAACTTCATGTCATTTGCAAACTTGATGAGCATGCTTTAATCCAAGACAGTGATAAAAATGTTAACCATCATAAAGCTAAGCCCTAGGGCCTTTTGTTAGAGATGTACCTCCAGGTTGACATCAATCCATTAATTACTACTCTTCAGTTTGGATCTTTCAACTAGTTCTGAAGTCACTTAGCTGTATTATCTTGTAGTTAGCATTTCTTCATCTTGCAGGGGTAGCTAGGTGGTGCAGTGCATACAGTGCTGGACCTGGAGTAAGGAAGACTAATCTCCCTAAGTTCAAATCTGACTTCAGATTAGTAACCTAATCCTGTTTGCCTCAGTTGATCTGGAGAAAGAAATGGTAAAACACTTCAGCATCTTTGTCAAGAAATACCCAAAAGGGTCACAAAGAGTCAGAAGTGACTGAAAAATGACTATGTTGCATGCAAGTATAGTATGAAAGACTAGTAAATAATTTTCCCTTGATCTAGTTAGGTCTGGCACATGGCAAACAGATACTTAATAAATACTTGTTAATGATGCAACTATGTTCATGGGTTATGAAACTGTGTATACCCTTTGACTCAACAGTACTACTACTACTAGGTCTTTATCCGAAAGAGATGAAGAGAAAAGAAAAGGACCTATGTGTACAAAAATATTTCTAATAGCTCTCTTTTTTGTGGTAGCAAAGAACTGGAAATTGAAGGGATACTCACCAATTTGGGAATATGTAACAAGTCATGACATATGATTGTGATGAAGTACTATTGTGCTGTGGGAATGATGAGGAGGTGATTTCAGAAAAGCATGGTAAGAACTGTAGCAAAGTGAAGTGAGAAAAACTGTAACAGTAATGTAACAGTAACGTAATCATGATCACTTATGAAAAACTTGTCTGATCAATAAAATGATTCAAGACAATTTCAAAGGATTCATGATAAAAAATTATCCTCCTCCAAAGAGAGAACTAATGAACTCTGAGTGCAAAGTGAAATATGCTTTTCTCACTTTATTTTGGAATAGGGCTAATATGGAAAAATGTTTTGCATGATTTCACATGCACAATTGATATATTTTTGCTTGCCTTCTCAGTGGGTGGGGTTTGGGATAGGAGGGAATTGAAAAAGAAAAGAATGTAAAAATAAATTTAAAAACATTTGCTAAATAGAATTTATGAATTTAGTTAAAAAAACCACTGTCACTGATACTTAAAAGTCTATGGAGAATAAGAGAGGAATCAAAGGACTAGAGAAAAAACAATGTTATTCCATTTTCCCCCAAATAGAAGAGAACAGTTTAAGAATGATAGCTTGGTGTGCTTGAATTTAAGTTCTGGCAAAATTCTAGAATATATTTTTAAAGGATGGCTTGCAAGCATTTAGAAATGCCAACTAGTGAGGTATCCCTATAAAAAAAAAGAAAATGAAGTTAGCGTAGCATAGCCAGTTCTTGACAAGTCCTTGCTAGAACTTTATGGTTGCCATTTTCCTTTATAAATGTTTGCAAACCATCCTTTCAAAAATATTTTCTTTTTTTAAATTTTATTTTAGACTCAAACACCAGAACACAAATACAGAATAGAGAAAAGAAACAAAAACATCTCATAAACTTAAATACTGGAACTCAAATACAAAGTTAAAAAAGAAAAAAAGCATGTCATGTGCATAGCAGAACATGAGAAGATTAAATTTCTTACAGTATATTTTCACTTTGTGTTGAAAATTGTCCATCTTTTTTTTGCGTCCTTGTGAGTTCTTTTGTTCTCTGCTGTGCATTTTTTTGCTTTCTTCTTTCTTCCCCTGCTCCTATTCTAATCCCCAGAAGGCTGCAATAAAGTTTGGGGCAACTAGCTGGTGCAGTGGATAGAACACCAGTGCAGGAGTCAGGAGGACCTGAGTTCAAATCTCACCCCAGACACTTGACACTCACTGGCTGTGTGGCCTTGGGCAAGTCACTTAACCCCAATAGTCTCATCCTGGGTCATCTCCAGTCATCCTGATGAATATCTGGTCACTGGATTCAGATGGCTCTGGAAGAGAAGTGAGGCTGGTGACCCGCACAGCCCTCCCTCACTCAAATCAAAGTCAAGTACAAGTCATGTCATTATTTCTCTGATGGCATGGTCATCTTTGGCAACAAAATATGAACACACAATAAAGTTTAGGTATGTTTCTCTACAGCCATAGATATATACATATATGTATGCATATATCTACATTTATACACACACACACACACACACACATAGACATATGCTTTCTCAAACCTATTCTACACCTGATCTTTGGTTTTTATGTTTGTGCATATTTCTTATTTTCTATCACTCTTGCCTCCTCCACTTCTACCCACTACCTTGCCCTCCTATTATTTGCATACTCCCCTCCAAGAATCCCTCCCCTATCCTCCCATTCCCATAAATCTAAACACCCTTCTATACTCACCTTTTACCTATTCCCACCCTTCCCCTCCTCCCTCACTTGTCCTCTCTCCCCTCCCTATGCCCCTTCTGTTTTATATTCTCTGAATTTAGATTTTTATATTTTTCTAAATAAATTTGTATTGTTCCTTCTTAAACCTATTCCCAATGAAAATAGGTTACCAGAACTACCAGCCCTCCTCCCCTATCTAATTCCTCTGTATCAATTCTTCCTCTTTTACCTCATTTGTATAAAATAATTACTTCTTTTATCTATTCCTAAATGGTTTTACTTTTTAAATTAATATCATAGCCAGGTTTACTCCAATCTTTGTTATGAGCTACCCAATTATTAATGAGTCTTAGATATGCATTTTACATATATCTTTATGAATCCCTTATAATCACTCTTTGGTATATACCTTATATATCTTGGTTCTTGTATGTGGAATCTTCTATTAAGTTCAGGTTTTTTTTTTTAACAAAGTTTTGAAAGTCAGAGAGTTTCTCAAATGTCCATTTTTTTTTCATTCCGAATAATACTTAACTTCATAGGGTATGATTTTTTTGGCAGGAGCCCCTTTCGTTCTTCAATATTATTATGTTCTAAGACCTGCGATACTTTAATATCTTTGCTGCTAAGTCTTGTGTAATTCTAATTGTGGTTCCATTATATTTAAATTGTTTTAATCTTGATGCTTTTAATATTTTATCCTTGAATTAGAAGTTTCAGAATTTAACTATGATATTCCTATGAGTTTTCCTCATAGCGTCACTTCTAAGTGGTGATTGATGGATTTTTTTCTATTTCTAATCTCCCCACTCCCCCACACCCTGTTCTAATGCTTCGGGACAATTTTCTTTAATCATTTCTTTAATTATAGTACCAAGATGCTTTTTTCTTAATCATATCTTTCAGTTAATCCAGTTATTTTTATATTTTCTCTTCTGATTTGTTCTCCAAATCTGTTGTTTTTCTTATATGTTTTTCTCTTCTATTTTTTCATTCACTTTCTCTTCTATTTTTTTCATTATTCATATTTTGTTTAATCATTTCTTATAATTATTTAATTTTTTTTTATAATTTCGCTGGCTTCACTTTGCCCAATTCTAATTTTCAAGGTGTCTTTTTCTTCCTTAAGATTCTGGATTTTCTTTTCTAATTCATTGACTTTCCTTTTACAACCTTCTTGTATTTCTTGGATTATTCTTATTATTTTTTAGTTCTTCCTCCATATGTCATTTGATTTGTAAAGTTTTTTTAAAGATCTTTTATAAATTCTTTTTGGGCAAGTGGCCATTTGATGTTTCTCTTTGGGGATTTCTTTACTTCAGTATTCTCCTCTGAAGATGAACCCTGTTCATCTCTATTCCCACAAGCTTTCTATGGTTGGATTCTTTCTCCTTTGCATGTGCATTTTTTTGTGATAATAACTTCATTTGTGTAAACACTTTTAGCCCAGAAGTATGGAAAATGGTGCCTCTTGCCCCAGATCTTCAGTTCTTTCCTCAAGCCTGGAACCAAAGCCAAACCTCCAGCCTCCTGCAAGTGTTCCAGTGAGAGGCTTTCTGCCTCACTGCTTCTGTGCTCACAGGGAGTATGCTGGATCATTCTCCCCTCTCTGCTCTTCACTGCACAGTTGGATCTGGTGTTCCTTATCAACAGAGGTTCCCTCAATCTTCCTGAGCTCAAACTCCAACTGCCCCCACTACCTTGGGGTAAAAGTTCCTATTGCTGGGGCAGTGCAGCTTCCCAAACCAAATAACCCCAGGGCTTGTCACTTGTTTTTTAAATGGTTTGCTGATAGCCTGGAGGTGTTTACTCTACACAGGGACCAAACCTTATCCTGGGATTTTTCTTCCAATCTTCTTGAATTATCCTGGAGAAGACCCCTGTTGTGTCCCAATTCTTATCCATCTCCACCCACACTTTATTTGCTCTAAGGTACTACTTTAACTCTGCTGTGAGGGAAAATGTTGAGAGCTTGAAATTTTCTGACCTACTCCATCATCTTCCTAGGATTCTCTCTCAAAAATGTTTTCTAAGCAAAGCAAAGATGGGAATAAAGGCAGGGACTTGCCTAAGCTCTCCCAAATTCTCTTCCAAACAATTTTAAAATAATCCCTCAAAATGATTTCTGGAGTAGCAGAACCAATAAAAGGACAAGGTGAAACAATTTTCCAGCCCCAGACAACTTAGAAAGTTGGCAGGAAAGGTCTGTCTTGGTGAAAGTCCAATGCAAGCTGTACCCTTGTAAGCCAGCAGCAGGATATGGGGGAATCTGAATCAGCAGTGGCAGCTTCTGGAGCTCTTGGTCCACAGATGGTATAGTTCAGGGGAACCTGCAGCCTTGAGGCCGCAAGTGACCCTTTAGATCCTCAAGTGCAACACTTTCACTGAATCCAAACTTCATAGAACAAATCCCCTTAATAAAGGGATTTATTCTGTAAAACTTGTATTCAGTCAAAAGGATCTAGAAGATTATATGGGACCTTGAAGCTTCAGTTTCCTCACCCCTGTTATAGTCAGATAACTGGTCAGAAGGAGATTACAATGGACCCTCTGCTGCTTTTGGGTGCAAGACTCTGTTGTATTGCCCATACACAGTTCTAGGTCAAAGTTCCAGAGTAGTGAGGAACATTAGCCCTTGAGCACGAGGCCTCAAGGGAACAAAAACCCTAATCAGAGTTTCAGAATGAAAAAGTGTGCTTGCAGACCAGAGTACAAGTCAGGAGATCAGTGAATAGTCCCCTTGTTATATAACACTTTGGAAAAACTGGAAATTTATAAACCTCTGAAAATAGCTTTGGAAATAGCATTACAAAAAAACCTGGAATTTGGGACAAGCCCCCTCCACCAAAGTAGCAGAACCTAAATTTAACAGAAAGTTCTAAGTCAAGAAATAAACTAGCAAAATAAATAAATAGCAACAAAGATATAACCTGACCACATACCATTACTATGTTAATAGGGAAGGTCAAAATACAAACTTAGAAGACAACAAAGTCAAAATAGCTACATGGAAAACCATGAAGAAAAATGTGAGTTGATCTTAGCTCCCCAAGAGTAAGAATTCTTGGAAGACCTAAAAAGGGACTTTAAAAGGATCAAGTAAGAGACATGAGATTAATGAAAGAAAATTAAAAAAAAATTACTGCTTGGAAAAGGAGACACACACACACATCTTAAAATACAGAATAAGCCAAATGGTAAAAGAGACAACAAAAATACACTGGAGAGAAGAACTTGGAAAGAAGCAGAAGTGACCAAATAGAGAAAAAAGAACTAGAAAAATTTGTTTAAGAAAACTCCTTAAAAAGCCAAATTGGCCAAATGGAAAAGGCAGTACAAAAATTTGCTGAAGAAAAGAATTCTTTAAGAAATAGAATTGGCCAAATGGAGTAGTAGGTACAAAGGTTCACTGAAGAAAATAATTTCTTAAAAATTAGTACTGGGCAAGTGGAAGCTAGGAACTCCAAGAGACATTAAGAAACAGTGAAAAAAAAATCCACAGAATGAAAAAAAAATGTAGAAGAAAATGTGAAATAACAAATTGGAGAAACAACTCACCTGGAAAATAGATCAAGAAGGGCTAACTTAAGAATTATTTGACCACCTGAAAACTATGATTAACAAAAAGGGCCAAGACATCATTTTAAAAGGATAATCAAGTGAAAATGTCCTGATATCTTATAATACAGGATAAAATAGAAATTTAATGAATCCACCAATCACCTCCCAAAAGAGATCCCAAAATGAAAACTCCCAGAAATAAGATAGCCAAACTCCAGAGCTCTTAGGTCAAGGAGAAACTGCCAGAAAGAAAACAAATCAAATATCATGAAACTACAGACAGGATAACACAATGTTTAGTAGCTTCTTCATGAAAAGATTGGAGGGTTTGCAATGTAATACTCTAGAAAGAAAAGTAGCCAAGATTTCAACCAAGAATCACCTACCCAGCAAAACTATGTATAATCCTTCATGTGGGAGAAAAAGAATATTTAAGGAAATAGAGGACTTTCAAACATTCCTGATGAAAAGACCAAAACTGAATAGCAAATGTGACTTTCAACAAGACTCAAGAGAAGTGTAAAAAGTTAAGAGGGAAAGAGATGCTATAAGAGTTTCTTACATGGGAAGATGATAGTTTCCTCTCTAAAGAACTTATCGTTATTAGGGTAGTTAGAAGGAGTATACATAGAAGGTACAGGTGTGAGTTGTCTATGATGGGATGTTATTGAAAAAATGAAGGGGGAAGAAGAGAGATGCACTGGTAGAAAGGGAGAGGAAGAGGTAAAATGGGTTGAATTATTTTATATAAAAGAAGAACTTTTACAGTGGAGGGGAAGATGCTGAGGTAGCAGGAAATTCATAAACCTTAACTCTAGTCAAATTTGGCTCAAAGAGAGAATAACATACACACAGAGTATAATATAGAAATCTATCTTACCGTATAGGGAAATAGGAGGAGATGGAGATTACAGAAGGGGAGGGAGGGCTACTTTATGGAGCACAAATTAAATAAATGTGATACATTCAATAAAGGGCTGAGGAAACAAAGATTAGAAATTAATTGAAATCTAATATAAAAGATGAGTCGATTAAAGAACAAATCAGAGAAACAGTAATAAGTTCATTAAAGAGAATGGCAACAATGAGGTAAGAAACAAAAATGAATGGAATGTAGCCAAAGCAATACTTGGGGGAAAATTTATATCCCTCAATGCTTTCATAAATGACAAAAAGAGTCAAATATTTTATCAACATTTTGAATATGAATGCCTGGTATAATAGTGGTGCAATTAACAGAAACATGGAATTCAGGAAGCAGTACAGTTCTAAGGGAGACTATAACTTTTGTCACTTGAGATCCAGATAGGATAACAAAAAGCACAGAAAGTACTTCCAAAGGCACCAAGTTGATGACCTAGAATTATCAATTTATCTTCACATAAAACTTGTAATTTTCTTAAGACCTCATGCAACTTTCAGTATGACTTACCACATAAGAATTCCTGGAGGCTATACAACATGGGGGAATACAGATATATTGAAACCCACATTAGAATAGAAGACCACATGGCCATACTACTGTACCATATAGCTCCTCTTCTCTCCCTCCTTCCAAACAAACCATTATATAGATTTATGAGAAAGATCAAATATTATCAAATACTATTCCAGAGATTCTGACTCTCCCTAAATTAAAGTCAGCCTACAGCCAGTCTCAGAGTGGGTAAGAAGCTTGTGTCCCCATTAACTTTATCAGAGACATTTCTGCATTCCAATTGTCAACCTGCACAACTACTTTTCCTTATGATCCTTTTTGATCTATGATAAAATTTGCTTCATTGTCAGATGGTCAACAATGATTGGAAGTATCCTTTGATCTGTAGTATAATAATTTCTGGATTAAAAACTTCTGCTTTTATTAAAACACAATATTTATTGGAGTAACAAGGATTACACAACTGAAAAAAATGTATGTAATGGAGAATGCAATTTTCTGAAGTGTTCTAAGTGTAACTTTTCCTCTCTTTTCCTTTCAAAACACTCAAAGATTAAGTCTTTTCTGTTTTCTTACACTAACTTATCATGGCCTTCATAGAGAACATTAGACTTTGCCTAATTTTTAGTGACTTCCTTACTTTTATACAAGCTTCTCCCCTCTCCTTTTTCCCCTCCCACTCTCCCCTATGAGCATTTGGGATTTACCTTTAATCTGGGAGTCCTAGTGTGTGATCTGATGACAAGGCATGTTTGGTGTTTTCAGACTGGTTGTTTAAAAAGCAATATATGGATTGATCTGAATTGTGGAATTATTTAAACTAATAGGAATTTTACCCTAATTTCTCCTGTACTCTTTTCCTAAGCTCTTCTTAACCTTAATACTTCAATGAATTTTATTGAATATCTCTTGAACAGATTTCATGATCCATAGAACAGTTCTTAAAACTTTACAAAGCTTATTGGCACCCCAAAAATGCCAATAAAAATACTCATAAAAACATTTAAATAATAATTTAAATTTTTTCAGTAGAGAAAAAATTACTCCCAGTTCTTTAAAAAAAAAGTCAGTCTCTAGTTTTTGCATCTCTCTTTCATCTTTGCAATTTACAACATGGGCAGTGTTGAAAATATATAAAGAAAAAAGGGATTTTTCTTCTCTGAAGACTTGAAAATTTTACTTTTTCACAGACTTTTTCTATAGCTTTGTAAGGTCAAAAGGAAAAAACACATGTTGAATTATCAGGACATAAAATAAAAGAGATATTTAAAAACACCTGTAAGCATAGATTAATAGAAAACACAGAGAAGACAGACCCTTACCACCACCAATCAGTCATTATTCTCATGATGTAAATTTTTATTTGACCATAGTGTAAGAAGAATAGGGTGGGGGCAGAGTCAAGATGGTGGAGTAGAAAGATGCACGTTTGTGAGCTCTGAACCCACAGCCCATAGATTTAATGTGAGAAGAGCTCCCCAGAAGTTCTGGATCACTGCAGGGGGTGCAGAAACATAGTGGAAGAGATTTCCGTTCCAGAGAGCCCTGGAGAGCCGTCCCCAGGGTCCATCGCACCCCAGAAAGCAGACCCCAACTCAGCGCTGCCCTGGCCACGGCCCCAGAGAAGCTGATCCAAGCAGGCTTCAGGGACGGAACCTCTGGTGGCCAGGAAGGTCCCTCCACCCACAGAAGCTACAGGTCAGTGAGAGAGATGGCTGGGCCCCCTCGGGAGGAAGCGGCGGAGGCAGAGGTGGGATCAGTGGCGGCGCGGCTGTGGCGGCCCGGGACTCCTCCAGCAGCAGGCAGGATCTTCATTACTGAAAGTCTCTGCATAAACCACCTGAAGGAGCTGAGCCTGGGAGACGATCCTGCCCCACCCGCTCCATTTCTGAAGGTCTCTGCATAAAGCCCCTGAGGGCACTGGGCCTGGGAGGCGGCCCTGCCCCACCCGCTCCATTTCTGAAGGTCTCTGCATAAAGCCTCTGAGGGAACTGAGACTGGGAGGCGGCCCTGCCCCACCTGCTTCATTTCTGAAGGTCTCTGCATAAAGCCCCTGAGGGAACTGAGCCTGGAAGGCGGCCCTGCCCCCACCCCAGCCACTAGAACTTAAGCTCATGTTGATTAGCACCCGCGCCTTGCACTGAAAGCCCATTTCAATCTCAGACCACAAGCACTAGTTGGGCGGATCTAGGCGGGGGTGGACAGGAATCTCAGAAGTCAAGTAACTGGCTGGGAAAATGCCTAGAAAAGGGAAGAAAAATAAGACTATAGAGAGTTTTTTCGAACAGATTCAAATGATCCCGACTTTCGGATCTGACGATGATGAGGACATATTTTTGCCATCAGGGAAAGATGTGGAGGGCGGGGCCTCGGTACCCCAGACATCCCAGGGGGATGTCGGGGGGGCTCAGGCCTTGGAAGAGCTCAAAAAGGATTTTGAAAAGCAAGTTAGACAGGTGGAGGAAAAATTGGGAAGAGAAATGAGAGAGATGCAAGAAAAGTATGAAAAGCGGGTCAATACCTTGGTAAAGGAGACCCAAAAAAATGCTGAAGAAAATAACACCTTGAAAAATAGGCTCACTCAATTGGCAAAAGAGGTTCAAAAAGCCAATGAGGACAAGAATGCTTTCAAAAGCAGAATTAACCAAATGGAAAAAGAGGTTCAAAAGCTCACTGAAGATAATAGTTCTCTCAAAATTAGAATGGAACAGATGGAGTCTAATGACTTTCTGAGAAACCAAGAAACCACCAAACAAAACCAAAAGAATGAAAAAATGGAAGAGAATGTGAAATATCTCATGGGAAAACAACTGACCTGGAAAATAGATCCAGGAGAGACAATTTAAAAATTATGGGACTACCTGAAAGTCATGATCAAAAAAAGAGCCTAGACATCATTTTCCATGAAATTATGAAGGAAAACTGCCCTGACATTCTAGAACCAGAGGGCAAAATAAGTATTGAAAGAATCCATCGATCACCACCTTAAAGAGATCCAAAAAGAGAAACTCCTAGGAACATTGTGGCCAAATTCCAGAACTCCCAGCTCAAGGAGAAAATCTTGCAAGCAGCTAGAAAGAAACAATTCCAGTACTGTGGAAATACAATCAGGATAACTCAAGATCTAGCAGCTTCTACATTAAGGGTTCGAAGGGCATGGAATAGGATATTCCAGAAGTCAAAGGAACTAGGATTCAAACCAAGAATCACCTACCCAGCTAAACTGAGCATAATACTTCAGGGGAAAATATGGTCTTTCAATGAAACAGAGGACTTTCAAACATTCTTGATGAAAAGACCAGAGCTGAAAAGAAAATGTGACTTTCAAACACAAGAATGAGAAGAAGCATGAAAAAGGAAACAGCAAAGAGAAGTCTTAAGGGACTTACCAAAAGTGAACTGTTTACATTCCTACATGGAAAGACAATATTTGTAACTCTTAAAACTTTTCAGTATCTGGGTAGTTGGTGGGACCACACACACACATGTACATGCATGCACTCACACACACATACACACATGCACACACATACAGAGACAGAGAGCACAGAGTGAATTGAATAGGATGGGACCATATCTTAAAAGAAATTAAGGTAAATGGTGAGAGAGAAAAGTAGTGGGAGGAAAGAGGGTGAAATGGGATGGGGTAATTATATGTCATTTAAGAGGCAAGTAGGAGACTTTTTAGTGGAGGGAAAAAGAGGAGAGCTGAGAAAAAAACAAACAAACAAACAAGAAGTTTACCCTCATCACATTTGACTAAAGGAAGGAATAAAATGCACACTCATTTTGATATGAAAATCTATCTTACAGTATAGGAAAGTGGGGGAGGAGATAAGCAGGGAGGGGGATGATGGAAGGGAGGGTAAAGGGAGGAGGGAGCAATTTGAAGTCAACACTCGGGGAGGGACAGGATCAAAAGACAGAAGAGAAACAATGAGGGGCAGGATAGGATGGAGGGTAATTCAGTTAGTCTTACGCAACACGACTATCAGGGAAGTCATTTGCAAAACTACACAGATATGGCCTATACTGAATTGCCTGCCTTCCCAAAGGGAATGGGTGGGGAGAATTTGGAACTCAAAGTTTTAGGAACAACTGTTTAGTATTGTTGTTGCTACTAGGAAAGAAGACATACAGTTAATGAGGAATAGAAAGTCATCTGGCCCTACAGGAGAAAAGAGAAGATGGAGACAAGAGAAGGGAGGGATTGCAGAAGAGAGGGCAGATTGGAGATAGGAAAAATTAGATTGCTTGGTGTATTGGGGTGGGGGGAGGGGATAAAAGGGGAGAAAATTTGGAACCCAAAATTTTGTGAAAATGAAAGTAAAAAAAGTTAAATAAATAAATAAATATTAAAAAAAAAGAAGAAGAATAGGGTGGAGGAACAAAAGACAAAGAGTACAGTCAGATATATTAATGGATTATGTGTATTATACATTATAGAAGAAGGAACAGAATGCTTAAATAGTCCTATCTTAGAAAAAAGATTTTAACAAGTCAGAAATGAACTCCCTAAGGAAAAAAGAACAGGATAAGAAGGATTCACAAGTCAATTCTACTAACATTAAAACAAAACAAAACAATTAATTGCAACATCTCATAAACTATTGGAAAAAAAGGCAAAGAAAGAGTCCTTCCAAATTCCTTTTATGACACAAATATGGTATTGACAAATAAAGCAGGAAGAGCAAAAACAGAGAAAGAAAACTAGCCCTATTTCCCTCATGGGCATTCATGTAAAAATTTTAAATCAAATGACAGCAAGGAGATTATAACAATATATCAGAAAGCTCATACACAATTACCAGGTGGGATTTATACTAGAAATGTTTGGTTGGTTTCATAGTAGGAAGATTATCTATCAGTATAATTGACCATATCAATAACAAAAAAAGCTCAATACATACAGAAAAAGCTTTTGACAAAATACAGTACTCATTCATGATTCAAAAACATCAAAAGCACAGGAATAGCTAGATTTTTCTTTAAAATGATAAATAATATCTAAATAAAAACCACCATCAAGCATTATCTGTAATGGAGATAAGCTAGAAACCTTCCCAGTAAAATCAGGAGTAAAGCATGGATACCCATTATAGACATTACAATACAATATTGTACTAGAAATGCTATTTGTAACAAAAGAAGAAAAATAAATTGACAGAATTAGAATAGACAGTGAAAAAACAAAACTATCACTCTTTGTAGATGATATGAAAGTATACTTACAGAAAAATCAACTGAACAAGCTACTTGAAATAATTACGAACTTTAGTGTTTGCAGGATATAAATCTAACCTAAATAACAAGGACTTCTATATATTAAAAATAATTTCCAATAGCCAAAGATAGAAAGATGAATCCCAATTACAATAGCTGTACACAGCATAAAACACTTGAGAGTCTACCTGCTATGACAAACCTGGAAACTACATAAACACAATTGTAAAATGCTACTTACAGGGAGGCAGAGCCAAGATA
Source organism: Bettongia penicillata ogilbyi (assembly GCA_023548195.1). Lineage (NCBI taxonomy): Eukaryota > Metazoa > Chordata > Mammalia > Diprotodontia > Potoroidae > Bettongia > Bettongia penicillata. Next base: position 8,478,361 of record JAJHZJ010000055.1, on the reverse strand, counting down.
GCGGAGTACTAATACGGACTTTCTAGAGTGCTGTACCCAAGCCCAGTCAAATATTTGTAAAAAATGGCTGCAAACAAATTCTGGAGCTGCAGAACCCACAGAATGAAGGAATGAAGCATATCTCTAGCCCAAGACAGCCTGGAAAGTCATTAGGAAGTGTCTATCTCACCATGTTGGGAGGCAGGGAGCAGTCCAGCATAGCTGCATTAGCACAGGCAAGGCCTCAGGGGGATTGAATCTCAGGCACCTGTGGTGGTTTTCAGACTTTAGGACCCCAAAGCACTGAGGAAAAATTGGAAGATCAGTGGAAAAAGCCTTTGGGACCAGTGTGGGAGAGTGGAGTGGTCTGGCCCCAGGGTGGCGGAGTAGGAAGGGGACAGAGAAACCTGCAACAGTCGCAGCAGCAACCACAGCAGCAGCAGTGACTGTTTCGTGAGTTCTAGGCTCACAGACTGTGGGGAAATCTAGAGGCAGACTGTATGGTCCCCATCCCCACTGGAAGCAGAGATCTACTTTGATAAAGAGCTCAAAAGTCAAGTAAACGGCTGAAGAGCAAAAACCAGAAAAAAGAATCAGACTATGGAATTTTACTTTGGTGACAAGGAAGACCAAAACATGCAAATAGAAGACAACAAAGTCAAAATTCCTCCATCCAAAGCCTCCCAGAAAAATATGAATTGGTCTCAGGCCATGGAAGATCTCAAAAAGATTTTGAAAATCAAATAAGAGAGGCAGAGCAAAAACTGGGAAGAGAAATGAGAACAATGCAAGAAAATCATGAAAAATGAGTCAACTCTTGCTAAATGAGACCCCAAACAATGCTGAAGAAAATAACACTTTAAAAAATAGACTAACACAAATGACAAAAGAGATCCAAAAAAACCAATGAAGAGAAGAATGCCCTAAAAAGCAGAATTGGCCAGATGGAAAAAGAGGTTCAAAAGTTCATTGAAGAAAATAATTCTTTAAAGATTAGAATGGAGCAGATGGAAGCTAATGACTTTGTGAAAAATCAAGAAATTATAAAACAAAATCAAAGGAATGAAAAAATAGTAGACAATGTGAAATATCTCACTGGAAAAACAAGTGACCTGGAAAATAGATCCAGGAAAGACAATTTAAAAATTATAGGGCAACCTGAAAGGCATGATTTAAAAAAAAGAGCTAAACATTATCTTTCAAGAAATTATCAAGGAAAACTTTCCTGTTATTCTAGAACCAGAGAGTAAAATAACAATTGAAAGAATCCACCAATTATCTCCTGAAAGAGATCTCAAAAGGAAAACTTCTGGAATATTGTTGCCAAATTTCAGGGCTCCCAAATCAAGTAGAAAATATTGCAAGCAGCCAGAAAGACACCATTTGAATATTGTGGAAATACAATCAGGATAACACAAGATCTAGCAGCTTCTACATTAAGGGATCAAAGGACTTGGAACACGATATTCCAGAAGTCAAAGGAACTAGGATAAAACCAAGAATCACCTACCCAGAAATCACCCTACCCTGAGTATAATACTTCATGGGAAAAATGATAATTCAATGAAATAGAACACTTTCAAGAATTTTTGGTGAAAATATCAAAGCTGGATAGAAAATTTGACTTTCAAACACAAGAATCACGAGAAGCATGAAAAGGTAAACAGGAAAGAGAAATCATAAGGGACTTACTAAAGTTGAACTGTTTGCATTCCTACAGGGAACAATCATATTTGTAACTGTTCAGACTTTTCTCAGTAGTTGAGTAGTTGGAGGGATTATAGCCACACAGACAGAAGGTACAGGGAAGGCATGATATCTAAAACAAAATATTAAAGGATGAGAGGGGAATATATTGGGAGCAGAAAGGGAGAAATATAATGGGGCAAATTATCTCACATAAAACAGGGAAGGAAAAGCTTTTTCAGTGGAAGGGAAGGGGTAGGGGGTGAGAGGGAAAACGTGAACCTTACTCTCATCATACTTGGCTTAAGGAGGGAATAACATGCACACTCAATTTGGTATCAAAATCTGTCTTGCACTATAGGAAAGTAGGGGAGAAGGGGATAGGCAGAATGTGGGGGGAATGATAGAAGGGAGGGCAAATGGGAGGAGGGAGTAATTAGAAGCAAATATTTTTGAGGAAGGATAGGCTCAAAGGAGAGAATAGAATAAATGAGGGACAGGATTTGATGGAGGGAAATATAGTTAGTCTTTCACAATATGACTTTTATGGAAATCTTTTGCATAACTGCACAAGAATAGTATATATCAAATTGCTTGCCTTCTCAGTGGGAATGGGAAGGGAGGGAAGAAGGAGAGAGAAGGGAGAGAAGTTGGAATTCAAGGTTTTAAAAATGAATGTTAAAAATTGTTTTTACAAGCAACTGGGAAATAAGATACATAGGCAATAGGGTATAGAAATATATTTTGCCCTACAAGAAAATAGATGGGATGGAAATAAGAGAACAGAGGGTTTTGAAAGAAGGAAGGGCAAATTGGGGGAAGGGGTAATCAAAATGCATGCTATCTTCAGGTGAGCAGAGGGGAGAGATGGAGAGAAAATTTGGAAATCAAAATCTTGTGGAAATGAATGTTGAAAACTAAAAATTAATTATATAAAAAAATAAAATGGTATTTACATAAATAAGATCAGATCTAAAGAACTGAAAAAAATAGCAATTTCTCATGGATAGGCTGAGCCAATATAACTAAAATGGTAATTCTAAATTAATTTACCTATCAATCAAACTACTAAAAGAATATTATATAGAGCTAGAAAAAACAACAAAATTCACCTGGAAGAACAAAAAATCAAGAATACAAGGGAATTAATGAAAAAAAACAAAGGAAAGTGGCTCAGCAGTATCAGATCTCAAACTGCATTACAAAGTGGTAATCATCAAAACAATCTGGTACTGGCTAAGAAATAGAATGGTAGGTCAATGGCTTAGATTAGGTATACAATACATAGGAGTAAATGACCATAATAATCTAGTATTTGAGAAATGCAAAAATCCAAGCTTATAGGACAAGAACTCCCTCTTTGACAAAAATTGCTGGAAAAACTGAAAAGTAATTGGGCAGAAATTAAATATAGATCAATACCTTACCCCTGTGCACCAAGATAGGGTCAAAATAGCATAAAGGGTAATGCCATAAGCAAATTAGGGAATTATGCAATAGTTTGCCTGTCAGATCTATGAACAAGGGAAGCATTCATGACCAAAAAATAGAAAGAGAGCATTACAGAATGTAAAATGTGTAATTTTCATTACATCAAAATAAAAAGATGTTACCCAAACAAAAGCAATGCAGCCAAGATTCAAAGGAAAGCAGAAAACTGGGGAAAATTTTATAGTGAGTTTCTCTGATAAAGTCCTCAATTCTCAAATATATAGTGAACTGAGACAAAATTATCAGAATATAAATCATTCCTCAATCAACTGATAGTCAAAGAATATGAACAGGCAGTTTTCAGAAGAAATACAAATTACAGTTATATAAAATTCTCCAATATATTTTGTGCAGAGTTGTTACTTAGTCCAATCATTCTGGAGAACAATTTGGAACTATTTTCAAAGGGTTATGAAACTGAATATGCCCACTGAAACAGCAATATCACTACTAAGTCTGTATCCCTAAGAGATTACAAAAAAGAAAAGGACCTAGATGTACAAAAATATTTATAGCAGTTCTTTTTTTTTGGTGAGAAAGAATTGGGCATTAAGAAAATGGTAATCAATTAGTGAATAACTTAAAAAGTTGTCATATGTTATTGCGGTTGTGATGGACTACTATTGTGCTATAAATGATGAGGTATAGGTTGCTTTCAGAAAAATCTGTAAAGACTTCCATGAACTGAGGCAAAGTGAAGTGAACAGAACCAGGAGAACTTTGTACATTATAGTAGTAACATTGTGAATGACTGTAAATGACTTAGTTGTTCTCAGTAGCACAATTCCAAAGGACCCATGATGAAAATGCTATATATTCAGAGTAAGAGCTGACAAGAGTATGAATTCAGATTAAAGTATGATTTTGTAAAAAAAAAAAATCTTTATATTATTTCTTTCAGGTTTTTTGTTACGTGTTTTCTTTCACAATATGACTAATGTGGATATGTGTTTTGCATCGACTGAGTGAGAGAGGGAAAGAATTAAAAACTCAAAACATTAAAAATGAATGTTATTGTTTTTCCATATAATTGAAAAATAAAATAAGAAAAAAAGTTGAAGGACTGGAAAAAACTGTATCAGGAAAACAAATCTGGTAGCTTTATGTAAGGTGGCTTACATCAGGAGAAAACTGGAAGTGAAAAAATATTAGGAATCTAGACAAGAGACTAAAAAAACTGAATTGGGCATGATAGAAGTAGGAATGGTGAGGAGAGATTCTCAGAAGTATAGAATCTCACAGTTTGAAGGCAGTTCAAAGACTGTTCTATCCAAATAATACATGAACAAGGATCCCCAACAATCCCAACATTTCTAAGAATCATTCAACCTTTGCTTTGAAGACCTTCACTGTGGGGTAGCCTATGACCTCTGGAGGCAGCCCATTCTACTTTGGGATAGCTATAATTTTTAGGGAGCTTTTCCTGACATCAATCTTAAGTTTTCTTTTTTTGGAATCTCCACCCATTGCTCTGTGCCAAGCAAAGATATGTCTAATCCCCTTCTCTTTGAAAGTCCTTTGAACAGTCTAAGAAAACTATCAGGTTCCTGCTGAGTCTAATATTCTTTAGGCAAAATCCTCTCTTCTTTCCACTAATCCTCATATATCTTGAGCTTGAGGTCTTTTCTCAATTTGATTGTCTTTTTCTGCACACCTTTCAGATGATCAATGTCCTTAAACTATCATTTCTGTAATGGAACAAAATATTTCAGATTTAGCCTATGCAGCAGAGAGTACAAGAGGGCTACAACTTCCTTTCTCTAGATACTCTATTTCTTAATGCTATACAATATCACAATAACTTATTTTCTGGCACTATTGCATTATATTGTATTTGTAATCCACTAGAACTCCCAATTTTTATCATGCTGGGTCAATTTTCAAACTCTACACAACCCTTTATGTTTGTCCTTATCAAATTTCCTTTTATCAGATTTAGTCCAATGTTCTAGGTTCAGAAATGGGCAGAAATAACATTGTTTAGAGATAAGAAATTGATTATATATGTTATGCTGAAGAAGAGGAAGGAGTCAGATATTTTACCAACATTTTGAATATGAATGTTTGGGATAATGGTGGTAGTATTAACAGAAACATGGAATTCAGGAAGTGGTAAAAGTCTAAGGGAGGATCTACAGGTACTGTCACTGGCAACTTGGAGAGAATAATAAAGATCTCAGAAGGTTTTTCTTAAAATACTGACTTTGTGGCCCAGATTCATCAATTTATCTTCATATGAAGCTTGTAATATTATTAAGACCTCATGCACTTTTCAGTATGACCTACCACACAGGAATTCCTGGGGCCTATATAATGTAGGGCAATGCAGATTCATATAGGGAAACCTACATTGAAATAGAAGACCCCAAGGCCATACTACCACATAGCTCCTCTTCTTTCTCTCCTTTCAAACAAACAATTGTATATATTTAGAAGGAAGGTCAAATATTATAAAATACCATCATCAAATATTATCCCAGAAATTCTGGCTCTTGCTAAATTAAATTCAGCCTACAGCCAGTCTCACAGTGCGTAAGAAACATCAGTCCTCATTAACTTCATCAGATGCATTCCTGTCCTCCAACCTCCAACGTGCACGATGACTTTTCCTTTTTTCCTTTATGATCAATAATAAAATTTATCTCATTGTCAGATAGTCAAAAATGATTGGTCTTAGAAATAGCCTTTGATTTGTAGCATAATAATTTCTAGATTTAAAGCTTCTGCTTTTATTAAAAGACAACTTTGATTAATGAGATCAAACAGAGATTGCACCACTGAAAAAATTGTGTCTGATGGAGATTGTATTTTTCTGAAGTGTTCTAGGGTAATGGAGACCATTTTTTTGAAAGATTCTAGTGTAATTTTTTTCTCTACTTCCTTTCAAAACATTCAAAGACTAAGTTTATTTCTTCTGTTTTCTCACATTAACTTAGCATGGGCTTCACAAAAGAAAAAAAACATTCAACTATTCAGTGGCTTCCTCACTTTAAGACAAACTTTTCTTTGGGAACACTTTGGGATTCAATTTTAATCTCGGAATCTCAGTTTAAGAGCTGATAACCAGATTGTTTGGTATCTTCAATTTGTTTGTTTAAAAGCAATTAGCAACAAATGGAACTTAAATTCCTCCTTGTGGAATTATTTAAATTCACAGGAATTTTTCACTTTAATTTTTTGTGTACTCTTTCCCTAAGTTATTATCTTAACACTGATGACTTTTACTAAATCTCTCTTGATCAGATCCCATTATCAATAAAACAGCTCTTAAAACTTTACAAAATGTACTGGTTTTCCCCAAGCTCATCAAAATACTCAAAAAACATTCAAATCAAAATCTAGAAATTTTCAGTAGAGAAATTACCTCCAGTATAATTTTTTAAAAAGTCAACAAATTTAATCTCTAATTGGTTTTTGTGCCTATCTTTCATGTATGTAATTTCCAATGTGGCCAGTGTTGGAAATATACATAGAGAAGGGAGACTTGTCTGCTCTGAATTCTATTAAAAGTTTTAACTTTTACAGTCTTTTTCTATTGGTTGATCAAGCTAGGGACAGAAGCAGGGAGAGAGGAGAAACATAGTTTGAACCATCATGATATAGAGCAAAACAGATACTTAAAAATACCTGCTGGCATAGATTAACTGAAATCACAGAAAAGACTGACTCACCCCTTAACTCTCAGGCTATAAATTTCCATTTGATCATAGTGGAAGAAGAATAGGGGAGAGAAAAAAAATATGAGGGTACAATCAGAATAGGATAGTCAGAAGTGGTCATTTTAAGAATCAGTGGGCATGTCTCATCAGCTCACACCATTGTTTATTTGTTTTAAGTGGATTGTTCAGTGGGCAGTTTTCTAATGAGAAATGATCAAAAGCATCAAATTCAGGCTAAAATAACAAATAATTGAGATCCTAACAATTTTGGAGCTACGGTCACTTAATTTAACAGCACATGCCTTTTTCATCCCCCTTTGAACCTTCAGGCTACCTTGATGCCAACATTTCACTAATTTTTCCTGGTGGGTTGGATCTCTTTAGGAATACTTCTTTCTGCTTCCATCTTTCCCTTTAAAGGGATGTTAACTGGGCAACCAATAGCAGATGATCACAAGTGGACCTGGGAAGGAGTAAACTGGCTAGAATCACAACCCTGAAAAACTAAGTAAAATCCTTCCAGGGGGGAAAAATGAGTATTTAGTGAAATAGTGGATTTTCAAGAATTCCTGATGAAAATACCAGGACTGTGCAAGCAGTTAGAAAGAAACAATTCAAGTATTGTGGAAATACAATCAGGATAACACAAGATCTAGCAGCTTCTACATTAAGGGATCAAAGGGTGTGGAATAGGATATTCCAGAAGTCAAAGGAACTAGGACTAAAACCAAGAATCACCCACCCAGCAAAATTGTGTATAATACTTCAGGGGAAAAAATTGTCTTTCATGAAACAGAGGACCTTCAAGAATTCTTGATGAAAAGATTAGAGCTGAAAAGAAAATTTGACCTTCAAACACAAGAATGAAGAGAAGCGTGAAAAGGTAAACAGCAAAGAGAAGTCATAAGACACTTACTAAAGTTGAACTGTTTACATTCCTATATGGAAAGACAATATTTGTAACTCTTGAAACTTTTCAGTATCTGGGTAGTTGGTGGGATTACACACACACACACACACACACACACACACACACCACAGAGTGAATTGAATAGGATGGGATCATATCTTTAAAAAATGAAATTAAGTGGTGAGAGAGAAATATATTGGGAGGAGAAAGGGAGAAATGGAATGGGGCAAATTATCTCTCATAAAAGAGGTAAGCAAAAGACTTTTCAAAGAGGGGAGGTGAGAGAAAAACATGAAACTTACTCTCATCACATTCGACTAAAGGAAGGAATAAAATGCACACTCATTTTGGTATGAAAACCTATCTTACAATACAGGAAAGTGGGAGAGAAGGGGATAAGCAGGGTGAGGGGGGATGATGGAAGGGAGGGCAGTAGGAGGAGGGAACAATTTGAAGTCAACACTCTTGGGGAGGGACAGGATCCAAAGAGAGAACAGAAGCAATGGGGGGCAGGATAAGATGGAGGAAAATAGAGTTAGTCTTATCCAACATGACTATTATGGAAGTCATTTGCAAAACTACACAGATATGGCCTATATTGAATTCCTTGCTTCCCAAAGGGAATGGGTGGGGAGGCAGGGATGAAGAGAAGTTGGAGGTCAAAGTTGTAGGCACAACTGTCGAGCATTGTTCTTACTACTAGGAAATAAGAAATACAGGTAATAGGGTATAGAAAGTTATCTGGCCCTACAGGACAAAAGAGAAGATGGGGACAAGGGAAGGGAGGGATGTTAGAAGACAGGGCAGATTGGTGATAGGGGCAATTAGAATGCTTGGCGGTTTGGGCTGGGGAAAGGGGAGAAATGGGGAGAAAATTTGGAACCCAAAATTTTGTGAAAATGAATGTTAAAAGTTAAATAAATAAATAAACAATATAAAAAATTAAAAAAAGTGATAAAAATCTAAAATGAAATATAGTAGTACCAGTTAATACCATGAAGGAAAACAGTGCTATACATTTTTATGTTTCTATTTTTATTGTAAACTTAATAGTTATAAAAATGCAAGCATTTTAATAAACAAAGTGAAATAAAAATAAAAAAAAAAGAAAAAGAAAATACCAGGGCTGAATAAAAAATGTGACTTTCCAATACAAGACTCAAGAGAAGCATAAAATGGTAAACAGGAAAGAGAAATCATAAGAGTTTCATTAATGTTAAACTCTTTACCTTCCTACATGGGAACTCCTACCATGCAACTTCTAAGAATCGTATCACTATTAAAGCAGTTAGTAGGAGGATACACAGACAGAGAGCATGAGTGGACTTGATTTGACTATAATGGGATATCTAAGAGAATAAAATTAAAGGATGAGAAAGAGGTATACCTGAGGAAAAGGAGGAAAGGAGAGATAGAAAAAGATAAATTATCTCACATAAAAAAAGGCCCCAAAAGGTACACAATGGAGGGGAAGATTGGAATGGGTGGATGACATGTGAGCCTTAGCCTTATCAGAATTTGTTAAGTGAGGGAATATTATGCATACTTATTTGGGTATAGAAATTTTTCTTAAGCTACAGGGAAGTATGAGGGGTAAGGGATAAGGGCAGGGGGGCAGGGAAGGCCTGACAGAATGGAAGGTAGTTTGGGGGAAGTGATGGGCAGAAGCAAAACACTTTCCATCCTCAATTTTTTTTTAACATTTTTATTTAAAGTTTTGAGTTTCAAATTCTGTCCCTCTCTCTCTTCCCTGTCTCCCCCCAACCTGAGACAGTAAACAGTTGGATATAGGTTATACAATCCCAAAGGGCAAATTATGAAGCATACTATCCACTTGCAGAGAAAGAACTGATATTGATTGAATACAGACTGAAGTGTGCTATTTTTCATTTTTTCTTTAATTCTTTTTCTTTTATTTCAATCCTCTTGTACAAAATGGCTAATATGAAAATGATTTATGTAACTGCAAAGCACTTTTGAGAAGGTATACAAGGCAAAGGGAGAGGGAAAGAAGCATAAACAGGAAAAAAATAGGATAGAGGGAAATACACATGTAGTAATCATAACTGTGAATGTGAGTGGGATGAACTCATCCATAAAAGTGAATTGAATAGAAAAATGCATTAAAACCCAGACATTCCCAATATATTATTTATAGAAAACACATTTGAAACAGATAGACATACATAGAGTAAAGGTAAGGGGTGGGAGCAGAATCTATTATTCTTCAGCTGAATTAAGAAAAAAAAATCATGGATCTCAATCATGATCTCAGACAAATCAAAAGCAAAAAATAAATCTAATTAAACGAGATAAGCAGGGAAACTACATTTTGCTAAAAGGTACCATAGACAATGCAGAAATATCAATACTAAACATATGTGTACCAAATGGCATATCATCCAAATTCTTAAAGTAGAAAATAACTTACAGGAGGAAAAGATAGTAGAACTATAGTAGTAAGGGAAACTTAACTTTGTCCTCTCAGGACTAGATAAATCTAACCAAAAAAATAACCAAGAAAGAAATCAAGGAGATGAGTAGAATTTTAGAAAAGTCAGATATGATAGACCTTTGGAGAAAATTGAATGGAAATAGACAGGAATATACCTTTTTCTCAGTAGTACATGGCACCTACACAAAAATTGACCATGTATCAGGGCATGAAAACCTCACAAACCAAATGAAGAAAAACAGAAATATCATATCATTTTCAGATCTTAATGAAATAAAAATTACATTCAATAAAGGTCTGTATCACCAAAGCAACATTCACAACACTGGTGGTGACTATGAATATGCCAGAGTAGTTCTCAATCACAAAATATAACAGACTCTCCATATAAAAGTCATAGTGACCAGAAGTCAATATAGGTTATCACCGCAGTAGACAAAGCCATTTCCAAGTCTCCCACCCTATGCTGGCACCTTCCCACAAACAAACACTAAGGAGCCTCAACTGTGCTGTCCTATCTTTGTCCTTCCCAGCTAATTATGCAAAAATATAAAAAACCCATTCAAATCATTAGTATTTCTATATATTACCAACAAAGTTCAGCAGCAAAAGATATAAAGAGAAATTCCATTTAAAATAACTACAGACAACATAAAATATTTGGAGTCATTTTGCGTGGACAAACCCAGGAAGTATATGAAAAAAATATTAAAATTATAATAATAAATAAATTATTTATAAAACATTTCACATAAATAAGTCAGATCTAAACAATTGAAAAAATGTTAATAGGACAAGTTAATATATTCAAAATGGTAATTCTACCTAAATCAATTTATTTATTCAGTGTCATACAAATTAAACAACTAAAAAATTTTTGTATAGAGCTGGGAAAAAACATAACAAAATTCATCTGGAAGAACAAAAATCACAAATATCAAAAGAATTAATGAAATAAAAATGTGAAGGAAGGTGGCCTAGCAGGACCAGATTTCAAACTGCATTACAAAGTGATAATCATCAAAACAATCTGGTACTGGTTAAGAAATAGAATGGTGGACCAGTGGGTTAGATTAGGTACACAATACACAGATGTAAAAGACCATAGAAATCTAGTGTTTCAGAAATGCAAAGACCCAAGCTTGTAGAACAAGAACTTCCTCTTTGACAAAAATTGCTGGAAAAGTGGAAAGCAGTTGGGCAGAAACTATGTATAGATCAACATCTCACACCATATAACAAGGTATGGTCAAAATGGGTACATGATTTAGCCATAAAGAGTGATACCTTAAGCAAATTAAGGGAGCATGAAATAGTTTACTTGTCACTACTATGGATAAGAGAACAATTTATGACCAAAGAATAGATAAAGAACATTACAGAATGTAAAATGGATAGCTTTGATTCCATTAAAATAAAAAGATTTTGTGCAAACAAAAGCAAAGCAGCCAAGATTAGAAGGAAAGCAGGAAACTGAGAAAAGAATTTTGAGTGAGTTTCTCTGATAAAGAACTCATTTCTCAAGTGTATAGAGAACTGAGTCAAAATTGCAAGAATACAAGTCATTCTTCAATTGATAAATGACCAAAGAATAAGAAGTTTCCTGAAGAAGAAATCAAAGTTATCTCTGAAAAAAAGCTCTAAATAACTACTAATTATAGAAAGGCAAGTTAAAACAATTCTGAGGTACTCTTCACACCTATCAGATTGGTTAAGATAACAGAAAAGAATATTGGAAGGGATATAGAAAAACTGGAACACCAATATATTTTGGAGGGATGTTGTGAATTTCTAACCATTTTTGAACACAATTTGGAACTATGCTCAAAGTGCAATGAAATTGAACATACTTATTGAAACAGTAATATCACTGCTAAATCTGTATCCCTAAAAGATTTTAAAACAATATTAATTTTTAGATTTCAACATTTACTTTTATAAGATTGTGAGTTTTAAATTTTCTTCCCCTCTCTCCCTTCCCACCTCCTCAAGATGGCATACAATCTGATATAGGATATACATGTACAATCATATTAAATGTATTTCCACATTAGTCATGTTGTAAGGAGGAATCAGAACAAAAGGGAAACACCATAAGAAAGAAAAAAAGAGAAAATAGCATGCTTTGATCTGCATTCAGACTTCATAGCTCCTTCTCTGGATGTGGATAGCATTTTTCATCATGAGTCCTAAGAGATTTTTTTTTTAAAGGAAAAGCACCTAAATGTACAAAAATATTTATGACAACTCTTCTTTTGGTGGCAAAAAATTGTACATTCAGGTAATGCCTATCAATTAGGGAATGGCTGAACAAGTTGTAATATGTGATTGTGATGGAATACTTTTGTGCTATAAGCCATGAGGAACAGGATGTTTCTTGAAAAACCTGGAAAGACTTCCCTGGATTGAGGCAAAGTGAAGTGAGCAGAACCAGGAGAACATTGTATATACTAATAGCAATATTGTGCAATAAGCATCTGTGAATGACACCTATTATGATACAGTGACCTGGACAATTCCAAAGGACTTATGAGAAAAAACACTATCTACCTTCAGAGAATGAACTGACAGAGTCTGAGTGCAGATTGAAGCATACTTTTTTTTTTAATATACATTTATTTATTTAATTTTTACATTGATTTTCACAAAATTTGGGGTTCCAAATTTTCTCCCCTTTTATCCCCTCCCCCCCACCCCAATACACCAAGCATTCTAATTTTCCCTATCATCAATCTGCCCTCTCTTCTATCATCCCTCCCTTCTCTTGTCCCCATCTTCTCTTTTCTCCTGTAGGGCCAGATGACTTTCTATTCCCCATTAACTGTATTTCTTATTTCCTAGTAGCAAGAACAATACTCAACAGTTGTTCCTAAAACTTTGAGTTCCAAATTCTCCCCATCTAGTGGAGTAGAAAGACTCATATATGCTAGTTCCGAACCCACAGCCCATAAATTTCCGGAAAAAAAAAAACTCCCCACAAATTCTGGAGCAGTGAAACCCATGCAGCAATGGAGGGGTAGGAGATTTCCGTTCCAGAGAGCCCTGAAAAACTGACCCCAAAGGTCCATCGCCCACCGAACAGTGGAGCCAACCCCTGCGCTACCCTGGCCACACAGCCCAAGAGGAGCAGATTGGAGCAGGCTTCAGAGATGGAACCTCCAGTGGCCGCAAAGGTCCCTCCACCCACAGGCACTCCAGGTCAGTGAGAGAGACTTCTGGGCTGGCTGAGAGGGGAGCAGGGTGTCTCCGTGACTCGGGCCCCCTCGGGAGGCAGTGGCACAGGCAGCGGCAGCCCGGGACTCCCAGAGCAGGCAGGAGCTCCACTCCATTACTGAAGATCTCTGCACAAACCCGCTGAGGGAACTGAGCCTGGGAGGCGGCCCTGCCCCCACCTGAGCACCAGAACTTCAGCTCACATTGAATAGCAGCCGTGCCTGCTGTGGAAAACCCTGAGGCTGGGGAGCAGCATTTGAATCTCAGACCCCAAACACTAGTTGGGCAGATGTAGGCAGGGGTGCAGAGGAATCTCAGAAGTCAAGTAACTGGCTGGGAAAATGCCCAGAAAAAGGAAGAAAAATAAGACCATAGAAAGCTACTTTCTTGGGGAAGAGATGTTCCTTCCTCCTTTCATTTCTGATGAGGAAGTACAATGCCTGCCATCAGGGAAAAATGTAGAGGTCAGGGACTCTCTATCCCAGACATCTGAGGTGGATGTCTGGTGGGTTCAGGCCATGGAAGAGCTCAAAAGGATTTTGAAAATCAAGTTAGATAGGTGGAGGAAAAACTGGGAAGAGAAATGAGAGAGATGCAAGAAAAGCATGAAAAACAGGTCAATACCTTGGTAAAGGAGACCCCAAAAAATGCTGAAGAAAATAACACCTTGAAAAATAGGCTCACTCAATTGGCAAAAGAGGTTCAAAAAGTCAATGAGGAGAAGAATGCTTTCAAAAGCAGAATTAGCCAAATGGAAAAAGACGTTCAAAAGCTCACTGAAAAAAATAGTTCTCTCAAAATTAGAATGGAACAGATGGAGTCTAATGACTTTCTGAGAAACCAAGAAATCACAAAACAAAGAATGAAAAATTCTTTCTACTCCACTATCTTGGCTCCTCCCCGAAGCATACTTTTTTTTAAAAAAAATTATTTTTCTTGTTTTTGGAGGGGTTTTGGTCTTTATTTTTTTTCACAACATATCTAATGTGAAAATGTGCAATGAGAGAGGATGGAGTTAAGAATTTGGAACTCAAAATTCTTAAAATGGATGTTATAAATTGTTTTTTACATGTCATTGAAAAATAAAAAAATAATACATTTTAAAAATAAAATTATAAAAATAAAAAATAAAAATAAATAAAAATAAAATAGTTGAAGGACTGGCGTAAAGAGTATCAGGAAAACAAATCTGATAGCTGCATGTAAGGTGGTTTATATTAGAAGAAAATTGGAGTTGAGAGGCATTAGTAAGATCATATAGACAAGAGTTTAGAAAAAAACTGAATCTGGCATCATAGAAATAGGACTAGTTAGGAGAGATTCTTAAAAATCTCAGAGTGTGAAGGTACCTCAAAGGCTAACCTATACAACTGATCCATGAACAAAAAATCTCCCAAATTCTGAGGATTCTTGGCTTGGAATCATTCTTAAACTTTACTTTGAAGACTTTTCCTGGGGGGAAATTGTGACCTCTGGAGGCAGCTCACTCTACTTTGGAATAGTCTAGTTTTGGAGAGCTTTTCCTGATATCAGTTATAAAATTTTCTCTTTGCAATCTTTTCCCATTGCTCCTTAACAAGCAAAGACATATCTAATCCTCTTCTCTTTGAAAGTCCTTCAAACAGTGTAAGAATACTATCATATTCTTGCCAAGTCTAATATTCTCCAGGCAAAATCCTCTCTTCTTTCCACTAATCCTCATATATCATGATCTTATGGTCTTTCCTCAATTTGGTTGCCTTCATCTGGACACCTTCCAGATAATCAATGTCTTTCAACTATCACATCTAGAATGTAACAAAACCCCTTAAGGTTAGTCTAGCCAGTAGAGAGAATAAGATAGCTACAGTTCCCCTTGTCTAGATAGTATATCTCTTGATGCAGCCCAATATCATAGTAATTCTTTTTTTTTGGTTGTCACATCACACTATTGTATCATACTGAGCTTGTAATCCACCAAAACTCCCGTGATGGTGAACATATATTTAGCCATGCTGGGTCAATTTTCAAACTCTAACCCTTTATGTTTGTCATAATCACATTTCCTTTTTATCAGATTTAACCCAGTGTTTTAGGTTCAGAATTGGGCAGAGGCGGCATTGATTGGACATAAGAAATTGATTATATGTGTCCTTTTGAAGAAGAGGAAGAAGTCAGATATCTCACCAACATTTTGAATATAAATTCTTGGAGTAATAGTGGTAGTATTAACAGAAATATGGAATTGAGGATTTGATACACATTTAAAAGAGATTTTATAGATTCTGTCACTGGCAACCTGGAGAGAATAATGATCTCAGAAGGTTTTTTCTAAAACACTGATTTTTGTCACCCAGATTTATCAATTTATCTTCATATAAAATATTCTTAAGACCTCATGCACTTTCAGTATGATCTACCACACAAGAATTCCTGGGGCCTATAGGACATGGTGGAACACAGAGACATCTAAGGGAAAACCACATTAGAACAGAAGACCCCAAGGCCATACTATCACATAGTTAATCTTCTCTGCTTTCAAACAAGTCATCGTATAGATTTAGGAGGAAGATGAAATGTTATCAAATACTACGATCAAATACCAGAGATTCAGTTTCTCCCTAACTTAATTTCAGCCTGCAGCCAGTCTCAGAGTGGGTAAGATGCTTCAGTCCTCATTAATGTTATCAGAGGCACTCCTGCAGTCCAACCTCCAGCATGCACAATGACTTTTCCTTATCCTTTATGATCTATAATAAAATTTGCTTCATTGTCAGATAGTCAACAGTGATCGGCCTTAGAAGTGTCCTTTGATTTGTAGCATAATAATTTCTAGATTTAAAGCTTCTGCTTTTATTAAAAGACAATTTTGATTAATTGAGATCTAACTCTGATTGCACCACTGAAAATAATTGTATCTGATGGAGACTGTATTTTTCTGAAGGGTTCTAGGTGTAACTTTTCCTCTATTTCCTTTCAAAGCACACTAAGTCCATTTCTCTCTCTGGGAGCACTTTGGGATTCACCTTTAAATCTGGGAGTCTCAGTTTCAGAGCTGATAGCAGAGATTGTTTGGTGCCTTCAGATTAATTGTTTAAAAGCAGTAAGCCAAAGAAGGGTCTTAAACTCTGAATTGTAGAATTATTTAAAATCACAAAAGCTTTACTCTAATTTCTCCTGTACTTCCTCCCCAAGTTCTTCTCATCTTAACACTTCTCTGAATTTTACTGAATCTCTCTTGAACAGATCTCATGATTTTAAAATAGTTCACTTTACAATGTTTACTGGCTCTCAAAAACTCATCAAAATAATCATAAAAATATTCAAATCATAATTTAGAAAATTTCAGGAAAGAAGTTACACCAGTTTTTTTAAAGACAAATTTAATCTTTAATTAATTTTTGTAACTTTCATCTCTGCAATTTCTAATGTTGCCAGTGTTGGAAATAGTTATAGAGAAAAGAGATTGGTATTCTCTGAAGTCTTTAGAAAATTCTAATTTTTGTAGTCTTTTTCTATGGGTTGATCAGGTCAAAAGAAAAAGAATAGTTTGAAATACCAGGATATAGAACAAAACAGATACTTGAAAACATCTGCTGGCATAGATGAACAGAAAGCCCAGATAAGACAGACCCTTACTACAGCCCTGAGACTCTAAGTCTCAGGTTGTAAATTTCTATTTGATCATAGTAGAGGAGGAATGGGGAAGGAGCAAAAGATAAAGGTACAATCAGAACAGGATAGTCTAAAGTGATAATTTTAAAAATCAATGGGCATGTCTCATCAGCTCACACCATAGTTTATTTGTTTTGAGTGAGATTATTTAATCAGCAGTTTTTTAATGTGCAAAAATCAAAAACAACAAATTCAGGCTAAAATAGTCCATTACCTGGGTCCCTAGCAGTTTAACACCAGTCATCAGTTAGTTTAACAGAATATGCCTTTGTTATGCCTGGTTGAACTTGAGGGTTACCTTGACTCCAGGATTTCAGGGATTTTTTTTCAGGGATCCCTGTAGGAATACTGCTTTCTATCTCCACTGTTACTCTTAAATTTTATTTATTTATTTTAAGTTTTCAACATTCATTTCCACAAAGTTTTGAGTTCCAAATTTTCTCCCCATCCCACCCCTTCCTCCACCTCAAAACACTGAGCATTCTATTTACTCCTATCACCAATCTACCATCCCTTCTAACATCCTTCCCTTCCCTTATCTCTATCTTCTCTTTTGTCCTGTGGGGCAAGATAAATTTCTATACTCCATTATCTGTTTTTCTTATTTCCCAGTTGTATGCAGGATCAATACTCAACAGTTGTTCCTAAAACTTTGAGTTTCAACTTCTCTTCCTTCCTCCCTCTCCACTCCTCCCCATTGGGATGGTAAGCAATTCAATATAGGTCATATCTGTGTAGTTTTGCAAATGACTTCCATAACAGTCATGTTGTGTAAGACTAACTATATTTCCCTCCATCCTATCCTGCCCCCCATTTCTTCTAGTCTCTCTTTTGACCTTGTCCTTCCCCAAGAGTGTTGGCTTCTAATTGCTCCCTCCTCCCATTGTCCTCCCTTCCATCATTTCCCCCTTCTCTGCTTTTCCCCTTCTCCCCCACTTCCCTGTATTATAAGATAAGTTTTCATACCAAAATGAGTTTGCATTTTATTCCTTCCTTCAGTCAAATGTAATGAGAGTAAGCTTCCCTTTTCTCTCTCTCCTCCATTGAAAAATCTTTTTCTTGCCTCTTTTATGAGAGATAATTTGCCCCATTCCATTTCTCCCTTTCTTCTCCCAATGTATTCTTCTCTCATCCCTTAATATCATTTTTTTAGATATGATCCCATCCTATTCCACTCACCTTGTACTCTCTGTCTCTGTCTCTCTTTATATATATATATATATAAACAGCTCATCTAACAATAAGTCAACATAGCATCTTATAGAATGGATAGTTATCAGAATTTCCAACCTCTGTTTCTCTCAAATATCGAATGTTTCATGCAAGTTGTTAAACGCTCCCTGTTAACCATTTCTGTTTTGTCCTTTCCTATCTGAAAAAGATTCTCTTTGGAAGAGAAAAAAGAATCAAAATCAGTTAAGTATTTCTTCTTTCTCTGAATCATCCATTATCATCATCCTCTTTTTTATTAATTAATTTAGTATGAGAAACTGAAACTCAAATTTATGTGATTATAATGACCAAGCTTGGCCTTGGGAAAGAGATAAGAAAATCCAATTCCTTGTCCTCTTTGCATATTTGGAGGATTTAAGGTGCAGAATGTTGTATATATCATCAAACTTGTTGATGTGCTGGTTCATTTTGCTGAACTATTCTCTTCCTCTCTCTCTCCCCCTGCCCACCCCCCCCCCCCCATTAAAAAGTGTTGCTCTCTATTAGGGAAGGAGAGAGGGATACATTTGGAAATGAAAGTGATTTAAATACAAAAGATATCCATAAGAAGAATTTGGATTCAGTCCCCAGTTCCACAGCTTATCAATTGTGTAATCCTTAGCAAGTCAAAGACTCAGACATAGAAACTCAGAGTGAAAGGAACCTCAAAGAATACTTTTTCTAATCCTTTAAAAATTTTTTTAATCCTTCTTTAATCTCCCTTCAACCCCTAACTTGATTAAAGTAACCCCCCTTTTTGTTAGTCATATAATTAACTACTTCAGCCTTTTCTCACTCTGAACTTTAATATTCCTGACAGTATTCTTATAGTATCCTGCTGTCCTTTTATATTCATCTTATAACCTGCCCTCATTTCCAACTTCTACATGTGCCTTTCAAAAATATTAAATTGGCAGTGGCTTCCCTATGTAGTCATATTTTTTCTTAGATAGTTTCTCTTCCTCTTTCATTCCTTCTTTGAATAATTTGTATCTTCAGAATTTTCTTCCTGAAAGCCTCTCTTTCTTCTAGGGTCAGCTTCTCCTTCCAAACTGAAGCCATGGGCTGCACCTATTATTTTAGTGAACCCTTTGAAATGCACTCTCTCAGAATCTAGGGTAAATTTCAAAATTCCTTCTCTCCCCTCCCTTAGATTCTGAGGAGGGGTTATTTTCTCTTAAGGTTGTTATCAGTTCTACTTCAACATGCAGCTTCTCCTAAAGGTTCAGAATAGCATCCAGACTGGCAGTTTTATCTGCTGTTTTTTATACCTTTTGAAGACTGAAATGATCATCATGAAAGAATGACAGATCAAGTAAATATTAATGCTCCGATATTGGTAGAGAGAGACCTCTAGCAGATGTCTGGAAAACTGGTCTTCCTTCACAAGTATCAGGTTAGTTACTTGTTTTTTACCCAATATGTAGTATATTTAGAGCCTTCATTGGGCATTTGTCATTTGGGGAATTAATAACTTGGGGAGAAGGGGTGAGCAGCAACAGCCCAGAGAATAGTGTGACTGTGGAGGGTGCGTGTGTCTGCTTGGCACTGGGGAGGGAAAATGTCACAGTATAAACTACTGGAGACATTCAGAGACCCAACTAAATGGACAGGTAGCACTTTTCCCCCTCTTCCTATGATAATGCCCTCTGGCAAGGTCTTGGACACCTCTTCCTAGTAACATCTTATAATATATGCCAATTACACTATTGCTTCTGTTTTCCCCTTCTTTAGTCCTTCCCTAAATCCTTTCTACAAAGCTCTTGCTTCTGTATCCTGGATTCCCTTTTTTCTTTATACATATCTCCTATACATACATGTTTTATACATATCTTCTTCATGTATAAAATATGACTCTTCCTCACCACTTTTATACATCCTGGTTTGTTTTGTCTTGATTAAGGTACATCTTTCCATAGCTAAATTTCATTTATGAATCCCATCCCACAATGCCTTAGGGATACCTATGAGGTTGAGTTTGCCAACTTTGTTAGCTCTGCTTCACCAGTACCTTCTAGTAGTTGTATCTTGAGGGCTCAGAGTAACATACACTTTATGAAACAAGCATTTGATAAAGCTTTATTTGATACCCAATGTTTGGGCTACCAAAGAGTGGTGACCCAAACCTAACACATCTTTGTCATATACTATGAGGTACTGGTTCCCCTCCCTCCAGCCCATTCCCTTTTTCAGGTAAACTTTTTTCTGGTGCAAGATATTGGTGACTGGCAACGTGGAATGGCAGATGGCATATTAAAATGGAAGTCAGACTTGTGTACGTATCCTATTTCTAATACTTAGAAACATTGATATTAAGCTGGAAATAACTCTAGAGGACATCACATCTAACCCCTTCATTTTACAGATAATGAAACAGGCCTAGGGAGATCAAGTGACTTGCCCAAAGTCATAAAATGTTAACCCAGGTCCATGGACTCCAGAGCCAGAGCTCTACACTGCCTGCCAAGGGAGCAGGATCATACTATGAGTAAGTATGAGAATCAGGATTCAGACTCAGATCCTTCCAACTCCAGATTCAGTACCCTGTTCACTTCTGCTTCTCTTGCCTTCCAAACATATATAAGTCAGAGAAATCTATAATATACAATGTTGTAAGTCAAGGACAGGGCAGCTGGGTGGCACAGTGGATAAGGCCTGGAGTCAGAAGAACTCATTTTCCTGAATTCAGATCTGGTCTTTAACACTTACTAAATGTGTTCCCCTGGGAAGTCACTTAATTCTGTTTGCCTCAGTTTCCTCATCTGTAAAATGATCTGGAAAAGAAAATAGCAAACTACTTCACTATATTTGCCAAGAAATCCAAAGAGGATAATGAAGAGTCAAACCCAACTGAAAACAACTGAACACTACCAACAAGAAGTAGTTAGGAGGTTTAGTAGATGGTTCTAGTATTGAATTAAGGAAGATCTTAATTCTAATTCTGATTTGGGCACATACTGGTTGTGTGCCCCTGGGATAGTCATTTAACCTCTGTGAGCCTTAGTTTCCTCACTTGTAAAATGGAAATAATAATGGTACCTACCTCACAGGGTTGTTGTGAAATATCATATGGAAAGTGCTTTGCAAACCTTAAAGTACCTTGCAAACTCTAGTAAATAATATTATTAAACAAGTTGTTTCTACCCCCTACTAACCTTCAAAAGTTAGAGCTCCTGAAACTCTCACTTGAAGTCTTATCCTTGCCCAGACTCTGGAACAAATCCTCTCCTAGGGCAAGGAAACCATAAGGATCCCCAGGCCAGCAGCTCTTACTAACTCATCATTGGGAACATTTTGATGTTACTATTTTTCTGTGGTTGCTACTCTAGTGCCTTATTAATTTTGAGTTCCTTCCCTGTTCCCTCATGACTGGAATGCTCCAGGATATCTATCCTTGGCTCTCTGCTACTTAACATATGTATCTAAAGCTTGGACAAAAAAGAGGCAGTAACTAATTCATATCATGAGACATGAAGATGACCATGTGGCACCCCAGTCAACACATGACAAGGACCATGGCTGCCAGTGTTTCAAGTGCTTATATAGTGAGGACAGTAACAAAACTGTCAGCAGAATCTTTTCTTCTCTCAAACCATCTTGTAAGGACATGGACGTACTGAAAATATGGCCTTCTTGTTTGTCTATGTTATTGTTTTATTCTATATGAGAATCCCATAGGTAAGTTGAAGAGTACCATTTTTAAATAAATTCAGTACTAAAACACATAATTACTTACATGTGATGTGTTGTTTTTAAAATAATTTTTGTTATTATTTTAATTCAAATTTCAGCAAATATGATAAAATAAAAATAAAATAAAGAATAAACTGCTAAATAAAATTCTAAAACTAAACTGTTTACATTTTTAAAAACATACTTTTAACAAAATAGCTTATTTATTATTATTAACAAAATAGCTTTAACAAAATAGCTTATTTATTCTGTGTCTTCCACAATAGGAGCTCCCCACACTGATAAAATCATAGACTGAATTCCTTAAATAATTCCATTTCATTCCATTAACAACAACATACATTGCTCAGTATCCTCCAATTGTTGAGCATTTGGATTGTTTGCAGTTTTTATTATTACAAAGAAAGCATCTATTGACATTTTTCATACAGCTAAATAACTTTTCCCTTTTAAATAAGATCCTTAGGAAAGGGTAGAGGAATGCTGACTACTCTTTCTTTCCTATCACCAGCTAGTGGGAAGCAATATAGCAGTAGAATCAATAAGTATAATCAATCATGTAACTCTTGTCCTGTACCGGTTTACACTTCCAACAATAATGTAATAACAGCCCTTTTCTCCATACCATTACCAACGCTGAGTTTTATAATTTTTAATTATTTTTACAAAATTGATGTGTATTATTTCAGATCTGTTTTAATTTGAATTTTCTGACACAGTTTAAAGGAATTTAAATGAGCATTGATAAATATAATTCAAAAACTGCTCATCATATAATGTGAGGTAAAATGACTTTCCTGACATCATCTAGTCAGTAAGTGGTCAAAATAGGTCTTAAAACAATTCCAACTCTCTAGTCCTAATTCCATTGTATTCCCAAATATATCTTGGCCATTCATTCATTGGTGAATGAGTATTGCATTTATAAATACATATATCAATTCCACATAGATAACTGACAAAATTTTTCAAGCATATTAATAAAAATACTTTTGAAAAAAAGCTTTTTAAAAATATACTGATTTTATTCTGTGAAATCCTTCTATTTTTGCAAAATTACATTAATCTGTTTTTGTCTATAACAATTTTATCCATTTGTTTGATAGATTAAAATTTGTCTCTTTTCCAAAATTGGAAAGAATATTAATACAATTCTTTTTTCTTCTAATTATTTTTAGATACTAATCTAATTAGTTTTCAAATATCCTACTCATTTTCTTTTTTGTCAGACTGTTATCAGATTGTTTGAATTTTTTTCTTTTCTAGGATGTTATACTCATTTACGCATACATCTGTTACTGTGTCTAGTTTCTCAATTTTTTCCATTAATCTATTTTTCCACTACCAGGTAGACTGTTTTTAAAACTGAAAGGAAAAGCCTCATTTCTTTAATGTTTAATTGCACCTGATATGATAGCTTTTTAAAATTATTTTATGCTCTTCTGCTATATTTGGCATTAAAAAATTATATTCAATAAAAATAGCCACAGTGGTTTTTCCTGGAAATGTCTCCAATGTTCATCAATCACTTATAATGCTGATATTTGGATTAAAATTGATATTTTAAGAATTATATTTTGAAAAATCCATTTTTGAGTGTGATGTGATAACTGATATTTTAAACAGGAAAGCTTATTAAATTAAACTAGCCAAAGGCCTTTTTTGGTACTTGTTGACATAATCACATATTCTAATAATTCTTATTAGTATTATTTATTATGCTGATTTTTTCTCATATTGAAAAATCTTTACATTTCTATTATAAATGTGACCTGATTTTAATGAATTTTTCTTATATATTGTAGTATTCTATTTTCCAATATTCATATAATTGTAATGTACATTAATGATATTGATCTATAATTTTGATTTTTAGCCTTATCTTCTCCAGGTTGTATCATTTGAAGAAGTGGGTAATGTACAATTTTCTCCATGTTTAAGAACATTATAGTCTCATAGGGTTAAATAATCTTTAAAAATTTGGAAGAATTCCTTGTGACACTTTGTGTCTGGTGCCATTTTGCATGACTACTAATTAAAATGCTTCAGTTTCTTTCCATAAGATTTGTTCTGCTTAAGTTATCTATTTGTTGCTTTGTTATTTTAGGTAATTTATATTTTTGTATCCACTGAACTATTTTATAATTTTATTTTCATAAAAGCTAATGAAGTAATCTCGAACATTTTCTTAATTTTATTTTCATTCATTATAATAATTCTACTAATGTCTAATTTTTGAGAAAATTATTCTCTATTTTTATGCAGTAAATTTGTTAAACAACTTTTTTTGAAAAAAAGTCTTTGACTTTATTTGATTTATTCATTTATTTTATTAACTTTGCTAATGAATTTGTTAATCTGTTTTCAATTTTTCCAGTGTAAAAATCTCCAGATTTGTTGGGATGTGAATCTCAGCTTTTCTGCTTATTACCTATATCATCTTAGATGAGTAAATTAACATCTCTGGGCTTTAGTTTCCTAAAACATAAAATAAGAAAATTTGACTAAATGATTTCTGTGGTTTCTTCCAACTCTAGCTCTATGCTTCCAATTTCTTTATATTTAGACTCAATTTGCTGAGTTTTTACTTTTTCTCCTGTTGATATAGACAATAGAAACTGCCTTTGAGTTTTACTTTATTTTCCATGATTGTTTTTTAATTATGTATATAGGTATATGTATGTATACATACATATATATATATATACATATATACATACCACACATATACATGTGTGTTTTATTCCAAAATTCTTGGGTCATTTCTATATTTTATAGGAAAATTTTCTCAAACTATAATTCATTTTTTTTTTTGGACAGGTGATGTCTTTCTTCCTTCTGTCAGCTTGAAAGATATTTCCTTAGTTACTGTAGCATTAAGGTTTGACAATGATGTTCTCACATGATTTAAATTTTGAGATGATTCTCACTGATGTTTTATCAGTTATTTGTTTTTGATACTTTTGGGAAGTTTCCTTGTAACTGAAGTAACTGTGATCAAATTGTTTTCACCTAAGATACTGTCCTGGACTCCAAAAATTCTGAGGTTTTCTCTTTGATTCATCCTCCAAACATGTTACTCTTATCTACATTGCTTCCTGAGCTTTTTCTAATTGAATTATTTTTGAGCATGTTTTCCTATTTTTAACACTCTCTTTGCCATTTTACCTCATGTTGTATTAATCTGACTTTTAGATATTTATATTGATATCTTAAAATTCTCTACACTATTGTAAACTTTGTCAGAGTTTTTTACAATACAAAAGATTGGTGTTAGTTTCAGATATTTCTCACTTCTCTAAGGTATTATCCTTGATCTAGAATATCTATAGAAACTATACCTGACATCACCCTATATGATGCCACTGTCTCCATTTGCAACCATGTATCTCACAAAATGAAGAAAGAAAGCTTGGATTGAATGCTTAAAAAAAGATAAGAGAGTCCTTGGGCAGCAAAATGGTTCAGTACAGACAGTGCTGGGCCCGGAGCCAGACAGGCTCAACTTTCTGAGTTTGAATCTGGCCTCAAGACATTTGTTAGTTGTGTATCCCTGGGCTTAAGACTTAACCCTGTTTGCCTCAGTTTCCTCATCTGTAAAATGAGCTGGAGAAGGAAATGGCAAACCACTCCAGTATCTTTGCCAAGAAAGCTCTAAATGGGGTCACAAAGAGTCAGATATGACTGAAAACAACTGAACAACAAATACAAACATATTGAGCATCTTCTACAAGTTATCTGGGGTAACATGGATAACCCAGATCAATCTATACTCTTTCCACCTAGGGAATTATTTTTGATAATGCCAATAGCATGCCTGTTCACTAGCATGAACTTTACTAACATAGCCCATATAAACTCTGAGGATCCTCATCCTAACTCTGATTTACAAGGCTCTATCTTCCCCATCAGAGTTGTAAGAGTACCCCTAAAGAATTGGGGTCATCTTTCTCCATTGCTATAAGCTCATTCCCCCTTTCAGATATATTCTTCCCCAATATCAATCACCAAGTTATAGTTAGTCATCTCCCTTCCATCATTATCATTAACCAATTAGCATCAACTAGCTTTTACAAAAGGATATTTTCCTGCGAAGATACAGCATGATTAGAAGTTGCCAAGGATTTCCTCCGCTAAACCAGTGAATCACATTTTCCCATCTCCTACCTCAGCTGTGGAAAGAATACCTTCAGATTTAAAGCTCTCCACAAAGCATTTTCCTATGGCTCATTCAGTTCTGAAGGTGAAATGGCCCACTTCTCTCTCAGGGCTGGGTCAAAGAGGTCACTCTCCAAGGCTTTGGCTGCCTCTTTCCCTCCCCCATGCTTAGTTTTGAGCCAATCTCAACATGGACCAGAGCTTCCTGGTTTGACGCTGATTATTTCAACTTTTCAAAATCCACAAGGTCTTATGTATCTCCAAAACTTCCCCTCAAAGCAGAATGAAACATCACAAAGAGTAATTAAAACCTCAATCATAGGGACTGGCTTTGGGTGGGGAGGATTGAAGACCCTTTCCCACCCAGAGTTTTATAATATATCCCTCTCCCTAGAACATAGCCACACAAAGAAAAGAAATGCCCTGGCTACATAGTGCTCTTAGAAGCAACCTCTGCTCCAGTATAACATTCAATAACATAGCTCCTCTTCTTCATGTGGCATGAAAATCAGAAATAATGAGAATCACTGCCTGTGCTCTGAAGGAACAGCAAGGACTGTCCATTCCAAATCAACAGATCTTTCTAGAAGCTGGCTCCCTGGCTTCCCCGTGTGGTCAGGCACAGAGCATGCTGCACATATTAAGAAAGTGATCTAGTATTCTGGTATAGGGACCAATATAGCCAGGTCCCTGTTGCATTAATAAACACATAGTTTTACTAGAAAAAGAGATATGAAATAGAGGTGATCAAATATAAGGGATATCAGGAAAATTCTGGGCTCAATACAAGTGGTACAAATATGTCAAAACTGACCCTGATGCAATGAAAATTATTGTTAACAAATCTGACAATAGTATTTACAAATAGGACACATAACTTTCTTTTTTTCTGAATTTATACTTTTTTTTATTTGTGCCATTTATTGTTATATTAGTCATTTCTGGATATTCTTCTCCCCTTACCCCTTTCACACCTAGAAATTTCTCCCTCATAGTAGCAAAGAAAAAGAGTTAGCCTTTTTAGTCCCCAAGTGAACAAAAGGTAGCTCTGTGCCTCAGTGAATAGAGTGCTGTGCCTGGAGTCAGGATAGACCTGAGTTCAAATGTGGCCTCAGATACTTAGTAGCTATGTGACTCTGGGTAGTTCATTTAACTTCTGTTTACCTCAGTTTCCTCTTTTGTAAAATGGGAATTTTATAGATGTAAATTATTACCATAACAGCACCTTTCTCCTGGGGTTGTTCTGAAGATCAAAATATTTCTAAAGCACTTAGCACAGTGCCTGACACATAGTAGGTGCTATATAAGTGTTAGCTAGTATTATTTAACACAGCCAGCCAAGAAGACAATGTATGCAATATAACTCCACTAATAGTCTCCTATACTCTCCGAAAAGGAGGGGGATGTTTCATCATCTGTTCTCTGATACCACTGATCACTACAATTATTAGAGTTTGGTGCCTTTTTCGGCTTCTGTTTTTTTTTTTTAGATGTACAAAAACCCATCACTTGGTCCATCCATCCCTGCTACCTATCATTATATATGAGTGTATATGCATATATATATACATACATATATATGCATGTACACACACATATCCTCCTTTTTGTGTCTAAACTCCTTGAGAACATCATCCACAATTGGTGCCTTCATCTCATTTCCTCTCTCCTTAATTCTCTGCAGCCTAGCTTCTAACCTCATAATTCAGCTGAAACTGCTTTCTCCAAAATTATCAAGGATCTCTTAAATACTAAACCTAATGACCTTTTCTCAGTGATGGTAATGCTCAGTAAAAATGGCAGATGCTAGAGGAAGTATGGGAAAACAGACTCATGAGGGTACTATTGGTAGAACTGTGAGTGGTCCAACCATTCTGAAAAACAATTTAGATTTATATTAGAAAATTCAATAAATTGTATGTATTCTTTTACTGATGCCTCCCCTGGGATATAAAAGAGGCAAAGATCAAGATATAATAAAAACTTTGAAACACTACTTTTGCAAAGGACTGGGAACAAAATAGGTGACCATCAATTTTTTGTGACGTAGCCAATGGGGGTCTCTTTTTCATTTTTGACTATACAAATTTGTTACAAGAATTTTATTGTTTCTTTCCAAGTTTCTTTGTTTTTAGAAAAAGGCAGTTGCAGGGGGGCAGGAAGAGGGGGAAGAGGACTACATATAGAGTTGCAAAAAATAAAAAAAAAAGAAAAAAAACACATTTAAATTCCCAGAAGAAAATAGAAGGAAGTGCAAAGGGAAATGTGTTAGTTGGATAGTTTTAAAAATTACATGCTAAATTTGTTATATATTTAAAAGAAAAGATCATAGAGATTCATGGTTTTATGTCCTACTTGTACATATGGAAATGCTTAATTCATTTAGTATCTATTAAATTCAAGATAAAAAAGTAAAAATAATAAAAAAAGATAAAAATAATACACTGTTCATAGTCTATGACCATTATCTGTTGGGGAATGCCATTTGGGTGACCTATTAGAGTGCTAGACTTTGATTTGGGAAGACCTAAATTACAATGCTGCCTCTGATGCTTACTAGCTGTTTGACCCTGGATCAGTCACAACCATTTTCAGTTTATTCATCTTTAAAATGGAAATAGTAATAGCACCTACCTCACAGAGTTGTTACCACAATTAAATTGACTTGACATAGTTAAAGTGCTTTATAAGCCTTAAAACGTCTTATGAATGCTAGCTACATTATATTTGTCTTAATTCCTTATAAAACTTGAATATCAGATCTTTATCAAAATAAACTTGACTCCATCCCTTTGTGGACCAGCTGAATGACTATGAGTAATTTTTCAACTCCTCCTTCAGTTTCCTCAGAAAATGGGGCAACTATTTCTCGAGTTCTACCTGCCTTGTAAGGATGTGGTGGATAAATGGCATAATAAAAAGAGGCAGCATTTTCTTTTCCTAAGAAGAAAGGTCTAATTAAAGCTAAGGTATAATTTTCCATGCTTTTATGAAATAAAATTATACTCAGATGTTATACATTATCTCTCTTACCTTTTTATTAAGGTACCAAACCTTCCAATTTGGTTCCTTTGGTTTTATAGGTCTAAATAAACTGATGAGTCAAGGTGCCATCCCCCCATGCCTGCAATACGTTCCCTCCTCACCTCTAACTCTTAGAATCCCTACTTTCCATCAAGGCTCAGCTCAAGTACTTCCTCTAAAGCAAGACTTTCCTGATCCCGCTAGTCATCATTACTGCTTTCTCCCTCTTCAAATGAAATTGTTTTTGTGTATTTAGTTACCTGTACATTACAACAGAAAGAACACTGATCTCTGGTTAGGGAATGTGAGTTCAGATCTTTTTATGTTTATCAAAACATCTTAGATGACCTCTAAGGTCCCTTTCAGCACTAGAGCTGTGGTCCTATCTATATTTTATGCGCCCAGCTCAACAAAGTTCTTGGAGGGCTTCGAGGGTTCTTTCATTTTTGAATTTCTTCACTGCCTAGCACGTTACTTAGCACAAAGCAGGTGCAGTGAGAAGTGTGCATTTCTCCATTTGATTGTTCACAGCACACTAAAGGCTGTGATAATGTTGGGGAGAACTGATAAGGAGAATGCTCATACAGAAGGAGTATTGGCCCCAACATAGACTTTAAGAGGTGCTGACCTTGCTCCAGTCACATTCTGCTACCCTCTTGCCCCTTTCTATAGCAGCATGGTTCCCCAGATCTGTACCTACCTGTACTTTTAGCTGGATGGAGAAACAGTGATCACTCCTTCCTGAGACTTAGAGGCCTGGTACCCAGCTTGTCTGGGCCACTATGAAGTTAGGAAGTGATCTTCATTCTCTTTGTAACCAGACACCATGATGCTTAAAGTAAGTCAATGTCCTTCTAGAAGTTTACACAACACTGTCCACTGGAAGCCTATACAGGCACCCCCAGGCTTTTGCCAATCCCTGAAATCAAGCAGCATGATAGACAGGAGTCTGAAGAACAGAAGCCCTGTGGTTGTCATCCAACTGGTCAGTATCTGAGGCCAGATTCTTGAAGAGAGCCAATGACATCAGGAGAGGGCAAGAGCAAAGGACGAACATCAAACCCCAACAGAGTGAGGCCAGATTGGAACTCAGGTCTACCTGACTCCAGCCCCAGAAGTTCTATCCATTGAACAACCCAGCTGTCCATAGTTCACTTGGCTTAACTATTTTTCTTTGTTATAAGAGGGAATTCTATGACAGCAGGAAGGGTAAGCAACATCCAGAAATGACTGATGTAAAAATAAAAGATATGAATAAGACTCTTTTTAGAGACTCAGAGAAAGGAAACAATTACGTATTATATTTTTGAAGGCTAGCGTTAGGCCTATTATTTTCATTGCATCAAGGACAAGTCACTAAAGGAATTGCAATTATTTAGTCTGTAGAATGAAGACTTAGAAGGATGTTGTGATATTTAAAGGGCTGTTACATAGAAGGAGAATTATAGTTCTAGGCTTGACGTTAAGCAAAACATGGTTAACAATTAGTGTTCCAAAAGAAGAAAGGTCTGCATTAGGAGGTATGGAGTTGTCTGTCATTGAATGTCTTTTAAGGGAAGCTTCAAAAGGAAGCTTTCAAGGAAGTTGAAGAGGGAATTCCTGGTTATCTATGAGTTGGACTTGTAATAATAACAATAGCTAGCTTTTCTGTAATGCCTTAGGGTCTGCATTGGACTTTACAAATACTACCTCATTTATTCTCACAACTATCCAGGAACTAGATTCATAGATTTAGGGTAGAAAGAAACTCAAAGGCAATCTAGTCCAACACTCTACTTTTTAACAGATTAGAAAACTGCAATCCAAAAAGTCTATGTCATTTGCCAAAGTCCTCATAGTGGCATCAAAGGTCTGATTTGGATCTGTTACATCTGGCTCCAGAGCAGTATACCATGCTGCCTCCTGAGATAGCCTTTGAGCTCCTTACAAACAAAGTCTGAGATTCGGTAAACAACCTCATTGACACTCTTGAATATGTTGGACAAAAATAAATGTGAGAAGGAAAAGCAGTTAGCTGAGGCAGACAGATCTGAGTACATCATTATGGTATGGGCAGATTTGAGTAGTAAACTGTTAAGCATACTTGATTTAGAATCAGAAAACCTTGGCTCATCCTGGCTCTGATGCTTACTAGTAGTATAACCTCAGGTAACTGAGCAAGCCTCTCTATCACTTTCCCCATCTTTCAAATGAAGGAGTTAAAATGGATGATTTAATGCCCCTTATATCTTTAAATCCTGTAGTATAGACCTGGAAGGGACCTTAGAGTTCATCTAATTCAACCCACTTATGTTATAGTAAAATTAGACCCAGGGAACAGAAGTCACTTGTCCAAAGGTTGTAGTAAGTGGCACACCTGAGACTTGAACACAGAACTCTCGATTCTCAATCTCATGGGATCATGACTTCTTTAAATTTGGACAGCTAGTATAAGGTCAGTAAGAGACAGTGCCAGGACTAGAACTCAGGACTCCTGCCTCTTTCTGTGTTGCTCTTATCATTAAATCATTTCCCGTCTTGGGACTTATATTCTGTGACCTCTCCTTAGCTTTCTTTCTTTTTTTTTCTTTTTTTCTTTTCTTTCTCCTTCCTTTCTTTCTTTCTTTCTTTCTTTCTTTCTTTCTTTCTTTCTTTCTTTCTTTCTTTCTTTCTTTCTTTCTTTCTTTCTTTCTTTCTTTCTTTCTTCCTTTCTTTCTTTCTTTCTTCCTTCCTTCCTTCCTTTCCTTCTTTCTTTCTTTCTTTCTTTCTTTCTTTCTTTCTTTCTTTCTTTCTTTCTTTCTTTCTTTCTTTCTTTCTTTCTTTCTTTCTTTCTTTCTTTCTTTCTTTCTTTCTTTCTTTCTTTCTTTCTTTCTTTCTTTCCTCTGAGTTCTTTCCTCCCTTGTATTAGGCTTCAGATGTTCTGTGCTGTTCTGCATCACTCATGCTAGGAAGGTTAAGTTCACACAAAGGCATTAGCAGACTGGGTATTACAAAACCCTAGATGTGTTAAAGAATCATCCCTTTTCTCCAGAAAATAGTGAGGCTTGGGCTCAAGTTAGAAGAAAAGACTTGTATAATTTACATATTCTTTTGAAATTCAAGTGCCATATTTCTAGAGAATGGGGACTTGCTATTAGTATTATGGTTGTGGTTGTTGTTTATGCTTCATTTTCCACGAGGACCAGTGGCATCATGGGATGATGTCTTGACTTGCCCGGGAATTGGATTTACATAAGGCAGAGTTGCACAAAGTCATCAGCCTCTCTCTTCCAGAGTCGTCGATATCCAATGGCAAGACAAAAGTCAAGAAGACTGACAATGGCCTGGGATGCACCGGATGACCTTAGTGTCTTCAGTGGTTGACCAAGCTCCAAGCATTCCACAGCAGCTTCTTCAGATGCCTTCTCAGTGTTGGAACAAATTGTTCTCATCTGCTCATTCCATCAGAAGTCTTCACATACTTGGGTAGACATATTCCTAATTCACTAGTAGGTTTGAGGTCTATCAGTTCCTCTCAATCTGGTTTAACCTGTCTGGGTGCATGGGGTATTCAGGGAAGATGAATAGTACTTCCTGAGTGAGGGATTGCCAAGCCCTTTTCAAGGCCTGCTCATCCACCTTTGTTGTCCGCCTCTCACTAAACTCTCACCTGTGGCTCCAAGAAGCTGTAGTATGAGTTATAGCCATAGTCTGGTTGCTCTTAAGGGGAAGGGCAATTCTTAGCTTGGGTGAGAAGTAATTAGTAAGTATTTACTGATTAATGAGTAGGTACTACTATTTGCCTAGCTAGGATACAACAAAAGAAGAAAATACTTTCTTTCTTTTGAGGGGAACTCCAAATGCCAAAACCTGGCAGTATAATTAAACATTAACTAGAGGTTGACCAAGGCACACAAAAACTGTTGTTTGCTTGCAGCTGACCACATGTATGATTTAGCATTTGGGTTCTCTGAGAATGATGAAATCAACTCTTTATTGGCCACTAATCAGGAAGAGTTGATGACTCAGTGGATCTTTAAAAAGGGAGTGACTCTACTCCTTCCTTTCTTTGGCTTTTCAGGTGGCATTACAAAACTCTGGGACTTCCTATGAGGGGTGGGAAAAAGAGCAGCTTGAAATTTACCCCCACCCCAATCACCACAGAATTATGAGCTCATAGCAATTAAAGCAAATATAGTTGACTGACCAATGACCTTGTTAGTTTGTGAAGCAGAGGTCTGGGTTCCATAAGAAACAGCTATCAATATAGGATGTTTCTGCATTAGAGAAGGTTACCAGCACCTAAAGGAGGTGTGCAAGACTTTGTCTGGTCAGCCAGAAGACGTGGACTTTGAAGGGACCATGTTATTGTTGATCTTTTGTTTTCAAAAAGGACCAGTGATATCATGGGGTGATGCCTTGGCTTTCTCCCAAATTGCATTTAAGTGAGGCAGAGCTGTACAAAGTCATCAGCCTCACTTTCTCTTCTTGAGTTAAAGTCCAGTGTCGAGACAAAAGTCAGGATGACTGGAGATGGCCTGGGATGCAGTGATGACCTTGGTATCTTTGCTGTCTGACCAAGATCTAAGTGTTCTACAGCTCCTGCTTCAGCTGCCTGGATGGCTATCGGAACGAATTGTTCTCATCCTCCCCTTCCACTGGGGAAAATCTTCACATGCTTGGGATAGTCATTACCCTCACTCACTGATTTAACCTGGCTACTCAGATGGTTTTAATAGGGTTTTACCAATGCTCATGCTATAGCTTCTTGGAGCCACAAGTGAAAGCTGGATGAAAGGTGGACACCAAAGACCTCACACCAGAGATGTTAGTCCTCCCTGAATACCCCGCACACCCCATAAAATCAGTGTGAAATGTAACGATGTATCCCTCAGAGTCCTCATAAATTGCTTTATGTTCTAATGATGTTTAAGTCTCAGTCTACTGGTAGAGTGTAACGATAGTTATGCTTACTGAATCCTTTTTTAAGACTTTCTGTCAATGAACTTGTGTGCGTTTTGCGTTAAGCATTTCTTTTGTGAATAGGAAATAAATAGTTGTTCTACACTTAGTTCGCATTATACAATGACTGTCTTTCCAACTTTGAGGAAAGAGGTTAGACTTGAACCAAAATCTAAACCTTAAGCAATTTTCCCCTAAGGCAATAGGATAGGAAATGTGAAGAACCAAAGAATGTGACAAAGCAGCCTATCTCTTCCCCTTAGAAGTCAAGCTTTCCCCTGAGACTGAACACAGTGTAATCAACAAGATCAGAGCAAGAGCAGGGGGGAATTTTAATGTAAAGAGAAAGAATGCAATCTCTAAGCCCCTTGGACCAAGCAATGGTTTTAATAGTTAGATGTATAAAAATGAGTGATAAATATTTCCCCAAAGGAGGAAGATATTGATATATTCTGGAGTGGACATATTAGGTTTCATGGACTAGATCTGTGTCTCTGAAAAATGGGGTAGCTTAGTGTAAGCTCCTCCATAAGCCCATTTACCTACCTCCACTCTAGGTTAGTTTGCTCTCTTTGACCTGCCTTCACACCAGCAGGTGTGAAGTTCTCAGAGATGGTCCATAACCATGTAGTTACAGCTCAAATGCTCTCAGGACCCTAGGGGTAACTTTGGTTACCCCAGTGGAAACATTCCTATTACTTTCCATTGGAGCTCCTGAGTCCTCACTGGTGTGATTCCTGTTTATGCAAAATCAACCACCATGACACCTTCAGCTTTTATCAAACATCAAATATTTATTAAATGATACAGTAAATTCAATAATAATAATAATATCACAGCTACTCAGTAGGAAGCAAATGGAGTAATACATTATGAGCACATGTAGGCAGATAGGAATGACCATGACCCCTTGAGGGGAGGGACAATGACAAGAGCAGTTCAGGACTGGTGAAGACTGGTTGAATACAAAGGATGAGGCTAAAATTAAGAAGGTGTGAGCATACTAATTTTATCTTTATTTTTTTAATTTCTAAAATTTATTTATTTTTAGTTTTCAACATTCATTTCCACAAGATTTTGTGTTCCAAATTTCTTCCCATCTCTCCCCTCCCCCCACCCTAAGATAGTGTGCATTCTGATTATCCCTCTCCCTAATCTGCCTTGCCTTCTATCACACCCCTCCTTTCCCTTATCCCCATCTCCTCTGTTTTCTTGTAGGGCAATATAGATTTCTATACCCCATTACTTGTATATCTTATTCCCCAGTATCACGTAAAAACAATTTTTACCATTCATTTTTAAAACCTTGAGTTCCAACTTCTCTCTCCTCTTACCTCCCCACCTATCTCCACTGAGAAGGCAAGCAATTCAATATAGGTAATACACGTGTAGTTATGCAAAAGACTTCCACAAAAGTCATGTTGTGAAAGACTATATTTTCCTTCATCCTATCCTGCCCCCATTTATTCTATTCTCTCTTTAGGCCTTGTCACTCTCCAAAAGTGTTTACTGCTAATTACCCCCTCCTCCTATTTGCCCTCCCTTCTACCACTCCCCCATATACCCCACTTATACCCTTCTCACCTACTTTTCTGTAGTGTAAGACAGATTTTGATACCAAATTGAGTGTGCATGTTATTCCCTCCTTAAGCCAAAAGTGATGAGAGTAAGCTTCACTTATTCCCTCTCACCTCCCCCCTTTTCCCCTCCATTTAAAAAACTTTTTATTGCCTCTTTTATGAAAGATAATTTGTCCCATTCTATTTCTCCCTTTCTCCTCCCAGTATATTCCTCTCTCACCCCTTAATTTTATTTTTTAGATATCATCTCTTCCTAGTCAATTCATCCTGTGCCCTCTGTCTATATGTATATAATCCCTCCAGTTACTCAAATACTGAAAAAAGTCTTAAGAGTTACAAATATTATCTTTCCATGTAGGAATGTAAGCAGTTCAATTTTAGTAAGTCCCTTGTGATTTCTCTTTCCTGTTTACTTTTTCATGCTTCACTTGATTCTTGTGTTTGAAAGTCAAATTTTCTATTCAGCTCTGGTCTTTTCATCAAGAATTCTTGAAAAGTCCTCTGTTTCATTGAATGACCATTTCCTGCAGCCCACTCCCACCAAAAGTGTTATATTCACTTTTGCTGGGTCAGTGATTCTTGGTTTTAATCCCAGCTCCTTTGACCTCTGGAATAACATATTCCAAGTCCTTCAACCCTTTAATGTAGAAGCTGCTAGATCTTGTGTTATCCTTATATTGTATTTCCGCAATACTCAAACTGTTTCTTTCTGAATGCTTGCAATGTTTTCTCCTTGACCTGGGAACTCTGGAATTTGACTACGATATTCTTAGGAGTTTTCCTTTTGGGCTGTCTTTCAGGAGGTAACTGGTGGATTCTTTCAATAATTATTTTATCTACTGGTTCTAGAAAATCAGTGCAATTTTTCTTGATAATTTCATGAAAGATGATGTCTAGACTCTTTTTTTGATCATGGCTTTCAGTAGTCCTATAATCTTAAAACTGTCTCTCCTGGATCTATTTTCCTGGTCAGTTGTTTTTCCAATAAGTTATTTCACGTTGTCTGCTATTTTTTAATTCTTTTGGTTTCGTTTTATAATTTCTTGATTTTTCATAAAGTCATTAACTTCCATCAGCTACATTCTAATCTTTAAGGAATTATTTTCTTCAATGAGCTTTTGGACCTCCTTTTCCAACTGGCCAATTCTACTTTTTAGGCCATTCATTCTCCTCATTGGCTTTTTGGATCTCTTTTGTCATTTGAACTGGTCTATTTTTTAAAGTGTTATTTTCTTCAGCAATTTTTTGGATCTCCTTTAGCAAGCAGTTGACTCATTTTTCATGATTTTCCTGCATCACTCTCATTTCTCTTCCCAATTTTTGCTCTACTTCTCTTACTTGAATTTCAAAATCTTTTTTGAGCTCTCTCATGGCCTGAGACCAATTCATATTTTTCTTGGAGGCTTTGGATGGAGGAACTTTGACTTTGTTTTCTTTTTTTGCATGTTTTGGTCTTCCTTGTCACCAAAGTAAGATTCTATAGTCTGATTCTTTTTCTGGTTCTTGCTCATTTCCCCAACCATTTACTTGACTTTTGAGTTCTTTGTCAAGGTAGATCTCTGCTTCCAGTGTGGTTGGGGAGTGTACTGTCAGCCACTCAATCCTCTCACAATCTGTGGGCCTAGAGCTCCAGAAACAGTGGCTGCAGCTGCCCCTGCTGCTGCTGTAGCTCCTGTGGGTTCCTCTACCTGCTCCCTCTCCACCACCCTGAGGCTGGAGCCAGATCACTCCATTTTGTTGAACTGGTGCAACAGACTTTTTCCACTGCATTCCAATTTGTCCTCAGCATTTTGGGGTCCTGAAGTCTGGAAACCACCACAGGTGTGAGAGATTCAGTCCCCTCAAGGCCTGCTCAGGTCCTATCTGTGCCAGCGTGGCCCACACTAGCTGTTCTGTTCCCAGCATAGCGACTTTCTTGACTGTCTTGGGCTGGAGATTTTCTTCACTCCATCATTCTGTGTGTCGTGCAGCTCCAGATTTTGTTTAGAGCCATTTTTACAGGTATTTGGTGGGAGTGCTTTAGAAAGTCTGTGCTGTTACTCCTCTACCTTGGCTCCACCCTTGAGAAAACTAATTTTTTAATGAAATGAACAGAACAAAAGTGACTCTAGTTAATTTTTTATAGTGACATATCACCTCTCAGTTGTCATTTGTATGTCTTTCTATACACAAATATGTAAGCATGTTTAGATACACTTCCTAGAAATGGGAGTCAATGCAGTACAAAAGGAGAAAGGAGGTCTGGCCAGCTAGCCCTAGATGAGAGTTTAAATATGCATTCTCCCACTCCCTTTTTATAACCTTCCTTGTCCCTTTGTGTTTTTCTTCCCATGATCCTTGCTAGTACCCCACTACACTGTCCAACCCAGATCTTATTATACTTTAAAGGATTTATCTCTTTCTCTTACCTTCCCATAATCAAAATTTCCTTTAGTGCTATTGGTACAGAGTTCAATCAGGTAATATTAACAACAATAATTATATACTTTTAACATTTGAATTGGACCTGTAATTTCATTGGTCTAGGGAACTCTCAATGAGAAATGCAGATCTGCATGTTCTCTGCAACTTATAGTCTTAAGAGAATTGGCTGCTGTACCTGAGAGGCTGTGTCCAAGGGTTGCGTAGCCATATGTGTCAGAAATAGGTCTCAAAACCAGATATTCCTGTCTCGATCCACTACTTTGTGCAGTCTTTCCAGCTGGCATCCACATAGCGCCTTGCAGCTTGCAACATCCTTTGTATGAATTATAGGCAGTTGTTCCTCTATTTCACACTCATTCATGAACCTTTTGTCAAGTGAATAAAGCAAAAATCTTCCTGTGGATTGGAGATAGCAGGTGGTCTACTAAACAAACCAGTTATATCTAGTGTTTTGGGAGGAATATTTCCCGAGTTCATGTGGTGGATAACTATTGCCAAATATACATGATAGAGGGCACCAGAAATTATAGAAGTAAAAACCTAGGTTTTATTACTACGCTCAAGCACAGGTTCAGAAAGCCCCAGAGAAAACCTTAACAATCATGAGGATTCTGACAAGACTTCTTATAGGCAAAAATCACATCAAAGTGATAGAGAAATAATTCTTTAACTTATTGCAATCTCGTACATTCCTCTTAGGCCATAAAAGTTTAAAAGAAGATAGATTCACAGTCATATATTTCCTTCAATATCACAAAAGTTGAACAAACTTAGTTAAATAGAGTAAAAATCTCATACATCCCCTAAGGAAACAAATTTCATTATACAAACCCTGTAGGTAAACTAAGTCAGATTACAGATTAAACTATATTTAGAGCGCTCACCAATAGACTGATTGAAGAGGAGGATTTACACATCACCAAAGATTCAGGGACAGTTGAGATTTTTCCTCTGCCTTCTTATCCAAGGAATGTTTAAAGCTCTAAGCAAATTTTCATGTCCCATGGACCAGGTCTCAGTCTGGTAAAGTTAATATTAAGGCAGACTTTTAGTTAACCAAAATTTGCAAGAAGAATGGCCCTGAGTCCTAAATAACAAAAGGGAATTAAAAATTCCTATAACACTAGGTATATATCCTGAAGTCTGAATCTACTTTTCATAGCATTTTTTCCTATCTCTATTTCTAACACCACCAAAACCTTAATAAATTCCCTTAAATAAAATCCTTAATAAAATAAATAAGTCCCCACCAAATCCTAAATAAATAAAATCCTTAATAAATTCCCTCAATATAATAAAATAAAAAGCCTAGTTGCCATGATGCCCCTAGGCCAGATGATCTAAAGCTTCCAGGGGTAAGTACTATTGTCTCTTCCATCCCTACTATGCAAACTATAGGTCACCATTAGATGAGACAATCAGATTCCCAAGAGATCACAGAAGCAAGCATAAATACACTGTGGAATATGGGCGGTCATCCTGGATTTGGAGTCAAAGCACTGGTGAAATCCTGCCTCTGACATTTACAGTCAGTGTAACTATGGGGCAAGTCATTTCATCTCTCTCTGAGTCTCAGTTTCCTCATCGGTAAAATAAAGTTGTTAAAATAACCCCTTTCCTGCTCTGAATCTATGAACATCATTGAACTTGAGGCTTTGGAAGGGCGTACTATAAATATCATCATTTTTGGCATCATTCTATGAGGTTACTTAAGTTGTGGTCCATCAGTCTGAGGTTTATAAAATCTTTCTACACGCCCTTTAAAGAAACTGGTGATAGGTGATATCCTAAAGGATGAGTTATTAAAAGATTCTGGAATCCAAGACTGAGAAGAGTAGGCAGTTCTCCCTGCCCAAGAGTAATAACTTTTGAACTGAAAGGAGTCAGGGAACCCATATTTGCCTTGTGTGTAAACACATATACATGGCATAATAAAAGACATTACATTATTGAGCTAAGACAAGTAAATTCTGCCTCCTGAAGCAAGCAGTACAAAACATGGTTGTTTAGGAAGAGGGAGGGGAGACCTTGGAGAGAGACCTAACCCAAGGTCCCAAAAGAAGAGAGACTCCAGGATATCACCTTATGTGGGGGTGGGGATGGAAAGAAAACAGAGAACCCATAATAATGAGATTATTGCTGGGGAATCCATTGTTGAGTGTAGAGGAAGGAAAATATTAAGGGGAAGGGTAAATTAAACAGGCATTCATCTCCTGAAATGATTGTAGGGACAGGAGTGTGTATGTAAAGTGGTAGGTAGCTTCTTATTTCAACTAGTTAATTTTTAAGTTAGAGGCTAAGCATGGTTAGTTCTACCTGCTGAAGAAAAAACAAAAGTTTAAACACACACAGTAAGGTTGCAACACACAGCTTCTTGAGTTATTACTGCAGTAAAACAGGAATAATTAAAAGCATTCTTCTGTATGAAATGAGTACAAGAATTCAGGGAAGGCCAACATGAGTAACCTTGGTAGATGATATCGATGAACTGACTCTGACCTCTGACATGTACAGAGTGGAAAGGGGAACTTCTGATACATGTGAAACTCTACTTGAGTTTCTCCTCTCTTTTCCTTCCCTCTTTCCTCCCATCTCCTTCCTTCCCTCCTTTGCTTCTTTCCTCCTCTCTTCCTTTCTTTTTTCCCTCCTTTCTTCCCTTTTTCCTTCCTTTCCTTCCTCCTTTCCTCTGAAAAGCTTGTATATGAAACTGTGAACTTAGGCAACATACAATCATTTTTTTTTGAGGGGAAATGGAATGCATGTATCAAATTTAACAAGGTAGGAAGAAAATTTTCGTGTTTGTCTCTTCTTTAAGTTCAAAAGATTGATCATCTTTCCTTAAGTCTAACAGCATCCTTATCTAGG
Source organism: Bettongia penicillata ogilbyi (assembly GCA_023548195.1). Lineage (NCBI taxonomy): Eukaryota > Metazoa > Chordata > Mammalia > Diprotodontia > Potoroidae > Bettongia > Bettongia penicillata. The sequence continues at coordinate 8,437,438 of JAJHZJ010000055.1, read as the reverse complement.
CTGAAAACCCAGACTACATTTATAATGCATTTTACATACATTATCTCATTTAAGCCTTACAACGATTTTGTGAAGATGCTGCGTATCTTATTATTGCTGTTTTGCTGATGAGGAAACATGTTCGGAGAGAAAAATGACTTATGCCTGGTCAACCAGCTAGAATATGTCAGAGATAGGGATTTAGCTTCCCCTCTTCCTGACTCCTGGTTCAGCACAATATCCACCTACATTACCTTCAACTTGGCGAGATCAAAGTTTAAATGTAGCAAAGTGTCTAGGAGGAACAAAATCACTTCTGAGTGATGGCTTTGCAAACCCGAGTCTATAAAGTAGTGATAATTGTCCCAATGGCATTCTAGATTTTAAGTTATATTCAGTCCCAGGAGACAAACTCCGTGCTGATTAAGAGGTAATCATCGTAGAAGTAACTGTATATGCCTATTTCTTGAAAACTATTTTCTTCCAGTGATAGTTCATTTTAGAACTGCATAAATTTCCATACAATATTATTGCCATGAGTGAAATAAAAGCAAGCAACTACTTGCCCTAAGCCTGGGAGAAGCAGATTATTCCACTTTCTTAAAAATGATATGCCTTCATGATTTTTTAAAGGTATACCTTCTCCTTTCTGTGAAATACTTGGGAAACCTCCTGTTTTGATATTCAGTACTTTCAACATGCTTTGATGTTTTAAATGTCAATCCTTCATTAAGGAGGTAGTATGGTATAGTGGGGTAGGGAAACTAGACTTGCAGTCAGGATAGATTTGGGTTCAAATCTCATCACTCTTGAACTGTATGATCTGAGGCAAATCATTTATTCTCTTTGTGCCTAAATTTTCTCATCTGTAAAATGAAGGGGTTGGATATGATAATGTCCAAGATTCTCTAAATCCTACAATATAACTGATATGGTTGCTTCCCCCATGGCTGAAGGTTGAAATGTATTCATGCTTTCTTATCTAGTATGGTTGTAATACCTCTCTTTCCAAAAACCTTCCAAGGATGTTCTACAAATATACTGGAAAGCTTCTGACTCAAAACATTTTATAAGCCTTAGGACAACACTCAGGCTGTCTGTAATCTCTCTGTCTTTCCTTACATGATAAGTCTATCTCCTTGTTTGTACAAATTTCTGCTGGCAAACCCTGATTATGCAAGATAATTTTCCTTAACCTTGCCTTCTCTCTCTCTCTCCCTGTCCCCACCCTTTCAGCTAGGTGGTCCAATAAATGGGTCTTAGAGGGATTCAAGTGCTAGACTTGGAGTCAGGAAGCCCCGACTCGGTCTAGCCTCAGACATTTTCTAGCTAGTACTCTAGGAAAGTCACTTAACATCTGTTTGCCTCAATTTTCTCAACGATAAAATGAGGATAATAACACAACCTACCTCCCAGGGTCATTGTAAGGATTAAATGGGAGAATATTTGTAAAGCTCTTAGCGCAGGGCCTGGCCCATAGTAGGAAGCATATAAATGCTTATTTATTTCCTTCTCCTTTTTTTGGTATTCTTTCTATTCTTTTTTAAGATCATCAAGACATAACAGGACACTCTCAGGCCTTTACAATCTGTGATAATGGGGACCCATGCATCATCTCCCCATATTAGAACAGAAGCAGTTTAAACCTGTTTAGTCTCCTACGATTGCTTACTCGTTTATTTTTTATGCTTCTCTTCATTCTTGTTTACATGTCAAAATTTCTACATAGTTCTGTTTTTTTAATCAGGAATTCTCTGAAGTCTACTTTGCTAATGATCCATTCACTCCCCCTGTAGGATTATATTCCATTTTCTTGGGTAATTCATCGTTTTAAGCCTATATTCTTTGTGTTCTGGAATATTGTATTCTGAGCTCTCTATTCATTTATAGGAATAGTGCCAAATCACGTGTGATCCCATCTGTGGCTTCTTGGTACTTAAATACTTTTCTGATTGCTTGCAATGCAATATTGTTTGTTTGATCTGGAAACTGGATTTTGGCTATAATGCTCCTAGGAGTTTTCATTTTGGGATTTTTTTTGATAGATTCTTTCTATCCCTGCTGCAGTCTCTAGTTCTAACAGATCTGGGTAAATTTAAGATGCCTTGAAATATAACTAGGCTATCTTTTTTTTGGTCATGGCTTTTAGGTACTTGAATGATTCTTAAGATTCTTCTTAATTAGCTTTCCAAATTAGTTGCTTTTCTGTGAGATATAAAAGATTATATCTTTTCCCTACTTTCTCCTTTTCCTTCTCCCCCTTCTTACCTTGGCATATATTTTGGACCTTCTGTTCCATCTTTAACCCCTTTGGGATAGAAGCTTAATAGATGGAAGTTTACGTCAAAAGACTCGGACAACTTAGTCACCTTTTTCTTTTAAGCATAATTCCAAATTGCTTTCCCGACTATTTGGACTAATTCACATTATTTGGACACTTTTCACTGTACATCAGTTAGTATTCTGGGGAAGGGGAGGTCATAAAGAATCTAGATGATCAGACTAGAAGAATCAATCAATTTCAGGAAACATTTATTAAGCGCTTGATTTGCAAAGACACTGGAAAGGTGCTGGGGATATGGATACACACACACATACAACATAGAACATAACTCTTGAAGAGCTTAAAATCTGATTATCAGGGAGGCAATTAACACAAATAATTAAGTAGAAAGGACAGGTTCAGGCAAAATGCTAGGAGAAATCTAAGAGAAATTATTTTCACTTGGGATGGAGGTTTGTAAATAGAAGAGGTGGTGCCTAAGTTGGGTATTGAAGGACATCAACACGTAGACATGGAAGTAGGAAGCCTATTGCTGGTACAGGGAGTTGTGTGAACAAAGGCAATGGAGATGAGAGAAGGCAGGACCAGAATAGGGAAAGGAAAGTTGCCCAGTTTATTTGGGATATAGAATATAATGAAAGACTGTGCAGGTAGGTTGGAACCAGATTGTGGAGAGACTTGAATGCTAGGATTAGGAGTTTATATCTGATTTGGTGGTAGGTAAAAGAAACTGCAGAAGTTTCAAGAATGAGACATGAACAGAGTGGTGTGTTAGGAACATTATAGGAACAGTAGTGATAGACTGGAGGCAAGGAGACAAGTCAGAAGACTATTACAAAAGTGAAAATAGATAAGGGCATAAACAAGTACAGTTTTAGTAGGAATGGAAATGAGGGATTGGACTGGAGAGATATTGTGGAGATAAAATCAATAGACTTGGCATATGACTGAATGTGTCATGTGAGGGTCAGGATTAGGGAAGAGTTAAATTCTAAGGTGCTTAGCTTGGGTGACCAGGAGGATGGAGGCTCCATCAACAGAAAAAGAGAGATTAGGAGAAAGGCTAGATTTTGGAGAATGTGAGTTCAGTTTTGAACACGTTAAATTTAAAGCACTGTCAAGTTACATTCACAGAGAGACACATAGCAAGAAGCTGAAAATATGTGATGGAAGTTCTGGGGAAGGGATAGGGCTGACAGTAGAGATTTGGGTGTCAACTGCAGAGGGATGGCATCACTAAGTACAGGAAAAGAAGATATGAGGGCCAAGGACAGACACTTGGGGGGCATGTATATTAAATTGCCAGAGAAGTTAGCAAAAGAGACAGGACAGGGATAGTCAGAGAAATGAGAGAACAGCTCAGTGTTGGGGAAGTCAAGGGCGATGCAGCTATCCAGTAAGATGAGTGGTCCAAATGAGGCAGGAAGACCAAAGAGGATTAGGATCTACAAGAAGTCACTGAGTTTAGCTTCCTTAGTGACCTTACAAAGAGCTGCTTTAGTAGAGCAGGGAATAAGGAAGCCAGATTGCAAGGAATTGAGTGAAAGGTGACAGAAAGTGTAAATTGCTCTTTCTAGACTCTTGGCAATGAAGGGGAGGGAGAATGTTTGGGTTGATGATGTCAGTAAGTGGCAGTGGCAAGGGGAATACCTTTTAAGGTAGAGACACCTGAGCACATTGTGGAATTGTGAGGAAGTTGTGGAGGATCTGGTGGAGGGGTGGGGAACCTACGGTCAAAAGGCTACACTTAAGGATCTAGAAGGCCTTAGGTGGCCTCCAGACTGGAGGTTCCCCATCTCTGATAGGGCCTGTAGGTGGTGGAAAACAACACTTCTATATGCTTAGAGGGTTCATCTGCTTTTCATATGTGCTTCAACTCACCAGGGGCTGACAATTGTACCAAGATACTGAACTTTTAGAATAAAAATAATTTTATTCTCTCTCTTTCAATGTCTTCCTGATGGTTTCATTTTTTCTACATCATTGTCACTTCCTAATACTCCCATACAACTCTCCCTTGTAAAAAAAACAAAAACAAAGGATAGTTGAGCAAGCCCCCCTCCCCACGCCCTGACCCCCAATACATGATCATCAGATGATGGCACATACAGAGAGGAGGCTTTCCACACCTTTAGTCACTCATCTCTCTACCAAAAGGAGAGAAACATATATCATCATTGGTTTTTTGGAATCAAGATGGGTTATTATGTAATCTAAAGTATTCTAGTATTGCTTTCCTTTACACTATGGTGGTGATTGTATATTTCACTCTATTTGTTATGTGACTGGAGAGCTTCTTTAGACTCTTCTAATCCATGTTGGAAAAAATTCTGATGGATCCCCGCTAGATGCTGTTCACAGGATCCTAGACGTTGGACTGGGAGGCATGGTGGGCGTTATCTGCAGACCTTTGGGAAAAATATCAAGAGATGAATTGTCAATGGAGAATACTTAGCTTTGTACCCTACTGAACAAGAACCACAAAGTTACAGTAATTCTGAAAAAGTCTTTTGTTTCTGTGACAAAACCTTGTATTTTTAACTCTCCATCATACCACACACACAGATACACAGACACACATACACAAACACACAGACACAGATACGCAGACACACACACAAACACATACAGACATACACAAACACACACACAGACATACACACACACAGGATCCTTCCTCATAACAAGGGCAAACATTTAAGTAAGATCAATCAACAGAGTAAGAGCAGCTGACAAAGACTACTCCATTCTGCTTCTGTGTTCCCCTTCTCTTTACTAAGGCAAAGAGAGTTTCATCATTAGCTTTCCTGGGCCATGGTTGCTGGATATAATTAATCAAAATTGTGCTTTCTTTTAGTCCTGTCATAGTGGACTTGGATCCCATAATAGTATGCTTTTTTTCTCAAAGAATTAAGCAACTATTTTTTCTTTTAGATCACGTAACTTTAATCAACCCATCTTAGAGACAGTATGGCATATCCTGTGGCACATCATTAATATGAGTCAGCTTTACAGAGGGTGCACAGTTTTAAGAGGGAGCCACTGATTAAACAACTGAGATGCTTAATGGGTTGTAGTACAATCCCTAGTCTGCCAGCAACAGTTTTACTGACTCAGATTCATCATCATAAAGGAGGAAACAGCTCCAAAGGCTGGGTTGAATATTCATGAGTGTCTTAGAAAACAGAGGGATAAATTTAGCATTCAATGACTACAACCATCATGAGTGAGAATCATAGCTTTTTAATATGGCATCTGAATTCTGAAATGCCCAAGCTGAGTCCCGATCATAATCCCCCCAATATTATCACTAGTAAAGCCCATGGCTAAGTTCTGCCTTGGGACATTTTTTGTTCTTTGACCTCCCACCCCACCATTACACAAGATGTGTTTAAGTTTCCATCCGAGTCTGTATTGTTTCTTGTACTATTATGTCACAGTGGTCTGTAAATTATCTCTGTTTTTTTACATTTATTTATAATTTCTCTGTATCCTCTCCCATGGTCGTTCAGTCAGTCAACAAGTATTTATTAAGCATGTAGCATGTGCCAGAGCCTGTGAGATCAAGAAGGCAAGAGTAGTCAGGGATAGTTTTTAAGCAATAAATGGAGCAATTCTATAATTGTTTTTTTCCCCCTGCTTCTCAGAATGGCATACTCTCTAAAAGAAAATTTTAAAACAAGTAAGATTTTCTAGTATTTCCAGGATTCCAGACTGGAATAGGGAAAGTAGGCAGAATTTCTCTAACATTCCAAATTTGGGGGCTATGCCAATGTATTACATTTATAGAAGTGATTTAAAAAAAATGATTTGTCATTTGTGGTACCCTGGGATAATTTTCTTCAGTCCCCCTCTCCTCTGCCTGTTGATTTTTTTTTAAACTAGGTTAAATGGGTGGTGGGGAGGCAAATGCACTTGGAAGGCAGTTAAGTGAAAAGCTGCACAGATGTCGCTTTCATTGCCAGCCTCCTGGAAGAAGCAAGGAAAGAGCAGGCACGTAGAGAAACTGCCCTCAGATGGCCTTCTGGCACTGGCCATGCCAGGCAAGTGCTCAGGGCAAATGGAATAGGGGGCAAAACCTGGCTGGGACACTTGTCCTTCCTTTACTCTCTCCTTGCGCTGTTGTGGGGAAAGCACTTTATAAACTGTAAAGCATTGTATCAGCATGAATTATAATAATGATATAATGTAAACAATGCAACAAATTAACAATACTACTGATAATTCGAGGCACCTGGTGGGACAGTACATAGAGCACAGGACTTGGAGCCTGGAAGACCTGAGATCAAATCCTGCTTCAGACAGGTACTGGCTTCAACCTCAGTTTTCTGATCTGTAAAATGGGGATCATAATCAAATTTATCTCACAGGAATTAAGCTCCTACTGTGTGCCAGGCACCTTGCTAAGCATTTTACAAATATTAAGTCATTTAATCCTCACAGACAACACAAGGAAGTGGGTGCTGTTAAGATCCCCATTTTACAGCTGAGGAAACTGAAGCAGATTGAGATTAAGTGATGGTTGGTGGCACAGTGGACAGAGTGCTAAGCCTGGAGTCAAAGAATCTCATCTTTTTGAGTTCAAATCCAGCCTCAGACACTTACTAGTTGTGTGATCCTGGGTAAGTCATTTAACCACGTTTGCCTCAGTTTCCTCATTTCTAAAAGGAGCCCAAGGTCACACTAGTAAGTATCCAAGATACTCTCTGGTGTTCCCTCTCCTCACCTTCACAGCTTCCATTTGTATAGTCTTTCCCCATGAGATGACAAGCTCCTTGAAGGTAGGGATGGTTTTTCTTTTTTTCTTATTTGTATTCCTGTCTCTTAGCACGGTAAGCCTCTAATGTAAATTGACCACTGACTATTCGTTTTTTGTGTTTGTAATCTAGCACCCAATACATTAAAAAAATTTCTGTCCATATCTATGATTTCATCAAGTATAAGAACTTCTCCTAGTTAAGATACTCAATCTGCTAATGATAAATAAAATGTTCTGCAAGAGTTTCCTGGGGACAGTTAAGTGAGTGACCCAGGATTTGAATTCAAGGACAGTTTCTCACTGGATTTGTTAGCCATGGTAGGTACTTAATAAGTGCCAAATGTGATTTATCTCAATAGGCACTTATTAAGCACCTACCACAGCATATATGCACCACTTGAAGCAGGGTTTTTTAACCTGTTTTGTGTCCCAAGGACCTTTGGCCGTCCAGTGAAGCATATGAACATCCTTCTTGGAATTAAACTTTTAAGAGCATAAAACAAAATGCATAGAATTACGATATTGGAATATGGTTATTAAAATATTATAAACCCAAGCTCAGGGACCCCTGGTTAAGAACTAAGTCTGAAGGCAATTCTCCCAAGCTTTTCTTTAATGTTGTGAAGTATTTAACTTTGCTTAACAAAAACAAGTTATAAAACCATATGGGGAGGTGTCTCTCCCCTTTCTCTCCAACCCCATTTAACAATGCTGTACTCACATTTCTGCTTTGCTCTTTCTTCTACCAAGTCATTATAGACCCATGAAAAAAGGTCTTCCTCAGATTTTGTCCCATCTAAATAAACTGAGGGGAAAAAAATGACATTAACCTACTGAATTCCTCAGGACTATGAAAACTTAAAAGGAAGCTTATTTTGGGCATCTGCTAAGAACAAAAAAAGATGTTGAATAATTGAATCCTTCAGTAAGCTGGGATTTCTACAGATACAGAGAGAAGTCTCATCAGTATTTCTGTGGATGGATTTTGAGAACTGCTGAGGCCAGAATTCACCAGTTGGTGGCCAGCCCGCTGGTGGTGAGCCTGTCCAAACCTGGCATATAATCTGTGCTGAGACTGTACTTGAGGACTTTCCAGTTTGGTAGAATTAGCTTCACACCCAAGGTGACCTACATACCCCACTGGGTTACGAGAGTGGGACTTCCACAGAGTAATTTAGTGTTGTTGTTAATAGCAGAAACAACAGCCTTATGGGGCACACATTATCTCATTTGGTGAAACTGACATCTCTCTACAATGTCGATGAATTTAAATAAAGAACACACGATTATGGCCATAAAAAAAATCTATTTTAAATCAGTCAAGTCATCCAAGCAGATTCACAGCCAAACTGACACAGCTGGTCATAAATCTCAGGTCACTGTCTTAGAAGATGTAGAAAAATCAGTTCAAAGATTATTCTACTGGGATAATTTATAATTTTTTAAAGTTTTTTTTTGTGAGGCAGGAATGTTCACTAACTTGAATTTCATATGAATTTATTCTTTATTGATGATAAATGCATTAAGTGAATTATGTAAAACTTATTTCTCTATTCTCTCCTTTAGACATGAATAAGATAGATCTCTAAAATAATCCTTAGTGCTAGATCCATGAAACTGGACTCTGAGGTGTAAGGGAGTCATCGTCTCTCTTGGTAAATATTTAACATTACAGAATATGTAGGGCTCTTCTTTTTTCTTAAAATCCTTCCTGCTTCTCTCAAATTTATTTCCCTTGCAAAATCAAATATTATTAAGGGAAGAGACACAGGAAAGTAAGGCATAAACAAAACAAAGCAAATGTATCAAGTGGCTTGTGCAATAATCTCCATCTTTTCTGCAACCCCAAACCTGAACATGAGATCATACTTAAGATGAAGTTTACTTGTGTGATATCTGAACATGAAAAAATTTTAAAAGCGGTGGTTTGTGGGAAAAGGAGAAGAAAGAGAAACAGATCTAATCAACCACTCTTATTTAGGGTTATCAACATGAGGTTATCAACATGGCTCCATAGGCTGACTAGCTAAAACAAACAAGGTAAGATATGTCTTTTTTTGGGAGGCTTAATAAAAAAAAAAAATCTAAATGTTTCCATGACTTGGAATACAATTATGTAAACACTCAACCAAAAGAGAGCTAGACGTGCGAAAGGGTGTGAGGATGAAGGATTGGAAAATAGGTGAGAAATAAAAAAGTTTGTGAAAGGTAAGAAAGAGGGAGAGGGGAGAGGGAAGGGAGATGATCCAGAAGAGGGGGACATGGAGAGAGGAAAGAACAAAGATCTCATTTAGTTTCAAGGTCAGGGCAGAAATTATCATTTTGAAAGCAGGAGACAGATACTTTAAGTTGTTTTCTAATCACTCAACAATATTTTAAGAAAAAATTAAGGAAAATGCCCCCACATCTGTGTAATTCTCCTCTTCCAACATTCCTTTCCCCTGACTGACCCTCCCCACTTTAAAATGGTAACTGTGGATGCCATCAGAGGCTTCTCAGGAGACCATACTTCGTTTTTGGTAGGGCAAATAGAGTTAAATTAAAAGTTGCTGCCCTGCCATTTGGTGGTAAAGGAAGAGAAGGGGAACATTCATCCCCCTACTTCTGTTCAGTTATCTCTTTTCTCACCTCCTATTAACAAAAACTCATTTGTATAATGGTTTAAGATTTTTTATAAGGCATTTTTCTCACAACTATCCTGTGAGCTAACTAGTAAAAAAAAAATATATATATATATATATATATATATAATATACATTACACATACATACACAATATATATTATATAATGTATGTATATAACAGATTTCAGACTAGGAAACTGAGGGCAGAGAGTTTAAATGATTTGTATAACATCACAGAACTGTTAAGTAGCAGACTTCAACCTGACCAAGGTCCTGTTATCTTCAGATTTCAAAGCTCTTTCTGCTCTCCTCCCTTTCCTGAGTTAGGCACACAGGACTGGCTTTTGGCAAGAGTTAAAACACTAGGAACAGAGACCAAAATAGCCAGCGTCCTCGAGACAAGGTGATGAAGCCTAAAGGGCAGTACTATTTTGGCCATGAGGTACAGTCACTGTAAAGTTGTCCAGAAAATTCTTCTTAAATTCCATCTTCTCCTTTAGGAAAAACAATTTCAGAAAATACTTTGACCAAAGAGAAAAATCACATACCTATATTCCTTGCAATGTCTTCTATTTCTTTTCTGTGCTTTAAATACATTGGCCACACATGGCCGTCAAAGTATCCTGGAGGATCTGGTGGTTCATAGACCCTGGTACTTTAAAAAAAAAACAACTTGGAATTTTTATAGATACATGTGTATATAGATATCCATATATGCACGCAGAGTGCACATATTCACTTACACAAACTAGTAATGAGCACAACTAAGTACAACATGAATGTTCAGGAAACAGAAAGGTTCTGTTTTTTGTTTAATGCAGACCAGAAATTTTACCAGTAGAAGAAGTCTCCAGTAAGGAAGTGGTCTCAAGCACTGAGAAGTGAAATTATTTGCCCAGTGCAGTGACAGTGATAGACATTGTGTGTCAGAGCCAGGGCTTGAACCAAACAAAGTCTTCCTGACTCCAAGATCTGCTATTTGCTATATCATGCTTACTCTTTTTTTCTCCACTTATATAAAATAAATGATTATAGCAGGATATATTTCCAGAAGATATAGTTGAGATAATGTTTGGAGGTATGAAAGCAATAAAATATGCCTTAATAAATGATTTTAATGGACATCAGTATATCCTAGATATAAATTTTTCCAAACTATCTTCTGCCACTTAAATTCTAATAATTAAAAATCGTTCAGTTTATATTATTTAAAACTCAGTGCCAGTGAAAAACTCATAAAATAATTTGTCAGACCAAACAATTAGTTTAAAAACTCATGAAAAATATGATCCTGTGAGTATAGCCCCTACAACAGATTGCATCTATTGTCCAAGGATGAGGCTGGTTAGTTATGAAAAGACTCATCCCTAGCAGATGGGCTAAAGATAACATATTCCAGGGTCATGAAAATCTACCAAATTCATTAACATTAATCAACAATCACCTGTTTTTCCCCTTTGGTAATCTGTAAAAGAAAATTCTATCAGATTTTGTTATTCCCAAGGTAGTGATAAGAGTATCAATACATGAAGATAACTATAGCCCAACTATAGATTGGACTAAACGTAGATTAATTTGTATATTAGATTATAGATTATAAATGGGCTGGTTGAGGCTTTGGCTTCTGTCTCCCTAAAAGTCCCCTTTCGCCCTCCAGTAGCATTGATAGGGTTTGTCTCTGGTCCGGGAGGTAATGGTTTTAGGATGCAAGAGGGGAGTAGGGGTGTTGTTCCTGCTTTCCTGTGATGCTTCCCTATTTGTGTGAATTTGGAGCTACCTATTATTTCTCAGCAGAAAAACATATCCTTTTGTTACTTTTCCCCCTCCCTGACCCATCCTAAGGAATGGATCTTAGAAAAAGCTGACTTTAAAAGAAAATTTAAAAGTGATATCATAAAAAAATTAGAAATGGAAACAACTAGTATGTATAATTCTTTCATCGTTGTAGATTCTGACTCTTCCGTGCAGGGATGCCACTTGGTTGACATTTTATCATAGATGCTAAGGCTGTTCCTACCCACCATTTTACAGCTGATTTTGTTTTTGACTTTCCTTTTGGTAATCCTTCCTCCATCCTTTCACAGACAGTCTTCATGAACTGCCATGACTAAAAACAATTTATTCCCCAGTGTCTGACTCTCTGGTGATGGGGCTTTTTATACTTTGCTAGGCTGATCCTCGGATGACTGGATAACTGCCCACCTGTAAACAAAGCCTTTCCAGTACGGCCAGATCTGGCACAGCTCATGTTTCATTGGCATCAATCAATCAATCGACAATTATTAATGATGACATAACTTTTAAAAACATAGGGTTCTGAGGAAAATCCTACCATAAGGCATTTGGGTAAGACTTTAGGACTCTTATGTGGCCTAAATTTACTGCTTTTGAGATACATGAGGTCACATGTGGCCTTGTAGATCCTCAAGTGCAGCCCTTTGACTGAATCCAAACTACAGAATGTGAAGCTTGGATTCAATCAAAGGACTGCACTTGAGGACCTAGTGGCCTGGAGGCTGCAGGTTCCTCCCCCCGGCCCTAGGCTTAGCAATAAGACCAATCAGTTTTTAGTACTTTGCAGCAGTCCTGTAGTAATTATAAAATGATTCCTGTTCAATTGTTTTCTTTCACAAATCTAAAGCTTTCTCTATCCCACATCCATTTGCATTCCTTATTTCCTCATTAGAGAGCAGGGCTTGCATAGCAAGCAATTGGACTGCTTCATTTTTGAGGAGGTTCAATTTGGGTTATATATGAAAAGGGAAGGGATCTGTTAACAGTGTTAGAGGGAAGGAATAGGATAATAGTCTATAACTACAACTAAGGCACAGGGTGGAAATCTAAGGAGCAAGCAAGTAGCCAAAGGCCACTGGGGCAAAGGTCTCATTGGAAGTTATGTAGTCAACATGTGAGAGAGTCTAGCAACAGGTCCAAGTCACAAAGAGGTTAGAGTTCAATTGGCCAGTAGCATTTATTAAGCACCTACTATGTGCCAGAAAGCCACTGGAATGACAGGTAGGACAAAGAAGACCTTAGTCACTGGGCAGCTGGTGTACGGCTAGGTCCCAATTATGAACTAAATGATGAATTCCATGAAGCGGTCACATACTCCAATATGTACTATTCAAAGTTAAAATCTTGTAAAATATGGTAATTGGTTCCAGCCCAGTGGAAATATGCAGTGTGAATTTGAATAATATGACCACTTTATGAAATTCATTATTCACACTAATGGGGATCTAGCTACCCAGAGCAGAAGGTGGTAGTAGAAGATAAGGACTCAGTCAGGAGGGAACAACAAAGAAATTCAGTTATAGGGAAACTGAGCATCGCCAAGGTCAGAGCTGGATGATGAGGTTACACTATGTGATTTCAAAGATCTCTTCCAGCTGGTGCCAGCTCCAACTGAGTCCAGCTGACAGAGCATTTGTACCTTGATAATCAGCAAGTGCTACAAATCAGGGCTTCATTTATTTATTTATCTGTTTGTTTATTTAAATTAGGATGTCATTTATTTATTCATTCCATTATTCATTTATTGGAGCACTGGAGTTAAGGAAACAAGGAGAAAATTTGAATAATACAGAGGAAACTTAAAAGTATGTTGGGCATACTTTTTTTTCCCCCTGAAGAGCCAGTTGTTAGACACTAACCAACACACCTATATTCCTAGTTTTAACATTCTATAATGCTATGAATTTTAGGTCTATAACCTAAAGAATAAGGGAAAAAATTAGCTAAAGGATATTAGGTATTCTGGTAACTTCTCTTAGAGGAACACTTTACAGGGGGCCCTGAATGAATAGCGATTTAAATTCATCCCTGTGAATGGACAGTAAAAATCAAACCAAACTAACCTAATCACCAGTTTTATCTCTTTAGAGTCAAGAAATAGGATTTCTCTATACTTTAAATGGTGACATACACAAGTAGCTACAAGTAGAGATCTGAAGCAACTGTTTGAAAAGTACCGATTCATGATTAAGTATTTTTACACACACACACACACACACACACACACACACACACACACACACATACAGATGACAATGCAAAAAAAGGTAATTTTAAATCTTACCTTCTTCTTTTCTTGCACTCTTCATATGGAATGGTCAGAAAATAGCTTCTATTCCATAGAGTATCAAGAGGCCTAAGATGATAACATATTTAGTGCTCTAGTTTTCCCTGTCTATTTGGAATCAATGGGAGGGTAGTATGCTTACTTATAAGTATAGAGAAGGAAACCTTCAATGATTAAAATAGGGACTTCCTCAGCACCTTCCAGGTCATCTGATTCTACAGAATTTCTTGGGTTTTTCATCCAGGAGTATACAGAAGACATCAGTGTTTCCATATTGAGAGCTTCAAGCACTAAAAAGGCAAAATATAAAAGAGTAGCGAGGAAGATACCTACAGTGAGATGCTTTGGGTATTTCTAGAGCTCTGAAAATGTCATAGAAATAGCATCATTGTATTTGCCTTTCAAAAAATGAGTGTCAAACATTTTAAGCACCACATTTTGAATTGAAACATCTTTCGTGAGGAATGGATTTTATGTATCTGTACAAAGGAAATGTATCTAGAATTTACTAATTTGAAAGTAGAATTTAAATATGCAGCATTTTGAAAGAAAAAACCTTATAAGCAACAGTGTAACTTAGAGATTGTACAACCATTAGATAAGATGCATTATTACCCAAGAATTAGCAAAAGAGCCCCTGTTCTATAAAACAAACTAAAAATGAAGTGGAGGGAGGGGAAAAAGAAAAATAGTATTTTTTCCAGTTAGTATTCTAGAATATTTACTTGGAACATTAGTGAAAACTTTGGAAATATGTCATCTAGTTCATCTTAAAAAGCAAGTCAAAAACTATGTTTTTAAAAATTTCAATGTCAACTATTGAAACTAATTTCTTCTAGTTTCATTAAAATAATGATAATGATAATAATAAATATCATAGCGCTGAAATTTGAACCCAGATCTTTGGATGCCAATTCCTCCATATTTTTTTCTCTTTGCCATGCTGCCTCCTGAGGTCACTACCTGAAATTGTTGAATTTATAAAGTGAAAAAGGTTCTCTTTTATTGATATCATTTGCTTTTTAAAAAACCATCACAATTTTCCCCAATGTTCTTCCCTTCCCAGCCAGTCATCCTCTCTTTTACTCTTTTGAGTATAAAGCAATCTAAGTCTCACTTCTGTTCAGGAGCCAGCGAGGTCTGCCTTCAGAAGTGGGAGAACAGATCAGTTCCAGAAATGTGTTACTGCACACTCCACACTGGGACCAAAGCAAGATAGGCAGCTATGTCTCTATTACAGATGAGAAAACTGAGACTGAAAAAGGTTAAGTGATTTGTCCAGTCTTATACAACTAGTCAGTATCAAGGTAGGGTTTGAATTCAGGTACTCCAAATCCAGAGCTTTAACATCAATAAATTATATAAATTCCCTGAGTCAATGTAGTGTCAATGGAAATGGAGGTGACTTTGGAGCTATGAAGACCTGGATTCAAGTCCTGCCTCTGCTAATCAACTGGCCGTGGGGAGCTTATCCTCTTGGTGCTCCAGGCAACTATGTAGAAGAAGTTGTACAAGAGGTGCCAGTCTCCAATGCTAAAAGGAATTTATTTCTTCCCTTGGAGTTTTTCATATCAATGAAATTATAGTTCCAGTCCAAAAAAAAAATTCCCAGTGAAGGGGAGCTAAGTTGATATGCTTTAAAAACACAGGGATCATTATAGCTAGCCTTTTCACGTAGGCGTGTGCTAGCATTAGAAAGATGGGCAAAGGGTTGACCATGCTTCATTTCCTTATGGCAAATAACTCTGGTTGTTGGGTCACTCTACTTACACCGTTCATCATAATACCCATTACCTCAAAGCTTATAGCTGTCTGTATTGAACATCATCAATTTTTAAAAGCTGAATTTTTGTTTGGCAATTACAAACTTTTATTTTATTGAGAGAAAAATTAGACCCCCTTGTCTAATTATTAATATTATGCCTAATTATTCTTATGTTTCATGTTAGAAAGATTTTTTTTTTGCCTTTCAGGAGTGATCCATTCTTAACCAGCATATGTACCATTACAAACTCAGAAAATGGTTATAGGATTATAGATGAAAAAGTCTTCAAGGCTATGTAGTTCCACTTTCTCATTTTAGAGATGAAGAAACCAAGATTCAGAAACTAAGTGCCTTGTTCAGGCCACACAGCTAGTAAGTGTCAGAGGTGGGAGTTGAACCCAGGTGTTCCTGACTCTGGGTCTTACACTTTAACCACTATATCACAATACTCCTTTGAAAGCAAGCAAGCCAGGGAGGAGAAGCTTGGGCTGAGGCAGAACTGGGAGGATGTATGGGACAAAAGAATGCATACAGTGTAAAATTCTGACTCCTAAGGACATAATTAATTTCATTCTGTATATTCTGAATTTCTTTTTAGCAAGATTCAATGAGTTGAAAATATAGTCACACAATTAGTTTTACTCCCTACCACATAATAAGCTCTTGAATGAACCCTGGAAAAGGTGGAGGGGAAATAGGGTTTCACTTGCATTTCAGCTAAAGAAATAGGCAAAAACAAGGAATGAATGTTTTTGTTTCTCTAAGTATTATATGTGTGTATATATATACATATATACTGTATACATAATATATATACATATATACTGTAATATTTAAAAAGCCTGAGAGATGTGATTTCTGGCTAATCATCTTATTAATAATGCCAACATTATCA
The DNA here is from genome assembly GCA_023548195.1 of Bettongia penicillata ogilbyi. NCBI lineage: Eukaryota > Metazoa > Chordata > Mammalia > Diprotodontia > Potoroidae > Bettongia > Bettongia penicillata. The sequence goes on along the minus strand of JAJHZJ010000055.1, from coordinate 8,421,051 downwards.
ATAAAAGGAATGGTTATTTGGCTGTCTCTCATGTACCAAAGATGACTCATGGTAATGGGCTCACAGTTTCTATGTCCTTGGAATTGTGGGTATATTTGAGGGTGGCAATCAATTCTGATTGGTTAACAACTAATGAGAGAATGAATATTATAATGAGAGGTATAATAAACAGCTGGAACAATGAGAGTCTTGGGGTACTGGCACTGAGCACCCAAATCTTGGTCAATTTCCATATCACCCATATGACAAAAGGGAGAATGTACATTTTCCCAGACCTAATGGACACAATGAGCTGGAATTCACCCATTTGCCTAAACTTAGAATTTCTTTACTGTCTTTGATTAGATCTTAGCCTTAATGGTTGGGTAAGTCTTTGAGCAAGATTTCCCACACAAATGGTTGATTTCTGGATGAGGAAGTAGAAAGAAAAGGGGAAAAACCTTGATCCTAATTCAGCAATTACTTATTAAATACAAAAGAGAAATAATAATTTTTTTCTCTGTCTATATATACACAAAATATGTGTGTATATATGCACACATATCTATACATATACACACACATTTAAAGGAAACGATGAGAGAACAACTTTTATTCCAATCTCACCTCAACAGCTAGTGCACTCAGTGCTAGACTTGAAGTGAAGATCTGAGTTCAAATCTTGCCTCAACCCTTACTAACTGTGTGATCCTGGGCAAATCACTTAAGTCTGTTTGCCTCAGTTTCCTCAACTGTAAAATGAGCTAGAGAAGGAAATGATAAACCACTCCAATTTCCTTCCTAAGAAAACCCCAAATGGGATTATGAAGAGTCAGACACTGTTGAAATAACTCAACAAGAAAAAACCCCCATAATAACCAAATGGGGATAATAACCACACCAACCTCACAGGGTTGCTGTGATGATCAATGAAAATAAGTAAATATCTGTACTATTTTAATTATTCTCCCCTAAAAATATGCAAACGTTTTGAAAACTTTAAAGTGCTATATAATAGGTATTATTGTCAAGGTTAAATAATTACAAACAAACCCCACTAAAGCTCCTTAAGAGTTTGCTACTAATTTCTGATGTACCGTCTATATGTGTACACACATACATATAAATACACACACATAGTTTCCTTTATGACAAGACATTCTATTAACACATCCTAAGATCTATGATGTGTAAGGGGGACAAAATCTGTGTTACAGTCTTTAAAAGTCTTTACTTTCAGGATAATGTCAGCTTCTCTGAGAGAGTGAAATCTGTTTCCAAGGTCTGTGGACAATTCTTTTCAGGCATCTGAGGGAAAATGGCATGGCTGTCTGAGGGCCAGAAAAGGGGAAGGTGGGCTGAGGGGAGGAGGATTAGGGCAGGATCAAACAGCAAGTACAGTGTTCTAGCCCAGGCTAGGTCCCGGAGGCTAAGTGTTATATTACAGAGCCCTTTGCAATAACTGTAGGAAAGGGGAAACTAAAGAATTCAGCCCAGCCATAATGAAGAGGATAATTTGATATGAGAGAATATTTTAATTTCACCATTGCTTTTAAAATTCACATTTCACATGCAAAACTGGGGGAATGATTTAATTAATTAAAACTGTTCAGCATGATTAATAAGCATGTACTGATTTAAGAGACATACTTAAATTTTAAGATTCATTTTGTGTTCAGAAGAGGCCCTTTTGTTGCAAAAAAAAGGGAAATGAACATTAGTGCATAAATTTGTAAACGTTACTACTAATCAACTTACCATCATATTGTAGAAATCCATTCTCATCCATCTTAATCTCAGACTCTGGCTGGAACGAAATGAATATGAATATAAGAAGAAATTATTAAATGCAGCATAAATGATAAAAAATTTAAAAATAAAAAAGTATCATCATTAGTGAATGATTCTGGTGATGACATTAAAACATAATGAACAACAAAAAAAATAACCAAACAGAAATGACTAGTTCACAGCGTCACCTAGTGGACAATCTGCTAAATGATCCATATCTACCTTCACAACAACAGGCACAATATTTAGAATATAAATACTTGTCTTAAGGTTCACCCCTCCCCTCAATGACATTTCCAAGATACCTTAAAATAATCATCCTGTGAGATAACGCTGCAATTTGGAAGCTGTTTCTGCAGTTTTTGGGCCAGGGTTGTCTTTCCACCATTTGTCACACTGAACCAAAGAAATAAAAAAAAAAATAAGGAAAGTTCATCCACTACAACAACAAGACATTTTTGTTGCACTTAGCTACTTCACTTAATCTTCACAATTAGCCTCAGAGGTCAGTGTTACAGGTATTTTCCTTATCCTACAAATGAGGAAACTGAGGCTGAGAGTGGTTAAATGACTAGCTTATGTTCACATGACCAGCAGGTGTCTAAAGTAAGATTTGACCTTAGGTTATCCTGACTTTAAGTCTGGTACTCTACACCATGACAGCCTTTAAAACTACACACACACACACACACGCAAACAATAATGAAATTTTTTCAACACAATGGCTGCTACCTAGGAATATGTAATAGGGGGTCCTTGTAGCCTGATGCTATTTCAATAAAAATAACTAGGCATACTGGAAGAAGTAAATGACCATCTATGGTGAAAATGGAAGAACAGTTAAATGTGGGTTAAGTATTAAGCAACAGATTTCCTTGGTTGGTGTGGTATAAACGACCCACTGTTGCTACTGCTGTTCCTACTTTGTTTTCAAAGGGGACCAGTGACATCACAGGGTCTCATCTTGACTTGTGTGTGAACTGGATCTAAGTGAGGCAGTTGCACAAAGCACTTCAATCTCTTTTTCCAGAGTCATCAAAAGTTCAGAGGCAAGGCAAAAATCAAGACTGGCAATGGCCTAGGAGGCAGTGGATGACATTGGCATCTTCAAAGTCTGACCAAGCACTAAGCGCTCCATGGCACCTGCTTTAGCCATGTCCCTGGCTGCTAGAACAAATTACTCTCATCTGCCCAACTTGGGCAGACATCCCCCTAACTCATCAATGGGTTTGAGGCCTGTCACTTACCCTCAACTTGGTTTAGCCTGTCTGCCAAGATGATTTTACCAGGCTGTAACTTCTTAGAGCCACAAGTCAGAGGTGGGAGACAGGTGGACACCAAAGGTGGATGAGCAGTCCAGAAAAGGGCTCAGTGAGCCCTCATACCAGAGATGCTAATCCTCCCTAACATCTTGTATACCCCTTCAGCATTTCCTCTTCTCACATCAATTATTATTTATTTTAAAATCTTTATTCATTTCTAACAAATACAAAAAGACCAAGAAAAAGAACATATATATATTTATACATATATCTATACATACATACATATACACACACACATATATATATATATATATATATATATATATATATACATAGCACAACACATAGAAAGCCTTCAACCATAAATTCCCACTTCAGGTTTAAAAAAAAAAACACCAAAAACTATGTAATAAATACTATGCATTGTTTTCAAAGCTACCCTGTTTTTCTGTGTTTCCTTCTAAATTTTTTTCTTTTGTGCTCTACTGTGCACTTGTTTTCTTCCCTCTCCTCCCAGCCCTAAAAAAGGTGACAAACACAAATTTCATATATCTATATCCACATTTGTATATAGACACAGATGTGGATATAGATAGATATAGCTATAGTTGTATCTATATATGTAAAGCCACACTACCTCGTATCACTTTAAGAAAACTCATAGGACTCACCCTCTTCTTTTTATTCTAATAAGGCTTAACAAATGTTGATTAACTACCTGACAAATGAAGAAATTGTTTTCTTTGGACTGGTATAAATAGCCATCCTGAAGATCTCTGTAACAGACCCTTCTAACCCTAACCCTAAATTCACATCCTTTTTTCTTTTGCTAAAAATGTACCTTTTCCCATCCATGTGCCCTAATCTTGTCTTACCCCAAATTTCTTTGTAAGCTTGCCTAAAGACCTAACACCTAACTGATCCTAACTAATCCAAATTATGGCTCAGAAGGACAGACAATCTCAAGTCATCTGTGAACTGTGAGACACATATGCGCCTCACCTACTGATGGAGTGTGTCACACTTTTGAGTGGATAAGTAAGCTGCAGTGTTACTTGTCTGTCTATAATCTGTGCTGTCTTATTCATGCAATGGCTACCAAAGACCTGGAAAATTCATGCAACATGGTGCATATGGCATCAGACAGTGTTGACCTGTCAGTTAACATTAATGTAGTTTCTAAGGGACCTAGCTCATAGTACCCCTACTGTGGTCCTACTTAGGTCCAAGGCGGCTAGAGGGCACAGTGGATAGAGAGCTGGGCCTGGAGTCAGGAAGACCTGAGTTCAAATTGGACCTCAGACACTTACTGACTGTGTGACCTTGGGCATGATTCACTGCTGTTAAGGAGGGGCTACTACCACTGTGCTTGAAATCAGTGCTCCACCACCTTTCTGAGGACTGTGGTGGAGAGGGACAATGGAATGAAGACCGCTCTACCTCCTCAGCCTAGCTTCTTAGAATCCTTGACTTCCTTCAAGGCTCAGCTCAAGCATTGCCCTTAGCAGGAAGTCATTCCTGGCTCCCCCAGGTCTAGCGCCTTCCTCAATAATTTTAGCTTTTATTGACTCTATATGTATCTTATACATATTTACATGTTGCCTCTCCATTAGAAGGTGAGTTCCTTCTCTTTGTATTCCTAGCACTTAGTACAGTACCTGGTACATAATAAAGGCTTTTAAAAAATGTTGTTTGACTCGATTGATTGCTGCTAAGGACAAGGGGCCTCTTCTGAAACATAAGCTTCCTGACTGCTGTTATCTCTGAGCTTGTGCTCTCATTACCTGAATAATTGATCAGCTAGCATTTTTCCTGTTCTCTGGCTAGCAAACAGTTTCCCTGATCCCTAATTTCAGACTTGATCTCTGTCAAGGTGATCGCCATCCTCATCCCTCTCTCACTTGGCCCTATCCTATCCATACTCCTTTGGTTTTGTCTTATACTTTGTGACTTACATTCCATCGTTAAACTCCTCTATATACTCTATCTCTTTTTCTCACACGCTTCATCTTCTTATGCCCACCAGAGTTTCCTAGGGTGGTACCTCATCCCTGGGTACCCTCTTTAGTCTTGGTGGCTCCTCTCATTTCCCCTAGAACACTGGACCACAAAAGGAGGTATTGGAATACGCCTTGCTTTCTCTATCATCATCATTCAACAATCTCTCCTTCTTTGAAGTTTATTTCATATCTCCATCACTTTTCATCTCCTACTTGTTATCAGATATTGGTCCCTGGTACATTCTAGCTTCTTTCTCCAGGATTCAGTCTTCCCCATCACCTCAACTCCTGATCTCATACTTTAGAATATAAATATTCAACTTACCATCACCCTGAATGCTCTAGTCTCCCAATGTATCAACTTATTCAACTCCCATGACCTCCATCTCCACTCTTCCCTAGCTACCAACTAGAGAGGTCACATATCAGACCTTACCCAACCCCAAAACTATGCCACCTCTATAACTTGAAACTCTAAAGTTTCTGATATTCATAGCCTATTGTCCAATTTTTTTCTCTGCCTTACTCCTACACCACATATTTATCCTCACTCTGAGTTCCAGTTGCTTTTTCCGTAGATGTTTTCCCAATCCATCATCCCAGCTGTCTTACTTTTTAAGTTCCTCTCTTCTTAGACTTCCATTGTTCACACCCTGCAAATTTTTAGCCATGGATCACCCCTTGACCTGAACTGCTGTATACTGTTGGAAGAAATCATGCAACTATATGAATCATGTCCATATTACCCACCCTCAACTGGGCTCTCCTGGCTGTACTATAATCCTTTTATTTTTCCCTGATTAATTTTCTATCACATTTTCTATAGCAGTTTTTCAATATCTCCTCTTCTCCCCTCTAATCCTGACACAATTCTTATCCCTTATTTCTCAGCTGATGACTTTGCCTCCTACTTTGCTGAATAAACTAGTCATCCACCATGAACTCCTCATTTCTCTTTCTCTAGCTTTCAGAACTCATTTTCACCTGTTTTCTCCTCCTCTGCTCCTGTCTGAGAATGAGGTGGCTCTTCTTCTCACCAAAATTTATGATTCTATCAGTGCTTTTGGATCCACTACCTTCCCTTTTCCTCCAGGATCTTCCCTTAATCAGTCATCCCAAGATTCTCTTTCTCTCTCCTTGTCTCTCCCATTTATCTTCCTGGACTATGCATTCCCTCCCAGGTACTTACAAACAAACATGGCTCTGGAAGAGAAAGTGAGGCTGGTGACCTTGCACAGCCCTTCCTCATTCAAATAAAAGTCAAGTGCAAGTCATGTCATCATCTCCCTGATGTCATGGTTCTCCATGAGAACAAAGGATGAACACAACCTGTGAGTAGCAGCTCCTCTCCTCACCTCTCCCCTCCTCTTCCCTTTTCTCCTCTCTTTTCCTCTCCTTTCCATCCTTGTCTGAGCTGCTCTACCCAGGAGAAGGTACACTTGCCTTTTTTCCTTTGGGTTTAATGGCTATATTACTTGCTCAAAGACCAAGCCTTAAACCCAATTCACTCTGCATAGATTGGACAACAGGTCCCCTCCCACCTAGCACAGAGTGAATGTAAATACTAAATAGTTAACTATTTCTCTTTTACCTAGGAAACCTGAGGGCATTTCTATCCCAGTTTGATTCTTTTTTATTAAAGGGATCATCTCTTGAGTAACTACTATTCATTGAAAGTATGTATCTCACTCAAAGTGAGAATCTGATAAGACCTTAGCCTAAAAGGGCTAGGGTCTCCCATTGCATCCTGGGCCATCTCCAATCATCCTGATGAATATCAGGCCACTGGACCCAGATGGCTCAGGAGGAGAAAGTGAGGTTGGTGAGCTTGCACAGCCCTCCCTCACTCAAATCAGAGTCAACTGTAAGTCATGTCATCATCTTGATGTCATGGTCCTCTGAGAAAGAAGGATAAACACAACAAACTCAGATTTCCTTCATTCTTGAAAGGAAGCAGACTTTATTTGAACCTGTAACTCTCTCAAACTATCATCCTTTATCTATTTCATTTTTATTGATAAACTTTTTGAGAAAGCTTATCTATAGTCTATACTTCTACACTGTGCTATAGTGTACTCTCTTCTCCATTTCTTCAACTCTAATAAGCATTCTTTCCTAGTCACTCGTTTGAGCCAATTGAGTTAAGGATACCATTGCTGTAATCAATCAATAACTATTTATTAAGCCCCTTTTTGTGTTAGGTATTGTGCTAAGTGCTGGAAACATAAGAAGAAGCAAAAGGCAGACCCTGCCCCCAAGGAACTTACAATCTAATGCTCACCTGGATTGTTAAAATAGCCATATGACTATCTTCCCTTCCACTAGTCTCCTCCTGCTCCAATTCATCCTTTACAGAACAGACGAAATCGGATACAATGCAAAATGTACGAGTCTGACCATGTAAGTACTGTCCTTTAAACCTTCCAGTGGTTCCCTCTTTCCTCTAGGAGAAAATGCAAACTCTTGACTGTAGCATTTAAAGCTCTCCAGTCTGAGTCCAACCAATATTCTGGCCTTATTTTGTAATTTTCTTTGTGTACCTTTTGTTCTGTCCAAATTAGGCTCAATTTCCCCCAAATACAACATTTCATCTCTTGTCTTTGTGTTTTCTTATGGGCTAGAACACATTTGTTCCCTAGCTCTGTCTCATTATTTCCCTTTATATCAATATATCATTATATATCAATTATATTGATATATATCAAAGATATCAATATATCACATATCAAATAATATATCATTATTTTCCCTCAAGGTTTAACTCAGATGCCAATTCCTATGTTCCCTATGCAAAGTTTTTCCTTATCTCCCTGGTTCCTACTGTTTTTGCCCTCAAATTACCCTGTATCACATGTATCTGTGTATAGAATAGTACATAAGCTTACTGAGGGCACTGAAAATGTTTCATTTTTGTCTTTGTGTCTCCAGTGCCCAGCAAAGTGCCTTTCACAAAGTAACTACTTAAAAGATTTGTTGAACTCTGTGGATGAACTGAATAGAAGGGGGCATTAAAGCCATGATTCAAGGGAAGATTAAAATTTTTTATTTTATTTTACTTTATTTTTTTGATAAAAATTTATTTAACTTTTACATTCATTTTCACAAAATTTTGGGTTCCAAATTTTCTCCCCTTTTCTCCCCTCCCCCCACCCCAAAACACCAAGCAATCTAATTTTCCCTATCTCCAATCTGCCCTCTCTTCTATCATCCCTCCCTTCTCTTGTCCCCATCTTCTCTTTTGTCCTGTAGGGCCAGATTCTCTTTCTCATTAACTGTATGTCTTATTTCCTAGTAGCAAGAACAATACTCAACAGTTGTTCCTAAAACTTTGAGTTCCAAATTCTCCCCATCCCTCCCTCCCCACCCATTCCCTTTGGGAAGGCAGGCAATTCAATATAGGCCATATCTGTGTAGTTTTGCAAATGACTTCCATAATAGTCGTACTGTGTAAGACTAACTGAATTACCCTCCATCCTATCCTGCCCCTCATTGTTTCTATTCTGTCTTTTGATCCTGTCCCTCCCCAAGAGTGTTGACTTCAAATTGCTCCCTCCTCCCACTGCCCTCCCTTCCATCATCCCCCCCGCCTTGCTTATCTCTTTCTCCCCCATTTTCCTGTACTGTAAGATAGGTTTTCATACCAAAATGAGTGTGCATTTTATTCCTTCCTTTCAACAAATGTGATAAGGGTAAACTTCTTGTTTTTTTTCTCAGCTCTCCTCTTTTTCCCTCCACTAAAAAGTCTCCTGCTTGCCTCTTAAATGACATATAATTTACCCCATTCCATTTCACCCTCTTTCCTCCTCCTACCTTTCCCTCTCACCATTTACCTTAATTTCTTTTAAGATATGGTCCAATCCTATTCAATTCACTCTGTGCTCTCTGTCTCTGTATGTGCATGCATGTGTGTATGTGTGTCTGCGTGCACATGTGTACGTGTGTGTGTGTGTGTGATCCCACCAACTACCCAGATACTGAAAAGTTTTAAGAGTTACAAATATTGTCTTTCCATGTAGGAATGTAAACAGTTCACCTTTGGTAAGTCCCTTATGACTTGCCTTTGATGTTTACTATTTCATGCTTCTTCTCATTCTTGTGTTTGAAAGTCAAATTTTCTTTTCAGCTCTGGTCTTTTCATCAAGAATGCTTGAAAGTCCTCTGTTTCATTGAAAGACCATATTTTCCCCTGAAGTATTATACTCAGTTTTGCTGGGTAGGTGATTCTTGGTTTGAGTCCTAGTTCCTTTGACTTCTGGAATATCCTATTCCATGCCCTTCGATCCCTTAATGTAGAAGCTGCTAGATCTTGGGTTATCCTGATTTTATTTCCACAATACTGGAATTGTTTCTTTTTAGATGCTTGCAAGATTTTCTCCTTGACCTGGGAGTTCTGGAATTTGGCCACATATTCCTAGGAGTTTCTCTTTTTGGATCTCTTTCAGGTGGTGATCGATGGATTCTTTCAATACTTATTTTGCCCTCTGGTTCTAGAATCTCAGGGCAGTTTTCCTCGATAATTTCATGGAAGATGATTTCTAGGCTCTTTTTTTGATCATGACTTCAGGTAGTCCCATAATTTTTAAATTGTCTCTCCTGGATCTATTTTCCAGGTCAGTTGTTTTTCCCATATTTTACATTCTCTTCCAGTTTTTCATGCTTTTGGTTTTGTTTTGTGATTTCTTGGTTTCTCAGAAAGTCATTAGACTCCATCTGTTCCATTCTGATTTTGAAAGAACTATTCTCTTCAGTGAGCTTTTGAACCTCTTTTTCCATTTGGCTAATTCTGCTTTTGAAAGCATTCTTCACCTCATTGGCTTTTTGAACCTCTCTTGCCAATTGAGTGAGCCTATTTTTCAAGGTGTTATTTTCTTCAGCATTTTTTTGGGTCTCCTTTACCAAGGTATTGACCCGTTTTTCATGCTTTTCTTGCATCTCTCTCATTTCTCTTCCCAGTTTTTCCTCCACCTCTCTAACTTGCTTTTCAATATCCTTTTTGAGCACTTCCAAGGCCTGAGCCCACCGGACATCCCCCTGGGATGTCTGGGGTACAGAGGTCCTGCCCTCCACATCTTTCCCTGATGGTAAGAATAGTTCCTCGTCATCAGAATTGAAAGGCGGGAACATTTGCACCTGCTCAAAGAAGCTCTCTATAGTCTTATTTTTCTTCCCTTTTCTGGGCATTTTCCCAGCCAGTTACTTGAGTTCTGAGATTCCTGTCCACCCCTGCCTAGATCTGCCCAGCTAGTGCTTGGGGTCTGAGATTCAAATGGGCTTTCTGTGGCAGGTGTGGCTGCTATTCAATGTGAGCTTAAGTTCTGGTGCTGGGGTGGGGGCAGGGCCGCCTCCCAGGCTCAGTTCCCTCAGGGGCTTTATGCAGAGACCTTCAGTAATGGAGAGGGTGGGGGCAGGGCCTTCAGTAATGAAGATCCTGCCTGCTTGAGGAGTCCCGGGCCGCTGCTGCCGCTGCTCCTGCCTCTGCCTCTGTTGCTTCCTGCCCCTGCCTCTGCCTCCGCCGCTTCCTCCCGAGGGGGCCCGAGTCATGGAGACACCCCGCTCCCCTCTCAGCCAGCCCAGACGTCTCTCTTACTGACCTGTAGCGTCTGTGGGCGGATGGACCTTCCCGGCTGCCAGAGATTCTGTCCCTGAAGCCTGCTCGGATCTGCTCCTCTGGGGCCGTGGCCAGAGCAGCGCAGGGGTGGACTCCGCTTTCCGGGACACGACGGACCCTGGGGACGGCTCTCCAGGGCTCTCTGGAATGGAAATCTCTTCCACTGTGTTTCTGCACACCCTGCAGTGATCCAGAAGATGTGGGGAGCTCTTCTTACATTAAATCCATGGGCTGTGGGTTTGGAGCTAGCATACGTGAGTCTTTCTACTCCGCCATCTTGACTCCACCCCACGGAAGATTAAAATTTTGACAGTTAAGTGATGAAGGTGGGCACTCATGATAAAGAGGATGACAGCATCAAAGGTGAAGAGTCATGAAAAGATAAGAGTGCAACATAGAGTACCCACATATAAATGGATAGTGGGGGAAAAAAAGGAAGAAAGCTAAGATTAGGGCCAGACCATGGAAGGCCTGAATGTCAGACTGTGAAGTAGAAAATGGGAGTCACTGGATGTTTTGGAAGAGAAGAGTAATAGGGGGTAAGAACTGGAATCACGGAGACCAGGTAAAAGACTACTACAATAACACATTGTGGATGTAAATAAAGCATCTGAGCTAGAAAGGTGAGAATGGAATGGAAAGGACAGGTATGAGAGACTGCAATGGTAGACTAATCCAGGCTTGATCATTAATTGGATATGTAGAGAAAAAGAAGAGCTCAAGATGTTTCAGAGGTTAAATCTCTTCCTATTGATTGATGTATAATATAAACAAAAACCTCTTTTAAAGAAACATCACAGTTGTTCAGTCTTTCATTTAGCAACTGAATAACATAAAATTTGAATACATATTGGGGAAATAGAAAAAGGGCGATGGTGGGAAAAGAAATATGTTCATAAAACCCAGAACTATTCCAGGTATCTGATCTGCGTACCTGTCTCCCACATACTAGGGTATACATAAAGAAGAGCTGAGATTGTTTTCAGAGTCATTGGATATCTAAAACTGGACATTACACAGAGGAAGAGACAGACTCTTTCCACTAAATTGTCAGGTCCCTAAAGCTGGGGAGAAGAATATGAGAAACCATCATGGATTGCGAGATTCTTCATTGTTGAGTTTATCACTTGTATCAGCTAGGCTTTTCCAACTCTCCCAACTTCTTTCTAGATACTTTTAGCTGCTGTCATCCACTTTCTCCCTACTTCTATTAGGTATTCAGTATCCTGTACTTCCCTTGCCCCATGGCTTCTAGGATCTCCACAATTTTGTGTGTTCTGCTTAGGCCCACCCTCTCTGGACTGTGCCCCAGTTCTCAAAAATCACCCCTCATTCCCTCCTGAACACCACATGTGAAAGCTATTCTCTCAGCCATTGCTCAGAGGAAAGCCATCTGATTGCTACTTACCCACTAATTCCAACGACAAATGCTTTCATAATGTGCTTTTAAATTACTTCCACTTCCTAAAATAAAAAAAAAAAAACACTGTTAAGGGAGAATTTTTAAGAAATAAAATAATCATAAGATAAATGAACTAACTCAGGAAAAATGATCACATTCACCTCTGGTACTCATGTAAGGATTTTCAAACTTATTGACTATTCATTGATGATATTTAACATAGATTGTCTTCTCTCTTATGTGCTCCAGTGCTGGATGCTAACAACTAATGTTGGGCTAAGGTAATTCAAACTGACCAATTCACTAGTTAATTTAAAAAATTCACATGATGTATCCAGGGCTCAAAACAAATGATTAAAAATATTGTTCATGCCAGTTTCTCTTATCACAGATAGCTGAAGGTTGCTGTAATTTACCATAACCACATTTTCATTTTTTGAATCTGGGTCTCCTAATCTGGAGGCTGGAAACATGATGGTTAATCATGGATTGGACCCAATATTGGGCAGTAGGGAAGCTTTTGCTGGTTCTGTTTTCTATCTTGACCAGTTTGCCTTTTCCTTGGGCAGTCCCAGTTCCAGAGCTTAACATATTATTTTTGGAATTTACTGCAGACACCTGATTGACTTTGTCTACTACTGCTCAGACCTACCAAGATCAAATGATCTATCAGTGGTAGCAAAAGATTACAGGTTTGTGCCATCATGATCATCTGGAGGTTGGTTCTTTCAGTAAACTGAGTCATGCATAACCTGGCCAATTTATTCAACCAAGTAACTATTGTAGCAGGTGGAATAATGTTCTGAGCTAAGTCTATACCTTCTTTCTCTATACCCTGTTTCTTCCTCTGATGTGGTTGTTGCTGTCATTCAGTCAGAAAGCATATAGTAAGAGCTTACATGCACATGTCAGGCATAGTGCTGAGTAGACAAAGTGCATGGTCCCCACCTTAAAGCAGCTCATATTCTAATGGGAGAGAAAACATGCAAACAAATTGGTATGTATAAGATACATACAGAATAGATCTAAGGTAATCTCAGAAGGAAGGCACTAGCAGGGAAGGGAAGGCTAAGGGTGGGAAAGATCCTATGACGAAGGTGGAATTTGAGTTTCATCTTAAAGGAAGCCAGGAATTGGAGGTGGGCATAGAGGATTCCAGGCACAGAGGACACAGAGAGTATTAACTATAAGAGGATGAGAAAGGTACGAAGGGGAGAGATTGTGAAGAGTTTTAAGTGACAAATGATTTTATATTTGATTTTGAAGTATTACTAAGAGGTTGCCACTTCAGTTTATTAAATGGCGGGGGAGGAGTGTCCTACCTGTGCTTTAGAAAAGTCACTTTGGTAGCTGAGTAAGGGATGAATTAGAGTGGAAAAGGCTAGAGGCAGGGAGACCAAATAGAAGATTAATACAAATAGCCCTGGTATTTGCTAGACTGTTATTTGTGTGAGTGGAGAGAGGGGAACATAAATGACAGATCCTATCACAGCAGAAATAACAAGACTTGGCAAAAAACTGGATAAAGCAAGCAGGAAAGAGAAGCCACGGATGGCAGAGGCTGTGAGCCAGAGCGAAATTCAGAAGGGTTTTGAAGGAGATGATGAGCTGTGTTTTAGATGTGTTGCACTGTCCCATTTTATGTACCCCATGAGCTCCATCTCCAGACTTTAGTGTCTCTGTACAAGCTGTCCCCAATGCCTGGAATATGTTCCCTCCTCAGCTCTACCTCTTATGAAACCTTAGCTTCACTTACATGTTAATTTCAGGGCCACTTCCAAAGGAAAGCCTTTTCTGCTACCCCAAAGTGGAAGTGCCTTCTCACTTTTCAAGTTATTTTGCTTTTGCTCATCTGGGTTGTATCCCTTGGAGATGGGAGATACTTTGTTTTATGGTTGTAGCCTGGTATGCTGGCAAGGCTTTGCACATAAGGGGGTATTTAATAGATACTTATTAAATTGGAGTCAGCTAGTAATTGCAAGTGTATATATACATATATAAAATTTTTATTATTTGTAATTTGCTTGTTTATTCTGTATTCTATATAAATTCTGCATATATGTGTAGTACCGGCCAAACCCTTACCTCATAGATATAAAATGATAGAGATATATACTGATTTGAGGGGAGCAGGGATGGTTCTTTGCTGCCAAAATATCTCTTTTATCTGTATACCACTGCCTATAGTCAAACAGACATTTCTTTAGGTTAAACATTACCATCTTTCTACAGGTTTTTTTTTTAAGTTCAGATTTCCTTTGAAGGAATGATGGTAAGTACATTCACATTTTACTGGTATAATTCATTTTCAAGAGGCTCTGACAGAAGGAGCAGTTGTGAGATCAGCAGGCGGGGAGAAGTCCTCAAAGAAGACAAAAAGGAGAGAGGGGCTAAAGATGAATTCAACCTATATCACAATTTCCGCCTAAGGTTTATTGCAAAAGTTTAAGAAAAGGCTTCTTAGACTGTCAGTCTGGAAACAGAGTTTCAATTAGAGATATGAAATCCAATAGAATATTAAGAAGCTAGTTTTTCTTTAGTATTTTGAAGCATTCAGAAATCTTTATGCCAGCCTTTCTGAAGTTCTGAGTCTTAAATCCTGTTTTCAGGGACTTCTCAAAGAGGTGTTCTATGATATGTGCCCATTATATATAATTATGTGTTTATTACTTTATTCATGTATATACAAGAACAAATAATCATATGCACCCATGGATACATTCATAAATACTCACACAAGACTCTAAAGTGAACTAAATTTAGTTTTGAAAAAATTTTTTTAACACTCCTTGAAGATACCCAGTGAAGACACTGGGGAAATAAACCATTTGCTGTTCCGGCTTCCTGGGGAGCAAAGACTTGATCTGGGTAATTGGTATATCATAAGGTTCTTAAATACTTTTGATGAAAATGGATTTCTAATGAGGAATATCCCCAAACACTTCTCTAAGGCATCGCTTAGTGTTAAAAACCAGGTAGAATCAGGAAGGAGGAGAGATCCTTTTGAGAGATCGAGTGAAATAGATATGTATTTACATGCATTAAATAATATTTCAGTAGAAAGAATAAAAAAAAAGTTAAATGAGCTATTCTCTTACTATGTCCTGAAGGCATCTAACTGCCCCAAATAAATTTAAAATTTGCTATACTAAATTTTAGCACCTGTGAGTGTTGACATACCTTGTATACAGCTAAGAGGCAGAAGAACTGATGGTGATCTTGGAGGAGTCACAGAACAGAATCTAGTAACTGCCAATATATTCTTGTACTGATTTTTGATAGTTGTATTTTTCTTGTATGTTCAGTATATATATATATATATATATATATATATATATATATATATATATATATATATATATATATATTCAGTATATATGTCTAGACCCATACCTCAGGGGTAGATAATATGCTCTGATTTGAGGGGAGCAGGGATGTTTTTTTACTGTCCAAATATCTCCCTTAAATTGTCTACCATCACACAATTACAGACTGGTATTATGGTATCAGAAAAAGGCCAATATCCCACTTTTAAGAACGGGGAAAAGTCAATCAGTTAATCAGTCAATGAATATTAATTAAGCAGCTACTGTGTACCAGGCACCTTGCTAAGTAGTGGAAATACAAAGAAGGGTGAAAAATAGTCCCTATTCTCAAGAAGATCACAGTCTAGTGAATGACACAAGAAGCAACGAATTAACTATAAACTATAGACAGGATACCACCAGCTAATGTCCTTATGATGAGTCCCAGCAAAATGTGAGAAAAAAATATTAAATGTTAAAGAATTAAATATTAAATTGTGAACACAGGAGGAAGCTGTTGTGTAGCGGAAAGACCCTTGGATTTGGAGTGAAAGGACCGGGGTTTGAATGTTGGCATTGTCATCCTTTCCTAGCTGGTTAGTTAATTTCTATATATTGTGTGTATACACACACACACACACATACACACACACACACACAGACCCTAGGTAACCTTGGGCACTAGCAGCTGCGACCAGGAAAGACATCCTGAGCAAGGTGGTACTTGAGCTGGGTCCTAAAGTAAATTAGGGATTCCAAGAGGTGGAGGTAGGGATGGAGAACCTTCTGGGGACCGAGGACAGTCAATGACAAGAAATTGAAATGAGAGATGTACTGTTGTCTGTGAAATGCAGCAAGAAATTCAGTACGGCTGGACCTCAGAGTGCATGGAGAGGAGTTGTGTAATAATGCAGGATGCAGCCAAGTTATGAAAACCTTTAAATCCTCTCTGAGGATTTAGCTTCAAATACCATTCAGATAAGGAAGTGGTGATGACTTCAAGGTAATATGGGTTTTCTCTTTCCAAACTTCTTTTATTCTTCTCCCCTTTACAAACTTTATATCCAGCTGTTGTTTGTAGTTGTGTCTAATTCTTCTTGACCCCATTTGGTGTTTTCTTGGCAGAATTACTGAAGTAGTGTACCATTTCCTTCTTCAGCTCATTTTACACACGAGGAAACTGAGGCAAACAGGGTTAAGTGACTTGCTCAGGATCATACAGCTAGGAAATGTCTGAGACCAGATTTGAACTCAGGAAGACAAATCTTTTGATTCCCAGGCCCAGCATTGTATCCACCATCCCACCTAGCTGTGACGTTATTTTATAAGGTTACACTGGCCTAATCACTGTTTCACTCACCAACACTCCATCTCCCAACAGTGCCTTTGCATCTATTGCCCCAACATGTAGAATGTCCTCTTTCCTCAGTTCTACCTCTTAGCTCTCCTGGCTTCCTTCAAGACCTAGTTCAAATGCCATCTTATGCCTGAAGCATTTTCCAGTGTTCCCAGCTGCCAGTGTCTTCTACTCTGAGATTACCTTCTTTCAACTTGGTATGCAAGTAGTTATTTTTACATGGAAACAATTGTCTTCTTGAAGACAGGGCCAGTTTTCATATTTCTTTGTATCCCAGGTGCTTAGTACAATGCTGAGCACATAGTAAGCACTAGGTAAATATTGACTGTCAAAATAACCTTATTTCATTTCTTTTTAACAAAGTTATAAGACTTGCTTCAATATTTTGATGGATTGATGATTGGAGGGATCTTTTCACTGTGGGTGCTCCCTTCATTCAAGTAGATCCCAGCCCGTACACAGCTTCTCATCCTGGATGACTATTAGTCATGTCCTCCCGTAAATTCTCTACAAGGAGACGTATCAAAGGCCTTCCTCTTGGTCTCCTGATGCTGCACAGATGGTGCATGAGCTGTAGTTATTGTCGTCACCATGTACACCTTCTTTTTCAGTCACATATATCTCTGATGGCAGCGATGGAGGTACCTTGCAATCTATTTACACTCAGCATGGGCCTCCTCATAGCCTTTTGGGGGCCTTCAGTTTGAATTTTCAGAGACTATATGACTTGTAGTCACATTGTACCATCAGAAAAATATTGGAGTATTAGCTCACACCTATCAGAAATTACAAATGCTGGAGGAGATGAGGGAAAAATAGGTACGCTAATGGAAGTGCTGGTGGAATAATAAAGTGGTTCAACCATTCTGGAGAACAATTTGGAACTATGTCCAAATGGCTATAAAATTGTCCATTTTCTTTGACCCAGTAATACCACTCCTGGGTATATAAACCAAAGAGAAGAAAAAAGAGAAAAGGAACTACATGTACAAAAATATTTACGGCAGTTCCTTTGGTGGTAGTAAAGAACTGGAAATGGAGGGGATGCCCATCAATTGGGGAATTGCTGAACAAGTCGTGGCATATGACTATGATGGAATATAATTATGCTATAAGAAATGATGAGGAAGATGATTTCAGAAAGACATGGGAAGAACTATATGAACAGATGAAAAGTGAAGTGGGATGAAGTGGGAGATCATTGTGCCTAATAACACCAATGTTGTAATGATGATCAGCTATGAAAAACTTGGTACTCTGACCAATACAATGCTGAAAGACAGTTCCAAAGGACTTATGATGAAAAAATGCCATCTACTTTCAGAGAGACAACCAATAAACTATGAGTACAAATTGAAGTGTAACTTTCTCCACTTATTTTTCTGGCTTTTTAAAAAAAAACAGGGCTAACATGGAAATATGTTTTGCATGATTTCACATGTATAATTGATATGATATTACTTACCTTCTTAGTGGATGTGGGAGGATATGAGGGAGAAAATTTGGAACTCAGAATTTAAAAAGAAATACATTGAAATGTTAAAAAAAGGAAGGAGAGACAAGGGATGATAGTGAGGATGGATGGATCTAGTGACAGTTTTTTGATAATAGGGTAATATGAACATGTATATAAGCAGGCAGTAAACAGGCAAAGAATGAAGACAAATGAGGCAATTGGTATGATAGAGGAAGCAATCTGCTACAGAAGATGGGATGAAATGGGATCACTTGCACACCTAAAATTAGCTTTGCCAAGTGGAAGGGGCACCTCTTCATATGAGACAGGAGTGAAGGAAGAGATAGTGGCAGAAAGCATCTAGGTGATATGGCATGAAGAGAAAAAAAGTGAGCTTTCAGCAAATAGTTTTTAGAAAAATTTTTTGGTGAAAGATGAGTGAAGGCTCTCAGCTGAAAGAGTGGGGGGATGATGGAACCTTGGGAGGTTTGAAAAGGTTTAGAAAATAAGTTGTGGTGAGTATCTCATATTCTTTATATTTTTCACATCCTCTAGCACAATATCTTAAAAATAGATGGCACTGAAAAAATACCTTTTCATGCTTCATCCTTCAGTATATCAAAGATAGTTCAACCTCTCAGGAGGGATTCCAGGGTTTTATTACTGCAATAGTCAATTTGTTTCTTCCCTATGAATAATCACAATCTTCGTCATTTTCCTGGAAGTCAATTTCCACTTGTTTTGTCTTCCAAAGATGTGGAAAATATCTGCTTAGCCTTCCTATGTTGAAAAAAAACAAAACCAAACCCCATCCTTCTTTCACAGTCACATCTTAGCTTTCCCTTCTCTAGACTAAAACAATACCAATTGTTTTAAACTGTACTGTTAAGACCTATTTGCCATTTTAATTATCCTTGTTACTATTACTACGTCCTGCTTCAGTTTCTCCACATCCCATTTAAAGTACATTTATAAAAAATTTAATAAGGCTGTTATAAATTCAGCATATAGTGAAAGCATGATTCTAGCTGGCATTTTTCACAACAGCAGGCCACTGCTCACTCATACTCATTTTGAGGTAAAATTTAACCTCAGCCCTCTCCCCATTTTTTGCCTATTTGGTCATTCCGTGTCCTCTATTTGCATGGGTGTTACAGGATATCTTTAATACATTTTCAATTCATGCAAAGTACAACTGTATAAATATTCATATTGGATGATTGTCATTTTAATAAAAAAGAATACTGGAGTAAAAATAACAGGCTTTTTTTTTCTGAGAGAAGCTCAGGGTCATCAAAGGCACTACACAATTTTTCCAAAGGCAATCTACCATATTTCCTTCCCTCTACTCAGTTCTAGGCCTGGCTCATTAACAAATCCCAGTTTTTGGCCAAGGTATATATAATGATGAGGGGCAGCTAGGGGTGCAGGGGACAGAACACCAGTGCAGGAGTCAGGAAGACCTGAGTTCAAATCTCACCTCAGACACTTGACACTCACTAGCTATGTGAACTTGGGCAAGTCACTTAACCCCAACTGCCTCATCCTGGGTCATCTCCAGTCTTCCTGATGAATATCTGGTCACTGGTTTCAGGTGGCTCTGGAGGAGAAGTGAGGCTGGTGACCTGCATAGCCCTCCCTCACTCAAAACAAAGTCAAATGCAAGTCATGTCTTCATCTTTCTGAAGGCATAGTCTTCTTTGGCAATGAAAGACTAACACATACAATGTAATGATGAGGGAGGTGGGATCTCCAGTTCTCCTGTATCTTCTATCTGTATCTTGCCACTGGATCCAGATGGCCTTGGAGGAGAAAGTGAGGCTAGTGATCTTGCACAGCCCTCACTCACTTAAATCCAATTCACTTGCAAGTTATGGTATCACCTTCCTGCTGTCACCGTCCTCTTCAAGAATGAAGCAAACAACAACAATGTAACAATGATGGATCAGCAATATGGACTGGCCATCTAACTAGATGACAACAATGTAACAATGATGGATCAGCAATATGGACTGGCCATCTAACTGGATGACAACAATGTAACAATGATGGATCAGCAATATGGATGACTTCTACTGAACAACAGGGGTGCTTCATTCACTTTTTTAAACTGTAAACCCAAGCTTCAGAATTGATTAGTGATCTTGTTGGGGTGGGGGAGGAGGACTGCAAAATGTTGCAAGGCTTGATGTACTCAGCAGAATGTTACTTGCAAATGGGTGACTTTTAGAAGACTTCATCATCTGTAGGGAATGGCTGTTATCATTTGGACACTGTAATATATGATACTGGCAAACATCTTGGGTGAGAATGTCTGCCTCTTTTCTGACCTGCTTGATATTAATCTGATATTGGTACTTCTGTTGTTAGATGTTTTGAAGAATTTTTTACAAATTGTATTTATGTATACAAGAGCTTCCCTGGAGCAGTTTTCAACATGGAATTTTGCTTTTTTTCTCCTCTACCCATCAAATAACAAGCACATTGCGATCTTTTATTCTCCACAGTACATTCAGTCAAATGTGACTGTAAAGATACAGTTTGCTGTAGAATTTGGAAAAGCCTGTAACCTCCTCATACCTTCAACAAGAATGTTTCCAGTTCATTTGAAGATTATATTCATGAATATTTTGTAGAGACAGGAAAGCATACCAGTTAGTAGTTACTGATATTCTACCTTTTTGGAGGTAATAATAACATAATGGAAAGGAGACTGACTCTGGAGTCAGAGGACCTGGGGGAAAATTGTACCTCTGATGCTTAATACTTAAGTGACCTTGGGCAAGTCAGTTTCCTCCCACTCAAAATCAAAAGGCTGGCCCAAATTGCCTCTAAGTTACTTTTAGTTCTAAATTTATGAGCCTTAGACGTTTAAAAGTCACAGAAGCAATCTAGTCCAACTCATAGTTGAAAATTAACCTCTCCAACTGGAAGAGTTCCAGCGAGAGGTTTATTAGAAACAGAACCAGCCCAACTCCTAGGTAGCTTATGTTATTAGGAAGTTTCCCCCACCCCTACCATCAGGTCTTACATAAGAAGCCAGGTAATTATTTATTTTACAGAGCGGGTGGTGGTGACAGAAGAAGAGAACCTTGATCTCTTTTCTTTGGGAAGAAACCACTCCATGTGGAAATTCCCTCCACCAATGAAGTGGCTGGTAATTGTTGGTAATTTGCACTTAAGAGAGTTGCTTAGTCACTAGGAGGTGGAGATATTTGCCCTCGAGGTGTAAAAGACAGAACTCGAATCCAGGTCTTTCTGCCTCCTCTGCTCTCCACGCCAGGCGGCAGCTCTCCTGGTGAATGTTCATGGTGACAACAACCTCAGCCTCGAAAAAGTGAGACCTGGGGCACTCCTAAAAGGGTGAGGCGCGATGGCCAACCGTCTCGCAAAGCGAGCACCCGGGAGAAGACCCCGAGGGGGGTCGCAGGGTAGCGCCACACCGATCAGTACTCACCTGGCAGGTAGTCCCGGGCAGGCACCACTTCGCCGCCGGTACTCCAGAGCGCAGAGCTGCTTTGAGGGCAAGCCGTCAGTGCCGGTGATCAGCTCAGACCCTCGCCACCAGGACGCGGAAAGCCTGGGGGCTCCGGCACCTTCGGGGGCGGCCACGATGCGCACAGGCCGCAGACAGCGCGGAGTCCAGCCCCGTCGGGTGACCCTCCGCTCCTGCTCCGGCCTGGGGGCGGGGCCCCGGATCGGGTTCCGCGCCTGCTTAGAGGTGGGGCGCGCGCCGCCCGTGCCCGCGCTCGCTCGCGCGCTCCCTCCCGGGCCCGTTCCATCCCGCCTGGGCTCGGCTTGGGGCTGGGCTGCTGCTGCTGCTGCCGCCGCCGCTGCCGCCGCCGCCGCCGCTTCCGCATCTCCGCTGCGTGCATTTGCTGCTGCAGCAGCTGGAGGACTCGGGGCCCGCGAACCAATTAGCTTCTGCTGATGTAGCGTTCACTTCCTCGTTGAGCGAGCTCTCCCTCTCCGTGCGCCCGGGACTCTGAGCTCAACTTGGAGGAAACCCCCCCTTCGAGTCTTTTTCCCTTTCGAGGAGGGGTGGGCTCGGCCAGCCTCGGACGGACGGAAGAAGAGAGCGGCCGGGGAACGGACTAAAACTTGTACTTTGGTACTTTGTCTTCTCCCTCCCCCGGGCTTTTGGATTCGCCGCCCCAGCCGGAGAGATGTCCAAGCCGCCACCTAAGCCCGTCAAGCCAGGTAAGGGAGGGGCTCCACCCCGGGTCCCGCTTCTGCTCCTCCTCGGCCAGGCTTCCCTGCTTCCCTGCCGCCGGGGTGCCCGAGCCCTCTTCTCTTTAAAGATCGAACCATGTTGGAGGGTAGTCGATGACTTTTAAGTTCAAGAAAGGATAGGATTGTTTTTGATGACATGAGAGTTTTGAGATTTGGGTGTGGGTGCACGCACTAGAAGCTCTGCGGCGTTTTTGGGGGGATGTCTGTAAGGTAAAGTCAATCGTTTGATTATAGCTTTAAAAAAGTTCTCCAAACGACTTTTAAAGATACTTCCTTTTTTTGGGGGGGGGGTGGTGGCGGGTGTATCCTTGTCAAGAGTCGAGAGGGACCCAAAAGTGGGAAGTGAATGGTGGGTGGGGTGAGGTGAGGTAAGTATATAAAGTCCTGAGGGACGTCTCCGGAAGGAAGAGCAAATACACTCCATTGATCTTGGGTTCATTTTTGGAAAGCTTTTAGCAAACTCCAGCGGCCTAATGCTTTAAGGCCGGAAGAATTCCGGCAGCCTTGGCCCTTGCGGCTCGAAGCTGTCACTTTTATATATACGCAATAAAGGCATCGGGGTGAATATAGGGGGCGGGGGTGAGGGGGAAGAGGAGCCTGCTATCCCGAGTGGAGAATTTTTGAAAGAAGGGAGAGAAGTCTCCGAAAGCACCTTGGCAGATAGTCCTTATTCATTAGTAAACTTTTATCATCGCTACCGAAGGGTTTTGTGTCCTTGGGAGAAAGGAAGTAAAGGGACAGCTGATTTCTGAATCGAATGTGTTTCAGTAGGATACTGATGAATGGAGAAGAAAGTAGGAATTCTGAAATCGGGGGATTTTTTCAATTCCCGTGTTACTGAACTTTAATAAAAGTATCTTCAAAGTTTAGAATACATGTTTTCTATTGATATGTTCAGGAATGTCAAGGATTTGGTTTTATTCTATACATCCTTCATTATTGTATTTTCTCCCTAAATTTATAGTGTTTTCTAACATAGTATAATTTTCCTCCTTTAAAAAATGGGAAAAAGAGTACCATAAATCCCTTTTATTTGAAAAAAAAAATTACTGCCCTTGTGATGTCATTGGTGAATGCCACTACTCCCAGTGAGGAGATTCCGTTGACCAGTGGATTGGCAGTTTCTCTGAAACTTTTAGTCTGTTGACCAGTGTATATATTGGCGGTTTCCCTGAAATTTTTAGTCTCTGTCACTGAGAGGTTGAATGATTTGCCCAGGGTCACACAGCATGTCTGTGACAAATGAGCCATTGTCTTGAAGCCCCTTCCCCTGCAAAGCTGCTAAGCCAGGCTGCTCTCTTCTTAAATTATTGGTTGCCAACTTTTTTTTTTTTGCAAGTTTCTTGAGATTTAAATTTGGATAGACCCTACTCAATCTAAACCCTGTGCTTCCTAGTGTATGGAGGTGACCTTAGGTCCTTGAAGGCTATGTACATGTCCTATTATGGTCTACCATGTTGGAAATGCTTTGCATATGGTTTTGGCAACAAATTCTGAGTCTGTTTGTTGTCCCAGGATCAGCCTACTTCAGACACAGGGTCAGTACCAGATAATGATATTTTTGGGGGCATGGCAACTCCCAAGCAGCATCCACGTAGGCAGTGGGTGGGTGGGGGGACTGAGGTATCAGAGGAGTGATGACACTGATGAATTCCTAAAACTGTGAAGTAATTCTTGATAGGAAAGCCATACCAAAAGAAGAGTGATAGTAGACTTTGTTATTATTTGACCAAAGAGTGGATGTGAATAATAACATTTTTATGTTTTGATTTCAGGTTTTCTGAAAATACTTTCAAAGCATTTGCTCATGACAATCCTGTAAGCTAGGGTAGAACAAGTACTATTATAATTATACCCATTTTATGGATGAATTAACTCTGGTTGAATTGGTTTGGTGACTTGCTTGGGGTCATATATATGGTGTCATGACTCCCAGTTCCCCCATCTTTTCAGTTATCCCACATTATCTCGTAAGAGTGAAACAGTGGGATTTGAAAGTGTTTTAGACAAGAGATCAAATTTTGCCATTGGATATTTGGTTTTTACTTGCCAGGAGAAAGCAACTTATCAAATGAAAATATGTCTTATTATTCTTTGGCACTCAATTATTTAAGAAAAGAAAGTCCTGGAAATCAATCAAATGGTCTGGATCTAGAGACAGTTTAAGTAATGTCTGTGATGATGTCTGTTCCTTCTCTATGAGTCAGAAAAAAAAAGGCTGTTGCATTTTTTTTTAAAATTTGCTTAATGGATTATTATCATGGTACAGGATCTATCAGTCACTTAGCCTCTTTTTCTATGAAAGATTAGGAATCTCTAGTTCTTAAGCTTGAGTCGTTGTACTCTTTCACATTCTCACTATTTGTCCACTGTCATTAAACCCCACTCACATGGATCGCTATTTCACTGTCTTGCTTTCTGTTCCCAGTGCTACCACCTACTTCAGGATCTTATTTCTTCCTTGTCTGGACTGTTGCAATAGACTCCTAAATGGTCTGCTCTCTAATCCCTCTTTCACACTTACTAGAGTTAGTGTCTTAAAGCACAACTTGGATCATTTTGTTATACCCCTGTTTAAAGGTATCAAATAACTCCTTCATACACTTTTACAGTTAGACAGTTAATGCACGTTGGGTGCTGCGTTTTTGACTGAGGCCAAGTTTTACAGAAGGAATCCTTTTATCAAGGGGATTTTTTCTGTGAAGTTTGGATTCAGTCAAAGGATCACACTTGAGGACCTAAAGGCTTGAGGCTGTAGGTTCCTCACCCCTAAATATATATATCTCAAACTTTGGGGTTTAGCTTTGAGGCCTTTTATATTTTTTCCCTAACTCTACTGTATAGCATTTCCCCACTACTTTTCTCTGCATCTCTTGTTTTATTATACTTCTGCCTTTGCTCATGCTTTCATCTCTCTACCTTGAGTTCTCAGATTATGAATTCTCCTCCCCCCACTGTCTTTTTGCTTTCTGAAATTTTATTCTTCAAGACCTTGCTCAAATGTCAAGTAGACTGTAAGCTCCTTGGGGGCAGGGACTATATTTCTTTTTACTTTTTTTTTGTATGACTGGTGTTTAGCTTAGTATCTGTAAGACATTTATAAATGCTCTAAATGGTGCAGTGGGTAGAGTAGTGCAGGGCCTTGAGTCCAAATCTGACCTCAGACACTTACTAGCTATGTGACCCTGGGGGAGTCACTTCACCCTGTTTGCCTCAGTTTCCTCATCTGTAAAATGAGCTGGAGAAGGAAATGGCAAACCACTCCACTATCTTTGCCAAGAAAACCCCAAATGGCATCGTGGAGAATCAGACATCCACTGAAATACAACAAAAAATGCTTATTCCCTCTTTTTCCCCTGTCTCTACCCCTTCCTCCCTTCCTTTCTTTCTTCCTTGTGTTCTGTGGAGAAGAACCAGCCTTGTAACTAGGTTAAGTCTGAGTTAAGTCTAGTCTCTCATACATACACTTGTGACCCTGAGCAAGTCACTTAATCTTTTTATGCCCCTTGCAACTTTCTAAGACTATAAATTGCAGAGAGCATACCTCCCTACTTTTGGTGCAGAGAAT
Source organism: Bettongia penicillata ogilbyi (assembly GCA_023548195.1). Lineage (NCBI taxonomy): Eukaryota > Metazoa > Chordata > Mammalia > Diprotodontia > Potoroidae > Bettongia > Bettongia penicillata. The sequence goes on along the minus strand of JAJHZJ010000055.1, from coordinate 8,395,087 downwards.
TACCTCAGTCAATAAAATCACAGCTTCAGTTCCCATCCCTAGCTCTGTGCATTGTTTCTGCCTTTATCACATTTTGACTTAGAGTTGTTTGTGTTCATTTCTTATCTTCCCTTCTAACTTTTAAAATCCTGCGGAGCCAAGAGTGAGGTAATACTTAATGTTTGTCACCCCCACATCCATTCCTTAGCACAGCCCCCTTGCATAGTGCCTTTTTATATGGTAGGCCTTCAATCTGTGTTTGTTAAATCGGATATATCCCAGACCCAAACCAGAAGTCTGTGTCTTCCCTGTCCCCTCCTCCCCATTTATATAAAAATACTCTGTAAAAATACTTCTATACTACCAGTTTTACTATTTTTAGCCCTTTTGCATTCTGAAGGCTGAATAGGAATAAGTGAATTTGTTTAGCATGTCAGAGCATAGCAGACAAAGGTTTGATATCCAAGAAGACTCTTTTTACAGACTTCATCTCAATATTTAGTGTGAAGAATGGAAGTTAGAAGTAATGGAAGAAATTGTATCAGGAGCTGAATTTTGTAAGAAATTTCCCATTTAATCAAGTTGAACAGAGATAAAATTTGTAAAATTTTTAGTTGTCAGCCGCAAGCCTGGCTGGTCACTGACCTGCACTGTTTTTTTCCTAATGGCATATTGACTTTATGAATGGAAGCAAAGCATCATAAGTATTCCATGTCCTTGGTTATTAGTAATGCTAAAGATATGTCATATAGAAAATGAAATTTAAATTAAATCAGAAAAAATCTAAAATTGTATTTTAAAAATCATTCTAGCATTCATGATTAGATCATAAAAACTAAAGAATTCTGCTTAAGTTACATTTTTGGTGGGAAAAAATCGACTAAAATAGAGTCAGTGATGCTACATTGGAAAGATCTCTGGATTTGAAACTACAGTTTCTGGGTTCTGCTCGTTTATTCCTGCCTGTGTGACCTTGGGCAAGTCACTTTGAACTTCATTTCCTCATCTGTAAAACAAAGTTGTTGGAATAGATCACCTCTAAGGTTCCTTCCAATTTTAGATCTATCATCCTGTGTATTAGTTATTATGTTTGGTGTTGTCATTTTAGCTGTATACTAATCTCTTGTAGCAGAAGCATGAATAGTGGATAGGTTGACACATACAAGTTGTATGTCCATGGACAAGTCATTTTATTTCCCAGTTCTCTAGGCAAATCTCTTAAGTTATAAATTACAGACAGTTGGATCTACTTTGGTTGAGCAAATTTCCATCCCACAGATTTCTTGGGCCCCTGGTGAAGTCTCAGCTTAGATTAGGAAAAAAATAGACCAGAAAAACTGTACCCTGAATCAGATTTTCTGTCAGATCCAAATCATGAGCAATTTAAATCTAAAATGTGTATATCTTATTTATATCAAAAAGCAGTAATTGTTCTCTTAAAAGAAATTTTAGAATCCTTAGTTACTCTGATGCATGGGCCATCTTTGTCCACTCACTTTCCATGGCTGTCATTTTCTATTTGCTCTTTGATTGATATCCTTATTTCTGTTTCTTATGGATTCATTCATTAGATACTAAATTTCCTGGAAACTGAGTTTTGTTCCAACCCTTTGTAAAGACACAATATGTAGTATAATATTTATGAAAGATGAAACCTCGGAAAGTGCTCTTAACTGATGGACAAAATGTTGGGTAAGGTAGCAGTTGTGTAACTGCTCTAACTTCGTTGTATGCAAAGGAGGCCAAAGAGATACTTCCTGTCTGTTTCAATTAATGGTAACCCTAGCCACTACAATCTCTCCTTCCTATTGCAGCAACAGCCTCTATTCTTTTTCAATCCTGGGCATTTATTAAATGCTTACTGTGTGCTCAACTGTGTTAAGCATTAGGGTTACAATGAAAGACAAAAACAGCCCCGAACCCTCAAGAAGCTTTTACAGTCTAATGATTTTACTTAGATGTGATTAGTAGAACTACAGGTAGTACTTGTCTTGTATCCCAACTGGAACAGGTATTTCCTACTCAGGATTGTCCTGTCTTTTCTTGTGTGTAGAATGAGAGGAAGACAAAATTAAATACACTTGAGTGCGTGTACACACACACACACACACACAGATACATACACATGTATACTCATACACACTTATCAGTGGGTTAAGAATTAACTGTAAATTACAGATTCTTTCTTTAGGTTAGTTTAACCGCAAGTCAAGATTCATTACTATGGGAACTTCTTCATGCCTTGGTTAATAAATTCATTATCGTGAATACCATGATTTCTATGGCTAAAAAACATTAATCACTTGGTTACCAACTTCCTGGTGACAAACCTCCCCAAATTTCATTATGCTGATCTGAAGGCAGATAAATCCATTATCTTTACCTTTCCATCTTGGGCAGGACCCACCAGCCAGACCTTAAGCTCTCCTTGCCCAGCATATAAGAACCCAGGGTCTACCTCTGGGCCTTTAGGTGTGACATTTCATTAGAAATTTGGTGGTGGATTAAAGGCAATGAAAAATTAATTAGATGCTTTGGGGGAGGGTTTGAAATAGGTAAAGTTGTTTATTTTAGATCAAAATGTCATGTTATAGATAAAATTTAAATATGGTAGTATGCATAATATAACAAGGGATATTTTAGTGTGGGTTGATGATTTTTTGAAAAAGTAATTTTGAAAAGCCTCTATTTTATTTCCACTCAACCTTTTTGGAAACTCACTATGCAAAAGAAGTAGGAAATCTAGCTTTTGCCATCTGAGAGCTTCCAATCTGACTAGTTCTTAGTAATTTGTTTTAAGGTGAACAATTTCAAGGATGGTTTGATCACTTTCAGAATCTGTGCACGTAACTTTTAAATGCTTTTTTTCTTTATCCCTCCGAAAGAGAGACACTATAATGATGGACCCAGTTATTGTAAACATGAAAGTAAATATATTATGAGTAGCTATGTTTAGTTAGCATCAGTGGTGCTTAGCTCCATTCAGAGACAGGACCTTTGTATTCATAAATAGAAAAGTGAACTAGAGAAATTGATCAATAAGAAATTTGCCAAGCATTTATTAAACCCCATGAATGTAGTGGGCATTATTCAAGACAAAACAAAAAAAATCTCTGCTCTCAAACAACTTGTGTGCTAGCCAAGGAAACAACACACACACCTAGAAGTAGATACAGGATCTATGGAGAGAAAATCATGCACCATCCATAACAGTTCATGTGGAACTGGAATGCTCCAAAGTGTAGGAGATATTTACATGTACTTCAGCAGGCTGCATGTAAGGCTTTTTAAATTTTTTTTTGAGACTATTAGCAATTAGCTGTGTGCTTAGAGTTCAGCCTCCAGGGTTGAGGAGAGCCAGTGATTTCATGACACTAAATAGAATTCCTAGGTCCTACTTACTGCCCCTACCATGTCCTTTCTTCCCTTCCTGCCAGCCACTTCCTCTTTATGTTTCTGTAGACTGTAGTCTGTGGACTATCACATTGCACATGTCTTAGTTTGTTGTTTAGGGAAAAGAAAGACCATGGTCCAAATACTTTAACAGAAGCGTCTCATGTTTTCCTAGGATATTATGACATAAACTTTACTTTGATGTATCTTTTTGCTTTAAAAAAAAGGAAAGGGGAATCTTTTCATTAAAGAATTTAGACTTAATACATACCTGTCATATGACTTTCCTAACATTGTTTTAAGTTTATTAGGGAGGTTGGAGGTAGGTCTCAACTAATGTAGCGATGACAACTAATATTTTTATAGTACCTTAAGGTTTTCAAAGTGCTTTGAATTTATTATCCCATTTGATTTGTTCCTGTGAGGTAGGTGCTGTTATTCTTCCCATTTTACAAATGGAGAAACTGAGGCCTAGAGAAATTATATGACTTGACTAGGCTTACCTAGTTATTAAATGATTAAGGCAAAATTCAAACCCAGGTCTTGTTGATTCTGAATTCAGCACTTTATTCCATTACATCAACTGACTTCATTCTGTAGGCTGTTTAGGTTTTGGAGCCCCGCTTTCTAGCCCAGATGTTGTTGCTAGGAAACTCACTAGAGCCTGACCTTCCTTGAATATCTGAAGGAGTGCTTCAAGAGAGATACCTTTCTTGGGGGCTTTGTATAAGTTCTAAGAGAAAGTCTAAATTTTCCTTTTGTGGAGAACAAATCTTTTGAGTCAACCTATCTCCACCCTCACCTACAAGCTACCTCTAACTAGAAACTAATCTCATTTGGGAGAGTTTCGTTGTAGTAGCAGCAATTCTATTTTAGGTAAACTGATTAGATCTATTGGTTGGTTGTTCTCCATCTTTGAAGAGACTAAAATGACATCACCATGATAAAGTTAAATTTCAGTGTGTCCGACTGCGACCAGTCAAGCCAACATGAGCTCAGAATGCTCCACCACAGGTTGGGCACAGACAGTCAGTGTGAATATTTGGGATCAGATCTATACTTCTAGGGGAGGAGAGGTTCAAAGATTGTATGTCCATGCTTTGTCTTGGGTGCAAAGATTGAAAATACTCTAAAGCCAAGTATTGCTGGGGGTATTCAGAGCAGTTTTAAGGGTTTCATGAAAATTAACCTGTGCTGGGTGATGAAGTGAATGTGCCAGGCCTGGAGTCAGGAAGACCTAGGCTCAAATCTGGCCTCAGACACTTACTAGCAGTGTGACCCTGGGCAAGTCATGTAACCCTGTTTACCGCAGTTTCCTCATCAGTAAAATGAACTAGAGAAGGAAATGGCAAACCTACTCCAGTATATTTGTCAAGAAAACCCCAAATGAGATCACAAACAGTTGGACCCAACAGCTGAACAATATGGCATCTCAAATGCCAAGTCGTAGCCTGAAAGAGCTGGGTATGTGAAGATTATGGCCCGCCTGGAGACAGCATGAAGAGTAGATGGCCACGAAGTGGTGTGGAGGCCTGATCTGGGCAACAATCTCCCCTATCAGAGCCTGGTCTCCTAAGAACTGGGATCAGAATCCTTGTCCTCTCACGTTAGCAGCTAGTGCTTCCTCCCCCCACCCCCCCAATATACCAGGTTTCTAATTATTTATTTAATTGAAATAAATGGCTGTGATGCAAACTAAAGCTGGATATTGTACATACTGTGTACAATATTTTGTACACAGTATGTACTTAGTAAATATTTTTGATTGAATGAATAAAACCCTGTTTTCCTCCCTCCCCCTTTTCCCCCTCCCCCCATTCTTCCTCTCCTGCCTTCTAATGAAATTCATTTATCAATATCCAGTTTTGTTTTGTTTTCCCTCTCCCTCCCTTACTTCATTCATTTGTAACTAAGTATCTGCTTGTAAACACCTTCCTTCTAGTCCAGACTCTAGATTTATAGTGTTTTCCCTAAACCACAGTCTCATTGTGACTAGGTCTCTAGTTGTTGATATTAGGATCCCCCAACTTCCTGCCTGAATCTAAACTAATATCCTGACCTGCCTTTATTTGCATGTGTAGCCTGATTCTCTTTTAAAATTTGAGTATTTGGCTAATGGTAGTTGAGTCTCCTCCTTTCCCTGCTTTGCCAGGAGACTGCTGTCTTGATTTTTTCACTGACATTGAGTTGAGGCCTTTGGTCCTCAAATCTAATATGGCATCCACTCTCCTATTCCTGCTGTCCTCCATCCTGTCACCTTTTCTTGACGGACTGATCCTCAGCTTTGGTTGATCTTGTCTTTTTGCAACTGTCAGAGCTTTGATTAATGATTAAAACTCTCAGTAAGTCAGTCCCCTTAAACTTTCATTCAGGAAACATCTGCAAATCTTCATTATTGACATATTTTTCCAAAACTTTCTTAAGTCTGGACAATCCACATAACAGTAAGTCAAGCTTTTTTTTTGTAGCATTTGCCAATTTTGTAGGTGTTAAGTGCTCACTGAAAATTTAATCATCCATCTCTTGAGTAGGTAAGAGCTAGGTCTTTTGTCTTAAGTCACTCTGCTCTTGACCCATCTTTCTGCTTCCCTTTAGAACTTAGAGATTGAGAGATTTCTTTTCTGTAGAGTCTTTCATTGCCAGAAGGTTCTACTTATTATGACTGATAAACTAATTCTTAGGAAGTTGTTAAGAATTAATGATTTTTTTAACTAGTACTGAGTATTATATTTTTACCTGGGGCTCTGGAAGAGAAAGAACCTTAAGTTAGAGGACTAATTGTCCAATGATGAAATTTTACATGTCCTTACTAGCTAATGGGAAAGAGGGCTATGAAAGTGGGGAACTCCACCAGCCTTTCTATCACACCAAGGAGGCAATTGCTTATTGTGCTTATATTCAATGCTGGCACTATCTGGTATAGTGGACCTTGTATGAAGGCATGTATTACGGTCATTATTCTCTTGATTTTTGGGGATGGAGTGGGGAATGATGAGAACGTCTTCTTCCTATTCAGTTTTATGTTTAACCTTCTTCATTCATTCTTCATACCAGTCAAACTGGACTGCTAGCTTTTCCTGGTACATGAAACCCACCTGTGTGCCTTTAGGATTAGTCTCTTACCCACTCCTTCCCTCCTGAAATGAAAACCTTTCTTATCTCTTCTTTGTCCATTCCACCCTCTTTCGAGTACTAGTAACTCTTATTAGAGTGCTAAAAGTCACTCTTTCCCTCCTGTGATCACTTCTACATTATGTTGAATCTGCTTCTTTGTGCTGTAAACGTCTTGAGGGCTGGGACTGGAGGTTTTGTATTTGTATATGATACTTTGCACGTAAGTAGTGCTTGACTCTTTGTTGAACTGAATCCTCACTAAATAATATTAATAGCAGTTAAACGACAGTGTTTCCCAGTAGCTAAAATGTCTTGTTGCTGAAAAATTCAAATGTCTGTACAGCAGACAAAAAAAAAATGAAAAACAAAACGGAACAATGCCTTCTTTCAAAATGTTCATGAAATACAATTTAGATTTCCCCTTCAACTGTTGTGTGTGCATTAGCATTCAAACTACTGGAGAGTAAAGATTGTTTCCTTCTATTTTTATTCCAGTGCCTTCAGTTTTAATATCCCAGGTCACATATGCTCTTTGTGAGAACAACCCCCCAAATCTGAAAAGTTTGGTAGAAGAAAGCATGCTGGAAAGGAGATGTGACTCCTTATCAGGTTCCTTATCATCCTGGCTCTGGAAGGTTTACATTATATAGGATTTAAACTGGAGTAGAAAGATATTCACCTGATTAACTTCAGTAGGCTGTAGGTAATCTTCCAGAGAAGGGCAGTTTGAGATGTATGTCTGCATGTAAGTCAGTCTCTTTGAGGAAACCCAAAACACAGGGTTGGGTGGGTGGACCCAAAATAAAATTTGGGCGTAGGGACATTTGGAGTGGATCCAAGAACTGGGGGAAACCAAAATTCTTTGTTGCCATCTCTGGCATTCTTGGAGAGTTACTTGAAGACATTCTGGATTAAAATAATTTTGAGATCTCATGAATATGAATTTGAACATTATAATAATAAATTTTCTGAAAACTATAATTACAAATAATAATCCACACACAGTAGGTGCTTATTAATATTTATTGATTTACTGATTCTTAGAATAGCCTTTCAAATAATTTTCTTAAATCACTGGGCTCACAGAATTTTTGCTAACTTTCATAATCTGCTGCTGACCTCTTCTTGCTACTCCCAGATCTCTAGGTTTAGCTGAATACAAACATGTGGCTGAACTAAGCACATTCACGGTTTTCCCACAAGCCCAGAGTCCCATGATGACCAAAAAGGGAGAAGAAAAGCAAGTGAGAGCATATTAAAAAATTAGGTCTGTTCTGATTTCACTTAGGTCAGTGCCTGTTTTTGTGGCTGCTCTAACTTATGACCACAAGTGATGGTCTGAAGGAAATATATGGAGAATTTCCACAAACACACAGATCCTCATGGAAACCTAACAGTATTTTTCAGTGGTTTGGTCAAGATTCTGGGGACATTTACATTTTCCAAGTCTACAAAGTTGGCAGTTTATTTATAACTGTTCTTTTTCTGGAGATGATTTCTAAGAACAGAGATAAGATCTTATTCATATGCATTTCTTTCAGAATCACAATCTGTAGTCTGCCCTAGTTCAATAACAAACCATGAGTTTAAACTAATTCTGCGCATCTTTCTATTGAAGCTGCTTGATCTGCAGTCATGAAGTATCTTAAGTCTTCTCCTAGGACTTATATGAATATCCGCCACATTATTTAGTCAGTCAGCAAGCATTTATTAAGTGCCTCCTGTGTGCTGGGCATTTTGGTAAGTGTTGGCAATGAAAAGAAAGATAGCAAAATTTTAACAAACCTGTCCTTGCCCTCAGTGAGCTATAATGGAGTGTAATGGAGATCATTGTTTTCCTTGCCTCATTTTCTACAACCTGAACTTGGGACAACTCTGACGCCCAAAGAGTTTGAATTGGCACCAGAACTAGGATGGCAGTGCGATGGCAATCGCATTGTAACTCTTTGCTCTCCCCATGTCCTTCAAATTGTACATGTAAAACTTAGTTAAATAAATATCCAGGAGGGCAGGAGAGATTACAGAAATGTCTGCGACCCCAGGCATGTATGTGAAGGAAATTTGCTTTTATGAAGTGATATGGAGGTGGAGTAGAGTTTGGCTTTAATGGTTTACTGCCTAAGTCATTGCCCACGTATAGGAGTGGAGGGAGGTAAAATAAATTTGCCTTCATACTTCAGTGCAGACCTACATGACTTGGCAGTAGGTAGACTATACTTCTTCAGGCTACAGATAGGTTTTTAGCAGCTCACTTTCCAAGTCGAGGTATAATTAATAATTAAACTATTTTGAAAACAAACCATATTTTAAAAAAGGGAAATTTCAATTAACATCATTTAACTACACATTAAGATTTTTATTTATCATGAAATCACATTAATGTTAAAAAAAATTACTGTTAAGTGGTACAAGTTTTAATACCTTTTTTAGGTTTTCTTACTGTTTACATTTAGTAACAACCAGAATACACACCAACTCTTACTTCTCTCAGACTAGAGACAAGCTCTTGATGGCTGATTGCTGTGGGTCACATGACAAACAAGAAAAAGTGTGCAGTGGCAACCCACCCACCAAGTTACATAATGGGTACAATAGTGACCAGTGGAAGGTGGGTTTAATCGGGGCACAAAGTACTCGTTACATCTTTACTTTCTTTTATGTCCTCTACATTTTTCATGTACCACCTGAAATCCTGCAATTGGCCCGATGTTGTGCAGGCCTGCCCTAGGGGGTCCACTCTGGTTGGGATAACCCTGAAAATCTCCCACTTAACGGATAAACCTTTAGAGAACCAACATGGTATAATAATAAAACACTTGAAGTCAGAAAGAGCTGGCTGCTCTGATAGTATGGCCATGTTCCTCCTCTGTAAACTATAAGTTATGATACCTGTGGTACTTACCACTCAGAGCTTTTAAAAGGCTCAAATATTGATGTATGTGAAGTGATTCACGAGTGTTACAGCCCTTTATAAATGTCAGCATTTCTCATTATCATCATCGTTATCATCATTACTGTCTTGAGGGAAGAGAAGCAATTTTAAAAAAATTTAGTTTCTTTATAGTTTTCACAGTCACTTCCATAAGATTTTGAGTTTTGAATTTTCTCCTATTCCCTCTCCTCCCCCGTACCCAAGATGGCATGCAATCTGATGTAGGCTCTACTGATACATTTATATTAAACCCATTTTCACATTGGTCATGATGTAAAGAAGAAATAGAACTAATGGGAGGAATCTCATGAGAAAACCAGAGAAGCAGTTTGACTGAGGATGGTTCCTTTTAGATTTGGGATTCCCCAGGGATCCTCGTGGACTTCCAGGTGCTCTCCAGAACCAAGCTTATTTCTCTTTCACATCTTTTACTCTTCTTCTCTTTTCCCTCATCTGTTTTTCAGGGTTAGAAGGGGCTTCCTTTACTCCTTACCTCCAACCCTCTACAGCTGTGGACCAGAGAAAACTTCATACATCCTCCTGTGACAGTCATGACAGCCTTCAGAATTACTCCTGTGTTGGAGGAGTGATCTGAGTGTGCTGAGTAGCCTAAATACTAAAAGACTGCAGCTATTTTTATAGAGGCATAGATTCAAAGCTAGAAGGGATCTTAGAGATCATGTTGTCCTCATTTTACTGATGAAAAAACTGAGGCTCACAGAAGTTGTCCGACTTGCTCATGGTTGTGTGAGAGAGGAGTCAAACCTGGTTTTTCTTTTCTCCAAGCCCACCACCCTATCCAACCTGCTTCTCTAATATCAAGAAATATTATATACACTATAAATAAAAACCATTAGTTTGGGAGTTGACATTCCATGAGAATTCATTATGTTAAAATGTTTTAGATTTTCCTTTTACCTATTCACTTATTACAGTAAAAGTTCAGAATATTTTATCAAACAATAGTAACAAAATATAATCTCTAGGGATTGCCTTTTCCTTTTTTTTTTTTGTATCTCTAGCTCTTTGCATAGTGCCTGGAAAGAAGTAGTTTTTTAATATTGTTAGCAGTTCTATCAAATCTCTTCCAAAAGAACAGGTAGTATTCCTTTTTTTCCTAAACTGTTAGGAACCCAACTCTGAACATAGATGTCAGGAAAATATGGTTATTTAAATAAACTTCCTTCTAATTGTTCATTCTCCTCGCCTTCTGCCCTCCCCCCCACTGAAAAAAAAAACATTACTGGCATTTCTGTAATGTTTCATAGAGGTGATACGATGGCTAGTACTAGCTTGAAGTCATGGCTGGTGGAGCTTTCTATCTAAGGAGAAGAATTGGATACAGTGCTCCTTCTAATTGGATAGCCAGAAAGGGAAGCATAAAAAGCATAAAATGAATAAATAAGCCTCTTCACAGTATGAAGGTGTTTGGGGAAGTTGCTGGAATAAAAGGTCAAACTACCTAGCCAGAATACCCTTTGAAATTTGGCAGCAATATTTATAGCAGTTCTTTCTGTGTGCAAAGAACTGGAAATTAAGGGGATGCCCATCAGTTGGAGAATGATTGTACAAGTTGTGGTATATGAAAGTAATGAAGTACTGTTGTACCGTAAGAAACAAAATTTTGAAACAATGTTGATGCAAAGTGAAGTGAGCAGAACCTGAACATTGTACCCAGTAAAAACAGTATTGTAATGTTGATCAGCAGTGAGAGGTTTAGCTACTCTGATCAAAGTGTTATATTGTGATCCATGACAATTCCAAAGGACTCATGATGAAAACAATGCTATTCATCTCTAGAGGGAGAAATGATCAACTCTGAGTACAAATTAAAACATTTTTTCCCCTTTATTTTTCTTGCCTTTTTTTTTTTTTTTTTGCAACATTGCTAATGTGGAAATGTTATGTATCACTTCCTATGTATAAAACAGGTATCATATTGCATGCCTTCTCAATGGGTGGAATAGGCCTGGAGGAAGTAGAAAATTTTTGGACTCAAAATTTTTAAAAAATGAATGTTAAGAAAAATATTGCCAGAGTGATAGACACAGCATGGTTTTTATCATGGTGGAGGTTAAATAGCTTAGAAGTTAAATGACTTGTCATGTGATCATAGAACTAGTAACCATCACCCAGATTAAAATGGTGAATTGGCATAGAACCTTCCCTAGAGATCTTCTGTTAAAATAATTGTTTGCATATTGAAGGAAAGGGCAAATAAAATATTATTTTAACACTGCAATTTCTGACTTAAAGGGGGGTTATCTTACCAGATTGGCTGTAGAAACTGAAGATATTTTATTTCCTATTAGGTTCCTAGAAGTAGGTTTTCTGAACCTGCTTTGATTGTTTGAGCTCTTTTTTTAAAAACCTTAAGGGGCTGGGATTGACTGATAAGATTCTTCTGTAATATGGAAAGTTAGAATTTGGAAGTCCTGTTCTCTGAATTGTAAGGGGCCAGAACCTATTGATTATCCTTGTCTCATTTTCAAAGTATAATTTTTTTTCTTTCTTCTCCCATGTTTTTAGTCTCACCTTTATCACTTTGTTAATGCTTTTTCCTAAATCACCTCATCTGGACTCTACTATAATTTACTGAATAAAGTAAAACTCTTATAAATCTCTTCATAGGACATGCTACTCATACCTCTTATGCACATTAATCCCCACACAAATATTTATTGAATGTCTGCAGCATGCTCAGAATTATTACATGTAGTCTATATTTCTATTTTTTACATAAATTGTTATTCTTGTCTCTCTGTTACTCCCCTGCTTCAGGCTCTGTGACCTTTGGCACATCACTTAACCTCTGCCTCAGTTTCCTCAACTGTAAAATTAGGGTAATAATAGCACCCCCTTCCCAGAGTTATTGTGAGCATCAGATGAGATATCTGTAAAGCCCTTAGCACAGTGCCTGCTGCATATGAGGCCATATGTAAATTCTGACCATTAGGATTGTTTTTACTTTAAAAGGGAATTCAATGAAAAATCTTAAAAAGGGATACCATAAATAAGTTTTCAAAAATTCACTTCACAGCACTTATTAAACTCCTACTGAATCCAAGCATTGTGCTAATCAGCCAATAACATTTAATAATAATGATGATGATAATAATTATGGCTTAAATTTATATAGGGTTTATTATATGTTAGGCATTTTTGTTTGAAAAGATAAGGAGATAGGTAAAGAAGGACTTTGAACACCAAAAAGAAGATTCAGATACTTGAGGAAAGCTATTATATCCTCTGAGTCTTTCCTTTTCCAGTCTAAAAATCACTTGTTTCCTTATGTTAATATGGCATGATCTTAAGATCTTGCAAGAAGATGGTTTAGACACTCTTCAGCTTATTAAGGTCATTCCTAAAATGTGATACCACAAATTGAGTGTACTTTGACCGGAACAAAGTATAATAGGAGTATCATCTCCATTGTCCTGGTTGGTAGGCTTTTCAACTAATCTTAAAATTGCATTAGGGTTTTTTGGCAGCCATATTTTAATTCTGATTCATATTCAGCTTGTACTAGAACTCCCAGATCTTTTTCAGTTGAATGGCTATCTTGTACTAGTGACTTTTTTTAACCCAAAGTAAAAGACTACTTTTTGGGGGGATCCAAATGTCTCTGCAGGGAATTCCTGATATGGAAATCTCTTTCTCTGATGTAGATTGACAACTCTAATCTTAGAACATTTCCTGGGGCTACCAAGAGGTCATTCAAGTAGTAAGTGCCAGAGCCCCGATTTGGATCCATCCTGGACTCCAAAAGGACCACTGTGGTGATTAAGTTCAGCATAAAAGAAGGACCTGGACTTACATTCTGGGTGTACCATTTGGGTCGGTAGCTTAAACTTTTGTGTGACTGGGCAAGACCTCTCTGGGTCTCATTTTCCTATTTTGTAAAATGAGGGGTTTGTACTAGATGGCCTCTAAGGTGCATCCTTTGCTCTCATGGCTATGTGCATTCTACCCACACAGATGACAAATTTTCTGTGATTTAATAGATAGAAAAGCCAAAATTCCTTTCTCAGAAGTCAACGTGGTCAAGCCTCTTTACGCTTACTAAAGTTGGACCTTTGTGACTTCATCCGTAGTCCAAACCCTTAAGATCTTTGCAACTTTGTAGGATTTGCCAGTACTTGCATTTCCACTGGTATTGCCCTTTGGAAAACAGGATCACTTCCAAGCTGTGATGAAGCATCAGAGAGTTTAGTGGATTGGATTTTATCCCATTCATTGCAAATAATGGCCAGATCTCTCTAGTGCTTTCATTTTCCTAGAGCTATAGCCTCCTCCATCTCTGATTCCTTGCCGGAGTCCTGCCAGTGCTTTTAGCTAGGTCCTTGAAGCATTGAATGAACATCAGAGTTGAAGTAAAGGGAGTGAATGACAATATATAGAGAGAATATTATTCCTTCCAGATTTTTAAAACTTAAAAAATAGTTCTTTAATTTCTAAAAATGCATTCATCTTACACATATTTACCAATGTTACTCACTTCTTGCCTGTTCTTGATTGTTTTTTTCCCTTTCTTTTCCTCTATAATAAGGCTACTAGAACATAGATATCTACCTATAAAGGAAATATTCATTTCCAAGAAAATCTAACCAGAGGCCATTTTTAAAACTTTGTTGCTTTGTTTCCTTTATACCTTTCCCCAAGCATATTGGCAAGTCTTTATGGTTGATTTGGCTTATCAATGCCTAAAAGGTCATACTACCTATTGCAGAGACTTCTAGAAAATCAGTAGAGGGAAATAAAAGTAATAGTAGTTTTAGATTTTCATGCAGCTTATTTTTGGTGGGAGAACTCACCATGTATTATTTGTATTTTCATTTTCTTAGCATGGTAGTAATGTGATGAGAAGTAGGAGATGGTTAATAGGAATGACTCCAAAGTCATCTGGAGTGATAGTGTTAAGTGTGAGAGATAGGATTTTTAATATGTATGATGGGAAAATGTATTCTTTTTCATGCACAGCTCTGATCCTGTCACTGCTACATAAAAATGTTCAGTGATTTCTCCATTGCTTGCTGAATAAAATACATTGTATTGATTCTTTCACTTCCGGTCCCCTTCAGTCTGGCTCCAGCTTTACGTGAGTAGACCTGTTTCATGTTACCCATCTTCATGCTCTCAGCATAATTTTCCAATATAATCCGCCCCCCCGCCCCCTCCACCATTGTAGTTGTCTTGGGTGACCCTGCCTGCATTCTTTATGATTATGGCAGTAAAGGGGAAGGCAAATCCTACCAAGTAGAAAACAAGCGTAGTGATGTCTGGGATTTGAGAGCCAGCTGAGCTAAGCCCACGCAGGTGCATTCTCAAAGGGCTGGCTGCATTTTTTTCCCCATAGAAACTCTCTATTATCTGTGAAGGTCTGTGGGGGAAACATTCTGCAGTAGAAAGTGTACCACAGAAAGAGAATTCTGGATGCTTGTTATATTGAAGTAACTACAGATTTGGAACAGAGTTTGTTTTCAAAATGGTTATTTTAAGTCCATATGTGACTTAGAAACCCAAATGGAGGAGTGATATTATAACTTGATAATAGTACTTAAGAAATTTCTGCTGAGATGTTATAATAAATTCTCCAATACATAGGGCCAGAATTTGAGCATCTCATCTTCTTACAGGGGATGCATTTATAGGGACAGAGCCAAAAGTAAGGAGTGTGTGTGTGTGTGTATATGTGTGTGTGTGCGTGTGTATGTGTGTGTGTGCGCATGTGTGTGTGTGAGTATGTGAGAGAGAGAGAGAGAGAGAGAGAGAGAGAGAGAGAGAGATGGACAGAGACAGACAGACAGACAAAAACAATGAGTGAAAGAGACAAGTGAGAGAGACACAGAGAGAAAAAGAGAATTAGAAAATATGGGAGGGGGAGAATGGTAAGGGTAGAGGGCAAGAGAGGAAGAGAAAGAAAATGTATGTTTAGTTTAGGAACAGCTAAAGGAATTGAATATCTGTTCTATTTATAGTGAAATCAGCCAGTATGTATTTAGTGCTTTCCATAGGAGGATGACATGTATGTTATGGAAGCAGTGGACATGAGCTTGGACAGACTTGGAGGATAAAAAGGCCTGGTGCTCTATGGTCCATAGGATCATGAAAGAGTCAGGCTTGACTGAGCAACTGCCTAACGACAAAACACACCAGTCAGTGTGCTAGGGGCTGGGAATACTGGAACTGGATAAAACCGTCCCTGCTTCTTCTCCTCCATCCCCCCCTCCCCCAGGAGCTTCACTTCTCTTAGAGGAGATGACATGTGCACATGTAAGTACATATGAAACAATATACCAAATTAATATGAGGTACTTTCTTGGAAGAGGCTCCAGCACCTGAGCAGATCCTGTAAGAGTTGAGATCTGGGCTGTTTTGAAGTGAACTGGGGATTTTAGGAAGTAGAGGTGAGGAGGGAGGGCAGTCACCAAGATAAGAGATGGAAGATTATATATTTGGAACAGCAAGGAGACCAGTTTGACTGTACTGTAGATGGGTTATGTGAAGGAGAAAACTACATAATAAGCTTAGGAAGGTAGGGTGGAACCAGCATGTGGCGGACTTCGAATGCCAGAGGAGTTTTTTATTTGACCATAAAGACAATAGGGAAACACTGAGGTTTTTTTGGAGGGGGAGGGGGTGACATGGTCAGATTTATGTGTTAGGAATATACATTTTGGCAGCTGTGGACAGTGGATTGGAGAGGTAAAAGACTAGAGGTAAAATATAGAGAGGGATCTTAGAAATTTCATAGAATATCATTGTCTTTAGAGCTAAAAAGGAACCTTAGAAATTGCCTAAACTAAACCACACCCAGAGAGTTTAAGGGGTTACCCAAGGTCACTCAGGCAGAAAGTTTAATCCTTGCATTTTATGAATGAGGAAACTGAGGCCCAGAGTCTGAAGTCACTTAGGGAGTGGATTAGCTGAGGCAGGAAATTTACTTTTTACCAATTCCAGTGTTTCCTAGACTTTCTCCTGAGAGTAACCTTCAAGCTTATAGTTCTTTTTTTTTCTGAAACTAGGTTTCCATGTAATTTACCCTTCCTCTTGCTGAGCAAACATCATCCTCGTTTCCCCTTTTTTGCCCTTTCCTTACAAGTTGCCTTTACAGAAACCCAAAAATCACAGGGTCATGGACTGAAGATTGGAAAAGGACGCTTCCCTCATTTTACAGATGAGGAATGAAGGCTTGGGGAATTTAGTTGATTTCTCCAAGGTGATATAGCTCATAAGTAGGAGAATCAGGATTTGAATTCAGTTTCTCTCACTTCACATCCAGTTCACTTTTTACTGTGCCCCTGCTGCCTCTCAAATGGAAACTAGTACAGGGTGATGAAAAGCCTAAGTTTCAGGGTTGATCCTCCAGCTCAAGAGGCATGTGACAACACTCCTAAGCATCTGAATTCTTTCAACAAGGAAGATCTGTGAATTTGTGTGCTCCATGTCCCAAATTGAGGGTTGTGCTGTCTCTGGTTTTTCTCACTTAATTTTACTTGTTTTTATTTGAAGACCAATTAATCAGTGAATATTTATTACGGGCTTACTATGTGCCAGGTACTATGCTTGGCACTGGTGATGCAAACCCAAAGAATAAAACAATTTCTTCTCATAAGGAACATATATTCTAATGGGAGAGGCAAGCACAAATATGAGGATATACAAAATAAATATAAAGTTAATAAGTACATATGTGACTATACACATAGACTCCTTATATACATATAATCTATCTATAACATATACATATAACAAAGTAGTTAAATACAAAGTTATTGCAGAATTTTGGCAAGAGGCTTTGCCTTGAAATTCTGAGTCTTTTTTTTTTTTTTAAATCTGAAAGGAAAAAAGAAGACGTTTATTAGGTCTCACTATATAAAAGTGACTGTTTAAATATGAAAACATTGCAGAATGGTACCCCAAATTCTAGGGCGAAGGAGGCAAAAAAGGAAGTTTTAAAAGGCTCACTGTTAATGAAACAGTATCCTTTTGTCAGAAAACACTAGTCACTTATTTGAAAAGAGGCAGAGTTCTCCAGCAGTGCTGATGCAATTAAGAAATGTTTCAAATTACTAACTTTGGCGGGGGAGGTGATATAAATATTCTATCAGTTGTCAGAACTTTTCTTTTTAAATTTGTAATTAGTTCTAAACATCTGGTTTTATTCAAATTGATTTCAGGATATATGGCTATAAATATAGGCATTTTACATGTTTCTAAAACTCTTGCCTGCCACTGATTGGATAACATTAATTCCTTGTCAAGGAATACAGTTTCTTTTTGTCACTTCCAAAAGAACCGGGGCTTTGTGGAATGAAATAATTATGAATCCACAGGAGCAGGCAAAAATGTCCTCCTGCTTCATCGTTACATTTTATGGTAGCTGTAATCCATCAAAGCTCAGGGGAGCCGTGTTGGGCCAACATTGTACAGCTGTTTCCTCTAACTTAGCAATAGAAAGGATGTCCTTGATTTTTAATTATCATTAGTTGCACTGTGTTCGGTGAGAGAGAAAACATCCTGTTTCATCATGCGAGTGCACGTGTGTTTTTGTAGGGTAGAGTGAAGTGGAAGTACAGGGGGTATGAACCTTTCACCGTGTGTGTGTGTGTGTGTGTGTGTGTGTGTGTGTGTGTGTGTAACTCCTGTTGTAAAAGCTCCCTTCACTGATTCATTGGCAACGTGTCAGTAATTGATGATCATAAAGAATGGCTGGGGCTAAGTTGATTCATCTGTGGGGACATGGCTAGATGGTGTAGTAGGTAGAATGCCAGGTCTAGAGTCAAGAAGACTCATCTTCCTGAGTTCAAATCCAGACTCAGATATCTGCTAGCTGTGTAACCTTGGGCAAGTCACTTCATCCTGTTTGCCTCAGTTTCCTCATCTGTAAAATCAGCTAGAGAAAGCAATGGGAAATCACTCCAGCATTTCTGCCAAGAAAACCTCCAAATGAGGTCATGAAGTGTCAGACATGACTGAAAACAGCTCAGCAATAACAACACAGCCAGTAAGAGTCAGCTAATTCTTAAACGTAGTTCTTCTGGAATCTAAGCCTGGCTGTCTACCCACCACACTGCTCTGTCATTTTTGTGTTTAATGGCATAATGGGAAAGCGTTCTTTTGATAGGGATACATGTAAATTGCTGTCTTAGAGTTGGACTGAGCTCCTTGAAAAAAGGGACTGTTTTTTTGCCTTTGTATCTTCAGTACTTAACATGTAGTATACATTTAATAAATGCTTATTGGCTATTTTAAAATAACTTGTATAATAATAATAAATTATATAGTATTTAAAGCTTCATTAAAAACCTATTGAGATAGGTAGTATGAGGTTATTAGCCCTATTTTATAAATGAAGAAACTGAGGCTCTGAGAGTGCTTTCTCTACTTTTACAAATCTGGGTACACTGGAATCAGGATGTGATAGATTTTAAATGCCATTTTATTTGAGCCTAAAGACCTATTCTTGTTGTTTTTTAAATACTATATTCTCCTAATGAACATGGCTAAAAGTCATATCATGACAAGTCATATTAGAATCAAAATTGTGGGCTAGGTAAAAAATGAGGCAAAGAATGGCCTCTTTTACCTAGTTTAAAAAAAATCATTATGGGAGGAGAAGACCCTTAGGGTTTCTGGCCATAACAGAAACAATATTTACATTTGTTTTGGGCCAATCAGATTTTCCATGATGGATTTGTAGAGAAGAAAAATTACAAAGCAGGAGGACATATGGGTGATTTCTGATTTGTATCCAGAATGGCATGCCCATATCAAGATCATGCTTTCATCAAATGATCAAAATATAAGGATATTCCATGCTACAATAAATCTTAGAAGAGGTGTATGTATTTTTGGAGGTAGGATTCTTTTCCCTTTTTTATCTTTCATATGCAAAAAATTCTAGTCCTCCATTACAATTGGAAAAAGGCTGGAGATTTCAGGCTGATGCTACTGTGGTCAGTAGTTAAGCATTTGTAGATAAGGGTTAACTCTACTGAGAGCCAGACTAGACTTCATGTCAAAGTTAAACCTTCCTCTGATCATTGCTTAAGTGCACAAATATCGTGTCACCCTATATTTCATAACTTAAGATTACTACTTAAAAGTTTTTTTCTGCTTCTATATTTAAAGTCTTCCCTTTTCTGCTTCCACAGATATCTGCATGCCATCTGAGATTACTACCCCTACCACCCTCTGCATACCAAAAAAAAGGAGAAATCTTTATTTTTACCCCTTATTTCCAGGGGTATCTAGGTGTCACAGTGGATAGAGAGCCAGGCCTGGAGTCAGGAAGACCTGTGTTCAAATCTGGCCTCAGATACTTACTAGTTGGGTGTACCCTGGGCAAGTCATTTAACTCTGCCTCAGTTTCTTTATCTGTAAAGTGAACTGGAAAAGGAAATGGTAAAGTACTTCAGTATATTTGCAAAGAAAACTCTGCAGGGTCATGAAGAATTAAAATATGAATTCCAGGAAGGAATTAATTTGATCAATGAGTAGTGAAATAATCTGCCTTTTATATTTTTCTGTATGCAGGTGACCAACCTAGGGCCTGTAGCATCTGAAAATTCTGGCAGAGTCTAATACCATAGGAATCTGTCTGTTTTGTGGAATGAGAACAATTCTATCTACTTCCTATGACTTCTGTCATTTCAATATAGTAAATAATAAACAATAAATAGTATATAAAACACTAAACAAAAGATGGGACTCTTCTAGTTGAGCATGACTGCAAATGAATCATATCTTTTGGGATTATGCTTTTCTTATGTTAGAAAACCTTAAAGGTTAGTTTAATTCTCTTGCAACAGAGCAAGACTGCCACAAAGGGTCATTGTGGTATAGAGGATAAGAGTGCTGGATTTGAGGTCAAATGACCTTTGTACAATGCCCTACTCTGCCACTTACTGCCTGGGTGACCTTGGGCAAGTCACTTACCTTTGAGCCAGCATCTATAAAATGAGAGAGCTGGAATAGATGGTCTCTGGCTAGTTCTGCATTCATTATCCATCCTAGTAGCCTTAATTTGGCAACTCAAACTCAGATAGAAACAGGACCACTAAACCATACGTAAGGATCCCTGCCAGCCACATATCGAGATATTAAACCACACATTAACATTCTGTGTCCTATTATATTTTTACTTTGCCAATCTGGTTTGAGATGTACTACGACTGACTATATAAAGGCTGGCAGCATATTTGACACCTCTGGAGATAACAATACAGATGTCATTCTGTCCTATTTTGAAAGAACTTTAGAAAGATTTTGCAACTGTTTGTAATTCTCCAGTAAGTGATCTTTTTTCGTTCCTTGAGGTTTTTGAAGGGTAGGCCATATTGATATACAAAGTAATACAAAGTAACATTTCCGTTACTTATTCTCCAACAACTTGAAGAGTACTAGCTTTTTTTTAATGTGACTTCATAGTTTACAAACCACTTTCACATATATATATAGAATTTCACTTGATTCTTGCTAAAAATCCTGTTAATTGAGTAGGCCATGAGTTCTCTTTTTATAGAGGAAGAAAATGAAAATTAGAAGTTAAAGTCACTTGTCCCAGAGGTCAAATGGATTGTAAACTATCAGTCTTCTGATGGCTAATTAAGTGATACTGACCCTATATTATGCTGCCTCTGTGGAGAACTATAGACCATTTGCCACAGAAAAGAAGAAAATATGATGTAAATATCATCAGTAAACACTTCTAAAAATGAAAAATTGTAATTAAAAACAAATATTCAATTCTTTGTGTTCCCATTTTGGATATCTTGGCGGAGATACTGGAGTGGTTGCCATTTCTTTCTTCAGCTCATTTCACAGATGAGGAACTGAGGCAAACAGGGCTCAGTCACTTGCCCAGGGTCAAGGGGTGAGGGCAGAACTCAGGAAGATGAGTCTTCCTAATACCAAGCCTGGCACTTTATCCACTACACCACCTACTTGCCCATTTACTATAAAAGTTCCTTTTATCCCACTTATCCTTAAACAACACCTCCCCACCAGGATTTTCTTTTGCTTTGCTTCATTTTCTCTTAACTTACATCTTGTTTTTGAGAATGAAAAATGTTAAAACTGGAAGCTTTTTTTTAATGTGTCATTTACAGGTAAGTTCAACATTCACCATTATTTAATTAGCCCACTAGGTTAATGTTCAGTTCTTTTTTTAAAAATACTCATAAAACCTCACCCTCATTTCAAATGTGAACAGTTTAGAGCAAGAGTTCTTACTATTTCTGTGTGTAAGGGACCCCCTTCTTAGGACAATGTTTTTAAATGCAGAGAAGAAAATATATAGGATCATGAAGGAAACCAATGAAATATTTATCATAATATATATTTTTTAAAATATTCATGGACCATGGGTCCATTAATCATAAATCCCTCATTTAGAATAAATTACTAAAGATTCAATCATAGAATTTTAGTGTAGTCTCAAGTGGGTTAATTTCAGTTGAATGTCAGCCAACTTTTCAGGTTCAAGTTGAAGATTTCTTTTATTGTTGAACATTAGCTGTAGCAGACCTGTCTGAATTACTGTGAAGCACTTGGTACTCTGAATATTTTTTCCTTGACTTGTTCCCAAGAAAAAAAGTCTTTTTTTTGTAACTTCTTTTCAATCAGGTCAGCAGAAAAGTGTTCTCCTCGCCCCTTCTCTTTGTTGTGAGCTGTTTCCTTTTCCTGTGTTGTATTTGAAAAAAACAAACAAACGTAAGCATAGTGAAAGTGTCAGATTTCTTCAGATCTACCAAACTTAATACTGTTGAGGAGGAGGAGCCACTTGGTATTAGAAATAACAAAAAGCAGATCGAGATGTCTGGATATAGGAGCTTGTTCTTGGGATATTTGGAAGTCCGTGAATATAAAAATGTCTTTTAACAGTCAGACTTTTATATCTCTTGTGAAATAAGTGCCTTAAAATATAACTTCTTTACATTTCTAGAGATGTTGCTTCAGACAGAACATTTTAAATATGTAATTTGTTCAGTTTATAGGGGATTGTTATTTAAAACACTTTCCATGGCATGGTGGATAGAGAGCCTTCCTTGAAGCCAGGAGAAAGTGGGTTTAAATCCTGCCTGTGATAGCTCTGGCTGTGTGACCTTGGATAAGTTACTTTTAACCTCTGAGTGCTCTGTGGAACTCTCTAAGGTAGGAAATCCTTTTGTGTGATGGAGCCTTTAGGAAGTCTCTAGAAACCAATAAATTCCTCAGATTAATGTTTTTCTTTATTTGTTTTTGAGGCAATGTGGTTAAGTGTGATCCTCTTAAGCCCAGGGTCACACAGCTAGTTAAGTATCTGAGGCCTGATATGAACTCAGAGCCTCCTGACATGCAGGGCTGAGGCTCTATCCACTGGGACATCTAGTTGCCCCAGAATAATGTTTTTAAATGCATAAAACAAAATATATAGAATTACAGGGGAAATCAAAGGTTATTAAAAATAATTTTAATTTTTTTTATATTTGATTTCTTATTCCCCCCTAGTTTACATGTGAAAACAATTTCTGATATTTGTTTTAAAAATTTTCAGGTTCCAAATTTTTCCCCTCTATCTTGAGAAGGCAGATAACTTGATATGTGTAGTCATGCAAAACAGTGATGATAAAGATGTAATTTTTTTCCCCATCTAAATTCACAACCTACTAAAATCTATCCATCGACCCCAGGTTAGGCTACTTCTGATCTAAGACTATTAGTTTGCAGAGCCACTAAACTGCTTTCATGAGGGAGAGCCACCCAATCTGGGAATTCCTTATACCATTGAAATCATAAGTCCAGCCCTAACCTATAGAACATTATAGCTACACATTGTTTAGGAATGGAATAGTAACAGAAAAGGGGGAAAGTAGATAAAATTCCACTTTTTTTTCAGTCTTCCAGTCAGTTTTTGTTCATGTTTCCAATATGATCATTGTAGTGGTCTGATTATAGCTGTAGCATTCCTTCTCCCTGATGTATGCAAGAATTTTTTTTTTTAGTCTTAAGTTGTCCAGTTGAAAATATTAACTTGCCTTCAGTCTTGGTGTGTCTATGGAGAAGGGCCAGTACCAGGAAGGTTTGTCCCTGGCATAAATTCAAGAATCCCTAGTCATCGCCCTAATGCCTTTCATAATGAGTCTGATTCTACTGGAGAGAGAACTTCCTACTGTCAGCAAATATTGGGCCAGATGTGATGCTGAGACAATAGCAGACAAGGGTGGGTTGGCAGATGCCCCATTGGGCTAATGAATCCACTGACTAGAATATAAAAGAAGACCACAGGAAGAGACTGCAGAGATTGTAGTAGGCCAGAGGTTCTTAATTAATCTTAGGCCCATGGACAAATTTTAGGGGATCCATGATCTTTGATGGGGAAAACAAATGACATATTTATTTCCAGTCATCTCTACAGAAATTTAGCATTTCTTTCAATTGTGAATGTAGGCGACAAACCACAGTAGTGTTTGTAGTCACTTATAGTTTCATATCTCATTACCATTGTTATAGGACGTTGTTTATAACTATCCCTACTCTGAAATTACTGCAGTTAGGAGAATTGCCACAAGGTAACATGTGATCCCATGTGCTGGCATATTTTAGTACAATTGATTTCCTTGTAATTATATATCTTTTTTTTTTTTATTTATTTAAAAATACTATGCAGAGGAGTCCATAGGCTTCACCAGACAGCCTACAAAAAAGGTTAAGAACTCCCGGTCTAATCCAATATCCCCATTTTCTAGATGAGGAAACTGAGATCCAGAGAGCCTAAAGTCACAGGTCGTAAGGGACAGAGGCAGGGTTTCAAGAATGTCACAAGTAGAGAGGTTTTAGAATAACAGTACAAAAAATAGGCTGCTGTAGAAAGTCTGTCTCTCAAAATCTCCCAAAACAGTATAGATTATTTGGGAAAATTAATCAAGGTAATAATAGAAACATTATGTTTTTAAAATTAGCTAGGTTAGAAAACTCTATTAGAGTCCTATTTTATACACAATTGTACTTTTTGTGAACAAGGAAATGTGTTGTGTGTGTTGCTTTATTGTAATTTTTAGCTACTTAATCATGTTGTAGCCAGGTGAGTTTGCTATAGATTTTTGGTGGGTAGTATATAACAAGAAAGAGAACCTCATGATCATAAGTATGTCATTAAAAAAATAGAACCTATTGTGGAAGAAATTTCTTCAGTTTTCCCCTATTCTATTCTCTTCTCCTCTCTAAGGATATTTTGGGGTCTTATAGGTAACTATTTGACAATTGAATTTGAAACCAGAGGGCTTACATTCATATATTGGGAGCAGCTAATTGGCATAGTGCATAGAGTGCCAGGCCTGGAGTCAGGAAGACTCCACTTCCTGAATTCAGATATGATCTCACATACTTCCTACTTGTATGACCCCGAGCAAGTCACTTAATCCTGTTTGCCTCAGTTTCCTCATCCATAAAATGAACTAGAGCTGGAAATGACAAACCACTCCAGTATCTTTGTCAAAAAAAACTCAAACAGGGTCACAGAGAGTTGGACATGGCTGAAATTACTGACAAGAATGACAAATGACTGACTAATCTAACTGGTTTGCCTTTAGGGGCCTCAAGTTCCTCATTTGTACAATGAGGAAACCGGACTAGGTTACTTGTAAGGTCCCTTCCAGCTCTGAAGCCTGTTTCCTCTGACTGGCCTCATTCATCTATTACCTTATTTAATATACAGGACCTTTATTCTACTCTCCATCAGTCAAAAGATCATAGGATGATTAGAAAGATGATGGTGCCCTTGACAGTAATGGGAAAGGTGAAAAGTGAGTGTTTTGGGGAAAGATAATGAGATTTAGGACTAGAAAGGATCTTAAGAGTTCATTGAGCCTGACTTGTTCATTTTACTGTTCTTCAGTCATTTCAGTGTGAGCCCATTAGGAGTTTTCTTGCTAAAGATACTGGAGTGGTTTGTCATTTCCTTCTCCAGTTCACTTTACAGATGAGGAAACTGAGGCAAACAGAGTTAAGTGACTTGCCCAAGGTCACACAGTAAGTATCTGAGGCTGAATTTGAACTTAGGTTTCCTAACTCCAGACCCAGTGCTCTATCCACTATTCTACCTAGCTGCCAAAAGTCATCAAGTGGCTTATCCAGGGTCTTACCCACCAGTAAATATCTGAGGCAAGGTTAAACCTCAGATCTTACTAATTCAGTGCTCTGTCCACTATACCACCCCATCAGTCAGTAGGCATTTATCATATCTGCAATGTAACAAAAATCAAACAATCCTCATTCTCAAGAAACTTCCATTCAAACCAGGAAAATGGTACTCACAAAAATAAGCAAGTCTAAAGCATGTACAAAGTAGAAACAAAATAGAGGATAAGGCACTAGCCTCAGAGGAGGGCCATGAATGGCCTCAGGTAGAAGGAAGCATGATCTGAGTCAAGAAGGAAACTGGAGACTTTAAGAGGCAGAGATGATAAGGGAAAGAAGCCAAAGTACTGAATAAAGTCAGTGCTAAGGCCCAGAGATGGAGTGTTGTGGATATGGAACAGTAAGTCCACCACCATGGCTGGAAATTGTGAGGAAGGGAGCAAAGGGTAAGAAAACTGGAGGAGGCTCTGAGTTTAAGGAGACTTTATATTTGAGTCTGAAGGTAATGCTTTAGGAAAATCACTTGGGCTGCTGTATGGAGTGGGGAGAGACTTGATTCACGAACACCAAAGGAGTCTGATGTAAGAGGTGATAAAAACCTGAATCACAGAAGTGACCATGTTAGTGGAGAGACAGGGACATAATTAAGAGATGTGGAGAAAGTGGCAACAAATCTAACCATTTATTGGATATGTGAAATGAGTGAGAGGAGTCAAGGGTGATACCCTAGTTCTGAACTAGAGTGACTAAGAGAATGATGGTATATTTGACAGTGATGAGAAGGTTTGGAAGAAGGTGAGTTTGAGAGAAAAGATGAATTGTATTTTGGGTGTATTTGAATATGAGGTACCTGTAGAACATCCAGTTTGAAATGTGGACAGTTGGTATGGGATTGTAGCTAAGCTTTCTAGATCCTTGGATGCAGCCCTTTGACTGAGTCCAAGTTTTACAGAACAAATCCTCTTATTAAGGGGATTTGTTCTGTGAAGTTTCGATTCAGTCAAAAGACCACACTTGAGGACCTAGAGGGCCACATGTGGCCTTGAGGCTGCATGTTCTGCACCCCTGACCTAAGGAGAGTGACTAGGGCTGGGTGTATGGATCTGGAAGCCATCTAACAGAGAGATGATCACTGATGTGGGAGACTATAGAGAGTAAAGAGGAGGTCCACGGATAGAGTCTTGGGGAAAACCCAGGGTTAGTAGGAGGGACAGATGAAGCTGAATAAGAGAGACCGAAGAATGGCCAGACAGAACCGATGAGAACTAAGGACAAGCAAGGTCACAAAACATTTGACAGGAGACAGTATCCTAGACCAGAAGGTGATCCGCACTGCCAAATTCTTCAGAGAGGTCAAGAAGGGTATGAGGATCAAGAAAAGGCCATTAGATTTGATTGTATCAGAAGGAGGACACTCTCAAGGTTTCTCTGAAGAACTTTAGTATCATGAAACAAAAGGAGCTATTTGTATAAAAATATTTATAGCAGATCTTTTTGTGGTGACTAAGTATTAGAAATCAAAGGGATGCCCATCAATTGGGGAATCGTTAAACAAGCTGTGGTACATAATTTTAATAGAATATTATTGTGCTATAAGAAATGACAAGCAGGGTGATTTTAGAAAAACCTGGACTTATACAAACTGATACAAAGTGAAGTGATCAAAACCAGGAGAACTTTGTACACAGTAATAGCTATATTATACAATGAAGAACTGTGAATGATAGCTGTTCTCAGCAATACAGTGATGTAAGACAATCCCAAAGAACTAATGATGAAGCATACTATTTACCTCCAGAGGAAGAACTGTCTGAATACAGATTGAAACATGTTATTTTTTACTTTCTTTCATTCTTTTTTTTATTCTAGTCTTGTACAAAATGACTACTATGGAAATGTTTTACATAATTGTATATGTATAACTTATATCTGATTGCTTACCATTTCAGGAAGGCAGGATTAGAATTTAGACCTTAAAACTTTAAAAAATGGTAACAATTGTTTTGACATATAATTGGGGAAAATATTAAATATTAAGAACTTTAGTATTGATTGGAAGACATGAGAGACTGCTGGCACAGGACCAAATCCAGCATGGGATGCCTGCATCAAAGAAATGACTGTACTACATGAGAAAGCAGAATTGCAGTAGCAAAAAAGAAACATGAACTGAGCAAATCCAGAGACATGTCCTCCTCAGAAGTTTTAACAGATTACTTTTGCCCAGCTTGTGGTAGAGCTTTCCAAACTCTTATTGAACTAATCAGCCAAAGCCAAACACATTGTACCCTGATGCCAGCATTGTGATCCTTGGTCCTCTTTAACAACAAAGTGGGGGGAAGGTGGGCCATTGGGATGGCGGGAGAGGGGTGGAAAGGGAGCATGGGAGTGAGGTTCAGGATTGCAGTCTGTTACTGGTCAAGGGAATATTAACACCGATAAAAGCATATTTGTAGCATTTATAAGAGTGGTTATCCTTGAGTGACCTCTTTCTTAATCCCTACCCTCCTTACTCTTTGGTCTCCTTCACCTACAACTTCTTGGCAATGCTGGTCTGTCCTCCAGTCATCTTTTCTTAATTTTCACTCTCTTCCGTAAGACTTGGAAGTCATAGTTAAAAGATAAAACAAATAAAAACTACTGATTTGGAGCCATTAAGCATTGTGTGGCATTTGGCATTCTTTTCATGGTATTATCAAACATATTTACAAAATTTGGTGTTCTATTTATTGGGCAGGTAAGGGTGGTCACTGTTAGACTTTCAGAGGTACTATCATTTTCCTTTTATTTAGGTCATAGCAAAATGTATTTATTTTAGATTTATCCTAATAATGATAAAACCAATCCAAATCTTTGTTTTACATCCTAAAACTTTTGTTTGCTTAAAAGTTGTTGGAAGTGTAAGTAGCCTGTAGTAAGGTAAAAGGTAAGCTGGCAGGCTGTCAGAACCTTTAACAACGATGACCTCTACTGAAAATGAAGGTTTAGTACCTGGTGAGAGGGAGCAAAAATTTAGTTTTATCAAAATAGGAAAACAATGCAAAGCAAGAAAGAGAGCTCTGAAATGGTAGAGATGTATATTGCAAAGTTTCTCTAGTCTTCTGTACCAAGAGTAGAGAACTAGAGAAGGGTGAACTAGCTCTTTTGTGTTCCAATCTCAACTTTTTTCTAAGCTGAAAGAGGGAGAGATTGAGGTGGAAGCATATCAGGTCATTCACTGAACAAATAATACTTATTTTAATAGTGCTTTGTAGAAAGTGTTTTCATATATTATTTCCCAATATGTATGGAATATTTATTATATTCAAAGTAGTGTTAACTGCTTTGAAAGAATAATCCAATGTGATTATTCAGGGTTTCTCATTGAAGCAATAAAAGGAAAGTTTATATTGCATAACATTTAATGGTTCCTGAAAGAAGTATCAAGTTGTCCTTGGATATTTATTTGTTTATATCTTTTTGATTTTATGAAGAGAGAGATAGAGACAGAGCAATTAGACTTTTTAAAAAGCATCTAATATAAGCTAGTCCATAGTACTTGATGCTAGGAATGCAGAGATGGAGAAGACTTCTAAGACAGGATCCCTTTCCTCAAGAGTTTAGTACAGGATATAAGAAGGGGTGCAGCTAATTACAATGTGAATTAGAATGTTATTGATTCAACAGGTCCATGCTGAAGAAATCACTAATTTTCTTGAAGTTGAACTATGTTTGAAAGGAAGAGGTTATACCTAGGTTCAAAATTTTACTTACTATCTCTGTAACTTGGGGCAGGTAACTTAACCCAGGGCTTCTTAAACTTATTCCACTCTCAACCCCTTTTCAAGTTGTGGCATTTATTGGCATTGCATGGCCTGAGGATGTGCAGTGCAAAGTGCACATGCTTTGTGTTCAGAACCAAGGCTTCAGTGAGGTTGCACAATGCAGCATGAGAAGCACTGCCAGACACACCTTGAATTCATTACACATTTGATCTTTAATTTTTGGTTGTTGCATGTTCAGAAACCTTTTAAGAAGCAATGATCCAAGCCTCATTATCCATATTCGTAAAATAAGAATGGAATAGGTCAAGAAGCTGGCAGACTATGACCCACGGGCCAAATCTGACCCACTATTTCTTTTTGTAGAGCAGCAGAACTAAGAATGGTTTTTACGCTTTAAAATGCAATAAAGCTTTAATATAAAATTTTAATTTTATTTATTTAAAAATATTTTTTAAAATTCTGATTTTATGGCTATACAAAAGCAGGCAGTGGCTTGATTTGGACCTTGCATAGTTTTCTAAGCCCTGAAATAGATAGTCTTGTAAGGCCCTTACCATTCTAAATCTATGAGCTTTTGAGAGTGGGAGACATCTAAAGCAAAAGCAGAAGAAGAAGAAAAAGGTGGAATGAGTTTGAAAGCATAGTAAGTAGTCCAGTTGTCTCTATGAGTGTAAGAGGAGACGGGAAAAATAGGTTAGTCTGAACTTCAAAACTTAATTATATTAGGTTATGACCAATAAATTTCACACTTGTTTAACTTTCAGGAGTGCTGAAATGTATGTATCCTACTGTTGGTATTATCTTACAATATTTGCATAAGATAACAGAATTATCTTACATTACTGATGGTAGATAGCACCATAGATTTTGCTTTTAGAAATTAATTGTATTTTTTTTTTCATTTTCAGGGCAGGTCAAAGTCTTCCGAGCTCTTTATACATTTGAACCCAGAACTGTAAGTATTCAATTTCTATTCAGTTATAACGTAAAACTAGGTTTGTTACTCTGTTATCAAAATTCTTTGTCTTTTGATTAGAAGGAATAATTTTTGAAGATAATTATTTAATCATTTCCAACATAGAGTGAGTGAACTACCTTCCGTTGCCTCTGTTTGTCATCCACTCACCCCTTAACCTCCTGAACATGTTCTCTTCCTGTTTCACTGTTCTTAAGGCCAGGTGGCACAGTCAGTAGAGCTCTGGGCTTAGAGTTAGGAAGACCAGTGTTTACTTCTGGCCTCAGACACTTCCTAACTGTATAATCTTGGGCAAGTTACTTAACCTCTGTCTGCCTTGATTTCTTCAACTTTAAAAGGGGGGGTGGTAGTAGCACCTACTTTCTAGGGTTGTTGGTGAGGATCAATGGGGTAATATTTAAAAAGCACTTTAAGATTGTACCTATTACATAGTTGGGGCTTAATAAATACTTGATTAATAAATACTTCCTTCTTTTCTCTCTTCCTCCCTTCCTCTTTTGCTTCCAGCCTTCCTTCAACTTGCATTTTTAAAGGTGACCAATGTCTACTTAAAATGTCATGTATCCAGTGTCCTTTTTTCAGTTCTCCTCCTCTTTGACATTTGCATTATTTACACCAGAGGTTCCCAAACTTACTTGGCCTATCACCCCCTTTTAAAAAACATTACCCAATGCCCTCCTGGAAATCTAGTTTCTTTAACCTTTTAATTTGCATCATTTCAAAAAATATAATTTTTTTAAAATGACATTTTAAATTTAATTTAATAATTTATTGTTAATTTGTGGGGTTTTTCCTGCATTGAAATTTTGATGACACAATATTATGTTATGTAACCAATATAGTATCAGATTGTAAACAAATCATTTTATGCACATATTCCTGCCAATGCATGCTGGACTTCCAGACACTATATGACACACTCACCTGCCAACACTTGCTTGCTAAGACCTATCAGCATACTTGACCACTGATTTGTTATAACTTGCATTTTGCATGTTTATTTGAAAAACAATGTAATCACTATGACTTTAACTCTGTTACACAACAGGTGAAACATGTATGAACTTTTAAAAAATATTTTCTTCTCTTTTCTTCTTTCTTTATGCTTCCAGTGTCCCCCAATTGCACCCGAGGCTGCTATCACCCCACTGTAGCTTTGGGAACTTTGGGAACTCTGGCTTACACTATTCACTGTCTTCTTAGAATTCTTTCCTTCTTTGGCTTTTTAGATACTCTGCTATCCTGAGGTTCTTTCTGCCTCTCTGGACTGCTCCATATCTTCTCCTGGAATCACAGAACTTTAGATCCAGAAGGCAACTTGGACCTCATACAGATCATTTTCTTTGGTTTGCAGATAAAGGAAACTAAGACTTAGCAAGGGGAGGTGCTTTTTAAGGTCACAGAACTAGCATGAGAGTGGATTGTGACTCAGACTTGAGTATTCTCCTTTCATGACTTATCTCCTTCCTTCAAATCTACAACTGTGGCTTCTACTCTTAGCATTCCATATTTTCTCTCTTACAGATTTTATCCATTTTAGCAATTTGATCTTCACTTCTATGTCATTGTCCGCAAACTCATTGTGCACATCTCCAGCTTGATCGTACACAGCTATGCATATGTATGTGTCTGTATATCTATATCTCTCTCTACCTCTCTAATAATCCGTTCATTCATTCATCTGTCTACCTGTTTATCTATTCATTTATCTATCCATACATTTATGTACCTATCTCTACCTATTAATCTATTCATTCCTTTATCTCTCTATCTGTTGATCTATTTATTCACTTATCTCTCATTTATCTCTATATATCTATTGATTTGTTCATTCACTTACCTCTCTACCTATTTATCTATTCATTTATCTATCCATTCATTTACATATCTATTCATTTATATCTCCCTTTGTTTATTTATCTATTTTTAGAAAAATCTATTATCTCATTTCTTTTTTTTTTTGGTCGTATAATTTATTGTAGTTAGCACGGTTTAAAAATTTACCAACACAAGAGTACAAAACTAAACAGCATCATAAGTTATTCCCTCCTCAGGAAAATAACACATACTATGACTGTCAAAGCTAGATGTCAGTGTAAGTTTTAGAACAAAGGAAGAATGTGAAACTAGTAAGAGGAAAAGGCAGTCACTCAAAATGATCACAAAAAAAGCCTGAAAGTCCATTTTCTCATAGATATTGATTATCTTATCTAAATTAATAAAAATGTATCTTAACATAAACTATATTTTAAAAAAAAGCAAAATTAGAAACTCTTCAAGGAACTAAAGATAATCCTCCAAGGCCATTTTCACAGCTTTTTTTGTTTTGTTTTGTTTGCTTTAAATGCCATTATAGCCAAATTAACACATATTTGACCAAATATTTCCAAAACAGTTCAAAAGAAGTAGAATTTTCCATTCGGTATCTTAAGCGCAAAAATAGGCTATGTAAAACCACATTTCTAAGTACCACTTGTATATGCTGACTTCCAGTCAAACTACACGCATTTTAGAAATATCCATCTTCTTACAAATAAAGTTAACTTTTCAACCTTTTATATCTGAGAATTGATATGATATAGTAGAAAGGATGTTGGACATGGAGTCACAAGTTTTGGGTTCAAATTCTGCCACACATACTTATTAGCTTTATGGCCATATGTGTGTGACTCATTCTCTCTTGTTTCCTCAGCTAGAATTAGAAGCATAGATTTATAATTAGAAGGAATCTATGTTTCACTTTTCCCACTTTACAAATGAAGACAGTGAGTTCAGGTCAAGTTAAAGAACTTGCCCAAGTTTACGTTGTAAATGGTAAAGATGGTATTTGAGCCCAGGTCTTCCTACTTCCAAGCTCCCACAGATCTAGTGTGTGATAGCTATCGTTATTAAAATCTATTCGTGTGTATTGCCTTTTCCAGAACTATTGTTATTGTGGTGATGATTGTGATAGCAGTATTTCTGGAAGTGATTTGACTAATTTTGTAGTTCTCTCTGTTTCCACTGTCACTAGATCACCATATCTAATTAGTTATTGAGGTAGTGTGGAAACCAAAGGAGCTGGGTTCAAATCCCTGAAACTTCCTACTTATACAGCCTGGGCAGACTTAGTTAACCTCTTTGGCTTCATTTTTCTCATCTGTAAAATGAGGGGATTGGATTAAATGGCTTCTAAGATCCTTTTCACCTCTTCATCTATGACTCATTGCATTTAGTTCTTTTGGTCATCATTTCCTGTCTTTGTTTTTAAAGAGTGGAGTAAAGGACAGACCCAGTAAGGTACAACCTGGTTATTTCATCTCACCCGCTAACAACTTCCTATACAGATCTGGTTAAACTGGATAAACCAGAGTAGAGAAACTAGGGCAGACAAGAAAGTCATACTTCTGATCTGTGAAGTGTACATTATTGATCTCTTTAGAAGAAAGCTGACTGCCGCCTCATCCTGATCCAATCCTGTTTACCAAGCCTTTACAGAATACGGAGATGGAGGGAGTTAATATTGGACTGAAACCTACTCACAATGGCCAGCTTTTTACTCTCCACACTTCCTAAAGTACCTTTAGATGTCCAAGATTAAGCTTCCTAGGACTTTCAGTGGGTGTTCCTTCCTCCCTCTGTAGCTGTGTATTGCCTCATACTGTACCTCTCTGAGTATACATATAATGACTCACCTGTTAGATGCTGATCTGTCCCAGTCATTTATGTCAGAGGCAGGTTGGGGAGCATTTGGTTTTTTTCTTTAAGAGGAGAATTCAGTTAAGGTAAATAGTACAGAATTACATCTTCTTTCCTTCCAGGGGTGTGTGTGTGTGTGTGTGTGTGTGTGTGTGTGTGTGTGTGTGTGTGTGTCTGTGTGTCTATGTGTCTATGTGTCTGTGTCCTCCACCTGAAGACCACAGTAGATTGCCCTGTGTCCTAATTCTGGAGTATTCCCTTATTCTAGCTCTGAGATTCTCTCTTTGGTGGAGCTGATTGATAAACAGTCTGTAATGAATGCTTAATTGAATTTAATTGAAAGCAACTTTGAAGCTCTGAAGCCCTTTTAGCTTGAGTTCACTGCTTAGTTCCTATGAGTTATCTATGTTAATGATGACTCCTTTAGATGTAAATGTTGGTTTGGTGTATGGTGATTTAAAACAAAGTCAGTTTCCTCACTTTATGGGCACACCTTACATATAGGTGGTATGAGTCTCCTTTAACTAATAGTGCCTTCCTCTTGAGGAAGACCTTGTGTCTGTTTTGTATGTATTTGTATATACCTATATATGTACAGGCATATCTCAGAGATACTTAAGTTAGGTCCCAGACTACCACAGTAAAGAGAATATCACAGTAAAGGGAATCACATGAATTTTTTGGTTTCCCAGTACAAATAAAATTTATATTTATACTATATTGTAGTCTATTAAATGTGCAATAATATTACATTTTTAAAATGTACATACCTTAATTAAAAGTATTCATTGCTAAAAATGCTAACCATCATTTGAGCTTTCAGTACATTATAATCATTTTGCTGGTGGAGGATCTTACCTCAATGTTGATGACTGCTGGCCAGAGATGACTGCTGATCAGAGTGGTGGTTGCTGAAGACTGGAGTGACTGTGGCAATTTCTTAAAATAAGACAACAATGAAGTTTGCTGTGCTGAGTAATTCTTCCTTTCAGAAAGATTTCTCTGTCGTTTGCAATACTTTTTGATAGCATTTTATTCACAGTAGAACTTCTTTGAAATTTTGAGTCTATCTTCTCAAACATTGCCATTGTTTTATCAACTAAGTTTATGTAATATTCTTTAATATTATTGTGTTTTGGGGAGCAGGGAGGCCTGAGGAGAGGGAAAGAGAAGTGGTAATGGCTTCTTGGTGGAGAAGTCAGAACATAAGCACTTATCAGATAAGTTCAATGTCTTCTATGGGTGTGGTTCATGGAACCCCTAAATAATTACGATGGTAACATCAAAGATCACCGATCACAGGCTCTGTGGTGGGGCAAGATTCTTGTCCTGTTTGAGATCTCTGCGTCCGTCCACCTGGTGAGGAAAATAGTAGATAGATAGTGATTGAAACACCAAACTGTAAATTTATTATCTCTAGTTGTTGTGTCTGTCCTTCATTCTTGAAGAGGACCATGACACCAAACTGATGGCATGATTTGCAATTCACATTGATTTGAGTGAGGGAGGACTGTGAAAGGTCACCAGCCTTACTTTATCTTCCAGAGCCATCTGGGTCCAGTGGCCAGATATTCCTTGGGATGACCGGAGATGAACCAGGATGCAATGTGAGACCTTTCCTTCAGGCTGAGGTCTTATCACATTCTCACTTTGAGTGAGATATACCCATTCAATAAAAAAAAGTTGTGGCAACCTGTTAATGGAATGAATATTTGAATTGTGTATTATTCAGAGTTGTGTTAACCCAAAACTAGAAAAAAAAGTATGTGTATATGTATGTATGTATGTGTGTGTGTATGTATATTTTTGTGTGGTGTCCTGTTAGAAAGTAAGATCCTTGAGGATAGAGACTGTTTCTCTTTTGTCTTTGTATTCCCAGTACCAGTGTCTGGTACATAGTAGGTACTTATATACTTGTTGAGGGATATTTGAAATGTTTGCTTTTAGAGCTTTCTTATTAGTAAAGTATGGGACAGCATAGTTTTGTATATTTTACTGTATGGACACTTAAGTTTCTTTCATTTAAAACAAGAGTCCCATGAACGTTACATGTAGTGAGGCAACTACAATATTTTTTGAGTGCCTTCTGTGTGTAAGATACAAGTAGGAGAAAAAAAGGCATGGTATTCTCACACACAGGAAGCCTTATCTCTTAGTGGGGGAGGCAAGACAACTTGCCTTTTGTTTTTTGTATTGTAACTTAAGCATGTGAAGATAAGGTAGCCATGAACAAATGTTACAAGTATCAACATGCATATTTTCATTTGATAGCCAAATGAGTGGTGTGCAGATAGTGAGTACTCTTAATTTAGAGGAAGGAGAAGATTACTTGGAGCTGAAGTAGCATTTAAAGACTTTCTGAAAGAGTTGAGACATAAACTCATCCTAGAATGGGCAGAATTAAGGATGGGTCACAAGGGGAGAATACTATAATCTAGGTAAATAAAAGAATAAGGAAATTGATTCCCCTCAGTAGGTTTTTTTAAAAAATGCTTTCATGTTTCATCTCTGATATCTAAAAAAGAATGTTATTAACATTGTGCCCTTTTGTTTCACTTTGGTTATATTAGAAAACCTTCCTTAATCCACCCCCCACTTTTGATGTTTTTAAAAATATGGGTGTCATATCCCAGAAACACTTTCTGACCTGCCTTGATAGAATTCTCATTTGTTACTAAGAAATATATGTAAGTAAAACCAATTGATGTTTAAAAAAAAAAAAAGAGAAAGGTGAAGTCCTATCTAGCTCCAAATCTGTGATTCTGATAGCATATTCTGCATTCCATATCTATAGTCTGCCGTTGTTGTACCAGTCAGAGGGAGGTGTTTTTTATCCTGAATCCTGGTCAGTGCATTGACCTAATTCTGATGTCTTTTAATGTTTTCTTCTATCATTATGGTCATTAGACTCTTTCTGTATCAGTTCAAACAAGTCTTCTCAAATTTTTCTAAATTTTTCCTATTTGTCTTATCTCTTGATAATAATATAATATCCTATTATGTTCATGTTACAATTTATTCAGTCATTCTGCAGTTACTGTAGAATGAGAAAGTTGAGCTATATGTTCTCTCAGATTCATTTCAACACTAAATCTATGACTCTTCATATAGTGACCTTAATGCTTATGAATGTTTAATAGATGTTTGTTGACTGACTTGAGATCAACACCCACTTTATTTTCAGTTTCTTGCTACCAGAAAGAGTGCTACCATAAATATCTTTTCATATTTTCGGGGTGGGGAGATTTCCTTTTTTTTCTTTTTAACTTCCAGGGGAGTAAATATTAATTTACAGTTTCATGTGTTGTGTCGCTCTGTAAAGAACTGTGCTTCTGGTGTTATTTTATTCCATAGAGGTTACTTTCAGTAAGCTGACTGAAAAGCTAAAACTTACAGTGTGCCTAAGTTTTTCCTGCAATTCACTTTTAAAAAATAGTATGTAGGACTACTGTGACAAAAGTGATTATTCTTTGAACAGTACTCTTGAGTTATATGCAGTAT
Source organism: Bettongia penicillata ogilbyi (assembly GCA_023548195.1). Lineage (NCBI taxonomy): Eukaryota > Metazoa > Chordata > Mammalia > Diprotodontia > Potoroidae > Bettongia > Bettongia penicillata. The sequence goes on along the minus strand of JAJHZJ010000055.1, from coordinate 8,357,628 downwards.
AGTCTAGTCATCTCTAATGTCTTATTATGTGTTCTTACCTCTTTTTTTTCCCTGGGGATTCTTCATGAAAATGGAGAAGAGGGATGTAGAGAACCAAAGAACAAAACTGAATTAGAAACAGTTTTGCCTTATTATGATATTTTTTTTCCCATTTTGACCCATAAATTTGAAGTAAAAAATTTTAAATGAATAATTGAAAAATGTTCCCTAAACCTATCAGGAGAGTTTTCTCAATAGAGAATGCAAACTTTATACCTCAAAACTATTTTGATTTTTAAAGTAATGAAATCATTTAAATTATTGTTTGTGTTAATGACAATCTGAAACATCTAGTTTGCTCAGGTCTAGGAGAGGTCATTATTCTAACTTGTCCAGGGAATAACTGATCATTGAAAAGAAATTTTATAAGTAGCAAAATTGTACTTTGGGAACTATTTCACTAAAGGTGAGAATAATTTGCCCAATGGTTTGGCCTGGAGTACAGGATGACTTTAAAAACATGTTTTTAAAAAGTGGACAGCAGCATGACTGCCCAAGATGAATTATTTCCAAACCTAGTGACACATCTTCAGTGTGTTAAACTGACACTCCCGTTTTAAAAAAAAATGCCCTAATCACCTTATTCAATGGCATTTTCTGAATTAGGCACTTTTCCTCATCAATGAGAGATGGTATTGATCACTTTAGAGTTTTTAATGATGTTACTTTTTTTTAATTATACATATGACTTGACTATACATATTAAATATATATATATATACATACTATATCTATTTCAAATTTATTTTTATCATGAAAAATAATCAGGTTTTAATTTTTATATAACATTTGTAGTACTTTTTGCAAAAGATTTTTTATTGTAATTTTGACTATAATCCTGTGAAATTATAAAACATCTTTGTTTGAAGGAATGTGGTGCCATTCCTGTTGGATCTCAAACCTCAGAAGACATTTGCTGTTCCCTCAGGAAGCCCCGCTTTCATTTACACACTAGTCTCCCAGAGTTAGTTCAGTGACTTCTCAGTATCATTTTGGCCAGTCTTACATTGGTGGTTCTCTCCTCCTGGAATATGAGTTTCCAATTCCAGTTGACCTAGGTGGCTCTGAAATTAGCACAGAGCCCTCCTGGTTTTCTGAAGTTCCCTCTATGAATAATGACTACAGAGAAATATACAGGTGCTTAAAATGATAAACAAAGATGTTATAAAAATATAGAACATCAACTTCAATGGCTTCTCTCAAAGACTATAGGTACTGTTCAAATATGTAATAATGGTTGGATGTGACTTTGATTTGTCTCGTATTTGAACAATTATAAATAAATATTTGTTTTCTTTTATTTGTCACCCAGTATATCCAGTGATTTTTATGTTTAACCCCATAAGATTAGAGGGGTGTGTGTGTGTGTGTGTGTGTGTGTGTGTGTGTGTGTGTTTGTAAGAGAGGGAAAGAGCAACAGCTTGTGTGAAAAGAAGTTTCTCGAGTTTATTAACTACATAATATATAATAACCTGATAGGGGCTTGGAACTAATTATTTAATGAGGAAGAAGTTGCAATTGTAGTAGTTTAAAATGAATTATACAAACACACCCATGGATTACTTAGAATTTGTGGTGATGGGAATGAATATAATATTGAGTCAAGTATCAGACTGAGGGGTGACTCCCCTCACCTGGGCTATACATGAAGGTAACTGATCTCTAACCCTTTCTGCACATGAGGGCTCAGAAAGGCCCTGGAGAGACCTGGTCCCCAGTGTATATGAAGCTAGGCCTTGATTTCTCTTACTTCCTCTTGTTCACTGCCTTGGTCTTTTAATTCTTGTCTCCTGGGTTCTCATGTGCAAAGTTTCATAAGGCCAGATTGTAGATGAAGCTTCTAGCTATCTGGCATAGGTGGATTTGATACTATAAGACCTCAGAAATTCTTGAACCAGATGCCTAGAATTATCTTAGATTGAAAGACACTAGAGTGAGTAAGGAGCATCCTTTCTGACATGGTTCCCAGTAATCCCCACCCTGGGCATTCACTCTATTCTGACTTGGCAGTTGTTTCTAATACCCATGCCCTGTAGCAACTCTCAGGCCCTGGACCCATTCATTTCTCTGTTTTGGGGTTGGCCAGAAGTACATTCATTAGTTGGATATAAAACATATTTATTATGTCCTGATGTTGACATTCTAATATTTTATGCCCTTAATTCATACCTGGATCTAATTTTCTTATTGACCAGATACTTTAGTAGTCAGTTCTGTCACTCAGAAACCTTTCTCCCTTGTGGCTTTTTTTCCTTCAAAGGTCAGCAGCAGATACTTCCCCTCCTTCCTCCTACCCTTGTTTCAAGCATGAGTCTCTTTTGAACTTCCCAATTAAGTTCCTGTTTCCAGTTTGCAGGATGGTACTGGTAATATACTAATAGACTCTTATAGTCAGAAGGGACCTTAATAACATTTCAACCAAGTGCTTTATGAGTTTTCAAAGCTCTTTTATGGCAGTAACCCTATGAGTTAAGTTTATATGCGTATGTGTGTGTGTGTGTGTGTGTGTGTGTGTGTTGTTATCCTTTTCTACAGATGGAGAAAGTTAGGCTCAGAGAGAGGTTGATTGACTTGCTCATATCAGTGTTAAAAATAGTATTTTAATTCTGATCTTCTGACTTGACAAGTCCAGATCTTTCCACTACCCTAAGAATTCATTCTATCCCAGCTCCTTGTTTGGTAGATGGATTTTTCTTTGCCATATCTAATTCTCTTGTTTTTTTGTGTTTAATATTCCATAAATATCATTGTTAGTGATGGGCCTCTCCTGTGTACCTTCCTATAGGTAATCTTATGCCCCAATGACTAGGGATTTTTAATGGAAATTAGGCCCTCAACTGCTTTTTTTTTTTAAATACCTTTATATTGTTTTTTCAGCATATATATTCTTTATCATTGTTGGTATTTTTGCTTCTTTTGGTCATATCTGACTCTTTTTACCCACTTGGAGTTTTCTTGGCAAAGATACTAGAGTGATTTGCCATTTCCTTTCCCAGCTCATTTGACAGATGAGGAAACTGAGGCAAGCAGGGTTAAGTGACTTGCTCAGGGTCACACAGCTATTAAGTGTCTGAGGCCAGATTTGAATTCAGTCTTCCTGACTCCAAAACTGGCACTCTATCCACTCTGCCACCTAACCTATATGGTATTCTAGATTAAAATGCCATTAATATTGTGTTTGTTTAACTGTTCTTAAATCCCACTCTATAACTTCTTCATTAGACTGTGAGCTCCTCAAGGACAGATGGACTATCTTCTGTCTTCTTTTATATTCGTAGCATTTAACACATAATTGCTTAATGAATATTTATTGACTGACATGCATCTGAGGACCCTGGCCTACATTCTTGCCATCTAGTCTCCTTTAAAAATATTTTATTGATGCTTTTTAAAAACGTTACCATCATGTCTAAGCTCCTCCTTTCTCTACTTCCCTATAGAACCTTCTCTTGCTACAAAGTACATATAAACAAAGCAAAGTGACACAGTAAAAAATGAAAGTATTGGACAAAGTAACATTCAAGACCCTTTCAATTTTAAACATATGATCCTCTGTTCCTGACTCTGTATCTCTGACCAATCATCCACCTTCATTCAGCAAATATTAAATGACTACTCGGTAGAGCACACTGACTTGGCTTTTTCTTTCAAGAGAAATAATTGTGCCATCACTGAGCCCGGTGAATGGTCATTTGTCCATTTTCCCAGGTTATGCCTGATGATTCATCTCTCAAGTAAATTACCTTTGTCCTTCTCATTGTCTGTCAGAATTCATTTATTTAGCAAATAAAAAACTTTTAAAAAATTATAAACTTAACCTTTAGTACAAAGAATCATATACAGATACAAAATGAGGAGTAAAATCTTACCTGAATCCCTCAGTATTTAATCAGGGAGAACCAAATGAATTCACAGACAAGCAAAGAAAATGATTTTGTTCTGTGTCCCTTTCCTGTTCTCTCTGACCTTCTTTTGCCTCTGCCTTTATTCATTAAATATCTATCTACATAATATATAATATCTAAATGTCTATCTGCAATTATATCATAGGAAAAAAAAAACTTTCATCCCGTAATAATATGGACAGTTCACCTAACGAACACAGGTCATCTGGTTGGGAAAGTAGTCTTGGTAATGTGAGGCCTTTAGCAAACTTGTCTCTTAGGACTTAGAAATTAGGTCAGACTGTTAGAGGAGTGGTGAGGCGGATGCAGCTTCCTGTGGCTTAAAAGTCGCTATAAGAAATAAGTGTGTGGTCAGGAGTACAGAAAATTGCTGATCTAGTCTCCAAATAAGAGAGACATGGGAAAATTTAATTGTATCATGGAACCCACCCAGGTCACAAGGAAACTCATTTCACCATAAAAAAAATGGATTTTTTTTTTTGAGGAAGTTTTTCTTATGCTGCTCGTCTTCCGTTCTTCCTCTCTAAAGGAAATATATATATATATATATATATATATATATATATATATTTAAAAATCCAGAAAACATGAAAATGAAAACTCAAGTCTAAGATTCTTCTAAGCTCCAGCACATCAATAACATACACACTCACACATGCAAATACACATACATCTTAATGCCTTTGGTATATCATGTGTTTGTGTATGTATGTGTGTGTAGTATTTTAAGATTTGCATTGTTCTGTCACAAAACCCTGTGAATTAAGTGATATAAATAATATCCTATTTTATAAATTAGGAAAATGAGGCCTAGAGAAAACCCAGCCTGAAAGTAATTAGCAGAGACAGGGTTTGGACTCTAGACTTCTTGACTCAGCTGTACCACATTGGTTTGCACAGGTTGTAGTATACGGCAGAGCCAGAATTCAGAGATTCTTTGACTGCGGCTCAGTTTTCTTTTCCATAATTCTATGAGATCTATAAAATATATAAATCTACAATTTACTTGGACAGTTAAGTGGATAGAGCACTGGGCTTGGAATCAGGAAGACTCATTTTCCTTGATTCAAATCTGACCTGAGACATTTATTAGCTGTGTGACCCTGGGCCAGTCACTTTACCCTGTCTACCTCAGTTTCCTCATCTGGAAAATGAGCTGGAGAAGGAAATGACAGATCTCTCCAGTTCAAGAAAACCCTAAACTCAGCAAAGAGCTGGATATGTGTGAAATACCTGAACAACAAAGTTTACTTGGAACAGTGCCTTCATGACTCATATTTATATAATGACTTAAGGTTGTAGGGTACTTTACACGAACTAAATCATTGGATTTTTAGCAAACAATCCTGTGAGTTAGGTGCTGTTATTACTTCCATTTTATAGATGAGAAAACTGAGTCTGGGAGTTGTTAAGTGGCTTGACTAGGATCATACAACTGCTAAGTATATGAGACAAAGTTCAAACTCAGCTCTTCTGGATTCTATCCACCATGCCACCAAGCTGCCTGGTTGTTAGTCCTCTCATTATCCTTATCACCCAGCTGGATATGCTCCAGTTTAATCATTTTCTTTCCTGAAATATGCCATTCAAAGTGATGAAACTGTTCTGGGTTTGAATAAAGTAGTACTATCCTTTCTATTTGTTATTGACACTACTTTTTCTCCCAGGAAACAATCTGAACTCAGTGTCCAGAAAGCTGCTGTTTTGGAGGTCTTTTATAGATTCTTTTAAATTTTTATCAGAGAAAGTTAAAAAAACATACAAGGATAATGACTTCTGCTGCCTTATATATGGACTGATAGTTAATGACAGAAAAAAGTTTGGATCATTTCCTGAGGCAAAAAAAGTGTAATGTCAGTAACAAATGGAGGAATATTTTCGTTATTTTCAGTGACGTATTTTTAGTAAGATGTTGTTATGCTGGAGTACATCCCCATTGGAGGGTGACAAGGACAGTGAGGAACCTAGAAAACCAGGCCAGATAAAGATCTGTTGAAGGAACTGACGGAAGTAGTTGGGAGTAGGGGTGGGATGAGATCTGCCTTCAAACTTTTGAAGACCTGCTATGCAAAGAAAGAGATTAGATTTGTTTTGCTTTGTTTTGGAGGACTTAAGCAGGAGCAGTAAATAGTAATCCCAGAGGAAAAGCTTTTAACTCCAACAATTAGGACTGTCCAAAGTTGGAATGGGTTACTTTGGGAAAGGCAATGAGTTCCCAACGTCACACAGCCTGTGAGTGTCTGATGTGGATTTCAGCTCGGGTTTTCCTGACTTTGGATTCATCATTCTGTGCACTGTACCACCTAGCTGCCTCTAACAAGAAGCTGTCAGCCATAAATGGGAGCAATTTCTTACAACATCCAACCCTGTTGAGTTGGACTTTGGTTGATAACATATGCAGAAGAAAAGAACCAATTGATTCCATGTTACTGCTTATGGTTTCTTTGACTAAAAGTCTAATTGCTTAAAAACTTCTGGATGATAAAAAACTTTTGTTCGTGGGGCAGCCCTTCATAGCTATTAATTGCAGAGCAGCAGCCAGTTGGCTTTTTTAGAAGGAGTTTCCTCACTTTGGAGTTCCCTTCATCAGTGAAATCACAGTCCTGGATCAAAATGATTGAATTATGAGTAGATTTTTTTTTTCTCGCCAAGCCTGTCCTGTCAATTTGAATAGCATGTTAGCTGAGGAACTGAGTCAGTCTGTAAGAGCAGAAATAGGCATTAAAAATATAAATGAAAACAAATGAATGAATAATTATTGGGAACTAATTATTTGTGGGGTAGAGTAAATTTCTGAAAAAAAAAAATTCCCTTAAATTAATGCTAGATAAATTGTACATGAAAACATTTTATTTTACCTTTTATAAATTCTACATTTCATTTATATCCCATTTTAAGTACACGTGACTTCTGTGGAAGAATACAAAAGGAACCAAACTTTTTTTTAGACATGACCCAGCTTCACCTATCTGTATCTGCCATTTTTATTCCCGTATTCCATAATGTGACTTCTGTGCTGATTTTTCCATCAGGGAATTCTGATTTCAGGGATTCTGAATTATTTATTCTTAACTAAGTCATAGATAGTTTATGGAACGGAATTAAACTTTTATCTCTTTTTTTTTTTAGCCTGATGAATTGTACTTTGAAGAAGGTGATATTATCTACATTTCTGACATGGTAAGCATAAATAAGTTGCTGCTAGATGTAAAGACTTTTATATTTAATATAACCATAAAATAGCACCTGTCCATACAAGGACCAAAAGAAACTAGAAAGACATAAATGAAATTGGACATTTGGTCTAAAATTAATGTATTTTCACCTCTCATTTTTCTTTCTTTTGTGAAAAAACTATATTTGCTGCAGGTAGGTATTTATGTTGCTAATCTAGTGGCTTAGGGAGCAAAAACAGGTAGTCAAAATATAAGAGATCTTGATAAATGTGGATCGGTAGGTCTATTCATAGAGCAAATAGATTTTTATAGAGCAAATGATTTGGAAACAGATTTGCATATTGATTTAATATTACAAATTATTATTGATTATAACAGTTAATATAATTGGTCATTGAACATTAATATTGAATATCAAATATTTGATTTGAAATTGATTTAATATAATTTAACTCTTTCTCCCACCTGCCCCCCAGAGTGATACCAACTGGTGGAAAGGGACCTCAAAGGGCAGGACTGGACTCATTCCAAGCAACTATGGTAAATTTTGTTACTATTTTGCTTCATTTAGTGGAATAATTACTTCAATAATTATTTTTAATAATTTAATGACTTTTTAATGACTTAGTTTTATGGACCCCTTTCCTAGCTATAACTGAGGAAATAGTAGGGTAGATACCAGTCTAGAATATTCTTTACTCCTTATGATCACTTTCCAATGTGGCGGATGGGCTTATCAAATAATATCATCCTGAAGTGGTCCAAAGGAGTTTGCCTCATGGACAAAAGTCTTGAAATGGAGAACAGATTATCTCACGTTATCTCTGCCATCTTTCCATCTGAAAGCCTAAATTTTCCTGTTGCTAAGTCAAATAGCAGCATTACTGACAGTCTCTTGGTTTGTGTGTCCTGAAATCTGTAGAAGGAAAGCCTAATCTTATAGTGCTTTTCACAAAGTTACGTTCTATAATTGCATCAAGAAGCCACGTCAGGCAGTGTCAGGAGAACCAGATGTGAACCGAAGTAGACTTGGGCTCTAGTTCTGACTCAAACACTCCCTGTGACTGTAGGCAAAGCATCTTCTTTCTTGGACCCTCACTTTTGTCATCTGTAACGTAGGATAATGATACCTCAAGAACCTACCAAGAGGGATTGTTGTGAGGGTCAAATGAGATAAAGTTGGTAAATTGTCTCAGTGCCATTTGTTTATCATTACTACCATGACCTCCGGGGTGATGGGTTGTAGGGAGTTAGGGCGTCAGGCCCATGGTCCCCACTGTCTAGTGATGTAAAAGAAAAATACATATAAATTAAAGTGGAAAAACTTTTACAAGAATCTATATATAAACACCTAGAGCTGAGGAAAATTTACATATAGGTACTGAATAATCAAGGGCAGGGAGACAATGGAAAAAGGTGGGGGGAGGGGGGGAAGAAGGTTTATAGGCATTATTGGCATGACTGAAACAATGGTATGACCAGTTTGGGGGGTTCCACAAGGGAGGTTAGGTGTGAACTGTTACTATTCTTTCATGCTTTCTGGTTAAGAAATGGATTGTTTGCGTCCTCTAGAAAAATGGAACAAAAGTTTCCCTCTCCCTTCCAGTCTTCTCGGCCCCTGGAGACACCATGTACTGTGGCTCCACAGTCCCCATAAATTGTGAGTCTGCAGGTAGTATTGTGATAGTTAAGCCCAGCCCCAATGTTGGATCACCTGCAGCTGAAAGAGCACAACGTAACACAGTATAACCTCTTATCAGAGATGATATTTGGACTGTTGCTTTTACTGGCTTCCTGAGTGCAATGAATAGATCTTCCTCTGAAAGATGAAACTGCTGTTCTCAGAGATAAGAAAATAGGTATCCATTTTTCCCATACTAATTGTTACCATGGCTTTTATTAGCCATTATTATTTTCATTAGGAAGGAAGATCCCTTTGTCTAGTGAAAATAACTCACTATTAATGGGGAAATAAGTTCTTATATTCACACACCTTCAGAAAAGTCATAGTAATGGAATTTAGTGGTGGAATTCATAGATAATGAAGTCCAGCTTCCTCATTTTACAGATGAGGAAACTGAATCTGAGAAAGTTAAAGTGATTTGTCAGAGGTAGCAAGAGTTAGGAATTGAATCTAAATTGCACCCTGAAATTCAGTGTTCTTTCCACTTTAGATGCTACAGACACTAAGAATGCTTACAGGCATTGGATGTTTATGTAACTTGTTTCTTTATTGTTAGATGAAAGACCAGATTTGTGGTGTATCTCATTTTTTCTCCTCCTAATTAATGGGTGTATAATTACCTTTTCACTTGAGTTGCTTTCACTAAACATAAAGGTTAGATTACCATTAGGGAGGGGAGGTATCTGGAAAATATTCTGTTCTCTTCCTTTTGGCTAAGTAAATAAAACAGGAAAGAAAACCATAAGACTGATGACGGTGACTTTTTAGATGGAGGACAGTCTGGGTTAAATAGGCCACACACTGTATTTAACAGGCTTGGCATTTGGGCCAGTTGGCATTGTCAGTTGATTTTGTGTTTGTATTTCTTTTTCATTTTCACTTTAGTGGCTGAACAGGCAGAGTCCATAGATAATCCACTTCATGAAGCTGCCAAAAGAGGTGGGTATGTTTTTGCTAGGTTTGAGGGGGCTCAAAGGAATTTGCATAAATTTCTTAAGCTTGGTATTATGTGGAGGTAATAACTTCAGGCTTATGGCCAACGTGAACTTAAAGTTAAGTTGGTATTTTTTAGGTCACACAAATTGTCCACCAAAGGCGTTATTCTGAGTATTTAGAGTTTATTATTTTGAATTAGCACTGCCGGGCCTGTTACTTTAAGGGAACAGTTACTACTTTTCCACTAAGAGCTGATGATAATGGCACAAGTCTGGAATTTGCTGTTTTCCCTTGGTTTCTACGTTTATTTTTATGTTATTGCACTCCATGGGAAAGGATTGTTTATTTAGAAGGCAGGAACACACTTAATGGAGCCTTTATACCAGTTTTTCTCATAAACATACCATTAAAATAAGTGACTTTAATTGACAAAATATATCATAGGGGCAGCTAGATGGCACAGTGGATAGAGTGCCAGACCTGAAGTCAGGAAGACTCATCTTCCTGAGTTCCAGTCTGGCCTCAGACCCTTACTAGTCCTGTGACATTGGTTAAGTCACTTAACCCTGTTTACTTCATTTTCCTCATATGCAAAATGAGCTAGAGAAGGAAGTGGCAAACCATTTTAGTATCTTTATCAAGAAAACCCCAATTGGAGTCACATAGAATCAGAAGTGACTGAAAACAACTGAAAAGCAAACTACCCATATTAGAGAGGTAATGATTTGGGTGTTGTAGATTAATCCATTCCAAATTGAAATATATGTAAAAAGGTATTGATTTAAAAAATAAAACCAAGCATCTCCTTTATTTACATTTTGCCATCATTTCAGGGAACTTGAGCTGGTTGAGAGAATGCTTGGATAACCGAGTTGGCGTCAATGGCTTAGACAAAGCTGGAAGCACTGCTCTGTACTGGGCTTGTCATGGTGGTCACAAAGGTATGAGGCGTTGTTGCTATTTATGTTTCCATGCTATGAAAGACATACTTCGCCTGAGACAATCAGTTTAACTGAACAGGAAAAACTTGGTCCCCTCAAATTACGTCAAAGCTAGAAGAAGAGTTTTGCAAAGTTGTCCCAAGTAATGCATATCTTACTGTAGCATAGATATATGTGTATGGGTGTGGATGTAAACTGAGAAACATAAAAAACCAAATTCTTAGGGACATGAACATGAAAATTCAATTTAGAAGTCAAAAATTACAGTGGTATAAGATATGGAAATCTAGATGAGTAACTGATAAAACAGTTTTTTCTCAGTCAGAGTTTTTTGATTTTTTTTCAGTTTTTTTTTGTGAAGATTTATCTCAAAGCACTTAAATGACATGGATTTTCTTTAACTGATAAAATATTAGATGCTATTCTTGATATCTCATTTTATTTTATATGGTTTATTTTGCCCAATTTCCTTTTAAAATGTGTTATTCTTTTAAATTTATATTTCAGATGTAGTGGAAGTGTTATTTACCCAACCAAATATTGAACTGAATCAGCAGGTGAGGAAATTTATGCTGTATTTATATTATTATATATCATATATAATTATATATACTATACCGTATTGATACCATATTATACCCTATATACCGAAATTATTCCTTTAAATTGCCTCTTTTTAGTAAACTATGCGGCTTTTAAGTCTAATTGTGTCGCAGAGTTGGAATTTTTCTTTTCTTGCATTTTGAGGAGATTTCTTTTTCTTCTTATTTTCATAGAATAAGCTGGGAGACACAGCTTTGCATGCTGCCTCCTGGAAGGGTTATGCCGACATTGTAGAGATGCTTCTGGCGAAAGGTAAACCTAGAAGTTGAGTTCAGCACCCACTTGATTCTCTTTCCCAATTAAAAAAACAAAACAAAACAAACTTTAACAAATGTAACCAAAATGGGCATTTCCATATGCGTAATAGAACAAAAAAAGAGGATTGTATGTGAAAGTGAATCTTAATTATGTGAGCTTTTTTTCCTCTTTTAGAGTCTGTAGTAAATTCAGTATTATTTTCAGAGCTGTCCTGTTTGAGATTCCTTCTGGCCTTCTCTTCTGTAGCGCTCACTAACTATGAAAAAAAATTAACATTTAACCTGTTCCAATACTACATGCATTTATTAAGCACCTACTACATACCTCTCTAAGATAAGGCAGTAGAAAGTAGTGGATGGAGGACTAGATTCAGAGTCAGGAATATGGCTAATTCTTACCTCAAAAACTTACTAACTGAGTTATTTAACCTCCATGAGCCCCATCTGTAAAAGGAAGAGTTGGATTCGATGACCGGTAAGTTTCTTTCCAGCTCACAATCCTAAGATCATATAAGACACTGTCCAAGGTGCTGGGATATGAAGACCTGCTCCTCCCCTTCTCAAATTTTATCTGCCTTCTGGAAGCTTTTATTCCACATGGGGAAAGAGATTAAAAAGCATAAAAGCAGATAAGCCTTTGTACAATTAATTATTTAAAGATGGTGAGAGTACTAACAGCTAGGGCTATCAAGAAAACTTCCCTATAGATGGTGGTACATGGGCTGCTGAGTCTTAGAAGAAGTTGAACATTTAAAGAAGAGGTTTGGGGAGGGGAAAAGTGGAAGGGGCACAACCTTCCCAGAAGCACAGAGGCAGGAGGTGGTAGGGTGGCTTTGGAGAACAGTAAATAATACACTAGACTGGAAAGATGATAGTTTCCTAAACAGAAATGGGGAAGTTAAGAAGGAAGAATAGTGTTTGGGGGAAGATAACAAGTTACATTCTGGGCATGTAGAATCTGAATTACTCAGCATCCTACGAGAAGATCTGATCTAAAGCAGAAGTGAGTAAAAGAGTAGAAGGAAACAGAACTTAAATTTGATGTAGCTAAGACTAAGAACTGCCCAGGAGAAAAAGACAAAGCCCAAGAGATTTTTATTTCCTGGCTCCTTAAAAATGTACTGTTTTGTCTGGCTCAAGACTTGTTTTCTTAAAGTTTATTTTTTAGTCTTTAAGTGTTACTTTTTTGGCATGTTTTATTTTATTTTAAAAGAGGAGTTGAAGAATGGATTGCATAAATTATTTTAGGCAATAGAACTATGTGAAACAGCAAATGACATCTGGATTTTGTTGTGCAACCAGTTCATCTAATCTGAGACCCTCCAGATGTAAAATGTCACTCTATCAAATCCACTCCTCATCCCTCCTGACCTTTCTCTCTCAATGAACATCTTGAAAAGGGAGAGGGAAAGGGGACAACTTTTAATTAATCCTAACAGTCATTCTTGATCTCAAACATTATAACTAATTAGTAGCGAGGTGGCACAATTTTAGAGCGCTGGGCCTGGAGTCAGGAAGACCTGAGTTCAGATATGGCCTTAGATACTTTCTAGCTGTGTCGTCTTTCTGGCTGGGCAAGTCATTTAATGTCCATCTTCTTCAGCTTCCTCACTTATTAAAATGAAGGTAATATTAGTATCTACTTCCCAGGTTGTCATAAGAGTCTAATGAGATAATATTTGTAAAATCCTATGCACACCTTGAAGTGCTACATAAACGAAAGCTATTATTATTTTAGTGTATCCGATGATGTAGGATTTACTCTGGGGGGCATTAGTAAACTACTCACCAAATTTTCTAACCTTAATTTGATAGAAATATTAAGAAAAAAGGCCTTTTAAAAAGGGTAATGACAGATTGTAAGAAGCATCGTGATGCAATGAATAGAGAGCTGGCCTTGAAACAGTTCCTGACTCAGACACATCCTGGTTGTAGGACAGCAAGTCCTGGCAAGTCACTTAACCTCTTACTGTTGTTTTATCCACCTCTTCATGAACCCATTTAAGGTTTCCTTGACAAAGATACTGGAGTGGTTTGCCATTTCTTACACCAGCTCATTTTACAGAAGAGGAAACTGAGGCAAACAGGCTCATGTGACTTGCCCAGGGTCACGCACCTAGGAAGTATCTGAGGCCAGATTTGAACTCAGGTCTTGGTGCTCTATCCGCCCAACTGCCCTTCCCACTGCTGCTAGGCAACTCCATAAGGCTTTAGATAGAGGTTGCAGAGAAAGGTTCTATCTTCTGTGGTAGAAGGAATTTCCTCACTCAGAAGTGTCCAATGTGAAGGAAATAACAGATCAAGTGCTTGTCTCTATCCCCAGACGATTGTGATAAGAATATTAGCACCAAGCTCCTTAATTGAAGGTGTCAAATATGCTCTTACAACCTCTGTCTGTTGTTTTTGTTATCGTTTTATTACTGAACTAAAACAAAATTCTCTTAAGCCAAAACTACCTTTTCCCCTTCCACCTTTATGACCTTAGACAAGTCATTTCTCCATCTATAAAATGAGGAAATTTGAGCTAGATGACCTCTTAAGGACTCTTGGGATTCTATGTTCCATAATGCTTCTTTCTGTCTCTTGCTTGTCTTGCTTGACCAAACATGGTCATTTGTTTGAATGGGGGGGAAAGACAAGATTTTGCCTTTTCCTTTAGGCTTTCAAGGGGGTGGTGGTGGAATGGATTTGTTGAGGATATAGATGTTCTTTCCCTCCCCAAAAAATTGACTCATGTTTTTTGTTTTGAAAGGTGCTAGGACAGACTTGAGAAATAATGAAAAGAAACTGGCCCTGGACATGGCCACCAATGCTGCCTGTGCTGCTCTGCTTAAGAAGAAACAAGGAACAGGTATTTTCATTTATTGTTTCTTTCCTCTCCACCTTCTTTTCAAACTTTAAGGTTAGATTATTTTCCCAAAAAAAGGTGTTTTGGTGGTTTCTTAAGATTGATTCTTTTTTTCTAACAGGACTAGGTTTCCTAGCAGCATTAAAAATAAAAAATCCCAGATAAAAATGAGTGCTCTAATGAATCAAAGCTTTTTATGATTAATTTCATGTCTCCTTTCATTCCCCTAATTTACTATTTGGGTAATGTTGGTTTTCCCAGCAATCTCTCCCCTGCCCATACTCAAGCTTTTATCTCAGGGCTCCTCAGTATCAGACAGCATTTCCTATTCCTTGCTACAGATACTTATTTATAATTAGAGCTGTTATTTAAAATACATGCTTACCAAAGTACTCAGCAAGTTTTTTTGTATAGAACAGTTTCAAAATTTATTCCAAGGTCTTTGATTATTTTGTAGCAGCACCCACACTTTGCTTAGGTCCTATTTATATCTTTAAAGAAACTATGGATTGCTCTCTGAATGAATTTCCACAAAGTCTATGTACATATGTTAAAAGAGTAATCTCTTTTGGGTTTTGAGCAAGTTATAACAGTAATGAAAAGAGCTTATGTCCACAGTGGTTTTAAAAGAAAAGACACTGAATACATTCAGGGTACTGTTTTTCTGTGGATAATCCCTCAGAATATTTAGCCTTTGGTATTAAAGCAGCATTCATCCAGTCACGTTGGAGCCTTTTCCCCCGCGTCACTACTAAATTCACACTTACTTTAGCACTTGAAAATGGGAGGTAAAGATCATGGTGTGTCTTTTCTTTCATGACTTTAATTCTGCTTACCCACTTGTGGATGTGTTTGAGTTACTCAAGCACCACTGCTGTCCTCACTTCCTTTTCCTCTGTCATCTTCTCTTTCCTTCTTCCTACACAATCTCAGGTGGCAAAAGGGGGAAAGAGTTCTGGGGCATAATTTTCCCTTTTCTTCAATCAGCCAGCAGGCATTTATTGAGAATACAAATAATATAAATGAAATAATCCTTATTCACAAGAAATTTATGTTCTGATGTGGGGATGCGGGGGAGGTACACCAAGGACAAATGTCAGTATATACAGAATAAATATAGAGTGGTTAAATACTGTGAAGTACTGCCATGAATAGTGTGCAGGGCCTTGAGTCAAGAAGACCAGAGTTCAAATCTGGCCTTTGACACTTACTGGCAGTGTGACTCCAGGCAAGTCATTTAACCATGCCTGCCTAAGCTGGAGAAGGAAATGGCAAACCATTTTAGTATCTTTGCCAAGACTCCAAAGGGATCACGAAGAGTCAGACACAACTGAAACAACTGAACAACGACAGTTAAAGAAGGGATGTATTGGCCACTGAGAGGGTCAGGGAAGTCTCCCACAGAAGATGCTGCTGGAAAGAAGAGGAAGTTTATATGGGGCAGAAGTGAGAAGGGAGTGCAGGGGACAGCCAATACAAGGGTACAGATGGGAAATGAAGTATTCTGTGGAATCTCATGAGCCTCCCATACATAATAACACTGTATTGAAGCAGAAACAATGTACACAATTTATTTCACCATTTCCTTTTCTGGTTCCCTTTGGGCATCAACTTAAAGGTGGTTGAGAAGAATCCTGCCACCTCCTCTGCCTTGGGGAGCATCAATTAGTGCTTCTGTCAAGAGATGATAATGGGGTTTATACCATAGAAAGCTTGCATGCTGTCATCTGTAACAGCAGGGTCATCTTTGAGGGGCAGAGGTGGCAGCCAAGTTTCAGGGCCATTCTCTCCCCAACTTTACCCTTCCACTTGCTCTGTTTGGCTTCCGAAGTACTTTATAACCTAGCGCCCTCCTACCTTTAGTTTCCTTACACATTACTCCCACATACTCTTCGACCCTGTGACACTGGCTTCCTGACTGTTCCATTTACAGCAGGTTTCATCTCTGGGTCCCAGGAATTTTTTCCTGGCTATTCCCCTTGCCTGGGATGTTCTCCCTTCTTTCTTCTGGTTTCCTTCAGCTTTCAATTAAAATCCTACCTTCTACAAGAAATCTTTACCAACCCCTCTTAATTCTAGTGCCTTCCCTGTGTTGATTATTTCCCATTTATCCTGCATATAGCTTGATTTATACACATATTTTTATACATACATATTTATCTGTATTTTATACATATGTGTACATATGTATGTATGTATTTGTATTTGTGTGTTATCTCACCCATTAGACTGTAAGTGCCTTGAGGACTCTCTTTCGCCTCGTGTGTTTATCACAGTGCCTGGCACGTAGTAGGCATTTAATAAATGTGTATTGATTGATTATTCAGTTAATGGATAACATTGAAGGGGACAAGAAAAAACACAAATTGTATCTGGGTTTCGGGTGGGGAAGAGAAAATGTAGAAAAGGAAGGAAATAAATAAAGGAAGAGCTTTGCTGTGGTGATGTGGACCATAGGCTGATCGCATCTCAGCAGAAGGTGCCTAAGCCACTTTTCACATTAATCTGACTGTTGTATTCTTTCCATCTGCCCTCCTGGTTGCCTCCCTGAATTGCTCAGTCACTGCCCAGTGCAGCAGCATGGTGGATGGCCCCAAATTACCGTACATGCTGCAACATCACCCAAGAGTTTTGGTTTTTTTTTTGGTTGATGGAAAGTCACACAGCTAGTGAGTTTGAATTTGAACTCCAGTCCTCCTGACTTCGGGGCTGGTGCTTTATCTGCTTTGATCGTAACTGCCCCATTGAGATAAAGTGTTTATTAAAAGTGTTTATTTTTGCTCTTTGCCAAGTGTGGGGATAGAAATACAAGCAAACAAGACAGTCTTTACCCTCACTGATCTTGCATTTTAATATCTGAAGATGACATATAAAAGGGAGAAGGGTGAGGGGAAGAGAAATGTGTTGAGTGAATTGAGGCATGAGTACAGTGAGGACTGTCTGGGGTCTTTGCTTCATAAAATAGCAATCCCCATAAAGGAGTCACTAAACGAGGAGAGCAGGGCCTCAGGGAAGAGGTTTCCCCTGAGTGGGATGGTGAGACAGATGAAGTCTGCCGAGGGAGTTTCAGCCTTAAAGAATGCAGGTGGGCTCCATCCCTCCCCCATCTGCCTTCCAGCACCCTTCATTTCCTGATCACTTTCGCCTAACCACGGTCTTCACATTCTTCTCTTTAAAATTCCACCTCTTGCACTTAACTGAAGGAATTTGAATGGAAAGCTTGACTGGGCTAGAGGAAGGCCCGCATTTTGTATAGGTCTGGTCCTAGTGAGTGGGTCTAAAAGTGAATCTATTTTTATTTTTCCATTGCCTAGGGCAATGTGCTGCTGACTCAGGACTTGGAGTCAGGAAGAGCTAAGTGTGAATCTTACCTCACACACTTATGTGTGATTTGATCCTGAACAATTCACTTAACAGCCTCAGTTTCCTCATCTATAAAATGGGAATAATTATAACACCTGCTTAATATAATTGTTGTAAGGCTCAAATGTAGCTATTCTTAGGCTAGTCGTTTTGTCTTACATTTTTCAAGGGGAGGGGAGACAGCAAACATTTATTTTAGACTCCTATTGTGTACCAGACAATGTACTAAGTGTTTAACAAATATTATCTCATTTGATCTCCACAGAAATCCTGGGAAGTAGGTGCTATTATTCCCATTTTATGTAAGGAAACAGAGGCAAACTGAGTAGGTGACTTGCCCAAAGTCACACAGCTTGTAAATGCCCAAGGTCAGATTTCAGTTTGTCTTCTGACTCCAGGCCGAGCTCCTCTCTCCACAGTACCACCTGGCTATGTGGCTTGTATAACCTGACTGGACAAGTTTATGTTCATTCAGTCCTTTGGGCCATTATTTATCTCACTCTCCCTTGTGTGCATGATAATTGACATTATCTGCAAAACCATAAGCACTTTTTAAAAGCCTGTATTCCAGGCCCAATGCTAGCAGCTAGAATTTCTGCCAATTTCTGCCCTCCAAAAGCTTAGGTTGTAGTGGATTTAAGCTCTTGGGTTTCTCTTGCCCTTAGGTAAGGGAACAGTCTTGTATTTGTCCATGATGGGGTGATTGAAACCTGCAGATGTGGGAGCATAGTTATTCAATGTGACTGACCCACTCTACATGATTTATAGAGGTACATGTAGGCTGTGTGTATTTTGCAGGGCATGGAGTATTTAATGATTCTTTCCTTTTCCTTTTTTTTGCACATCTCTGAGAAATGTGCCCCAAAATGGAGCAAGCTGTAGATTTAGGGAGCAGTTTCTTCTTTAGAGCTGGATTTTGAGTTTGAGAACAGAATCTCACAAGAGGACCTGGGAGCATGATTTGGGTGCCTTTGAGATGCACTTATCTTGAGTTCTTTTACATTATAATAAGAGTGTCTCTCCTAATTGTAGCCTGACCTTCCTTCTGTCCTCTACCTCCCTTATTTCATTACTCACAAGCAATAAATAGCCCTTGCAAGGTTAAAAGGTATTAACTGCTGGTTGCTTTGTCTCCTCTTTTAGATGTGGTTCGGACATTAAGCAATGACGAAGATTATCTTGATGATGAAGATTCAGATTAATAACTTTCCAGAATGGTAGAGACCTGAAACCTCTGCTGTGTAGGCCATTGGAAAAAAACAAAACAATCCTGCCTTTGCCTGAAGAGTGTTGGTAGCTGTAAACCAGAATGTGTGCGAAAGGCAGTGCTGCCTCTGTTGGAACAGAATTTGTACATGGCTTGTCTTCGCTTTAAATTTGCCAAGTCACTAGATTCCTTTGCTGTGTAAAATGCATTTACGTTCACCAAATTAACACAAAAGAGAATAATTTTTATTTATCCTACTTAAGGAATTAAAAACTTTTTTTTGCTTAATAATGAAAACTCGGGAGTGGAAATAGATATATATGTATTTTTTAAGTTTGTAATTTACCTCAGAGGTGAAGTATTTTGAATGAACTTTAGAGGGGTAAATGCTTGTTATAAACACAAACCAAAAGTATCTCTTTAAAAAGTTGTCAGTTAATTCTGACAAAAATAAATATTTTATGACACTTTATGCCTGTAGTCTTTTTTTGGTGAAGTTGTCTACTAGTAAATGGACCTTGGATGGTCCTAGTGGTTTTTTTTTTTATGGGAAGTTTTTAAACAAATTACTCTATTTTCAAATTTATTGGTACATTTTATCATAAATTTATTACCAAATAAATGCCTGAAGAAACTTTTTTATAGAGTGCATTTCCTTCAAAAACCACATTGATTTAATGGGAAGGGGGAGTGATTAGTTTGGACAGCAGGTCGCTAAACTGAATATTTTATTTAATTAAAAGTCCAGAGGTAGAGGTTTCTGTTGAGGTGCGAGTGCCACTAGCTGTGGGACCCTGGATGTTTACCCCCTCTGGGTTCAGTATCTTCATCAGGAAATGAGGGACTTGGACTCCGTGGCCTCTAATGTCCCTTCTTGCTTCACATCTATGATTCTTTTTGTGAAATAATATTCTACTCCATTTTGTTATTTAAGTTGTTTCCAACTCTTTGTGACCCCATTTGGGATTTTCTTGGCAAAGAGACTACAGTGGTTTGGCAATTCCTTCTCCTGCTCATTTTACAGATGAGGAAACTGAGGTTTACAGTTAAGTGACTTGCCCAGGGTTACATACCTAGTAAGTGTCTGTCCACTTTGCTCTTTTCACTGTGCTACCCAGCTGCCCCATTCTATTCCATTTACGTAAAATAATTTTGTTTAGTCACTTTGAACTCAGATTGTCTTACCTGCTTTTTGTTACTACAAATAGTGTTACCATGACTATTTTAATACATGTGTGTTTTTTCCTCCTTGGAATGTATTGCCAGTAGAGGAATTACTGAATCAAAAAGTAGGAACAAATCAGTAATCTCTCATATAATTCCAAGCTCTTCTAGAAGTGGCTGACCCAATTCCCTGCTTAACTAGCAATAAATTCATATGCCAGTTATGAACTTCTTAAAAATGTCATTTGAGCAATTTCATGATAGTTAATGTCAAGGCAATGATCATTGAAAAGTTGTTTCAAAAAATGGTGTGTAATTTGATAAATAATTGCATCTTTAATTTATGTCTAGTTATCTGAGCCTTGATGGCTCTGACACCTCAGCAAATTGACAGATCCAAGAAGACAGTCTCTCAGCTGAGAGTTTCTATCGTCAGTTTGATTTTTTTATTATTATTTTTTAGTGTTAGGTGGACATGAGTCATGGAAGATTTTTTTATATTCAGTTTTTCTTTTTGACACTTTCTCACCTTCCCAAAATGTGGGTGTGACCAGGAGATTCTTCATGGAAGACAGAATTAGAGTAACAGGATATCCTCTGTATTAGTTCTGTTGAATATAATTGTCTGATTCTGTGTTATGGAGCTAATGTCAGAATCTGCTGTTTCAAGTTGATTTTGTAATAGGTCTGTCATGCTAATTTCATAAAACACATTGATGAAGATAAGGAAATGTTTAAAGAAGGAAGTGACCCAACTCAGGAAGTAACTGCTGGTACAAGACTTTCCTTGTCTGATGTGAGTGTCTTGAGAAGGGAAACATTGTTGATGCCTAATCCCTCAAACAAAATTCTAGTTGATGAATATTCTATATGTATAATGGCATTAACAAGTCATAGGATTAAATTTTGAAATTGAGGAAAAATTACATTGTAATCTTTGTGCACTGAAATTATCTCTGAGATTTAAGTAAACCTGTGCTATGTGATTAAACCTGTGCTATATGTAATCATATTGGTGTAGTGGAGAGAGCACCAAACTTGGAGTCAAGGAAGATGACCTATCACTTCTACCACCACTATCTCTTTCTTATTGAGGCATTCTTAACCTGGGGTCCTCAAGCTTGTTTTTTGTCTTGAAAAATATCTTAGTAACTGTTTCCATATAATTGTTTTCCTTTGTAATTGTATGAGATTTATCTTATAATAACTATATAACTTGTCTAACAAACTTGTAATAAATGCAAGAAGTAATAAACCATTATTCTGAGAAGGGGTCCATAGGATTCACCAGGCTGAGAAAGTCACCATGACCCCCAAAATGGTTAGAACCCTTGATCTAACTAACCTATTTGTACTCATCCCTATTCTCAGTGGTACCACAGTTGAACCACAGTTCAACCCTTCATTGCCTCTTGACTGGATTTTTGCAATAGCCTAACCAGACTTCCTCCCACCAGTCTTCCCCCTCTTCAGTCTATCCCATCTGCCATTACCAGAGATAATTTTATTAACTTGCTCCCAAACTTTCAGTAATTTACCATTACCAACTAAATGAAATCAAAATTCTGTCGGGCATTCAAGGCCCCCAACCTACTTACCCAGTCTTACCACTCAAATATGCAAACCCTATACTTCAGCCAAGCTGCACTGCTCACTGTAAGCATACTCAACACTTTTCTGCTTTCATATTTGAATGTTCCCTCTCCTGGCCATCATTCCCCCTCCTCACCCCTCACTGCCTAATAACTAGTCCTTATATATTGCTGTAAGCTTCACAAAAGTACTTTACATTTGTATTTATTTGGTCTTAAGGTGCTATTATTATTTCCGCTTTAAAGTTGAGGAAACTGTGACCTAGGTTAAGGGTCACAGAAGTATCTGAGGCAGGAATCAAACTCAGGTCTTCCTATACCCAAGCCCATCACTAGCGTTGCCCTCCACCTCTCTTCCTCTGTAAATCTCACCTATGGTCTTGGTAAGTCTTGGCACAAATGACACCTTCGTAAAACTTTCTCTAACTCTCCCACCTCCATAAAATCATCTGTTTTCTCTGAAGTCTGGGGATTGCATTTTTACCACTGACATTTAGTCCGCTTACCACATCCTGCTTGTATTATAGCTATTTTGTGTACTTACCTTAACCCTGTCCAAAGAACTGTAAGCTCTCTGGGCCCTTTACACAACATCTTCAGCACAGTTGGCTGCACAAAATAGGTATTTAATAAATTTTTATAAAATGCTAGCTTCTAAGATTGAAATGTTGCCTTTTCTATGTAACAATTAGGCAGATCTCCAAATAGTGACCTTTACCTCCTTAGTGGCCATACAAAAATCTGATGACCCTTAATACTTTTTTGGTGTCCCCTGGCTCTTAGAGATTTTGAGTCCAAGGACATTTTTAGTAGATAGAAGAGGGAATAAAGGAGGGGAAAAAATCACCCTTAAAGTAGTAGTGTTGTAGTAGTAGTAGTAGTAGTAGTAATAGTAGTAGTAGTAGTAAAGATATTTTAAACATGAGACTTGTACAACCTTTATAGTTAGTATACTTATATTTATATATGTATAAATATATTTAAATTCAAAGAAAGTATTTATATTTAGATAAAGACTTTGGGGGGAATCTTAATGTGGGCACCACTGCTTCAGGGGATAGTTTGTCAAGTAAAGAGGAAATCGGGGAAAAACAATGTAACATAAGGCATGCACGTGTTTGTCTTTTGATATATGTAGGAGTTTGGGGGTGAAAAAGGACAGATTCATTCAATTATAGCTGAGACACCATGGGAAAATTTAGTTTTGCTTTTGTGTTGACTTGACTTTTCATGGGTATCTACCAGTAAATCTGTGATTTTCACAGAGACTTTAGGGAGTGCTGCATTCAGCAACAAACTCAACCTGTTCCAGCATCCAGTAACTGCAGTGCAGTGAAAACCCTGTCAAAGGCAAACAAAAGCTTGTGATTTATCTTCTGGAAGTGATTTTGGAAGTTGTTACAGTCAAGACTTTCTGACTGTCAGGGTTCCTTTGTCATTTAGAAAGTGCCTTCTGGACAGTCAGTGGATTTACTCCTCAGCTACAACTTTAATGTAAAGGAGAGAGATTTCTAAGTTAGGTTTCATTTCTGGGATTGGCCTGATGCTGTTTTTAATTTTCCTAGTGCTCCCTATCTACTCTGCTGTATAACCACAGAGGGTCCCAGATTTCTCTATTTAGTCCTTGCATCTGTTACCTGTTTCTCTGCATAAACTAAGAGCAAATAGGTAACAAAGCAATTGTAGCATTAGACCAGTAATGGGGACTTATTATTCCTTTACTATTTTGTATTTGGGAATGGTAGTAGTAGGGATGGAATCTGAAGTTAGTTTGGATGAGTCAGGTATATGTTTTATAATGTAAGTGTTCTTCATCTTAAAGTTCGGACAGTTTTACTGACTAGTGATTCTTTTAAGTAGAATATTTCTCAGTGATAAAGATTGCTGATCTGACTCTTAGAGTGGATAGAAGTCTTGGGTAAATACAATAGCTGTGACTTGGGCTCTTTGTAATTAATACAGCAGTAAGAAATTGGGTCATAAAGTTTCTAATATATTTAAGCATAAGACAGTTGAGATTTTGGTGGGAATTACTGAAAAAAGTTCTGTAAACCATTTTCTAATTAGCTAAAAATTTTGCAGAAATTGTTTCCCTCCACTATACATAGTATTGGTCTTTAACTTAAATCATCTCTCCTAGATCTATTTTCCAGGTCAGTTGTTTTTTGATGAGGTATTTTACATTTTCTTCTATTTTTTTCATTCTTTTGATTTTATTTGACTGATTCTTGATGTCTCATGGAGTCATTAGCTTCCACTTGCCCAAATCTAGTTTTTAAGGAATTGTTTTCTTCAGTTAGCTTTTGTATTTCCTTTTCTACTTGCCCAATTCTAATTTTTAAAGAGTAGTTTTCTTCAATGTTTGTCCTTCCTTTTCCAAGCTGTTGACTCTGTCTTCCATAACTCTCATTTCTTTTCCCAGTTTTTCTTCTACCTCTCTTATTTGATTTTTAAAATCCTTTTTAAGTTCTTCCAAGAAGACTTTTTGGGCTTATGACCTCTTTGAGGCTTTGCAAGTAGGCATTTTAACATTGTTATCCTCTTCTGAGTTTGTGTTTGGATCTTTCTTGTTGCCATAGTAGCTTCCTGTGGTCAGGGCTCTTTTCTCATTTTTTAGCCTATTTCATGACTTTTCAAGTTAAGCTTTGCTCCTGGGGTACAGTGAGCACTGTCCCAAGCTCCTTGCACTGGGGATCAGGAGCCTGGTTACTGGCTTTTTGCACTGGGGCCTCGAGGGCTGGTGGCTTGCTCTGCTGCACTGGGGTGATCCAGTCTAGTCTCACCTGTTGTGCTGTTGGTTCCAGGGCCAGCAGTTTGCCTTCTGCACTGGGACTGGTGGAATCATAGCTGGTCTTCTGAGCCAGGACTGAGGGGCCTCAACTGTGGATCTGTTCTGTGCCTAAGAGCCTCTTGCTGGCTTGGCTGCACTTCACCTTTTATTTAAGTGAGACAGACCTTTCCTGAAGACCTTCTAAATTGTTTTAAACTGGATGGGTGGTTCTGTCACCCTAGAATCCATTTAGAAGCTTAATTTAGTGTTGTTTCTGAGAGAAGTGGGGGAGAGCTGAGGCAGCTTCTTGGCTTTTTCTTCTGCCTTCTTAAATTCATTCTCTTAAAGGACATTACTGATAATGAGATTGGATTAACTTTCTTAACAATCTTGTTCAGACCCCATCCAGGTGGGGAAGCCAAGTCTAGTCAGGTGGGAATGAATTATTTGAATAGATTGCCCAAGACTGGGGGTAACTTAGAAGGAAATGACATTAGAATAGGTCTAGCCCCTCATTGTAATATTAAAAATTGATTGCCACTCTCAGGAAACATCCCTCTTCCAAGAGCATGTAAGTCATGAACCCACCACCATGATTGTCTTTGGCATTCAAGAGTGCCACTGACCTCATTTCATTAAAATGCTGGTGTTATTAATAAAATGATTAACTACTCAGAAATTATATCTCTCAAACTTTTTAAATGCCACAATAACCTTGGACCACAACATCCTTTATTTTCTGGGAGATCTCGCATTTGTGTCTATTTCCTATATATCATGAATAGCAGACAAATTAAAAAAAAAAACTAACTTGTTTATTTTTATTGTGAAAGATAAAAGTACTATGTATCTTATTTATTAGAAAGATGGGACTTAACAGTGAATTTCCAATCTCCTGCAATTCTCTTTAATTAGACACATACTTCTTTTTTTAACTTACCTTGTGCAGTGGCAGTATTAGAATTGTAAGTACAAATTAGCTCATGCTATTCAAAAAGTTGATTCAAGCAAATGTAAAACAGTGATTATTTTATTTATTTTGAATAGACATTTCTAAAGACTGCTCAGTTAGAGGCAAATTCTGAACATTTAATTTCCAAGGGTCTTAAAAAGAATTCTCATTAAGGTTGGCCCTAAAGCTTCATGTCTGTTTTCCTTTAGTACCTTCTCTCTCTTGGCTTGCTTCATCAGGGTCATTAAAATAATAATAACTGATATCAATATAATGTTTTGAAAGTTTATAAAACATTGCTTAAAACATCTTTATTTTTCATTCAATAAGCATTTTTCTCCCCTTTTTATGCCCAGTTAAGAAGAAAGGCAAAACCAAAACCCTTATAACAATTATGTATAGTTAAAGCAAAACAAATTCTCACATCCGTATTCAAATGCATATCTCATCTTGTCTATTAAATTCCTAACTTGTTGTTTTAAAGTTTCCCTTTAATATTACATTATTTCAGTGATATACCTTCCTTCCTTTATCCAGCAGTTTTTATAACTTTTTTTCCCTTTGTAAGAAAGATTAAAAAATAAAGAAAAAAGGTAATTTAGCAAAACCAAACAACATATTGCCCATATGTGAGGACATATATAATATTCCACATCCACCATGCCTCATCTCTGCAATGGAAGAAGGAAAGTACATTTTTTCCATCTTCTCTGAGTTCAAAGTTAATCATTATATTGTTATGCAACATTCATTTTAGTTGTTATTTCTGTCTATATGATTGTAGTTACTGTGTACTATATTTTCTTGATTCTGCTGACTTTATATTGGTTCAAAAGTCTTTCCACGTTTCTCTGAATTTGACATGTTCATCATTTCTTGTGTTGCAGTAATATTCAATCATATTCATCTACCATAATTTTTTGAGCTATTCTCCAGTGGTTGTGTATCTATTTTGTGATAGTAAAGATCTGGAAACCTGTGTTCTTGCAGGATGTCCAGGGTGTTCAATGGCAATAGATTTACCATATCCAAATTGGGGAAGATCTGAAGTATCTCATCTGTGTTTGGTGTTCTTACTTGCTAATTGTGATTCAGTGCAAATCATTTAACCTCTTTATGCCTCAATTTTCTCATCAGTAAAATCAAAGCATAAAACTAGATGATGTCTAAAATTCTTTCTAGCCCAAATACCTTGGTCATTTATTCTCGCTAAGCAGTTATGCATAGATTTATTCCGCCTTTTTGCAAAGAAATCTGACATTAAGACCAGAAGAACTGGGGCCCAAATGGGACTAGGATAGACAGAATAAGAAGGGTATATGCCCTTAGTTGTAGGTAGTATTTATATAGGTCTATGAAAAGATCAAAAAACAGAATTGGGTTTAGAGGATGTTGGTCCTAGAATACATTAGTCTACTTCCTTGTCAAACCACATGCTGAGTGGTGAAATGAAGCTCCAAAAATAGTATATCATAAAACATCAAAATCACTTTGCATCCTTAGAACCATGAGTAGATTTGTAACCAGGGCAGGGCTACTGAGGCTTTCTCCAGGGTACTTTAATTTATACATTAACTTGTACTCCTTTAATAGTTAGAAACAACTATACTTAGCATCTAACTAGGAGGAATAAGTAGTCAAAATGGGAAGGAAGCTACTACATACCATCATGTTGACTGAGCCCCAGGAAAATCAATATTTAGCTCTACCTTTTCCTGTCCCCTGGTAATGTTCTCCCTAATGATGGCCTTGTGCCCTGAAGTCTCTGACTATCTCACAAGGGGTGGTTTTTTTTTGGCATCACCACTTCAGGTTCCCTACACAGAGCCTTAGGTCTCACCTCCCCACTTCCACAGCTCAAATGATTTTTTTCTTTTGATTTTGCCATGGATTTTATGGCCCTTCATCTCAGGGATCTGAAGAGCTAGTTTATGACTATGGTTATGATGTTAGGGAGGGGTATGAACTAATAGATGATGTAAAGTATCAGGGGCTTTCCAGTGCAAAAGTCTAAGACAATTCCAAAAGACTCACAATGGAAAATGCTCTCCACATCCAAAGAAAGAGCTTTGGAGTCTGAATGCAGATAGAAGAATACTAATTTGCTTTCCTTTTCTTTTGTTATTTGGTTTTGCTGCTTCTTTCACGTGGTTCCTCCCATTAGTTCTAATTCTTCTTTACATGGTGACTAATGTGAAAATATGTTTAATGTGAATGTATAAGTAGAGCCTGTATCAGATTGCATGCTGTGTAAAAGCAAAGGCCCCAACATACAGGAAGGGTCTGCTATACAGGTTCTTAGATCTGCTTTCTGAAAGGAAAGCAACTTTTGAGGGGTCAACAGCCATTTTATTCAAACACATATACCAACAGAGAAGATACAAGCAGAGAAATAAAGACCAACAGGCTGGGCTTCCAACTGTCTGACCATCAGCAACACGTACATCACAGATCAAAAGACATATATACATAGTTACCAGAGAGAGAAGCACGAACATCTGGGTTTTCAAAGCTGGGGGGCTCCTTAATGGCTACCTAGAGTCTCATCTGGCCAAACAAACACTTTCAATAAGTAAGCTCCAAAACAAAACCTCACCTCAGAATATATATGCACTTTTGAGAGCCAGAGGGCATCAGAACCCTTGAGAACCAGTGTCTCATTAGAAATTAACAAAAGGTGTGGGCCTTCCTACAAACAAATCTCCCCTAATCAAGCTTCCTTTAATGGGCAGACCCATTAATGGATGGGGAAGATCTTTTAACTCTCATTAATTGACATCACATGCCTTCTTGGGAAGGGTACATCAGAGGGAGGGAGAGAAAATTTGAAACTCAAAATCTTATGGAAGTGAAAACTAAAAATTAATTTAAAAAAAAGAATCAGGGGCTTTCCCAGGCTCCTCTTGTTCACTTCCTTATACTTAGTAGCCCAAGGGCTCCTGGGCTGCTTGGTTTTTTGCCTGCCTTACAGTGAAGTCAGTTTTCACTGATTAGCTCAAGGTGAGATATTTGACCCCAGGGAAATTCAAGATGGTGAGATTTGGGATAAGACAAAAAAATAGAGGAAAACCAATGGTGTGAACAAAGCTGGGAAGGGCAGAGGAGACTGAGGAAAGAATGAACAGCTAGAGGTAAGAGAAATGGGTGTGTCTCTTTCAAATAATGCACATTTCTGGTGCAAAACCTTTGGCCTAATTGAGGCATTTTTCATTTTAAAGATAGTGTTAACCAATACACATTCTCTAGAAATAGACGTATTTATGTGTGTGTGTGTGTGTGTGTGTGTGTGTATGTGTGTGTGTGAAAAGAAGAATCTCTTGGGATCACAGAATATCATAGCTAGAAGACACCTTAAAATGTCTTCCATTATAGCCTTCATTCCTCTCTTTCCATTTCATAGACAAGGCAGTTAATTTCTGGAGATGGAAATTGAATTGCCCAAAATTGAACAGCTAGTTAGTAGCAGAGCTGGGCATGGAATTCCAGCACTCTGACTCTTGGGGCCATGTTTTGCTAGTTCACCATATTTCTTGAGTATATGTTTGAATGTGACCACAAAAGCCTGATTATTGTCATTTAAAAAAAAAATCACTTTTCAAGTGAGCATGAAATGGCAGTGATTAGTATTAGAGACAAGGGTCCTAGCTCTAAATTTCTGCCATTTTTTTCATTGCCTCCTTTGGAATGTTTTTCTTGAGTCTGAAACATTCTGTATTAAACATTTAGTACTTTATGTGAAATTTGAATGCTATTTAGTTTGTGTTCAGATGTTCTTCCCTGGATAATACATTTCTTTAGAATGATTAATGGTATTTTTTTCATGAATTTATTCATACAAATTTCATTCTTAAAAATTTGAACTTTTTCCTAAGAATTAAAAGCATTTTGCATGCTTTTAAAAAAAAAATCAACCTCAAAGATCTACTGAGATTGTTTCAGACATGGGCACAAAGGAACATAGAAATGAAGTGTCACATAGTCCTTATTTATGTGTAATGAGCAGTAACCATTTGGTATTCATTATAAGTACCACAAAAAAAACTATATATATATATATACACACATATATATATGTGTATATATATTCCCTGAGCACACAGTTAAATTGAGGGAGATTCCAAAACACCATGCCATGTATGAGAAAAGGACTGGTAGTTTCTATTTTACCAAACATTAATTAATGATAGCTTACTCATTAACTCTTGTTAACAATTCAAAATTCAATTTCTCCTTGATGGAGGAATGTAAATGCTGTTAAAGCCTTCTGAGATATAAAATCCTGGAATAAAGCTCTACTTGTCCCATCCTAGATACTGCACAGGAAGGCAGGAGTAAAAAAAAAAAAAATTAAGTTCCTTGGAATTTTCCCCTTCCAGGGAGGCAATATGGTATAATAGATCAAGCACTTGACCTGGAATCAGGAAGATCTGGGTCCAAGTTCTTCCTCAGATACTAGCTATGTGACCCTGGTCAAGTCACCACTCGGCCTCAGTTTCCCCATCCACAAAATGGGGATAAACACATTATCTTGCAGGATTGTTGTGGAAATCAAATGAGAAAATGTAAAAGTCTTTTACAATGCTGCTTACTATTATTATCAGGAAGACCTGGGTCCACATCCCTCCTCAGACACTAGCTCTGTGACCCTTGATAAATCATTAACCTTCTCACCCTCACTTTCCTCTTCTTTAAAGTGGGGATTAAAAAGTGCCTACCTCATATGGTTGTTGCGAAGATAAAATGAGATGATGCATGTAAAGTGTTTTGCAAACCTTAAAGTCTTGTATAACTGTTATTTATTATTATTCCAGTGCAGCCAATGATGGAGGACTTGGCAGCGAAGGGTTGATTTTCAATAGCAAAATCAAAATATAAGAATTGAGTCTTCCTTAATGACCACATGGACGGTTTCACTGATGATCCCAAGTCTTGAAGGATGTTTGGAAATAAAACTGTTGTTTTTATTAAGTCCTTCAGTTGTGTCTGACTCTTTATGACCCCATGGACCATACTGACCCATGAACCATACTGTCCATGGGGTTTTCTTGACAAAGATACTGGAGTGGTTTGCCATTCCATTTCCTTCTCCAGTGGATTGAGACAAACAGAGGTGAAGTGATTTGCCCAGGGTCACACAGCTAGGCGCTGAGGCCAGATTTGAACTCAGATGTTCAGGTCAGGAGTTAACTCCAGACCCAGGACTCTATCCCCTGAACCTCCTAACTGCAGAAATAACCCTGTGTGGAATCATTTCACCTGAGAATTGATGAGAGAGGGTCTGACTGAGCATGATAAGCCTTGCTTTTTTTTGACTTCTCACTTCATGCATAATTTTGCAATTATTTAACTTAAGCACTTTAGCTTTCATTTCTACCACAAAACCTTTGTCTTGGGGAGGGTGAAGATAAGGCTATGTCAGCTCTCTACTTGTGGAAATACAAGGTGTCACAGCTCCATCAATTTTTCAGGGGAGATCAGGTTAAAGGCTGCCTTTTGAGAACCTCACGCTATGATTTATCCCATGAGCAGTGCCAGTGTCAACTTTCAACCCTCCCATCGCCTATGCCTGTGGCAAGAAACACTATGATCTACTGGAATGTTCAGCGCATACCTTCGGATGGCCAATAGTTCCCATTGGAGTCCCCTTAGCCTGAGTTCTCTTGTGTTTGATATGAATATCAGCAGGCAGGTTTCCTCCAATACATGCATGTCTGGTCACTGGACCCAGATGCCCTGGAGGAGAAAGTGAGGTTGGTGGGTGACCTTGCCCAACCCTCCCTCACTCAAATCCAAGTCAAGTGAGAGTCATGTCATTTACAGTCCTCTTCAAGAACACAGCACAACCCTGGTGAGTTTACCTTCCGTAGTCAGCCAGTACACACGACCGAGTCAAAGCAGACATTTACTAACATGACAGGAAAAAACAAAATAAAACAAAACATTCCCCTCCATAAACTTGAGACACACTTTTCCCATAAGTACATTTGGGGAAAATGGGCACAAACTTAGACACTGGTGCTGAGGTCCCAATTCATGCCTCTAGTACTGTTCTCTTTTTGGTCCCTTCTTATGTCTTCACAATGTCTTTCTTAACCAGGGTTTCTTAACTTGGGGTGGGAGCGGGAGAGAAGGAGTCTGTGAATTTGGAACATTTAACATTTTGATGATTCTATCAATATATTTGTTTTCCCTTGTAATTCTATGTACTTTATTTTATATATTTTAAAACCTCAGAAGGAAACTCTAGGCTCCATCAAAATGGTAGAGGGGTCCAAGATACAAAAAAGTTGAAGAACATTTTCTCTGGTTCATTGTCTTTGGCTTGTGAATCCCAGGTCTGCTCCTCTCTGCAGCTCAACTTTTGCCTGCTAAGATTAGTTCTCCTTAACATCCATAGTTGACTTCCATCTCAGTAGAAAGAGGACTCACTTCTTAAGCCTGCTTCCCACACTTGACTCTCTGAGTCTACATCTGTGCTATAGGGGTAGCTAGGTGTCTTGAGTGTCAGCCTCAAGTCAGAAAGACTCATCTTCCTAAATTCAAATCCAATCTCAGATACTTCTAGCTATGTGACTTTGGGTAAGTCACTTCACTTTGTTCACCTCAGTTTCCTCTTCTGTAAAATGAGCTAGAGAAGGAAATGGCAAACTGTTCCATTATCTGTGCCAAGAACGGGGTCACAAAGAATTAGATATGATTGAAAAAGACTCAACAATGAAAGCTCCACAAGATCCCCACACAAATGGGAAGAGGAAGAAGAAAGAAAATCTGCCTCCCCTGTTCCTCCTCTGGTAGATATTTAGGGGTGACACTTCACAAAAGAGCTGCTTATCAGGGCTGGTAGGCTTGGTTTTTTAAAGCCCACTAGGAATCCAGCCAATCTTTGACCGAAGAGTACCAGCCAAATGGCAGCTGTTCTTCCATTTTCTTCAGGGAAAATTCCATTTTCTTCAGGAAAATAACAGGACACTGATGAGTATTTTTTTTTTTACCTTCACACATTAACATTTCCTTTGTCTACTACTTTGTCCTCATTAATCACACCAATTGAACAAGAGGGTAGAGATACCACCAATTCCTGCCCCCCAATCCCTACCCCATTACTCTGACTTTGGCATTTCTTTTTTTTCCAGTTTACTTCTTTTAAAAATTATTTTTCTGTTACATTTTAAGTTCAAAACTGTCCCTCCCCACCCTGCATTTGACACAGATAAATGTGTTCTTATGTGTGTGTATGTGTAAAACCATACTTTGCATACTACTATTTATCACTTCTTCCTCTGGAGGTAGATAGCATCATGCTTCATAGGTCCTATGGAGTTTACTTTGATATTTATAATAGAATAGCTTAGTTGTTGGTAGTTATTCTTCAAACAGTATTGCTGTTACTGAATGCAGTGTTCTCATGCTCTGTTACTTCATGCAAGTTTTTCCAGGTTTTTCTAAAATCACCCTGCTTGTCATTTCTTACAGCACAGTAGAATTTCACCACAATCATAGCACAATTTGTTTAGCCATTCCTCAGTTGATAAGCATCCCTTCAATTTTTAGTTCTTTGCCACCACACAGAAAATTATATATAGTTTAGAACATAAAACTGTAAATATTTTAGAATACATAAGTTCTTTTTCTTTTTCCCTGATCATCTTGGAAAACAAACCTAATAGTGGTATTGCTGTGTCAAAAGGTATACAGTTTATTTTGGGGGGCATAATTCCAGACTGCTTTCCAAAAGAGTTGCATATGTTCACAGTTTCACAGCGTATTAGTGAATTAATTTTTCTACATCCCTTCCAACACTTACCATTTTCCCCTTCTTTCAGACGTTGACATTTCTGACATTATCAGTATTGTGTGTATGGAGGTGACTAAAAAATCTTTTAATAACAAGGACTCTGCTCTCCCAGGATGTATATATATGTCTGTCTTTTCTACAGCTACTGCAGCCCCTGTTGGCACTGAAGTTCTGCACTCTCACCTTACCTGCCTCTAGCATGATGTCTCTTCTGGTCTGATCTTCTCAACAAAAGGTTTTCTTCCCTACAAAAGAGCTTTCATGGTAGAGTTCATAGCTCAAAGGCTGGAAGGGACCACGAAAATCATCTAGTCCACTCATCTCTTCTTTTTACAGATGTAGGAAACTGTGACACAAGTAAGAATCCGAGTTGCCTAAAGTCACAAGGCAGGAAGCATCAGAGGCAGGATTTAAAACCAGGTCCTCAAATTTCAAAGTCAGTCTTCTTTCCACTGAACCACATTACCTCAGCTAGAGAGCTGGGATTATTAACCAAAGACAAGGTCTGAACCATAAACTTCATTCTCCTATAAATTCTCTGAGGCAGAGCCTAATTTTTATATCGAAAGACTAGCCTTAGTGAAGTGATTTGATGACCTTCGACAATCTCACCCTTTAAAAAAAGTTCCTCTCTTTAAAATGTGAGTTAAGTTAAATTTGATTCAGTACAACTTCATCACTTGTGGTAGCTAAGTAGTGCAGGGGATAAAGCGCTGGGCATAGAGTCAGGAAGACATTATTTTAAATTTGGTTTCAGGCACCTACTAGCTGGGTGATCCTGGACAAGTCTTTTAACTTTTGTCTTCTTCACGTTCCTCAACTGTAAAATGGAGATAATGATAACCCTTACCCCAGGGTCATTGTGAAGATCAATTGAAATAATATTTATAAAATATTTAGCAGAGTGCCTGTAACAAAGTTGTTCATCCTTCATTTTCGAAGAGGACCAGTGACATCATGGAGCGATAGCTTGACTTGCTCATGAATTGGATTTAAGCAAGGCAGGGTTGAGCAAAGTCTTTAGCCTCCTTCTGTCTTCCAGAGTCATCAAAGTCCGGGCAATGACCCATGATGCAGTCGGTGACCTTGGTGTCTTTGATGCGTGACCAAGTTCCACAGCACCTATCTCAGCCACCTTCATGGACATTGGAATAAATTGTTCTCATTCTCCCATTCTGCCAGAGGAAGTCTTTACATGTTTGGTATAGACACCTCCCTAATTCACAGTAGGTTGGAGGCCTGTCAGTTACCTCAACCTGGTTTCACCTATCTGCTGAGAAGTCTCAAGAAGCATGTGGCTGCTGTATGTACTATATAGCTTTTCGGAGCCAGGGGTGAGTAGGGGATAGGTAAATGCTTATCCTCTCTCCATTAAATGGAGGCCCTGTGCTAGGTTCTGGATCACCTCCCATGATTAATGATGGAAAGTCTAACATGTCTCAATACCCTCTTCCAGCTTAGTCTCTTTGCTTGTG
Organism: Bettongia penicillata ogilbyi; assembly: GCA_023548195.1. Lineage (NCBI taxonomy): Eukaryota > Metazoa > Chordata > Mammalia > Diprotodontia > Potoroidae > Bettongia > Bettongia penicillata. The sequence goes on along the minus strand of JAJHZJ010000055.1, from coordinate 8,322,921 downwards.
CTACCTGAAAATGTCCTTCTATCCCATCTGTCTGTTAAAAACCTCTGTTCACCCTTTAAGCCCCAGCTTAAAATCTTCAATGAATATCCTCCCCCCACTGCCTACCTCAGTGCCTGAAATTCCACAATTAGAGATGAATTCCTTTAGGTCAATGGTTTTTAAGTGTGGTTTGCAGACCCCTGGTACTGCCCAAGACCTTTTCAGGGGTCCATGAAGTCAAAACTTTTCATAATAACACTGATGTAATATGCTTATTAAAATGCTTCTTTACTACATATCTGTGTAAGGTTGAATTTTTTTCATCTATTTCAATCAAAACAACATATTGCAACAGACTGAATTGCAGAAGTAGATATGAAAATCTAACTGCTTTCTATTAAGCCAGATATTAAAGAGATTTCCAAAAATATGCTCTTTCCACTAATTTTTTCATTTGGAAAATATAATTATTTTTCATGAAATATATTATTTATGTTAACATATAATAGATTTACTGTTATTTTAAATGAATAAATAAATATTTTAAATGTATTAGTTTAAATGTCTAATATGGTATATATTGATAGATATAAAAACTTGATATTGATGTTTACAAATATCTATTGATAGAGAACATACAGATATCTATTGATAGATACTAAATCTCTTTGAGGCCCCCAGTACTTTTTAAGGGTGTAAAGAGGTCATGAGATCAAAAAATTTGAGAACCATTGTTCTAGTTTATCATAGGTTTATATACTTAGAACTGAAAAAAGCCCTAGGGATCATTTAATCCAGGGGTGCTCAATGATTTTTGTGGCATGAACCCTTTTCGAAATCTGGTGAGGCCTTCTCAAAAGAGTATTTTTAAATAACTGAAGGAAATGCTAAATTTTCATTAGAGGTTGGTAAAAAATACAGGTGCTATTTTCCCCCCTTTCCAAATCCATAGATCTCCCAAAATCTACCTGTGAGTCACTGGTTAAGAACCTCGAATCTGTTCTAATCTCAGTTTACAGAGAAAAAAATTTAATTTCCAGTCCTTTTTTCTTTTTGTAAAAATGCAACTTTCCCACATATAGGCAGCATTATCAGTCAGTAATCACTGAGAAAGAATAAGTTCATCCCATCACTTTTCAATATGATTGATTGAGGGGGGAAAAAACCTGTGTAAGATTAAGTTTTGATAGAAAGGAGAGGGGGTAGATTTTAAGGCATTGCCCCCAGAACTCAGTCCCTGTTGGGATGTTACTCTGGGCCACCAGAAAAGCAATAAGGGGGTACAGGATGCCTGGTGGGGGTGTTGCCTAAGTCAGGGAGAAAGACAGTGAAAGAGAGGGAACCCAAGATAAACTATGTCCTGGTCCTCACAGCTTTGCCAGGATCCACTCTAGAGTAGCTTTAGTGATTTTAATGACTTTGCTATGACAGGTGAATTTGAATGACAGGTAATGCTAATCACCTGTCTACCATCTGAAAGCTTAGCTGATTCTCTATGATGCTGAGAAAGGGAAAATGGTCCTTCCTTTGGTTTGCCTGCTTAAGAAATGATCTGGCTCATCACCTACTCTGTGAACTGAGATTAAGACCAGATACAATATGGGAAAGGTAAGAAGGGCAAGAGGAGTAGGGAGCAAACTGATAGGGGAGCACATGTCTGGCAGTGACCTCTTTCTCTCAGCTCATCTAATGGTTCGTTTTCTATTTCCATAAAAATGACATATTGAAGGTGAGGGAAGGGCACAAGCATTTTTAAGTGCTTACCAAGTACCATGCACCACGCTAAATTATACTTTATTGGTATTGTCTCATTTGATCCTTGAATTGATCATCATTCTTGAATGCCCCACCCAACCCCCACGTAGGCTGTAAGTTTCAGGAGGACAGGAACAATGTCATGTTGAACTTCGTCTTCCCCAAAGAGCATAATGTTCCGAACGCTGTAGATATTTAATTATTTAATAAATGCTTGTTCAATTGCAATTAATTGAATTTTTTTAAGAAGGCTAGCACTGTAGCAGGAAGAAGATTACAGTAGGAAATTGTGCCTAAGTTTGCTGTTCCAGTTTCCCAAAGCACCATTTGGACACTAAAGAAGCCTCCTACATATCAGGACCCTCAGCGAAAGAATGTTGACCGTGCAAGAAGGGACCTTAGAACCAGAAGAAGCTTGATGAGATAATTTCGTCCAGCCTGCTGCCTACACACAGTTATCATTATACTAATTTTACAGATACATTGTCTTCCTTCTGTTTATTATTTCCTATTTATCCTGTATATAGTTTGCTATATATATATATATATATATATAAATGTGTGTGTGTGTACACACACACACACACACACACACACACTCACACAGATATATTTGTTTGCATGTTTTCTCCCTCACCAGACTGTGAACTTCTTGAGGTCAGGAACCGTCTTTTGTTTTTTTTTTTCCATTTCCCCACTTCTAAACACAGTATCTGGCAAATAGTAGGCATTTAATAAATACTGATTGATTGATTGACAGTTTGGCTTGCAGATTTTTTTTCTTACAAATCTGAATCAGTTCTTATGTATATCTTGGAAATGAGAAGTTTTTCTGAGAAATTTTCGGCAGAGATGCCCCCCTTTTCCTCAGTTAATTCTTTCCTTTCTAATCTTAGCTGCATTGGATTCATTTTTAATCAAATTTTAACCATAACAATTTCCATTTTGTCTTCTGTGATCTCTCTTACCCTTGTTTGGTCATGAATTCTTCCCTTATCCAGAGATCTGAAAGGCAAATTTCCTCCTTGCTCCTCTAGTTTGTTTGTGATGTGCCTTTTAAATCCAGCTCATGTATCCATTTGGAGCTTATCTTGTACATTGTACATTGTATGAGATAATGGTTTAAACCAGCTTTCCCAGCAGTTTTCATCAAATAATTAGTCCCTTTCCCAGGAACTGGAATCTTTGATTTTATCAATCATAGTCTACTAGATTCATTTGCTTTTGTATGTTGTGCACTTAATCTCTTCTATTTTTTAGCCTATATAAATTGTTTTTTAGAATTACTTCTTTGAAGTATAGTTTAAGGAGATCTTCTTTCTCACTTTTTTTTTAACTTCCCTTAAGATTCCTGACCTCTTGTTCTTTCAGTTGAATTAAAAATTTTTAAATCTGATTCAGTTTAGAACCCATCAACCATGGCAGAATTTGCCAGAGCTTACATACTGTTGATGTAGCCTTCAAAAGGGGCAGCTATGTGACACAGTGGATAGAGGGCTGGGCGTAGAGTCAGGATCACCCAACTTCAAATCTGGCCTCAGACACTTTCTAGTTGTATGATCCTGGGCAAGTCACTTAATTGTTTACCTCAGTTTCCTCATCTGTAAAATGTTTGTGAAGGAAATGGCAAACCACTCCACTGTCTTTGCTGAGAAAACTCTAAATGGGGTCACAAAGAATCAGACACAACTAAACGAAACTGGTCATGTCCTGGTCATGATAAGGCACCAGAATAGAATTTTGTGGAGAGGACTATAAATAGTACGTGCTTCATAAATGTTTGTAGAATTGATTTTGGAACAAGAAGGGGACTGGAACATGATCTTTGAGTTCCCTTTTAGACACTTAAAAGAATATATTAGCTAATAATGTAGTAGAAAATGCCCAGGATTTGGAGATAGGAAAGACTTGGAATTGAATTTTATCTCTGATGCTTGACCTCTCTGACTATTGACAAGCCACTGAACTTCTGTGAACCTTAGTTTTCTCACTCGCGAAATGAGGATAATAACAGTGCACTAAACTGTATCTTAGTTTTCTGTTGTCAACCACAAATCCTTGATTTTATTTCATTAAGAAGAGCAATAATTTTCTCTCTTACAATATGAAGTAGAATTTCTGAACATTGGTGGGAGAATTACAGTTGGAGGGATTGTGTTTTGCAACATATTATATGAATACCATATGAATACTAGAATTATAATTTCAAGGGGGTAGTGAAATTTCCTTTTTTTTTTAGAAACATCAATAGAAAATGGAGAAATACAACTTAGGAAACAAATGAAGACTCTTTAACCATGTTCAAAGGCTTGCTGTGAAGTTGTGAGATAATTTTTGGAAATGCAATATAAATGTCAGCAATCATGATTTCTGTCTGTAAACCCTCTGAAGAATCCATGAAGAATTCTGAAATAGGTATCCCCAAGAAATTTCAGTGAAAATGAAATACAGTTGATAGTAAAATGGATACTACAGCCTTAAAATAATCTCAAGGAGGAATTTTCTTATGAACCTGAATTTAAAAGAAGAAAAAAAAATTCTTTAATACTAAATACTAAATGCTTTTGTTTTCTAAATAAATTATATATATATATGTATATTAATTTTCTCTCAAGGCATTTGTCACAAAAAGAAAATTCTGTTTTCTCAATGAAATTATAGCTATGTTATTCATGTAATAGCTTATAAAGCTTAATCTCCCCAACCTCCAAATCATAATTCTCCCACTGAGGTTCATGGGATAAGAATCTCACTTCATATTTTTAGACTCAAATTTATTTTTTAAAAGAAGATAAAAGTATTTGAGTTTGACAAAATAAAACTCAATTATACTTCATAAATATGCTATATCTGAAGGCAATTGAGTGGTGCAATAGAGAGAATACTTGCCAGTTCTGGAGTCAGGAAGACTTGAGGAGAAATCTGGCCTCAGACACTTATTAGCTGTGTGACACCAGGCAAGTCACTTGACAAGACACCAGAGAGTCACTCTGTCTACCTTAGTTTCCTCATTCATCAAAAGGAGTTGTTCTGAAGATGAAATCAGATAATAATTATAAAGCAAACAGTGTCTATATAAATGTTAGCTAATTTATTTATTTTTTCACCCTTTCTGTGGATCCAGATGGCTTGGGATTAGAAGTGAAGCTGGTGACCTGCACAGCCCTCCCTCACTTAAAGCAAAGTCAAGTGCAAGTCATGTCATCATTTCTCTGATGTCATGGTCTTCTTCGGCAACAAAGGATGAACACACACAACAGCTAATTTATGCTGTTAGGTGTCAGAATAGTGAAAGGAATTTCAGAAAGGAAGACAGTCATTAAAGTCTCCAAGAGGCTTAAGATAGAGCTCAGAAATGCTGAGAATCTATTATACAGATTTTCATGGGGAAAAATGGAATAGAGTTTATAGTGTTGATATTTAGGTAGGGTGAAGAAGTAAGTACTGCTAGGGGAGGAATCAGTGTATGGGCTACAAAGGGGGTAGAGTGTGATGCTAATTCTTAAACCTTTGAAATTCTAAGGACCTGGGAATTTCAACACATTAGAAACAGGATCTGGACACCTGTGGCCCCAACTCTGGATATCCTGCCAGCATTGGAAGAAGTCATCAAGTTCAAACTACTATTTGAAAAATTTTTTGAAATTAAGAAGTTTTGTAGACTCTTGCTCTTAAATCAAAACTATTCCTCATACCCTAACCCCTTCATTGAATTGTTCCTCATAGAAAAAGAAACATTTAAGCAAATCTAACCGACTCAACAACATAGCCAGATGGTATTTACAATGCATATATGAATATGACACATCCATAGGTCCCACTTTTCTGCTGAGAAAAAGGTGTATTTTGTAATCTATTCTCCAGTATTGAAATTATTTATCAAAATGCAACCAGAGTTCAATTGTTTTTTTTGTTTCTTTTTTGTGTAATAGTTTACAGGATTATAGTCACAGTGGCATTAGTTTCTCTATTTTCCCCATGTTGCTTTGAGTTTCTCATCTTTCTTTTATCCTGATGGCACAATAGTATTCCATTTCATTCATGTCATGTAATTTGTTTAGCCATTTTCCAATTGATAGTCACTTACCTTGTTTTTAGATTTTTGCTACCTCAAAGTTCTCTTACCAGCCAATCAACAAGCATTTATTAAATACCAAGCAAAATGTTAAGCTCTATAAATCCAAAGACAAAGATGAGAGAGTGCTGGCTCTCAAAGAGTTTACATTCAAAGAAGGGAGACAGTATAGAAGTATTTATAGAAGCTAGGTATCTCTGTGTCACAGAGATCCTGGATGGTCTGTGTAGCATGGATCAATAAATATCTGAGATATGGTTCACTGACTCAAGGGAGTTGTGATTTTGACCTTTGTAGTGGACATGACTGGGCAATGATTCTTACTGTCCGTATCTCCAAATCATATTGAGCTAGAATTACATCTAATTATGACAGATCAACTATTTGTAGTCTAGAGGTGTGATCTCATCCAAAAGTTTCATTCTTAGTAGTCTCTGGGGATTCAGGTGCTAGAAATCAAAGGATGTGCTAGAGGATTGGCTTTTCCCACATTTCTTTAACTCCAGGGAAATGTCTTATCCAGCATTCAAAGTTTTTCCCTTAGCTGGTCCTCATTCTTTTTTTTCTGTTTCTTTCTTTCCATAGTCTCTCTAAATACAAGTAGCATCATAGGCTCTGAAGCATCCCAGATAAGCAAGAGTTACATACTCCTTCATATATGCAGTTGTATCATCGCAGGGTCTTTCTGGGAACTACCGAAGCCTAGCTGGTGATACATGTAGATGATATATACAAAAATTAGCATAATGTACATTTGAGAGAGAGTGCATTTGCATCTGGTGGGTAGAGGGAATTATTGAAGTTTTCATATAAAAGGTGGTGATTCAGTTTGACTCTTGAAGAAAACCAGGAATTCTAAGAGGTAGAATTGAAGAAAGGTGCATTTCATTAAGGAGGACAGTCTGTATAAAGGCACAAGGATGAGAGTATTGTGGTGAAGAAAGCAGCAGTGCGAAGAGGGCAAAACTCCTTAGTTCTGCCCCAATCGGATTAAAATATAATTGGGAAATGTTTAAAAAATATAATCCAACATGGATAATGGTAATTTGTGATTTTCTAAGTCAATATAAGACCAGAGGTTTGCTTCTTTTTGAGTGGTGGAGAGTACATGGAAGAGAGAGGTATGTAGAAAAAAAGGCAAGGTAGGAAGGGTCTAGGTTGTAAAGAGATTTGAATACCAAACAGATGTTGACTGAAAACAAACTGAGAACTGAAGAAATTAAGGAATAAGTTTATTAAGTCTTCCAGCAGAGGGGAGAGCCAGAATAGGTGACTTGTTTACCAACATTGGACTGGTTTCAAACAAAGAAGCAAGGAAACGCTCATCTGATTTGTTGGCATGAAATGGATTTGCAAGTAAGGCACATTGATTAATTAAGTTGCACATAGATTAATGAAAAGATATTTCTCAGGAAATTGGAAATTCCATATGTCCATCTTGGCCCTTAAACTTTCCTGGGGTTAGGTTGGCATGGAGTCCTAAGTTAAGCATTAAACCAAATTGGTCTCTAAAACAATCCAAGCTGTGTTTCTTGCCACACAAGGCTAAATTCACACAATGAAATAATTAATCATTGTCCTTTCAATTCAGTAATTATTTTGCTATATATTGGTGTTCCTGTTTAGTTGTTTTTCAGTTGTATATCACTCTTCATGACCCCTTTTAGAGTTTTCTTGATGGAGATACTGGAGTGGTTTGCCATTTTCTTCTCCAGCTCATTTTACAGATAAGGAAATGGAGGCAAACAGGGTTAAGTGACTTGCTCAAGGTCACATAGCTAGGAGGTGTCTGAGGCCAGATTTGAACTTGGGTTTTCCTGATTCCAGGCCTGGTATTCTAACCATTGTACCATCTGGCTGCCCTATATGATGTTGTAGAATCATGGATATATAAAGTTGTAAGCAGCATCAGAATCCAGCTTGTCCAACACAATCATTTTATATACAAGGAAGCCAAGGTCCAGGGAGGAGACCAAATAAATGTCCAACAGTAACTCAAGGGGTTTCTGTCACATGTAGGATTTGAATACATGTCCTCTGACTCTGAATCAGTGTTCTTCCTATTGTACCACAGAATACTCTCTCATTTTTTTTTAAGTTTAAATTTTTATTGTTAATTTTTGTCTTTAGATCACCTTTGCAACTAAATATATCCCTTCTCTCATGCAGGTAATATGGTGTAAGGATGAATGGTGTGACATAGTATAAACAGCATTGAAGGTGAAATTAATGAACCTGAGTTGGAATCCCAGCTTTGCCGCTCTGTGACCTTGGGCAAGTCAATTAATTTCTATGGATTTTCGGTTTTCTCATTTGTAAAGTGCAGGGTTTGTACTAGATCAATGGTATTGATGGGGTGCTTAGGTGCATGTGCTTGGGCCTTAATTCTAAAATCACATTTCTTCTAGCCTCAAAATACCCTCTCAGGCAGTTTCTCCCCAGCCCAAGGACACAGCCTGCCTGAGCAACAACCTTTATCTCCCTTCCTGCTATAGTAGCCAGCTGCACCTATAGAACTCATTAGTTTGAACCAGCTGTGTACTGGCTGAACTGTCTGTGCACTGGGTCATAATGACATTTACTACTCACTGGCCAATCATGTGTATCCTAGACACACCTATACTCCCATACTCCTGTCTAACAAGACATTGATGAGAGCAACGTGGTATTTCTGAACCAGCCCTGACCACTAGTTGACTTCGGGATGTTTCAGGCTTAAAACCACACCTCCACCCTCCGGCTATTTCCTGATGAATTCTGGGTAAAATGCCTGTGCAGTAGATACCAAGAATGTATGTTTCTTTAAGAACTGACCAGTCCTTAACCACTCCCTAATCCCACTCCAAAGCACTTAGCATATTTGGCACAAGTGACACTATAGAATATCCTATATAAACTTTCCCTGTACCTCTCTAAGGTTGCAGGTTCCCTAAGAACTCTTTCCTGCTGAACAGCATAATAAATCTTGACCTTGAACTTGACCTCAACAATGCTTGAATCCGTGAATTCTTCTCCAGACGACCTGCCCCTGGTACCCTGGACTTTGTGGAGGTGTCACACCCCCTTTCCAGTATTAAACTCAAATAGAATGGGGGGGGTACTGAGGTATATATAATAAATATGGATCCCTGTGGAGGCCATATTAGCTTAGAAAACTACATCTTAATGTTATTTATGTTCTATTGCATTTTTCAAAATTTCATTTATTTATTTATTTATTTATATTTATTTATTTTTTGGTGTTCTACAATCACTTCCTTAAAATTAAGATTTTTATCCCCCCGCACACCCTCCACCTTTTCCCCACTACCCCCCTCCCTCCCCACAACAGCATACAATTCTGTATAGGTTCTACGTATACTTTTCTATTGAGTACATTTTCACAATAGTCATGTTATGTAGTCGAACTAATATATATTTTTTAAAATTTGTTAACTATTTCCCAATTACTTTGTAATCTGGATCTGGCCACTCTGGAGTGTTGCAGGCCACAATGCAATAACCTTGTGTTTGATGCCTCTGGACCAGATTTTTCATCTCCAAATCTTATTCAAAAAAAAAAAAAAAGAATAAGAAGGAAAAAAGAGAGAAAAGCAATTTGGTCAACTTTGACAGTGCATGCAATGTTCCATTCTCATAACCCTGCACTTCTGCAAAGAAGATGGAGATGCATTTTTTCATGTCTTCATTGAGTCACGTTTGGTCATCATAATTACATGATTCTTTCTTTCTGAAGGGGCAGCTAGATGGCATAGTAAAGAGAAATCCAGGCCTGGAGTCAGAAAGACCTGAGTTCAAATTTGGCTTCAGAAACTTCTAGTTATGTGACCCTGGGCAGGCAAATCATGTAACCCTGTTTGCTTCAGTTTCCTCATCTGCAAAATGAGCTTGAGAAGGAAATGGCAAACTATTCCAATATCTTTGCCAAGAAAACCCTAAGTGGGGTCATAAAGAGTCTGACTGAAAGACTGAGCAGCAACAACTCTTTCTGAATGAACTAAAAAGACATTTATTGTTTATTATGCACTGGGGTTGCAAATAAAAGAGCAAGATGCTAGTTCTGCAAAAGCTCACCCTCCAGTAAGGAGGGCGTATCACATATAGGAGACTTCAAGAGCAAGTAGGATGGAAAGACCCCTCTGGTTCAGATGGGAAAGTTTCTTTTAAAATGTTATTTCCATTGACATAACTATATCCATTTCTGGGGTCCCCAGGGCTCTAGGGCTTACCTACACATGAATTGTCAGCTGTTTATGATGGTGGAGATGGCGGGCTATTTCTCCCCTTTACAATGGCTGCAGAAACTAGACTGGAAATAGGGCCAGTGCTGGAGGTAAAGAGAGGTTGGCACTTCTATTTTAGGCTCAGAATCCTAGGCTGTCTCCACTAGAGTCTGAGAGGAAGTGACAGTCAAGGTGGTGGCACTGGTTTGGCCTACCTGACCCATATAGTCTCCTCTCTCTTCTTTGGGGTCACTTGCTGCTATATTTAATATGATGAGTGAAAAGCTCAAGAGACAGAGTTTCTAAGTAATTAATAATTAATTTATTAGTTAGGCTGGCAAATGATAAATAAATTGATGGCCAGTATTTTCTCTAGGTAATTAAAGTTACTTTTTTTTTAAGCTTATTTACAAATTACTTTCCAGCCCTCATTTAAAAAGTTGAGGACACTGAGGTCCAGAGATGTGTAGTGACTTTCTTAAGGTCATTCAGGGAATTGGTGGCAAAGCTGAGATTAGACCTCCAGGTCTCAACTCCCAGCACAATGATCTGTCTATTCCTAGATGGACTGTTAAGTTCTTCATATGTAGTAAAAAGCTGGAAATTCTTTCTGAAGAAATATGTACTATTGATCTTTTATTTGTTAAATAGTTATAAGGCAATTTCCTACAGATATTCTTTAATGTAGACATTTTTCTTCCTTTTGTATTCTAGTTATGCCCTAATTTTATATAGACTAGATGCCTATCTTGAATATGACTATTTGATAGCTACTTGAATAGAGTAGGTACCTAATAAATGTTGGTTGAGTTGTCTCATAAAAGACATGTCGCACTGGGTGTAGAAGTAAGGTGCTACTATCAATGTTCAGTTACCAGGTCTCAGTTCACTCCCATGAAGCACTGGGGGACTTTGAGGCACATGCAGAGAGTAGAAAAAAGCCCCAAGCAATCACAAGAAACTCCACAGAGACAAAGCAAAGAGAGTAAAATGTAGAACTCTAACTTTTAATTTTTATACTTGTGGCAGCACTTGGAACTTGAAACAAATGGCACTTCAAATATGTTTTTTAATCTGAAGCACCATAAGGTGCAGGGGAGGTTGTGAGAGGAGAGGTAAGTTATCAGGGCAGGGTGGGGCTGAGGCATGCACCAAGGCTGTGGCCACAAGGGGAAGGAAGTCAACCATCTAGCAGTTTCCTATTCAGTTATTTTTTTCCTACTAACTAGGTGCTAAGTTCTATTATTTCTATGTTGCTGAAGCACTGCAAATCTTTTTACGTCCTCTAATTGGTGCCCTGGGACAAAGCCCCAATTTCCTCGCCCTAGTTACAGATCTGGCAAAATGTCACACCCAAGAATTTATGAAGTTATGAGAGATGATGTGACTTTTAGTAGTAATAAAAAATTATGTTAAATATAAAGTGAAAATGACTTCCATGCCAAACTAGGCATGTTGTAGTCTCTTGGTGAATAGGAAAAATCAATTAATGTCAGAAGTAAATTTTTATGGCTTCAGTATTAAATTACCGTTTAATGTTGTGTGTCTATAGAAGGGGCTCATGAACTCATTCCACCACAATGAGATTTTCTAAGTAGATGTGAATTAAGGTGAAACTTATTAACACTGCAATAAAAATATGAACAGAACATTAAAATAAGCAAGGCAGGATGATGAGATGAAGCAAATTAAAATGGCATTGAAATTTCAAGCTCATTTGAAGTTATTATAAGGTTTCTAAAAGGTCTCCTGGGACCAGTCTACTCAAAAGACCTCATAATAGATAGGATTAGTTAGTGAAACCTGTGTTGACATTATTTATTTCCTATGTATCAGTTCTTAAGAATCCTCAATGGATTTTCACCCAGAATTTTCTTATACAGGCACTAAAGAAAGTCATTTAGCACATCTAGATTTTAATTCTTTCATTTGTGAATGGAGTAATGCCATGCAGCAGCACTTAAAATAGTGGTTTGTATGTAACAGGTGCTCAGTGGGTGTTGTATTCCAGAAAAACTTGTTTTTTTTAAACTAATCTTTCTCTATCCAGCAAAAGTGTCTATGTTCCAGTTGCAACCAATCGTCCTGACTGGTACCCCTTCTTTCTTGCTGTGAGTTTTTTTGTGAACTCCTCATCACTGGATCCCCCTGATATGATTCCTTTGAACATTTGAAGCTCCATATCAGATTGACACTCATACCCTTAGGTAAGCCACCTGGTTTTTATTTAAACCCATAAAATAAAAGAGTCTATTGAATTTTAACATTGACTAGCCCCTAGGAAAACATTTCTGCTTCATATTTTTGTTATTGAGGCTATCCTTTTTATTTCAAAGTATAACAGAAAAAGAATATGACGTGCAACTTGCTTTAAAAAAAAACTGCAACATAAAATAAACATGTTACTTTCAATCCCTCCTTGTTTTTTATATTTCCTTCTGAATTTCTTTTCTGTACATTAAATACTTCATTTAACCCCCCATCTTCTTTCTTCTCCTCCCTCTTTTCCTTCCTCTCTCTCTCTGTCTCTCTCTCTCTCTCATTTTTCAAAGTTTTTTGACATTAAAATGTTGTCACTGTATAAATTATTTACTTTGCATCAGTTCATACAAATCTTCCCAAGTTTATCTGAAACTGTCCTTTTTAAATCATTTCTTATGGGGCAATAATATTTCATTTCATTTATATACTTTGTCCATTCCTCAATTGTTGGATAAACTGGTCATTTCCAGTTTTTTGGGGTTTTTTTTTTTTTGCTATGGCTATAAACATTTTTTATATGTGAGTCTGTTTTTTATTTATTTGATTTCTTTGGGCTGTAGACCTAATAGTGGTTACTCAGAGTCAAAGTATCACACTTGAGTGGTTTTTTCAGGTATAGTTTCAAACTGGTTTCCAGAATGGCTAATCCATATATCCACTTACAGTGTACTACTATACCTTTCTTTCCATGAACTTCAACAATTTCTATTGTCCTTGGCCCCTCCCCCCCCAATTCTTTACCAATCTGATACATGTATGATGGAAGCTCAGAGTTATTTTAATTTTTTCTAATATTAATGATTTGGAGTATTTGTCCATAGTTTGGATTTCTTCCTCTGACAAGTACCTGTTTATATTCTCTCATAAAGGATATCTTGCTACTATACCCATTAGCTTGTCATCTTTTCAGCAAACTCCTTGAAAAAGCTATCTAGACTTTTTGCCTTTAATTCCTTCTTTCTCTGTCTCTGTCACTCTCTGTTTCTTTCTCTCCTAAATGTTCTACAAACTGGTTTCCATTCTCCTCAGAATTACTTGTTGCCAAATTGAAAACTACTTTCTCAAGCCTCATCTGGAGAATGATAGTCAAGGCTGATACCGTTGACTATCTCCTTGTTCCTGGATACTTTTTCAAATCCTAAGTTTCTGTGATACTGCTCTCACGGATTCTTCTCCTGTCTGTTAACTCTGATGTCTCCCAAGATTAAATCCTGGGCCCTTTTTTTTCTTTCTGTCTCACTTAATCATGGGTTCACTATCATTTCTATGCAATGACTTTTAGATCTCCATGTCCAACCCTAGTCTTTCTCTTGAATTCCAGTCTTACTTCACCAATTATGTATTGGATATTGACCTGTATGTCCTGTAGGAGTTCTGAATTCAACATGCCCAAAACAGAATTCATTATCTTTGCCCCTAAACTCCCCCTCTTCTGAATTTCTCTGTTATTGTCAAGAGTGTCTCCTTCTTGTAGTAACCTAGGTTTGAACCTCAGTGCCATCCTTGACTCTCCACTTTCACTCATCCCACATATCCAGTTGGTTGCAAAAGCTGTCATTTCTATAGCGCCCATATAAAATATCTTGCATCTATTCTCCTCTATACACTCGCTACAGACTTCGCCCAAATTAAGGCCCTTATCACCTCTTACCTAGACTATTGCGTTAGCTTCTTCACTTGTCTTCCTACCTCATCTTTTCACACTTGAATCCATTCTCCATACACCTGCTAAAGTGATTTTTCTAAAGGGTAGGTGTAGTCATGTCACCTCTCTACTCAATAGACTCAAGTGACTCCCTATTACTTTTAGGATCAAATATAAGCTCTTTTTTCCCCTGCATTTTAAGCTCTTTACAACCTGGTTTCTGCTTATCTTTCTAGTTTTTTTACACATAATTTTCCTCACACCTAGTGGTCTAGCCACATGTATCAGTAAGCACCCCAATATACACAAAGGAGTCTGCTACCACAGGTTCTTTGATCTGCTTCTCTAAAAGGAAAGGCAACTTTTGAGGGGTTAACAATCACTTTAGTCAAGTACAGGTATCAGAGAAAATCAAAATCAAAATTTCAGAGAAATAAATAATCAACAGACAGTACTTTCAAACCATTAAAATAATACAACTTTACCAGAGAGGGAAGCACTTCCCAGAGTCCTATCTGGCACACAAAACTTCTTCCAAAAACTAAGCCCCAAAGTAAAACCTCACCCTCAGAGTATTTATACACTTTTCAGATCCAGAAGGCATGGCACTCTCTCCCAGTGCCTCAGTAGGAAAAAACAAAAGGTACTGGGGACCCTCCTACAAAACAACTTCCCTAATTAAACTTCCCTCAGTGGACAGGCCTATCAATGGGTGGGGAAGATCTTCATTAATCAAATTCAAATAGAGGCATTATACTTCTTGATTACACTAAAACAAAAACAGCAAAAGATCCTACTTTGCTTGGTCTCACACCATACTGCCTTACTTGGTGCTCCTCACAAGTGATGCTCCATCTCCTGTGTACTAATCTTTGCACTAGCTTTCTACCTGTGATGCGCTCTCTTTTTTTCACCTCTGCCTCTTAGAATTCCTGACTTATTTCTTGCTTTTTATTCATTCACAAATCTATCTGTCTATCTATGTCTGTCTGTCTGTCTATATTTGTGTGTGTATATATGTCCTTCCTTCCTTCCTTCCTTCCTTCCTTCCTTCCTTCCTTCCTTCCTTCCTTCCTTCCTTCCTTCCTTCCTTCCTTCCTTCCTTCCTTCCTTCCTTCCCTCCTTCCCTCCTTCCCTCCTTCCTTCCTTCCTTCCTTCCCTCCCTCCCTCCCTCCCTCCCTCCCTCCTTCCTTCCTTCCTTCCTTCCTTCCTTCCTTCCTTCCTTCCTTCCTTCCTTCCTTCCTTCCTTCCTTCCTTCCTTCCTTCCTTCCTTCCTTCCTTCCTTCCTTCCTTCCTTTCCCTGAAACTTTAGTCCCAGTGCATTATGAAGCCCATAGATTGAATGGCTACAGGTCCCAAGCTTCACTCAAAGGCTATTTTATGGACTCTCTTGGCTTATAATGAATGTCAATACTAACTGTTACTATGTGAAACAACAACCTTGAGGCTCCTGCCCCTCCTAGCTTGATTTATTTATCTATTTAAAGGAGTCACCCTCAGCTAATTTTTATTTTTTTGTTTTTTTAAATTAATTTAAGTTTTCAACATTCATTTCCACAAAATTTTGAGTTTCAAATTTTCTACCTGTTTCTCCCCTCCCCCCACCCCCAAACACCAAGAATTCTAATTACTCCTATCACCAATCTGCCCTCCCTGCTAACATCCCTCCCTTCCCTTATTCCCATCTTCTCTTTTGTCCTGTAGGACAAGATAAATTTCTATGCCCCATTACCCATATTTCTTATTTCCTAGTTGTATGCAAGAACAATACTCAACAGTAGTTCCTAAAACTTTGAGTTCCAACTTCTCTTTCTCCCTCCCTCTCCACCCATCCCCACTGGGAAATCAAGCAATTCAATATAGGCCATATCTGTGTAGTTTTGCAAATGACTTCCATCATAGTCATGTTGTGTAAGACTAACTACATTTCCCTCCATCCTATTCTGCCCCCCATTTCTTCTATTCTCTCTTTTGACCTTGTCCCTGCCCAAGGGTGTTGACTTCTAATTGTTCCCTCCTCTTATTGCCCTCCCTTCCATCTCCCCCCTCACCCTGCTTATCCCCTTCTCCCTCACTTTCCTGTATTGTTAGATAGGTTTTCATACCAAAATGAATGTGCATTTTATTCCTTCCTTGAGTCGAATGCAATGAGAGTAAGCGTCATGTTTTTTCTCTCACCTCCCCACTTTTTCCCTCCAGTGAAAAGTCTTTTACTTGCCTCTTTTATGAGAGATAATTTTCCCTATTCCATTTCTCCCTTTCTCCTCCCAATATATTCCTCTCTTACCCCTTAATTTCATTTTTTTTTAGATATGATCCCATCCTATTCAACTCACCCTGTACTCTCTCTCTCTCTCTCTCTCTCTCTCTCTCTCTCTCTCTCTCTCTGTGTGTGTGTGTATATAATCCCACCAACTACCCAGATACTGAAAAAAGTTTCAAGAGTTACAAATATTGTCTTTCCATGTAGGAATGTAAACAGTTCAACCTTAGTAAGTCCCTTATGATTTCTCTTTCCTGTTTACCTTTTCATCCTTCTCTTGATTCTTGTGTTAGAAAGTCAAATTTTCTTTTCAGCCCTGGTCTTTTCATCAAGAATGCTTGAAAGTCCTCTATTTCATTGAAAGACCAATTCTTCCCCTGAAGTATTATACTCAGTTTTGCTGGGTAGGTGATTCTTGGTTTGAGTCCTAGTTCTTTTGACTTCTGGACTATCCTATTCCACACCCTTCGATCCCTTAATGTAGAAGCTGCTAGATCTTGAGTTATCCTGATTTTATTTCCACTACACTGGAATTGTTTCTTTCTAGCTGCTTGCAAGATTTTCTCCTTGACCTGGGAGTTCTGGAATTTGGCCACAATGTTCCTAGGAGTTTCTCTTTTTGGATCTCTTTCAGGTGGTGATTGGTGGATTCTTTCAATACTTATTTTGCCCTCTGGTTCTAGAATCTCAGGGCAGTTTTCCTTGATAATTTCATGAAAGATGATGTCTAGGCTCTTTTTTTGATCAAAGCATTCAAGTAGTCCCATAATTTTTAAATTGTCTCTCCTGGATCTATTTTCCAGGTCAGTTGTTTTTCCAATGAGATATTCCACATTATCTTCCATTTTTTTCATTCTTTTGGTTTTGTTTTGTGATTTCTTGGTTTTTCAGAAAGTCATTTCCCTCCATCTATTCCATTCTAATTTTTAAAGGGCTATTTTATTCAGTGAGCTTTTGAACCTCCTTTTCCATTTGGCTAATTCTGCTTTTTAAAGCATTCTTCTCCTCATTGGCTTTTTGAACCTCTTTTGCCTATTGAGTTAGTCTATTTTTAAAGGTATTATTTTCTTCAGCATTTTTTTTTGGGGGGGGTCTCCTTTAGCAAGTTGTTGACCCACTTTTCATGATTTTTTTTGCATCTCTCTCATTGCTCTTCCTAATTTTTCCTCCACCTCTCTTACTTGATTTTCAAAATCCTTTTTGAGCTCTTCCATGGCCTGAGACCACTGAATATTTATTTTGGATGTTTGGGATACAGAAGCCTTGACTTTCATGTCTTTCCCTGATGATAAGCATTGTGCTTCCTCATCTGAAAGGATGAGAGAAGATATCTGTTCACCAAGAAAGTAACCTTCTATAGTCTTATTTTTTTCCCTCTTTTTTTGTGCATTTTCCCAACCAGTTACTGGACTTTTGGGTCCTTTGTCAAGAGTAGGGTATACTTTGAAGGTCTGTAAGATCTCAGTTCCTCCAAAGTGGTACAATCAAGCGTGTATACTGTTCTGGGAGAAAGCAGAAATTTTTGTGCCCAGAATCTGAGTGATAGAGTTCATCTTCACAACCACCTTGCCTCCAGTACTGCCAAGCCAGCACTGGGGGCTGAGATTCAGATAAACTGTGGGGGCAGGGCCGGCATTCAGTGTGAGATAAAGATTAGCTGCTCAAATCCCTCAGAAGTATCAGGTAGGGGCAGGGCCTCTACACAGGGCTGAGGTAAGAATCAGCTGCTCAGTGCCCCCAGGGCTTTTATGATCCAACAATGGATACGGGCTGCTGTAGGGGCTTCTGTAGAAGCTGCTGCAGCCCACCCCATGAGGCCTCTGGCCAAAGCTATGGGAAGGCCCTTCTCCCTTCTCAGCCAGCTGACAAAACCCTCTCACTGACCTTTGGTGCCTGTGGGTTGAGTGATCTGCAAACCGCTGCTACTGCGACTGGGGATTCAGCGACTGGTGATTCCGTCCCCAGGCCTGCTCATGTCCTGTCTTCCTCCCAGAGCCACGCCCTTGCCAAGACTGGGCTGAGTGTGACAGACATTTCCTGCTGGCCTTTCAGATCACCTTGGTTTCAGGTCCTCCATTCTGTTGTTCTGTGGCTTCTGTTGCTCTAGAATTTTTTGAGAGTCTTTCCTTACAGGTATTTTATGGGCTGTGGGGGAAGAGCTAGCAGTATGTACATCCTTCTACTCTGCCATCTTGGCTCACTCCCCCCCCCACTACTTTTTTTTTTAAACACAGTTTATAACAGATAAAGCAATTCAGACTTTTGGTCAGGTGATGCATCTCTTAAAAACATTTACAATATGGACCATGAAAGAATTTTTTTTTTTAAACATTAACCAACTGAGATGCAGATAATATTTATATTGCTAACTTCACAAGTTCTTGACCTAATTGTCTCCACAGTATTACTAAGAATTAAAAGACCCTAACTTAATGTTGTTGGTCTAAAGTCCTAAGCCTAATAGCTTAATTTTAGACAACCTTGGATGTTCCTCTATCCATAATCTATAGTTGAATAGATCTGGTATGAAACTTACAAACCTTTTGACTATAGGAAATTGCCACCAATAGTAAGGACATTGGAGGGATACAAAATCTCCCCAACTTCATGTCAATTCCAGGCAGGATTAGATTATCCACTTGCATTCAGTCAGGCTTGAAGTCTACCAGGTGTCAGTGGGGAAATTGAGTCAGGAGAATCCCACCTCAGCCCATGCTGAATAACTTCTCTCCTACCCTTCCCTTGAGATCACCTATGCAGTTCATACCAGCATCTCATCAACTTACTGGCATCATGTATTGGAGCCTCAAATTGCCTTTCTTGCCACCCATACCTGGAGTTAGACTCAGAAGAACATTCACTTAATAGTTCCATATCATCTAAAAATGGCAAGTTCCAATAACCAGATTTCAAATATGATTATAGTTTCACTTTGGCTAAGGAATTTCTTTTGAGGGAAGTCTTAAGTGGCTAACATGTCTTTCTATACACGTTCTAGTTCCTGGTTAAATAGCAATCATAAAATCAAATTTACCATTAAAACCCTGACTTTTCCATCAATGCCAGATTTTACCCTAGGTTACCTTTCTCTAGGAAATTTAGACTGAAATTCTTTTCTCTAAATTAAAGATGTCATTGATTTATTCTCAGTAAGTAATTCAGTCTATTGTTTTAATATTAATTGCTTTTACCTCACTTTGTAACATGTCCAATTTTTCTCCCCATCAATCCCCTCCCCCTGCTTCCTAATACCTTGCATTCTGATTACTCCTTCCCTCAACGTACCCTCCCCTCCATCACACCCCACCTCTCTGCTATCCCCATCTTCTCTCTTGCAGGACAAGATGAATTTCCATACCCCTATCCCTGTAGTTCTTATTTCCCGATCATATGCAATAAAACTTCTCAACATTCATTTCTAATACTTTGAATTTCAACTTCTCTCCCTCCCCAGCCCCACTGAAAAGGGAAGCAATTCAATACAGACTAAATATGTGTTGTTTTGCAAAAGACTTCCATAGTAATCGCATTGTGTAATTCTAATTATATTGCCCTTTGACCTACCCTATCCCCCTTTATTTTCCCCCCTACAATTGACCTTGTTCTTTCTCGAAAGTGTTTATTTCTAGGGACTCCTTTCTCCCATTTTCCCTGCCTTCTAACATTCCCTTTGCACCACTTGTTGCCTCCTCTCCTACTTTCTTGTGGTGTATATAAATTTTCATATCAATTAGTGAGCATGTGTGATTCCCTCCTTCAGCTACACGTGGGGAGAGTAGCTTTATTTTTCCCCCTCTCCCCTTCTCCCTTATCTCCTCCAGTGAATAAGATTTTCCTTATCTCTTTTATGAGTTATAGCCTGTCCCATTCCATTTCTCCCTTTCTCTTCCCAGAATTTTCCTCCTTCACCCCTTAATTTTTATTTTATTTTATTTTTGTGTGTGTGTGGATATCATCTCTTCTGATACAACACACCCTATACTCTCTATCTATCTATGTGTATGTGTGTGTGTGTGTGTGTGTGTATGTACAATCTCTCCAACTACCCAAATACTGAGAAAAGATTCAAAAGTTAAAAATATTTTCTTTCCATGTAGTAATGTAAACAGTTCAGCTTTAGAGAGTCTTTTATGATTTTTCTTTTCTGTTTACCTTTTCATGCTTCTCTTGAATCTTGTCTTGGGAAGTCAAATTTTTAAATACAGATCTGGTCTTTTCCTCAACATGAAATCTTGAAACTTGTCTATATCACTGAATGACCATTTTTTTCCCTTGAAGTATTATATTCAAATTTGCTGGGTAGGTGATTCTTGGCTTTAAAATGGACCCGAATTAATAAGTCACAGACAAATGTCAATTAGGAATTTCGAGAGCGTCATTTATTAGCCAGGCTGGTGGCTGACTCATGTAGAGAGCTAGAGGAGACAGCCCCGAACTGAGGTGGGTGAGTGAATTTTAAGCATTTTGGTGCTACTCGGTACAGCCTTGTGGTTTCCACAACAAACAGGGTTCTGACAGAGTAAGGGGGGGTGCTGACTACTAGGCAAGAACACCCAAAACAGAAGGGGTTGTCAGGCAGTTGCTAGGCACAGGACCCTAAAAAAACAGGTGCCAGGAGAGGTAGCCAATCAGGAAAGGGGGGGTGCTCAGCAGAAGGTGGTTACCTGGTAATGGGGGTCTAACATTAGGTGGGGCACAGGTAGTTACCATACAAATGGACTAAACAAGAGATGACTGTTAACAATTCACCCGATATTAAACCAAAGGGGAATAACATTTTGACAGGGGCTTAACAACAGAACGAAACTGTTACTAGGCAAGCTATTCTTCCCAGTAACCTAACAGAGATCTCTCGGCCTAGGGGCCCAGGGAGAAATAATGTCCATTTTAGCTTCAATCCCAGTTCCTTTGACTTCTGAAATATCCCACTCCAAGTCCTTTGATCCCTTAATGTTGAAGCTGCCAGATCCTGAGTTATCCTGATTGTATTTCCACAGTACTCAAATTGTTTCTTTCTAGCTGCTTGCAGTATTTTATCCTTGATCTGGGAACTCTGAAATTTGACCACAATATTCCTAGGAGTTTCTCTTTTCAGGTTTCTTTTAGGAGGTGAATGATGAATTCTTTCAATATCCATTTTGCCCTCTGATTCTATAACATCAGGGCAGTTTTCCTTGATAATTTCATGGAAGATAATGTCTAGGCTCTTTTTTTGATCATGGCTTTCAGGCAGTCCAATAATTTTTAAATTATTTCTCCTGGATCTATTTTCTAGGTCAGTTTTCCCAATGAGTTGTTTCACCTTATCTTCTATTTTTAAAATTTTTGGTTTTGTTTACTAACTTCTTGGTTTAACTCATTGTCATTCATTTCCCTGGACTCAATTCTCTCTTTCAATGAATCATTTTGTTCAGTGAGCTTTTGAACCTTCTCCTCCATTTGGCTAATTCTACTTTTTAAAACCTCCTTCTCCTCCTTAGCTTTTTTGACCTCTTTTTCCAATTGAGTTAGCCTCTTTTTAAAGCTGTTATTTTCCTCAGCATTTTTTTTTGGTTCTCCTTTAGTAAGCTGCTAACTTGTTTTTTAAGTTCTTCTGTTGCCTGAGCCCATTTTAAGTTCCCTTTGGGGGCAGAGGCCTTGATTTCCTCTGACAATATGCCTTGTTCTTCCTCATCTGAAAGGATGGGAGGAGACACCTGTTCCCCAAGAAAGTAGCCTTCTATGGTCTTATTTTTTTCCCTTTTTGGGCATTTTCCCAGACAGTTACTTGACTTCTGAGTTTGCTCTCCACACCCTTCTTGCCTCCCATTCAGCCCAGCCAGCACTTGGGGGCTGAGATTCAAATGCCACTCCCAAGCCTTAGGGGTTTTTGGTGGGGGTGAGGCTGCTATTCAGTGTGAGATTAAGTTCAGCTGCTCAGGTGGGGGGCAGGGCTGCCACAGGGGATTTACGGGGAGACTTTCAATAATGGGCTTGGGCCACTCCCTGCTTTGGGATCCCCTGTCTGCTGCTGCCACCCGAAGGGGCCTGAGTTATGAGGACACACTGTTTCCCTCTTGGCCAGCTGAAAAAGACCCTCTCACCTTTGGCACCTGTGGATTGAGGAACCTGCTCTGCCACTGGAGATTCTGTCCCTGAAGCCTGCTTGGATCTGCTCCCTTCGGTGCCCCTTGGCCAAGGCAGGGCTGGGCTCTGCTCTGTGTCCTGTGCACGACAGACCCTTCCCGTCAGTTTTTCAGGAACAGAAATCTCCACTCTGTTGTTCTGTGGCTTCTGCTGCTCTAGAATTTGTTGAGAGTTCTTCTTTACAGGTATTTTATGGGCTATGGGGTAGGAGCTAAGTGTCTGTGTATCTTTCTACTCTACCATCTTGGCTCTTCCCCCCACTACTTTTTAAAGAGGCCTATTCACTGGATGGGCATTATCTCACTTTTACTGAGTACCTGAAAAAGTCTTAGACTAAAAGGCCAAGGTCTTCCCTTGCATCCTGGTCCATCTCCAGACACCCTTATGAATATCTGGTCTGTGACCAGATGACTCAAGGGGAGAAAGTGAGACTGGTGACCTTGCATACCCCTCCCTCACTCAAGACAAAGTCAAGTGCAAGTTATATCATCATTTTTCTGATATCATGATCCTTTTCTAAAACGAAGGACAAACACATCAATATATTATAAACACACACATATACATATACACACACATATTTTTTCATTCAAAACTGAAAGACCATCTTGTGCAAGAGGCCTTTCCCAGTACATACAGCTGTAAATGCCATCTTCCATCTATTCTTATGTATCTTTGCCTCATTCACAGCTCTGCCTCTCTTAAATCCAATTCAAGCAAAAGCTATCACCTCATGATGTAACTGGTGCTCTTTGAAAGTGAAGGACAAACACTGTGAATCTTATATATCTATTTATATACATTCTCTTTCTCTAATGGAGAGCTAGCTAGGTGGTAAAATGGGGAAAATAATAGCACCTATTTTACAGTGTAGTTGTGAGGATGATACAATCCAAGACTGATTCTGAATGTATCTTCGTAGAAACAGTGTTAAATAAGTGGCGGTTTTACGTCGGCACTGAGGTTTCCTGGCTAGATCCCTGCTCCTTGAAAAGAAATTGAGATATTTTATAAATTTAGAAACTCCTTGGGAAATATTAAACTAATTTTCAATCTTCTCCAAATTGCAGGTCAAATATAATATTTTATATGTCTATTTTGAAATCATGGGATTGATCATTTGGAATTTTAGTTTGGTTTGATGGTATCCACAATATATAGATTCCTATAGGGCAGTTAACAAGATTAATTATTGGAAAATATGTATACATAGACTTTTCCTGGGATTTTCCTAACTTTTCTCAGGGGTCTGGTCTCCATAATTTGCCTACCTTGGAATTTATAAAGTCCCAAGATTTTGTGTTTAGGGGATAGGGACTGGATCTATAATTTAATTGGTATTAACACCCAGGTCAGGAAATTCTCTCTACTCATGCAAATAGGAGGAGGATTCTCTAGAGACATAGAGAGTTACTTAAAGCAGAGATGTCAACCAGACTGCCCTCAACATTCCTGAGTGAGCCAGAAATATTAAAATGTATAACTGGCAAACATTAAACACGATATATGGCAACTAGATGGTGGTTTGAATAGAGTGGCAGGCCTGGAGTCAGGAAGACTCATGACTCTGGGCAAATCACCTTACCCAGTCTGACTCAGTTTCCTCATCTGTAAAATAAGTTGCAGAAGGAAAGGGTAAACCACTCTGGTATCTTTGCCAAAAAAAATCCAAATGGGTTCAGAAAGATTTGGACACTACTAAAAATGACTTAATAGCAACAAGCAAGTTTCTAAAAGTAGATAATATTATATTTTAAAGTTGTTAATGTATAGTCTATCCAGGATCCAAACATATGGAATCATGGCCCCATTTCTATTTGAGTTTGACACCACTAGAGTCTGAGGCCTAGTGTACTGAGAGGTTATAGAATTTAGATTTATGTCATTAAAAGAATACTTTTGTGGTTGTTGAAATATTTCTTTGCTACTCAGTTATCTGTGTGCAACATATACTTTTTATTTTTTCTTTTAAATAGAATTTTATTTTTTCCAATTACATGTAAAGACAGTTTTTAACATTCTTCTTTTAAAATTTTAAAAAAAATTTGAGTTCCAATTTTTTTCCCCTCTTTCTCAACCCTTCTTCCTAAAAGGGTAAGTAAGCAATTTAGCAGAGGTTATATATTTGCAATCATGTAAAGTATAGTTCCATATTAGTCATACTGTGAAAGAAGAAACAGAACAAAAAGAAAAAAAATTATGAAAAAATAAAGAAAGTGAAAATAGTCTGCTTTGATTGCCTTCAGATACCATAGTTCTTTCTCTGGATGTGAATAGCATTTTCTATCATGAGTCTTTTGAAATTACCTTGGATCATTGTATTCCCAGAAGAGTTAAGTCATTCTTAGTTGGTCATCACGCAATGCAGTATATCTTCCTGATAGACTGTACACTTTGTAAAGGCAATGACCTTATCTAAATGGTTTCTTTCCCAGCACCCATCACAATACTCTGCATGAATCAGGTACTTCATATTTGCTGAGTTTTTGAAATAAATGCCAGAATGAATAATAAACAAGTGTAAGGTATGAGAATATCTGCATGACCTCCAGGAGAATACCATGTTCTGTCAAATACTAAAAGTCTCCCATTTTTAAAGTTGCCATGGAGCAAACAAATGCTATTCACTGAAAAAGAAGAAAAGATATATTTGTTGGTACCTTAGTTTGTGCCCTTGTTGATACTCTTGTGTGGGGGATTACCAAAGACAAACACTGCATCTTGCACCAGCTAACTTCACAAATGCAGTTGTTTGTTTCTGTTGACATTCAATCTTTCCATTGGTGTCCAACTCTTCAGACCCAGTTTTGCAGATCATTTGAATCTTACTGAAATTGATGACCCAGAGCACCCATTAGAAGATGTGGCTTCTAAACCAAGAGGATCTAGTTCTAGTTTTGTCTCTTGCACATCTTGAGTGTGTTATTCTAGACAAATCACTTAAAACCTCAGCGTCCCAGGCACCTCTCTAAAGACTATAAATTATAGTCAAAGTCTTGATTTGCATTGGTAGAGGAAGCTCCTCACTGGGAGAAACCACATTTTCAGACGCCCCCCCTACCCCTTCCCCCACCAAAATCACTTCATAACAACAGGAACTATGTAAAGACTTGGATTTCTTTCTTCTAACAGTTGCTAAGCCTTTTCTTGTGATTAGTCAGTCAGTCATTTATTTAATGACTACTGTGTGCCAGGTACTGTGCTAAGCACTATGGATACGAAGGAAGGAAAATGACAATTCTTTCCTCAGGGAGCTCACAATTTAATGGGGGAGACAATATGAAAACAATGATGCACAAATAAGATACAAACAGCACGAATTAGGGATATGTATTTGATTTAGATTCTTTTGGAAGTAATCTTTATCCATACTTTCAGAAAATATACAATGTAGAAAATTTTCTAAGTTCCATTTCTGCTAAACAGAAGTTTTTGTAAACAGACAGAATGTCTTTCAGTTGTTTGCACAGGCAAATGAAATGTTATATTGAAAACCCACTAACTTCTCAGCTATATAAATGTATTCCCAAGTACAGCATGATCAAAGCGTATTTTTGTTTTTTAGTCACATCTGACTCTCTGTGACTCCATTTAGGGTTTTCTTGGCAACGAAACTGGAGTGGTTTGATAATTCCTTCTCCAGTTCATTTTACAGATGTGGAAACTGAGTTATTTACACAGGGCTACCCTGTTAATAAGTGCCCGAGGCTGTATTTGGACTCAGGAAGACTCATCTTCCTGCTTTCCAGTCCAATGTTCTACCCACTGAGCTACCTAGCTACCTGATCATAATATATAGAATCATATATTTAGACTTGGAAGGGACCTTGGACGTTACTGAGTCCAAAATATTTTTTTTTAACAGATGACCAGAGAGGTAAAGAGAGGTTAAGTTGCTTGCCCAAGGACACGTAGGTAATGTTTGTCAGGTCTGGGACTTGAAGTCTTCACTCTAGATCTAACACTCTTTCAAGTGTAAAAGGCCAGGGAATTTCAAAATTGTCTTCACCCAGGTTGGGTGAAGTTCATGATCCCAAGGCATGATACCAGGAAGCAGAACACCACATGACTGGAATAACAGTCAATAGATAGAAGGAACAGCAAGCCAGCCTTTTGGAGAGACAAATAGTTACAATAAAAAAGGGCAGTTAAGGATGATAGAAACTGGTCTGTTGGGAACCAGGTGGTTGGGAATCCCGAACAGGTAAATCATGGTAGGTTTTTATAGGACTCTGACATGGGGCAAGCAGGATCAGGCATAGTGGAGGACAGGGCAGGGAACCTGAACTTGGTGCGCAGATCAAGGTTGTAGGACTGATGATGATTCATGTGTAGAATGATAGGGACACCTTGGGAACTGAGTGATATTCAAACTCCTGGTTAATGGGAAAAAGGACTTTCTTGCTGTTACTGCTGGTCTTACTTTGACAGGATCACTCAGGAGATGTGAGCCTCTTCAGTCTTCTTTGTTTGGTGGGTTGAACAAGACTCTTTCCTAGTGGTTATTAGATAGTATTTTAGCAGTGTCTAAAATTTTCATTTCTCTGGTTATTGGTGAGTTTGAATATATTTTCATTTTGTTATAAATAATAGTTTGCATTTCTTCCTTCATAAATTGTCTTTTCTATTGATTCCTTCATTAAGAGATAAATCCTGGGTTTGAGATCTTTATCTGACAAATTTATTTCAAATATTTTTCCTGATCTTTTGATTTTAAAGAATTTATTTTTTTTGTTGTGTAAAACATCTTCACCTTTGTGTAATCAAACTCACATCTCCAACACTTTCTCCTTTCTAGCTGGTTTAAAAAAATTACTCTTCTCCAATACTTTCTTCTTTTTAGTTGGCTTAAAAAAATTACTCTTTTCCATGGTTGAGGCAAACATATTCCTTGTTCTTCCAGATTTCAAAGTTATTTAAAAGATATTTGCATTACTGATGTAGTTAGAGTTTATTGTGGTATATTTCATTGGATTGAAATCAAAACAGGAGTGTGCTGGTAAGTGTTTAATGATTGTCTCTGAAAAGCGCAACATACTTTTACATTAATCTTTTAATTTAACTTATCATTTATTAATTTATAATTTAATTATAAGTTAATTTAATTTAATAAGTTAATTCTCCATCATTTTATTGTCTGCAGAATCAAAAAATAATAAGTCAAACCCAAATTTGTAGCTTTTGTGATTTCTGAGGTATAATGCTTGTACTGAAAGTTTAATAATTGACCAGTACACCCATTTTTATGCCCTATAGTCTTACAATTTTCCCATCAGTTTTTATTGAATTGTTTTTCTTCCCTCATTTTTCTTTTGAATATATTTATCAAATACAAATCTTTTACATTCATTGGGTTCTCCTTTGGTTTCTCATTCGTTCTACTGCATTGCTGTATCTAGATATCATTTTCATTCTACAGTTATTATTAAAGGGTGTAATTTTAGTCTGATAAAGTATCTTTAAAAACATATGGCATTTAGTGTCATAGATTAAAGCTTTTGATTCTCAGACTGATTTTACCTTTAATGTATTAGTGAACCTTCAAGTTAGACATGGTTGAAATGGAAAAAACACATTGATAAGCATTTGTCTCCTCCTAGTGTTTTTTCTCCCATTTGCCACCTCATTTTGTTGAAGTGCATTATATTAGAATAGGGCAGAAATGCTAAAGTTCTGTGATGATTTCTGAGACTTTTTAAGATTTCAAGCACAAAAAGAAGTCTGCTAGGAGTCAGTGAATGATCAGATATGCTCAATTATACAACCCAAGAGGGTGCATCTTTCATGGAATAAAATAGAGACTTTGTAATTGAAGTAGATGACAAAAGAAAGAGAAAACAAATTGTTGACATTTACATAGTTCCTTATGGTTTATCTTAGTTGATCCTTACAACCATCTTATGAAATAAGTATTACAGGTATTATAACCCTAATTTTACAAATGATAAAGCACTGGAACAGACAGAAAAGTTAAGGAAAGAATTGTTCATAGGGTGAATTTTTCTTATTTTGTTGGACATATTTGACTTGATTGCTTTTCGTTGTTCAATTGTTTTTTAGTTGTACCCAACTCTTTGTGATTCCTTTGGGGTTTTCTTGGCAAAGATCCTTGAGCGGTTTGCTATTTTATTCTCCAGCTCATTTTACAAATGAGGAAACTGAGACAAACAGGGTGAAGTGACTTGCCCAGCTAGTCTGAGGCCAGATTTGAACTCAGGAAGTGGAGTCTTCCCGACTCCAGGCTTGGTGCTCTGTGCGCTATGGCACTACTTAGCTGCTCTCTTGATTGCCTGGATGATCTTGAATCTGCTGCCTCTGCTAGACTGTGCTTGGACAAATCATTGCTCAATCAGTCCCTCCCTGACCACCATAGTCATTTCCACAGTTCCTTACTTTGTCCCTCTTTGGTGGTTCCATCATGAAAGCTCTTTCTGCAAAGAGACACCGACTTTCTTCTTTGCAGTGAAACATTCAATTAAATTTTTTCAGGGGAAATTTGAGGAAACAATTTCATTTGACTTTTTTTTCAGTGTAATATTTGTTAGGGCACCACCTGCTTCATTCCTTTGTCATCTGCCCAGGCCCAGAGAACTAATTTGTGTTTTCTGGGAAGGTTTTCATGAACCTTTATTTATTGGAGGGACTTGTCTGTCACATTCAGTTTATTGTAGCACACTTCACAAATACAATGAAATGGAAAACAAAAATAAATCAAGAAAGAAAATGGCAGTGAGATTGAAAATCAGAAAGTTTCCTCTTTCCCTAGTTATACTGTGGTTATAAATATTAAATGTGAAAACGGATGCCTCTGAGCTAGGCATTATCTGTTTTGAATACCCACATTGTACTGTTCTAGAGTTTGAGAGTAAGGAGCATTTGTGAAATGACCTGAGGGAATGGCAGCCTCTACCCTTGTGATATACTAGAAAAAGGCCTGAATGGTCTAAGTCTAGGTATCAGACCTGTTTCTAACAATAATTTACCATATGAGCTTGGCCTAGTCAATAGAGTTCCCTGATCTTCAATTTCTTCATCTGTAAAATGGGGCAAAAAAGACCTTCCCTGCCTACTTCAGGACAACTAGATGGTGCAGTGGATAAAGCATAGGGCCTGGCGTCAGGAAGACTCATATAAAGGACCATATAAATGGAAAGTACCGTTGTTATTATTCATAAAACAACACTAAGGCCAGGACTTCATAGTCAAAAGCTAGCTGAAAAATATGTCATTGCTTTCAAAAGGCAGATAGGAGGTACAATGGATAGAATTCTAGATGTGAAATCGGAATGTTGTTGCTCAGTTATTTTTCAATGTTGTCCAAATTTTTATGCCCCCATTTGATGTTCTCTTGGAAAAGACATTGGAGTGGTTTACCATTTCCTTCTCCAGTTCATTTTATAAAAGAGGAACTGAGGCAAATAGGGTTAAGTGACTGACCCAGGGACACACAGTCAGTAAGGCTGCATTTGAACTTGGGAAGATGCATCTTCCCTAACTCCAGGACTCTGTCCACTGAGCCATCAAGTTGCCCTGGAATCAGGAAGAGTCGAGTTCAAATTCTGCTTCAGGCACTATCTATGCAATCCTTGGCAAGCCTCTTCATTTCTGTCTATCCTAATCTGTGAAATGAGGATCATAATATCACCTGTCTTCTAGGTTTATTTTGAGAATCAAATAAGATAAAATTTGTAGAGTACTTTGTAAACATTACAGAGCTATGTGAATGTTATTATGTTTATTATTGAATTGCAAATGTTATTACTATGTAGTGATTTTTAAATTTAACTGAATTGGTTGTCTAGACCAGACGTATCAAACTCAAACAGAAATGGAGACCATAAAATTATAAGTAAGGATCCCAACAGTCTG
This sequence comes from Bettongia penicillata ogilbyi, assembly GCA_023548195.1. Classification (NCBI taxonomy): domain Eukaryota; kingdom Metazoa; phylum Chordata; class Mammalia; order Diprotodontia; family Potoroidae; genus Bettongia; species Bettongia penicillata. The sequence goes on along the minus strand of JAJHZJ010000055.1, from coordinate 8,292,724 downwards.
CACATTGACTTAGTTTTAAAATGTAATATTTATGTTTTATTGTATTTTTATTTATTTTGTCAAAATATTTCCCAATCATATTTTAATCTGGCTGAGGGCACTTATATGACTTGCCTACTGTGTATTTGATCCCTCTAGTCTATACAGTACCAAATTCACTGTATAATCTTTATGTGATTTTGCTATGTTGATTCCATTCAATTAAATAATTCATAACACTTCTACCATGTGCTGAGCACTAGAAAAAGATAAATCAGACACAGTTTCAGCCTCAATGAGCTGAATATAGTGGTGGTGGTGGGGAGCTCAGGAGGTAGAGAAGGTTGTAACACATTCACAGATAATTACGCAACACAAAACACAAGGTAAGTTCATAAGATATATAAACAAAGTGTTAATGATGTTCAAGGAAAGAAAGGATGTTTCTGACTAGGGGATTGGGGAAGCTTAACACAGAAGGCAGCATTTGAAATACATCTTGAAGAACAGATAGGATTTAATAGGATTCAAGTTTTGAGTGCCAGTTTTTAGAAGACTCCTTATGTGGTAGGCTATCCCTGTGATTGGTCAAAGAAGCTTAGGTGGTTCAAATTCCTAATGAGAAAGTCTCTTGTGTGGTGTATGGTCAGATTTCCCTACAAGAATGACTCTAATTCTGTGAGACAGTCAGTCAGCCATTTTTTAGTGGAAAAAGAATGAACTTGGAATCAGGAGAGACATGGGTTCACATCCTATCCCTATTGTTCTTTTAGCTGTCTGATATTGTATACGTTCTCTAATGCTCGGTTTACTGGTCTGTAAAGTGGGGAGAATAATACTGATGTCACCTACCTTACAGAATTATTGTGAGAGAGGTGCTATAAATTGAAATATGCAAACATTTATTAGCAACTGCCATATACTAGGCACTGAAGATACAAAATAAAAGTATATGGTTTCTACTTTCAAGGGTTATCTGGATAAAGGGACTTCCTTTCTGGATTTCTCTGAAAGAAGGGAGGGAAAAGGCATTGGTATGGGGATTGTTTGTTGAAAATTTTTCTCAATTTCTTTTTGGAGAAGGGAATGTTCTGTCTCTCCCAGACCCAGGCTGCTACATCTGCCCCTCCACTTCTAGAGTACTGGAGGGTGAGGGGGGTGTGGATAGAGTGAATTATATCTAATGATATAATTCTAGCTTCCATGATCTGTTTTTCTTTCATTATTTAGTAATTAGTGTTCCAGTACCACTTAATCACTGAATATCCATTAGCTTCATAAAAGGATATTTACTTCAAAGATAGAGCAGAAAAAATGTATAACATTTTTCTCTGGCACATTGAGGACATATTCTTCCGTATGCCACCTCCATCTTGGAGGGGAGTAAGCTCACAAGTTAGCTCAATTCCTACATAACACTGATCCCCTTGAGTTCATGTCCAGGTGAGGCATCTCTGGTTGTCTTAGCTACTGGACTGCTGTCCTGAAGGCCATTCCCAAAGATTACTTCTTGCTCTTTGAGGCATCAATTCTATACTGACTCTTGAGCCCAGAGTCTGGAAGATCAGGATGCAGAGGAGAATTTTGGACCTTTTGAAACTCACAAATCTCCTTTCCTTCCTCTAGAACAGAAAAGAACAAATGTAGAGGAATGGGGCTCTTTCACAGGGCCATGTGACTTTGGAGGGGAGAAGCTTCCAAGGCTTACACCAGACACGAAGAATCGGAAACTGACAAACTTTTCCGAATACTTCTGCAGCCAATCAATGAGTCTGACAGGAACTGGTTGCAGAATGTTCACACATCTCTCCTAGGCACTTCAACTCTATGTCATGAATTTTACTCAAAAAAACTTCCTTAGCTTCTTCACCCAGCTAATTTTAACATTTCATCTGTTGTGTAACAGAGTTAAAGTGGTAGTGATTACATTATTTTCTGAAGACGTACACAAAATGTAAGTTATAACCAATCAGTGGTCAAGTCCACTGACAGATCTTAAGAAGACCCTTTTCCCTTCAACCACTTACTCTCTCCTGCCTGGTTTTTCTTGACACTGCTTTCTCCTGCCTCAGATGCTTATTAGCTATGTGACCTACACACATCACTTAATCTTTTTCAGCCTCAGCTATCCATCTGTAAAATGGGGATAGTAATAGCATCTACCTTACAGGGTTGTTGTGAGAATTGCATGAATTAATATATGTATAGTACTTGGGGAACCTTAAAGTGCCACATGAATGCTACTAATCATTCTCCTCTTTTTCCTCTTCCTCCTGACTATTCTGAATCTTTCACTTGACTATTCCTACATAGTTTCCTTTGCTGATCATCTTTCATTGTTTGTCATGCAAATATGAGCTTGCCCCAAGACTCTCTTTGATCTTAATTTTCTCCCTTAACTATCTCATCAATTTTCATGGGTTTAATGATTATCTCTATGTAGATAGCTCCCAATTCTTTATATCATGCCTTTTTCTGTCTCCGGAGCTTATCTGACATTGTCAGTTCCCTACTGGACACTGCCACATGGACATGTTGTTGGATTCTCACACAATGTTTCTACCTTAAAATTCACCTGCCCCTCTCCCTAAGCTATCTATTTATGGCTGGGCCCAATGCAGGCCCATTCAGTGGTTCAAGTTTGGGACTGGGATGAAATGAGATACTTGTATGTCATATAACATTTAACAAAAGAAATGTAGTCAACAATGTTAATTAAAGGAGACTACTGGTTCATTTGGATAGGCTCCAGTGCTTCTCTCTAAGATCTTACAAAAGAATAGCAGCTCTCAAACCTGTTATTCAAGACCCTTAGAAAACTGTGTCCATTTTATCTTTCCATCTTTATTTCTTGTTAACCCTCTTTCCATATGTCATGTTCCAGCCAAACATTTCTGGCCTCTATGAATTTGCAAATGCTGTCCCTCTCTCCTTTCTATTCAACTTGCCCTGTGTCTTCTATCTATCTATCTATCTATCTATCTATCTATCTATCTATCTATCTATCTATCTATCTATCTATCTGTGTGTATGTGTATGTGTGTGTGTGTGTGTATAATCCCTCCAACTACCCAAATACTGAGAAAAGTTTCAAGATTATCTTTCCATGTGGGAATGTAAACAGTACAGCATTAGTAAGTCCCTTATGGTTTCTCTTTTACTTTTTCATGCTTCTCTTGATTCTTGTGTTTGAAAGCCAAATTTTCTTTTCAACTCTGGTCTTTTCATCAAGAATGCTTGAAAGTCCTCTATTTCAGTGAATGACCATTTTTTTCCCCTGAAGTATTATGCTCAGTTTTGCTGGGTAGGTGATTCTTGGTTTTAGTCCTAGTTCCTATGACTTCTGGAATATCATATTCCAAGCCCTTCATTCCCTTTATATAGAAACTGCTAGATCCTGTGTTATCCTTATTGTGTTTCCACAATACTTGAATTGTTTCTTTCTGCCTGCTTGCAATATTTTCTTCTTGACCTGGGAACTCTGGAATTTGACTGCAATATTCCTAGGAGTTTTTCTTTTCGGATCTCTTTCAAGAGTTGATTGGTGAATTCTTTCAATGTTTACTTTACCCTCTGGTTCCAGAATAAGGGCAGTTTTCCTTGATAATTTCATGAAAGATGAGGCCTAGGCTCTTTTTTTGATTGTGACTTTCAGTTAGTCCCATAATTTTTAAATTGTCTCTCCTGGATCTGTTTTCCAGGTCAGTTGTTTTTCCAATGAGATATTTCACATTGTCTTCTATTTTTTCATTCTTTTGGTTTTGTTTTGTAATTTATTGGATTCTCATAAAGTCATTAGCTTCCATCTGCTCCATTCTAATTTTAAAGAACAATTTTCTTCTGTTAGTTTCAGCTTCCTTTTCCATTTGACTAATTCTGCTCTTTTAAGCTGTCTTCTCCTCATTGGCTTTTTGGACCTCTTTTGTCATTTGATTTCTTCTGCATTTTTTTGGATCTCCTTTAGCAAGCTGCTGACCTGCTTTTCATGATTTTCTTGCATTGCTCTAATTTCTCTTCCCAATTTTTCCTCTACCTCTCTTATTTGATTTTCAAAATTCTTTTTGAGCTCTTCCATTATCTGAGACCATCGCATATTTATTTTGGAGGTTTTGGATGTAGAAGCCTTGACTTTTAGATTTTCCTCTGATGGTATGCATTGTTCCTTCTCATTTGAAAGGATGGAAGAAAATACCTGTTCACCAAGAAAGTAACCTTCTATTGTCTTATTCTTTTTCCCTTTTTTGGGCATTTTCCCAGTCAGTTACTTGACTTTTGAGACCTTTGTCAAGAGGAGGGTATATTCTGGGGACTTGTAAATTCTCAGTTCCTCTAAAGTGGCACAATCAAGGGAGAGGAGTTTATTCCTCTCCTGGCCTGCAAGCAGGATTCCCTCTCCAGTGCTTCTACCAGCTCCACCACACCAGTCAGCATTCCTCATCACCCCAGGGCCACCAATCAGGGCTGAGATTCAGATCAGAGGCTCTATTACCCCAGAGGCTTTAGGCCAGGACTCCAACAATGGAAGCTGCCACTGCCTGAGGCCAGGGTTAGAAGGGTTCCCTTCTCACCCAAGTGAAAGAGCTTTCTCAGTGACTTTCAGCATTTGTAAATTGAGAGATCTGGGACTCACAGCTGCTGCCAGTGGGGCTTTAAAGCCCAGTTCAATCCTGTCCTTACCTTTTTCTGTGCTCCTCTCCTGTCACCCTTCCAGGCTACCTTGGGTTGGAAATCTTTTTCACTCTGTTACTTTGTGGCTTCTGCTGCTCTAGAATTCATTTAGAGTCATTTTTTACAGATATTTTGTGGGTTGTGGGAGCAGAACTTCTAGAGGTGTGTCCTTCTGCTCTGCATCCTGACTCTGCCCCGCAAACTCCCTTTTTCAGTGCATATCTAATGCCTGTGTTGTACCTTTGAACCTTAGAAAGCTGTCTGATTTCAATTCAATTTAATTTTACTTCTTTGTTGGAGTGAAATAACTTCCTCAGAGTCACATAGCCCATATATGTCCATATAGGACTTTAACCTAGATCTTTTTGACCTGAATCTAATATGTCATGCTGCCTCTTTTTCTGCATTGCTAGAACCTATCACTTTACCTTTGCTTGGTAGGGGTTTAAATTGCATTGAAATCAGAAAGGAAAAATACTGGGGAAATTAGTCATTGCTATCAATATCCATGTTAGCCACTAGAGGTCACTAGCAGCAATGCAAAGACTATGAGTTGTTTTAAGTTGTCATGTCAAGGCTTATTCTTGGTTCTGTGAATCCTAAAGTTGGGTGTGATTATTCCACTGCTACAAACTTTCCATCATCAAATACATTATTATTAGTAGTGATACAGGCATCACTACTAAACATGGAATTTTTTTTTTAATCCAAGTCCAAATCTGGTGCCATATCACTTTGTGAAGGTAACCATGGCCTTTTGGAGGCTATGCTAACGAACACAAGTTTTTCCAGGTCATTAAAAAACAAACAAAAACATGGAATTTTATTGGTATGTGAATTGGCAACAAATCTTTAAATTATAGGCTTGAAGAATTGACTGGAGACACTGAGAGTGTTTTACCCACTTATACACAGATAGTAAGTGTAGGACTGGATATCACACAGAGGAAAACGTTGTGCTTTCAGAAAGCACCTCTTATTGGGCAGCTGGCACGTGCAGAAGAACTCCTGACCACTCAGATTTATAAGGTTAACACTGGACTGGAAGTGTCCATATTCCAATCTCAATTTTTGTGATATGGGCTCAGTGAAGGGTGCACAGCACGGAAGAGGCATCTGGAGACTTGAGGTCTGGTTTTGTGGCTTACTTAGGCAAATACATGTTCTTTGTTGTTACGTACTTGTAGCTGCCATGACTGCTGGGGTGAGAGGAGAGGAGCTTTCTTCCTACTTACCAAGGGAAAGCTTGTAAATCTTAAGTGGTGTGTGTGTGTGTGTGTGTGCTTGAGAGAGGGACAGAAAGAAAGAAAAAAGGAGGAGGAAGAGGAGAGATGGAGATGGAAAAAGAGAAAAAACAAGGGAGAGGGAGAGGAGAAGAGAGAGGGAAAGGTAGAGGGGGAGGAGCAGGACCTTGCTCCTCTACTTATATAGCCTACTGTGTGGGAGACCTTTTCTGGCTCTGTCCCCAGCCATCTTTGATATGATTTCCCTTCCATTCCCCACTATTGGTACCAATAATGACTAAGAGAGTGGCCAAAGAGGTGAAGCTGCTGCAGCTCAGTGCTGGCAAATACAGTACAAGCATTATCATGAAACAAGTTGAAAATCATCCCTGAAGATGGCTAGTTAGGGAAAGATTGCAAATGCTATAGAGTAAGTGCTGTAGGATGACTAAAGAAGCTTCTAGAGTTGAGGATACTCAGCAATTGTCTGTTTAACTGGCTGTTGCTTTTCATCCTTCATTTTGAAAGGACCAATGATATCACGTGTGATGTCTTGAAAGTTTTAACTAGTACTGCTGAGGTGGGGAGGGGGTCATGACCCCAGAACTAGAAGGAGGAATTGAACAGTTAAAGTAAGATTCTGTTGTGCAAGCCTGCTTCTTCAGGTCAAGGGAATATTATTTCAATGATTCAGCATCATATTACTTAAATGACTTAGATGGACTACCCCAAAGCCAGCCAAATTCTAACTCAATAGATGTTTTCCAGATGAGAGTAAAAACCATAGGTATAGGGGAGACTCATTTCATCTTCAAAGACCTGTACTTAAAGGTGTTTGATATGGGTTGGTCAGCAAGCTGAATGAAAACAGTGGATACTGTTTAGAAGGTATGAGAGTGATCATGGCCTCAGTAAACCTGAAGATAAAGAGATAAACAGAATGCAGCAAAGTATGAAACTGTTTGATAGCATTTCTAACAACACATGTCTTTCATTGATCATTCTCTTCCTGAATAAAAAAGGCCTTTCTGAAGAAAAACTAAGGAAACCCACTAGCTCTCTGTATCCAGAGCATACTGGTTTAAAAATATATGAAAAAGTAGCCATATATATTCAGTGACAACTGAAGTTTTTTTATTTGTCAATTAATGAAAATATGTCTTTTTAAAAATAATGCCCTCTTCCCTCCCTTGAAAAAGAAAGAAAACCAAAACACTTGTAAGAAATGGATATAGTTAAGTAAAACAGATGCCTGCATTGGCCAAGTCTAAAACCCTCATGTCTCATTCTATATCCTGAGTCTATCACCTTTCTATTAGGAGAAAGATAGAAAGCTTCATCAATTCGCTGTCCACTGAAAGATCTAAATGAAAGGGACAATACCAAAGGTATCTAGACCCACTTTACTTGGGCCATTGACATCAACAGTGTGCAGTTTGCTTTCAGTGATGTTGTAGATGTCATCATTAGAAACAGCTTAAAGGAATATGAGCTTTATTAAGTGAAGGTGATGTTGGTAAAAGTTTTAATCATATGGAACATTGAGAAGTAGGATTCTTTTGCTGTCCCATGGGACAGCAGCTAGTGTGAAGGGGATAGGTTGACAGAAGCATGCATAATCTTAACACACTTCAGCACAATCTTCTGTAACAGAGTTCTGTTAATTGGCATATCATGCTGAAATAAGACACTAGAAATGGAACAGCTCTGAAGTGTGATTTGATTATCACAATTGGAATTTCATAATCTCAGATACTTTCAGCTGTTATGAATTTGAGATGTTACATTCCAGAACTTCAATATGTAACTTAAGCTTTGTTTTTCCTCTTTTAAAAAACTACCACTAGTCCATTTTAAAAGTTTTTCCTTCAAAGTGTATAGCTTTTCTAAATTTTATTTCTTTATTTGTAAAATAATTTTATTTAAAAATAAAATTTAAGAAACTCTACAACTATGCACTGAAATTAGTCTGTTTAGTAGAAACTGTTTTTAACTTGGCTTGGTCAGACTTTAATATTACCACCACTACTTAAAAGTTCTTTTGAGTTATTGTGACTGTCATTGGAATTTTTAAATGAAGATTATGCTATCATACTGTATGATTATGCTATCATACTGTTCAAAGTACCATTACAATTTCAAAAAGACAATAATGTTATACCATCGCAAAATGCAAGCTTTTTAGTGCTGAGTCACAGCACATGCTCATCCTCATGGAGCTACACGGGAAGTATTCCAGACCAGCAGATCAGGAGGTTGCCCTGATTACTCCCTTAATGTGTTCCCCTAATATACTTCCCTCATACAAATTGAATTTCTAGCTAATCCAAGCTCTTATACTGTATTCTTCTGCCTCCATGGATCTATATACGCATTTTCCAATGCCTGCCATCAAACATCTCTCTCATCAAAGTTGACCCAACTCAGATACAACTTCCTCCATGTTGAAACCTTTCATCTTGGCGAGAGAGATTTCTCCTTTCTTATTTTCTTAGAGCCCTCTGTCTGGGCCTTTCCTTTCCACTTCTACCTTGTCTGTGTACATGCTTAAGTACCTTTCTACTTTCCACATTCTACCTTGTTTGTGTACATGCTTAAGTTCCCTGATGGCAAGACAGAGCCATTTTTCTCTTCTGTATCCCTGATCCCCAGCACAGTGCCTGCCACATAATAAACACTTAAATATGCACTGAGGCTACTTGAATAGGTTCACTTATTTACAAAGTTGACTTAATGACAAAGTTATCAGAGTTCTTTTCTCTTCTACATTTATTAATTTGTTTTCAGTTTTCAACATTCACTTCCATAAGTTTTAGATTTTCTCCTCCTCCCTCCCCAAGATGGCATGCAATCTAATATGGTTTCTATAATGCATTTCTATTAAATACATTTACAAACCAGTTATATTGTATAGGAGAATTATAACAAATGGGAGAAACCATGAGAAAAACAAAACAAAACACAATGAAATGTAACAAAAAACAAAAGATTCTGCTTCATTCTGATTTTGATTCCATAGTTCTTTCTCTGGATGTGGACGCCATTTTGCATTATGAGTCCTTTGGAAATGTTTTAGATCCTTGCATTTCTGAGAAGGGCTAAGTCTATCAAAATTAGTCCTCACACACTGCAGGTGTTATTGTGTACAGTATTTTATTGGTTATGCTAATTTCATTCAATATCAATTCATATAAGTCTTTCTAGGTTTTCCCAAAGTCTACCTGTTCATTGTTTCTTAGAGCACAGTAGCTTTCCATCATATTTATATGTCACAACTTGCTCAACCATTCCCCAATTGATAGACATCCCCTACATTTCCAGTTCTTGGCCACCACAAAAAAGAGCTCCTATAAATATTTTTGTACATGTGGGTCCTTTTCCCATCTTTATACTCTCTTTGGAATATAGCCCTAGAAGCAATATTGGTAGGTCTAAGGGTATGTACATTTTTATAGCCCTTTGGGCATAGTTCCAAATTGCTCTCCAGAGTGGTTAGATCAGCTCACAGGTACACCAACAAACAACTAGTGTTTCAACTTGCCCCCATCTTCTCCAACGTTTATCATTTTCCTGTTTTGTTATGTTAGCCAATCTGATAGGTGTGATGTGGCACCTCACAGTTGTTTTGATTTGCATCTCTCTAATCAATGGTGATTTAGAGAATTTTTTCCATATGACTATAGATAGCTTTAATTTCTTCCTCTGAAACTTCCTGTTCATATCCCTTGAGTATTCATCAATTGGAGAATGACTCGTATTCTTATAAATTTGACTCAGTTCTTTATATATTTTAGAAATGATATCTTTATCAGAGACACTAGTTATAAAAATTCTTTTCCAGTTTTCTGGTTCTCTCCTAATCTTGGTTGCATTGACTTTGTTTTGCACAAGAGTTCTTGAACCAGTTGATAAAGCCGTATATATCTGTGATGGCATTTGTTCTTAATGTTATTACTTTTGAATGTTAGGAGTCCTACTATAAGGCTCGAACTGGCTAAAAACAAACGAACAAGCAAAATTCCCCCAAATCTCTGTAGTTGTTTTTCTTTTCAGCTTTGGAAGAGAGAAGCTAACTTGAGATCAGAACTGGAGGGGAGGACTTTCTCCTGCAGAGGGACTTTTGGGGAAAATATCTCAATAAAAGGAGAAAAGAGTGGTGGCAGTTTTTTTCCTGATAATATATAGAGCACCAACCACCTGAAGAAGTGCCTTAGATTCCACAACTACAAAAACAAAAACAAGAGCAGTGGCAGCAACCCCAGCCATATACTTCACTTGTCCATTTGAAACAGTGTTTTCCAGGTATTGTCCAAGAACCCCTTGGGATCCTCAAGACCTTTTCAGGGGATCCTGGATGTCAAAACTATTTTCATAATAGTGATAAGACTTCTAATTTCCAACATGGAAAATATTGACAGACATTAAGCCACAAAAGCAAAAGCCTTTTGTGTGGAGGCCCTCAATTTTTAGAAGTTAAAGGGACTCTGAAACCAAAAAGTTTGGGAGCCACTGGTTTTGAGTTCTGCTCTTGGGGTTTCGCTTCATGTCACTGTCATCAGCTATCCCTTTTCCCTCTATCCAGTCCTGAACTCAGTATCTTCTCCTTCCACTCTGGGAAGAAGTAAGAAGTCCTTGTGGCCAAAGTCTTTTTGTCTTACCAAAAAGCTGTTACAATCTCATCAAAATAAGACTAGAACCATTATCTCTTGGAAAGATACAATCAGAAGACCTGGGTTTGGAATCAGAAGACTTGGGATTGAATCTCAGCTTTGCTTTGCACTGTTTGTGTGGCCTTGGACAAATCATTTGACCTCTTAAACCTCAGTTTTCTTGTCTGTAAAATGAGTGGGTTGGAGCTGATGTTCTAAATTTCCTTTAAGCTATAAATCTATGATCCTCTGAGGCATAGACTCTCAGAGTTAGAAAGGACTTTAGAAATAATTTAATCTTTAGGCACACCATTTCTATTTTATAAATGAATAACACAGATATACCTAACATGGCTCAACTAGTTAATGACAGAGGTGGGACAAGAATCTAATTCTCTTGTTCCCAAATATGTTCTTTAAAAAAGAAAGATATTTGCAATACAACTTCATTATGATGTAAATGTAAAAGAACTGGGAATGACAGTAACAAATAATATTCACTGCTCAGTATTGTGATGGGACTGCAGCAGCCTTACATTTGAAATTCAATGGTTCAAAACAGCTAACTATACACAACCTATATCAGGGGTGACTCATGGTTTCCATTTTATTCCATAACTAAGAAGAGCATGTGCTTCATCTTTGGGATACTGAGGGCTTCAAGTGAATGTGCTATCACAGGATTAACTGTTCCCTAGAAAGTTACACCTCTGACTGGGCACTCTAGCTTTATTCCCTTGCAATTAGCCAGTCAATGAACATTTATTACATTACTACTATGTGACTGGCATTACTACTATGTGACTGGCATTGTGCTGTGTCATCATCTTCATCAGAGAGTTCAGTTGTCTGAGTGATCTCTAAGTCCTCCTCATCCTGAACTGCCAGGGTTGGATCTATGACAGCCTCTGGAGGTGCAAGGGTAGGCATAGCAATGATCTCCAAATGAGCTTTTCCAATAAACTTTCCAGCCAGCTAAAGAAAGGACTTCTTCACATTGTCACTACATTTGAATAAATAAATCCTAAGATTTAGGATTCTGCTTTCTATTAAAGTCAATGACTTTTGCCTTAACTTTTCTGTCCCCTTTGTTGCTACATCACATACTCTTTCCAGATTTCTATGCCAGTTAGGCACATTCCTTTTTTTTAATAGTATTTTTTCCCAATTATGTGTCAAGACAATTTTTAGTGTTCAGTTAGATACATTCTTATAAATAACAATGTTACAACAAATGTTATAATGACAGACTGAGATTGGATGTAACAATTATCTCTGTCTGCCAAATTTCTCTCAGTCTCTTTGTATAGAGTGCAAAAGAGTACAAAAACGAATTTCATAGGGCCTCTGTTAGTATGAAACACCCAAAGTGGTTATAAGCTTCTTGTATTCACAAATCAAGTGACAGATATGATTTCCCTCTTGATATCTTCATCACCAACTAATAAACTTTGAATTGAACTTGGGGTTCTCTTTGAGTGCCCATCATGATGGTTTCTTTTTTACCTGCCTGCCCACCTTGCCTTCCCACTTGGGCCATTCTTGTGACTTCCAAGTCCTGAAAACTCATCTGTGGTCGCAACTTACTTACATGCTGTCTCCTTAAGAGGAAGGTAAGCTTATTAAAAGCAAAGACTATCTCTCTTTTCTACTTATATCCCCAGTGCTTAGTAAAGTGTCTAGCACATGGTAAACACTTAATAAATGATTTTTTCCATCTCTCTCTCTCTCTGTCTGTCTATCTGTCTATTTATCTATCTCTTTCATTCACTGCTTCACATTTAGAGATATAGAAAGTGAGAAAAATTATTATTAACTACTCTAACTGTATAATAAAAAAACAGTGATTTCAATTTAGTCTTTACCAAGGTTGTATCTGAACATGTCTCTTTCCCAAGGATATCAGCTTTCAGGGACAGTGAATGGAAAACCAATTCACCTTCTCCATACTGTGCTATACTAACAGAATTTATAGCCACCTTTTTGTAGCCTTCTTACACCAGATGGATAAATTGCATTCACATAACACAGTTTTACCTGAGCTTCTAAAAAGAGACATCTAAAAGGACTCGTTGAACTTGAAACAGATTGTCAGTATCTATGGGAAACTGATTTTGAACATAGCAGTCTGCTTAGATACCAGGCTGTATGTTTAAAGGAAAATGTCATCTTTTCAGTAGTATGCTAGACTCTGAGTTTTCTTTTCTTTTTTTTTAACAGAATTTTTTTTATTTAGTATTTTAATTTTCCCCAGTTACATGTAAAGACAACTTTTAATATTTATTTTAAAAACTTTGAGTTCCAAATTCTACTCCTTCCTCCCTTCCCATCTCCCCTTAGTGAAATGGCAAGCAATTAGGTATAGGTTATACATGTGGAATCACTCAAAACATATCCATAATAGTCATGTTGTGAAAGAAAACATAGACCCAAAACTCAAGAAAAATAAAGTAAAAAAGTATGTTTCAATCTATATTCAGAAACCATCAATTCTTTCTCTGGGGATAGATAGCATTTTTCATCTTAAGCCCTTTCAAGTTGTCTTGGATCGTTGAATTACTGAGACTAGCTAAGTCATGGACATTTGATCATCTTACACTTTGCATCAGCCCATGCAATCTTTCTAGGTTTTTTTTTGAGAACATCCTGTTCATAATTTCTTATAGAACAATAGTATTCCATATAATCACATACCACAACTTGCTTAGCCATTCCCCAATTAATGGGCATCCACTAAATTTCTAATTCTTTACCCCTAGAAAAGAGCTGGTATAAATATTTTTGTACATATAGGTCCTTTTCCTTTTTGGAATACAGACCTAGTAGTGGCATAAATAAGCCAAAGGGTATGTATGGTTTTATAGCCCTTTGGGAAATAGTTCCAAATTACTCTGCAGTATGGTTGAATCAGTTCACAAATCCATTAACAGTGCAATTATGTTTCATTTTTCCCATATCCTCTCCAACCTTTGTCATTTCTGTCCTATTGGCCAATCTAATAGGTATGAGATAATCTCCCAGAATTGTTTCAATTTGCATTTCTTAGTGAATTAGAGTATATTTTTTATATGGTTGTAGATAGCTTTGTTTGCTTCATCTGAAAACTGATCATATCTTTCGGTCACATGATTATTTTTTATAAATTTGACATAGTTCTCTATATATTTGATGAATGAGGCCCTTGAGAAACTTCAAAATTTTTTTCATAATTATTATTGCTAACTATATTTCTCTCCACTCTATTTTCCCCATTCTCTTCCTCCTTTTACTCTGTCCCTCCTGAACCCTGACCCCCAATCAGCCCCCTTTCTATCATCACCTCTCCTCTTCACTTATCCCTTCCTCTCCTACTTTTCCGTAGGGTAAGATAGATTTCTATACCCAATTGAATGTGTATGTCATTCCCTCTTTCAGTCAGTTCTGATGAGATGAAGGTTTACTCACTCTCCCTCATTTCCCCCCTCTTCCCCTCCATTGTAAATGTTGCCTCTTTTATGTGATATGATTCACTCCATTCTGCCTCTCCCTTTCTCTTGGTACATTCCTCTCTCACCCCTTAATTTTATTTTTTAGATATTATCCCTTCATATTCAACTCACACCTGTGCCCTCTCTCTATATATATTCCTTCTAACTACCCTAATAATGAGAAAAGTCTTATGAATTACAAATATCATCTTCCTATGTAGGAATGTAAACAGTTTAAACTTATTAAGTCCCTTATGATTTCCCTTTCCTGTTTACATTTTTATGCTTCTCTTGAGTTTTGTATTTGAGAGTCAAATTTTCTACTCAACTCTGGTCTTTTCATCAAGAATGCTTGAAAGTCCTCTATCTTATTGAATGTGCATGTGTTCCCCTGAAGGATTATACTCAGTTTTGCTGGGTAGGTGATTTTTGGTTTTAATCCCAGTTCCTTTGACTTAGAGAATATCATATTCTAAATCCTCTAATCCTTTAATATAGAAGCAGCTAAATCTCGCATTATTTTGATTGTTTCCAAACTACTTGAATGGTTTTTTTTCTGGCTGCTTGCAGCATTTTCTCCTCCACCTGGGAACTCCAGAATTTGACTATGACATTCCTGGGAGTTTTTATTTTGGGATATCTTTCAAGAGGTGATTAGTAGATTCTTTCAATTTCTATTTTATTCTCTGCTTCTAGAATACCAGAGCAGGTTTCCTTGTTAATTTCTTGAAAGATGATGTTCAGGCTCTTTTTTATATCATGGCTTTAAGGTAGTCCAGTGATTTTTAAATTACCTTTTCTGGATCTATTTTCCAGGTCAGTTGTTTTTCCAGTGAGATATTTTACATTGTCTTCTATTTTTTTCACACTTTTGGTTTTGTTTTACTATTTCTTGATTTCTCTTGAAGTCATTAGCTTCCATTTGCTCTATTCTAATTTTTAAGGAATTATTTTCTTCAGTGAACTTTTAGACCTCCTTTTCCAATTGGCCAGTTCTTTTTAAAGCATTCTTCTCCTCATTGGTTTTTTGGACCTATTTACCATTTGGCCTAGTCAGTTCATTCATTCATTCATTCATTCATTCATTCATTCATTCATTCATTCATTCATCTATCCATCCATCCATCCATCCATCCATCCATCCATCCATCCATCCATCCATCCATTTATTTATTTATTTATTTTTGCTTTTCAATATTCATTTCTACAAAATTTTGAGCTCCAAATTTTCTCCCTGTCTCTTCCCTCCCCCACCCCACAACACCTTGCATTATGATTACCCCTTCCCTCAATATGCCCTCCCCTCTATCATATCCCTCTCTTTCCTTATTCCCTTCTTCTGTCTTTTCTTGAAGGTCAAGATAGATTTCTACACCCCATTACCTGTATTTCTTATTTCCCAGTTGTATGCAAAAACAATTCTCAACATTCCTTCCTAATACTTTGAATTCTAACTTCTCTCCCTTCCTCTCTCCCCATTTATCCCCACTGAGAAGGCAAGCAACTCAATATAGGATGCGTAAGTGTAGTTTTGCAAAAGACTTCCATAATAGTCATGTTGTGTAAAACTAACTTTATTTCCCTCCAACCTATCCTGCCCCCTGTATATTCTATTCTCTCTTTCTACCTTGTCCCTTCCCAAAAGTGTTTACTTCTGATTGCTCTCTTCTCCCATTTGCCCTTCCTTCTATCATCTTCCTCACCCAACTTGTCCCCTTCTCCCCTACCCTTCTGTAGTACAAGATATACTTTCACACCAAACTGAGTGAGCATGTCATTCCCTCAAGCCAAATGTGAAGAGAATAAACTTCCTTTTTTCCCTCTCACATCCTCTCTTTTCTCCTCCACTGAAGAAACTTTTTATTGCCTCCTTAATTTGTGATTATTTAACCCCATTCCATTTTTCCCTTTCTCTTTCCAATATATTCCTCTCTCACCCCTCAATATTATTTTATGTTTTTAGGTATCACTCCTTCTTATTCAACTCACCCTGTGTTCTGTGTGTGAGTGTGTGTGTGTGTATGCATGTGTGAGTGTGTGACTGTTTACCTTTTCACATTTCTCTTGATTCTTGTGTTTGAAAGTCAAATTTTCTGTTCTGTTCTGGTCTTTTCATCAGGAATGCTTGAAAGTTCTCTATTATCATTCAGTGATTATTTTTTTTCCCTTGAAGTATTATACTCAGTTTTGCGGAGTAGGTGATTCTTGGTTTTAATCCCAGTTCCTTTGACTTCTGGAATATCATATTCCAAGCCCTTCAATCTCTTAATGTAAAGCTGCCAGATCCTATGTTATCTTGATTATGTTTCCATAATACTCAAACTATTCCTTTCTGGCTGCTTGCAATATCTTTTCCTCGACCTGGGAACTCTGGAATTTGACTACAATATTCCTAGGAGTTTTTCTTTTTGGATCTCTTTCAGGAGGTGATCTGTGGATTCTTTAAATATTTATTTTGCCCTCTAGTTCTAGGACATTAGGGCAGTTTTCCTTGATAATTTCATGAAAGATGAATTTAGGCTCTTTTTTTGATCATGGTTTTCAGGTAGTCCTATAATTTTTAAATTGCCTCTCCTGGATTTATTTTCCAGGTCAGTTGTTTTTCCAATGAGATATTTCACATTATCTTCTATTTTTCATTCTTTTGGTTTTGTTTTGTAATTTCTTGGTTTCTCATAAAGTCATTAACTTCCATCTGTTCCATTCTAATTTTTGAAGAACTATTTTCTTCAGTGAACTTTTGAACCTCCTTTTCCATTTGACTAATTCTGCTTTTTTAAAGCATTCTTCTCCTCATTGGCTTTTTGGACTTCTTTTGCCAATTGAGTTAGCCTATTTTTAAAGGTGTTATTTTCTTCATCACTTTTTTGGGTCTCCTTTAGGAAGCTGTTGACTTGCTTTTCGTGATTTTCTTGCCTCTCATTTCTCTTCTCAATTTTTCCTCCACCTCTTTTACTTGATTTTCAAAATCGTTTCTGAGCTTTTCTATGGCCTGTGACCATTGCATATTTAATTTGGAAGTTTGGGATGCAGACATCTTGACTTTTATGTCTTCCCCTGATAGTCAGAATTGTCCTTCCTCATCTGAAAGGATGGAAGAAAATATCTGTTCACCAAGAAAGTAACCTTCTATATTCTAATTTTTTTCTCCCTTTTTTGGGCATTTCCCCAGCCAGTTACTTGATTTTTGAGACCTTTGTTGAGAGGAGGGTAAAATCTGGGGACGAGTAAGTTCTCAGTTCCTCCCAGGTGGCACAATCAAGGGAGAGGTGTTTACTCCTCTCCTGATCTGTGCACCTGTCTGGGAGCAACCAAAAACTTTTCTTCCTAGAATCTGTAATTGAATTTCCTCACCACATCACCTCCAACTCCACCATGCCAGTGCCCCTCCTCACTCTGGGGTGGAGCTCAGAGCTGAGAATCAGATCAGTGACTCAATTCCCCCAGGGGATTTAGGCAGAGATCTCTCAGGGCTGCAACTCAAGACTGAGATTACATTAGCCCTTCAATTCCCTCAGGGGCTCTAGGTGGAGGGCTATGATAATAGTATCTGCCAGAGCCCTCCCACTGACTTTTGAAGCTGTCTGTGATGTTTGTTGGTTCAGGAATCTGGGGACTGCCGCCAGTGGTGCCCTGAATCCTGTTCTGTGTCCTGTCCTGACTGCTCTGAGCTGGTCTGCCTTCCATGCTAGTCTGGTCTGCGCTCATTGCACTGGTCTCCTAGTTAGTTTTTAAGGCATTATTTTCTTTAGTATTTTCTTGTGTGTCCTTTCCCGAGCTGTTGAGTCATTTTTCGTAATTTTCTTGCACTTCCCTCATTTCTCTTCCCAATTTTTCCTCTACTTCTCTTACTTGATTTTCAAATCCATTTCAATTTTGTGGCCTGAGACCAATTCATATTTTTCTTGGAGACTTTGGATGTAGGACCTTTGACCTTGTTGTCTTCTTCAGAGTTTTTATTTTGATTTTCCTTGTCACTCCAATAACTTTCTACAGTCAGTGGGTTTTTTCTGTTGTTCGCTCATTTTCCCAGCTTCTTACATGACTTTTACTTGGTAAAGTAGGGCTCTGCTTCCAGGGTGAAAATCTTCTATTTCATTGAATGATCATTTTTTCCCCCTAAAATATTATACTCAGTTTTGCTGGGTAGATGATTCTTGGTTTTAATCCTAGTTCTTTTGACTTCTGGAATATCATATTCCAAACATTTCAATCCTTTAATGTAGAGAAACTGTTAGATCTTGTGTTATCATGATTTTATTTCCACAATACTTGAATTGTTTCTTTCTAGTTGCTTGCAATATTTTCTTCTTTACCTGAGAACTCTGGAATTTGGCTACAATATTCCTAAGAGTTTCTCTTTTTGGATCTCTTTCAGGAGGTGATTGGTGGATTCTTACAATAATTGTTTTGCCCTCTGGTTGTAGAATATGAGGGTAGTTTTCCTTGATAATTTCATGAAAAATGATGTCTAAGCTCTTTTTTTGTTCATGGCTTTCAGGTAGTCTCATGATTTTTAAATTGTATCTCCTGCATCTATTTTCCAGATCAGTTGTTTTTCCAATGACATATTTCACATTATCTTCTATTTTTTCATTCTTTTGGTTTTGTTTTGAAATTTTTGGTTTCTCATAAATCATTAGCTTCCATCTGTTCCATTCTAAAGAACTATTTACTTCATTGAGCTTTTGAACTTCCTTTTCTATGCGCTAATTCTGCTTTTTAAAACATTCTTCTCCTCATTGACTTTTTGGACCTCTTTTACCAATTGAGTTAGCCTGTTTTTAAAGGTGTTATTTTCTTGAGCATTTTTTTTTGGATTTCCTTTAGCAAGCTGTTTGACTTGCTTTTCTTGCATCACTCTCATTTCTCTTCCCAGTCTTTCCTCCACCTCTTTTACTTGATTTTCAAAATCCTTTTTGAGCTCTTCCATGGTGTGAGACCACTGCATATCTATTTTGGAGGTTTTGGATGCAGAAGCCTTGATTTCCTCTGACAGTATGCATTGTTCCTCCTTATCCAAAAGAATGGAAGAAAATACCTGTTCACTGAGGAAGTAACCTTCTATAGCCTTATTTCCCCCCCTTTTTAGGTATTTTCTCAGCCAGTTACTTGAATTTTGAGTCCTTTGCCAAAAGGAGGGTATACTCTGAGGACCTGCAAGTTTTTAGTTCCTCCAAGATGGCACAATCAAGGGAGAGGAATTTATTCCTCTCCTAGCCTGCACACTGGCCTAGGAGCAGTCAAAAACTTTTCTGCTCAGAATCTGAGAGTGGAATTCCTTCTCCACAACTGCCTCTGGCTCCACCACACCAATGCTCCTCCTCACCCCAGGGCCATGCTCAGGGCTGAGATACAGATCCGCTGCTCAGTTCCCCCAGGGGCTTTAGATGGAGGGCTCCGAAAATGAATGCTGCCTGTGCAATTTTCTTCTCTTGGGTAAAGGAGTTTTCTCACTGACCTTTGAAGCTGTTTGTGACATTTGTGGGTTGAGAAATCTGGGAACTGTTGCTGCCAGTGACTCCCTGAAGCCTATTCTGGGTCCTGTTCCTGCCACGTCACCATGCTGCACAGTGCTGGGCTATGCTCTGCACCTCATCCAATAGACCTTTCCTGTTGCCCTTCCAGTCTGGACTGGAAATCTCTTTCACTCTGTCTTTTTGTGTCTTCTGCTGCTCTAGAATTTGTTTAGAGTAATTTTTTACAGGTATTTTATGGGCTATGTTGGGGAGCTTCTACAGGTCTGTCTGTCTACTTCACCATCTTGGCTCCACCTGCTCTTATCTGCTTCCAGAGTGGAGGGCAAACTGTCCTAAGCTTGAGGGGTTTTGTGCAGCTCTTTCCTGATATTCTTCTAAGGACCTGTAAGTTTTTAGTTCTTCCAAGGTGATATGATCCAAGGAGAGGTGTTTACTACTCTCCTTGTCTGTGTTCTAGTCTGTGAATGATCTCAAACATTCTTTTCTGCTCCGGAACTTTGAGGAGGATCACCCTCCACTGCTGCTGCAAGCTGTGCTAGACTACTGCTCCTCCTTCCCCTGGGACTGCCACACATGACTGTGATTCATATCTGCCTATGGGCAAAGCAAGAGTCCTGCCTCAGTGCTGCAAAATTACCTCTGTAATCTCCTGTGCAGTTATCAACCCCATTTGTGGGCTGGGAGTTCTGGAAGCAGACATTGCTGTAGCTGACTCAGTCACTCACAAGGCCTGCTCTGGGTTTGCTAGTGCCTGCTGGCATGGCACTCCACTCTCACCAAGAGGTAAAAGACTTTTCCTACCAACTTCCAAGTTGTCTTGGACTGGAAATTTGCTTCACTCCATTTTTTGTGGGTTCTTCTGCTCTAAAATTTGTTTAGAGGTATTTGTTTAAAGGTATTTGGAAAGGTTTGGGGGAGAACTCAGATGAGTCCTTGCCTTTACTACATCGTCTTGACTCTGCCTCTTAACTCTGACCTTTCAAGTCAATAACCTATTGTGCATGTGTTTGAGTATATCATTCAGTGTAGGTTATGGTTGGACATATCATATGTGTAAGTTATGTTTTGCCCATGTAAGATGTATATATTTACATGGATTGTCTAAATGTATAGATAGATAACTTGAGAGCAGGCACTGATAGATATCGTTGGAATTTTGCCACTACTTTCTGTGGTGAAATCACTGTGATTTTTGCCTCAGGGGAGCAGGCAATATTAGGCTGTCTGCTCTGTTCTATGATGAGAGAGGGAAAACCAGACTAAAATTACAATATCAACCCCCTAAAATATTACTGATCTAGCAGCACAATTAGTTCAGGTAAAAAAGCTGCTTTCTAGGCTATTTTATCTTAAGTGGGGGAAAGAACCCCTAGTTTGCACCTATCAGTGCTTGGTCTCATTCTGGTTACACAAAAGACCATCATAAATAGTAGAAAGCAAATTCATTTATACAAAGAGATAGGAAGGGAAATTAGAGAAGTTATCTAGGTTCGAGTAGATCAGAAAATATGCAAGAGTGAATGAGTTTTTCAAAAGTGAGTCAGATGAGATTTCACTCAACCAAAAGAGGCTTTGTTCTCATCTGAAGGGAAATCCTTTGGAGTCTCTAGACAGGCAAACTGGACATCAGTGACCTGTTGAAGAACCAGCTTCTCCCACAAATCTGCAAAAGAGCCTCTTTTTCTCCTCCCTGGAGCTGGCTTAGATAGGTTCTGGAACAAAGAACAAAGAAGGAATGAAGAACGGTTTCTTCTCTCCAGAGTTCTAGCACCAACTTCAAACAGGCCTTCATACAGGCATGTAGGATCATGACAGCACTCTTTCCACCAATTAAGATAATCTCATGCAAAATGTTCTCAGCTTGCCTAGAAAACTGGGTTTCATATGTATACATATCAAGAGATACAGTGTGTTATAGGAGACAGAGAGCTGGTGTTAGGATGACCTGGGTTCAAGGACTATCTCTTGATACATATTGATCACATAATTCTGGGCAATTCACAATCTTCCAGGGTTCCAGACAACTCTCTGAGACTTATGGAACACTTACTGATGCGTATTGGTAGAGAGAGTTTCCTTATAGGAGTTTACTATCTTAATGAAATTATAGGTCTTATCTATATACATATATCATATACATACACACACACACTACACACATATATACATACAACATAATGCACTTTTGGGGGCAAGCAGGAAAAAAAATCTGAGTTTGCAATTTTATTGATGCAGGGAGCTCTTGATCTGGAAATTCCACTGATGATAGATTGGCAATTTGCTTGTAACTTAGAGTCTTAGAAAGTTGCCCCAGGGGCATAGAGGGTAAATTATCTGTGGCTCCACAGCTAGCATGTGTTAGAGATAGGACTTGATTACAGGTCTTTCTGGGTCCAAGATGAGTTCTGTAGCCTTTTAACTACTTTGGCAGACTTTCTGTCACATATGTGTGTGTGTGTGTGTGTGTATGTGAGAGAGAGAGAGTTCTATGTTGTTTGCATACATAAACATACTTTTTTTTCAATTAAGGGACATACCCTGCTTAAATTTGTCAAAATCCATAGAATTAAAAATATATATTTGTAAATGCTACCAGATCCTTTTTTGCTTTTATATGCAAACTATTGCCTGGGTAATGTGTGTGTGTGTATGTGTGTGTGTGTGTGTGTGTGTGTGTGTGTGTGTGAGAATAACAGTCTCTAGTAGTTCATCGTAGCCTTGTGAGTCACCCTGGTTCTTTGGTATTAATTATTGAAGTTCATCTAGCCAGGAAGGACACTAGAGGAAACGCAGTATTACACCCTTGTCTTCTTTCCTTCAGTACAGCATGTCTCTTGTTTTCTACTTGGTTAAGTTCCGAAAGATAGAAAGTTGTAAAGCTGTTAAAGCTTCACTGGCCCGAGTCATCTTGTCTGTTTGGAAGGACTCCCAATCTGAGCCATTAGGACAGAGGAAGCTGAGCAAGGGCTACGTTTTGCCTCTTCCCCTAGTGAACAGAGCATTCTTTGGCTGAACTTGTCTGAAAAGTAACACCATTCAATGACCTCTCCATCAATCACTCTGAAGGAAAAAAACTGTCCTTATTTGAACTTACTTGGAAGCATAAACTGATGTGTGTGTGTGTGTGTGTGTGTGGTTTTGTGTGCTTGCCAACAAGCGTGTTCACTTTCACATCTTAAAAGCAGAGGCCTATGATTCTACTGAATACAAGGAATGAAACGAAATGAATATCAATATCTTAGTTCAGATCGAGTGAGATGACACAGGTTGATAGCTCTAGTGTGTGTGTGTGTGTGTGTGTGTGTGTGTGTGTATGTGTGTGTGTGTGTGTGCGGGTCCTTCATTGCTGAAGAAGACTAGGCCATCAGAGAAATAATTACATAACTTGAATATATCCCTCTCCATTTCTTCCTAGTGTGCTATTCCTTGTAACAAAAAACTCTAATGAATCCTGACAAGATTTGTAGTCAAAGGATCAGAATTTGAATTTTGCTCTATTACTGACTGCCTGTGTTACTATGAACAAGATACTTGTCCTTTTGGGGCCTCGATTTCCTCATGTATAAAAGTAAGGAGTTTAGGTCATTTCTAAGATTTTTTGCAGCTCTCAATCTATGATCCTATTGTTAAGGATGAGGCACTTCCAAGAAGGTGAAAGACAGTAGCAAAGTTTCTAATATGCCAACATATTCCTAGGAGTCCTTTTGTGGAAGCAAAGTACCAGGAAAAAAAAGGAGGTATTCACTAATGAAAGAATTTCTGCATGATTTGTGATACATTAATGCAATAGAATATTATTGCTTCATACAAAATGATAAAAAGGAGGATTTCAGAGAAACTTGAGAAGATTTGTATGAACAGAGTGAAGTAAAACTAGAAAATGAATACATACAGTGACTAGAATAATATAAACAAAAAGGACACTAAAACAAAGCCAAACGTTGGGGAACTGTCATTACCAATCTTGACTGCTGAGAAGCAATGAGGAAATATATTTCCCTCCTCTCCTTGAAGAGGTGGGGGATCATAGATTTGGAACGTGGCTTATACTATCACACAGTCACTTTCTCAGTGACTTTACTTAACTGTTTCTCTTTGTTATAAAGGAAAGTTCACTCTAGTTAGGTGAAATGACTGGGATATAAAAAAATCGATAAAAATTTTTAAAGGAAAATTGTAATTAGGTGGTAAGGGAGATTTGGAAATAGTTTGTAGACATTTTGAAACAGTTTGTGAATGGAACTGTTTGTTCAAATATAAGGATGGCTAATAACCATCTGAGTGTAAATTTTCCACTAGATCTTTTACGGGATTGGTCAGTTCTTTGTCTTAATGATCTGAGTATAGATATAGATCAATTTAACTAGGTGCAATTGTGAACATACTAAGAAGTATCATGTATATCAGTAAAACTCCAATTTATCCAAGATTAGAAAAAATGAATTATATTTTATGAGAAGGTCTGATTAAATTCGACTTCACTGCTCTAGTTCTGGGTTACTCCTTTGCTGTTTGCCTCTCAGGTTTCAATCAGGTCTTGGCTTTTCAGAAAGCAGCACAATTGATGTTTCCCAGTTATCAACTTTAAAGTCCCCATATCAGTCACATGTGAATTAGCTGCTGGGAAACAGGATACTTTGGTCATCTTTAATCTGAATGCCTTTTCTCTGAAGGGCTGCTTTTACATTTTCTCTCACATGACCGCCCTGAAATTCTATTTCCTTTCCTTCAGCAAAACTCTTTATCAGAACCCTCTTATAAAAATCCAAGCCTCTTCATTTATCAGATGAGGAAACTGTGGCCCATAGATGTGAAGTGACTTGCTGAATTGATAACTGATTATGAAATTACAAAATGGGTTCAGGCATGCCTGGTTCTTTGGGTACTTACTCAGATAGAGCATGATGGCAGCAGGAAATGGGGTTGTAATCATATTTGATAAACACAGAAAGTATGGGGGCAAACAGTACAGAAAATACAAAGACAAGTAGCAAAAGGGAAGATGGCATGGGGACCGAGGATGGGTTGTTGAAGGAAGGCAGGCAATGAGAAGAAGAAGATGGGGAGGCAGAGAGGTAGAGAGTATCACTCAATGAACTATGGATTAGAGTTGGGAGCATTGGGCAACCTGGACTGGATGGAGATGGAAGAGGGCTTGGGAATCAGGAATTTAAGGTCTCATTTCCGCCCCCCAATTATTATTATTATTTTTTTTTTAGCATTTTTCATTTAAAGCTTTGAGTTTCAAATTCTATCTTTCCTTCCCTTTCCCTTCTCCCTCTCTGAGATGCTGAGCAAGAGGTCTTATTTTTACCAGATTTTTTTTGGGGGGGAACAGACTAATTCTTATCTGTGCCACCATGGGCTTAGTTCATGAATATATTTAAATCATTTCAAAGTTTCAGTAAAAACTTTAAAGTTTTAAAACTTTAAAACTTTAACATATCCATATCAGTTCAAAATTATCAGAATCATTCAGTAATCTGCTGTCTGGAATTTGACTGGGATTTACATATCATAGGACCAACAGTCTCTGACAGCAAAGTCTAGATGCCTTTTCCTGATTCAGCACATATTATCAGGATATGAATTTTGGTGAATACGTGATACTTGTTGCAAATTATACTCCTTTGATCTTTGGAACAATTCATGTGTGACTCCCAGGTTCCCCTTGCAATCTTACTTCCTGCTTTTGTTCCTTTATACTGGCTGCCCAGAAACTTATTGTACTGATTAGAAAGGAGTGGATGGTCAAGACAAGATACAATTTTAACACACTTGCTTAAGGTAACATGGATAATAAGTTGTAGAACCAGACCTGATACAAACAAAGATTTAAAACAGCTTAATTGATATTTGGCACTTAGCAAATCCTTAATAAATGCGCTTCCATTCTTTCTTATCACTGTACCACACTTTTTACCTTTTACCACAATTACTATGAGTTTTTGGCTACACAAAAGCTTTTTCTGGAAGGGAGTGTCTCGTTTTTTTTAGCTTCAGCAGATAGGCTTTCATAAATTTTAGGATCAGATACAATGAACACACATCTTGATCACAAACCTTTTACTCTTTGACATTGCGGTGGGGGTCTTTTCCTCAAGAGAACACTCCTCATTTGTTCAGGAGCAATGAAGGACAAACATACACATAGCTAGTATTAGTAGCCACATGACAAAAATACTTCAGAATACATTTCTATTTGTGCTTGCCCTGTTGAAAGTGAACAAGACCAAACCCTACGTAAAATTGTGAGTTCTGTGTCTTCACAATTTGCCTTCTGTGTCTTCAGACTGTTGAAGTCTTTGTGTGCTATTGGAACCCATCATGGTTTCCTGAGAAAGAGGAATCTGAAGAAGACTGAAACTGATCAGAGAACAGAAGCCTTCTGCAGAGCACTTGATTTGCCTCAAGTATCTGTCATATGAAAAAGACATTGGGAATTCCTGGGTAGGGGTGCTAATTAAATGTTTAGAGAGATTGCTGCATGGGTGGGGCTGAATAGAGAAAGGTTGAGGTATTTAAGATGAGGGGGCAATAGTTGCTGTTTCATATGAGTAGAGCCTCAAGGCTCCTTGGGAGCTATCCTTGGTGCTGGCCCCAGGCCCTGGTGCCGAAATCCCAATAACTTGCTGCTAAGGCCCTGGCTGCTACTTACTACTTGACACCTGTCCTGTCTATCAACTCTTCCTTCCTTCCTTCCTTCCTTCCTTCCTTCCTTCCTTCCTTCCTTCCTTCCTTCCTTCCTTCCTTCCTTCCTTCCTTCCTTCCTTCCTTCCTCCCTCCCTCCCTTCCTTCCTTCCTTCCTTCCTTCCTTCCTTCCTTCCTTCCTCCCTTCCTTTCTTCCTTCTTTCCTTCTTTCCTTCCTTCCTTCCTTCTTTCTTTTTTCTCTACCTTGGTGAAACATTAATACTCCCTCATTCCTTATCTCTTTATTTCTGTCCCTAATGTCAGTTACTTTTGATTTTTGGTCTCAGTAGTAACACTTTATTAATTAATGGTTATTGACACTATTTCAATGTCTTTTATGTCCATTTCCACCTCTTCATTTCTGCTACTGCCACTCTTATTCATAAACTTATTATCTTTTTATTGGACTATTGCAATAGCTTTTAGGCAGTTTCTTATCCTAAAGGGAGATCAGCTAGCAGTGTGGAGGGCAGATTGAGATAATAATATGTCTAAGAATGGGGTGTGTGTGTGTGTGTGTATGTATATATACATATATACATACACACATATAACTGTATGAAAATCTATCTATGCACACACACATATATGCACGTATGCCTTAGGTTACTTCTTTTTCCTGTGTTATGAGTTATATCCTACAGTGGATATATTCTAGTCATACATACATAAATACACACACATATACAAATATATGAGACTGAATTTATTTTTATATTTTAAAATCTCATATTAACTTCCTTATTAAAATTCTGTGCTTTGGTAAGTGAATAGATTTTCTGTTAATTTCCCCAGTAATTTTCTCCTTCAAATTATTGGAGACATCTAAAGTTATTTTTCTTTCTATGACACATTGGTTGCTTTTTAAGACAGAAACTCCATGGTGTAGTTAGAGAGAGTATTTTACTTTTTCCTTTTATTTTCAGTTTAAAACGTTTGATAATATCAGTAAATGTCAAGGCAAAACCTTTTTGTTTGTCTGTCATTATTAGATTGAAATCATACTTGAATAAGAGCTAATCATCTATATATTTTTCGTCATGGAACCAAAAACCAAACCCCATCCTTTGATATCATCTTTTCTGTCATTTGTTTAGTACACATAGCCTCTTTTCCAGATCTATAACTACAAGTTTTTCACCTGACAAAAAAACAGTTGAGCTTATGTGGAGATGAAATGTGAAGTGTACAGCAAAGAGGATAATCCAGCCACAGGAGTGATCATTTGGGAGCCAAGGCTCAGATCTTGTTTCCAGGGGAGTTCACTGGAACATTTGTCAGCTCCTTAATTTCTCTCTCTCTTTTTTCCCCTGTATTTAGTATTTAGACATATACACATAATATTTGCATATACACAGTAGAAAGGATTCTGTATGTAACTGTGAACTGTCATTTCATATTGCTTACACTAAATAAAAAGGGACGTAATAAATTCTACACCTTACTTTCAAAACTGGCCTTGTATATGCTTTCTTTTGAAAAATTTGCTTCTGTTCTCTTCTGTTCATTATTAGGATTATTATTATTTTTACAATTCCCCTCTCCACCTTTTGGATTTATCTATTCCTATTCCTATTCTAAGTATAGCTAAATCCTTATGGAGAACCATTCTTTTTCCCTTGTGTTTTTTCTTTTATAGTTATTATGAAGTTAGATTTGCAATGACTTTTATACTCATTGGTGTTTTATCTTATTTATTCATCTCTCCATCTTTAGTTCCTCAAATGGGATTTTGTGTCAGGGCCATACTCTGCCCCTGCTATATTTCTGGGAACATGGGGCCCTTTTTCTTCTTGCTCTGGGTCTTTTTGCTCCCTATGTTGAACTCCTGGGGTAAAGCTTCCTGTTTTCCCTTTTTCCTATTCCTATTTCCTTTTTGATGCTTAGAGCATCTTAGAGCACCAGAGGGCTCTTGTTGCTGTGTCAGGACAGTGTTAGGGAACTCTGTAACCCTGAGCCTGAGCTGTCCTGGTCTGAGCGCAAGGACATTTTGAAGGTAGTAGGCAGTTGCTGTTCCTTATGGTTTCCAAGGTTTCCCCCATGGGGCTTTAAGAACATTTGGAAACTTTCTTAAAGGAGCCTTCTGCTCTTGCTGAGGCTATGCATGCCCTGTCTCTGGTCATGCCGAACTTGCTGTGTCTAAGGATTCTTCTTTCCTATTATTTGTGTGCTTCTGATTGACTTTTTATACATTTCTCAAATTGAAGTCACTTAGAAGGCAGCTTGTAGTATAGTGGATAGAGCATCGGTCTTGCAGTCAGGAAGATGAGTTCAAATTCTCTTTCAGGCACTCACCAGATTATGACTCTGAATAAGTCACTTAACCCTTATTTGCCTCAGTTTTCTCAATTGTAAAATGGGATAGGTAGCATACAGATAGAGTGCTAGATCTGGAGCCAGGAAGATTCATCTTTCTGAGTTCAAATCTGGCCTCAGACTCTTACTATCAGAGTGACTCTGGACAAGTCTATTGGCCTTAGTTTCCTTATCTGTAAAATGAGCTGGAGAAGGAAGTGGCAAGCTACTCCACTATCTTTGCCAAGAAAACTCCAGATGGGGTCTTGAAGAATCTGACATGACTGAAAAATGACTGAACAACAGAAATGGGGCTGATAATTCCACCTATCTTGTGGCATTGTTGTGAAAATCAGATGATATTTGTAGAAACACTTAGCATTGTGCCTGGTACATAGCAGGTGCTTTATAGAATGCTCCTTTCCTATCCTCGCCAAAAAAACTAAGGAAAAATGATTTTTCATTTTCACCCTCACTGTAGTTTCTTAATGGATTTTTTGATCTTTATTCATTTTGCTGCAAAATTCTGGGTTTTGCTGAAGCAGAGTATGGAAGAGCTTGGAGGTTTACTTTCCAATCAGGTGGCATTTTTTTCAGGAAGACAGTCAATTTCTTAATCTCAAACCCTCAAATTTTGTGTTTTCCCTATATTGCAAAGTGACACCTACTGGCAGTTGAACTTTGGGCAATCATTCAACCTCTCTGTTCTAGAAATATTTCTAAGACAATTAGTTTCAGAAAATGGCAGGGGATTTCATTTCTTGGAAGTTTCCCACCTTTCCAAAAAAGAAGAAAAGTGCATTTCCTTATCTCTCATCTGGGGCCAAGAATAGTCATCACAATTATACATCTAGCTTCATTTATACTATTTACATAATCATTGTGTATATCACTTTCCTGGTTCTGGTAACCTCACTCTACATCAGTGCAGCATTCTCACAAGTCTAATATTTCTGTGAATTCTCTTGGACAGCTAGGTAGTGCACTGGATAGAGGACCAAGCCCAGGGTAAGTCACTTGACATCTACTTATCTCAGTTCTCCCACTGAAAAATGGGGATAATATTTACCTCCCAAGGTTGTTCTGAGGATAAAATAACCCTGGGATCTGAATCCACATTAAATATAGATGAGCACTGTAGATTAAAGGGATCTTCCCTCCTCGCTAAAAATATATATGTGTTTGATAGGAAATTCTGGAAAACAATGAATTAGCTTAACAGAGTGTTTTAAATCATAGGGGTTTTAAGTGTCACAGAAGATAAGGACTGGGGGCTGGATAGGAGATAGTTCTAGTTAAGCATGGCCTTGTGTTGTCTCTTTAATCATATAAGACTGGGGACTGCTTACTCTTCCGACATAGCTGTTGTGCCTAGATTATGTGACCTTGACCTTATCATTATAGCTTAGCAAAAGTAATATATTTATTCTCCACTGTAAGGAGACAGATAGTTAAAGAAAACTAGTTCAAAGTTGCCCACTGTGATCATTGAACAATTGAATAATTCCACAGGCTGCATTATTGTGGATGTAATATACAAGAGAAGTCAGCAAGTTTTAGTTAAATGCCTACTATGTGACATTGTGCTTTATCAATGAAGCAGAATTGCCAGATTTGGAAACATCTCCACTCCAAATGTTTGGGTGGATGTTTTGTGCCCAACCTGTCGTAGAGTCTTCTGAGCTCATACTGTTCTGATTAGCCACAGTCGGACACACCGTACTTAGTGACGCCATTTTGGTCCTCTTTGAGAATGAAGACCAACAACCACTTAGGTGCCAGGCACTGTGCCAAGGAGAGAGAAAGACAGTCCCTGTTTTCGTATATTGTAACAGGGGGAAAACACATAAGAAAGAGCTGAAAAGGTGGCGGACAGGTCACGGTAGAGAAAATCTGGTGAAGGATCAGGAGCACATCCTGGAGAGGAATGAGACCTGCCTGGTGAAAGGTTTTGACAGGAGCCATTCACTTAAAGGAGTGGCCACAGGGGTATTTATAATGTATTAATTCCAGGGCTAGAATGAACTTCCAGGATTGGAGCATGGTAGAGAACTTTTGGAATTCAGCCTGAAGAACAAGGAAATATGAAATTAGGGAATGAGGTATGTTCATATAGAAATCTTTAGTTATATCCAGCAGAGGGCAGTGGGACATAAAGAAATATTGTCCATGAAAGTCTCTCTCTCTCTCTCTTTCTCTCTCTCTCTCTCCCTGTCTCCTCACTTACTTCAATAGTAAATCATTACACATTGAAAAGAGAAGATACAATGATATCTCTAGTATTGGGGACAGGACCAATGTCTGTGTTTTAGGCTATTTTAATCTCTCTGTTTTATCAAACTTTGATGGTATATAATTACTATGTTGCTGGGTGAGGGGAGTTGAGGGAAGACATTTAACCTGCAGTGATCCAAATCCATTGAAATTCAAATTGTTTTATGAGATAACTACTGGATTCAGGGAATAGATGTCATTATATCAGAAAGGGCTATTGCCACATTTTGGGGAAAAATGCTATTCATATTTGACTCTCTATGGTTCCTATCTTTCTGTCTGTTAGAATCTTAGAATAGGAGATTTGGAAGAGACCCAAGAGATCTTCAAGTCCCAGTTTCTCATTTTACACATCAGGAAAATAAAACCCAGAGAAAGTAAGTGATGCCTCTCACTTTCTAGCCTAGATTTCCTTCTGAATGTGATTGTGTTTGTCCTTCATTGTCAAAGAAGACCATGCCATCAGAGAAATGATGACATGACTTGCACTTGACTTTGTTTTGAGTGAGGGAGGGCTGTGCAGGTCACCAGCCTCACTTCTCCTCCTGAGCCATCTGAATCCAGTGACCAGATATTCATCAGGATGACTGGAGATGACCCAGGATGCACTGGGAGACCTTGGGCCCTTTAGGCCAAGGTCTTTGCAGGCACTCACTTAGGGTGAGGCAATGCCCCTTCATTGAATAGGTCTGTTTAAGAAGTAGCCAGGGCATGGCCCCTTTAATGAGGTCAAGAAAAAGAAATACATCAGGCTGAGTGGGAAACAGCCACAGTTACTATTGATAATCACTCTCAAGCTTGGAGGTTCCAGAGGAGCTCTCAGGCAGGACCCCAATGGAGTCTCAGTTTCAGAGTGCAGTAGGTTTAAGATTTTGGGAGAGGACAGGACAGAGGATAGGAGAGAGGAGAGGAGAGGAGAGGAGAGGAAGGGAAATAGGAAAGGAGCCAGCAAAACCCAAGTCAACTGGGCATCTTTTAGCCATCGAAATTTATCATCTTTTGGGGAGGAGGAGGGAGACAGGAGAGGGAGGTGGGTTACCCAGTCAACTGCATCTACTCACAGGATTGTGTTCATCCTTTGTTGTGGAAGAAGACCGTGCCATCAGAGAAATGATGACATGATTTGCACTTGACTTTGTTTTGAGTGAGGGAGGGTTGTGCAGGTCACTAGCCTCACTTCTCTAGATATGAATCTACTTGTTTCCCTCAAATTTTGAATTCATTTTTATTTAAGTTTTGGGACAGTGCCTGGCACATACATAGTAGATGCTTAATAAACACCGATTGATTGATTTAGTTTTACATAGGGAACTCTAACTCAAAAATTATAGCATTGTAGGGGACTTGAGTCTAATTACCTCATTTTGCAAAGGTTGCAAAGGTACTTTCCAGAGAGGAAAAGAGCAATGAATTAGGAGAGCTAAAACTACAGCCTATTTTCTAAATCTGACATAATACTGTTTATGATGTCTTTTGCTGCTACCTCTTAAATAATCAAACTTGTTAGGTCCTGATACAAAAAAAGAGTTTTGTGTCATTTAGTAAACCCCAGAATTGGGGCCAGAAGATGTCCTCCTCCCTCCAAAAAAAAAAAAATCTATACAATTCATTGGCCTTTAGGTAGGGTAAAAGACGTTCTGGAAAAATATTAAGTATTTGGTGTTTTAGGTGGTTGGTATATAAAGCATTAGCTTAAGATCTCTTGAGAACAATGCAGAGCTGAAGTGGATAGATACAGAGCTTTCAGCAAACATTTGAGATGGTAAATGCACTTTCAAATGAGGTTATTATATTATTCATTTTCCTTAAATGTTTCAGTTTGTTACAAGAGATCTCTCAGAAAGTGAGAATACTCTGTAAACATTTGTAATGTAAATGCAAAATATATCAATAAAACTTAAGAAAAAAATGCACAGTAGGAAGTGTCTAGTGGGGTGCCTCAGGGCTCTGTTCTTGTCTATCTTTAGAGGCAGCTAAGTGGTGCAGAGTTGGAATACTGGGCCTGTAGTCAGGAAGACCTGAGTTCAGATTTGGCCTTAACAACTGCATGATGCTGGACAAATCACTTAACTTCTGGCTGCCTCAATTTTGTCATCTGTAAAATGGGGACAACAGTAGCACCTACTTCCCAGGGTTGTTGTGAAGACCAAATGAGATAAAATTCGCAAAATGCTTACTATAGTGTCTGGCACATTGTAGTTTTAATAAAAACACGTTCCCTTCCTTTCCTTTCTGTGCTGTTTAACATCCTTATCAATAACTTCAATAAAGATATAAAGGGTACTTTATCATATTTTCAGATGACAAAAAGCTAGGAGGAATGGTGTACGCAATGAATGTCAGATGTGGGATCTAAAAAAAAAATCTCCATAGGCTAAGATGATGAATTGAATTTAGTGAATTGGAATTTAATAGAAATAAATCACAAGATCACAGAATCTCAGAGTTGGAAGGCTATCTAGTTCAACCCTAACTTGAATGAGAATTTCCTCTAAAACATTCCCAGCAAAGCGTGGGATAGGATAGCATTTCTTTTAAATAGGTTGGGATGGTTTCCTTTTAAAGAAGCAAAGAGAATGTCCTCAGGATTTGGTTGGACTGGAGACCTATAAAAATCCCAGCTTCCTGGGAGTTGGTATCACTGAGGTTTGGCAGTTCCATTGTCTGCTGGAATGTCTTTCTGACCTAGTATTACTGTTTTGTTGAATATGGAAGAAGAGGACAGTAATATCTAGTTTTAATAATTGTATCCTTTTAATACTTTGTCATGAATAATCATTTCTCCCACCCCCAATGTTTTATGGTTCACAATTATTTCACTGCATTCCAATCTTGAGTGTGAATCTTGCATCAGATTGGCTTGAGTTAGGCCTAACCTAGAATATTTGGAGCTAGTTGGTATTACTAGCTAGCAATGTTTTGTGATAAATTTTGTGGTAGAAGTGGGGAATGATGATGTGGAAAAAAGGGAGTCTTGAGTTGGTACACTGTGGCTGCAGTGCTTTTAGACATATATGGGAAACTCTCTCAATGGGAAGATTCTGTCTTGATTGGTTGGTTCCATCAGTAGCCAACTATATCCAGGCCTAGGCTCCAGCCAAACTTTACTTCATTCCTTGGCCATCTTACCACCTGCCATGTTGCTCTTCAGACCATAAATCAAACCCTGGCATTCAACTTTTCCACTCCTGGAACACTGACCCTGGGATCCTGTTGTCCTAACTGTTGGTTGTCTCATTTGCCAACAGCATCTAGGACTGGACATCCACTCTTCACTTAACTCCGTGTCCTTCTCTTTAGTCTTTTCATTCATGCTTCTTACCACTACCCCCTCCCCAGCCATAATCAAATCAATTCTGACATTACTACTCAGAAAGGGTTTGCCAATCTATTCTCTCATGGAGAACACATCATCTCTGTAATTTTGCAAAACCAAAATAGTGCTCCCTAGCCATCACTTCCCTACATTCCCTACACTCCCCTCCCTCTATCAGAATGTAAACTGTTTGAAAGCAAGTACTGTTTTTGCTTTTGTAGTTTGTATCCTTATCATTTAGCACAGTGTTTGATATACAGGAAGTGCTTAATAATTTCTCATTTATTCATTCATTCTTAAGGAGGTTCCCTTCCCACTTTGAGCCATAGGATAAGTCTGATGGGTGCTTGACAGATTAAAAATATTGTAAAAAATTAGTAATACCTGGCTCTTACAGTTTTAGAAAAGCTAGCTTGCCAGTATAAGTCAAATGTAAATAAATTGTCTTTGAGCATTTAATTAATTGGAAATAGATATGGAAGCACTTTGGGCTTTGAAGGGTCATGCCTTGAAGATGGAGGGGTCAATGCTGATAGGGCAGGCCTGGTAGGTTGCGGGAGGGGAGTAGGGAGGAATTTTCTGATCCAGAGTTTCCACTGAAGAATGGAGAATTGACTCCTGTTGAGATTAGGGCTGAAAAGAAATAGAACGAAAACAAGAATTGGAAACTGTCACTAGTATGAAGAGAGTCTCAGGTTTGCCCTATGATATTCTGCAAAGTGGTTGTTATGAGGGCAGGATTCACCATCCAAGAGCTTAGGAGGTTGAAAGAATTGCAGGAGTCCTAGATGTGGGGTCAGAAGATGTTGGTTCAAATCTCACCTCTGATACTTCCTATCCATGTGACCTTGAACAAGTCATTTCATCTCTCTGAACCACAGTTTCCTCATTTGTAAAATGAGAAGTTGAACAAGGTGGTCTCTAAGGTCTTTTCCAGTTCTAAATCTATGAGTATAATTATAATGATGATGATAGCTAGCATTCAAGCAATTTATAAGTACTATCAATTCTCACAAGAGTGTTGGGAAGTAGGTCATTTTTACAAATGAGGAAACTGAGTCAGACAGAGGTTAACTGACTTGCCCAGGGTCATACCATTAGTAAATGTCTGAAGCCAGATTTGTACTCAGTTCTTTCTGTTTTCAGGTCCAAAATTCTTGATATTATGCTACCTAACTGCCTAGTCTGTGAATCTGTTTAAATAGCAGTCTAGTGACACATTAAAGCAATTGATAGTGAGGGTGTGGTCTAATGGAAGCAACTTGGAGATTGTCCTGATTGCATAGTTCCACTGGCTTGGGAAGTTCACAAAATATTTGCTTTGGCAAAGCCAGTTAGATCTGTTAGAGGCTCCAGAGAGGGGTTGTTTCTTTTTTCTTTCAGAAGACAAAGATGGGAAGTTCTGCATATCTGGGCCTATAAAGATGAATTCTCTGTGTAGCTAATTGTCAGTAAAAATCAAGAAGGGAAGAGATAAAAATCCTAAAAGAAACAGATTTGGTGAATTTTCCCCAAACCTTACTACCTACGACCAGCCTGTGTCAGGAGCAATTAGATCCTGTGTTCTGGCTGAAACCAAACCTGAATGACCTTAGACCATTCCCAGGTCACACATCCATATGGGTGAGCAGATCAACTCATGACTTTGAGTGAGAGATAGGGAGAGTGCATTCTCACTCATTTACTCGTTATCCAGTAAAATATGGGTGTTCACATAAACGGGTACTCTGAGGATGATGGGAAGAGGTATTGCTGGGAAGTGGCGTATGATATCCTCTCCCATTAAGAACTTTGTTTGTAGCTCTGACTGTAGGATCATAAAGAAAATGATTAATTGTTAATCTATGAGAACATTGATAAAGCACAATATCTGGGATTGGGATAGTAAAGATCAAATTTAGGACCTCCTTCAAAGCATCTATTCTACCCCAAGTCTTTGAACTAGAATTCAGATATTCTTGGAAAGAATCTTCTTATGGAAAAATTTACTTGACTCTTGGACCATTATAACTATTGGACCAAAAGGGCACTATAGGTCATAATGACTTGGAAATGGAAAGAGTGTTAAAAATATAAGGCTGAGTGAGAAAGGGGTTACCAGTGTCACCAATGACTCTCTATATCTGTGTCCTATAAAACAGATGACCCCAGATCATATCAACCTGTACCCAGAGCCGCTTCTCAGGTAATGTATGATAGTCCCCCAAACAAGATAGGGAGAGTGCAGGAGGCTTCCATTGTTAAATAGAAATGGAATATATAAGATCATGCTTTCCTAGGCTCCTTTCACAAATAGTTTATGATTTTGCCGGAGGCTGAGACCCTCAGTGGCAGCCCCAATGTTTTGCATCCTTCCCTAACTCAATTTACCCATACCTATGAAGTCTTGGGTCTTAAGGAATGCCATTTTGCCTGGTTCACAATGGCTGTGCCCACTCTGATAGAAGCATGTGCAAATGGACTTTGGCATCTATTAATCAGATAATCAGGATTTTTTTCCCTGGGAGATCAATAAGCCTTAAATTATCTCTAAGCATCCCATCTATGCATCCCTTGAGGTAGAGGTCTTCTTAGGAGACTGAGGTGTGAGGCACTTGATTGACTTATAAAAGAGTCTTGAGGGACATGGTGGATAAGATCTAAATCTATATTGATTCCCAGAGGGGGAGGTGCGGGGTGAAGGGATCACGGTAGAGAGCTTGGGGAAAATAGAGCTAGATGATCAAAGATTCTCCCCTTTGAGGTTAGGACTAATAGAATATTTTTCTGTGGCCTCTTACTGCATACAACTGTTTGTGACACATGTTAGTGTTCCTCAGAGATAACACATTCCCTTTGCTAAATTGAATAGTTAGGTCATGTGGCCAATAATATAGAGGACTGGATATTTTCTCCAATCCTTATGGTCTCTCAGACCTCTCTAAAATAGGAATTATGCATTAGAAATGAAGCAATTTCAGCTGTTTCCATGGTCTAAGACACCAACAACTCCTACAAGGTAACAGTGCAATGAACTAATAGCAGAGAAGGTCAATCCTTACCCCATGTTGCTCACTTAGTGTACCATTCTCCACTCGACCCTTGGGTTTGCAACAGAACTCAACTCTACACCTCTCTTCTCACCCCCCAAAGCCATGAAAATCTAAAAGGATGAAGCTTGCTTGGGGTGGTAGTATTGGTTGCATGGTAGTATTGTGTTCCACAACAAACCTCTGTTAGAAAGTCAAGGAACAGATGGAATAGGGACAAAACATATAAATGTGACTTTGTGGAACTCTACTAAGCCTGAGGGAAAGAGTCCATCAAACAGTAAGGGCAAGTCCTGTCTCTCCCCATACCTCCACCCCCACCCATAAAGTAATTAGGGGAAGATAAAGAAATTAGTGAATTGTCTAGCATGGGAAGAGGTTGAGACAATTTTGAGGTTTAGTTCCCAGGGAAATGCCATTTAAAGGAGAAGGAGTATGAAAGTGAACAATAGGAGACTATAAGGAAAAAAAGACCAATGTAAATTACCAAAGTTTTCTGAATGAAGAAAATTCAATTAAAGACCTTGAGTACAGGCAGATAAGCCAGCAGGGAAGATATTAATGACAGAAGGGAATGTATCATCTATATCAAGTAAAAATGTCAGCATACCTGTGAATAAAGATTGAAAGACAAAGGTATGGTGCTGGTAGACTGTCCATGTTTCACAGGCATACAACAACAAGGTCAGCAGAACAGCTCTGTAGACGTTCAGTTTGGTAGTCAATCTACTATCTGGTCACTGGATATAGATGGCTCCAGAGGAGCAGTGAGGCTGGTGACCTTGCACAGTCCTCTCTCACTCAAAACAAAGTCAAAGGCAAATCATGTCATCATTTCTCTGATGGCATGGTCTTCTTCTGTCATGAAGGACAAACACAACCCAACAACAGCAATCGAATACCTCTTCTTTCTTGTACTTTCCTCTGGAGCCTCCCAAACACTGAGTTAGCTCTGGCAATGTATGGGCCAACTTCATCATCTGTGTGTACATGCGTGGAAAGTATATTGCCAAGGTAATGAACTTATCCTCCGCATTCAGAACTTCTCCATTTGTTGTAATCAATGGTTCCACGTATGGATGGTGTGGTGCTGGCTGATGGAGTATCTGTGTTTTCTTGGTGTTAATTGCTAGACCAAAATTAGCACAAACAGTAGAGAATCAATCCATACTTTCTTACATCTCAGCTTCAGAGGTTACCTTAGGTGCATAATCATTTGTGAACAAAATATCATGCATCAACACTCCCTCTACTTTAGTCTTGGCTTGTAACCTTTTCAAGTTGAAGGGTTTACCATCAGTGTGAAAACGGACCTTGATGCCGTGTTTGTTCTCATCGAAGACATTTGAACAACATGGCTGAAAACATCATGCTAAAAAGCTGGGGAACAAGCATACAGCCTTGTTCACTCCACTGCTGACTAGGAAAGCACAAAGAGTCTAATCTATGGTGAATTCTGTCCAATTGTGTTCCTTTCCACCAGGTCTGAGCAGAGGGGGACTCCCTTTTGTCTAGATGGCCCTGGGCAGGTGTAGCAGTGTAAGAGGTATAAGAGATAAGTCTCTTTGTTCAAGACTGAGTAATCAGAATTACATCCTTCAGTCCCTCATTAGTATAAGTCCACCTCTTGTTATAATATTTATTCTTCTCATTAATTGTTAACAATTAGAGTTGAATGCCACCCTCAGAAATCAGGAACACCTTCTCTTCCAAGGGCATATAAGTGTTGAGTGGATTTCATGAGGAGTCTTTGGCTTGCAAGAGTGCCACTGACTCCTTTTATTAATTATCTGCTAGCATGATTAATAAAATTATTAATTATCATAAACTATGTCTCAGACTTTTTATTCATCACAATGGGATGCATAGAGACAACTTAAAAATTATTGGCCTCCAAGAAGAAAAGAAGTAAATCAAAAAACCTGTAAACTCCAAAAGAAGAAATAACACAAGAAAATTGCCTTGAACTATTGAATCCAGAAAACAAAGCACCAGCTGAAAAAAATTCACAGATTATCTCCAGAAAAAAACCTATTTTTCAAACTCTAAGACAAATACTGGTTAAACTGAATAATTCCATTCAGAAATAACACATTCTGAAAGTAACCAGAAGAAATATCTTCAAATATAAAGCAAGGGAAATGTGAATAATAAAACTGTTTTGTACTTCCCAGAAACTGAGGGACAGCACAGAAAAATGTAGTTGGGAAGAGAAAAGAAGCTCCACATACAAGCCCAGGTAACCTACGTACCTGAGCTTAACCATTCATGTTTTCATGGATGGGCAATTAAAAAAAAGCATTAGAATCAGTCCTAGAAAGAACACCATAGACCCATAGCAGAAATGTTATTATTGTTGGTTATTCTTTGGTTTAGAATAGGTGATGACTTGTAGGCAAGTTGGATTTGAGTGAGACAAAGTTGCACTTTTTCTTTCAGAGTCATCAAAGTCCAATGGCAGGAGAAGAGTCTACATGACTGGGGATAGCTTGGGATGCAGTAGATTGACCTTGGTGTCTTGGATGTTTGACCAAGCTTTAAATGCTTCACAGCTCCTGTTTTAGCTATCTTCATGACTGTTGGAAGAAATTGTTCGCATCTCCTCAATCTCAGGGGAAGTCTTCACATGCTTGGGGTATACATTCCCTTAACTCACTAATGGTTTTGAGGTCTGTAGATTACTCTCAACATGTTTAGCCTGTCTGCCAAGATGGTTTTACCAGGGTGTGACCCCTATGCTTGTTGTGGTTTCTTGAAGCCACAGGTGGGAGTTGGTTGAGAGGTGGGCACCAAAGGTAGATGAGCAGCTGTGAACAGAGATTGTCAAGCCCTCACATCGGAAGTGCTAGTTCTCTCTGAATACCCCATCTACCCCAAATAGCAGAAATATAAATATAAGAAATACAAGAAGAGAAATAAGCAGAAATATAAGAAAAGCAAACAAATACAACAGTCAAGGATAATAACAACACATAACAATTGAGAGACCATTAAGAGATTTCTTTCTAAACGAATACAAAGGAGATGAGAGAAAGCAGAAGTCAAATAGAAGTGAATGTGGAGAAACAGTTCTGAAACATGGACTTAACCTTGCAACACTGTCTACAGGAGAATTTTGTGGGGCTAAATTACAGAATAAGAGTGTGTATAAAAGTGGAGAGGGGAAAAAATAAGATAGAAGGGAATATCTGATGTATCCTAATTCCTGTCAGGCTAACAATGAAGGGAAAATAACTCCTCTTATTTTCAGGAAGAAGCGAGCCTACAGGAGAATGACTGAGGAGGCAAAGAGAAGGATTGAAAAAGAGGAAAAGAAATGGGGAGATCTTGTTTCAGTAATGGGAGGGGGGTCCTCCTGATGACTGCTCCCATGAGAGAAGAGAGATTGTTATAAGCAGATGTTGGGGGCTTACAATGGGTATAAACTGCAGTGATTTGGTGTTTAGGGCAGCTACTCATCCTGCCTCAGGAGACTAGGAATCAGTATACCTGGCCAAATGATAGCAAAAAGGGTGAGAAGGCATAGATGCAGAGAGGAGATTTTAAGACAAATGGGGGAAATGACCACGGGGAAGGTAAAAGTTAGTAATGAACTGTACAGTCAGGGACATGGTAAAATTCGTACTATGGGGCAATATCCTTTCTATCAGTTTGCAGGAGTTAGTATTTCCAAGAGTGAGGTACAATGGAAAGTGGGTGCTGGGGACAGTATCACAAGGCAAAAACATAGAAACTGTTTAGAAGAGGTGAGTCAAAACAGCTATCTTAGAAACTTTAATTCCATGAGGAATATGGAGAATAAAGAAGGATTAAATAAGTATAAGGGCCATGAGCCAAAGAATAAAAGTCTAGAATAGACAAAGGGAAAGTAAACAATGAAAAATATGAAGAAAGAAATTATTTTTAGAAAAAGATATAGAAAATGAAATAAAAAACAAATCAACTGAATAATGAGGTTTAAGAGCTTAAAAGAGACTGCGAAGTATATCTATTATCAATCTGAATATGGTGGCCATGATGTTATGTTGTAGGCAGCTGAGAATATGGTGGCCACTTCTGTTGAATGATGCTACTCATGCAATTGGAGCATCAGCTTTTGAAAGATCAATATATTATTATCTCATGTAGTTCTTGACATGCCTCTGATTGGAAAATTAATTGTATTGGTCCTCTTCCCCCACCTCAGTTCAAGAGGTTTACCTTTACTACAATTGGTATTTATTCAGCATATAGCATTGACTTCATACTTAGGGTAGTTAAAGATCATGTAAAATTCAGAAGAAATGTTACATTTCCCAGGGCTAAGTATCTAATCTGAAGTTTGACTTTTTTTTTTTTTTGCTCCTGTATTCCTTGCAAAGCAAAAAAAATTAATATCATGGTGCCCCCTTCCTCCCTCTATCCTTTTTCCTCCCCCTTTCTCCCAAGGGTATGTTCCGAGAATAAACATGACTTGCTCTGCTATCCTGTATGAGAAGTTTTATATTCCTATATTACAGACAGCCCAATGTTATATTGTATGTAAATATTAGGTCGGAGTTTGGAAAAAAGCTGAAGAGGGCTTAAGTCAGATAAGAAACATTAACTATAATCTCACTTTCTACATTAGAAACTAATTTTCAGAGCAGTAATTTGTAGGAGGCAAATAATCAGATTATTTCCTTTATCTCTAAGTGTTTCCCAGATGGAAAAGCACCTATAATAGTATATTATGCAGTATGACTTGGATGCACATCAAAACCATTAGCTTACTTTAAAAGCTCTCATTGGAAAGATGATAACCAGAGTAGAGATCATAGCTACCCTCTGCAGTTGAATTTTAACAAGGTAAATGGAAATAAATGAAAACCAGCAGCATATTGCAGACTTGTCAATCACGTGTTTGATAACTTTGGATCACTCGCACAAACTCAGGCAGTGGCTTCACAGCCATCCAAGGTTGAGCAGGAAGGACATGAAATAAGAAGTCTAAGTCATGAGAGAGGGGGCTGGAAGAGGTAGGGGATAAGGTGAAGATAGCAATAGGGGATTACTTCCCTGTTGGCTCCACTGTAGCCACAGGGGTCTTTCCGCATTATGAGAAGAAATGTTTTAGAATGCAAAGATAGTTGTTTAGACACAGACACTGTCATTAACCTGCTGTCTTGCCCTGCTGAATTTTCTTAGATTTGATAGCACCCATAATCTCTACCTGTTGGGAAGGCTGTGGTTCAGCTCCTTCCCTTCATTTATTATACTGAGTAAGTGTTCCAGCATGATGTGGATAGATACGGTTCACCAATCCCCAGCCAGATGCTAGAGACATTTTATATTGAATGGAAGAAGTGATTGATAAGGGATCAGTCAGTTCGTAGTCATTGAGTCTGTCAATCAGTGAACAAACATTTGTTAAATGCATATGATGTGCCAGGTACCATGTTATGCACTGAAAACAGCCTGGGTTCTGTCACTTATTAGCTGCTCAACTATGTGCAAGTTTTATCACATTTCTAGTCTCAGTTTCGGCATGTATAAACTGAGGATTTTATTACTGTTCTGCTTACTTCTCAGGCTTGTTATTAGGACCAAATAAAGAAAGATCAGTAGAGAGCACTATAAAAACTGATGATGATGATGATAACCTCTATGGAACCTCAGTTTTTTTAATGGAGATCAAATAAGAATATATCTGTAAAACACTTTTAAAGTTGTAAAATGCTATGGAAATACTAGGCTTCATTTTCATTGCTAATTAAGTTAAAAATCATCACTTTGTGTACCTCTGTTTCTTCCACTGTAAAATAGAGATATTACTTACTCTGCTAGCTTCACATATCTGTGGTGAAAATTAAATGAGAAAATGTGTGGAAGCACTTCATAAATTGTGAAGTGCAATTATTGATCAACATATATACATATATTATCATGCATGTATATGTGTGTACCTTGTACACACAAACATATACAGATTTGGACTATATATATGTATCTGTATACACACATATATATGTGCATTTACATATGCCTCTGTATATGCATGTGTAATGCAGTGTGTATACATGTATATGTTCACACACATGCATATGTATACATATACATGTATATGTATACATATGCATCTGCATATATTATTGCCCTTGAGTCAGGAGACCATGAGTTTAAATCTAGCCTCAGACACTTACTAGTTGTGTGACACTGGGCAAGTCACTTTACCCTCTTTGCCTCAGTTTCCTCATCTGTAAAATAAGCTGGAGAAGGAATGGCAAACTGCTCCAGTATCTTTGCCAAGAAAATCCCAAATGGGATCACAAGGAGTCATATGTTATTGAAATGGCTCAGCAACAACATATGCATATATATATATACATATATATGTATGCATGTACATGTGATTTCATTAGTTAAGATATTTCCTTTCAACTTTGAGTTTCTTTCAGAGTCTGGGCTAGTGCTATGAATACAGTAGGTATTAGTTTCTTGGTTGATATCACTACCATTGCCTCAAAGGCATTTTTATACTGCAGAAGGAAGGAGTCTCTCTATGGCTTTTCCTTGACTTTCAAGGTCACAAAAAAAAGAGTTGTAAAAAGATTTATGCTTAAGAACATTTTAACAATAGCATTTTAATAGAAGCTTAATAGTCAATTCCACTCAACTTGGTTTTGTGTTCTTT
Source organism: Bettongia penicillata ogilbyi (assembly GCA_023548195.1). NCBI lineage: Eukaryota > Metazoa > Chordata > Mammalia > Diprotodontia > Potoroidae > Bettongia > Bettongia penicillata. Next base: position 8,249,002 of record JAJHZJ010000055.1, on the reverse strand, counting down.
TCCCCTTTTGGAGAAATGGTCATCCAAGTGGTGCCTTCCAGTTGCTAGTCTTACTATAAAATGCTTCAAGGTGCTACCCTAATTAAAAAAAATGTGCATCCAAAATATTCCCCATTGCCCTAAGGGACCACAGAATGATTCATTGGAAAACACATGATGGCTTGACCAAAGCTCAATTTATGTCTTGATTATATAACAGTTTAACCTTTCAGGACCTCAGTTTCTTCAGCTTTAAAATGAGAGGTTAGAATAAATGATTTCTAAGGTCTTTTTGAGGTACCATATTCTATGATTCTGTACTCTATAATTTAAATATATTAACTCTGTTGGATTTTGCTTCTGGCCTGTATTAAAAAAATGACAGTCATTAAAAGGCTCAAAGAGAAGTGTTATATATTAATCATAATAAGCTTTATGATCTCCAGGTTATAGACTAATTGGCTCCCCTTTGAGTTTTTTTCCCTATGTTTTGCTTTAGTTTTTTCTGTAATCCATCACATCAAAAGTAATGATTTTTTTCTTCATTCCTCATAGCTGAGTAAAATTTTAGTTCCAGCAATGGATTTGCTTCACAGATACACAACCAAATATGCAATCCACACAGTTTAATTTAATTGTGGGATAGTCATCTGCCTGTATCACCAAGAGATGCTCTGGATTTAGTGTCAGGAGACCCCAGTTCTTGTCCCTCTTGTGTAGCTGTGGACAAGAATTTTGCCTCCCTTGTTCTTGTTCTCTTCTCTATAAAATGAGGGAGAGTTTCATAGTGATGGGTGTGAACTCAAATTCATTCTTTCAAAGAGTTTCAAAGTAGTTCTAAAAAATTATAAGCCACCGTTTCTCTCTCATTTTTCATTCTTCCTTGGTTGTCTCTCTCTTTTCATTCTTTATGGGTGAACAGTTCCTTCCTAATTCCCAGGGCAGTGTGGGAAATAATCTGGAATTTTAGGGAAACCTACCTGGCTAGCATTTCTCCATTGTCTGATCCAAGAAAATCTCAGGTAGTTGCTCGAATCTTTTTTGAAACCCCATTTTCTCATCTCACCCTCCTGCTTAAGAATCTTTAGTGATTCCTTATTACCTATAATGATTTCTATACTTACTGCAAGTTCTCTTTCAGAGTATAAACCCTTGGAGGACAGGGATTATCTCTTATTTATCTTTGCATTATCACAGTGCTCTGCACAAAGTAAATGCTCAGTGAATATTTATTTAATTTTGTTACCAACTTCTTTATATCTTGCAACACTCTCTATTGGAGGTTATGTTTTGCTCTGTTCCCCTAGGATCACTCAACCAGGAGGAGGGATGAATATACTTTTGTATAACCTTCTGCAGTTTCAAGATTAATTCTTTCATTCACTCCCTCAATGATCTGACTTCCTTTCTTACTGATCTGTTTTGACCATTCTTCCAACTGTCTCAATGACTTTAGTACCATGTCTATTTGCTTCTTCTACGTTCCATCCTCTAACATCATCTTTGGAGATTTCAACATTCTTATGTCTACTATTAACCTGATCATGCAATTCTCCAACTTCTTCAACTACAATGACTTCTTTTCTTATTCAATCATAGATTGAGAACTAGAAGGAATATTAGATTATGATCTGCTTATTTTATAGGTAAAGAAACTGAAGGGATGAAAAGGTGAAGTGACTTCCCCAGGATCACAAAATAGTAAATGATAGAGCTGAAATTTGAACCCAGGTCTATTGTCTCCAGATCTATCATTCTATTTACTGAGCCACAATATGCTGGCATGATCACACCCTGGACCTCACCATTTCTTGGAATTGCATTCAATCTGCCCCACCAGTTTGCTCTCTGGACTCCTGAAATTGCTGTTTGACCTGCTATTGCACCCTAAGGTCCATCTGGCCTTTCCATCTGCCCTGAGGATAGGTATTTTCTTTAATTTGAATTTGAGTTCCTTGAGAAATTTCAAAATTTTCAATCCCAGTGCTTAGAACAATGTTGGGCATATTGTGCTTAATAAATGCATTTCCATCCTATACTTCCAGGATTCTAGAACTCTGAAATTCTACTCTCCAATCACAAACTTCTATCCTTCCAACTCTCCTATTCCCTTACTCAGACTAAATCTAATTGTTCCATTTATTTTCACTCCTAGCCCTTGACAACACTCTCTGTCACTGTAATTTTTCATTGGCTTCTATTCTAGAATCCCTTGCTCTACCAGTCAAGGGGTTCTGAAATTATCAATCTGTGACTCCTCATCGTTGGGTTACCCACTCCCATATTATCTATAGTCTCCACTTCTGCTTAAGTTACTAAGTCACCAAGTAGTTATTAAACGCTTACCATGTGCCAAGTGTTGTGCTTATAAGCTGTTGGATGTCATTGAAGAAAGTCACAAAATTAAACTAATTTTACTACTAAAGATTTATCCAACCCATAATGACTGTCTATCTCATTATTCACAGTGACTATTCCACTATTCCATAGTGACTATTCTTCTCATTCCTAGCTTTACTTCTTGCATCCCCATTTAAAACAGATGACTTCTGAGGAGATTTAGTCCATCCAAGGAGAGCTCTCTCAGTTCTCTTCCATACATCAGACCTCTTCAACATCATTACCATTTCACCTCTTTTGCTTAAGTGACAGAAGAAAGAAATGCCCCTAATAATCACTGAAGGGAATAAGTAAACTGTGCGAAACACTTTAAAATATTATCTCATTTGGTCTGAGGCCAAGACTGCTTACTTGTACTCATAATCCCATTTCTTCCTCTTTCCTTAGTCCAGAAAGACCTTGCTCCTGCATTTATTTTGCTCACATGTACCTTCAAAAATAGTTTGCAATTAGTTTTTTACCAACAACTTTGGGACAGCTTGGTGTACAGTGGATAGAGCACTAGTGCATGAGTCAGGAGGACCTGAGTTCAAATCTCACCCAGACACCTGACACTTACTAGCTGTGTGACCTTGGGCAAGTCACTTAACCCCAATTGCCTCATCCTGGGTCCTCTCCAGTCCTGCTAATGAATATCTAGTCACTGGATTCAGATGGCTCTGGAGGAGAAGTGAGGCTGGTGACCTGCACAGCCCTCCCTCACTCAAAACAAAGTCAAGTGCGAGCCATGTCATCATTTCTCTGATGGAGTGGTCTTCTTCAGCAATGAAGGACAAACACACACACCAACTACTTAAACCCTGGTCAGGTGTCTGTTTCTAAAAAGTTGTTGATGCATCTATCCTATCCATTTCTTTATATCTATCCTTCATTTCAGTGCTAAATTTCTTGAAAAAGTTTGCATTGGATGTCTCTACTATCTCATTAGCCAACTCACATTTAGACTTTTGTCCACACCACTCTGCTGAAACAGCATTTTCAAAGTTCACCATTGATCTCCTAATCCAATAGCTACTCTCCCATTCTTGCTCTTTTTGACCTCTGTAGCTTTTGACACTGTTGACCAGTTGTCTGCTAGGACAGTCTTTTCTCTTTTTGCTTTAGTGGTACTGTCATCCCCAGGTTCTCCTACTCTCTATTGTTCCTTCTTTCTCTATTTTGCTAACTGCTCATTCTCCTTCTTGCCTCAAAAATAGTTTTTTCCTCAAGGTTTATCCGTGACTCTCATCATTCCATCCTTTGGCAATTTCATTCCTAGGGCTTCAATTACTCCCTCTCTATCTGAGGTTCTTAGCCTTTTTTTGTACCATGGACCTCTTTAGGAGTCTTGTGGCAGTCTATTGACCCTTTCTCAGAGTAACATTTTAAATATATAAAATAAAATGCATATGCTTACAAAGGAATTCAATTATACTGAATTATAGCTATGAAAATATTTTTAAAAATCCAGTGAGTTTATGGACTTTAGATTAGGAACCCGTGATCTGCTCAGATTACATGCAAGTTTTATCAGTGATCCTAACCTCTCTTCTGAGTTCCAGACCTACATCTCCACTTACATTTAAGATAAGTTTCATTAGGATGTCGCAGTGATATTTCAAACTTAACATGACTCTGAACTAGTTCATTGTCTTTCTCCCCAAATCTATTCTTTCTTATAATTCAATTATTTCTGCCTATCACATTCTTACCTTTATTCTTTTTTCCTTATTTGTAAGATTAGACATAAGAGGTGAGAAAAGGAGAAGAGTCGGTCAATTACCACATCCTATCAATTTTACCTCAACAATATCTCTCCCATCCATCTTCTCCTCTCTGTTGCCACTGATGCCACCTGGTACAGGCTCATTGCCACCCATCTGGTCTTTTATAATGGCCTCATTATAAGTTTTGTGTCTCCAATTTCTCTCCCTCCCAATTCACCCTTCACACTACTGACCAAATAGTCTTACATTGCTATTCTGTTCCAAAATCATTTTGCCATCCAAGGAAATTTCAGACTCCTTTGTATATTGTGGAATAACTATGCTTTTTAAATATTATATTATGTCATTCTATGTATACTATACTCTAGCTCATCTGTAATTTTCTGTCCTCTGAACATACATCTATCCTTCGCTTACGTAGTTCTTTTTGCTTAGAGTACTCTCCCACTCTTTCTTTAGTTGCTTCATTCTTATTCAAAATACCATCTCCAGATAGCTTTTCCTATCTTCCCATTTCCCTTCCCAGGTGGTGGTATTGTCTTTTGCCCTCAAAACACTTTTTTTTTTAAATACCTGGCCTGTGGTTTCATCCGTGTGGAACTCCAAGTGAGCAAATCTCTCTTCACTGATGAAGATAAAAACTAGCTCTATAAGCGATAATCCTAGAGTTTCCTGGGGTCATTGGTAGTTTAGGTGGCTTGTCCATGTTCACACAAACAATATATACTAGAAAGGTTAGATAACTCCGGTCTTCTTGACTCAGAGGCAAGCTTTCTACTTACTATACCAAGGCTCCTTCTCAACTCTCTAATTACTTATGCAATATTTATTATAGATATTTGTAGGACTGCCTTAATCCATAGCTAGAGCATAATCTCAATGGAGTCAGGGACTATATCATATCTAAACTGTATGTTCTTCATTATCTAAAAGAGTACTCTATAGACAGTAGATACTCAGCAGCATTTCTTATAGATTTTTGCAAGGGTGTTAGACTGTAATATCAATGAAGTCAATATCTTCTTTGGTACCTAGTATGGTGCTCTGTAAATAGCTGATATCCTGTAAATGTTTGTTGTTCTTGCAATGGGGTATATTGGAAATTGTACTGGATTTGAGTGCAGAAGAACTGGGTTCAAATCCTGCTTCAGATTCCTTTGCTGTCTTTCAAGACCTTCCATGATGTAGAACAATCCTCCCTTTTCAATATTATCTCATATCTTATCATTCTATACAATCTATACTCCAGTTCAACTGTACTTCTTTCTGTCCTCTGTACTTCTGAATCCTTACCAGGTGGTATTGTCATTTGCCCTCAGACCATGTAAAAACATCTTATTTTGTAACTAATTTTTTTTTATACCAGGTTGGTATAAGTGGGTCACAGTAGTTGTGTGATCAAGGGCAAGTTACTTCATTTCTCCCACTCAAAGTTTCCTGATCTGAAAACTGAGGATAGTTAAACTTGTACTCCTTACCTCAAAGGGTTATTGTGAGGAAAACATTTTATAAACCTTAAAGTGCCACAAGTAAAAATAATTTATTTATTTATTTTACTGTAGTAACTATCCAACAGACCCTCCATTTCAGTAATCTGATCTTTTATTCTCCTTGTTCCCCAGCCTAGTATATGCTCTATTTTAGTTTTGGCTCATACCCTCTCTACTCATCTCTTCTCTTCTAGTACTTATCGATCACCTCTTTAAAGAGTTGACTCTTTAGTAAAAGATGTCAACAAAACCTTCTCTGATTAACCCCAACTAGAAAGCTTCTCTGATTAACCCCAAATGATAATTGATTTCATTACTTAATTTAAAAAAGAATTTTAAAAATATTTTTATGAAAATAAACCCAAATAAAAATAAGTAAGCTTTCTTTGACAGTTAAGTTACATATATATATATATATACATATATACATACACACACACACACACTCTTTAATTATTCATATCCCAATGATGCTAACTATATTCTCTATGTCTATTTCCCTACTTACCATGCTCTTACTGGTGGGAAGCCCTCAGGATCTGAGCAGAGAGATATGTAGAAAAAAGCTGAAAGAAAATGCCGCAGCTTCTTTTGGGATGACTTCTTTAATATCTGTGATAATACCTGAGAGTTGCACTGAAGGGTAAATTTAGCCTTTTTCCATCTTTAACTTACTACTTGTGTAACTTTAACTAAGTCACTTAACCTCCATGAATCTCAGTTTCATCATATGCAAAATGACGGAAATATGGAGTAAATGGCCCCTGAGTTCCTTTCCAGTTTTATACTGATAATTTTATGATCTATGATTCTTGACCAGAAATTCTGTCATCTTGATCACCCTAGAATCTTATAGTAGCTGCAAACAACCGCAGAGGGCTGTAATGGGATAATTTAAAACGGGATGAGCTTTCTCATTCATTAATAGGCTCATGTGACCTGCCTGGGTCACATGGAAGCCTGGGTCACATGGAAGCCTGAGTCACATGAGTTTGAGTCACACGCAGTCTGTAGTGGGAGGAGTTTGCGGAATGAATGAAACAGGAAGAGATGGAGCTAGAGCAGAACTGAGAGGAAGTGAGTCAAGAGAGCAGCCAGAGCTAGGAAGGATGTAGGCAAGCAGGCAGTTGGCTAGAGTGAGTGATTTTGTTTAAGAGAACCTGCTTGTGATTTGTTTAATGGAGCTGGTTTGTGGGAAGCCTAGAAGGGGAAGGGTTGGGGATATTCTCTGCATTGTTATTATGTATAGGCTTTTGTTACTATGATGAATTTGGCTTTCTGGTGTCTGAATAAGTGTTTTGGTTCTGTCTTTCATGTGGAGAATCTGTGCAATTCCATTGGGATATTCATGGCCATGGTAGGCACCATGAATTCACATTGACTCCACAAGGACATATAGTCTAGTCTGTGCCTGAGCTAGAACACTTTGTCAACATCTTTGACAATCTGAACTGAACTGACAAACTGAAATAGTTACACCCAAGAGAATAAGGAAAAGATCAGAGGGTATTGTCAAAGATGCTGCTCTTGCTGATATTGCAATAGGATCATGACTGCTTAGTTCTTTGATGTGTACTGCATCTAAGACCTCAAACAACTTATAACAAAGTCCAATATGCAAGACTTTAGCCAGAAAAATATTCAACACAGGAAAGCACAACACAGTTACAAAGGGAAAGTCATCCAGATAACCAGACTCTTCAGTTATATTGTTCTACTACAAAGTTTATCACTTACAACTTTGTTCTCTTGTTTTCCCTCCTTTCAAAATATTTAGCTCAATAATCACAACAGAATGAATTAGTGTACCACCCAACATAGAGATTCTGGGTCTATTTTCTATTATCTTCTCCCAGCAGATAGCCTCAAAGTGTGAGATAGGAATGGTGACCTTCTTCTGGGAATTTGCAGTAGCTACTGCTTTCTTGAGCCACAGATCAGTTTCCTTTGCCTTCCTGATCATGAAAGCTGCTTTAGTTTCACTAAATTTAATTTAATTGCATATAATCAGTCTAACTTTCCAATTTCTTTTTAAATTTGCTTCAACTGAATTTAGGTAATGTAGATGCTTGTGGAGGGAGGAGCTATAGTCTATTTTTTTTATGGAGGGGGGAAGGCAAGGCAATTGGGGTTAAGTGACTTGCCTAAGGTCATGCAGCTAGTAAGCGTGTCAAGTGTCTGAGGCTAGATTTGAACTCAGATCCTTCTGACTCCAGGGCTGGTGCTCTACTCACTGTGCCACTTAGCTGCCCCAGTCTCAGCTGATTTTCAAACCAAGGCTATTAAGGTGAAAATTTGTATAAAGCTAGTTGAAATTCTGAGTCAGACCAGATATTTCACTTGCAGTGAGTTTGGGTGCATTTTTGGTTTTCAAACATAAATTCAGATTAATATAACATTATTATAGCTATGACTAATATTTTCTTTTTTAATGTTTATTTATTTATTTTTAGTTTTCAATATATATTTCCACAAAATTTTGAGTTCCAAATTTCTCCCCATCTCTCCCCTCTCCCCACTCCAGAACACCTTGCATTCTGATTACTCCTTCCCTCAATATGCCCTCCCTTTTATCACACCCCTCCCTTCCCTTATTTCCATCTTCTCTCTTTTCTTGTAGGGCAAGATAGATTTCTATACCCCATTACCTGTATTTCTTATTTCCCAGTTGTATGAAAAAACAATTTTCAACATTTGTATCTAATACTTTGAATTCCAACTTTTCTCCCTTCCTCCCTCCCCATGCATCTCCCACTGAGAAGGCAAGCAATTCAATATAGGCTACATGTGTGTGGTTTTGCAAAAAACTTCCATAATTGCCATGTTGTGTAAGACTAATTATATTTCCCTCCATCCTATCCTGCCCCCCATTTATTCTATTCTCTCTTTCGAACTTGTGCCTCCCCCAAAGTGTTTACTTCTAATTACTCCCTCCTCCCATTTTCCCTACTTTCCTGCTATGTAAGATAGATTTTCACACCAAATTGAGTGAGTATGTTAATCTTATTCTCTCCTTAAGCCAAATGTGATGAGAGTAAGCTTCACTTTTTCCCTCTCACTTCCTCCCTTTTCTCCTCCATTGAAAAAGTTTTTTTTTGTCTCATAATTATGAGTGACAATTTGCCCCATTCCATTTCTACCTTTCTCCTCTCAATATATTTTTCTCTCATTCCTTAATTTTATTTTTTTAGATATCATCCTTTCTTATTCAACTCACCCTGTGCTGTGTGTGTGTGTGTGTGTGTGTGTGTGTGTGTGTGTGCGTTTGTAATTCCTTCAACTACCCAAATACTGAGAAAAGTCTCAAGAGTTACACATATTATCTTTCCATGTCGGAATGCAAACAGTTCAACTATAGAAAGTCAAATATGATTTGTCTTTCCTGTTTGCCTTTTCAAGCTTTTCTTGATTCTTATGTTTGAAAGTCAAATTTTCTTATTCAGTTCTAGTCTTTTCTTTAAGAATATTTGAAAGTCCTCTCTATCACTGAATGGCCATTTCCCCCCCGTGAAGTATTATACTCATTTTCACTGGGTAAGTGATTCTTGGTTTTAATCCCAGTTCCTTTGAATTCTGGAATATCGTATTGCAAGTCCTTTGATCCCTTAATGTGGAAGCTGCTAGATCTTGTGTTATCCTGATTGTATTTCCACAATACTTTAATTGTTTCTTTCTGACTGTTTGCAATACTTTCTCCTTGACCTGGGAACTCTGCAATTTGGGTCCAGTATACCTAGGAGTTTCTCTTTTCAGATCTCTTTGAGGGGGTGATCTGTGGATTCTTTCAATATATGTTTTGTCCTTTGGTTCTAGATTATCAAGGAAATTTTCCTTGATAATTTCATGAAAGATGATGTCTAAGCTCCTTTTTTTATCATGACTTTCAGGTAGTCCCATAATTTTTAAATTTTCTCTCCTGAATCTATTTTCCAGGTCAGTTGTTTTTTCATTGAGATATTTCATATTATTTTCCATTTTTTTATTCTTTTGGTTTTGTTTTGTAATTTCTTGGTTTCTCATAAAGTTATTACCTTCCATCTGTTCCATTCTAATTTTTAAAGAGCTATGTTCTTCAGTGAGCTTTTAAGTCTCCTTTTCTAATTCTGCCTTTTAAAACATTCTTCTCCTTGTTGGCTTTTTGAGCCTTTTTTCCCAGTTGAGTTAGTCTATTTTTAAAGGTATTATTTTCTTTAGCATTTTCTTTTGGGTTTCCTGTAGCAAACTCTTGACTTGCTTTTCATGATTTTCTTGCATCGCTCTCGTTTCTCTTCCCAGGTTTTTCCTCCACCTCTCTTACTTGATTTTCAAAATCCTTTTTGAGCTCTTCCATGGTGTGAGACCATTCCATATTTATTTTGGAGGCCTCTGATGGTAAGCATTTTTCTTCCTCATCTGAAAGGATGGAATAAAATACCTGTTCACCAGGAAAATAACCTTCTATAATCTTATTTTTTTTTTTAACCTTTCTTGGACATTTTCCCAGCCAGTTACTTGACTTTTGAGTTTTTTGTCAAGAGGGAGGCATACTCTGGGGACCTGTAGCTTCTCATTTCCTCCAAGGTGGTACAAGCAAGGCAGAGGAGTTTACTCCTCTCCTGGCCTGGGCTGTGGTATGGGAACTACCAAAGCTTTTCTGCCTAGGATCGCCAAGTAGAATTCCCTTTCCAGAGCCTTCATCAGCTCCACCACACCAGCCAGTAGTCTTTCTCACCCCTGGACTGTCACCCAGGACTGAGACCCAGATCAATCACTCAATTCCTCCAGGGGCTTTAGGTTGAGGGCTCCAAAAATGGATGTTGCTACTGCTACTGCCACTGCCTCCACCACTGTCTGGTGCTGGGACTAGGTGAGGACCCTGTTCCCTTCTAACTCAGGAGAAAAACTTTTTCACTGACCTTTGAAGTGACTTTGGCATTTGTGGGTAGAGGGATCTGAGAACCACTTCCGCTGTTGAGGATTCCACCCTAGAGTCCTGTTCTGGTCCTGTCCCTGCTGCACTGCACAATCAAGATTGGCCTGGGCTCCATGGGCTGTGCTCCGCTCCATATTCCATGTGATAGATCTTTCCTGTTGGCCTTCCAGGCTACCTTGGGCTGGAAATCTCTTTCATTCTGTTGTTTTGTGGCTTCTGTTGCTCTATAATTTGTTTAGAGTCATTTTTTACAGTTTTTTTATAGGCTGTGTGGAAAGAGCTAGATTATGTGCATCTTTCTACTCTGTCATCTTGACTCTGCTGACTAATATTTTCTTCAATCCCAAATAGTATTGAAGCATTCTGTACCACCACCCCCCCTCAAGTATATTCAGAGACTATAAATTTCTTTTTTTAAAAAACTATTTTTAGTTCTCATCATTCACTTTTATAAGATTTGGAGTTCTAAATTTCCCCCCATCCCCAAACAGTGTGCAATCTGATATAGTCTATATATGAACAATCGTGTTAAATATGTTTTCACATTAGTCATATTGTGAAAGAGGAATCAGAGCAGAAGGAAAAAACCATGAGAAAGAAAAAAACAATGACAAAAAGAGAAAATAGTATGCTTCAATCAGTATTCAGATTCCATAGTCCTTTCTCTGGACTTGGATTGAATTTTCCACCATGAATCTTTTGGAATGAGACTATGAATTTCTGAACAAAGGAGTAGCAAATGCAAGTAAATTTAGACAAAAATATGAAAAGAAAACCCCTTTTTAAAATTAAAAAATCTATCATTATTAAGGATTCTGCTTTCTCCTAACCTTTTCACTCCTTAAACTCTATACTCAATAATTAACCTTGAAAACCAAAGAGTTAACACAAACAAAATCAATCACCTTGTCAGACCTAACACATTTTTTTTGTGATAGCAGTCATATAATAAGAGTAGCTGCTGTCAGTTAAATGAACAAATACATCACCACCTCCATGTTAAAACTGGCAAAGTTGACTAACTTGCAAATTATTGATTGACATTAAACCAATTCACATGGTGCGACCAGGGTCCATATACGGTAGTGGGATCAGTTTACAAATTCAGATCCTTTCTGCCGTTGTAGCTCCTTATAAATAAAAATGTAACGTTAAGTAATGGGATATATATATGTATATATATATACATATATGTATGTATGTGTGTGTATGTGTAAATATATGTATACACACATACACACATACACACACACATGTATTGATGACTTTGACTCATCCAAAAAGGGGAAAAAAGAAGGAAATGCATCTAAGCAGTTCTTTCCCATAGACAAAGAGGAAAACTATAGATATTGCTGAGATTTGTAAGAGAAAACATGTATGCAGTCAAATTGGGCTTATCATCCCCCTGCCAGGTAAAATACTGATCATCCATTAAAAAAATAAGTAAGTTAATCTTTGAGGAAGGAAAATTTGCATTTCTATCATGCAAAATTACATCTATGGTAAGATATTTTGTTGCTAAAGTAACTAAATGCATTTTCCTCCCCAAAAAACAGTTTTAAAATGATAACTTCAATGCTTGCCTCTTGAACAGAATGAAGCAAAAAAAAAAATCCTTCTCTCACTCAGGATAATAAGTTTTTAGAAGTAATTGTTCTTCACAGAGATAAAAAGCCCAACTCTTAACTGCCTGATTTTTTAGATAATATTGAAAGCAATGCAATTACTGTTATGGTAATGGATATGGTTTTTACCTGATAATAATCAGGGGTCAAGAGTTCAAAACCCACAACAGAGCATCCTTTGCACCTTTAAAGGCAAGAAAGAGACTGAAAGCTTCAATCTTCTATTTCTTATCATTTTTTTCTTCACCCTGACTGTAAAAGGGAGTTTTGGGGAAAGATGGGTCCACAGAACCCTCCATAGATCACCTTTCCCCCTGATCCCTTCTTCTTTCATCAGCTCTTACAGCCTCTGAATGAGTTTTCCTCTGAATCACTCTGAATTATCTTGGCACATGGGAGACTCCTATAATATAGATAAATAAAATTCACAGATAATCTAAGACCTTAACTTCAGCTATTTTTGCTATCTTTTTTTTAAATATACATTCATGATGATCAAAATGCATTTTGAGAGTGGTGCCTGCTAAACCTGGAGAATTTCAGGGTCTGCTAAGGGCAGTCTCCTATCTGCCACCAACTGGAATGTGTAGCATATTCTCTATGTTGTATTGTTAAACCAAAGCAAACATATAGCTGACTGATGTCCAATGGTGATCAGTTTGACAGGTTCTAAAATTTTTTTTGTGGGGGAAGGAGGATGTCCTAACATAGCCTCTGGAGGATGCAAGCCATCTTTAAAAAAAATAAAACAAAATTATATCATAAATCAAAAATTATAAATCAAAATCAATTAAATAATCAAATCATTCCATTAGAAATGTTAACTCAATCACACCTTACTAATTGGCCCATCATCCTCATAAACAGTTTGTTTTCAAATAATTCCATATGCCAGCAAACACTGAAGTGTGTCTCCAATTCTGTCTAATATCCCTGGGGAATGGGAATGAAAGGAAGATATGGGAAGTCTGGGTTTGTGGAAAACCTACCATCTGGGAAGCTTTGTATACAAATTTCCAAGTCAGAGAAGAAAATATCAGAGATATAGGAAAAACAAATCATTCATATGTTTTGAATCTAAGTGGGTTCTCATCTCTGTTTAGGCTAAAGCAGAAGGTGGGTTCAGTAGTATGGAACAAAGAAACCTTAAAGGTAAATAAACCAGGATAGGAAAAGCTGGAGAAACCAATGAGATAATTTGTTTTGCTTTGAGGTCTTGATATGGGGCCATGTTTACATGGATCGGTGTGCTGGTCATCCTATTTACCTCAACCCCTCATCCCCAACTCTATTTCAGGGAAAACAGCTGTTTGCTACCTTGCACCTTGGACTGAAGGGACCCAATATATTTCTCAACCTTACATATACTTTCTTACTTGTCTAAGCAATAGTGTCTTTGTCTAAGGATAGTGTAGCAAACTGTATAGATGTTCATCTATGAGGTAAAGATACTTTGAACTGGTCATATATTACATAATAACCATCTAGGTGACACAATGGATAGAGTATTAGACTTGGAGGCAGGAAAACTTGAATTTGAATCCTGCCTCAGACACTGTAACTTGCCATGTGACCCTGGGCAAGTGAGGTAAACTTTCTGAGACTTAGTTTCCTCATCTGTAAAAAAAAAATTGAGGATGACAATAGCATCTGACTCACAAAGTTATTATGAGAATCAAGTGAGATAAAATTTAAAGTACTTTGTAAAACTTAAAGTTTTATATAAATTATAGCTATCTTATTATTATATATATCATACAATATAAGCAGAGAGTATAGGAGTAATTATGAATTGCTGTTCATATTTTAAGACACCTTATGAATCTCTTGAATTTTAAATATCTTTTTGTGGTGGGGGAAATAAATGGCTGTCCTACACCTGATTTACATTGCATGAAGAGGAACTTTATATTCCCTTTTAGGGAAGATCTAGACATGAGTCAAATCTCAGCTTTAAGTGTTTACCCATAGAATTCGACTCTAGAGTGGGGAAATAACGAGTTAAAAGCAGTTTTTAAAAGTCTAACTCTTTACTTTAAAGCACAGGCTCCCTTAGATCCAAACCTGGCCCATATGAGTTTAGAGTGTGTGAGGGAAGACACTATCCCCAGTCTATCCCCAGTTTAGCAGGTCTTGTTACCAGTTTGGGTAAATGCCCCAACAAACTTTGGGGGCACCTTTCACTTTGCAATGGCTTATGGTAAATGTGTTTAGAGACATAAATTATCTAGTTATTGATATATGCAGGCAATCTCTTCATCTCTGGAAATACATTGGAAAAGCATGATCAAAGGATCAGGAAATATTAGGCTAGGCTGAAAGATGCTGTTTTCAAAATATCGGTGGACAAATCAAGGTCTGCAGTTTTTGTCAAGTATGTGAATCACATAATGTTTGATCAATTATTGACCCCAAGAAGATAGGAACACTCGTATGACATCTAATTTGCTATGTTTTTTGATTATTTATGTATTGCTTTAAACTAGTATGTCCTTTGATTGGCTTGGTAAAGGTAGATATACCTTAAGGCTGATAGGCTATGTTTTGAATGGAGCAAGGATAAGAGCAACAATCCATAAAATGCAATAAACCTGAGGTGACTGACTCGTAGTTCACCTGTGGGGGGTGCTACCTGTGGAAAGCACATTTAAAGGCAGGGTGCCATTAGAATGTGGGGAATTTTGCATAGCAGGTAGAGGAATCTGTGTTTTACTCTAGCAAGTCACTGGGATTTCTGAGTGGAAGAGTGACATGACCTGATCTATGCATAATAAAGATTCTATTGGCAATCAATCAACATTTATTAAGCGCCTGCTGTGTGCCAGGCACTGTCTTTAGCCCTTAGGATACAAAAAGAGGCAATAGATAGTCCCTGTCCTCAAGGAACTTACAGTCTAATGGGAGAGACAACATGCAAACAAATAGATAGAAAGAAAACTATGCACAGGATAAATAGAAGTAATGAACAAAAGGAGGGCACTAGAATTATTAAGGGTATATGAAGTATGAAAGATGGTGTGAAGTTAGGATATTGCATGTTTGTTTATAATTCCAAGTTTCAGTGTGAAATATTTTTGTGGTTGCTTAGTTGTTTTCAGTTGTGTCTGAATCTTTGTAACTTCTTTTGAGTTTTCTTGGCAAAGATATTGGAGTGGTTTTGCCTTTTGCAGCTCTTTTTACAGATGAGGAAACAGAGTCAAATAGGGTTAAGTGACTTGCCCAAGGTCACATAGCAAGTAAGCGTCTGAGGCCAGATTTGAACTCAGGAAGATAAGTCTTTCTGACTCCAGGGCCAGCACTCTTTCTACTGCATCACTTAACTCCTAACTGTTCCACACAAATACAAAATAAACAAAATCTTCTGTTTGGTATTTGAAGTCCTTCCCAATCTTACCCCTCCTAACTTTCCAGTCTTGTTACACCTTGCTCTCTACTGTGTATGCTCTTTGATTCAGTTTCATAAAACTTGTTGTTTTGTGAACACAATACTCCATCTCCTGGTTTTGGGCCCTTTCTCTGGCTGTCCCCTATACCTGGAACTCTCTCCCTTCTCATCTTTGTCTCCTTATTTTTCCCTTCATTTCTTACTGGACCTCCTGGAAGGAATGAAAGAATCATTTATTAAGCACCTACTATATGTCAGGCACTATGATAAGTACTTTATAAATATTACCTCAGGAACTTCACAGCCATCCTTGGAGGTAGGTGCTATTGTGACCCCCATTTTACAGCTGAGGAAACTGAGGCAGACAGTGGCTAAGCTATTTGCCCAGGGTCTCAAGGCTAGTAAGTGTCTAAGGGCAGATTAGAACTCTCAGGTATTCCTGACTGCAGGTCCAGTGCTCTTTCTGCTGAGCCACTAGCTGCTTCCAATGGTTGTGGAAGCCTCCTCTATTGTGGTACAGTGAAGGACTTGAGTTCAAATCTAGACTCTTCTATCTATTAGTTGTATGACTTTAGACAAGTTGTTTTGGCTCTCTGGGGCTCAATTTCCTTTTAGATGATCTCTTATGATAATAATTCATGTTTATATAGTGCTTTACATATGTTTTCTCATTTAATCCTGACACTCAACTCTATGATTAGCTATTTTTATCCCCATTTTTTAGATAAAGAAACTAGGACTGAAAAAGTTGTGTGTCTTAACCCGGATAGCTAGTAAGACTCTAATGTAGGATTTAAACTCAGGTCACTCTCACTCTAAGTTCAATGTTCTATCTTTCTTCCAAGTTCAATGTTCCACCTAGGTGCCCAAGATCCATGATCTTAGATCTCTCTCTCATATTCCTTTTATCTTTTGGTGTTGACTAAAACCTAAATTTCTCCTGGATGTGCCATATTTTTCCAAATCTCATTGCTCCTTCTCTTGTATCCCTTGAGATAAAAGCCAGGGAGAGGTGTTGACATTTTCCTTTAGTTGCTATGACTCTTAGATATTCCTGTGATGCCAACTTTCAGTAGCCAAATCTGTTCCTTTAAAGCCCACCCTTTCCCTTTCCTTCTCTTCCTACCCCATCCCTTCCCTTCCTACCTCTTCCCTTCCTTTGCCTTCTTTTCCCTTCCTCCCTCCCTCTCTCCCTCTTTTCCTTTCACCCTTCCTTCCTTCTATCCTTCTTTCCTCTTTGTCACTCTCCTTCCCTCCCCCCCTTTCTTCCACACCTATCACACCTTTTGTGATTTCTTTTCTCCTTCCAGGTGATCTCCTTTTTGATGCTCATTTTAACCTGACCCTGAAACGAATTAGCTCATTTGTCATCAAACATGACTAAATAGAGAGAAAACACACACTCAAAGAACCATACCACTATAATACTTTAATGTCTTTTTTATCTCATAGATAGATAGTTTTTTCTGATGTTGTTTATCACAAATGATCCAAGCCTTTTGTATGTGTGATGCTTACCCATTTCCTTCTGCAAGTTCTCCATAGTGAGTATACTCAGCTTGCTAGAGGCCTTCCTTTAGATCTGGTGAAGATGTGTGGGGAAAAATCATGGAGACCTAAATTATCCATCCTCTCACTTTCTATGTGTCTGAACCACTTCCTCTGGTGCTCAAATATCTCTGATGATTTACTTTATGCCATTTCTTCTGTGAGATCATTTTCTTTTTTTATCAGCAATATGTTGCATCGTACTCATCATGCATACTCTTGGTCTCCATTTAGGTGACCTAAATTTAATTCTTTGGACAAAGTGGTATTCCATGACCCATAGCTACCTAGTCTCACTGGAAGAGGGTCGATGTTAAAAAAAGGATCTTTTGTTTTAGTGAGAAAGTTGAAGTCATCAAAAGTATTGTATAATTTTCTAAGCACAATTTGACCCATGCATGGCATCCTTTGTTCAAATCTGGGTCCAACTTGTTGCTCATTTGCACTGTGTGTGTCCTATGGATGTTCATGGGATTGTACATCATAATCTGGACAACAGGACATTCTTTATCAATTTGTTTTTTTTCTGTGCAGATATTTAGGCTTGACTCTTCTTGAATTATTATAGATTTCATTTAACAGGTACTAAAATCTCCTAGGGCTGGATCTCAATGCTATCCACAAACAAGAATATATTGGAAGACTCAACAGTGAGGTATAGTGGGAAGAGTACTAGATTGGAAATCAGAGACCTTGGATTCAAATCTTGACTCTTCCATTTACTATCTATGTAACTGGGTAAATCACTGGGTCTTAATCATATCATCAGTGAGAGGAATGAGCAGGCATTCAGATCACTCATAAGAGGCACCTAAGGGAACATGTGTGACTTGCACACATATGTAGAGGGGTAAATCACCTCTGATGCTATAAAACCACTGAAGTCTTCTGGTAATATGTTCTTAATGGGTCTGCTCTCAGTCTTGGTATAGCATCTCTCTGAATGAGGTGCTCTTCTGATGCCAAGGTGATGAGTGTGCACAAAATTTCTGTTCATTTCATGAAGATGCTCTGTGGCATCTACTTTGGGTATGTTGCCCTATTGATCTCTGCTGGGCAAATAATCTCAGGTAAATGTTTCTCTCTGCTTCTATACTCTAGGCTCATCATTTCTTCAGGGTGTTTTTCCTAGAAACATTAAATGTTCAAATTGGAAAGAACATTACAGATCACCTTGTCTGGTCTCAACTACAAATGAGGTAATTGAGACTCACAGCAATTAAGAGACTTGACCAAGGTCATACATCTAATGTTAAATTGATTAAAGTTTCTATTGATGTCAAACTAATGCTGGCTTAGTCACATTAATGCTTCTTGACTAATCAAAACAAATGATCGACAATCACTTGATAATTTATTGACAATTGACAATTTATTTGAATTTGTCTTTGTATTGGAATAGAAAGCATAGACTTGGATTCGGATTCAGTTGATCTGGGTTAGAATCCCAACTCTTTCACCTGTGACTCTTATGACCTTTGACTAGTCACTCACACCTTGTAAGTTTCATGTTCTTCATCAGTAAAATGAGAGGACAAGATGACCTCTAAGCTCCCTCAAAGCTCTATATCTATGATCTTATGAAACTGTGTTCTGTGGGCTTAGAATCAAATACAGTATTTGTTCTAAGCTATGCCTAGAACATTTAATTTTCAAAAACTTAAAGCAAAAGAAAAAGCATGTGTTTTCTTTTGTCTGGGAAATGAAAAAAGAAGAGTGATGAAGATTCCCTAGTTTCCTTTGTATAAGCCACTCCCTCTGCTTCCCATTCTCCCATCTCTGGATGTTATTCTTACCCTCTCAGGTCCCAATTCAGCTCTGCCTGCTCCTTCCATGGAATCCTCATTCTAGCTTTAACAAGTTTTTCTTTCTCTTAGACTTTTTCCTCCAATATTCCTTCCATTTTCCTGCACTCACAGAGACCTGGATTCCCCTAGAAGAATTAAAATCCCTAGTACTGGCTATTCATTCTCTCCTGTCACTTTGTTCAAACCCTCAAATATGGATTTCTTTTAATTCTACACATATGCCACTGACTGGTGCGGATTGAAGCTATTCAAACACGGTGATCAGGTTTTATTTATGTTATCTTTATATTATCTAATTACACTGGGCCCTCACTGCAGCAAGGTAATTCTTCTACTGTTCCTTAATTCACATGCTCCCAGCAGAAAGAGGATTCTTTCCTCAAATGTCTTACACTTCCCCTCCTGCTACCCTTTTAGCAGAAGATATCAAATCATACTTTACTGGGAAAAGACAGGCAATATTCACTAGGATTTCTCTCTTTTTTTCCTGAAAGTTGTTCGACATCATTTCCCATTATTGCTATCTTTACTCAAGTCTCTGACAGAGAGATGCTCTTTCTCCTGATTGGGTCATTCCCATTTCCTCTAGTGAATTGCTCCCATACTTATGGATAGATGTAGTTAGATTGCACAGTGGACAGAGAGAGGGACTTAGAGACAGCAAGAATTGAGTTCAAACCTTGCCTCAGATGCTTACTGGCTGTGGGATCCTTACTTAACCTCTCAGTCCCTCTGTTACTTATCTACAAAAGAGGGACAATATTAGTATCTATCTCAGAAAGTTGTGAGGGTCACAATGACCCTCTCAATGCCTTAATGAGTAAAATACTTTGAAAACTTTAAAGCCCTATATAAATGTTAGCTTATTATTATTGATGGTTAGATAAAACATTGATTAAAAGTTTACTATGGGTCAGGCACCATGCTAGTGTTGGGCATACAAAAACAAGAAATAAAATGGTCCCTACTCTCAAGGGACTTATAATCTAATGTGGGAAAACAGCACATAAATGGGAGATGGGAATTTGAAGGGGTTAAGGGTATCTGTTGCAGGGTGAAACAGGGGCTGATTAGACAGTAAACTAGGAACGAAATGAGCATTGTGACTGGGACCTCTGATAATATGGCAGTCTCGGGCAAGAGTTCACCAGTCATGGAGCTGTCCTTAGGGTGGAGTCATTATCCATCTTGGAGAAAGGCAGCTAGTGGGGCAAATTATTCAAGTTCCCTTTTCTATTGGGGAGAACTAATGCAGGGAAACAGGAAACCCTGGTTCCACCTCAACTTTACAACATGTCTCCAACCTTTCTTTTAAACCTGACTTTCCTTCACTCTCTCTGATCCAGGCACACTGGTATTCCTGCTGTTCCTCACACACGACATTCTTTGCTCATCCCTGTGTCTCTCAGGCTCCCTCATCACTTTGACCTTTTCAAATACCTCATCTCCTTTAAAACTCAGCTCAGGTACCACTTCCTATATGAGACTTGCCTGATTTTTCCTGTTGCTTGTTCTTCTTTCCTCCTAAATTGTTTTCTATCTCATTGCTTGTTGATTGTTAGATACAGAAACTGTGTGACATCTCCCATTGGCCAATCCTGAAAGCTGCATAGTATATGATGTTGAAAAAGAGCTCAGATGATTCAAATGGAATAATGCACTCTTCTCTCATCAACAACTGAAGCATCGAGATAGTCCTCACTTTTTCTCCTTAACCTTCTTAAGGAAAAAGAATATATAAAGATACTAGTGCAACACTTTTTTTTTTGGAATAAGAGAAATGGGTTTGTACAAAGTTGAAAATGAGCTTGTATTAACTTACTAGATGAATATTAATTTATAGACTACTATATATTCCAATGCAAAATGTGACAAGAATCACACCTATTTTGGGCTCCATCCAAAGACCTTTAATTTTTTTTCAGGTCTTATTTGTAAAGCAGTCTTATGACATGGATCCAGTGAAGACCATTTTAGTGCTATAATACTCAGTAATGTAGATAACCTGATATCCTAGTGTATGACATGGTGACTGGCACATATTAAGCACTTAATAAATTCTCTCTCTCTGTCTTATGCTCTGTATCTCTTTTTTCTTTTCTTATTTATTTAGCTATCTATCTATCTATCTATCTATCTATCTATCTATCTATCTATCTATCTATCTCTCTATTTCTTGAAAACGTACCCAGCAATACTTCATTGATTTCGCATTGTTGATGCAATTAACAGGTTCCACACAAGTGAATTTTCTAGATCATTGAAAGTTAGCCCTCTGAATGCCAAAACCTATTGAGTTTTAAAAACTTTTCATAATTAAAAAACTTTAGTTTTAGAAAATCTTTTAAAATATGTTAAATACTTCCGTTATGGGGCAAATATCTCTTATTTGAGATAATTGCAGCTGAACTAACTCTAACACTATATAGAAATTATAGAACTTAAACAACAACAACAACTTATACTGAAGCATAGGTTCAAATCTCAGACAAGAAAAAAAATCCAAATAAAGATTAAGATTCCAAAAAGGCCTCTTATTGACAAAATTACATCAAAGTGACAGAGAATTTTTACATATTGCAATCTTGTACGTTTTTCATTGGCCATATAAGTTAAAGAAAAAACACATTCTTGTTTCCTTCAATGTCATAAAAGTGGAACTTAAACAGTCATAATCCCATACATCCCTTAAGGAAACAAACTTAATTAAAAGGATACTAGAGGTAAATGAAGTCAGCAGATGAAACAGTTTGCAAAATCCTGCATTTACAAAACTGCGAAGCTTCATTTTAAAGAAGTCACAGTGAGCTAGTTGAGAGGAAGGGAGTTATGTGTCACATGGAATTGGTGTCAGGGGAATTTTTTCCCAAATAATATATTTTGGGGAGGTTGGTTTGTTTGTTTTAAGATACTGTGTGTTCTCTTCTTCCTCTCATTTGGTTTCATATCTCAGGAATGTCAAGCATCTTACCTTAACATTATTCCATGAGTCAAATTTTGGTCAGGTGAGGTTAACATTCACAGAAGACAAGCTTTCAGTTAACCAAAAGTTGCTGAAGGAATGGTCCTGAGCCCAAATAATAAAAGTTAATAAAAGAAAATAAAAATTTCCCATTATACTTCCCTGCTTTCTTAAATAGAAAACATTGAATGAAATTTAAACTTTGCTTGAGGGTCTGGGTTTATTATTCAGAACATCTAAAACAAAGAATTTTTACTTTTTATTATTTTTTGTCTCTTTTGATGGCAAACTATCAGGAATAACTTCTCTTTCTGTTGCCGTACCTTCCTCTAGCAACCCTCTTCCAGTTTGCTGCTTTTAAAATTAGTATAAGGTAGGAAATTGATAGCCAGATTTATTAATAAATATATGTAAAATAGTCATAAATTTCTGAATAAAGGTTGAATGTATAAAATGGGCAGCCTTATTACATGAACTTTGTGAAAGCTGTTTCTAATACTCAGAGTCCTTTTTTTCCTTTCTCAGGTTCTGACTTCTAGATAAGCAAGGGAATGTTTGGGAAAAAAATTATCCCACTAAAAACCTACTCTGGTGCTTCCTTGTGGTATATAGATGACACCAAGTTCTTAAAGACCATTCTAGGAGAGCAAATATTCTAGGAAGTTCTACTTAACTCACAGGAGCAAAAGAACTGTGAGAAGTAGTATGGTATAGTGGATAGAGAGCCAGCCTTAGAGCTAAGAGGACCTGGGCTTGAATTTGACTGAAATTTAGTAGCTTGGTGACCCTAGGTATAAACCTTTAATTAATTTCATAATGCTGTAGGTAGGTGAAGTCAAATTCAAATAGGAAAAGATCCCTGTGGGTACATGTTGATTGAGAAAACTACTTTAACTTTAGACTATGTAGCATGATAAATTTATTAAATTTATTAAACGTTTCCAATTAAATTTTAATCTAGTAGGACTTGGGTGTTTCACTGACCACAAGTTTGATGCCTCTGCTCTATGTGATGTTTTAAGACTGTAAGATACAGGGTAGGCAACCTGTACTG
Source organism: Bettongia penicillata ogilbyi (assembly GCA_023548195.1). Taxonomy (NCBI): domain Eukaryota; kingdom Metazoa; phylum Chordata; class Mammalia; order Diprotodontia; family Potoroidae; genus Bettongia; species Bettongia penicillata. Next base: position 8,226,133 of record JAJHZJ010000055.1, on the reverse strand, counting down.
GTAGAAGGAGTTTCCTCATCTGAGAGTTCCCTGTACCAATGAAATCACAAGTCTTGTCCCTATCCCTATTTAAGGTCAGTAAAGATGTGTTGTTACTAATATTTGTCAGCTTTTCCCTGATGAAGCTTTGTTTTTTTAAATTGTCACCTGTTACATGGGGAGGCTCGCACCCCTCCAGCTTTCCTAATCTTTAGAGATTAGCTTTCCCTAGGAGACAAAGCCATACCTAGGACCTGAGTTCAGGTTCCCTAAAAGCCTCTTGGTGACCTTAAGGCATAGAAAATCTCCACCATGAGCAGTCAGGACCTTTCAGACTTGGTGGATGTCTGAAGGACCTGGGAGTCATAATATTCTACTCTGCTGACCAGATGCTTTTTCCATTATGGAGCCAAGAAGTGGGCAAATAGCAGAACAATTAAGTGCCATTTTGTTCTTGTTGCATACCCTTGCTATATTAGGACAAAGGAAACATTTGCTTGTTACACCTCTGATGAATTTTGAGGGCTTCATTTTATTTATTTATTTATTCATTTATTTATTTATTCATTCATTCATTTATTATTCATTCATTCATTCATTTATTTAACTTTTTACATTCATTTTCACAAAATTTTGGGTTCCAAATTTTCTCCCCTTTTATCCCCTCCCCCCACCCTAATACCCCAAGCAATCTAATTTTCCTTATCTCCAATCTGCCCTCTCTTCTGTCATCCTTCCCTTCTCTTGTCTCCATTTTCTCTTTTCTCCTGTAGGGCCAGATGACTTTCTATTCCTCATTAACTGTATGTCTTCTTTCCTAGTAGCAAGAACAATACTCAACAGTTGTTCCTAAAACTTTGAGTTCCAAATTCTCCCCATCCCTCCCTCCCCACCCATTCCCTTTGGGAAGGCAGGCAATTCAATATAGGCCATATCTGTGTAGTTTTGCAAATGACTTCCCTGATAGTCATGTTGTGTAAGACTAACTGGATTACCATCCCTCCCAACCTGCCCCTCATTGTTTCTCTTCTGTCTTTTGATCCTGTCCCTCCCCAAGTGTTGACTTCAAATTGCTCCCTCCTCCCTTTGCCCTCCCTTCCATCATCGTCCCCCCTTGCTTATCTCCTTCTCCCCCACTTTCCTATACTGTAAGATAGGTTTTCATACCAAAATGAGTGTGCATTTTATTCCTTTCTTTAGTCAGATGTGATGAGGGTAAACTACTTGTCTTTTGTTTGTTTGTTTTTTTTTGTTTTGTTTTTTCCTCAGCTCTCCTCTTTTTCCCTCCACTAAAAAGTCTCCTACTTGCCTCTAAAATGACATATAATTACCCCATTCCATTTCACCCTCTTTTCTCCCACTACATTTCTCTCTCACCATGTGCCTTAATTTCTTTTAAGATATGGTCCCATCCTATTCAATTCAATCTGTGCTCTCTGTCTCTGTATGTGTGTGCATGTGTGTATGTGCGTGCATGTGTGTACATGTGTGTGTATGGACCCACCAACTACCCAGATACTGAAAAGTTTTAAGAGTTACAAATATTGTCTTTCCATGTAGGAATGTAAACAGTTCACTTCTGGTAAGTCCCTTAAGACTTCTCTTTGCTGTTTACTTTTTCATGCTTCTTTTCATTTTTGTGTTTGAAAGTCAAATTTTCTTTTCAGCGCTGGTCTTTTCATCAAGAATGCTTGAAAGTCCTCTGTTTCATTGAAAGACCATATTTTCCCCTGGAGTATTATACTCAGTTTTGCTGGGTAGGTGATTCTTGGTTTGAGTCCTAGTTCCTTTGACTTCTGGAATATCCTATTCCATGCCCTTCGATCCCTTAATGTAGAAGCTGCTAGATCTTGAGTTATCCTGATTTTATTTCCACAATACTAGAATTGTTTCTTTCTAGCTGCTTGCAAGATTTTCTCCTTGAGCTGGGAGTTCTGGAATTTGGCCACAATGTTCCTAGGAGTTTCTTTTTTTGGATCTCTTTCAGGTGGTGATCGATGGATTCTTTCAATACTTATTTTGCCCTCTAGTTGTAGAATGTCAGGGCAGTTTTCCTTGATAATTTCATGGAAGATGATATCTAGGCTCTTTTTTTGATCATGACTTTCAGGTAGTCCCACAATTTTTAAATTGTCTCTCCTGGATCTATTTTCCAGGTCAGTTGTTTTTCCCATGAGATAGTTCACATTCTCTTCCATTTTTTCATTCTTTTGGTTTTGTTTGGTGATTTCTTGGTTTCTTGTAAAGTCATTAGACTCCATCTGTTCCATTCTAATTTTGAGAGAACTATTATCTTCAGTGAGCTTTTGAACCTCTTTTTCCATTTGACTGATTCTGCTTTTGAAAGCATTCTTCTCCTCATTGGCTTTTTGAACCTCTTTTGCCAATTGAGTGAGCCTATTTTTCAAGGTGTTATTTTCTTCAGCATTTTTTTGGGTCTCCTTTACCAAGGTATTGACCTGTTTTTCATACTTTTCTTGCATCTCTCTCATTTCTCTTCCTAGTTTTTCCTCCACCTGTCTAACTTGCTTTTCAAAATCCTTTTTGAGCTCTTCCAAGGCCTGAGCCCACCTGACATCCCCCTGGGATGTCTGGGGTACTGAGGCCCCGCCCTCCACGTCTTTCCTTGATGGCAAGAATATGTCCTCGTCGTCAGATCCGAAAGTCGGGATCATTTGCATCTGTTCGAAAAAACTCTCTATACTCTTATTTTTCTTCCCTTTTCTAGGCATTTTCCCAGCCAGTTACTTGACTTCTGAGATTCCTGTCCACCCCTGTCTAGATCCGCCCAGCTAGTGCTTGGGGTCTGAGATTCAAAGGGGCTTTCCGCGGCAAGCGGCTGCTAATCAATGTGAGCTTTAGTTCTGGTGCTGGGGTGGGGGCAGGGCCGCCTCCCAGGCTCAGCTCCCTCAGGGGCTTTATGCAGAGACCTTCAGTAATGGAGTGGGGTGAGGCAGGGCCGTCTCCCAGGCTCAGCTCCCTCAGGGGGTTTGTGCAGAGACTTTCAGTAATGAAGATCCTGCCTGCTGCTGAGGGAGTCCCGGACCACCGCTGTAGCTGCTGCCTCCACTGCCGCCTCTGCCTCTGCCTCCTCCGCTGCCCCCGCCTCTGCTGCCACCGCTTCCTCCCGAAGGGGCCTGAGTCACGGAGACACTCCGCTCCCCCTCTTGTCCAACCCAGCGTCTCTCTCTCTCACTGACCTGTAGCTTCTGTGGGCAGAGGGACTTTCCTAGCTGCCGGAGCTTCCGTCCCTGAAGCCTGCTTGGATCAGCTTCTCTGGGGCTGCGGCCAGGGCAGTGCTGGGGTGGGGTCTGCTTTCCGGGGCATGACGGACCCTGGGAACAGCTCTCCAGGGCTCTCTGGAACGGAAATCTCTTCCACTCCATTTCTGCACACCTTGCAGTGATCCAGAACTTATGGGGATATCTTTTTACATTAATTCTATGGGCTGTGGGTTCGGAGTTCGTAAACGTGCATCTTTCTACTCCGCCATCTTGACTCCGCCCCCCCTTCATTTTGTTTTAACATTGAATTTGAACTAAGAGCATGATAATGTTAGAGCTGTCTCTGACCAAAGCGCTTTCCTCATAATATCCCATCTGCTACAGGACCATGTTGTCCAAAGACCAACATTCATAAGTTTAGAAAAGCTTAATACCAGAAGGTTGTTTATCAATGAAGATCTGAACTCACTGGGAGATGAAGAGGGAGATGCACTGGGTTCCCTCCTTAAATAGAATATCTGAGATATTCTTGTGGAAGTCCATCCTTTACTCCCTCCAATCAGAGAGAGGGAGGGGTCCCAGGGTCAGAGGGCACTGAGGGGTATCAGAGTTGATTCAGTCTTACTGAAAGCAAGTTCCTGGAAACTATGATGAGTCCTATAAGATCAGTTCCAGAAATTTGAAAAAATATTTTTAATAGTATTTTATTTTTCCCAATGATATTTAATGACAGTTTTTAGCATTCATTTTTACAAAATTTTGAGTTCCAAATTTTTCTCCCTCCCTTCCTCTCATTCTAAAATAATAGGTAATTTAAATTATATATGTCCTATCATGTAAAACATATTTCCATATTAGTCACAGCTGTGAAAGAAAAAAACAAACAAAAGGAAAAGCCTGTGAAAAAAATAAAATGAAAATAGTATGCTTTGATGTGCAGTCAGAGGCCATCAGTTCTTTCTCTGGATGTGAATAGCATTTTCCACCAAGAATCCTTTGCACTTTTCTGGCATCATTGTATGGCTGAGAAGAGCTAAAGCATACATAGTGAACCACACAATGTTGCTGTTACTGTGTATGATGTTTTCCTTTGGATCAGTTCGTAAAAGACTTTGGAGGTTTTTCTGAAATTTGCTTGCTCATTTCTTATTGCACAATAGTATTCCATTACATTCACATATCACAGTTTGTTCAGTCATTCCCTAAATGATGGGCACCAGAAAGGTAGACTACTACAATGGTATCAATTTCAAATGGAAATGGGTCCCTGTGGCAGCATCTTGGCTTAGAATACTACAGTTTAACCTAATCTCTCTCACATTGTATTTTTGTTATTTTATTAAACATTTCCAAGTTAGTTTTAAATCTGGTTCAGCCTTCTCTGGAAGTTTTCTACCTCTGGGCTCTACTATGCCCAAGATGAGAGGAAATTGGTATCAGTATAAGGAACAGCCATATTAGTGAACTTGCAAATCATTGGGACATAAGTGTGTTTCAGCATGATAATCCATGATTGTCTCTAGTAATCCACCTTTCCAACAAAGACTGAATCAATTCTGATATTCATTCTTCCTCAGCACCCCCTGGCTTCTGATGGGAGAGAGTGGAGGTAACTGCCCCCAGATTCCTTGTTTAAGGAGCGGCCCCAGTGGAACATGAGGGTGGAGAACCTGCCCCAGAATGGAGACCCTGGTTTAAATTCTTCCTTTGATGAATACTACCTGGATAATCCTGGGCACATGCACTAACTTCTTAGTGTTCTAGACAACTAAGAGAACAAATTGCAGAGAAGGGGCCTGCTTATATAGGTAAAAAGAGCTTTTTATACAAATGAAATCACAAGGCCAGTCCCTCATGTAGAGTGTGTCAAAATAGTCACTAGTTATTTGCTCATCTTTCAATATTACAAATTAGCACCTACAACTGGAACATTGTACAGAATATGCAGAAGATCTAGCCTTTGAAATCCAACAGCTCACAATTTCAAGGACTGACTGCACACCAGAGATGACTTACACAGCTGAAAAACGCTCCTGATGAGTATGATCATGTGGTATCCCAGTCCCTCTAATGAGAATCATGTATATTCTTATTTTGCCGTTAAAAAAACCTTCCCTTGTCACTGACCACCGCTCTCACAGTCCTTTTGACTGTCTTTTTCTCATAGTTTATTTTCACTTCTTTCCTATAGCTCACACTGTTTCTATTTTCTGCCTAGTGTTTAAATTCTGCCTGGTTGCATGACTTCACTTTCCCTTGTGATAAAATCTAACACTCATGCAGAAATGGAAATGGAAAAAGGCAGTTTTTCCCCTATTAATTGCATTAATGTCTAGTCCTAAAAATCCTGTGTTAATTGGCAATATCTCCACGCAGCCTGCTCCCTCACTACGTGTTAGATTCCATCAAGTTGGTGTCTAGGGTATCCTTCTTTGGGAGGGTTCATTTTCTATAACTTAAAAAATGAATTTTTAAGGATTCTGAGAATAGGAAGCCTAATGAAAAGCATGCATACACACATAGGCTACCGAGGACTTAGACTTTTTTTTTTGTTTTCATTGAAGAGGATAAAGAATGTTAGTGATCTTGGCAATATTATTTTTATAATGTCATGGGAAGAAGGGAATAAGCATTTTTTAGCACCTACTATGTGCTAGGCATGGCACTAAGCACTTTCTACAGATATCTCTGATCCTCACAATAGCCCTGTGAGGTAGATGCTATTATTATCTCCATCTTATAGTTGAGGAAACCGAGGCAGACAGAGGCAAGGTGATTTGCCCAGGGTCACACAGCTCATTAAGTGTCAGGTTAGATTTGAACTCGAGTCTTCCTGACTCCAGGCCCAGTGCTCCATTTACCATGCCACCTAGCTGCCTTATTGGGCTTCATAGGATGTATGTTTCTATGTAGGTTATGTGTACATCTTGCTGTCTGCATGAATGTAAAGGACTTGTGTAGTACATATATTATATATATATATATATACGAGTTTTTTATGGTGTATATATGTGCATGCATGTGTGTAAAGAGGACACACACACACACACATATATATATATATATACGTATATAGGGTGTGTATAGCAGGTGTGCAAGGGTTTTCACAGTGTATATGTGCGTGTGTGTATTTATAAAAGGTGTGGCGAACATATATGTACAGAGTTTATGTGGTAGATATATGATATATGCATATATATATGTGTAAAGGGTATATGTAGTATAGGGGTAGCTAGATGGTATGGTGAATAAAGCACCAGTGCAGGAGTCAGGAGGACCTGAGTTCAAATCTCACCTCAGACACTTGATGTTCACTAGCTGTGTGACTTTGGGCAAGTCACTTAACCCCAATTGCCTCATCCTGGATCATTTCCAGTTATCCTGATGAATATCTGGTCACTGGATTCAGGTGGCTCTGGAGGAGAAGTGAAGCTGGTGACCTGCACAGTCATCCCTCACTCAAAACAAAGTCAAATGCAAGTTATGTCATTATTTCTCTGATAACATAGTCTTCTTCCGCAATGAAGGATGAACATACACATATGTAGTATCTGTGTGAGGGTTTTTGCAATTTATACATGTGTATATAAAGAGTGCATAAAGTTATGTGTATGAGGAGTTTATGCAGCATATGTTTATGTGTGTAAACGGTATGTGTAGGATTTTTGTGGTATAAATGTATGTATGCACATATGAGTGTGTAAAGGGGGTGCAGTAGGCATGTAAGGTTTTTATGGTGTGTGTGTGTGTGTGTGTGTGTACAAAAGCAGGGAAGACAGGAAAATGACAATAAACAATTTCATCCCTTGACATTTTAGTGAGCTGCTATAATTATATTAAGTAGAAAAGGGGAGCACAGCCTCGTGTTTACGCTCGATCAATTTGGCATAAAGTGAAAAAGTTAATTCAAGGCACAGATATTTTTACATGTATCAGCAGAAACACTACAGAGCCATTCTGGGTATGTGTCTTTATCAACTAGTTGTCTAGAATGTTATGATCAGCCTTGTTGCCTTGTGTTTAGAAAGAACTAGGGATGTTTTGTTTGAGGAAGAGGAGATGCAGGGAAGGACACGGTAGCTGCTGCCATCATATGGGACAGGTTGACATTTGTTCAGTTTGTCTCTGCAGGTCAGAACTAGGAACGATATAATGGCAGAATTTGCAAAGATATAATTTTTGACTCACTGATGAAACAGAATTTTCCCTAAGTGGAACGGGCAGCCTTGGGAATCAAATCACATCAGTAAGTATTTATTAAGTACCTACTATGTGCCAGGCCCTGCAGATACAAAAAGAAAGGCAAAAGACAGTCTCTGACTTCTAGGAACTTATAGTCTGATTGGGGTGGGGGTGGAGTGACATGCAAACAATAATGTACAAATGATATATTTACATGGATTTATGTATTTATCTCTATCTCTGTATCTCTATCAGCCGATCATCTATCTCTGTCTTTATCTCTATCTCTACCCACAGGATAAATTGGAGATAATCCCAAGAGAAAAGGTATAAGGATTAAGGAGCACTAGAAAATACTTCTTGTGGAAAGAGGGGATTTTTATCTGAGACTCAAAGGAAGCTAGTCTCAGAGAAGGAGGAGACAACAGATTTCTCTTTATGTGAGGTCTTAAGGCAAAGAATGGATGCATACTTGGTTATACTGGTAAAAGGACTATTTTTTGGATTAGATGGAGATCTTCCAGCTCTGAGAGTCATGAAGACTGTGGCATATACTGTGGTATAGATATCAAACTTTCTGCTAGAGGTGGGAAAGTCTGTTAGAAGGCTGAGCAAATAAGAGGAGAGAAAAACAGTCATTCTTTAGAGAGAAAATGCAAGGTTCTTCTTCTGAGATATCCCCTTTCTACTAACCAGTCCAAAGAGTCTACAGAATCACTTTGTTTTTTTTATTTTTAAAAGTCTTAAAATAATTTTATTGGCATTTTTGTTTTTTACATTGCTTCCATTTTCCAGTGTATCCTTTCTTTCCTCTCTCCTCCTTCCTTTCCTAGAGACCTTATAACAAGGAACAAAAAGCAGGAAAGAAAAAAAAAAACAGTTCAGTTAACTATATCAAAAAAGTTTAACATTATTTACAGTGTTCCACGCCCATAGTCCCCCACCTCTTCAAGGAAGCAGAGTGAGGCACCTTCTACCTCTTTTTTGAGACCAAGCTCGGTCTTATCATTTTGCAGCATTCAGTTTCAATTTTTTTCCTGTTCTTTCATTTATATTATTGTGGTCAATTGCGCATTTTGTTTTCCGGGATCTGCTCACTTCACTTTGCATCATCTCATTTAAGTCATCCCATGGTTCTCTGTATTCAGCATTTTCTGCCTATACACTTCAGAGCTTCCTCTCTTCTGATTCTTAGAGTCCTTGGCTTTCTTTAGCCTAAGCTCATGTACCACCTCCCACTGGAAGTCTTTTTAAATTCCTCTATTTTTTGGTGCTTGCTCACTCCATTCTCTTCACAGTTTAATGTATGTAGTTTTTTGCCTATGGAGAATAAGTGGGTAGTGCTGGACCTGGAGTCAGGAAGACTTGAGTTCATAGGGTGCAGCAAGGGCCTCTGCCCAGCAGCTTGACAATCCATCTATGGCTAATGAACTTTGACCCTTTCCTGCTACACTGAGAAATTAAGTGACTTGTCCATGATGAAGCAGTCAGAATGCATCAGAGTCAGGATCTGAACCGAGATCTTCTTGAATCCAAGAGTTAAAGTGCTTCAGATACTTATTACCTGTATGACCTTTGCCAAGTTACTTAATAGCACTCATCCTCAGATTCCTCGTCTGTAAAATGAGGAAAATCAAACAATTACTTTACAGAATTGTAAGGAGCAAACAAGATTCATGTAAAGTGCTTCGAAAATCTTGAAACAGTTAAAATTTAGTGGTAGTGACGATGATGATGATGACGACGATGATGATGATGAAAAGGATGAAGATGTTTTCCCTCAGTAGAAAAAACTCTTCAAAGAGACAATTTATGTTTATAGTTTTGTTTTCACTCTCCTAGGGCTTAGTATAATGTCCTGAACATTAGTAAATGTTTAGAAATTACTTGTTGACTTGCAAGCATTGAAAGAAAACTTGGAGTGGGGATATGTTGGAATATAGTAATGCAACTCTTAAATTTATTTGAAGTAATGAAGGGCCTGCATTCCAAAAGAGTCCAAGGGAGAGTAAGGAAAGAATAGAAAGAAAGAATAGAAGAAGGAAAATGGAGAGGTAGGTATGTGGAAAGTATGAAGGAGGGTGGGGGGAGAGAGATCTGTAAAGAGAGGAGGAGGAGGAAGAAGAAGAGAAGAAGAAGAAGGAGAAGGAGATGAAGGAGAGGGAGGAGAAGAAGGAGAAGGAGGAGGAGAAGAAGGAGGAGGAGAAGAAGAAGGAGAAGACAAAAAGAAGAGGAGGAAAAAGAGGAAAGGAGAGAAGAGGAGAGGAGAGGGAGAAGACAAGGAACTGATAGAAAAGAACTCTAGATGGAAAAGCAGGTAAAAAGTATGCCTGAGGTCTGGAAGTTTCCATGAGATTTATTTTCTTTAAATTTTTTTGGATAACTTTTGTTTTTATATTACCTACATTTCTCAATATATCCCTCTTCTCCCCACTCCCTGAGATCCGTCCTTTATAGCAAAGGACAAAAATAGAGTTGAAAATAGTTCAGCAAAATGACATCAATGCAGTGTTCCACACCCATAGCCCCCATCTCTACAAAGAAGAAAGGGAAAGTTATTCTGATGTCTCTTCTTTGGGACCAAGTTGGTTATTATAATTTCACAGCATTCAATTTTGATTCTTTTGTTGTTATTTTGGTCTGGCTGGTCCCCTTTGGATAACTTAGAGCACTAGAGGATTCCTTCCCTGGATCCAACTGCAGGGGGACAAATTCTTCCTGCCAAACCTTGAGATTTTGGCTTGGGGGAGATAGCTGTCATTAAACTATATAATTTTCCAGTAATAGGTGGTCACATGATCATGTCACCCTTTCCTTTTGGGCTCCTTCAATTAAACTTGAAAACAGTTGGATAATTTCTTTACTCTTTTCAGGAAGCAAATGAGGACAGGGATAGAAGCTCCCATTTAGTAGAAGGCAACCTCCTACCCTGGAACCTTTGGAAACTAGCTACCACATGAACACAGCAGAGAAGGTTCAATCTCTCTTCCCCATGGTGCCATACCGTCCTTTGACAGTCGCACCATCACACATAACTGTGTTTGATTAAAAACTATCATACTGTATCAAAGCAAGAAACAAAAATGAAGCAAGCCTTCTGTGAGGAAGGAAACCCCATGTATTAAGTGCCGCTCTCCTATGGAGACATATGCACACATCCCAGATATGCCAGATTCTGTCTTCCTTTTTGTTATCCAAGCACTCAGAGACCCAGGCACACTGGGTCAGCCTGGCTCTACAGGGATGTGAATGAATGATTACCTGCACTTGTAGAACTTGGAAGTCACACTCAGACAAGTTTGGGAGGAAATTGTGAAGCCAAGTCCTGTTGGAACAGCTAAGGTCTTAGCTCAGTGGCAAAAGACCTGGATTTCCAATTAGAGGTCCTGGATTCTAGTTTCAGTTCCACCAGTTACCACCACTTACTGAGTGGGACTTTGGATGTCACTCCATTTTTCTGGGTCTCAGTTTCCTTACCTGAAAAATTAAAGGGGCGGACTGGGGGCGAATATGAATCATTTGCATGTGCTGAGGTAGAGACAATAACAATACTTGCAAAACACGAAAGAAAATTACAATTTAGCTGCTGTTTTCTCTTCTTCCTCCTCTTTTCTGGGCCTAATAAGAGCTTTGTGGATAGTGGTAGAAGTATCCCAAACAGCCTGGTATAGTGGAGAGAACACTGAACTTCAAATCAAAAGGACTATTTTTGAGTGCAGGTTGACTCCCAGTCTCTCTGAGCTTTTTGTACAATGAGGGGAGTTGGAATTCGATGACGTTTCCAGGTCTGGATCTATGATCTTACAATTCCTTTGAGGGTTTGTGGTCTTACATAGGGACAAGAGCTGAGAAGTAAGGAGTGGGAGAGCTGCAAGGGGGATGAAGGGAGAGGTTTTGGTTTTTGATTCTGATATCCAGATCATCCCCACTCTCACCAGCTAAACAATTGAAGAATCAGAAGGAAAATTAGCCTGGCTTCCCCTTTCAAAGTCCCCTGCCTGCAGCAAAGGGAACCTGATCTCACCTGTCTTGCCTTAAGAATATGGGAGAGTGAAAAAAGGGATGGTTTGAACTCAGGGTACCTGGATTCAAAATCCTGGCTACCTGTGTGAACCTGGACAAATTCATTTGCTTATTTGGAAGGAAGTTAATGGCTTGTTACTTGGACAAATCATTTCTTTGAGCATCTGGCTCCTTGTCTGTAAAATGACAAAACTGGCCTGGGTGGTGATTGTATAAAATGAGGATCATCTTGAATGAGTGTACCAATACTAGATTCTACGACCTGAGGCCAGTGGTAGTGTGACCTAGGAACTAGTGGGCTGGTCTTGGATTCAGGAAGATCTGTGTTCAAATTCCACTGTTTGATCATAGACAAGTCATTTAACCTCTTGGGGCCTGAGGCAAGTCTCAAAGACATTCAGTTCTAGATGACGTGTAGAATGCATAAGTGGAGGGACTCCCCACACTCTTGAAATCACAGACCTGGGCTGCAATAACAACAAAAACTCCCATGAATTAGCGAACTGATTAATTTCTATTGTTTTCATAGCAAGACAGAGCTGCTATTAAATCTGAGAGATTCATTAGTCTTTGCTGAATGGTTTTATTGGGATAGCTGTTAGTGCCTATTTAACTTCTCAGATACCAATGCCTTTTTATGGTTAATTGTTACATTAATTCATTCAACCTTGATGACTTGTATTCAGTTCCAGCCAGGGCCCACCAGTGAGTTACCCACCAAAGGAATGCGGGTTAAAATTCCCATTATTCATTAAGATGCTTCATTATGAGCTGGTAACAGGGACTACACCAATTTGTTTTGGGAATCTGAGTAGAACATCTTTCTAACCTTCCATTGGGCAGGCACTAGCTATAAATATGTACTGATTATGTAAAAAACATCTGTATATTAGTAGTGACTCTAGAGGGGGCAGTGTGGTATAGAGGACAGAGGGATAGCCTTCACATCCCCAAATCTTGGGTCCAAATGTTGCATCATCATGTATTAGTTGTGTGACTGTGGGCAAGTCACTTAAATTCTTAGTTCCCCAGGCAAAATCTTACAAATGAGTTACAAAAAGTCACAAATGAGTTTTCTCTGTGCATGGGTAGAAAGATTTTCTGTACTGAGAGTTCCTCAGACCAAGGTTCTTCATTTGTATGTATGTGATGGATCTCTTTGGCAGTCTGGTGAAGTTCATGGAGACCCCTTCTCAGAATAATGTTTGTTGCCAACATTGATAATGGAAGAAAATGCCCAATTTTAATTAGAAATTAGTGAAAATTAAGCTGTAATTTCTTTCCTCACCCAAGTTCATATGCCCCCTCAAAACTATTAAGTTATGAACTCTGTGTCTTTGCCAAAACAACCTCAAATGGGTTAAAAAGAGGCAAAAAATGACTGAAAAACAGCAAGAAATTTTTTAGGGTCATGAGTTCTAGGCAATAACATTTCTAGCGGGCACAAATCAGCTGTATTTTAAAAAAAACAATTTTCATTTGTTGGATTTTCAACTTGGACTCTAAGGAAAAATCCTAGAATATAGCTGTCTTTTTACTTTGTGAATCAGAAGTGAACAATAGTCACATAGTTTTGTTTTAGTTACTGTTACTCTGAACTGCGCATGCAGTCCAGATCTTCTGTTCTAAAGTACCAGGCAAGCCTTGCCTCTTTAAGCAGATGATATGGATGCTTCCTGAGAGGGAAGTTCAATCTCCTGTTTTTTTTTTCTTTTTCTTCTTCTATCCCTTTTCTTCTTTTTTTCTGTGTGATCCTCTTCTGATTTAAAGATTACTTGGTGAAATTCACCATTCATATTCCATTTTCTCTCACCAGAATAATAGTCTCTGATACCAAGTATAATGGAAAAACATCTCAACAGGGAGTCATGAGATTTGGCTGCTAGTTCTGACTCTGCCCCATGTAACTGTGTGTCTTTGGGCATATAACTTATCCTCTCTGGGTCTCAGTTTCTTCTACTATGAAATGAAGGTGCTTGAATTGGATGATCTCTAATGTCCCTTTCAACAATAATATTATTTTATGTCCAGTGTTACTGCCTGCCTGGGTGAAAGAGACTGAAAAGATCAATCTGACACCGTACCTTAAGACTTTGGGGGAAAAAAGGAGTGAATGATACCAAATCATCACTCCCTCTTCTTTGATATGTCAGCCTAAGTTTTGTTTTGATTCAATCTTTTCAACTTGTATGAAATCTGAAATTTGCAATCCTAGATTCTGTTAGCAAAGTGCATTGGAGTGAGTACTGAGTGGGGAGTCAGGAAGGCTTGTGACACCTCTGGCACTAGTTTTTGACTAAAGACAAATCACTTGTTCTTTCTGAATCCCAGTTTCCTTAACTGTAAAAGGAGAATAACAGTGCTTGAAAACATTATTTCAAAGAGTAGTTGTGAGTCTCAAATATGATTGTGCATGAGCAAATTACTTTGCAAATTTTAAATTTCTCTGTAAACGTCAGCTGTTAAAAATTTTCCATCAGTGGCAATGGTTAGTGTTGGCTAGACCTAATTTTTGTGATTTTTGCTTCTTAGGTTTGGTCCATGCAACTCTTTGTTCCTAGGCAACCATCCCATAGTTATATCCTGTACTCCAAAATAGCTAGTTGGTTCCCATCGTCTCTTGTGTCTTTTTATATTTAAATATGTATGTATGTATGTATATACACACACACAATCTTCAATAGCACACACAATCATCAATAACACACACATAAAACATACATGTTTTATTGATGATCATGTGTGTGTTTTATCTTTATTATTTGTTTCATTTGTGTTTTATTGATGATTTTTTTCCTTATATCACAGTTCATCAATCACTTCTTTAGACTGAATCCTTCATGTGACAAAGAAAAACAATTTAGGAAAAAAATCTGCCTCAGTGATTTCATGTGACAGGGTTTATGCTATTCTGTCCTAGTACTCCACTACCTCTCTGTTACAATGGGGGAGGTATGTTGCATTACCAGCTATTCTCCAGGATCTTCAATTTTTTTTTTATTCACTCAGAGTTCAATTTCCTTTCAGAGACTTTAGCATTCACTTTGTTGTGATGGAGTATATTGTTCTCTTGGCCCTACTCATTTTTCCATAGTTTGTGCAAACCTTTCCATATTCCTCTGAATTCCCTATGTTCATCTCTATCATTGTTAGTGTTTTCCCTCCGACATTGCTTTACCTTTGCCTTAATGTATATCCTGTATGTACAGGGTTGTCTCATGTTGCCTCTCTCCATAGAATTTGAACTACTTGATGGCAAAGACTGTTTTTGCTTTTCTTTGTATTTGCAGAACTTAGCACATAGTAAGAACTTTTTGACTAATCTACTGGTTTTATAGAACAATTTTAATCCATTTTATTCATTTGCCATAGTTTTTTTTTAGGTATTTCCCCATGGATATTTCCAGTTCTTTGTTACCACAGATACTGCTATAAATATTCTCTCTGATTTTCTTAGGGTATTCTGTTATTTTTAAAAATAAATTTTTATTAGTATTTTCTGTTTTTTACATTATTATGTTTCTGTTTTCTGTTTCTTACATTATTATGATATCCTCATCTCTCTCTCCCCAAGTGTTATCCCATATGACAAATGGCATGTTTTTTTTAAGAAAGGAAAAACAAGGTCAGCACAACTGATTGATACTGAAAAAAGTCCCAACATGCAATGTGTAACATCTATGAACCTCCCACCTCAGTCTCATATTTCTTCATTCAAGTTCTACTTGATCTTTATAAGTGTGTTTCATTTACTTTTGATTTTCATGTATGTCGTTGTCCTTTCAATTTATAGTTTTGTAGTTGCGGTGTATGTTATTTTCTTGCCTCTGCTTATTCTACTCTTCATTAGTTCATATAGACCTTTCTACGCTTCTCTGTATTTATCATACACATCATTTTTTATAGTGCAGCAGTATTCCTTTACATTCATGCTCCACAATTTGTTTAGCTATTCCTCAATTGATGGGCATCTACTTTGTTTTCAATTCCTGGTTATCACAAAAAATGTTGCTATAAATATTTTGGAGTGTATGAGGACGTTTTTCCCCTTATTGATGATTTCCTTTAGTTCTAAGCCTTGTAATGGAGGGTATGGACATTTTAGTCACTTTCTTTTCATGATTTCAAATTGCTTTCCAAAATGTTGTACCATTTCACAACTCCACTAACAATGTATTAGCATACTTATTTTCCCACAACCCCTTTAATGTTGACTTTTGTCACTTTTGGTTATTTTGTTCCCCAATTTGCAAGGTGTGAAATGAGCTTTAGGGTTGTGTTGATATGCCTTTCTCTTATTATTAGTGATTTGGAGTATTTTATCATGTGATTGTGAATAATTTATAGTTCTTCTTTTGAGAACTATTTGCATATCCTTATGACCATTTAACTGCTGGGGAATTATCCTATTATTTCTTACTAATCATTAGCTATACAGTATTTTTTCATTAAAATACTTATTATGATAATAGATAAATGAAATGGTACTTGGGAAAAAAACTTACCATGATTAGGTTTTTAGAGATATCTGAAAGGCAAGCTCTTAAATTTGTTATCCGTAATGTCTTATCTTAGATATAAATTACTCCCTGATCTCCAAGTATACTTCACTAGGTTATCTGCTTTTTCCCCTGGTATCCTTTCTACTCATTTTTGCTTTTGTGTTTCTGGTTGTGATATGAAACACACACACACACACACACACACACACACACACACCTCTCTTATCTAGGAGAGTTTATAGAAATATGGGGATCCAATCATGATACTCTATTTGGTTAGCCCAGTTAGCCAAGCATAGTGCTGGATGTGAGTGTAGATGGAAAGGTTCACTAAAGCTCTCACTGTGCTGAAAGAAGACATCTCAAAGGGATTAGTTAATAGATACTATTTTCAACTATAAGGTATAACTCATTATTATAAATTGCTTTCATATATGAATTTAAAGTTCAGCCAACGGCCCCAGAATGATATTGTTACTCCCTAAATATTTGTACTTCTTTCTTTGGGAGTGATTTTGGTATTGGGAAATATATCATTTATCAAGGGCATCTAAATTATACTTTTGATCCTGAAGTGAACTTATCAAGACCCGATTAAGACCAATTATGCTGATTATTTGAGTTATCTATTATTTTCAGGAAGTAAATGAGAAGATGGAAAGAATGGAAGCTTAAATTTCAAAAAAAGATAATTTAGAAAGGGAAATTAAAGATATAATGAATGGAAAAAAATGAAAGAATCCTTAACTAGGAGTCAGGAAATCTGGATCTAGAATTTCTGTTAATAATTAGCTATGTGAATGATATAGCTTGTTTAGATCAGGTCTACTTACCAAGTAAGAAAAGAGGAGGCTGAAGATGATATACCAACAGTTAGAGACAGAGCAACTGTTAATATTTATGCATTTTCAAAAGAATTATATCAAACCTGATATTTAGACTTACCTGATTCATTCTGATTGATTGCTAGTATATTCAGAGTTATCTCAGTTTTGTTTACCTTAGGTTGGTACATTGCCAAAAAGCTTCAGCTACTTTTGTCTGACTCAAAAAACACATAGCCCCTAGGTCATTCAGAATCAATTTCTCATCTGTATAAATAGAATTTCATACAATATTATTCTGTACAATAGCAGAAGTGTGATAGGACTAGCTTGAATTGGTTCATGAGACCTGATTGTTAAATTTTCAGGGTGAGTATTTACACTTTGGAAATCAGCAAAAGCTATAAAATAAAGCTTAATTTATTGTTTTGCTGACTGGCTGGATCTAAGAAATGATGGAGAAAATGTTAATGATGCTGATTAACTTGAGAGTATGTTGTATGTGAATTTTTTTTTTTTGGTGAAGAGTTGATTGTTAAACATTTAGCAACATTCTGTTGGACAATAGCCAAGGCAGTGACCCAGAATGTTAATGAACTGGAGTGAACATGTCTTATATCCTTCTTATATGAGCATGCTTACAAAATCAATTAACCCTTAGTGAAATAGATGAAGTATAAAACTGTCTTATTCCTTGAAATCCTGGAGTCCACTAGTACAATAATCCTGGGCAAATACTTCACTGAATGTATTATTATTTCTTTTGTAAAATGAAAGGACAAAACTAGATAAAGGTTATACTTCCTTCTAGTTCTAAGATTTTAAGGCTAGGAAACCATCTTTTCCCCTGAACAAGGTAATTCAAGCTTCCTAGGTTAGGACGAGGATGTCTCTGCATTGGCATTGGACCAAGCAAGCTCTTCTTATTATCTGATCAGGCAATCCATGGGAACCTGGGATGCTTGGGTCTCTGACTGGAGATCTTGAAGAAATTTAGTCATTCACTGAAGCTGTTCATATAACTACTAGGATAATCTTGGAGTTTCCAAATTAATTCTGCCTCTTGTATTCATGTGGTATTGTGGTGTGATATGATCACACTGAGGGAACATTCCTATTTAATTAGCTCTTACGAGAAATCAGATTTACTACCAAGAGTTGGGCAATAAAATTTTTTATAAAATCATAGTCCAGTTTTAAAAAAATCTGTTATCAACTATGTGCATGTGTTGTACTGGGTGCAGGTAAGGGTCACAGATTAAGAACTACAAGGGACTGAAGATGCCGTCGAATTCAACTCTTTCTTTTACAAAAACAATTTTAAAGCCTTTCTCTGTTGCAAAATTTTCTCCCCCACCCCATAACAAAGGAAAAAACCACAATCTTTCTAATAATTATATGCATAGTTGTGTTTTTTTTATAAATTTAGTCATGTACAAATCATCATGATCCCATTTTGGGTTTTCTTGGCAAAGATACTGGAGTGGCTTGTCATTTCCTTCTTCAGCTCATCTTGCAGATGAGGAAACTGAGGCAAACAGGGTTATAAACGACTTGCCTAGAGTCACAGCTTAGTAAGTGTTTGAGGCTGGATTTGAATTCAGGTCTTCCTGATTCCAGATGCTGCTCACTATCCAATGTGCCACCAATCTGCAAAGTAGAGAAAATAAATCCATATATATGCCATGGCCAAAAATGTATGTCTCATTTTACGTCTTCAATTCTAAATCTCTCTGTCAGGAGATAGGTGGTATGTTTTATCAAAGGTCCTCTGGAATCATGGCTGGTTATTGTACTGATTAGAGTTATTAGATCTTTCAAACCAACCCCCTCATTTTATAGATTAGGAAATGAAGGATCAGAAAAATTAAATTGCCCAACGTCGAAAAGATAGTAAGCTTCAAGAGCAGGATTTGATGGCAGAGATAATTTTCCTTCTACTAAGACATATGAGAAAAATGAGACATAATCATTGCCTTCATAGATATTTTAGTCTTAACAGGGAGACAAAATATATACATGGGAAATATCTGAAGAGTATAGGAGAGTATGATTCAATGTTAGGGTAAGTGGTATAGACCATAATCACTGTAGGAATTCATTTGAAGGCAAGATCATGAAGGAAAGCTCCATGAAAGATGTAGGAATTAAACTAGGTCTTTCAGGAGGAATAGGGTTTGGAGAAGTGTGGAAGAAATAGGGAGTGTATTCCAGGTGGCAGGAATAGCATGAGTCAAAGTGCAGAAGTGAGAAGAGGAGCAAAGACTTTTCTATTCATTTCACTAAACATACATTTGTTAAGTACCTACTATGTGTTAAGTGAGACAGCTAGGTCACTCAGTGGATAGAGAACTGGGTCTGGAGTCAGGAAGACCAGAATTCAAATGTAGCCTTAGATAGTCACTAGTTGTGAGAACCTGGGCAAGTCATTTAACCTCTGTCTGTCTTTGTGTTCATTTGTCATTGCCAAAGAAGACCATGTCATTAGAGAAATGATGACATGACTTGCACTTGACTTTGGAGTGAGGGAGGGCTGTACAGGTCACCAGCCTCACTTCTCCTTCAGAGCCTTCTGAATCCAGTGACCATATATTCATCAGGATGAGTGGACAGGGTCCAGGATGCAATAGGAGACTGTGGCCCCTTTAGCACTGGAGAAGGAAATGACAAACCACTCCAGTATCTTTCCCCAGAAAATCTCATACAGAGACAGGACTAAGCACCTGAAGAAAAACAAATGTTTTAGGCACTGGGTTAGATATAAAAACAAAAGTGAAATATGGTGTTTATCCTCAAAAAGCTTCTATTTTACCAAGACACCTGACATGTAGAAAGATAAGTAAATATAAGATAATATGAGGAAGCAGAGAGCAATAACAGTGAGGGAGAAAATAGAAAAGGAGGCCACAGTAACAGCTGATCCCATCCATCCCTGTAATTTGTCCTCATGGCACTTTCCTGCCTTATATTATTGGCGCTTCATGACAATCTTATGAAGTTGGTGCTATAGGTATTCTGATCCTTATTTTACAGATGAAGAAACTGAGTAGCTGGGAGGTTAAAGACTTGCCCAAGATCACATAACTAGTGAGCATCAGTGTTCGCCTCCAAACCTGGATCTTCTTGACTCCAAATCTAGCACTATCCGCTCTACCACACTGGCTGCTGTAACTGCTGGGGAGGAGTGGGAGTTGGGTTGTAGATATAGGTTAGATCCAGGTTGTGCAGCATTTCAATGCCTGGTCAAGGGGCTTGGACTCCTTTACATATTTTCTTTCTTTTCTTCACTTTGATTTTCTCCTTTCTATATTCTTGTGTTATTTACGGGGTGAATTAGAGCTGGGCATTTATGGTCAAATATTCCCTCTGCTCATTTGTGTATTTCCTTTCCAATGTATTTCCTTTCCTTCCTATCACATTTATTAAACAGTCTCAACTTTCCTCCTCCAGGGTGAGGGACATAATGCGCAGGTATTTAAGATTCTTTCTACCATCATTTGTGAAACTCACCATCTAATCCTTTCAGTATAAATATTTCACTTCAACAAAAAAATCTCCATAGTGATCATAGTACCAGAGCCCTTATGAGCCATAGGCAATGCTATTTGATACAACACAATTACCAGCAGGAAAATGTCCTGTCTAAGCATTACAGGACTGTATCAGTGTCAGCTGCTAATGTTGCCTCATTCGGGAATGTTCTTATTCCTCCTATAGCTTTCTGTTTCCTCAAGTGGAAAGAATTCTGGGCCTTGAGTCAGGAAAACCTGAGTTCAAATTTGATCTCAGACACTTATTAACTCTACAATTCTGGGCAAGGCACTTACTCTCTGCATCAATTTCCTTAAATGAAAATAGAAATAATAATAGTATCCAGGCTTCTTGTGAGTATCAAATAAGATGATGTTTGTCTCTTTGTGCAATGTTTTTGTTTAGCTGTTTCAGCTGTGTCTGACTCTTAGTGACCCCATTTGGGGTTTTCTTGGCAAAGATACTAGAGTGGTTCACAATTTACTTCTCCAGCTCATTTTACAGATGAAAAAACTGAGGCAAATATGGTTAAGTGACTTACCCAAGGTCACACAGCTAGCTCATGTTTGAGGCTGAATTTGAACACAGGAATAAAAGTCTTCCTGACTCCAGGCCCAGAACTCTGTCCACTGCACCACCTATAGCTGCTCCGTTGTTCCATGCTAGATGCTTAATACATGCTTTTTTCCTTCCTTCCAATAAAAGAATTTGGACAGCCCTTGAAATTTGTTGTACTGTTTTTGACCTGTCTAGAGTCAAGTTATCCCAGGCACTTATTTATTTATTTTAGAGGCAGGATAGTATGGTAAATAGAGGTAACTTTAGACTCAGAAAGACCTATATCCTATCTCTGACGTATAGTAACTGTGTGATTCTGGGCAAAATGCTTAATGTTTCAAGCCACTAGGCAACTCTCTATGATTGTTAAGAGAAATGCCACTCTGCCTTTGGAGAAAAAGTTTCTTCCTTACATCAATGAGATCACAGGCTTACTCCTATTTATATATTAATTTTTAATTTATTCACTTATTTTCTTTTTTTAACTTTTATTTTATTTTGTTTTTTCATTATTTTATTTGTTTTCAGTATTCTACAATTACTTCCATATATCTTAGATTTTTTTTCCCCTCCCTTTCCCCCTACCTCTCTACTCCTTCCCCAAGACAGCATACAGTTTTATATAGGTTCTACACATATATTCCTATTAAATACATTTTCACCTTAGTCATGTTGCATAGACAAATTAAAGTGAATGGGAGAAATCATAAAACAAACCAAAATATAATACAAAAGAAAATGATCTGCTTCATTCTGTGATCGAATTCCATAGTTCTTTCCCTGGATGTGGAAGGCATTTTGCCTTGAGACCATTGGAAAGTATATAAGTCCTTGCATTGCATTGAAGTATTAAGTCTACTAGAAAAATTCCTCACACACTGTGGTTGTTGCTGTGTACAAAGTTCTCCTAGTTCTGCTCCTTTCACTCAGTATCAGTTCATATAAGTCTTTCCAGGCTTCTCTCCACCACATTCATAACCACAATTTATTCAGCCATTCCCCAATTGGTGGGCATCCCCTTGACTTCCAGTTTTTGGCTACCACAAAGAGAGTTGCTATAAATATTTTTGTACATGTGTGACCCTTTTCTATTTTTATGATCTCTTGGCAATACAGTCCTAGAAGCGGTAAGCTGGGTCAAAAGGTATGTACATTTTTGTAGCCCTTTGGGCATAGTTTCAAATTGCTCTCCAGAATGGTTTGATCAGCTCACAGCTCCACCAACAATGAATTAGTGTTCCAACTCTCCCACATCTTCTCCAACACTTATCATCTTCCTGTTTTTTCATGTTAGCCAATTTGATAGGTGTGATATGATATCTCAGAGTTGTTTTGATTTGAATTTCTCTAAACAATAGTGATTTAGAGCATTTTTTCATATGACTATAGATAACTTTAATTTCTTCCTCTGAAAACTGCCTGTTCATATCCTTTGATCATTTATCAATTGGGGATTGATATTCACTTATTTTCTTAAAAATTATTGTTATTTTTGTTATACATAATATTTATTTCTGAATATATTCTTTTCTCCTTCCTTAGCTAGTGAACTTTCCATTGTAATGAAGAATAATAAAAAAATAAAAAAATAGCAGTTGAGTAAAATTATCTGGTACATTAGTACAGTCTGACAAAATCTGCCAAGTTCTATACCCATGATCTTCCACTTCTGCACTTTCTCATCTCTTCTTTTGAACCAAACTTCACCCCAGGCTTTTAAACATCAGGAAAGATGATTCATCTCATTAAACATTTATTGAATTCTTCCATGAAGGCACTGGGTTAGGTGCTAATGGAGAAATGAAGTGTAAGCCATGTTGACTGCCCTCAAGAGGTTTACAATCTAGCAGCTATGCTCCTGCACAGTAGTAGGAGAGTCTACAATATACTCTGGTACTGTCCATAAAAAATCATTGGATTGTCTAGTCCTACCCAATTGCTCAAAGAAATGAGAGTGGTACGTTGCCTACAACAAGCCAATTATTATTAATCACACGCATGTGAGGTCAGTTTTGAAACAACATCAATAATATTTGATTTTAGCATGATCTTTAAGACAAGCAAACAATCCTTCCTTAAAAAAATTTTTTTTTCCATATCTGGGCCCACAGATAACAAGAAACCTCTTGAAATTTCAAGAACCACATTTTGGGAAATTACTTATCCTGTTCATCCCTTCATTGCCTCTAGCTTTTTGGGTCTGTCTGATGCCATTTGACTGATGGTCATATGACTCATTGTTGGGATGGGCATAGCTTTAGGCTCCTGGCACTCAGTGGGAGAAAGCTTCAACGCTTATCTGCCCTGCTCTGCCTCTGATTACTTCAGCTAGGAAAACTCACAGCATCTGCTTCTGTAATAAAAGGTCAGCAAAAGCAGGGTAAATCATTGTTTTCAACTCTCATTTCTTCTGTGCTTTAGAGGCTGATCGCCTACCATCACAATCTCGAATGAGGCTGATGGTGTTGTACCTAAACTGACGGCAAAAGGTAAGATCAATATCTGAAACAATAAAAAGGGGGGGAACATAAATTAGAAAGACAATCTTTTCTAACTCTGGCCCCAAGTAGTCAAAGTGTTAGTTGGGTACAGAAAGCACTGTAGTTCTACAAAGAAGAAAAACAATTCTACTTAGCAGCAATGTATTCTTGCTAGGATTATATTAGACTACTCAGTCTTTGCTGATTCCAAGTATTTGGTCTAGGCACAGTGTTTCTTCTTGATGATGGAATATTCAATTTGTGATATTAATTTTTCTGTGAAAATTAAATTCAAATATGCAAAATGGGAGAGAGGCAGCATAATGTAGTGAATCAAGAAGTGGTCTCAAAGCCAGGAAGATCCTGGATTCAAATCTTGCCACATACTGGCTGTGTGACCTTGGGCAAATTACTTAACCTCTCAGGGCTCTAGGCAGCTCAGTAAAACTATATGTTACAGAGATTGCAGTGGTAGAAAGTCTTTCCTCATTTGGAACTTACCTTTACTAGTTAAATCATAGGCCTAGTCATTAGTCTTAGTTGAGGGTGGGCAGGGAGAAAGCCTGAGGCCACTGGTCCCTGTGCATAGAGAGACCTAAACACTGTGAGGCAGCAGCTGGGTTGATACTCATAGTTGGAGACAATTGGGCAGGAGCTCATCAGGGATGAAGTCTTAGGGTTGGGGGTGGGCAAAAATATTCATTTGATAGCTTTTTATTTGGACTAATTATTCTTTCTAAGTGCCAAGGGAGGAAGTTTTAATGTAGCAGATAAAAAGCTGGCCTCAAAATCAAGGAGGCTTGGGTTTAGGGTTCTCTTCTAGTATATGTCAGCTATGAGATTCTGTACTTAACCTCCTTCTGCCTCTGACAAATCTCTAAATAGCAGAGTTAGTACCTATCTGCATTAGTAGAGGGAGTTCCATACCAGGAGCCCTTTATACCACAGAAATCATAGATCTACAACTCTCCAAAACACTGTCACCTTCTCTGCCCTCCCACTACAGACACTACCCCTCTCCCCAACCTTCATCAAAAAACCAAGCTTGCTTGGTTTTAGGTTTCTAAACAAGCATATCTTCTGTTAGCACTTTTCTTACCTATGTGGTCAGACTCAGTTGATTCTGAACCTTATTTTCATTGTTTAGAAATCTGGAATGATAGTATTTGTTGCTGTAAGGATCAAATGAAATAAAGTATATATAAAGTCCTTTGCAAATCATAACCACCACATAAATATCAGCTATTACAATGAAGGATAACACCTGTCTATAATTTTTTTGAAAAGGGATTTGTGAATGCATTCATCAATGTA
Organism: Bettongia penicillata ogilbyi; assembly: GCA_023548195.1. Lineage (NCBI taxonomy): Eukaryota > Metazoa > Chordata > Mammalia > Diprotodontia > Potoroidae > Bettongia > Bettongia penicillata. Next base: position 8,201,516 of record JAJHZJ010000055.1, on the reverse strand, counting down.
TGGGTAATTGCTAGCCCACCAACACATCTGGTTCACAAGATGTTTTCATAGATTCCACAGAGAGGATTCCAATGTCCACAGTATCATTGTTTTTCAGTTGAGTTGTCTTGTGAACCACTGATTAGGAAAGTAAATGCCTTCTTTCTTATCCTTAACGTTGGCAGTCCCTGCTTTAACCTAGTACTAAGGATAGTCTTTTTAAAGTAACAACTGAATAGAGATCTAATTGTTTTGAGTTATGCAAAGAAAAGCATGTGAAATTCACATTGTCATAGGGCTATATACTGACTCCTGGTAACATTCGTGGGAGAATGTGGATATTCAAAAGCTAATCTCTTTTAGTTGCAAAGAAAACACAATTCTGTTGGCTTTTCCTGATAGGTCATGAATAGGATAGTGATAGGGATTTGTTAGATTCCTGGGCACTTTCTTCACCAGTACTGCTTCGTACAAATCAATGAGAGTATTCATTACTTATGTGAAATCACATTTACAAATGGTAGCTAAAAAAAAACAGACATTGATACAGGTAGAGAAGAAAAATAATAAAGGGATAGAAATTGTGGGATAGTGGATGGAAGTATATCTGCATAAACATATAGCTGCATAAACATATAACATAAACATATTTCCATCTGTATCAAAAGTCCTGGTTTATTCCTCAATGGATAAAAAGTCAAAGAATAGGATGATTTTCAAAAGTATTAACCACCACATAAAAGTTGACTTCAAATCACTTACAACTAGAGAAATGTAAGTCAAAATGCAAACTAAAGGGTCTCTTAGATTTCTCCTTACACTCAGCAAATTGTCAAAGATAAAAAAAAGATGGAAATTATGTGGGAGAGGCTGTGGAAATCCGAAGGCAGGCACTGTCTCATTTTTGTATTTGTATACCCAGCACTTCACACAGGACCTGTACATAGTAGATGCTTAATAAATATTTGTTGATTGGTAAGAAACAATGGGATTTTAAGAAGCATATGGAGACGTATAAATTGACATACAGGTAAGTAAGCTGAATCCAAGAATAATATATAAAATAGCTACAACAATGTAAATGGAAAAAACCCAAAATCCAAACTGAACACCATGTAATCACAGTAACCAAGGTTAGCCTCAGAGGAAAGTGCACCGCCTTCACTTCTTTGCAGAGGTAGGGGCTTATGGGTTTGGAACAGGGGCTGGGAACTTGTGGCCTTGAGGTCACATGTGGCCTTCTAGGCTTGGGTGTGGCCTTTTGACTGAGTCTAAGCTCTACAGAACAAATCCTTTTATTAAGGGGATTTGTTCTGTGAAGTTTGGATTCAATCAAAGGACTGCACTTGAGGACTTAGAGGGCCACATGTGGCCTCCAGTTTGCAGGTTCCCCACCTCTGGTTTGGAATATTATTGCATTTACTATCAGATAAAATGGAAGTATTAGTTGGTTTTGACAAACTGCTTTTACCCCCTTTTTAATTTTTATTTTTTGTAGCAGGATAACTCTCTGGTGGGGAGATGGGAAGGATATATTTGAAAATGAAGGTGAAGTAATGAAAGCAGAAAAAAATATTTTAAAAGAAGTCTTAGCTCCTAAGACTCTGTTGGTGATGGGTGCAATTGCACATACATGTAATAGATTCTCCTGGAATGGTTGAAGCAGGTAGATTGAGCTTAGGGGTTCTGAGCTGCAGCAGGGCTAAAGTTAATTAGATGTCTAACACCACCACGGAGAGTTCCTGGGAGCTGGGGAGCCATCAGGATGCCTAAGGAACAGCTAATTGGCCATGGTCAGAAATGGAGTAGGTCAAGAATCCTGTGGCTGTTAGTAGTGCAATCAAGTTGGTTGGTAGTTGCTATATTTTCAGTCTATAGGTAAAATAGGAAGACAGTCTCAAAACAAAAAGACTATTGGAAACGTAACCCTTCTTTTCTCAAGTACTCCTTTTCAGTCTCCAAAATGATACACACTAAGTCCACAAACTCTAATTATCTCTATTTGGAAGGAAGAAGAACAAAGTTAACCTCTATATGTGATGTTCCAGAGAAAAGAAGGAAAAGGAAGGGAAGGGAAGAGGGAAAACAGGGAAAGGGAAAGGAGAAAGAAACAGAATTTGGGTATATATTCCTTAGCTGCTGAACAATCCTAATGGAAAAAAAAAATTAAGAACTTTAACAATTTAGCATAAGACCCAGCTAGAACAAAACAAGGATACATCCTATTCTTGGAAAGTTAAACTGATTTGGTTTCTGATCTCCCTCACCTATCTAAGTAATAAAGGTTGGTTTTGATGCAGCAAGAAGGGGTAATAATGGAGGCTCTCCCTATGAAAATTTTCTTGAGCAGAAAAATGAAATACCCCTTAGTTATATTTATTAAAAAAAGAAAAATTCTCCTCTTCTTGCTCTTTTGGGTATAATGAAATGTTGATGGACCACAGTTCACTGTTTGGCTATTGGAAAACTACTTTAAGTCAGATGGAGTTACTTATTTAAAGTTCTGTGTCAGTGTGCTGATGGCTGACTCCAGTTAAAGTTAATGAGAATATTCAAATGTAGTCTCCCTGAAGATCCACTGCATTGTCTTAAGGATGTGAGTTTGAACTGGGCCTTTTTCACCCAGGGTCATCTTTTTAGGAAGACTTTTAAGAGAGAGCATCTCACAAGAACTATAAAGGTTCCCAGAGTTCAGAGAACTCTCATTCTAATTCAGGGACCATTTATATTCACCCTGAAACTTAAAGAGGGGAAAAAAGCAATTTTCTTCTTAAAACATAGACACTTTAACTGCATTTTTGAGCAGCATGCATATTAAAAGGGAAGAAATTATAGTTGTAAAGAATATTTTAATACATTATTTTATGAAATTAAATTTCTACTCTTCTCATTTTAATTTGATAAATGAGACTAAATACAGGATATATTTCCAGCTCACTGTATGGGCAATTTGAAGTATGACTTTCATTAGCCATAATGAAGAAATCTATATTGCATTCTCTTTGCATGCTAATATGATCACGAGTCCATCTGTAAAATAATGCACTGATTGGTTGGGGACACTTTCCAGGAAGAACCTCTGCTAATCATTGCCATACTTTTGTAAACCTGATCCTGGCTCTCTCCTTCTTTCATTCCAGTTCTAATTAGCACCTTGTCCAAGTTAAACTTGTGATATAGGCTACTTGCCTCTGGCATCCTTCCATTCTCCCCTGTAGTCCCATACCTTCTCATTATCTCTTTCTGAACACATGTTTGCTCACACACACAAACATATACACACACTTAATGTCCTTATTTTGCCTTTTTACTGCTTAGGTCACTCATGTATGGTCCTGATTGGGTCTCCCCATGATCCTTCCCATATACCGTTTTTAGATTTCTTCCTTTTCCCCATCAAAACTATTTCATGTTCAATTTCTTCATTGTTCTCAGTAATGGAAACTGAATTTTATTCATCCTGGTAAAGTTGTGAACAATTAATGACTTATCTTCCAAGGTAACTTTTTATATTTTTAACAGGGTCTTTATTAGTTTAACCCAAAAGAGTGTGTCCACCCCCACCATCCAATAAAATCTTTTGATGCCCTAAATTACACTTAATGGGTAGCTACCTTCTTATTCAGTTCAATTCAAAAGTCAGTTGCTGAGCAAATGCTAGGGGTCGGATGGCTGTGCTAGGGGTTGAAAACAGCAAATATGGAAAAAAAAGATATGATCTTTGCCTTTGGGGAAGAAAGAAAGGAAGTAAATATTTATAAAGTGCTTACTATATTCCAGGTGCTGTGCTAAGGGCTTTCCAAATAGTATCTCCTTTGATTCTTACAATAGCTTTGTGAGGAAAGGGTTATTACTATCTCTATTTTCCAGTCCAGGAAAGTGAGGCAGTTAGAGATTAAGTGACTTTCCCAGGGTCACACAAGTAGTAAATGTTGGAGGTCAGATTTGAATTCAGGTCTAGCAATCTGTCCTCTGTACCACCTAGCTGCCTCTAACATATTCTGGTAGGGGAAGATGTACACTGACACAGCTTTAAGTTAGAATGTGATAAGTGAGGACAAAAAGTTCAAAAGATAGGACTGAAGGAGTCTGGGAGAGAAGGATTTGGATCTAGCTGAGAGGACCCGGGGAGATGTCCAGGTGGTACTTGAACTGGGCCTTAAAGAAAGATGGGAATTTCAAAAGGCCTGGGCCTGGGGTTGGGGGAGAATTTGTTTAAGGCATGAAGATTATGTAATTAGAGAGAGAAGACTGAAGTAGCTAGTAGTTCAGTTTTCCTAGAACATGAAGCATATGAAGGGGAGTCATAAAACAAAGCTGAAAAGGTAATTTGGAGGCATATTGTTATTCAGTTACTTTTTTTCAGTTATGCACAATTCTTTGTGATCCCATTTGGGTTTTTTGTCAGAGATACTGGAGTGGTTTGTCATTTCCTTGTTCAACTCATTTAACAGATGAGGAAACTGAGGCAAACAGGGTTAGGTGACTTGCCCAGGATCACACAACTAGTAAGTGTCTGAGGCCAGATTTGAACAGATTTGAAGATGAGTCTTCCTGACTCAAGGCTTGACCCTCTATCCACTTTGTACTCAGCTGTACATCTACAGTCTGGAGACAGACTGTAGAGGGCTTTAAATATCAGACTGAGTTTGCATTTTAATACATTCTTCCACTATGAGGAATAGGATAAAAGTGGTTCTCAATGGGGAACCACTGAAGGTCTCAGAGTGGGGGAGTTATGTAATCAGACTTGTGAATTAGGAAGATGATATTAGCAATGGTATAACGGAGCATTGATTTAGAGCTGGAATGGATCTCAGAAGTCATTTAGTCCAGAGGTGTCAACATGCCACAAAACTTACCAGTGTACTGAACCAGATTAAAATGCAATTTGAAATTGTTAAAAAAAATGAAAATACAATAAGATACAGAAAGTGTTAATTTGTGATTTTCTAAGATAATATGTGGGCTGGTAGAGATCTGTCTGTTCCTATCTAAATTTGATACCACTGATTTAGTTCAACTCCTTTGTTCTACAGAGGAGGACACTGAGTGCTACAATAGTGAAATGACTTGGCCAGTGTCATAGAGGTTGTAAGAGGCAGAGCCAAGATTTGAACCCAAGTCCTGTGACCGTAAATTCAGGCCTCTTGACACTGTACTATACTGCACTGGAAGCAGGTGACTAGTTAAGAAGGTATTATAATAATTGAAAGAGAAGTAATGAGGAGATATGCCGGTCCTATACCTAGCACAAGTAGTTCTGAACTATGTGGAATTGTGGGGCAACAAATACCATGTTGTGCATTCCGTTCCTTGGCCTTGTCTGAAGACATGTGGCCTCTTGCGTAGATGACCATCTTCCAGGTGAAGAATCAGCCAACTGAGGAAGACTCTGGAAAGAATCTTGGTGCTCATGTTGGTTGAAAGTCGATCTGGCCAAGGCAACGCTATGGGCCGGTGTCTAGGGGAAGCATGGCTGAGAGCTTTGGTGTTGAGAAGTGAGTTGATCTGTGGTAGTGTGTTGGCATTGTGGGGATTAGGTGGGCAAACAAAAAGTTACGAAGACTTGGGGAAGGATTAGATTGAGATTTTGAAATTACAGGATTGCAAATTAGGACAGATGGAGGAACAAATACAGGAAAGGTTCAAGCAACTACTGCATACCTAGATGCTGTGAGGGTACAAGAGAGATGTAAAATATCATCCTCATTTTATAGATGACGAAACCAAGGTACAGGATGGTGAAATGTCTTGCCCAAATTGTATAACTCTGACCAAGTCATTTAACTATTTGACTTTTTACTGCTTCAGGCAATTCTCTATGATTGCAATTTGCAAAGGATATACTGATTTGCATAGGTAGAGGAAGGTTCTCAATGGGTTCTGTCTATGCCTATGAGATCATAGCAACCACTGATCTGGTCCCTCTTCCCAATTTAAATTTAATTCTACTATTTGTCTAACAAGTATTTGCTGAGAATCTGCAAGGATTTGTGGGGTATACAAAGAAGGATGAGATGTAGTACCTATCTTCAAAGAACTTACCAGGAAGTTTGATTTTGAAGTTATGACGAAAAGAATCTTAGAACGAGAGTCAGGAGAATTGACTATCAATTTTGGTTCTCGTACTTCTAAGCCATGTAACCTTAGCTAACCTTAGTTAAGTCACAGTCACTCTGGTCTACAGTTTTCTTTTTGGTAAAATGAGGATATTTGATGAGAATAGGAACTCTAAGCAATAGTAGATTTCAAGGGGTCTGTGAATTTGTGTTTCTTTCTTTTCTTTTTTTAATATTTTTTACTTGTTCAGTCATTTTAGTTATGTCTGACTCATTTTTTTTATTTTTTTAAATATAAATTTATTTATTTAACTTTTTACATTCATTTTCACAAAATTTTGGGTTCCAAATTTTCTTCCCATTTATCCCCTCCCCCCAACCCAATAAACCGAGCATTCTAGTTTTCCCTATCTCCAATCTGCCCTCTCTTCTATCATCCCTACCTTCTCTTGTCCCCATCTTCTCTTTTGTCCTGTAGGGCCAGATGACTTTCTATTCCCCATTAACTGTATTTCTTATTTCCTAGTAGCAACAATGCTCAACAGTTGTTCCTAAAACTTTGAGTTCCAAATTCTCCCCATCCCTCCCTCCCCATCCATTTCCTTTGGGAAGGCAGGCAATTCAATATAGGCCATATCTGTGTAGTTTTGCAAATGACTTCGATAACAGTTGTGTTGTGTAAGACTAACTGTATTTCCCTCCATTGATTCTGTTCTATCTTTTGATCCTGTCCCTCCCCAAGAGTGTTGACCTCAAATTGCTCCCTGCTCCCATTGCCCTTCTTTCCATCATCCCCCTCCACCCTGCTTATCTCTTTCTCCCCCACTTTCCTGTATTGTAAGATAGGTTTTCATACCAAAATGAGTGTGCATTTTATTCCTTCCTTTAGTTGAATGTGATGAGGGTAAACTTCATGTTTTTTTCTCAGCTCTCCTCTTTTTCCCTCCACTAAAAAGTCTCCTGCTTGCCTCTTGGATGAGATATAATTTACCCCATTCCATTTCACCCTCTCTCCTCCCACTACATTTCTCTCTCACCATTTACCTTAATTTCTTTTAAGATATGGTCCCATCCTATTCAATTCACTCTGTGCTCTCTGTCTCTGTGTGTGCATGTGTGTATGTGTGTGTGCATGCACACGTGTACATGTGTGTGTGTGCGTGCATGTGTGTGTGTGTACATCTGTGTGTGGTCCCACCAACTACCCAGATACTGAAACGTTTTAAGGGTTACAAATATTGTCTTTCCATGTAAGAATGTAAACAGTTCACCTTTGGTAAGTCCCTTATGACTTCTCTTTGCTGTTTACTTTTTCATGCTTCTTCTCATTCTTGTGTTTGAAAGTCAAATTTTCTTTTTAGCTCTGGTCTGTTCATCAAGAATGCTTGAAAGTCCTCTGTTTCATTGAAAGACCATATTTTCCCCTGGAGTATTATACTCAGTTTTGCTGGGTAGGTGATTCTTGGTTTGAATCCTAGTTCCTTTGACTTCTGGAATATCCTATTCCACACCCTTTGATCCCTTAATGTAGAAACTGCTAGATCTTGTGTTATCCTGATTGTATTTCCACAATACTGGAATTGTTTCTTTCTAGCTGCTTGCAATATTTTCTCCTTGACCTGGGAACTCTGGAATTTGGCCACAGTGTTCCTAGGAGCTTCTCCTTTTGAATCTCTTTCAGGCGGTGATCGATGGATTCCTTGAATACTTATTTTGCCCTCTGGTTCTAGAATCTCAGGGCAGTTTTCCTTCCTAATTTCATGAAAGATGATGTCTAGGCTCTTTTTTTGATCATGGCTTTCAGGTAGTCCCATAATTTTTAAATTGTCTCTCCTGGATCTATTTTCCAGGTCAGTTGTTTTTCTCATGAGATATTTCACATTCTCTTCCATTTTTTCATTCTTTTGGTTTTGTTTTATGATTTCTTGGTTTCTCAGAAAGTCATTAGCCTCCATCTGTTCCATTCTAATCTTGAGAGAACTATTCTCTTCAGTGAGCTTTTGAACCTCTTTTTCCATTTGGGTAATTTTGCTTTTGAAAGCATTCTTCTCCTCATTGGCTTTTTGAACCTCTTTTGCCAATTGAGTGAGCCTATTTTTCAAGGTGTTATTTTCTTCAGCATTTTTTTGGGTCTCCTTTACCAAGGTATTGACCCGTTTTTCATGCTTTTCTTGCATCTCTCTCATTTCTCTTCCCAGTTTTTCTTCCACCTGTCTAACTTGATTTTCAAAATTCTTTTTGGGCTCTTCCATGGCCTGAGCCCACTGGACATCTACCTCGGATGTCTGGGATACAGAGGCCCTGACCTCCACATCTTTCCCTGATGGCAAGAATATTTCCTCGTCATCAGAATTGAAAGGCAGGAACATCTGTACCCCCTCAAAGTAGCTCTCTATAGTCTTATTTTTCTTCCCTTTTCTGGGCATTTTCCCAGTCAGTTACTTGAGTTCTGAGATTCCTGTCCACCCCCGCTTAGATCCGCCCAGCTAGTGCTTGGGGTCTGAGATTCAAATGCTGCTTCCCAGCCTCAGGGCTTTCCACGGCGGGAGTGGCTGCTATTCAATGTGAGCTTAAGTTCTGGTGTTGGGGTGGGGGCAGGGCCATCTCCCAGACTCAGTTCCCTCAGGGCCTTTATGCAGAGACCTTTGGTAATGGAGCACCTGTCGGCTTGGGGAGTCCCGGGCCACTGCTGCCTCTGCTGCTGCCTCCCAAGGGGACCCGAGTCATGGAGACACCCCGCTCCCCTCTCAGCCAGTCCAGACGTCTCTCTCAGTGACCTGTAGCGCCTGTGGGTGGAGGGACCTTCGCGGCCACTGGAGATTCCATCCCTGAAGTCTACTCTCATCTGCTCCTCTGGGGCCATGTGGCCAGGGCAGCTCAGAGGTGGGCTTCACTGTCCGGAGCGCGACAGAGCCCTGTGGACAGCTTTCCAGGGCTCTCTCGAACGGAAATCTCTTCCACTGCATTGGTGCATGGCTTGCAGTACTCCAGAATTTGTGGGGAGTTCTTTTTACAGGAAATTTATGGGCTGTGGATTTGGAGCTAGCATACGTGAGTCTTTCTACTCCGCCATCTTGGCTCCTCCCCCTCATTTTTTTTTTTAAAGATGCTGGAGTGCTTTGCCATTTCCTTCTCCAGCTCATTTTATAGTTGGAGAAACCAAGGCAAATTTGCCCAGAATCACACAGCTAGTAAGTGTCTGAGACCAGATTCAAACTAAGGAAGATGAGTCTTCTTGACTGCAGGTCTGACATTCTATACACTGTACCGCTTAACTGTCCCTAGAAAACTATTTCAGTAAAATTGATTTCTATAAGTCTGTGTATTTTATTTGATCAATTTAAATACATTATTCAGAGAAGGTGTCTATAGGCTTCACTGGACTACCCACCACACACACATACACACACACACACACACGCACACGCACACACTGCCACTGCCAAGAACCCCTGGATTACAAGGTCTTTAAGGTCCCATCTCATTCGATCATTCTGTAGTTTGATTCCAGCTAGGAAGTGAAAAGGAAACTTTCTGCTATGAATTTTGAAATGTTTCATAACAAACTTGTTAATTATTTTTTAGAGCACCATTTCTTACTTCTCCAGTTTGAAAATTCTCTCTTATTACATCTCAAGAAATAATGTAAGTTGCTTCCTAAATGCCATTTTAGCCTTTCCTTTTCATTTTGGTGTTTATAAGAAGGCAGAGTGATATAATGCTTGACTGGTCATGAGAAAGACCTGGAATCAAATCTCAACACCTGTTAGCTATGTGATTGTGGTCAAATGACTTCAGTTTTCAGAACTACAGTTTCCTCAACTGTAACATGGGGTTAATACTAAAATCTGTTGTGCCTACTTTATAGGGTTGTCCAAAGAGAATGTTTTTAAAATACTTTAAATAAAATAGCAAAAACTTTAAAGAGCTATACAATTGTTATATATGATTATATACTGAATTTTCCTGTTGGTTCATCAAGGGTAAAAACTTTCATGGGGGATGATGGGGTATTGCTGTTGAGTTGATTTTGTTATATCTGACTCTTTGTGATCCCATTTGGAATTTTCTTTGTGAAGATATTGGAGTGGTTTGCCATTTCCTTCTCCAGCTCATTTTACAGATGAGGAACTGAGGCAAACAGGGCTAAGTAAATATCCCAGGGTTACACAGCTACTAAATGCCTGAGGTTGGATTTGAACTCAGGTCTTCCTGACTTCAGATACTGTATCACCTAGTTCTCCAGTTATCATTTACATAAATACTTGGGTTTTACATATGTTATCCCATCTGATACAACAATCCTATGAGGCAGATGCTATTATTAATCACTGAATCAGTGAATGTATTCCTGGGACTTTCTGGTTTATACTTTTTGGTTTTTTCTCTCCACCCCCCACATAATTCTATCTATCTATCTATCTATCTATCTATCTATCTATCTATCTATCTATCTATCTATCTATCTATCTATCATCTATCTGTCTGTCTGTCTATCACCAAAAAGTATATACATATATATGTGTGTATCTATAGAAACAAAAAGTATGTGTATATGTGTGCATATATGCATATTTATGTATATGTATATGCATATAAACACATATATATATACATACATATATATATATATATATGAATTTTTGGTGCTTAACAATACAAGCTGTTAATCTTATTTAAAGTACCTCAACACACAATTTGTCTCTATGTGGAAGAATGACCAATGTTCTCATCTTTTGATAATAAATATGTGATGCCTTCCGAGAAGGAAGGCTTCTGAGAAGCCTATTATTAGGCTGTCATCAGACAGGAAGCTGGTAAAGTCCTTTGCTAGTATTATAGGCACCATTGTGAAGCGCTTGAGCCAATAATTAGGGATCTTATCTGGACCCAATCCTTGCTGGTTTTGTAGGGAAGCTAAAGTCGAGGTCAGCTCACTTGTCACTCTTCTGTTGTTCATTATATTAATACTATTCAGTCTTTCTCTTTCGCATCTGATCTAACTTGTGCTTTCTTCATGTTGGACTTCTTCACAACATAGATAATCAGAAAATTTCCACATCCTTCTTTGGGACATTTTATTTTCTTTCCTCAGCTACATTGTGCAATGAATATAGTGCTGAGTATAGTCATGAAAACCTGAGTTTGAATCCATCATTAGGCACTAGCTGACTGCTGTTCACCTCAGTTTCCCCAATTGTAAAATGGAGATAATTATACCATCTACCTCCCAGAGTTGTGACAATCAATTGAGATAATATTTGTAAAGTGCTTACTTAGTTCATCGCTTGGCACATAGCAGCAGTTTAATAAATACTTGTTCCTTTTCTCCTTCCTATCTTATAATTTCTTTGCTTCTCAAGCCTCTGGATACTTAGACCAAGTACATAGCTACTTAGTCTTATCATATGTGGGTCAAAAATGGCATTTTATTCATTAATGACAAGATCACAATGGTCATAATTTCCCAGGTGATATAGTTTATAGAACCATCTTTGATAGATGTTGAATTGTTTATTTTTATTCTATATGTCACTTTGACTGCCTCTATTGTCTTAAGCTTTTGGCCTTTGCTTTTAATTATATATTTAGAATTTGTGATATACATTTGTTTTCTGTATTCCTTCCTGCATTCTTTTTAATTGCCTTTAATAGGGCGACATTATGTGGTTGTTGCTAATATATGATTTAAAAATTTGTAGCATACTTTTATCATGATACTTTTAATTAGTGCCAAGGGCCAAATGTATATGAGGATTGTCAAAGAAAAGAATAGTACCATGATTAAATATAAATTCAGTTGGTGACTTGCATTTTACGCATTAACCATCTAAAATTCACATTCCTGAATAATGCCCTTGCACAGACATCTATGATATGGGAGACCTGTATCATATTTGAAACTATAAAAACTGTTTATAGCATAGCCTAGGTGAAAAAATATAAGGAAAAAATTGAAGAGATAGACACCAGAATTGGCGAACAGTAGTATAGGCATCTTCTGTGGGATGATAGGGGAATGTACAAAGGATAACTTCCTGTTTTAGGACATGATCTGAAAATATCTCCTAGGGAAAAATCATCTTAAGAATTATTTGTGCCTGGATGCTTATGCCAAAATAAATATCTACTTAATTTTAAGATTAAACAGAAGTAGTATTTCATTCAGTGGTGGCAAAATTGGGCAGTAATAAATAATTTCCTAGATTATTAACTGGGCAGGCTAACACTTTAACAAAAAACAAAAGGAATATTAACTTCTAAAGAGACTCGGAGTCACAGCATCCTGGCAAACAAGGCTTCAATATGGCATATTTGCAGGCAACATATGAATACAGAGAATATATATGGTGCTCATGAGTATCTAGAGCAGGGGGTGGGGAACCAGTGGTCTCAAGGCCACATGTAACCCTCTAGGTCCTCAAGTCCAGCTCTTTGACTGAATCCAATAGGCCATAGGTTCTCTATCCCTGATCTAGGGTAACTTTTATGGGAAAAACTAGAACTTGTATTTTAGCATCCTGATCAGAGGAAATTTTATTTAGAAACATAGTTATGGGAAGATTATTATGGAAGAATTCCTGGGAACTGAATAGGAAAGAGGGCTTTGTTTCATTCCTCTTTTATTTAAGGTCTCTTCCAGTTCTAAGTCCATTGTGGCATAGTGGGAAAAAATTATGGATCTATAGTTAGAGGTCCTAATTTCTTTGCTTTGAGCCTAATTTGATTCAAATGTATTTTTTACCTGTGTGACCCTGAAAAAGTCATTTCACTTTTGGGAGTTTTAGTCTCTTCATCTATATAAATGAGGGAGTTGGACCCTATGACCTCTAATATTTCATTTAGTTCTAAATTTATACTAAGATTTTAAAACATCTAACATTCAGAACTATGAAAACAAGAATTTTTTGTTCTGTCTTAGGAATGAGGGAGAGAACAAGCATTTACTAAACATCTGTTATGTATCAGGTACTGTGCTAAGCAATACACACACATATACCTACACATGTACATATATGTATATATACACACATATACATATAAATACATGCACACTCATATATATGCATGCATATATACATATACACGCACATGCACATATGTGCATGCATATACAATGCACATGTGCATGTATATGTATATGCACACATGTATGTATATATACACATATACATTTATATTCTCATTTGATCCTCATAATAACCCTGGGAGGCAGGTATCATTACTATCACCATTTTACAGTTGATGAAAATGAAGCAGATGCAAGTTGAGTGACTTGCCCAGAGTCATACACCTAATCAGTATCTGAGGACAGATGGAAACCCAGCTCTCCTTGATTCTGGGCCCAGCTCTCCATCTATGCCCCACTTAGCTGTCTCAGATAGAAATATTTCCCATCATAGTGGGATTTAAACACATCCCCCACATACATGGTGGGCCAGCTCATTTGGGGGGGAGGGACATAATCGTGGTACATTTAGCACGGATAGTATATAAGTTGGTGTCCACAAACAGGTCAACCACAGAGGTTTCACTCACCTCCTGCAAAGCACCAGCGTCAGCATATTACAAGACCATATCTGTATTGAAGTTCTAAGCACTTTCCCGTACTGGATGCTGGAAGGGAAGTTTAGGAATCAGAAATTCAATGGAAAAACCAAACAACACAGCAACAAAAAGATGAGGAGCTGCCCTATGTACAAGAATGGCTTGAAATTCTTATTTCATCCAACCAAGATTGTGGTAGATCTATTCTCCCTTTCCCATTTACTTTCCTTACTAAAGAAAAGTGCTATATTCATGGAGATTAAAAGCCAAATGTGTACTTTGCTTATTACAAACTAAGAGTGAGAGAGAATAAAGATCAGAAAGTGGTAAGAAATTTTCAGGGGGTAACAAACAATTCATTTGAACTGCCCCTTTAATGAAAAGGAAACGAATCAAGCTGAGGAGATTACACAGGCCCTGAAGTCATCGGAGGATTCCAGAAAACAGGAAACACTGGGAGAAAATGCAGGGGAAAGAGCTGCAGGTGGAAATGCTTGTGGCTTAATTGAAGCCATGCCTCTGTATCGCTGAGATGCTGGCTCCTGTCATGTGATTTTGCAGAACTGGGAAGGAAAAGACTTTTTTTGACCATTTCTCACCTCTGAGTAACTGGAAATTTTGTGGTGATGCCTCAAAACTGTCTGCTCCAGAGCTTAGGAGGCAATTGTTGACAAAACAAGAAAGCTGTTCCTTTGGATAAGGAGTCAGCTATTTGGGGGCTTGAGCCTTTGTCTGGTTACACACTGTTTTATTAATTACTGTTACTTCAGGCCTTGCAGACTCAATCCTTGAGAGACATATCTGTTTACTTGGCACATGCCTGTCTGGCAAAAACATGTTTTGAGGAAACAACAATGACATTGTCCAACTTTTGAAATCTTTAATTCTGACTGATTAAAAACACTTTTTAGAGGATTAAGTATGAAGTTGAGCTGATCAAATTTCAGCCCTGGAAAATTTTAATAGGGTCAGGTTATAAATTTTTTAAAACTAAGGGTGAAGGATATGTGCTGATAATGGCCTTGACAATTTGGGCCAGATTAATGGTGGGGGATCCATTTTGTGACCTCTAGCCTCTAACCAGCTGATCTTTCTTTCATAGACTAAATTATAATATATAAAGCTGAGACCTGACTGCTGTGGCTCTGCTATTAATCCAGCTGGCATCAAGGGCCAAAATCTCAGAATGTAAGTACTGTCATTCTGAGGGGAATACAATTATAGACTGCATTAATAGAAACGCAATCTAAAAGATGTGAGTTGTACCCTGCCCTGACCTGGCCACATCTGGGGTGCCATGTTCAGTTTTAGATACTACACTTCATTAAGGACATTGACAAGCAGGTGTGCTTCCTGATGAAAATAAACAGGATGTCAAAATGACTCAAAACTGTCATATTATGAACCACTGAAGGACCTGGGTGTGTTCAGTCAATGTTAAGTTGCCAAGTGTTGATTAAGATCTTATTATTTTTTCAGAGAGCTAGATGGCACAGTGGATAAAGTGCTGGGTCTGGAGTCAGGAAGATCTTCCTGAGTTCAAATCCAGTCTCAAACATTTGCTAGCTATGTGAGCCTGGACAAGTCACTTAATCCTGTTTGCCTCAGTTTCCTTAGCTGTAAAATGAGCAGGAGAAGGAATTGCAAATCACTCTAGTATCTTCTACCAGAAAACTCCAAATGGGGTCACCAAGGGTCAGATATGACTGAAAAACAACTGAACAATGACAAATCTTGCAGGTACAAATCTTGAACTGCTATCCTGTGGAAGAGGTGTTAGGCTTGTCTTGCCCAGAGAGCAGAACTAGGACCAATGAATGGAAGTTGTAGGGAAACAGGCTTCAGTTCAATATAAGAAAAAGACCAACTTCTTAATGAACAGAGTTGTACCAAAGTGAAATGTTCTTTCCCTGTCACTGGATATCTTCTTGCAGAGACTAAGTGAATGTTCACTTGTTGGAGATGTTTGTAAGGCATTCCTGTTCCAGTACATGTTTGGTTAGAAAACATTTGAGCTCCTACTCAACACTGAAATTCTGTGAAATAGGCAATCAGGACTGTTTCATTCCTCTTGAAACTTCCGTGGGATCCTGTGGGTTCCCTAAGCATGTCAGCTTCTCATCTTTAGACTTTAGCTTCTTTTTATCGTATTCCACTGTATTCTTTTTTTTAATTTTTCATTTTTAACACAGTTCATATCATATAACACAATTCCAACTTTTGGTCAGGTGATATTTCTTTTAAAGCATTTAAAATATAGACCGCAAACGGATTTTTTTTTTTAACATTAACCAAGACACAAATAATAACTATGTATGCTAACTTTGTAACCCCTTGACTTAATTGTCTCCACGCTATTACTAAGAATTAAAGGACCCTAACTTATTTTTGTTGGTCCTAAGTCTAATAGCTTAATTTTAGCCTTGACTTTGGATCTATAATTTAATAGATCTGGTATTAAGCTTACAAACCTTTTGACTAGAGGAAATTGCCACTAAGAGTAGGGACATTGCAGGGAAACAATATCTCCCCAACTACATGTCAGTTCCAGGCAGGAGTAGATTGTTAACTTACATTCAGTGAGGCTTAGAGTCTGCCAGGTGTGAGTGGAGAAACTGAGTCAGGAGAATCCTACCTCAGCCCAGGTTGAACAGCTGCTCTCCCACCCTTCCCAAAAGATCCCCTTTTTCAGTTCAGTTCAGCATCTCACAGGCTTACTGGCATCAGGGATTGGAGGCTCAGACTCAGAAGAGCAGTCACTTAATAGTCCCATAGCATCTTACAATAGCAAGCTCCAATAACCAGGTTTCAGATATGACTATAATTTCACATTGGCTAAGGAACATCTTTTGAGGCAAGTCTTAAGTGACTTACATGCCTTTCTATACCTGTTCTAGTTCCTACTTAAATAACAATCATAAAATCAAATTTATTATTAAAACCTTAACTTTTCTATCAATGCCAAATTTTACCTGAAGTTACCTGCCTCTAGGAGACTTAGACTAAAATTCATTTCCCCAAACTAAAGATGTCTCTGATTTAGTCTTAGTAATTAATTCAGTCAATTGTTTTAATACTAATTGCTTTTACATCACTTTGTAACATGTCTAATTTTTCTCCCTATCTCTCCCCTCCTCCACCCCCTAATACCTTGCATTCTGATTACCCCTTCCCTCAATGAGCCCTTCCTTCTATCACACTCCACCCTTCCCTTATCCCCATCTTCTCTCTTTTCTTGTAGGGTAAGAGAAATTTCTATACCCTATTACCTGTGTTTCTTATTTCCCGGTTATATGCAATAATAATTCTCACATTCGTTTCTAATACTTTGAATTCCAATTTCTCTCCCTCCCTCCCTACCCATCCCACTGAGAAGGCAAGCAATTCAATATGGACTAAATTATGTCTCCTTTTGCAAAAGACTTCCATAATAATCATCTCTACTATCCTACTCTATCCTCCCTTATTTTTTTATTCACTCAATTGACCTTGTCCCTTCCCAAAAGTGTTTATTTCTAGTTACTCCCTTCTCGCATTTGCCCTCCCTTCTATAAATCCCCTCACCTCACTTGTTGCCTCCTCCCCTACTTTCCTGTATTGTAAGGTAGATTTTCATACCAAATTTAGTGGGCATGTTATTTTTCCCCTTAAGCCATATGTGGAGAGAGTAGCTTTACTTTTCCCCTCTCTCCTTCTCCCTTTTCTCCTCCATTGAACAAGATTTTTCTTTGTCTCTTTTATGAGTTATAGCCTGCCCTATTCCATTTCTCCCTTTCTCCTCCCAGTATTTTCCTCCCTTACCTCTTAATTTTTATTTCATATCTTTTTTTGTGGCTATCATCTCTTCCGATTCAACACAGCCTGTACTCTCTGTCTATATGTGTGTGTGTGTGTGTGTGTGTGTGTGTGTGTGTACAATCCTTCCACCTACCCAAATACTGAGTAAAGTTTCAAGAGTTATACATATTTTCTTTCCATATAGGAATGTAAACAGTTTGCTTTATAAAGTCTTTTATAATTTTTCTTTCCTGTTTACCTTTTCAAGCTTCTCTTGATTCTTGTGTTTGAAAGTCAAATTTTCTATACAGTCCTGGACTTTTCAACATGAAGGCTTGACAGTCCTCTATATCATTGAATGACCATTTATTCCCTTGAAGTATTATACTCAGTTTTACTGGGTAGGTGATTCTTGGTTTTAATCCCAGTTCCTTTGACTTCTGGAATATCGTATCCCAAGCCTTTCAATCCCTTAATATTGAAGCTGCCAGATGCTGTGTTATCCTGATTGTATTTCCATAATATTTGAATCGTTTCTTTCTAGCTGCTTGCAGTATTTTCTCCTTGACCTTGGAACTTTGAAATTTGGCCACAATATTCCTTGGAGTTTCTCTTTCAGGAGATGATTGGTGGATTCTTTCAATATTTATTTTACCCTCTGGTTCTAAAATATCAGGACGTTTTCCTTGATAATTTCATGGAAGATGATGAGTAGGCTCTTTTTTTGATCATGGCTTTCAGGTAGTCCCATAATTTTAAAATTGTCTCTCCTGGATCTGTTTTCTAGGCCAGTTGTTTTTCTAATGAGATGTTTTACATTATCTTCTATTTTTTCAAACTTTTGGTTTTGTTTTCTAACTGCTTGGTTTATCTCATAGTCATTCATTTCCCTGAACTCAGTTCTCTCTTTCAGAGAACTATTTTGTTCAGTGAGCTTTTGAACCTTCTCCTCCATTTGGCTAATTCTGCTTTTTGATGCCTCCTTCTCCTCATTAGCTTTTTGGACCTCTTTCTGCAGTTGAGTTACCCTCTTTTTAAAGGTGTCATTTTCCTCAGCATTTTTTTGGTTCTCCTTTAGCAGGCTGCTGACACACTTTTCAAGCTCTTCTATGGCCTGAGCCTATTTCATATTCATTTTGTGGGTACTGGAGGCAGAAGCCTTGACTTCCTCTGACAGTATGCCTTGTTTTTCCTTATTTGAAAGGATGGGAGGAGACACCTGCTCACCAAGAAAGTAACCTTCTATGGTCTTATTTTTTTCCCTTTTTGGACATTTTCCCAGTCAGTTACTTGACTTCTGAATCCTTTGTCAAGAAATTCAACTCAGCTGCTTGGTTCCCCTGGGCTTTGGGTGGGGTTGGGGCTGTCACTCAGTGCTGTGGTTTAGATTAATTGCTATCTACCAACAGAAGCTTTAAGCTGAGCTGACTGAACAATGCATCCAGGTTGCTTTTCAGCCTCCCCCCATAGCTGCCTACAGTCTACTGCCATGGCTTCTGCCATTGCCTGGAGCTATCTCTGGAGAAACCCCCATTCCCTCTCACCCAGCTGGGGAAGCCCTTCCCCACTGACCTTTGGAGCTTTCTTTGTCACTTGTGGGTTAAGGTATCTGGGACCTTCCCTGCTAGGAATTCTGTCTGGAGGCCTGTTCAGATCCTGTTCCTTCCAGTGCTATGTGACCAGGGCTATGCTCCACTCCACTTAGCGTGCCATGAGATAGACCTTTCCTGTGGGTCTTCCAGGTTACCTTTGGCTGGAAACCTGTTTTGCTCTGTTGTTCTGTGGCTTCTGCTGCTCTAAATTGTTCAGAGTCATTTTTACAGGTATTTTGTGGGTTGTGGGGGAAGTGCTAGAGAATATGCATTTCTACTCCACCATCTTGGCTCTGCCTCCTCACTTTATTCTTAATGGGCTCATCAAGAACAAATCATATTAAAATGACCTTGATTTCTTTTCTATGAGGGTCACTAGATTTGTACATCAATGGTATCAGAAAAGGTTCTATTTTCCTGACTGGCTATTCCTTAGCTGGGGCTGCTGAGGAACTCCATCCATGCTTACTTAACTTTCAGTTGAGCTCACTCTCTGGACTTCACCTCCTTGCCCGTAGCCACACCCTCATGAAAGGCCTCTGCCTGGATTCTATTTTTCCTAAGCCTCTTCTCCCCACTTTCCAGCTCTCCCTTATCTAGTTCACATCTACCTACTTGTATGTCAGCTCTTTGAATATAGGAATTATCTTGTTTGTATGTATTTGTATCCTTAGTGCTTAACATAGGCCTGATACATATTGAATGATTAATAAATGCTTTATCTGTCTATCTAGGTATGACATAGCATCTCTGTATTTCAGAAGAGTATTAGACAAAATCTCTTATAATATACTTGTTAACAAGATGGAGAGAGATGCGAAAGATGAATTGTAGCTGGATTTCAAATTGATTGAATGGTCAGAATCAGATTACTGATCAATGCCTTAGCATTCACTTGGAAGGAGGCTTCCAGTGGGCATGAAAAGTGATATATTTTGAGTTTTTTTTAAACAATTATCTTGGCACAAAATGGAGGATTAACAAATTAATTAACAAACTATTCTTGTGAAAAGGATATGAAGGTCTTAGTGGATGAGTTCATTGAGTCAATAGCATGCCATGGCAGCCAAAAAAGCTAAATCAGCCAAATGATATACTAAGCCAGCATAGCGTCCAGAAGTTGGTGGCAATTCTGTTGTATTTTATTTCCCTGGTCAAACTGCATCTTACCTACTGTGTTCAATTTTCAGTGCCATGTATTAAAAGGGGCATCAATAACCCGAAATGCACACAGAGATGGGTAAACAGAACGCAGAGAATTAAATTATGTTGCCAAGAGATCAGTCAGCTAATCGACAAACACTTATTGAGAATTTATTGTGCCTAACACTCTACTAGATGTTGGGGATAAAAAAAAGTGACAATCTCACACATTATATAGGAATCATTTTAAAGAACTGGGGATATTTATTCTGATGAAGAGGAAAATTCAAGGGTACAGGATAGCTGTTTTTGTGTTTTTGAAGGGCTGTTACGCAGAAGAGACATTAGATTTATTTTGATTTGCTCCAGAAAGTAAAAGTTGCCAGAGAGGGTGGAAATTGAAAGGAGACTAAAATTTTTGCTTGATAGAATGAAAAACTTCTTGATAATCAGAACCCTCCAAAAGAATAGTAGGACTGACTGGGGGAAATCCTTCTTTGCCTTAAGCTTTTTTTTTAAGAAACTGTAGGTTTTTAAGAGAAGGGTAGACAAAGAGCTGTAGGGGATATTGAGATAAACTGGATAACCACAGAGTTCTCCACCTACCAAGGACGGAATTTGTTATATTCTAGTCTATCCTTAAAAAAACATAAACGTAGTAATAGTTAGCTTCCCAATATGGCTGTGGTAAAGAATCACTTTTATCTAGAATTAATCTCTTCAGAGTTTGCCCAGTTGGAGGGAGCAGCCCCTTGTATAGGGTAGAAATTCAAAAGCAGAACCCGTGTAAGCAGTCCCCAAATGACCTATAGATCTTTTGATGAAAGGTACAAGGTAAGTGCAAAGTACTATTAAGTCTGGGACTGTGAAAGAAATGATGTAACTGGGTTAAAAAAACAAACGCCCACTCTCAAAAACTTGTAAATTGAAACAGTGATAAAGTTTCCAATTGCAGACAGAACACCAAGTTATTCCATACCCCATTCAGACCCTTCAAATCATTCCCTGTAATCTATATTTTTCATCACCAAACTTTTCTAAAGGGCCTTCATCTTTTTGATCTCCCTGGGCAACAATTTTCCTTGCCATATGATTTTGCTGAAAATGATAATATGGCAATGATGTGCATCTTATATTACAGGAGAAAATCAAGGGTTTTTGGAGTCAGAGGGAAGTGTCTTTCTCATGCTCTAGCTCAGATTACAGTCAGGCAGCTGATTCACCAAAATTAGATTTTCGAGATGAAATGAGTGAAGGTTCATTATTTGGATTCGTTTAACATAGTTTTTTTTTTGGGGGGGGAGGGTTGGTGCTGAATCTTCTCTGTTACTTTAATGACTGTGATCTCATTCTTGCAGTTCTACTTCCTCCGCAAGTATAATCTGTAACCCTTGAAGCACATTTCACCTTGGGTGATCTGTACCCTTATATAGAGTCAAGATAAGGGGACTCATACTTCTTGTTAGAGGTCTTTCTCTAAGTCTTTTTGTGGATAAAAGTGCAATGCTTAGAACTAGTTATCCTTTGCTCTCATTATATGACCAGCCCACATCCCTTTCCAGTTATACATTTCCTTCAAGATATATTTTGCACCATTTCCTGTCTTTGTTATTTCTGGTAATATAGCATGGCTACAATCCAATGGACAACTCTCTGTTTCCCTTTGAATTCCCTGGAATTTGATTCTTCTGTGAGTGTGTTGTTCTATGATTTGTCACCAAATAGCATTGCCAGAAGAATTTTGGTGTTAGCTATGTTGAACTTGTGTAGCAGAAAGCAGCTTGAGATAATTGAAAATGCTGTGAAAATTTCCCAGATATGATTCAGTACTTTTCCTTTACCAAATAATTGACCCATTTTGTCTAAGGTATGACTACTGATAGAATAACTGAAGGACTGCCAATCCAGTGGAAATGCTGCAACCTGGGTAATATGCATTATTCATCCACTTGGGTTTTCCTATGTGGATTTACAGTTCTAGCTCCTTGACTGGCTATGTCGTTTTTGAAGTGTGTGTGTGTGTGTGTGATAATTTTGAAGAATTGTAAGGCTTGCTGTAAATGTAAATGCCAAGTTCAGTCAGGAGCACTGAGAGGTCCTTATGACCTCTAGGGAAGTCCTATTCTATTTGGATTCTGAAGGAAATTAGAATTTCTATAGCACAGTATTTGTGATGTAATCCTAGTACTATGCACCCATTCTTCTTGATACCCCTAATCAAGAGAAAGCCTATATTTTTTCATGGTTCCAAGGATCCCCATCAATTGCGTCAGATTCAAAGAGATCCTTGTAGGGCACATATTGACTTAGAAAACTACAATTTGGCATTTCTATGTTTTGTTCTATTTTTGTTTATTTTGTTAATATGTCTCAGTTGTATTTTCTTCAATCTGGTAAAGGTTGCTTTTGGGGGTGAGGGGTCAGATAGTCAGGTGTTTGACACCTATTCTTTGGAATATATATGTGTGTGTGTATGTGTATATACATATATATATATATGCATGTATATATGTGTGCGGATATATATGTGTATATGTGTATGTATGTATATATGTATGCGTGTATATGTGTATATATGTGTATATATGTATATAATATATATATGTTACATATATATTATATACATATATAGTCTGTTTCTCTGAGCCTTGGTTTCATCAGATTGCTTGTCTAGTCTCATTCTTTCCAGGCTCTAGTTTATTTGGTCAGACTGATGGCTACCACTCAGGAATCAATATAGATAAAGATTTTCTCTACATCTTCCTTTAAATGCTCTCTTACATGCCACCTGGTGCAAATAGTAATTGTTTCTGTTTTGTCCAGAACCCCTGAGGAGCTTCTCTTATCAGATTGATTTTTTTTTTGGACTGGATAACAAGAGTCTACTCTTTGCCTCATTTCTTACCTAGACTTAGTTGCTGAATGGGCATTGCCTCAGTCAGACTGAGACCTCTTAAAGACCTTACCTTAAAAAGGTCAATTTTTTCCACTGCATCTGAGGTCATCTCTAGTCATCTTGATCTATAGTTTGCCAGTAGACCCAGATGGCTCTGGAGGAGAAAGTGAAACTGATGACTTTGCACAGCTCTCCCTCATGTAAATGCAATTCACTTGTGTCATGGTTCTCTTGGACAAACAGCAACAAAAGAAGATCATGTGTCCAGACCATGTTTTTTAAAATAGGGTTACAGCAATTGCAATGAATGAATTAGTCTATTTTGATTCTACTTGCTTGGTGTTGGGTGAGGGGTAGAATGCTGAGTATATAATCAGTGAATTCTACTTTCTAATTTTCTCTGTAGCTCTTAATTGTATTTCTCTCATACTTTCCCTCAGAGAATATTCAAGATACTTAACTAATTGGTTGAACTTTCAGATTGCACATGCATAGTTCAGAGTAGGAAAAAAATGTTTTGAAAAATCTGAATACCCCTGTCACTGGAGTCAGAAATCGCATATTCAAGTTTCTTTGGAGGGGTATGATATTTCTTGCCTTTAGTTGGCTGTTCTAAAGTCTCCACTTTTTCTGCATACAGATAGAACTTTTATGGAAAACAATGACTTTAATAGATTTTTGGCAAAATATTATAATTATTTGGCTACAGTCACAACTGATACATAATGGGATTATTGTAGCTTTGCATCACATATTACATGTCTCATTTTTTTTTTTTTTACTGTTTTTAGTGGCAGAACCTCATAGATTCAGAGCAGACTGAAAGTTATCCAGGAATTCATTAGGTAATTGTTTTTCTTTGTAGTATATATGCTCAGTGTTATTTGCTCTCATGTAGGAATTTTGCTCCATTTTCCTTAAAAAGTACCTGCTGAAAGAGATTTGGCCTATGAAATGATTATGCTTATCTATACTCTTTCACACAAATGCCCAAGGGCTATCTCAATTAATTAGCTTATGTGGGACGCCATCTTACCCTGATCACAGTAAGTCTCACACACTTTTCAAATGCTGGGAAGAAATGTCATTAATTCTGTAACCTTGTGGGCAGAGAGAATTCCCATTCCATGAAAATCACACAAACTGGTGATTTCTAAAATAAATACCCCAAACTAATGATGATAAGTGTAGTTAAATAAAATTGAAAATGAAGAAGAAGCAACATAAAAGAATAAAAAGGAAAGGAGTATGATGGGCTGGAAGGAGAGAGAAAAAGAAAGGCAAAATTCAGGAATCACACAAAAGCAGGAGGGTGGCAGGAATGAGAGGAAACATCATGTTTATGGTCATAGACCTCTGGTTTACGCTTAACCCAGAAGAATGTATTTTACTTAGATTATTGGAAAAGGTTGTCAAACATTTTTAGAAGCATTGTTTTTGAGAGGTTGTGGGACCTAGTCAAGAATTTTATGTGGCAGACTGGACAAACATTTATTAAGAACTGACAATGTGTGAGACCATGGGTCTACAAAAATAAAACAAAACAAAACAGAAACAAATCAAAACAAAACACAGAAGATTCTACCCTAGTGGGGGTTATAACCCATTGGATCTTTATCCCCCCTAAGATATTTTCTGACCCAAGACAATATCATATCTCAATTTGCTGATAATATATCCTTCCACATCTTCTTACCTTCCTCATAGAAACATTGATACTAGTTTCACAGATTTAGAGCTGGAAATTTAAAGGTCTGCATTTTACAGATGAAGGACTGAGAACCTGAGGGGTTCCATTTCCATGGAAGATGGAGAGAGTAGAGTGGAAAAAGAGATGCCATAAATAACAAAGCATCCTTCTTAAAAGCAGGAGCTAGATTTTTAAAAATGTAAATGACTTTGAAACCTTTATGCCAAAACCCTTTCTGCAACGAAAGCTAAGGGAAGCCAAAATTGTAACAGGAAAACAAAGTCTAGCATGTTTTTTGGCCTACTCAGACAATCGATGTCCAAATGATTAAATTCCAGACTTAGGTATTTGGTGGTGCACACAATACACCGGTAAAGGGAAATCAAAACTTCTTTGTGCAGCAGGATTCTTTTTTGTAAACTCTGAGTGTTAGCCAACAAGCAAAGCTGCATTAATTTTCTCAGGCCACTAGGGGGCAATAGAGTAAATTATTGATTGGTATGCGGCAGGACTAAATTCAAATTCTGTAAAAATCTTCCTTTTACAGATTGGATTGGGGAATTGAGGTTTTTTCTTCTGAAAACAAAGCAATTCAAATAGTATACAAAGGGAAAAATTGGTCAATTACCCTAAGGATTTTATTGTTTAAATAATTTCATTTGAATAATTATAATAGAAGCCTTTTCTATTGCCTTTCTCCTTTTTTTTTAATGAATCAGGTTACTCAATACTTCAATAAACAAAGGTAATAAAGATTTCACAGCATTATTTTTTTATCATGCTATTTTTTTATTGAATAAAACCCGGTTCTCATTAGAAGGGTATTAACATAAACTAGGGTTTTATTTTAATTCTCTTTTTATTTGATAGATGGAAAAAAAAATCAGCCCAACAAGATAGGGTTGTGACTGGTTTCAAACCTGGGATTTCTTCTTTTGACTCTGGCAGTACTAGGAGATGCTGACAGATAGCATACCACACATAACGTGTAGGATCAGAAACTGGTGATATTTTACGTCAATAACACTAAGCATTGCTTTTTCCTCTTGCTTGAAAATGTCTCTGGAATAAACATTTCTGGAAGAGTCAGCTATAAGCCCTGAGTGCTAGCTGGAACACAGGCAAAGAGTGAGATCAGTGCTAACAAGAAAAAAAAAAAGAACAAACTATTGTTTCCAGTAAGTTATGACTGAGATGCTTGGCAATGCAAGGATGTGTGTATATCCTGATCCATGATCTACAGGTGATCATAGGTGGACTCTGCACTTTTCTCTTCTGTTAGATTGTAAGCTCCTAGGGAATGGAGATCATTTCATTCTTTGTCTTTGCATCCTTTGGCATGTAGTAGTCACATGATAAGTACTTATTATTTGATATTGCATTCCCTATTAGAATATGAGCTCCTTGAGGGCAAAGACTGCTTTTTTCCCTTACTTTGTACCGGCAGCAACTTGTTAGCACAGTCCTTGGCACATGAGTGCTTAGCAAATGCTAATAAAAACAACAGGCTGTATGATTCATAGAATTACTTTACAAGATGACCACAGTAATTGTAAAGGAAAGCAGATTTTAGAAACCCCTGGAACTTTGAGTGAGTGACTAATTTTGATTTTTAGAGGATAGATGGTGAAGCAAGTGCCTCAATTCTCAATAGAGGGTGGGTAGGGACTCTGGGAGTAGCACGAGGGGCACATTTTCAAACAAGGCAGAAGAGTCGACCGGTTTTGGGACATTATAGTTTTTTTTTGTGGGCAAAGGTTCTAGGGGGTAGGGTGGGTTTTGGGGAGGCATTGGGACGAAAAGTTGATATACAAAAGAAAATAACATCAACAAAAATAATAGAATCATTAAAAAATAAAAGCAGCAGCCTACATGATTCAAAAAATTATAGACTTTTAAAAGAGCCCTCAGAAATTATCTATTCCAGTACACTCCTCCTCTCCGTACTTTACAGATGAAGGAAATAAGCATTTACATGGCATCTACTATGTGCCTGGCATTTTACAATTATTATTTTGTATGATTTTCACAGCCAGACTTTGAGGTAGGTGCCGTTATTATCTCCATTTTGGCCATTGAGGAAACTGAGGCAAACAGAGATTAAGTGACTTGCCTCAGGTCAAACAGCTAGTAAGCATCTGAGACTGCATTTGAACTCAGGTTTTCTTGACTAGGTCCAGCTGCCCCATTTAGGTGTCTCTTTGCCCAGGAGAGAAGCTGTCTTGCCTTACGGAGTTCCAATGAATGTTTCCTGGATCACAAAGCCATTTCCTCTACCAAACACTTACAAATAAATGATGAAATATAGGCATTTCAAATGTAAAGTAAAGGGGTGTGTGTTGTCTAAAACCCGTCCTTGGAAATATTCCGCCTACCCTAGAAGATTTAGTGTCGCTAAAGTTCCCCAAGCTCCTCTACTATCTTTTAAAAAGAGTTGTCTTCTTTTTTTTTTTAATAACAACGAAAAAGCCCTTTCCCAGTATTTAAAGAATTTTTAAAGAAGGGTGGTGACTTCAGCAGGAAGCTCAGCCAAGTTCTGCATCTGGCCCACACACACTATTTCAAGTCTAGAGTGACTGACCCAGACATATCAGAGCCACATGTTGGAAAATTAAACTGAGATCCCCTTATCAAAGAAGCAGGATCAGCTTTACCCTGCCACAAAAGCTTTAATTGTGCATAGGAGTGTGGTCTTGCCTACAGAAAGAAGCTTGTGTGATTAGAAACTTTAATTTGTATAAAAATAACTATTTTGACAATAATCTATATTGATTGCATAATTATTTGAAGAATAAAAATAATAATGCAGATTGAAGTTTTTAAACTCCCAGTCTTCTTTCTGTAGGCAAGATTGTATCCACAATTAAGATTTTGTGATATAGTAAAAGCATAATAACAATGAATATTATTATTATCATTGTGAGGTCTGGGATGTGAAATTCTAAGGCTTCAGAAGAAAGCCATTCCTTAGAGACTCAAAGACACACACCATAGCCAGGCCAGCTAGTGCCAACAGTAGTGAAGGCTTGGGGTAAGAACTTTGTAGGCTTTGCCTGTGCATGTGCTTATACACTCCATCTGAGCCTGGCGGGTAGGTCGGTGGCACTTCAGCCTCTAACTTCAACCTTGTATGGTCATTCCAAGGACAGAGGAGCTAAAATTGTTTGTCTATTTCACATGTATAATTAATTTGTGAGAGATGGCCTGGTTTGGGATCACAGAATTAGAACCAGAAGGGACCTAAGAGATCACTGAAACTAACCCCTTAATTTTACAGCTGAGGGATAGAGAGACTAAATGATTTGCCCAGTTGCACAGCCAGTAAACAACTAGGTGGTGCAGTAGGTAGAGCCATGGGCCTTCCATAGAGAAGACTTGAGTTCAAATCCATCCTCAGACACTTGCTATCTGTGTAACCTTAGGCAAGTCATTTAACCTTTGTTTGCCTCAGTTTTTTCAGCTGTAAAATGGGGGTAATAACAGTACCCACACTGTAAGGCTGTTGTGAACATGAAATGAGGTAATGTTTGTAAAGAAGCTGGCACAATGGTAGGTAGAAATGTATATTCCTCTCTTCCTATGAGTGTGTGTGTGTGTGTGTGTGTGTGTGTGTGTGTGTGTGTGTGAATTTGAACTTGGGTCTTCCAGAAATCTAGTGTCTTATCTACTAGTGGATAGTCTACTGGCCAAGCCCTCAAGAAAAATCTGGATTTGAATTTTGCTTTTGTCATTTGCTAGTTGGACAGCTAAGCAAATAACTTTTCTAGCTTCAAACAACCATCTTAGAAGTTCTTAATCTGGAGTCCATGAGCTTTTTAAAATTTTTTTAATAACCAAATTTCAATAAAATTGGTTTCTATGGTAATTCCATCTATTTTGTTTATCAGACCACCCAAGGTCCATGACACAGAAAAATTGAGAATCCCTGCAGTCTAAAACTTAGCTACTAATTTAGAGATGGGTCAGGACCTGTAATGAATTCATGTACTGACAGGATCACCAATTCTTCACATATTGACACAATTTTTTTATATTAATGAAGAAAAAGGCATATGTAGATGATTTTCCATTTTGATTCTGACAGAAAGAATAGATTGCCTGTTTCTGCCTTTTATATGACAGAGGCAGTATAGTATAGTGGATGGAGAACTGGGCTTAGCACCATGAAGAAATGGGGTCCAATTCTATCTCAATCACTTGTCAGTGGTATGATGCTGGGCAAGGCAACCTATTACCCTCTGCCTCAGTTTCCTCTTCTGTAAAACAAAGATAATAATAGCATCTGCCTCATAGGATTATTGTATCAGACAGGATAACATATGGAAAACTTAAATATTTATGTAAATGAAAACTGAACAGTTAGGTGGTACAGTGTAGAAAATGCTGGGCCTGGAGTCAGGAAAACTTGAGTTCTAATCCAACCTTGGGCACTGACTAGCTGTGTGAGTTTCCTCATCTGCAAAATGAGCTAGAGAAGGAGAAGGCAAACCATTCCAGTATCTTTGTCAAGAAAACCCCAATTGGGATCATGAAGAGTCAGAAAGGACTGAAACAACTGAACAACATTAAATGCAAGCTACTACTTGTAATATCTTGCATGCATATATATGTATACATATGTGTATATATATGTATATATATATATACATACACACACATATGATTTCAAGTTCTTTGATGGCAAGGACTATTTACTTTCTCATTCTTTGAATTTCTAGTATTGCCAAATATTGATCTGAATATGGTATTTCATGGTTACAGAAAGACTCTACAATACAGTGACTGGCAAAATTGGAACTTGAACTCCAGGCTTTTGACCTGAAGTCTAATGCTCTAGTAATCTGTTTTTCATAATCTTAGTATAACCAGGGTGAAGCTCATTAAGTAAGATAGTAATATTTAAATCAATTACCTGGACAGATTGGTGGCTAGCTAAGGGAATTTGGAGCTGGGCAGTTGCAGGGATTGTGAATGGAGCCATAAGGGAGGAGATAATCACATCCTTCCTAGTAGCAATGATAAGACAGATTTGATTGTCATTCCCAGAGCAAGAGTAAGAATAAAAGATGGAAAGCAGATTGGAAGCGTAATAGCATTGGCAGAAGCAGTGTTGACAGCAAGATGCCTTTGCTAGAGAGATCTTGGTATCTTGGTGGATGGCTAGATAGAATGTGAAGCTTTGGGAGGGCAGGAGGGAGAAGCTAAATATTGTAGGTTACCATGAATTTTTATTAATTTATCCACTAGTCAGGGAAACAACTCCATGGTGGGGCAGAGAAAAAAAAGATACCATCTTGTTGGCCTAACAGCTGGATAATAAAAGCACAACTTATAACATTTTTTCTTTGTAAATAAGTAAATTCCATCAAATCTAGCATTTTTGGGAGTTGGGGCAAGGAAAGACTGGGACAGATAAATTACTGGGTTATATAGACCTGTTTTTTCCTTGAGTGATGTGGTGAATTACAACCAAAATCAGAAGATCGTCAGCTTTAGGGTCCATCAACGTCAGTTTGAGAGGCAGTAAATTCTAATGGAAAGAACACTGATCTGAGAGTAAAGATCCTTGGGTTCTAGGTCCAGCCCATCCACTGAACTGTCTGAGAGACCTTGGATTCACTTGTCCTCTCTAGATAGGTCTGAGTTTTCACCTCTGTAAATAAGAGAATGAGACATGATGACCTCGATGGTCCTTTCTAGCATTAAAATTCAATTATCCTACTAGTTGAGATTTTTTCCCCTTTTTGTGTGTGTTTATTTCTTATTACAAGTATTAATTTTACACTGTGCTCTACCATTAACAATTAAAAAAAAGAAAAACAAAACCATCATGACTGATACATATATGCACATATACACACATGTGTGTTTATACATGCATGTAATATACTCATACATGTGGTATATATGCATGTATGTATATATTATATCTACATATATATAAATATTTGTGTATATGTGTGTTTAGTTTAGAAAAACAATTCCTGCATTGTGTCCAAAAATGTACTGATTGAGCTCTAAAAAGTATGGCCCTAAAAACCTAATGATTCTATACAAGTTTTCTGCACTATGCTAGATACCATGAGAAAAAAAATGAAAAATTCTCTTCAACTTAATTCAACAAACGTTTCTTAAACACTGCAGTATGCAGGATGTTAGAGGAGGTTCTGAAGACACAGAAGGGCAGCCCCCTCACCACCACCCCAAAGCAATAATAGTTACCAGTCATGAAGGAGCTAAGTTTGGGTTTTCCAAGTACAGAGATAGGGCTAAACCTGGCCAAGTTTGTTTGAGACTTTTAATACTTTACTTTTTCGGAAGGGGCGAACTTTCTCTGACAGCACACTGAGAAGTTAAGATTTCTTTCATAGGGGCAGGGGGGTGACTATTTGTTCTGAATGATGGTTGATCAATCGACATCTCATTGGGAATGAGGAATTGACTCCTTTAACTGATTGACAAGAGAATAATTAACTGTTGTTGGAGCTGTGAGCCTTATCCTTGTCTTCTAGTTATAAATTCTATAGAATCAAAGACTAGCAACCTTCCGCTTCTCTTCCCCCAAACCCCCTTCCCCCAAAGAAGAAGCTACAAACAGAGACTAATGAGTAGACTTAGTTCTCTGGGGATTGACACAGATTAGACTCAGTAGTATGCTAGGTCCACTGAAAAATATACCGACTCTACCTGGAATCCTGTGCGCATCGGCCAGATTTAGTTCAGTGGGTCTGTGAAATTTCTTCTGCATCCATTTGCTAGATCATAAAAAGTTGGATTTTTCTCTCATTTTTATCTGTGATTTGAGCAACAAGTTTGATGGTTTTATAGTGGCCTGGAAGGCATCACTGACATTTATGTGATGGTGGCCAATGTTTACTTACTAATGTTTACAAATAATTTCAGATTATTTCTCTAGATATTGACATGGACCTACATCATTTCATATCACATTGTAGATGGCATAGTGTCTAGATTGGGATAGTTATCTGTGGGATAAAAGGGATAAGGTACATGATGATCACCAAAGACCTAAATGCTGAATCCAGCAGCCTTCTATGGACTATTCAGAGATTTCCTTCAATTGTATATCCTGCAAGACACCTCAGACTCTATATGTCCAAAAACAGAACTCATTATCTTTCCTCCCAAACCTACCTCTCTCTCAAACCTCTCTATTTCTAGTTCCTACAATTCTTTCAGTAACACAGGTTAATAGCTTAGGATCGAGGGGTAGGGAACCTGTGACCTTGAGGCCACATATGGCCCTCTAGGGACTCAGTGAAAGGGCCACACTCGAGGACCTAAAGGGCCACATGAGGCCTTGAGGCCAGAAGTTCCCCACCCCTGGTATGTATTATTTTCTCTTGCATCTCTCATATCCAGTCAGTTGCCAAACCTTTTTGTCTTTACCTCTACAACATTTCTCCCATCCAATCCATTCTCTTTACCTATTTGCCCACCATCCTAGTTCAGGACTTTGTAACCTCTGACCTAGACCAATACAATGTTATCCTAATAGATTTCCTTGCCTCAAGTCTCTCCCTACTCAAATTTATTCTCCATACTGCTTCCAAAGTGATTTTCCTTGAGCATAGATTTGACCATGTCACTTCCCAATAAATGCCAGTGGTTCCCTAATACTTTATAGCATAAAATATAAACTCTTTTGTTTAGCCTTTGAAATCCTGGTAAAACCTAGTTCCAAACTATCTTTCCAACCCTATTGAACATTAATTCCATTTCTGCATCCTGAAATCTAGTCAAATTTGCCTTCTCTCCATTCTTCCCACATGAAATTCCTCCTGTCTCTGTGCCCCTACTCATGCCAATACTATACTTTCTCTTTACCTCTATTTCATGGTACCTACTCTTCTTTCAAGATTCAGGTCAAGAATCACCTTCTAAATGAAACTGTTCTAAATAACTGCCAGTGCCCTCTCCCTCGAACTACCTGGTCTTTATGACTTTGTATTGATTCACTTCATATTTATGCTACAAATGTACTTATTATGTGATCTTTCATCAGAATGGAAGCTCTTTGCCAGTAAGAAATGTTTAGTTCCTGTCACATAGTAGGCATGTTAGATTCATTCTTTCCCCAGCACCTATTATAGTGCCTCATATAGGAAAGACACTCAATAAATGCTTCTTATATATTTTTTAAACTATTTTTTTGAGGCAACAGGGGTTGCCTCATTTGACTTGGGGATACACAGCTAGTAAGTGTCTGAGTCTGGATTTGAACTCAGGTCCTTCTGACTCCAAGGAAGTGCTCTATCCTCTGTGGGTCCTCCTGACTCCAGGGCAGTTCTCTATCCTCTGTACCACCTAGCTGCCCCTAATAAATACTTCTTTATGTTGTTGGTTCAGGACTAATCCTACTTCATCTCTTTGAAACATCTGATACTATTGATTACCTATTCCTTCCCGAAAAATCTCTGCCTTCTTCTGGTTCTCCCCTTTGTTATAGCTTTTTTCATCTTTGATGGCTTCTCTACCTCTGCTCTAAATAGAAATTCACCAAGATTCTATCCTTTTCTATATTCTCTCATTTGATGATTTCATTTGCTTGACATCTTAACCTTTTTCTTCTAGGTGAATGACTTCCACACCTACATTTTCAGTCCTGGCCTCCCTCTAAATTCCAGATGCTCACTTCTAATTATCCTATCAAATTCTGCTTTGTACCATACTTATTTGGATATATGCTGTAATTCCCCTAGTAGATTGTAAGGTCCTTGAAGGTAAAGATTATGCTACTTTTCATCTTTATTTCCCTACCTCCTAGAATAGTATATTTCATATAAGAGGCAGTTAATGCTTATGGCATTTGATGAACTTGGGTCCCCTTGGCTCCTTAATTTTTCTCAGTGTCTCCATTAAGTTAGTCCATCAATCAACAAGCGTTTATTAAATACCCACTAAGGTCCAGGCACCTGAGAATACAACAATACAACAAGAAAAATGAAACAATGGCTGTCCTCAAGGAGGTCAGGTTCCATGAGGAGTCATCACAAAGTAATTTCAAGATAATTGCCTTTCCACATCTAGTGTTGTTCCCATCATCACCATTATCTGCACTTTAAACATCCTAGAAGGTGTTTAAAAGGCAATAGAGAAAAAATTGCATGGGAATCAATTCTAAAAATGGTACCCAGTACTCACACAGTGATCTAGGCTCTTATTACTTCTTATCTAGACCATTACAGTAGTTTCTTAACCAGCTTTCTTATTCCTGACTCTCTCCCTCTCCAAACTATCTTAGACATACTAACCACGCTGATCTTCTTAAAATATAAAATTGATCATATCAGCCCTGTCAAAAACTTTTAATATCATGACTTCATATTTCTTGTCTTTTCAATGTGTGAGAGAGGGTGGAAGGAGGGAGAGAATTTGCAACTGAAAATAAAAATTTTATCTCAAGTCAAAAAACTCTGTTTCAGGCCTTCATCACCTCTCCTAGACTATTGAAATACTATTCTAACGGCTCTTCCCGTATCAAGCCTCTTTCCAATTCAAACAATTGGCCAGAGAGTTATCAAAGTGATTTTCCCAAACTGCAGGTCTGACCATGTTACTCCACTACTCAATAAACTCTATTGGCTTCCTAGTGCCTATAGGATCAAATAGGAAGACATTTTTTCCCTAACATTTAAAGCTGTTTAAAATCTGGCTCCTTTCTAGCCTTTCCATTTGCATTATACTCCCCTCCACATTCTACAAATCCAGGTATTTTGGAATATTTTGATGTTCCTTTCACATAATACTCTCATCTTTTTGCCTTAGCATTGACTGCTGCCCATGCCTAGAATGCTTTCTCTCCTCAACTCAGCCTCTTGGAATCTTTGGCTTCTTTCTTAAGTATTCTGTTTCCTCCTCTGTTAATCTGGACAATTTATATTTTTGTAAATATTCATCCATTTTGCTTAGATTGCCAGATTTATTGGCACATAATTGAGCAAAATAGTTCCTAACAATTGCTTCAATTTCTTCTTCGTTGGTGATGAATTTACCCTTTTCATTTTTGATACTGGTAGATTGGTTTTCTTCTTTCTTTTTTTTTTAAATCAAATTAACCAATGGTTTATCTATTTTATTTATTTTAATAAAACCAGCTCCTAGTTTCTTTGGCTTCTTTCAAGACTCAGATCAAATTCCACCAAGGAGCTCTTTTCCAGTCCCCCTTCCTACCCGGTTTCAACAGCCCTTCCTTTAAGCTTATTTTCCATCAACTTGGCATGTTAGTCCATAACTATTTATATGTTGTTTTACCCAGTAGAATGTTAGCTCTCTGAGTACAGGGACTGTTTTTGCAATTTCTTTTTTTGTATAAGCACTCAAAGTGCCTGGTATGCAGTATATACTTAACAAGTTCTTGTTCATGAATTGACTGGATAAAATATACCCTCCTTAGCTTGTCATTTAAGTCCCTGCATGATGATTTGTCCTCAATCTACCTTTTCAGACATTTTCCACTCTTCTTCGCAAACTCTATTCTTTGGCCAAACTGAGCTATTTTCCATGCCCTAAACATGTCTAGGCCTTCAGATGTTCTTGCTTTTGTTCACATAACTTTTCTCTCCAGTATTTATAATCTATAAATCTGATTACTAATCCAGCCTTTTTAAACCTAGATAAATCCATTAGATAAATCCTGTGCCCTCTGTTGGTAATTTATGAAAATATATAACCTCAGCTATAAATCAAGGTGGCAGATTTTGAATTTTTTTTGAAATATGAAAAATTTTAGACTGTTCACTATTTGCTGCTTCAAAGAAGAAAAACTTTGGAGACTTAGATTTCCTGATTCTATTTGTCTCCAATAGTTGTAGTTGATACAGTGAAAAAAAAGAGTTGTTCAGGAGTTGGCAGCTATCACAATACTGGTTCTGCCAATACCTCGCTGTGTAACCTTGAGCAAATTATTTTACATCTCTGTGCCTCTTTGTCCTCATCTGTAGAACAATGAGACTAGACCAGATGATCTGGTCTGTTCTAATTCTTAAGTTCTATAATTCTAAGTAAGTCCTAAATAGAAAAAGTTTGATTGCAATTTGTATTCAGTTATGGAAACAGGTGACCCATCCTCACTAGGATTTTCCTGTGAGCTGCATCCAAGAGCACTTTAAGGGTTCTTACAAATGATTTGCACATAATTTACATAGGCCCAAATTTCTGCCTTGTTCTCAAGCAATTTCCAAGTGGAAATAATTACTGCCCCTTCTTTCTTCTTGACCTTACGCCTTTCATCTCCTTTATACCTCCTCATCATCACTGACCTGTGTGCCCCATATCAGAAGCATCCAGCAGAGATAGAAGAGAGAATTCAGGAAGGAAGAGCTAGATAGGGTGGGTTGTATGCTGAGGGGGGAGAGTGGGGAGAACACCACTGACCCTGCATTCAGTGGAATTCAAATGACATGAATTTGAAACCTCCCTCCCTTACTGCTTAATGCTTACTCCCTTGGGGAAGTCATGACTTCCTTTTTCAATTTCTCCATTTGTCAAATAAAGGATTTGAACTAGACAGACTCAGAGGTCCCCTCTACCTTTCAATCTATGATAAACAGAGATTGTGGTTGGGCCACTGTTTGGTGGACACTAATTCCTGTGAGAGGATACCACCCTGAAAGAACTGCTCATTAGAGGTGAAAAATTAGAGGTGTCATTTATTTTGGCTGAGTAGGACCAACGAAGCAACAAGTCAGGAGACAGACATTAGTCCCAGGAAGCCTCAACTGCCAGACCAAGGAGTAGAGAGAATACATCAGGAGCTGTGGAATCTTCCTTTACTGGAGGGTGCAGCTTGTTTGGGTCCTTAGAGAAGTAGCAGTTGATCAAAGTGTGACATAATCTCCTTCTTGGAAGGGGCTGGCTGGACTGTGTGCCATTTTCGGAAAGTGAGGGTGACACATGAAAAATGACAGACTGCTCGGAAAGAGTTATGTAAAAACCTCCTAACCCTTTTCTGCTAATTCTCTCTGGGGCAGAGCAAGAGGGCAGGGAAACCCAGGCAATAATCTGTGTTCCTGATAATCCAGATGCAGGGAGAATCATATCAGTGGAAGGTTTAAAAGCAAATTTGTCTGTTCCCTCTGGGATTGTGCAATGAGATGAAATCTTAGATTCCATTTGTGGTTTAAAGGCAAAAAGTCATTCCTTGTACCAACTGGGAGATCAGGGAAAAGCAGTAATGTAGAGACTGTAAGATGCTGGATATAATGTAAGATATTGAAAAATCCTTAGCAGACAATAAAGAAAAAATGCATGGAAAACAGTTCTCAATATTACAAGAGAAGTCACATGAAAAATATTCTTGAGGGGATGCTGGTAGTTTTTTAGGACCATGGTAAGATAGAGATTTGAGGATCATCATTGTACTTGCATTTAAGCCTTCCAAAATCTGATTATTTACTTCATCACAAAATCAGAAAATTGTGGAGCTAGAAGAGAACTGAGAGCTCTATCATCTAGTTTATCCTTGAAGCTGAGGCCCAGAGAGGGAAAGTAACATTCCTAAAGTCACGTAGGTTTGCAGACCAGAGGTACCAAACTCACACCTGGAAATCTCCAGGGTGCATCCTGACCCGGATTAAAATGTTATTGGAAAATGTTTAATGAAATAAACAAAAATACTATACAACATAGATGATGTTAATTTGTGTTTTTCTAAGTCAACATGCAGCCTGCAGGGTTCCTTTTCTATTTGAGTTTGATGCCACTACTGTAGACTGATTATGAGGACCCAAGTATCCTACCTCTTATCACCATGCTAAAATTGAATTTATTGAATGAATTTATCACCAAGAGTCAAAGAAAGAATAGTATGGTATATTGGAAAGAATGTGTGATAAAGAGTCAGAGAATCTGATTTTTAAGTCCTTTATCTGTTACCTCCTGTGTGACCATCAGAAAAACCATTGTCATTTAAACTCTCTGGGTTTCAGTTTTATTTATAAAATGAGTTGATTGAACTAGATTTTCATTTGAGCTCTAAATCTTGTAATTCATGCCTATACTCATTTATTTTTAAAAATAAGATAATTAAGTCACTAGATCAAGAAAATAAGATATAATATAAAATATATGTCAAGAAAATTATTTATGTAATATACATGTATTTTAGATATAATTTTCTTGATATAGTATTTAATTAATGCAATGTTAACCACATTATTATAATTGATTATATATTTGTATAAAATATATATAATGTCATATATAATTACATTATATATTAATATATATTTCTTGATATACATGTCAGTAATTCTGCATATATGTAAAATAGATATGCTTTTTTGGATCTATTGCCTTAATATGTGTATATATACATATATATGCACCTACATACATACACATGTATATACATACATAAACATAAATACACATGTGTGGTTTGTAGTGGTAAGTAGTCAGGTAGCTTAGTGCATGGAATGTGGGGCCTGGAGTAAGGAAGATCTGAGTTCCAGTTTGACCTCAGGCATATATTAGCTATGCACCCCTGGCCAAGTCATTTAACATATGTCTGCCTTCATTTCCCTATCTGTAAAACAGGGATAAGAATAGTGCCTCCTTCTCAGATAAAATTTGTAAAGCAGTTTGCTAACATTAAAGCACTATATAAATGCAAGTTATTGTTAATAAAATAATAGTTTAGATTCTAATAAATGATCATTTAGTCTTTACTTCTGCTCTGCTGGATTTTGTATTCTTAAGCTCCATGGCCATTTTAAAATATAGAATATTGTGTATTGAAGTGCTACAGTTCAGAAGAGGCCAAGTTTAATATAGAGCATTTAGTTTACATATGAAAGATTTCAGGTAATACAGAACATTTTGAACTAATCTTAGCCCTACCAATGGATCATTCAATTATTATAATTAAATAAAATATTAATAACCTGAATATATGTAATGGTAATTTAAATGGGAATATCTTTCCCATTCATTAATAGATCCAAATGCTTAAATCACATGGAAGCCTAAGTCACATGTGGTGGGAGGACCTTGCTGAGTGGGTGGAACAGGAAGGGTAGAGCAGAACTGGGAGGAGGTTGGTGAGAGCAGTTAGAGCTGAGGGAAAAGAGGACACAGGCAGGCACAGGTAAGCTCTTGAATGTTTGTTTGTGAGAAGGTCCCATCTGGTGTGTGTGTGTGAGAGAGATTTGAGAATGGCTTTGTGCCCTGCAGTGATAATGTGTATTGACTTATTGGTTACTATGATGGATTTGGCTTTCTAGTGTTGGGATTTGACTTTCTGGTGTCTGAATAAATGTTTTTCTTCTGCCTTCTATATGGAGAGTCTGTTATACTTTGTGATTCAGAATTACACTGGCATATTCACATTTGGTGTTGTGAATATTGTGTGGGTGATACATTTGGCATCATGAAGAGGATCACAGGGCACAAAATCTCTATTTGGAGGCAAAAAGGCTTTAGAGGAAGAACCAGATATCCCAGGATAGGAAGATTTACCTTATTCCTCCCTAGCAAGGGAATTCGCTAGAAGTACAGGACCTGTGAAACCTGTGAAAACTGAAAGCCAAGGTTACAGGAAGGGGAACCTAGAAATTTGGTAAGGTGTTTACAAGAAATACCAATAAAACTAGGGAAAGAACTGGCAGAAGTGTGTAGGAGAGGTTGAATTTTATTAACAGGTTACCATATTATGTGTGAAAACAGAGAAAAACTGCTGAAGGAAAAAAATTCAGATGGAAAAAGAATTAGCTAGTTTGCATGGGAATTCCCAGCATTCAGGCTCTCCTTTAAAAGAGGAACACAGTGTTTAGGGAGATAATTGAGGATTTAACTTAGCAGGAGGTCACAGATATTTTGAGTCAGTTCAACCAAAGGATGGGAGAATCATTAGCGTCTTGGATGATGAGAAATGGTGATGAAGTGGCCAGAGGAGTATCTACAGATGGTGCAGATTGCTTGAAATTTATAGATATTAGTCAGAATCCTTTTGTACAGCAAATTTTAGGGATTATAAAATGCAAGGAAGTAACAATACCACTATTCTGTTAACTTTGTCTGCAGAAAGATGCAGTAAGCACTATTCTACTGACTCTACGTGGCCTGGTGGAGATAGACCCTGCTATTCACTTAGGGACTGTGTAAGAAAGTTAAAGGAGGAGGTAATGAAGACTGCCATAATGATTGGAAGCACAGATTTACCATAGGAATATAATAGTGAAGATGGCTCCTCTTGCTTATAAGCACCTAGTTTTGACAAGTGTCTGGGTTAGTTGAAAGAATGAACGGATTATTGCAAGAACAGTCAAGGAAGTTAAGCTCTAACAATTCTTATCAACACTGGAAAGACAATTTGTTCATACTTTACATAATTTGAATAATAGACCATTGGGAGGTATATACCTCTAGCCAGAATGATGACCTTGAATCTGCAAATTAGAAAACAACAAACCCACAACATTCCAAATATTGAGTATTGGACTGTGAGGCCAAAAGTCCCAGCACCATATCCAGGGACACATGGTTTGGCAGGATATGATTTACATTGTTTAGAGGACCTTTGGTTGAAGAGAAAAGAAATATGAAAAATTTCTCCTGAAATATGTGTGAGAATCCCTAAAAATCATTTTGGATGGATATTACCTAAATCAGGATCAACGGCTTGAGGAATACATGTATTGGCTCGAGTGATAGATTCTAATTGTCAAGTAGAAATTATTGTGACATTCCAAAATTTAGGTGAAGAAATTTTTGCATGTGGGAAAGATAATACCATAACTGTTACTTATTCAGGAGAAGATGATTACTAAATTGTACCCTTAACTCATATATTCTACTGAACTCATATATTCTACTTTACATAATTTGAATAATAGACCATTGGGAGGTATATACCTCTAGCCAGAATGATGACCTTGAATCTGCAAATTAGAAAACAACAAACCCACAACATTCCAAATATTGAGTATTGGACTGTGAGGCCAAAAGTCCCAGCACCATATCCAGGGACACATGGTTTGGCAGGATATGATTTACATTGTTTAGAGGACCTTTGGTTGAAGAGAAAAGAAATATGAAAAATTTCTCCTGAAATATGTGTGAGAATCCCTAAAAATCATTTTGGATGGATATTACCTAAATCAGGATCAACGGCTTGAGGAATACATGTATTGGCTCGAGTGATAGATTCTAATTGTCAAGTAGAAATTATTGTGACATTCCAAAATTTAGGTGAAGAAATTTTTGCATGTGGGAAAGATAATACCATAACTGTTACTTATTCAGGAGAAGATGATTACTAAATTGTACCCTTAACTCATATATTCTACTGTGAATGAGGCTATGATAGTGGGTTCATGGACTCCAGAAGACCCTACATATCCTGCTTCTGGTTATTTTCACCTTGTTTCTTTTTGACTTTTTGTCTATTAAACTTGTTTGCTATATTTGCTTTTTGCAGGCTTAGTACCCTCCACCTGCAGATGCCTGACTGCTTAAACTGGATACCACCCCCTATCCACAACTGTGATGTGTCACCCCTGGACCTGGCATCAACCTAGCTCTGGATGCCAGCTAAAGAACTGACCTCTTGATTGGGACATCTTGGGGCAGGGACAGTTCTACATCCAATTTCAGCAAGAAGTGGCTGTAGAAGAAGAGACCTTTGCCCTTACCCCAAGATTTTATGCCCCTTTCGTTTGAGGGGGGAATGATGAAGTGCTTGTGCTCAAGTCTTGTCCTCAGATAATGTTTTATGTGTTTATTTTGCGTGATTCCTGTTATTTTGTAAAGTTTTGTTGATACTAGTTGTCTAAGATTTTGTTTTAATATGCTTATTTTCTGTTATCTCTGTTACAATTCTGTTGATACCTGTTGTCCCTTCAACCTACATAATAATGAATACAAAAGATCTTGGGCCAAATGTAATAATAATTTAAATGGGAAGATCTTTGCCATTCATTAATAGGCCCATTCATTAATAGACCCTTCCTGGGTCACATGGAAGTCTGAGTCACATGGAGCCTGTGGTGGGAAGAGCTTGCTGAATGGACGACGTAGAGCAGGAATGGTGGAGCAGGAAGAGGTGGAGCTGGAGCAGAGCTGAGAGAAAATTTAGTCAAAACAGAATTGAGGGAGAGGGAGAAAAACAGGCAACTGGTTAGTGTGACTGGGAGAATTTGCTTGTTATTTTGTTTAAGGGAACTGGTTTGTGGGAAACCTAACAGAGGAAGGCTTGGGGATAGCTTTGTCTCCTGCAGTCATAATGTATATTGACTTCTTGGTTACTATGATGGATTTTCTGGTATTGGGATTTGACTTTCTGGTGTCTGAATAAATGTTTTTCTTCTGTTTTCAATATGGAGAGTCTGTCATACTTTGTGATTCAGAACTATGCCAGCATATTCATAGTTACCCTTGGTGCTGTGAATATTGTCTGGATGATACAGCATAGGTTATAGAAAAGAAGATTAAGTGTAAATGATCAAGTACCATAAGCAAGTAATGAGAGATCAATTAAAGTATAAAAGAACCCAAACTAATTCTTATGCCTGTGCACAATGATTTAGCTGGTTCCACAACCACTGTTGGAGAACACTGATCACTACAAAAATACCAGATCTGTTCCATTTTCCATCATTGTATTATCCTCTTTCCAGTTCTCTTTAGAAAGGCTCTTAGGATAATAAGGGTTGAATTTCATGGCAAACTCAGTTTATTTAAGACTACCTGTGTAAGTGGAAAGAATACTAGATTTGAAATCAAGTACTTCAGTTTCAAATTCTGCCTTTATATTATGTATTACATTGCATTACATTAACTGTAGTATATAATGTATCACATTAACCATATAAATCACAGGCAAGACAATTTTATTACCATGATAATTGTACCTTGTTGTTTTTCAGTTGTTTTCAGTCATGTCTGTCTCTTCTTGACCCCATCTGGGGTTTCCTTGGCAAAGATACTAGAGTGCTTTGCCATTTCCTTCTCCAGCTCATTTTATAGATGAGGAATCTGAGACAAGCAGGGCTAAGTGACTTGCCCAAGGTCACACAGCTAGTAAGTGTCTGAGGCCAGACTTGAACCCAGGAAGATGAGTCTTTCTGACTCTA
Source organism: Bettongia penicillata ogilbyi (assembly GCA_023548195.1). Lineage (NCBI taxonomy): Eukaryota > Metazoa > Chordata > Mammalia > Diprotodontia > Potoroidae > Bettongia > Bettongia penicillata. Next base: position 8,158,734 of record JAJHZJ010000055.1, on the reverse strand, counting down.
GGCCTGGCACTCTGTCAGCTGTGCCACCAATCTGCCTCAAAGCTACATTTATAAAATGGTGATAATCATTCTGATATATTAAACTAGTGGTATGATAGAGAAAGTGCATTAACAGTTTAAGCTACATATAAATATGAGTCAATTATAATAGAGGGCAGAAAGATGGTTCAGTGAATAGAGAGCCTAGTCTGGAGTCATCATCTTCTTGACCTCAGACACTTTGACCCTGGGCAAGTCACGTAACCTGTTTGCCTCAGTTTCTTCATCTATAAAATAAGCTGGAGAAGGAAATGGCCAATCATTCCAGTATTTTTGCTGAGAAAATTCCAAATGGGGTCACAAAGAGTCAAACATGACTGAAAAAACAACAAATTATCTTATAGTGGGCACTTCATGAGTATTTGTCTAATGGATGAATACTTGTTGTTCATGAATAATATTTTGACGAAGTGTGGATGACTGAGCAAATCTACCACTTGCTATTTAAAAAAAGAAATTCCAAGAATATTCTCAACTGAATTATATGTTTTGGGCAACAGACAATTATGATCCTCAAGGAGTGTGAGCTCCCAGAAGAATAGTGGCCTTAAAACTGTTAATACTTTGTTATTTTTTACTCCTCATCTTCTATTACCTTCCTCAATGATTTTAGACGGGCTGGGCTAATTCTCCTGCTTCTGCTGGCAAGCAAGGTAGGAGATAGTATGCCTTGGACACACAGATATTTATGACCCCCAACTGTTCAACATGTAGCTAATTAAGAGCACACTGCATTAGTCTTCTATGAGGGGCTAGCTTTTACAATTAAAGACAGAAGTGTAGGGTCATGGAATAAGCACTGAACTTGAAGTCAGTAAAGCTTGTGCCCTAATTTCTGTTCCAACTTTTACCAGTCACATGAGTTTGGGCAAATCACTTCAGTTTTCTGAACCTCAGTTTTCAAATTGATAAAATAATACTTTCAATGCCTATCAAAGTTATTGTGAAGAAAGTGCCTTAAAAGCTCTCAAGGGCCATAGAAATGTGAGCTCATTCTTACTTAAGGACATATTTTGTGCTCTTTCTCAACATCCATCATTTTCAACGAATAATCAGAGAGACAATGAGTAATACAAGAGTCTTCTATATAGCTTAACTCATTAATGTCTAGTGGTTTAAAATGGAAACCCATGGCTTATATCAGATTTGAAAGAAATCAGCAACTAAATGGGGAGTATACCATGGGTGTTACAGCCGGTTCTGAACCAGCAGGCATGTTGTCATGTCTGGACCATCTGTAGCCCATTGATGGCTCTCTGTGTGAGATCCAGGCAATAAGTAATGTCATAGTCTAGACAGGAGGTAACAAACATGTTGACTTTTTGGACAAGATCAATCTTTATTTTTTCATGAACTATTTCTCGATTAGTTTTAGATAGGAGTCCAGGGACAAAGAATTGGCCTCATAATTTCATAATTTGTATTCCACTTCATATGTCCACTCCACCCAATCCATGCTGTTAAATAGTATTATTAAGGTCATGTAATTTTGAAGTAGATGAAACTTTAAAGATTATCCAGTCCAATGGCTTTATTTTATAAGTGAGAAAACTTAGTTTAAGGGAGTTGGTTAGTTGTACTTATTATCATCTAGTGAGCAGCAATTAATATTCAATCCCTGATCTTTAGACTCCAAGTCCTATTCTCTTTTAATTATGCCATGTTGCTTCTTGGGTGGGAGATGTGTATCTAGAAGATGATGATGATGGTGAATATAGGATCATAGACATTGACCTGGAAGGGACCTCAGCAGCCATAGTCATTTTTAATATGAGGAAACATACCTGGGGAGGGTGACTTGCCCAAAGTTATAAGGTAGAAAATGGTAGAGGTGGAATGTTCTCTTTCAATTTTGTGCTTATACATAGGTCATAGGACCATAGACTCTGAGCTGGGAAAAAACCTTAGAAGTCATTTGTTCATGTTCATACCTTCATTTTATAAATGAGGAAATAAAAACTCGTAAAAAATGAGGTGACTTATTCAAGGTACCAAGGGCCAGAGACAGGATTTGAACCTATATCCTCTAATTTCAAATCTAAATACACTTTCCATAGATTTTTTTGAAGGTGTGATTATATTTTAGGAAACCAGTTTCAATTTAACCCAACAAATATCCCTTTCAAGAAGAAAGAAATGATGACTCAAGATGCCAAAGAGATTCTGTGTTATGCATTTCCTACCCCCATCCCCATCCCCCACATCTATGATTTTATTAGAGAAGTTGGGTAGTGAAATAGCTAGAATATAGGGCATGGAGTTAGAAAGTTAGAAAGTCTCATCTTCCTGAGTTCAAATCTGGCCTCAGACACTTACTAGCTATGTGACTCTAGGCAACTGGAGAAGGAAATGGCAAGCCATTCTAGGATTTTTTCTAAGAAAACCCCAAAAGGGGTCATGAAGAATTGGATACAACTGAAAACAACTAAATAACAAAATAAATGATTTTTTTGGTGTAAGGAACTCTCAGTGAGGAAATTCCTTCCACCCATGTATATTAGTAATTGTCTGTAACTTACAGTCTTAGAGAGTTGCCTGAGGCATCAAGAGATTAGATAACTTGTCCATACTCACACAGTGAGTACATATCAGAGTTGCTTCTTAAACCTAAGTCTTCTTGACTCCAAGACTGGTCTCCTATGCTAATCTGCCTTTTATAAGACAGATATTATATTAAAATGTTATATCTACCTTCTCTTTAGGCAGCTAGGTGGTGCAGTGAATAGAGCACCAGTGCAGGAGTCAGGAGGACCTGAGTCCAAATCTCACCTCAGACACTTGATATTCACTAGCTGTGTGACCTTGGACAAGTCACTTAACCCAATTGCATCATCCTGGATCATCTCCAGTCATCCTGATGAATATCTGGTCACTGGATTCAGATGGCTCTGGAGAAGTGAGGCTGGTGACCTTCACAGCCCTCCCTCCCTCAAAACAAAGTCAAGTGCAAGTCATGTCATCATTTCTCTGATGTCATGGTCTTCTTCGGCAATGAAGAATGAACACACAGATTATAAAAATAATTTTATGCATGTCAAAAGGTGAATTGTCATCTTAGTTTGATCTGGTGTGAGGAAATCAGTGATTGCCCCCCAAAAGGAACAAGATCTGCTTAGTTTTAAGCAAAAATGGAGGATATTAAGATAATGCTAGGCATAGGAGCCTCATGTAAACATCTTAACTCCATTTAGACACTACACAAGATCAAGTATCTCTGTTTGCTAGAGGCATAAGAGAAAATAATTTGAGTAGCTTGGTCTTAAAACACTTTTGAGGACACTAAATATAGCTTTAGGTTCAGCAGAATTTTTTTCTTCTGAATTTCTTTATTGACATCTTCAAATGTATAAAAGCATATAGAGAAAACAATATGCATTTTCTTGTACATTCAAGACCAAAACATTTTCAGAGAACTTTTTCATTTTGCATCAGTTTGTCAATGTGTTGTCTACATGTTTTCTAAGTCACAGCTTTCAAACCCAGAACTCATATGATATATGAAACTTATAAAAAAGCCCCCTATTTAAAAACCAACCTCAGTCATCCTCAAGTCATTTCTTCTTTGTTTCTTTGTTTCTCTCTTTCTTTTTCTCTTTCTGTCTTCCTCCTTCCCTCCTCTTCCTTCCTTCCTTCCTTCCTTCCTTCCTTCCTTCCTTCCTTCCTTCCTTCCTTCCTTCCTTCCTTCCTTTTTCTTCTTCTTCTTCTTGTACAACAGTTTGCCTTTTGTTCTAGTATTGTTTAATAAGAACAAGAGAAAAAAAACAAGAAAAAATTGTTACAAATTAGGTATTTGGTTCTTTGGCTTCCATGTCAGGGGTCAGTTTACTTGGACTGAGCATTTCTACAAATATTTTCATCCCTGTGTTAGAGAACTTGAAGGTTAGCAACACAGTCTTATAGTCAAATTCTTCATCAAGTGAGAATGGCTGAACTTCATCCCCAGATTCCCTCTTTAAAAGTCTCAATGCAGGTTGTTCTGTTGGTCAGGTATTCAGTTCAGGGCAAGACTGCTGCTCAAAAATAAGGGATATATCCTGAGATCAAGAAATGTACATTCTTATTACCTCCCCTGGAAGCAATAGCAATTCCGAGCTCCACTTGTGGTCAGTTTCTTTATCTATGTCAAAATCTTCCAAATCTAGGAAATTGTCTACCTTCACCTTTCTTGCCTGATTTAGGTCATCTTGAATGGAAATGACAACTTTTTGGCCTTCATTGATGACAATCTGTTGTTCCTCTTGAGGTTGTGATACAGGACTTAGAGAAAGGTACTCATTCCTGATGTGCTGACCACAAGGAAACACTAGATTGGCAAAGGTGTTTCCCAAAGAGTCTGTTTCGGGTGTTTGACTCTTAATCACTTTCTGAACTTTTGAAAGATGAGTGAAAGTGTTCAAAAATTCTGCTCATGGCAATTAATTAACTGATATTTATCTAGGATACCCAGTCTCAGTAACTGAACAGACATATTTTTTTGAGCAACCTTTTCCCCAGTTTTTGGTAATTTTTTTTTGTATTTTTTTGTAATTTCAGCCACTATTCTGAGGAGCCCAGGCTTTCTTCCCTCTAGGAGCAGGGGGAAGCCTATGCTGCCAATTAGCAGTGCATCCCTGAACCCTCAAATCATTTCTTAAAGGAAAGATGGTGCCCTAGACTTTGACTTTCAATAAGTGGGGATGAGAATTTAAAGCCTTCACAAAAGTTCTACTCATTGTGTGACAACAGTAACTAGCTCTCAAAGGCTGTGCCACAACAGGGTAAGAGCTCTGTTTGGTTTGACCATATTGAAAAGACTGTGGATATGTTCTTAGAGACAGGCTTGAGTCTGAAGTCTCAAGACCCTGTCTGAGTATGGAGAAGCTCATTATTGGCAGACAGATCACTTCTTGATCAATTCTTTGCCTATGACAAGCCATGAAACAGAAACATATACAAAACGGCCCTCAATCCTATGTGACTGCCTTCCATTTTCCTAGAGAGAGTCACAGAAAAGGTGCAAATGTTGCTAAGGATCACAGCTTTTGGGTCATCTATGGACATTTACTCAACTGTTATTATTTTTAAGATATAAGGACATTGGAGCTAAATGTAAGGTAGGTTCACAGGTTCTCCTTGGATAGCAATAATTAGCATTTATGTAGCACTTTAAGGTTCACAAAGAGCATTGCATACATTAACTCATTTCAACTTTGCGACAACTCTGTGAATTCGGTGCTATTGCTAGGAAAGAAGGAAATAATCATTTTTTTAAGTACTTGTTGTGTTCTAGGCACTGTGCTAAGCTATGAGAGGGGAATAAAGGCTAGCCTGGGATCTTCCACAAGATGGAGGCTTCATGAAAAATATACCAGTGACAGAAGGGGACAGGTCTTACAGATGGATGTTTTATATTGAGGATGCCACAAGGGTAACAGTTGTATATTCTAGGGTGAGGAAATTTCAGGTGCTGAGGAAAATTTCAAGAAGAGAAGGGTGTGATTTAGAAGTCCAGAAGCTTCAGTGCTAGGAGGAGAATAAAGGCCAGTCTGAGCTTCTATACAAAATGGAGGTTCCAGAAGGAACCCACCAGTGGATGAAGGGGGTAAAGCTTGCAGGTGTGGAAACTGAGAGTCAGAGAAATAAAGCAAATTGTTCAGGGTCACACAAGCTATTAAGTACCTGAGGCAGGGTTTGAACTCTTCCTGACTCCAGATTCAGACCTCTACCCACCATACCATGCTATGTTACACATGCCTTGGAGAATCAATTAAAGGGATTGGTCTTATCATGTATTCAAAAACAATAAGAAGCAATTTCAGGGAATACCTGGTCATCTCATATTGCAGAATGCATGATGAGCACCTGCAAAAATTCCACCATGAAAATAGTTGTGGCTTATGGTCAATTCTATAGTAGAAGATGAAGAAGCAGAGGAATTCTATGAAGAAGTGGAGTAGACCTTCCAAATAAAATCATCATGTCATTTATTTCTCAATATCTCTAGTAAAAAAAAAGACATAGGAGAGGATAGAAAAAAAACTGTTTTGAAAATATGCCTGTGGTTCAAGAATAGAAACCCTAAACTTGTGGCAGAAGACTGACACCTAAGCAACATGAATATATTCTTCAGTGGGTATGGTGGAAAGTATAGGGCATGCGAAACACTAAGTGATTATCACACATACAAAAGGAAATTAACTATGTGTTTACAGAAAGGAAATGACATTTTTCATGTGAGTCATTATTTACACCATTGTTTCTGCACAGTCAGGCCATCTACTTGTTAGAGCAAAGATAAAAATTAATGCAAAATAAGAAGTGTCAAATATATAAATAAAATATTCTGTCCAATCAAAACAACTTTAACTTGACGTATTCAAATAGTAACATTGGAAAATGGAGAATGATAAAGGAACAAATATAATTATAGACTATGAGGATTTCTTACTGTCTCACTGAGGAAGCCAAAAGAACCCTAAGACAGCCTAAGTCAGAAAAAACTTGATTTCCTGGCCAAGACATCTAAAAATCAAAGGCAACATCTTTTGAAACAGTAAACTCATTTGTAAAATTCTTCTGAAGAGGATGCTGGAATATTATGAGCTGCATCAACTCACAGAACAATAGAAACTTAGAAAAATAAGTTCACTGAAAGCTTTGTGGGAGACACAAATATGCTGATATTTCCAAAAGCATTTGTGACTGAACCTTGACTAAGGACTAAGCTGACAAAAACAAAACAAAACAAAACAAAAACCTTCAAAGGTCTATTATCCCCTTGATGATCAACTCTTTTTTTCCCCCATCAGTGTCGGTGTAGCCTCTACTTAATGGAGTCAACCTAGTGCTTGATGAAAAAGAAATGACATTAATGAAAACAAAGATGTCAGAAATGCATTTGGACAAGATCAGTTATACAAAGAGAGGGCCTGTGATGCAAGCCACAGAGTTTTAAAGGACTTGAAGGAGTCCATTGTTGAGATATCTGAAAGGAGAGGATAGTATGAAAGTATTGGAAAAACGATGGGTGCTATTACAGCTGAAAAAAGGCAATTGAGAGGACGTCAATAAATATTGACCCATAGGTCAGTTTTCTCCCTTCTACAAAATCTTGGAGAATGATCTACACTAGCATCAATAAATATAATGAAAGAACAGTCTTCGGCACCACTATTATCTAATAGATGACTTCTTCACAGTGACCCAATTGACTGAAAGGTGGAGAGACTACAAGATGTGCTTATTATTTATTGGCTCTAAAAAAAGCATCTGATTTAGTAAGGGAAAAATTTAGGTTTAATAGATTCTACTCCAATGAAGTATCTCTCATGAATGTGTTAAAATAATGAAAGATTCCTTAATGTGTGTAACAATAGAAATATTTTTGTTTAACCCCATGATTATTAATTCCAAATATGGTACTAAACATAGCAGCATATGCTTATCATTGTTATGGATATTACCCAAGCAGGAGATGATTTCATATAGGTCAGGGGTTCTTAACGATTTTTTGTGTATGTCATACCACTCTGCCTGTCTGATGGAGCCCTTTGATCCCTTCCTTGAGTAACATTTTAGATGCATAAAATAAATACATAACATTAGAAAGGAAATGAATTATATTAAAATATAGTTATAAAAATATTTCTAAAAAATCAGGTTTATAGATCCCCCCCAGTTGAAAATTCTCACTGGTCTTACTGATAAGGTTTCCAGGGGCTCCTTTCTTCCAGAGGACATTTTGTTGATCACATCAAAAAACCAAAATGTGATTTTCATTGATGCAAGTGAATTTGACTTAATAATTCATATGTAGAAAATATCTAAATGGATGAAGAATGTCTATTGCCCAAAGATATGCAACTGAATAGGACCCTGATGTGATCCATCATTATAGTCTGTCTTGAGCGGACACTACAGATGCACAAAGAGCTGGGCACAGATTTAAAGACAGTGGGTGAGATTGTATTTGGGGAATTGTCCAGTATAGTCATTTAGGTAGTAGTTCATTGGGGTATAAATTTGGGCGGATTCTACTATATCCTGAGAGGTAGCATGGCATGGTAGTTGGAGAACTGTATAATACTAATAACAATTATCACAATGATGACAGAAACAATAATGATAGACAGTGAGACGGTACAGTGGATAGAGTGTTGGGCATGGAGGCAGAAAGACCTGAGTTCAAATCCAATTTCAGGCACTTAGTAGCTGTGTGATCTCAGGCAGGTTACTTAGATTCTGTTTGTCTCAATGTACTCAGCTGGAAAATGGAGATTATAGCAGCTACTTCCCAAGATCATTGTGAGGATAAGATAATATTTGTAAAGCTTTTAGCATAATGCCTGGCACAAAGTGGGTATTATATTAATCCTAACTACTGTCAATCATCATATGTCAATGACCTCACTCCTGAAACAACAACAAAAGCCTATCTTTTTAACATTAGTATTCCTATAGTGATATCGCTTGGTTGCAAAAATATGTAATATTACAATCTTTAAAGAATCAAAGTTGAAGTTCAATGGAGAGGCATCTTATAGAGAGAAGCTTAATGTTATTAATGGTGGAGTGATAGTCAGGAAGCTCTGGGTTCTAATTCTGCCTCTGGTATTTGATAGCTATATGGCCATCAGTAAGTCATTTGACCTCTGTGACTCAGTTTCCTCATGAAATGAAAATTATGGTAGCTCTAATCCCTGCTTCATAGAGCTATCATGAGACTTAAATGAGATAATACATCTAATAAGCTTTGGAAACTTTCAAGTGCTATATGTGTTTTTATTATTTTTGTTACTATTGGCAGTGGTACAGTTATTCTTGTTATGATAGGCATAAATGGGCTGTAGAGCATTTCTTTCAATGATCTATATTTAATAAATAGCATAAGGGCAACTAGGAGGCACCATAGTGCACAGAGTGCTAGGCTTCAAGTTAGGAAAACTCATGTTCCTGGGTTCAAATCTGGTCTCAGACACTTACTAGCTGTGTGACCTTGGGCAAGTCACTTAGCTCTGTTTGCCTCAGTTTCTTCACCTATGAAATGAGCTGGAGAAGCAAATGACAAACCATTCTGATATCTTTGCCAATAAAACCCCAAATGGAGTCACAGAGAGGCAGACAAGACTGAAATAACTAAACAACAAAATGGCATAAAGGACTTCATCCAAGAGATGTGTGATGGGGCTGGTCATGTAGTGATGGGTAGATTTCATGCTTTTATGAACCCTTATGATGGTGTTAGTCTTAGAAGAAGGTTGCTCATACATTACATTGACACACCAAGCAACCTTAATCGTTCAGCCACCCCTCTTCGTGGAATGTTTATGGAGGGACATCCCCATATTCTCTATGTGAACTATTCTCTAATAGTTCAAAAGAATGAGAAGTCATCGATGGATTGTTGTCTAACCAGAGGGTGAATTTCTTCATGTTGATGATATCATAGACTCATTTAAAATTTAATATATTGAAGCATTTTAAAAGGAGGATCTGATGTTGGACACATGGTTTGATTTTGCATTGCATAAGGTATTATTGATTCAATTCAATTCTATTTCATTAATTCAGACAAATATTTATTAATTACCTACTATGTTCAGAGCTCCAGGGATATAAAGATGAAAAATGCCGTATACCTGGCCCTCAAGGAGGTATAATATAATAAAGAGAATACAATGAGTAAAACCATGTCCAAAACATAACAAAATATGATAGGGACAAAAAAAAGAGTCAGGACAGTGTTCTAGGAGGATTTAGGGAGGAGAGATCACTTTCACATGAAAGGTTCTTGAAGTAGGTGACACCTGAAAAAAAAGGCAGGAAGGAGAAAGGAATCATCTGTTTTTTTGCTGAGACTTCTGGAGAAGTGGAGGTAGAGAATGGGGGTCTTTAAGGGAGGAGGGACACACAACTCCCTGAGATCACCGATTTTTTTTTGGTTGACTTTAATGTTTCATGAAGATTTTCCTCAATCAAGTCTAAATTTTATATTTTCCAACTCTATTTTTACCCTTTGACTCCAAACAGAAGCATCCAATTCTTAATCCATGACAGCCCTGGAAATACCTGAAGGGAGCTACCAGGTTCCCCCCACCCTCCGATCCTCTCTTTGTGGGCTAAATGTTCACAATGTATTTGGCCCATCTTTATACGGCATGACCTGAAGGCCCTTCCTTACTAGTCTGACTCCTTTGGATCTTCCCCATCCTGTACCCTGGTGATGTCATTAATTTTCTGTAAGAATGGCAGACCAACAAAAACATATTATCAATGCATTTTCTTTTCTTTTTTTAAAAATTTATTTAATTTCTGGAACAAAACCAAGAATTTCCATTACATAATACAATAAAAAAGATGATTGCCCATGAAACTGTAAATCTACTACATACAACTTTCTCTTCCTTTCAAATATACAACATTATCCTGTAAATATTTTTTCATTTTTTTCCCTCCCACCACCCTAGAGGTGGCTCCCACTACATACAAATAAGTATATGTATATATATATATATACACACACATATATGTATGTGTATATGTATATGTATGTGTATGTATACATATACATATATATGTACATACACACATATAAAATTATTCTATATCAGTTTCTATTTATCAGTTCCTTCTCTGGAGACAGAGTCTTTCTTCACATATCCTTAATAGTTAATTTGGATATTTTCTAAGAACATAGTGCCTAGACAATCTTAGAAGTCCCTTCCAGTTTTAATTCTATTTAAGATAATGCACTTTAAGATCCGTTTCTACTGCTTCTTCTCTAGTTGGCAGGGGTAGGATGATTGAATGATGCTAGCTACTCCTTCAGAATTATCCCTATAAAATGTTTTCACTGAATTTTAAAAGTTATCCTCTGGTAAAATGACACTTGAGATTTGACAAAGATCTAGTTTCTTTTAAAAAAGTAAAATAAAACCTCTTAGTGATAAGAAGTCAATGAGACCTGATAAGATGTGAGACCTACTATAAAATAAAAGTCTTGGGCTACATGACCTTAGAAATCCCTTCTAGCTTTTAATTCTATGACCCAGTGATTATACTATCCCTTCCCCTTCATAGACTGGTATTTAAAGAAACACAAAAGCTGTTATAGAAATGGTTTGTAATTGATATGAATACGCCCTTTTATCTTTAATGGTCTGGTGGTATATGTTTAATAGGTAATCTGAAAATGACATTCAATAAATTAATTTGGAAAAGATTTGCTCATGGACGATCTACGGATCTGAGCTTTAGATTCACTAGGTGAGGTGTAATTTGCTTAGGCATTTCAAGGAAAAAAAAAACCCAATAGCTTGTAAATGAAGTGTCCCAGATAGGAAACACCATGGTGACAGGCAGATGGAGCTGATCACAAAACAGTAGTTTAATGAGGTGACAGCATATGATCTCCATGTTCTTTACTGCCATGTCAAAGTCTTGTCCCAAACATTTGTCCATGGTTATGCTTATAGCATAACTTACTTCTGGCCCAGGGACAGCTCTGGCCTTGGCTTACACTATTATCAGTGATCTTACGTAAAGCAGAGTTGTTCCATGTCTGGGTTGGGATTTTCCTGTACATCTGGATTATGTCTAAACAATAATATTTTTGCCTGAGGGTGTTGGTGCCCTGGGAAATAGGTGTGATAATAATGCTTAGAGGGAGGTAAATATATCTAAAAGTTTCCTAACCATTTTTGAGCATGAACCCTATGTAAATTGGACATATAAACCTGATTTTTAAAAAATTATTCATTGAGCCTAAAGAGCATTTTGCAGTCATTAGAACAACTCTGGTTGGAGAGGAACTTGAGAATGGGGCAGTACCAAGATGTTGAGTAACAGAAAGTACTATGAGCTTCCCTCCATGCCAAAACGGGTCAAGAAAATATGCTAGATCAAATCCTGATTGGAAAATCCAAGGAAAAAAATATCATAATAAATCATTTTTTCAGACTAGGTTGGCGTAGTGAGACAGAAAATTTATACAGACACTGGGAAAGGGTTCTATCCAGGAGAGTGCTCCACAGAACTTTCCAGCACAGGAAATGGTTGTGTACCCATCAGTGAGTCAGTCACTGAAAATTTGTTAAACACTTTCTTACTATGCATGAAACATTATGCTGTGCACTGGGGATACAAAAAAGGTAAAAAGACAACCCTTGCCCTCAAGGAGCTCACAATCTAAGGGCAGACAACAAGCAAACAATTCTGTACCATTTATTTATATATGGGATAAATTGACTCTAATCAACAGAGGGAAGTCAGTAGAATTAAAATGGAACAGGAAAGACTTCCTATAGAAGGGAAGATTTTAACTGGGACTTGAAGTATCCTAGGGAATCCAGAGGTAGAAAAGAGGATTGATAGAGCATACTAGGCATGGAGCACAGAGTTAGAAGATGGAGTGTCTTGCTCAAGGAACAGCAAGGAGGCCAGTGCTTGTAGATTGGATGGAAAGATATGTATAGATATTTGGTGTTCGAAGACTGGAAAGTGGGTTATGAAGGGTTTTGAATGTCAATAGTGAATTTTATATTTTATTCTGAAAGTAATAGGGGCCAGTGAGATTTATTGAGTGTGTGTTTTAGTGTGTGTGTGTGTGTGTGTGTGTGTGTGTGTACTCATGCATGTATAAGACCCCTGGCTGCTTGCTCTGTCACTAGGGACAAGAAAGGTCCCATATCCACCCGAAGGAGACTAAACCATAGGAGGCACTAATGGGCATCAACTGAGAGTTCTGTCACTTATTACCTAGCTCTAGGTTATAGATCCAGGGCAGACTGAGAGGAAAACCTAAAACTAAGGAGGACATTGCAACATAAGGAGTGGTGGTAAGTCCTATGCTATGTACCAAGAAAAAAATCAAATTCAAAGGAAAGCAACAGCTACAAGCTCTGACCCTAGAAATGGAGTGGCATCTCAGTTCTAGCTTTCAGGAGAGTCTGAAGTCTATAGAGGAATGATGAGGGCTGGAATCCCAGACCAAAGTTCTGTCACTTTGCATCAGAAGAACTTATTGGCTGAGTTCAGCAAGAGTATCTCAAAACTTTAAATGGGGCAAACCCACAGGTGTGTTGCTCATATCTGAAACCTAAAAAACTTGCAGAGTTCAAACTGTGATGTGCAGCAACTAGACTTTTCCTTGGATCAGACTACATGAGAAGCCCTGAAAGCTTGCAGAACCCTCATGTGAGGTATTCCTGAGATCTGGAATTGTACAACACATATCCCAGGAAAACAACAGTGAGATTAGCACAGCCAATCTCTCCAGAAGTGCACAGAACCCTGTCTTAACAAGTTCAAAGTTAGAAATTCTGGAAAAATGAGAAAGTAAAAATAGAATGCCATAACAGAAGGCTATTACAGTAACAGGAACAAAAAGTCATAAAGACATGTAAAGTTTGGATGCAAATTCAACTAAAATTCCTGATAGAGATGAAATAAGAGTTAAGAAATGTTAAAATTATTTTATAAATAAGCTGAGAATGCTAGAAGAAAAAAATCAGAAAATTAGTGAGATATGGAAAAAAAGGAATTGAAATTCTTTTTATCAGGTTCAGCAGGAATTAGCAGTTTGTCACAAGGGTACAAAACCTTATCCAAGCAACAAACTACTTGAAAATTAGAATTGACTGAAAAGAAGTGAAAGACTTCATAATTAAATAAGAAATATTAAAACAAAGTTAAAAGACAAAAAAAAAGAAATATAAGGTAGCTCAGAGTAACCTTACACTTTTTTTTTTTTTTTGGCAGGGAGGTGTGGAGAAATGGCCAATGTGAAAACCTGTTTTTCTTGACTTGTACAAGTATGTAACAGGGGTTCTGTTTTTCTTAGCTTCTCAATTTGGGGAAGGGGAAGTGGAGGGAGGGAAGTAGAGGAGGCATATTTTTGCTGATCAAAAAAATTAATAATAAAATAAGAAAGTAACTTGAACCAATATCTTATTATATAGGTTGCCTAATAAAGTGAAGGTCTTCCTCTTTTTATTTATTTTGGATTCATTTGGAGTATTTATACACCAGAGGGTTTTTTGTTTGTTTGCTTTCATATTTTTCTTTTTCTTATAATGATATTTACATGGGAAAGATGTTTTCCAGGAAGTGGAAGGATACAAATATATATCTTGCCTTTATTACTTTGAAGAACCTACTTGATTTATTTGCTGATAAAACTTTTCACAGTCAGTGTTTAATAGAAGGAAAACGATATATTGTTCAAGAATTTTCTTCAAGTTGATCAGGCCTCTGAGATTTTATTTTTTTTTCTGACAAAAGTCTGTATGATCCAGTCTCCCTAAGCCTTCAGTTCAGCACTCTCATCAAGGGCCTTTGATGTTGCCCAGTCCCCCATACAGAGATCTCAGAGGCACATTTATAGACTAATGGGATGAGTCATCCTTACAGACACCTATGGGATAAGCCAAGATAAGCCTCAAAATTTCTAAAAGGGCATCTCACAACACCCTTATCCCTGGGCAAATAAAGGAAGCAGTGCACTCATCCTTTACCCTTTTGTATCTCCCATAAACATAAGTTTATCTAAAAGACACCGGAAAAAGCAAAGTTTTGATTGGAATTGGAAAGTCTGCATTTTAGTCAATGTTGAGGGTATTGGAGTCTTTGGCAAGGGATTGCGTTGAATTCTTTCAGGCTAGTCGCCTGCTTTGTATCATCAAGAGAGAGTCCAAGATTCAGAAACACAAATAATGTTCTGTTTTTATTTTTTTCTTCTGCTTTATAGCACATTCTCTGCATCGTGTCAGAAGGTGCTTGTTTACACAGTGATGTAAATTGCTATAAAGTGAGGTAATGTACTGTAAAGTGTGGCAAATAAAAGTTTAGAAAATATTTGCATTCCAGGGTGAAGTTTAGATGAGCCCAGACTTCAGGCCACTCAAACAAAATATTTCCATTTTTATGGGCTTGGAAGTAGAGACGAATGAAGTGGTTCCAGAATCAATTAATTCTTTTTTTAAATCACTCTTCAGATCAAATCAAATTGAGCTTTGCTCGTAGTGTGATCACTGACTATTGGAACTGAAAGGGAACTTGGAAATAATATATTCTCCCTATATTTGAATGTGAGCTCCTTGAGAGTAGGAACTATTTTAATTTTAACAAACTTTATCCCCAGTGCTTACATTACATGGTATTACATGGTAAACACTTAATAAATGACTTGATGTTCTTTCATATTCTCATCTATTGCATCCAATCTCTTCACTTTTTCAGATAAAAGAATTTGGGTCCAGAGAGTAGCAATGTCTTTGAACCTGTCCAAGGCTACATGCTTCCTTTGGTGGTGTATGAAAAGTTCGAGAGATGAAATTTCTGGGTAGTTAATACTTTTAGAAATTATGACTGCCAGGTAATTAACAAAATGGTCATTTGGCTTTCTCTCATAAACCAAAGATGAATCATGAAGAATGTTCATGCTTATATACCCTTGGAAGAGTGGGTATTCCTGCCTGACAAGAGGAAATCAACTCTGATTGGTTAACAAGTAATGAGAGAATGAATAATGAGAGGTGAATCTATTCCAATGAAGGGCTGAGGAAAACATGACTTTGATTATGTTACTCTTAGGCCTCTTTACCTAGATCATCCCCAGTCTCAGGTAATGGGCCAGAATTCACCTAGATCCAATTAGTTTTGTAAGATTTTGTAGTTGGGTGGGGTAAGAATTCCACTTAGATAAGATGATCTAGGTGGGGTAAATTTTTGGGTAAGGTCAGAAATCTCCTTGAGAGGCTAGACTTTGAATGAGGAAATAGAATGGAAAAATCTTCATCTCAATTAACAATTGGTTATTAATGTAAGAGACAAATTATTATTTCTCTCTCTCTTTTTTTTTGACTTTCGGTTCAGTTCTTTTTCCACAATACCGCATTATCTCTTTTGATTTTCTTGAGGTTTGGAAAAGTTGTTTTAACATTTCCTAAGTCTGTACAAACCTGCCTTAGGTTTTTTTTTTGTTTACACCTGGGTTCCTGAAATCAGATATTTCTGGCTAATGCCACCCAGATCAATGAGACTTTGTGTCTTCCTATGGACATACAATTTGGATCATTGTCATTTGAATAGGTAATGATGAAGTGATGATATTCATGATGATGAATCTTCATATACAGAGCTTCATATCTTCATATACAGAGCTAATGATATTCACCCTTTACATATGTCTGAGAGCATTTTCTAAGAGCGGAGACAGTCTTGTATTCCTTTATCTATATTTCATACCTTGTCCCCTTGTTAACAAAATCGTTCATAGAATGACACTAGCAGGAACTGAATCTAATAGGGCAATCCAACCTGAGATGATACCTGCATTAAGGATATGGAATAATCTAGGGAGATAATGGATCATGGAGTTTCCTAATCAGTCCCTCCGGATGGACTGTTCTGTTGTATTAAAACTGCAATATGGTCTTCCCCATCATACTATGAACTTTTCTTTTTAGTTCTTTGGTGAGAGCATCCACATGGCAGAAATAATCAGGAAGAGGTCCCAAGAGGTCTTGGTAAAACTTCAGCTGTTTCCCTAGTCTCCTAATTATGTGTCCTTTCATTATGTAGGGACCATCCTTTCACTCATTAAGAATCCAGTACATCTTTCGTCCCTTCATCTTCTCTGACAAAATCTATTCTCAGGACAGGATCTTATTCATATCAGCAATAGGGGAAAATATTACTTCTTTCAAGGGCCCTTCTTGCATGTGTGTGCGCATACATTATACATAATATATGGCATAATATATGTGTATACACATATAAAATTGTGTTTAAACATAAACATGTACATTAAATATACATGTAAAATGCATATATAATTTTGTATATATATGTATATGCATACACACAAATATATATCTTTTGCATTATTTTACTTTTATTTCTGACTTATCTTACCCTACCCAGTGAACCATTCTTTGCAACAAAAAATGCAAAAATTGATAAAGATCTGTTTAATAAAATAAAATAATATGAACATTATTATGCAATAAAAATATTATCAAATAGAAACAAGATAAAATAAAAAATAAGCAATAAATCAACTGACTTTGACAGTATAAAAAATATTCCCATGTACAGTCCCTCACCTCTGCAAAGAAAAGGAAGCATATTTTCTTCAGCTCTTAACGCCTCTCCTTATGACTCTGCATTTTGATTTGGTGAGCTTATACTTTGTCTAGTCCTCGTCTTAGTGACATGTGTTGTTTTCCTCCATTAGAATGTAAGCTCCTTGGGGGTAAGTATTGTTTCACTTGCTAGTTCTTGTACTCCCAATCCTTAGTATAGTGCCTGGAACATAGTAAGTTCTTAAAAGAGTAAATATTTTTCATTCATTCATTCTTTCATTCTTCTCTAGTACCAAACTTCTTGGTAATTAAAATTTCACAACTTTCAGTTTCCCTTTTTAATAATACTTTCTGTTTACATTGTTTTAGTTGGACAATTAAGAAAAAAATCCAAGGGTCTTAAATCAACGTAATGAAATGCTAACCATGAGTTTTCAGATATTTAGTGGTGGTGGGTCTTCTGGGTTCTCTTGACATCATGCCATGTAGGTAGGTGGTCAACTGTTCCTCTCTGCCCAAGGCTGTCCTGGAAAAGAGGCTTACTTGAAAATCCTTAGGTGAGGCATTAAAGAGGTTTTCAAACAATGTAATGATGTCTGGAATGTTCCAGTCTAGATTAGATAGCTTTTTGGACATTAAGTTTATATGTTTATATCTAAGTTATCCATCTTTCTCTTCCTTTCTCAGGAAGTAAAGACACTTCCCCTTTTCTCCCTCCCCTTCTTCCTACTTTTCTCTCTCCTCCATCCCCCACCCTAGGAAGATGAATAAATTTGCCAGACGTAGTTTTCTGTGAACTAAGATTCCAGATTTCGTGAGGACTACACAGTGCATGAATACTGGGCAGGAGGATATGCAGATGTAGTTTGGGGCCTCAGGTCAGGCTGGGATGCATAACAAAAAAGAGTATAGAATCAATTTATTTTTTTTAATTTTTAAATTTATTTATTTTAAGTTTTCAACATTCATTTCCATGAAATTTTGAGTTCCAAATTTTCTCACTATCTGTCCTCTCTCCCCACCCCAAAGTGCAGAGCATTCTAATTACCACCAATCTGTTCTCCCTTCTAACATCCCTTCTTTCCCTTATCCCCATCTTCTCTTTTGTCCTGTAGGACAAGATCTCAGTTGTATGCAAGAACAATACTCAACAGTCGTTCCTAAAACTTTGAATTCCAATTTCTTCTTCTTCCCTCTCCACCCATCCCCACTGGGAAGGCAAGCAGTTCAATATAGGCTATGTATGTGCAGTTTTGCAAATGACTTTCATAATTGTCGGGTTGTGTAAGACTACCTATATTTCCCTCCATCCTATCCTGCCCCCCATTTCTTCTGTTCTCTCTTTTGACCTTGTCCCTGCCCAAGAGTGTTGACTTCTAATGGCTCCCTCCTCCCATTGCCCTCCCTTTCATCATCCTCCCCACCCTGATTATCTCCTTCTCTCCCACTTTCCTGTATTGTAAGATAGGTTCTCATACCAAAATGAGTGTGCATTTTATTCCTTCCTTGAGTCAAATGTGATGAGAGAAAACTTCACATTCCCCTCTCACCTCCCCCTTTTTCTCTTTCATTGAAAAGACTTTTTCTTGACTCTTTTATGAGAGATGATTTGCCCCATTCCATTTCTCCTTTTCTCCTCCCAATATATTCCTCTCTCACCCGTTAATTTCATGTTTTTAGATATGATCCCTTCCTATTCAACTCACCCTGTGCTTTCTGTCTCTCTCTCTCTCTCTGTGTATGTGTGTGAATGTATGTGTGTGTGTGTGTGTGTGTGTGTGTATAATCCCACCAACTACCCAGATACTGAAAAAAGTTTTAAGAGTTACAAATATTGTCTTTTCATGTAGGAATGTAAACAGTTCAACTTTAGTAAGTCCCTTATGATTTCTTTCCTGTTTACTTTTTCATACTTCTCTTGATTCTTGTGTTTGAAAGCAAATTTTCTTTTCAGCTCTGGTCTTTTCATCAAGAGTGCTTGAAAGTCCTCTATTTCATTGAAAGACCATTTTTCCCCTTGAAGTATTATACTCAGTTTTGCTGGGTAGGTGATTCTTGGTTTTAGTCTTAGTTCCTTTGATTTTTGGAATACGATATTCCAAGTCCTTTGATCCCTTAATGTAGAAGCTGCTAGATCTTGTGTTATCCTGATTGTATTTCCACAAAACTCACATTGTTTCTTTCCAGCTGCTTGCAATATTGTCTCCTTGACCTAGGAACTCTGGAATTTGGCTATAATATTCCTACGAGTTGTTCTTTTCAGATCTCTTTCAGGAGGTGATCTGTGGATTCTTTCAATATTTATTTTGCTCTCTGGTTCTAGAATATCATATTTCTTGATAATTTCATGAAAGATGGTGTCTAGGCTCTTTTTTTATTCATGGCTTTCAAGTAGTCCCATAATTTTTAAATTGTCTCTCCTGGATTTATTTTCCAGGTCAGTTGTTTTTCCAATGAGATATTTCACATTATCTTCTATTTTTTCATTCTTTTGGTTTTGTTTTGTAATTTCTTGGTTTCTCATAGAGTCATTTGCCTTCATCTCTTCCATTCTAATTTTGAAAGAATTATTTTCTTCGGTGAGCTTTTGAATCTCCTTTTTCATTTGGCTAATTCTGCTTTTTAAAGCATTCTTCTCCTGATTGGCTTTTTGAACCTCTTTTGCCAATAGAGTGAGCCTATTTTTAAAGTTGTTATTTTCTTCAGCATTTTTTGAGTCCTCCTTTAGCAAGTTGTTGTCTTGCCTTTCATGAGTTTCATGCATCTTTCTCATTTCTCTTCCCAATTTTTCTTCCTTGATTTTCTCTTCCTTGACTTTCAAAATCTTTTTTGAGCTGTTCCATGGCCTGAGACCACTGAATATTTATTTTGAATGTTTGGGATACAGAAGCCTTGATGTTTATGTCTGTCCCTCATGGCAAGCATTTTTCTTCCTCATCTGAAAAGATGGGAGAAGATATTTATTCACCAAGAAAGTAATCTTCTATAGACTTATTTTTTTCCCTTTTTGGGGCATTTTCCCAACCAGTTACTTGACTTTGGGACTTTTGTCAAGAGTAGAGTATACTCTGGGTACCTGCAAGATCTCAGTTCCTCCAAGTTGGCACAATCAAGCATGTACACTGGTCTGGGAGCAACCAGAAACTTTTGTGCCCAGAATATGTGAGTAGTACAGTTTCCTCTCCACAACCACCTGGCCTCCAGTTCCACCAAGCCAGCACTGAGGATGAGATTCAGATAAGCTGCTCAATTCCCCCAGAACCTTTAGGCAAGAGCAGGGCCACCATGCAGGGCTGAAGTAAGGATCAGCTGCTCAGTTCTCCCAGGGGTTTTGCAGTCCAACAATGACTGCTGGCTGCTGTGGGAGTGTTGCTGTCCTATGTGGTCTCTGCCACCACTGCCTGAGGCTGGAGCTATGGGAAGACCCTGTTCCCTTCTCGGTCAGTTGAAAAAACCCTCTCACTGACCTTTGGAGCCTGTGAGTTGAAGGATCTGCAAGCCACTGCCGCTGCTGCTGGGGCTTCTGTCCCTGAGGCCTGCTCAGTCCTCCTCCTAGTGCCACGCCAGTGCCACAGACCTTTCCCGTTGGCCTTTCAGGTCACCCTGGGCTGGAAATCTCCTCCATTCCATTGTTCTGTGAATTCTGCTGCTCTAGAATTTGGTTTGACTCTTTCTTTACAGGTATTTTACGGGCTGTGGGAGAAATGTGTATGTGTATCTTTCTACTCCACCATCTTCTAGAATGGATTTAGTAGTCATTCATTCAAACTTCCTTTTATGAGTAAAATTACAGATATTTTTGTCATTGGTCACTACTTACCTTTCTAAACTGTGTGTGTGTGTGTGTGTGTGTGTGTGACATACTCTGCTCTGCTCTACTCTACCATGCCATATCATACCATACCGTACCGTACCATACCGTACCATACCATACCTTACCATACCATACCGTACCGTACCATACCATACCGTACCGTACCATACCATACCGTACCGTACCGTACCGTACCGTACCATACCATACCATACCATACCATACCATACCATACACAGCATTTGGAAACAGAATTTCATCTGATAAAGCAAACTCCTGTTGTGGAAGCTCCCACAGCCTCTGTCTGTAACTTACAATTTGAAGAAACTGCCTAGTGGTACTCACTGAGAAGTTAAATGATTTGCTCAAGGTCACATAACTAGCATGTGTCAGGAGAAGATTTTAATCCAAGTCTCCATGAGTCCAAGGCTGACATTCTATATCTACTAGCCTGCACTGTCTCTATTGGATGCTATTCTAAATAATGGGCTTTGAGATTTCCTTGTCATTGACTATAAAATAGAAAATATCTAGATTTTCTCACCAATTTCATAGAGGAACATGATTTATTAACCTTATAATCACACCTCCATAGAATTTCCTCTCATCTTTTTTAATAGAAGTGGAAATAGAACTTTAATAGAAGGATAAATATCAGGTTAGATGTTTTGGGCATAAAACCAGCCTCTTGAGCTTTGAACTTGCAGAGGAAAGCAGCTCCCTGGGGCAGGAACTGTAACTGCTGCCTGAAATCTTCCTTCAACCTCCATGTTCTATCCCTAGTAAAAATCACTGTTATCTTATCACCTCCATATTTATCTGCCAATCTTTCCAGATGATGATTTATTCTGACCTAGTATTACTATTACTATGACCAACTGCTTCACATGCTGGAAGAAAAAAAGGAATAAAACTTCACGAAAAATAAAAGTCCAGAGAAATTGGAGGAATTCCAGGTTCAGCTCCCTGAGTTTTCTTAAAGAGTAAAGGACCAGCAAAGGCAAAAAACCTGAAGGATTATTCAGAATTTCTTCTGTGGAGGAAGATCTTAAAAAGCTTCATCTGCACCAACTTCAAAATAAGCATAACCTGTGATTGGCAGGTAGCTTCTTTATTACCTTTAAGTAGATCAAACTCACATGAAATAAGAAATGGGGAAAAGAGGTTTTTTTGGGGGGGCATAGTAGAAAGAATGGCTTCTTTGGGGCTTGAATCCCCACATTTTCAGCTTGATATTTCTATCTGAATATTTTCTCAACATTTCTGACTCAACATACCTCAAACTAGACTTATCATATGATCCTAGAGCTATAGTTAGAAAGGCCCTTTACAGTCATTTACTGACACCCTCCTGTTTTGCCGATGTGGAAATGAAATCTAGTTAAGTTTTAGTGACTTGCTGGAGGTCACAAAGACAGTAAGGGACAGAAGCTAACGACTTTGAATCTGGGTCCTCTGACTCCAGAGCTGGCACGCATTCCATTGTACCACATCTCCCTTACCCCTCAAAACTAGCTCCTCTTCGTCCTATCTCCCCTGTTCCTTTTCATTACACCGCTATCCAGCCAGGCTCCAATCTCAGAATCATCTTTGTTTCCCCCATCTTCCTCACTCTCCATGTTCACTTTGTCACAAAATGTCATTAATTCTACCTCTACAAAATTTCTCAAATTCACCTCCTTCTTTTTGTTCCTGCAGTGTTCATCTATAAGCTCTAGTTTTCCAGTTTCACTTAATTACCCTAAGGTAATTTAGTGACGTGGGAGATGACTTATTTCAGGGTAGGAAACTTGCTTACTTACAGATGCTAATAATTACCTTGAGGATGAACTTGCAAAAAAATATTGTTATCTTATAGTAGGGTTCAAAGTCCAGTAAGCTTTGTCATCAAAAATTTAAAAAGGAAAAAAAAATAACAAAACAAAAAATATTGACCTCTTAGCATCCAAACAAAAAGACTGCATGCAGTTACACCATTAGGTTCATAGTATCATAGATCCAAAACTAGAAGGAAATTCCAAGACAATTTGGTCCAAACCCTTAATGTAGCAGAGGAGGAGACTGAGGCCTAGGAAAGTTAAATGACTTGCCAAAATCACATGAGGATAGCGAACAATAGGAGTAGAGTAAGAACCCAGGGTCTTCTGACTCCACAGTCAACATTTTTCCCACTGTACCACCTGCTTTAAAAAAAAGAAAAAGCTATGAACACTTTCCATGTTAGTAAGAAGGAATACAGTACATTACATGTAATAGAAATGCTTATTCTACCTAGGGGAATAATGTCTCAGAATGGGCTTATCAGTTGCAGTATATAATGAATAATAAATAGATCTGACCTCATGAATGGGGCCTGCTTGCTCCATCAAACAGCTTCATTTCTATGAGTAGCTGTTAATTTTTTAGCAGTTTCTCAAACCATGAAGTGGGTCCCAATAGTCCAATAAGTCATTGGTTATTAAAAAAATAAAAGACCATCCATGGACCACATGGACAGGTAATAACAAAATTTATTATAAACATTAGGATAGTTCAATCACTGGTTTTTGGAGGTGAAATGCCAAAGATATTGCTCCAGGGTTCTGTCTGTATTCTCTGCCAGTCTGTTGGACTGAGGATGACATATCATGGGTATATAGTGCAGCCCCAAAGTATGACAAAAACTTGGATCTTTAATCAGAAATGATGAGAGAGAAAATGTCGTGGACTCGTGGTGGGGAACCTGCAGCCTTGAGACCACACGTCGCCCTCTAGGTCCTCAAGTGTGGTTCTTTGGCCAAAGCCAAACTTCATAATCAAAGGGCTGCATTCAAGGACCTAGAGGGCCACATATGGTCTTGAGGTTGTAGGTTTCCCACCCCTGATCTAGCCAGTGCCTTCAGGAATAAGCAGGTCTCCAGAAGCAGCCTTTGCTTCATCAGTGACTGCCTCTCCCCTGAGGCTGGGGCCAGACTACAGTTCCCCTCTCACCCAGGTGAGAGACCCTTCCAACTGATCTTCGAAGTTATTTTTGGTGTTTGTGAATTGAGAAGCCACCAGTGATTCAGTCCCCTAAGGCCTGCTCCTGCTCTGTCCCACCCCCATGGCCAATGTTGAACTGTGCTCCATGATAGACCCTTCCTGTCAACCTTCCAGATGGTCTTGGACTAGAAGTTTGCTTCAGTCTTTCATTTTGTGGCTTCTACTGCTCTAGAACTTGCTTAGAGTTATTTTTTTACAGATTTTTTGAGGGATTTGCCTGGAGAGCTCAAGTAGGTCCCTGCTTCTACTTCACCATCTTAAGTCTGCCCCTGTTCCTGAGCATTCTTTTTTTTTTAAATTTAATTTATTTGTTTTCAGTTTTCAACAATCATTTCCATAAGTTTTACATTTTCTCCCCCTCCTTCCCCTGAGTATTCTTTATGGTCATATGGACAATGGTGGGATACAAGCGATGCCCCCTTGAAATAATGCCTCCCAGCCTCAAATGAAAGTTTTGTTGTGAGCAACTCCTCAAGTTTTTGTTGTTCTTTTATGTATAAATAAACTTGTGGGAAAAGTACATACCTGAATGTAATGTGACTTCTAAGGGGACAATCCCTACGTTGAAGTTGGTTGAGGATATATGCCCTGGGAAGTTCAACATAAATACGAAATATTTGCCAAATCTAGTGACTTTTATTCAGTTTTCATATGTCTTGACATCTTTGCAGTCTTGGACATTATTGTCATCTTCTCCTGGATATTCTCTTATAAGAAGTAATGAGAGGGAAAAAGCCATGGATCCGGACCACTGCCTTCTTGAATAATCAGGGTGCCTCAGCCAAGACTGGTAAGTAACATTGTGACATTGTTCTCTCCTGGTTTTCTTCCTACCATCTCACCACATCTCAGTCTCCTTTGCTGGATTTTTGTCCAGAGTACACCCCCTAACTGTGGTCGTCTCCCAAGGCTCTGTCCTGGACCTTCCCTTCTTTTCCCTTTGCACTATCTTACTTAGTGAGTTCATCAGTTCCTATGGATTCAATTATATAGCTGATTTGCAGACCTACATATCCAGCTCTAATAGGTAGGAGGAAAGTCAGTTCTAATCTCTCTCCTGAGCTCCAGTCCCATAGTCCCAACTACCTTTTAGATATCACAAATTTGTTGTCATGTAGACATCTCAAACTTGACATTTCCAAAACTCATTATATTTCCCTCCTAAACTCACATGTCTATTACTACTGAGGCCACCACCATTTTCCTAAGTCACCCAGACACAGTCTAATTGTCATTCTCTTGTCCTCTCTTGCACTCTCTCACTCTACATATCTAGTCTGTTGCCAAGTTCCATTGTTTCTTCCTTCACAATGTCTTTCACATGCATTTCCTTCTTTCCACTCTCATAGCCACAGTTTTGGTGCAGGCCCTCATATTCTAATGTCTGGAAATATTGTAATAGTTTAGTCTCTGGAAGTTGTCTTTTCTCATATTCCACTCAGATGACAAAATTATTTTCCTTAAGTACAGCTCTAATCATGACACTTCCCTTTTCAACAAACTCTAGTAGATCCCTGTTACCTCTAGGATTAAATTAAAAAGTTTTCTAGGTCTTTCACAACCTAGTCCTTTCCTATCTTTCCAAACTTCTTACATATCCCTTCTTTCCATTACTCTACAATTCAGTGACATTGGTGTTCCCCGCACTTGGTCCCCCACCACCATTCCTTTTCACTGACTCTTCCCCATGCCTGGAATGTTTTCCCTTCTCATCTTTATCTCCTCCTTCTCTATCTTCCTTCAAGACTCAATTTAAATCCTCCCTCCTTAAATTCTGCCTCTCATGGCTTCTTCCTCGTTTCTTCCTCTGATAATGTGTTTCCTCTGTGACGACCTTCCATTTATACTACATGTATCTTGTATGTACAGTTTTCTCCCAAATTGTATCTCAAGACTTCCTTAAAAATAGGCATCGTGTTTTTGACTTTTAGCTTATCCCTAATATTTAGCATACAGTAAATGCTTAAGAAATGCTTGCTGATGGACTGCTCATCCAGTTCCATATTTTGCTTCCTTGCTGTGTCAGATAGGACACACGACATTCAAGACCAGTTTTCAAGATTCAGTTCCTATGTGAGCCAGTTTGCTTCAGGGAGAAACAAACAAACCCCAAACTCATTCTATTGCCACAGATCTGCATGTCTCTATGTTTAGATAGCTGTTTTTACCAGTTCATATTCTTAGTTGCCAGTGGTTCAGGAAAGAAACTCTATATATAATATCATCATCATTATTGGAAGAGTAATTCAAAGGCATCAATTACTGACAGTGAGTCATTGGTGCCCTGTTGATATCTATATCTATATCTATATATCTATATATCTACATTGGTGGTTAATTTTTAATATTGTTGAAATATTGATTATTAAAACTTGAATATCTAGAAATTCTTTTACCTTGTCCCAGCAAAAACATTTAGAAAGGGCCCTTTTATTCTTTATTTGCTATAAGACTTCCCACAAAACCCCAGATTGTCAAGAAATAGGCAGTGTGGGGTAATGTAACATCATCTACATGGGCTGTCAGAGGAACTAGGATGAAATTCTGACTCCATTTGCTACCTAGGTGACCCTGGGCAAGTAATTAAATCTCTTTAGTTCTTTCTTCAATGAGTAGCTAGGCGCAATGGATAGAGTCAGGAAGACCTGAGTTCAAATTCAACCTCATACACTAACTATAGTTGTGACCCTGGGCAAGTCATTTAACCTGGTTTGTCTCAGTTTCCTCATCTGTAAAATGAGCTGGAGAAGGAAATGGCCAACCACTCCAGTATCTTTGCCAAGAAAACCTCAAATGGGGTCACAAAGAGTCAGACATGACTGAAATGACTGACCAACAATAGGCCTTTCCTCATTTGAAAAAATCAAGAGTTTTTAACCTGGTGTCCATGGAAAGATTTCAGGGAATCCATAAATTTGTATAGGAAAAAGATAATTCCATGTTTATTTTTTACTAACCTTTGATTTCTTTTGTAAGCCCAAATATTTTATTTTAGGCTCTTATTAGGGTCTTAAATCATTATTCTGAGAAGAGGTCCATTGATATCAATACATTGTTGGAAGGATCCTTGACCAAAAAAAAAAAAAAAAGGGTTAAAGATTTCTGGACTAAGTAACCTCTAAGTCAAAGAATTGTCAACCAGTCCGAAATGCTGCCCAAACCAGATTAAAAAGCAATTGGGAAATAGATAACAAAATAAATCAAAGTACAATAAAACACAGAAAATAATACATTTTAAAACTAAGTCAATATGCTACCCCCAAAGATCCTTACTTATAACTTAGTGGTCTCTATTTCAATTTGAATTAGAGATAACTTTTCTGAAGTTCTTTCTAGTTCTAAATTTCATGAAAGATGGATTTCTTTCTAATCCCTTCCCCCTTTCCTCAACTCACAAAATGTATGAGCTGCTTGGGTGGTATTTTGTACTGTGGCTCAAACCTTTCCCATGTCTGGATGAATGAAAATTAGCTGCTATGTTGCCAAGTTAGCCATTTTCAAAGAAGTGTTAACTGACTGTAACAACACTGAATGTTTCTTCAAAGCACTCTGCATTTTTGCCATAGGTTTATCTTGGGGGAAAAACCAGGTCTTACCTTCCCATTCTTTCAAAGGGCGGCTTTCTGTATGAGAGTGATTTGTTATTTTTTCCTGGGACTGGAAGAATGGAGAATTTGGGACTGCCTGCAAAATGGGGCTAAGTTATTTCCAAAAGTCAGAGTAGCAGATGTTAGCTGGGAGTTAAAACTGCTAAGAGGGTCGTAGACAACATTCATAGAAATTTAGCATCCTGATTAAGGGAAATAATAGTTCCACCGTGTCTTGCTCTGGTCAGATCACATCTGGAGTATTTTTGTGTTTGGTGATGGGAACCACATTTTATATTATTGGCAAGCTAGAATACCTCTAAAGAAGTGCAACTGGGATGGTGAAGAGTCTGGATACCATGTCATATGAGGAACAGATGAAACAGCTGGGGATGGTTAGTGTGAATAAGAGAAAATAGAGGGGTGATAGGATAGCTGTCTTCAAGAACAAAAAGGGTTGTCTGAAAAGGGGAGAACACTTGTTTCTAATAAATGTTTCTCTAATGAAATTAAATTCTGTACTGCTGCCTACATAGAACTGGGAACAAAGGCTATGGGGAGAAGAACTTGCTATCAGAGCTGTCTAACAATTGTATGAACTATATAGAGAAGTAGCAAGTTCCCCTCATTGAGAATCTGGGTAAAGAATC
The DNA here is from genome assembly GCA_023548195.1 of Bettongia penicillata ogilbyi. Lineage (NCBI taxonomy): Eukaryota > Metazoa > Chordata > Mammalia > Diprotodontia > Potoroidae > Bettongia > Bettongia penicillata. Next base: position 8,130,560 of record JAJHZJ010000055.1, on the reverse strand, counting down.
TATTGGGATATAACTGAAGGAATTCTTTTGTTAGATGGTAGATTGGGCACAGGAACAGCAAGGTGGCACGGTGGATAGATCGCCAGGTGTGGAGTCAGGAAGACCTGAGTTCAGATCCAGCCTCAGATACTTACTAGCTGGGTGACTCTGGGCAAGTCACTTCACCCTGTTTGGCTCAGTTCCTCATCTATGCTGGAGAAGGAAATGGCAAACCATTCTAGTATCTTTGCCAAGAAAAACCCCAAGTGGGGTCACAAAGAATCAGACATGACTGGAATGACTGAACATGAACAGCAAAAGATTGGACACAGGGTGCTGTCAATCTCTGAAGTACAGACTCTTAGAATGACCTTAAATTCAATTCATACATCTAGAGCTGGAAAAGCACTCAGACATAATCTGTTCCAACCCCCTTCATTTACAGATGGAGAGGTTGAAGCTCTAGAAGGTTAAATCTGGGAGTTTGCTGGTAAATGTTTACAACTGCTCTCTAGAATGTAAACATGACACATTTTTTCAGTTGAATCTGCATTAACTTTTTCCCCATCACTTTCTTAAGTCTAGACAATCCACAAAGCAATCAATTAAGCCCTGATTTCTGTGGTATAAATATGCTCACTGAAAATTTCACAATCTTACACAGCTGGCTTCAGCACACCCCTGTCCTGCACACACTTGGCTAAGGTCACTCAGATCACTTCTGAGGTAAGAGCTGAACCCAGGTCCCATGACTTCAGAGCCAGTAACCCTTTGGTGGTACCATGTTGCCTATGTTAAGAACCCTTCAATTCAACTAACATTTATTTGCACCTACTTTGTGCTAAGCCCTGTACTGGGCTGGGGATGCAAAGATGGATACATCTCCTTCTTCTTGCAAGAAGCTTACAATCCCTCAAGAATAAGAGAAGGGGAGAACTGGTATACAAATAACTATGATAAAAGGGGAAATGGGCAGTGAGGCACTATAGTGGATAGAGTGCCAGGCCTGGAGACAGCAAGATCTGAGTTCAAATCTGTCACACTAGCTGTGTGACCCTGGGCAAGTCACTTAACCTGGTTTACCTCAGTTTGCTCATCTGTAAAATAAGCTGGAGAAGGAAATGGCAAATCTCTCCAGTATCTTTACCAAGCAAAGTCCATATGGAGGTACAAAGAGTTGGACACAGCTGAAAATGACTCAACCACAACCACAAAAAAGGAAAAATGAGATGAGTATAATGAAGAACTCCAGCTGAAATGCTATGGGAGATTTAAAAGGAAAGTTTCAGAAAAGAGAGAGTAGATGAGTTGGACACTGAAGGAAGGAAGCATCTCCAACAGATGGAAATCAGAAGTAGGGGGAGTACTTTCTAAGCATGGAGAGAGGCATGAGCAAAGACATGAAATCAGAAGAATGCAAGAAAAGAACAATGAACTCAGAGCAGTTGAGTTTGGCTGGGATGGACAATAATTACTCAGCAGAATGGTGTTCTCCACCAGGGCCAGTGTATGGTTATGCAATTTTCTTTCAAGCTCCAAGGCTAGTTCTCTCTCCATTACTCCAAGCTGCTTGGCACACAGGTGCTTAATAAGTGCTCATTGAATTGAATAACAGATACTTGAATCAAATTTATTGAATTGACTTCAGCTGTGGCTCATTGGAAAAAAGTCACCGAAGAGGCATCTATACCTTTCCTGTAGAATGTTGGTCAGGACACTCTCCGAATAGAGGAAGGGCTAACTGGTTTGACATTTGCCTCTCAGGATGGTGGAGGTAGCAGCAGAAAGCAGATTTGGAGTCAAAGTGGGAAGCAAGATTTTCAAACCAACAGTGGATTATACTGACCGTCACTTTTAGCCATATGTCAAGGCAATGATTCATGGACCTGTTCAAACCCCAGGTCAGCTGTCGTCAACAAGCACAGTATTGATTGCTTATTATATTCTAGGCATTGTGTTGTACAAGCAAAGGCAAAAACAGCCCCTCTTATCAAGGGGTTCACATTCTAAGGATATAGACTCACAAATGACTGGGAACCAAAGCAGTATGTTTTTGTAAATGGAAGGTAACCTTAGAGGAAAGGGGGTGATGGAGAGATGAGAAAAGCCTGCTGCTAAAGGTGAGATTTGAGCTAAGTTGTCAATGATATCCGCAAGAATATTCTAGGCATGGGGAACAGGTAATACAAAGGCAAGGAAAGGCATATGAAATGTTATAAGTAAAGATGAGTGTAGCTGGATTATAGAGAATATGGAGGAGAGCAAAACATGAGGAAACCGGAAATATAGGAAGTGGGAGGGCTTTGAAGGCCAAATGGAGCATTCTGCCCTAATGGTCTCCAGAGCAGGAGAGGCCATCCTGACTATGGGAAGCAATGACATTAGCCCTTAATCAGAATGAAGGAAATCACAGGGACATCTGAAGTGTAAGTGGCCCACATGATTTCTTTTGGTGTCTGAATTCAAGGGTCATATCAAGGCCAGCACAAGAGAAGGGAAATAGGAGGCCCTGCACAAAACCCCAAACCACACTTTTCTTGGAGCCCATTTGAGTATGGGGATTGGAGAATGTCAGAGTAACAGTAACAGACTCCAAGAGTGACTGGGCACAGCTTTGACTCAAATTGTTTTTGCAAACAACTGTTCTTTTTGAAATTACCAGAAAGTGGATGCCCCTCTTCAGGTATTCAAAGCACCATGAAGATAGAGTTTGCTATCCTTTTTCCATATTCCAGTTTTCTTCAGATTTTCTCTTTACCTTCTCCTTTTGGATTGAGGGTTTACTTTATATTCTTCTTTTCCTTAAAGCCAAATAAAAATAGTTCCATTCAATCATAGACAAAGTTTGCTCTGAAGTATCAGTTGGTCAAGGATGGGGACAAAAACTTGGTTATAAGTTTTTTGAGAGAGAGACACAGACAGAGAGAGATACAGAAACAGAGAGAGATACACACACACACACACAGAGAGAGAGAGAGAGAGAGAGAGAGAGAGAGAGAGAGAGAGAGAGAAAGAGAGATACACAGAGAGAGATAGAAGAGAGAAAGACAGGGAGGAAAGAGATGGGGATAAAAATTAGGTGATAAGTTTTTTGCTAAAGAGAGACAGAGAAACATAGAGTCAGAGACAGAGACAGGGAGAGAGGAGAGAGAAAGGGAGGATAAAGATATGGAAATAGAGACACAGAGAAGTGCAGTATATCTGAGGGGTGAGAGCGTACTCATAACAGAATGAGTGAGTTAGCTTTTTAGCAAGATTTTCTTTAGCAAGTTTTTTTAAGTACTTTTTAAAAAATGTTCTATATTGCTCCAATTTACTCTTATTTCTAAAATATATTGTGATTAGGAAGGCCAGGAATAAAATGTTAAAATAGGTAAAGTTTGATTTTAGCACAATGCAGGAGCTTCCACAAAAGGACTATTTACTTTAAAAGATAGAATTACAAATGTACAATATATACAAATTACTCCCCATAATACAAGAGTGGTGTAGCTCCCTTCCTACCTGCTCCACCTCAGTTTCCTGGGGAGTGGAAGGGGGATTATTAGGTTCATAGTTCAGTTTAGTTCCCTTAGAGCATAGAAAAAACTCTTCTTAGACTGCAGTCCCAGGCTTCTTAGGGTTTTCATGACCAGCTATCTGGCCGCCCTACCCCAGTGCAGTCCTGCTGTCAAAGTCACCATGGTTCAAACTCTCAGTTTTCTGGGTTTCTTTGCGTATCACCTTGGGCACCTGAAATTGAGGAGGACAAACAGCCTCGAACAGAAACAAACATCACCAGAGCCATTCATTAGCACTGAGATAATAGTGAGAAAGCAGGGAAAGATTTTCCTTCCTTTTCTCAGGCTTAATTCATGGTGTCTGTGTTGGGTGCAATAGATAAGAGTTATTACAAAGAGCTTGAAAAATCTGGGTTCAAGCTCTGCTTCTGATATATATGGGCTACATGACCTTGGCTAAGTCACAGCTGCTCAGAGTCTTCAGGAAACTCACTAAATTATGAGCAATTGCAGATCTGTATTGGTAGAAGACGTTTCCTTAGCAGGAAATCTCCGTACTAGTGAAACATTTCCCTCTTCCCCTCCTTCAAACCATCACAGAAATAGAACTAAAAGGAACTTCAGGGCCCCTGGGGTCTAAAACTCCTCCTTTCATCAACAAGGAAATTGGTGATCAGGAAAGTGAAGTGATTTGTCCAGGGTCATGCAGGTAGCAAATGTTAAAGTTGGAATTAGAATCTAGGTTCGTTATCTCCAGAACTTCATTATCCAGTGACTGATCACTATGGGATAAAGTTTTCTCTGACATGGCAACTCATGAAAACTGTCAGTGGAGTAATCATGATCTTAATGGGGGAAGAAGTAATTACATGGATAAAATCTTGAATCCTTGACATAGTAAAGCAGTAATTTGATACCTAAATATGTTGGTGAATCTGTTATCTGATAGATGTGAGTCCTTCCTTGAATAATGCAGATTGTAAGTCAGGTTATAGCCTTCCAAAATCCCTATGACTTCCTAGAAAATCAGAATGGGAAGGGACCTCAGATGTTATCTAGTCCAGCCATCTTATTTTCTAGACAGTAAACTAAAATCCAGAAGACATGACTTAACCAAGGACACACAACTAGTTAATGTTTTCCTTCCCTCTTTCTCACACCCCCAATTCCATTTCATCCTACTCCATTCAATGAACAAATGCCACATTCTAGGAGCCATAATAGCTAGCAAAAATACAAAGATAAAAACCCTCTCCCTTCCATCAAGGAACTTATAGTTGGTAGAGATAGAATGTACACAGATAAGTAAATAAATTTGAGATAATTTGGAAGGGGGACAGGAGAAAGAGCAGTAATTACTGGATGAAGTAGGAAAGGCCTGTTGTAAGAGGTGGCTTTGGAATTAGGCCTAGAAGGGTGTTAAAGCCTCCAAGAGGTAGAATTAAGGAGAAAGAGTGTTCCACACAAAGGACAAAGTCTTTGTAAATGCATAGAGACAGGAAATGTATAAAGCACATCATGGAGGCCAGTTTGGAAGATAAAAGGATGTCAAGGTGAAAAATGTATAATGAACTTGGAAATAGAGATTGGAGCCAGATTGTAAAGGACTAAAATTCCAAATAGACACATTTCTATTTTGTCTCAGAGGAAATAGGGAGCCACTGAAGATTCTTGAGAGCTGTAATCAGCTCCACTCTACCATTGTTTCTGAGAAGGACCTGTCATTGTTTATTTAGCATCATTGTGTCTGCCCAGATTGAAACACCCTTCCTTGGATATCACTTTTTTATATATGGTCTCTCCCTTTATTAGGGTTAAGCTTCTTGGGGGTAGCGATTCTCCCTCAATTTTAGTACAATGCTTAGCATTTAGTAATTATTTAATAAATGCTATTTTATTAATTCATTTATTCATTTAAGGCCTTTGAAATTCTGACTGGAAAATGCATAATATTGACTACAAAAATAGTTTAAAAATTCAGATACCAAATTAACTGTAGGGATAAGAACTGAGTCCTCAACATAAAGTAGAGAAAGTCTTTTGTAGAGTTATCAACTCCCAAATTCTTAGTCCTAAAACATTCACATCTCTGAGAAGGCAAATAAGCTTTAAGATGTCAAAATAATCATGAAGATATGGGAATAGGCATTTATATGGTGTCTACTAGGTGTCAGGACCTGGGCTAATCTGTTTAGAAATATTATCTCATTTGACCCTTACAGGATCCCCGTGAGTTAGATACTATCTCTACAGAAGCGAGGAAACTGAGGTAGACAAGAGATGAAGTGATTTGCCCAGGTTTGCCAAGTTAGTAAGTGTCTGAGGGTAGAGGATAGATTCTGATTCCAGGTCTAGTTCTTTATCCACTATACCACCAGTTACTTCACGAGATTAAAGATTTGAAGGATTGATGCAAGAACATGCTAATGTTGAGATTTGTTTTATACTATACATACTAACATTCTGATTTTTTTAACCAGAAAATCCATCTCTTAATGGGGAGAGAGACTAAGTTGAATGGGGGAAGAAAACACATAATGTTATGGATTTCAATTGCATCCAGGGCACCACCATCTTTTTGGTCCCAGATTTACAACCTCAGTCATCTTCAGCTCCTCTCTCCCTCCTCACCTCCCTCATTCAATCAGTTGCCAAATCAGGCTGGTTTTCTCTCTGTCGTGTCTGTCCCTTTCTCTCTGCTTATGTAGCCATCATCTTTGCCACCTCTCACCTACTCTATGTCAGTAGCCTCCTAATAGAGCTCCCTGATTCACATCTTCCTTCTTGGATCCATTCTCCACAGCACAGCCAAAATCATTTTCCTAAAGCACAATTGACTATGTCATCACCCTACTCTGTAAATTCTAGGCACTCTTTATAACCACTAGGACCAATCTGTCAAAAAGCATCCACTAATCCTTTACTCTCTGCAGGGCACAATGTTAAGTGCTGGATATACAGAGACAAATTCCTCCATTTGATATTTAAAGCTCCTCTCAGTTGAGCTCCAACCTCCTTTTCAGGGCTTATTCTATGCTACTCCCCTTTAGGCACTCAAGGGTTCAGCCAAACTATTTCTTGCAATTCCCCAACATGATATTCTAGCTCACGTCTGTACCACAGTAAAAAATTCACAACAGCTGCTTTGTATTCTCGTAAATAGGTAGAGGAGGATTCCATTCGTTCCATTAACACATATCTGGCTGTATACTCATAGAGTTTCTTGGAAGTCCCACATTCTTTTCTCACCACCCACAGTGTGCCAACTTTAGGGTTTTAGTTGGAATGAGTAGGATAGGATATATTACAAATGTTGTTCTTCCACTACCTTCAATATCCCCGTAGCCACTTTTATCCAGAATTGCCCTTAGAACTCTTTTCAGAATCGGAACACTAATGCATTGTTGGTGGAGTTGTGAACTGATCCAGCCATTCTGGAGAGCAATTTGGAGCTATGCCCAAAGGGCTATAAAACTGTGCATACTCTTTGATCCAGAAATATCACTACTATGTATACCAAAGAGATCATAAAAAAGGGAAAAGGGCCCACATGCATAAAAATATAGCAGCTCTTTTTGCGGAGACAAAGAATTGGAATTTGAGGGGATGTCCATCCACTGTAGAATGGCTGAACAGTTATGGTATATGAATGTAATGGAATACTATTGTGATATAAGAAATGGTGAACAGGCAGATTTCAGGAAAACCTGGAAGGACTTATATGAATTGATGCTGAGTGAAGTGAACAGATCAGGAGAACATTGTACATGGTAACAGCAACATTTGCGATGATCAACTTTGATAGATTTTAGCTCTTCTCAGCAATACAAAGCTCTAAGACAATCCCAAAAGACTCATGATGGAAATGCCATCCAGATCCAGAAAGAACTATGGAGTCTGAATGCAGTTCAAAGCATACTATTTCTCTCTCTTTTTTTCTTTCTTGTGGTTTTTCCCTTTTGTTTTTATTGTTCTTTCACAACACGACTAATGTGGAAATATATATATATATATTAAAAGAACTCTTCAGTCATAGGTTGACACCTAAGGGGATATACAGGGTATCCAAAATGTCTTAGTGCAGTTTTAAGTTATTAGAGCTGAAAACTTCACTAACACTTTTGGGACACCTTGCATATCTCTTGTGTGCCTCAGCAATTTTATATGGAGTTCTGGAATTTGTTAGTTTCATGATCAGGGATGAGACTGATACTTTAAAAGCCAATCTCAACTCCATACTGCTTGAGATTGATTGCTGCTGAGGCGAGTTGTCCAAGATATGATGAAGTGGGCCTTATCACATCCAAGCATAGGTCCTGGGTGACTCCAGCTTCAATTTTCCTGCTCTCTCTCTTTCTGTTATTTTTTTGACAGTTCCCTTTTAAAAATCCATCCAAGGCTGTGGGGCACAGCAGAAACACTGAAAATGGAGATGAGATTGGAATTTAGGAGGTTTCAATCTATGAGAGGCAACAAGAGACTGGAGACATGCTTTTATTGATAAAGGGAACTCTTGGAGGACGCACAACCCTCTACCGATGTAGGTTGACACTCCTATAACTTATAGTCTTAGAGAATTGTCTAGGACCCTAAGAGGTAGGGTTTGAGATCTGCTTTCCTTGGCTCTGAGACCAGTTTGCTAACTATCATACCGTGGTACTTGTCAGAAGGCAATGCTATCTGCCCCAGTTTAAATTCCAAGGAATAATTAGTTGGTATGCAAGAAAATCTTTGTGAGGTTGGCTTAGCATATGGCGGGTATCCTTCAGTAACCCGGGTTCAAGAGTCCCAGGAAACTCTGACAGTAAATGACAAAACAAGAACTACTTTTCATTGACAGAGGAAGTTTCTTTATTGTGAGATCTTTGGAGGCAGCAAAGTGGCTCAGTGGCTGGAGTGCTGGGTTTAGAATCCAGAAGACCCAAGTTCGAATTCAGCTTCACACTCCTCCTAGCTGTGGGATCCTAGGCAAGTCACTCAACCTCTCTTTGCCTGTGTCCTCCATTGTAAAATGACAGCACCTACTTTGCAGGGTAGTTATGAAGATCACATGAGATAATATTTCTAAAGTGTTTAGCACAGTCCCAGGCCTATAATAGTCACCATATAGATGCTTATTCCCTTCCCTTATACATCAATGAAATGATGGATCTGGTCCAAAAAAGTCAGATGTATTTTCATTCTCATCATATTCTTCTTCTTTCCTATTGCTGTCACTCTGAATTTGTTTTCATTGACCTTGAACCCTATGTGCTCTGTCTCTCCAATGCATATTTGAAACCAGCAAATCTGCCTCTACCTATTGCCATTATAGGGTCTGGATTGGATTATCTATCTATCATCTATCTATCTATCTTTCTATATCTATCTATCATCTGTCTATCTATCCATCATCTGTCTATCTGTCTATCTATCATCTATCATCCATCTATCAGCTATCAATCATCTATCTATCTATCTATCTATCTATCTATCTATCTATCTATCTATCTATCATCTCTCTATCTACCTACCTACCTATCTACACACAGCAGAGACACAACTGCATATACACACACATAAACAGATTTTGAGCCAGGAGGGTCTCTTTTGGCTAGCAACCCGAAGTGGCTTCCCCTCCCAGTTTGATATTTTTTTTTCTTTTGATTAAAGGGGCCATCCCTTGACTCGATTCTTAAGGAGGCCTATTCACTGAATGGGTGTTGCCTCACTCAAAGTGAGAACCTGAAAAGACCTTACCTTATAAAGGAGCAAGGTCTCCCACTGCATCCTGGGCCATCTCCAATTGTTCTGATTGATTGGCCACTGAAGCCAGATGACTGGAGGAAAAAGTGAGGCTGGTGACTTTACACAGCCCTCCCTCACGCAAATCCAATTCAGTTGCCAGTCATGTCATCATCTCCTTGATGTCATGGTCCTCTTTAAGAATGAAGGACAAACCACACAACCACAATCACACGTGTGTACACACACATTTATTTATTTGCTTGTTTATTTCCTGTCTGACAAATCCCTCCCATGTGACCATGGGCAAGTCACACAGCTAGTCAGTGCCCCCACATAATCCTCTAAGATTATGAGTGTTCTATGAGTCACTAGCCAATTTACATCAGTGGAAAAAGTTTCTAAAGTGATAAAATAAACAAGTCTAGACCACAGAAGAAAACTGGGCAAAGTAAAGTCCTGCTATAGTGTCAATCATGGGGTAGAGGTGACTAGATCTGGGTTGTCAAAGACATTGCCAGAGGAATGAGAAATCTAGCAGGTCCCATCAAGCTAGCAAGGCTTAAAGTATGATCGTATATTTAGGGCTAGCAAGGACCTTCAGAATAATGTAACTCAATCCTCTCATTTTACAGAGGAGAAAAAATGGATGTTCTGACATCCGAAGAGTCATTTTTCCCAAGATCACAAAGCAATATGTAGCAAAGATGGAATTCAGACCCAGGTCCTCTGATGCTGAAGATAGTGCTTTTACACTACACTACATTGCTTCCCTAAGTGCAGAGAGGCTTGGTTAAGAGTGATGACTTTTTTCCTCACAGAAAATCACAAAGATTTTCTATTAAAATACACATGTTAATATCCACCAGTGGAATTACTCCTGCCTATGTAATCATGGACCCTTAGTCTATTCATTAAGTTGGCTTATGTTTGCTATATTATTTCATGTTGGGACAGAAGCAAGGTCAGGGAACCTATTGCCCTTGTGTATGACATCAGACACCGTAGATAATACCTCTTCCCTCCCCTTCTTGTGGCTTTATCTCTTTTGCAATCTGTTGTTGTTCAGCCATATCTTACTCTTTGCAATCCCATTTGAGGTTTTCTTGGGAAAGATTCTGGGGTGGTTTGCCATTTCCTACTCCAGCTCATTTTACAGATGAGGAAAATGAAGCAAACTGGGTTAAATGACTTGCCCAGGATCCCCCAAGGAGTGAGTCTTCCTGCCCCCAGTCTCAGCTCTCTATACACTGCTCCACCTGGCTGCCCCTCTTGTAATCATTCCTTGTTGGATATGGGCATCATCATTTTCAACATTTCACAGATTTGGAAGACAATTCCTGCACTTGCACTGCTTTAACCTACAAGTAGCACTCCTTGTCTTGTCAAATCCATTCTCTTGATCCAGGCTTAGGAGGCATCCTAACCAGTTCTCCAGATGTGATCATTCTATTATTTCTTTTCCCAGCATTGAGTGGTCTGAAATCTTGACTCTTATTGCTCAATTTGGAGGCCTGTGATTCATTCTGCCAGTCATACCTTTAGCACAGACTGTGCAATCAAATTCCCATAACTTATGCTAAAGGCATCCAATTCCTGATATCTTTCCTTTCACCTTAAGCAAGGGAATAGATAACTGAACCACTTCTCTGTTTTTCTCAACTGTAGCCAGAACCTCTGCCAGAGGCTTACTTAAAGCCTACAATGAATAAAATTCCCTTGTTTCAGCAACCTGCTCTTTCCTTAGGGGTTTTACAATAACGTTTCACCTCTCTGGCAGTGACTTTGGCATCTAAATTCTCATTTTCTCATTAATGCCATAGCATTTCACAGGGAACACAGAGATCTTTACTCCCCTGCCTCTCATATCATCTTGCATTATTAAGTTTTATTCATGCATTTTTTTAACATTACCTTCATTTTCTGATATTCTCTCCAACAAAATCTCTCTGACAAATAGGAAAAAAAATAGTTAGGTATAATTGACTATATCTGCCAACATATGTCACATTCTGTGCCTGTAGTCCCCCCAACCCCCCATCCCCTTTCTCTATCTAGAGGCAGGAAATATTCTTACTTAGCTTTTACTTCATCTATATTTCTCTCATTTGTTCTCCAGTTTGTAACATTTGCAGAATCTCATTCATCCTGTCATTATTTTCATCACAAATGATCTCTCTTCAGTACAAAGCTCCAATCCTTTTGATACACACACACACACACACACACACACACATATACATACATACATATACATATATATATATATATGTATATATGTTTTTTGGAGAAGGAGGGGTGTTCCTATCTCTTATTGCTGCCTTATCATTTTTTTCCTATCTCTTAGTGGTCAAGTGATCAAAAGGGAATACTCAATAGTATTTTTTTTTCTTTCTTCAATTTTGGTCACTACAGGATGTAGTGGATAGAAGGCAGGAACTGAAGTCAGGAAGACCTGAGGTCAAATCTGGCCTCAGACACTTGTTCACTGTGTGACCCTGGGCAAGTCACTTTACCCTGCTTGCCTCAGTTTCCTCAAGTGAGCTGGAGATGGCAAACAGCCAGTATTTTTGCCAAGAAAACATCATATGGTGTCACAAAGAGTCAGACATGATGCAATAATTAACATTTCTATTTGAGTTTGACCCCCCTAATTTAGATGACTTTGAGGTTCCTTCTAACTCCAGATCTCTGATGCCATGATTTATATCTCTTCTTCACGAAATTTCTCATCCTTTCCAATATTGTTATCTTTGATTTTTGCATAAAGTATTTGATATAGGAGTTATAAAGAAGTAGTCTATTTTAAAGGAGTTTTCAATGTAGAGAAATAATGAAGTGTTTGAGCAGGTATTAGATGACAATGCGAATTATAGGACTTCTTAATAAGAATTCTAAGAATCAAAAAATGTATTCTAGTCCAGGTTTTGATACTTAGGAACTGTTTGATCTTGGGTAAACTCCAATTCTGTCACCTATTTCCTGTGTACATTTGGGTAAGTCATTTCACTTCTGTGGGATTATTTCTACACTAGAAAAATTGTTAAGGTTGAACTGCCCTCTGAGGTCTCTTTGATACCCCGTCTCTAACTCACCAAAGGGTTTGAGACCTCTTAGTTACCTTCATCCTGGTTTAGCCCATCTGCCAACTCAGTTTACTAGAATGTACTTTATGTACATCCTGCAGTTTCATGGAGCCATAAGTGAGAGTTGGATGAATAAGGTGGACACCAAAGGTGGAAAGCAGACCTGAAAAGACCTTGGCAGACCTCACACCAGAGATACTAGTCTTCCGTGAATACACCTTAAACTTCAGGAAGAAATATACATAGAGAAATGGTAGTAGAGGAGGGATACTTTGGCTTAGAAAATTATGGGGATGGTTGATGGTGGGCATAAGGGAATAGATCGACATAATTCATTAAGGAACAATGTCAACAATTTTGATGATGATTTAAGAAATGAGGGGGAAAAAGAGAAAGTGATAAGGAGGTAGGTCTCAGGGCAGAAATTCCTCTAAGACAAATTCCTAGTGTGCGTGCTGAAGTTATTAGCATGTAGTTTCTGGAGAGAGTGGGAAGGAGAGAGACAATACTTACATTTGTTGTTTTTCAGTCTTTTCAGTCATGTCCAACTCTTCATGATCTCATTTTGGGGTATTCTTGGTAAAGATACTGGTTTGCCATTTCCCTCTCCACTTCATTTTATGGATAAGGAAAATGAAACAAACAGAACAAATGACTTGTCATTCAGCTAGTAAGTATCATTCAGCTAGTAAGTATCATTCAGCTAGTAAGTATCATTCAGCTAGTAAGTATCATTCAGCTAGTAAGATTTGAACTAAGGGAAACAAGTCTTTCTGACCCTAGGCTTGGCACTCTATCCAGTGTGGAACCTGGCTGCCTGAGTTCAGATTACAAAAAAGTAAAATAACATAAAATAAATTGGATGTATCTCTAAGGTGCCATTTTGGGACTATTCCAATCAAATGGCCACTGCTTGTTTCATATTAGTGAGAGAGGAGGAAAAATAAAAAAAAAACCCTGATAAAAAAAACCTTTAAAAAATAGTATATATACCTCTGGCCATGTTCATATAATCAGCCTTTTCAAGACATGCAGTTGTCACTGGAGCCTATGCATGCTCTGGTGGATTCTACAAATCTAGAAAGGCATTAATAGTATGAGCCTAGCCATAGAATTTGTGTGTTTTCCAAAGAATAGTACAGTTAAGTTTGGACTTGCCATAAAGGGGTTGATCACTGGATAACATTGTTTTTTTCTGGCACTGGCTCATTTATTTATTAAAAAAAAATAAAGTTAACATTAAACAGTAAGAGTCTATTTAGTTCACTTTGGAGAAAATAGAGTATTCTTTGCCCTCCTGGAGCTAATATTTTAGTAGTGATATAATGAGGAAATAACCCAGATATGTGATAAGTATACTGGAGAAGTACAAGACAAAGTGCTATATGATGCCCAAGAGGGGGGGTCAGTGTGATAATAGTGATGATGATGATGATGATGATAGCTAGCATTTATATAGTGCTTACCATGTGCCAGGCACCATGCTCAGAACTTAGAAATTATTTTGTTTGATTCTCACAGTGGGAGGTAGATGCTGTTATAATCCTCATTTTACACAGGAGAAAATTGAGGGAAACAGAGATGAGGCAACTTGCCCCAGAGGCACACAGATAGTAAGTGTTGGAGGTTCAGTTTGAACTCAGATCTGGGCTCTAGGTCCAGCCCCCTATCCACCTAGCTGCCTCCAGGGTAAAGGACAAAGGGTTGTGAAGATAGCTCTCTAAAGGATAAAGGGGTTCTGATCCACATTAGTAGAAGTATTTCCTGATAATGCAATCGGAGCTATTTTATGTTTCAAACACTGTGCTAAACACTGGGGGTACAAATACAAGCAAGCAAAATTATATTTTAATGGGACCAGATAACATAAAGGAAAACTGTGGAAAGATGGCAATGGGGAAGCTTATTGTGGCAGCAAGTTGTGGAGATGAATTGGAGGCTATGTAGAGGTCTGGCTCTGGACAAGACATGGTGAAAACTCACTTACCAGAGCCAGGGGAGCCGCGATGAGTGCAAGGGACAGAGGAGTTGGGGAGGAGAAGGGAGATGAGAGGGATGGTCAGAGCATAGGCAGCATGATAAAAATATGGGCAAGAAATAGCGTGGAAGCCTGATGTGGCAAAATCTCACATTTAAACATCACCTTCATTTCCGAGTGTTTTACTCCTCCCTGTCCTCCTCAGAGGGTGAGTCCTTGCAACAAGAATTAGCAACAACAGCAAAAACCTACAAAGAAAAAGAAGTTCATTAATACTAACTGATAGATCAAGTGAGTCTGACAATATGTCCCACACTCATAATCCTCCGTGTCTGTTAAGGTGGAAAGGAGGTGCATTTTCTTAACTTTTCTTCAGGGATAATCTTGGTCGTTATAATTACAAAGAATTGAGTGAGTTTGATTTTTTTCTCCTTTTCAACTATAATTGTGTGTGTGTGTGCGTATGTGCGTGCGTGTGTGTGTGTGTTTGGTTCCACTTACTTCACTCTGTAACAGTTCACGCAAATCTTTCCATACTTCTCTTAATTCTTTATCTTCGTTGTTTTTTGTAAAACAGTGGCAAGCTATTCCATTAATTCCTTAACTTTTTATTCAGTTGAAATTCGGTTAAAATAAACATCCAAGGCATTCTTTAAGGGGAAAGGAAATTACAAAGAATGCCATATAGTTGATTTTCAGTGAGAATGGATGGGAAAGTGCCTCTCTAGTGGCCCGTATATGAATCTTAGGACTTTCTGTTTAAGTACTACTTGATAGAATTACCTTCCTCTGCTGTATCATTCCCTTTTTTCCCCCTCCATTCTAACAACTTGATCTTTTCCTTGAGACTCTTCCCATCTGCCTGGTCTTTGAAGAACCAGTAGTTGTGCAGGGCCCATGACCATCACCCTTATTTATTAAACATAAGAGATAGGTCTGGGAACAGGGAAAGCAAGGAAATTCCATTTTAGTGGGAGCAGGCTACATATAACACTTGACATCCCAGTGCAGGACAGATCTGACACTGCAGACCCATTATTCTAACTGTTTTGCTATATCAGTTGATAAATAATAGTTTTTCATATCATAATTTACTCTAAGTGGAAAATTCTTTCTTAAGTGGTCAACCATGTAATCCCCATACTCCACTAACTTCAGCAGCTTCCTATATTATTGCTAGAATAAGTTATAAATGTCACTATTTGGCTTATAAAGGCCTATACAACCTGGCTCCAGCCTATCTTTTCAGATTTTTTGGACATTACTCCCCCTCTTCCCTTCTGGCTTCTTCTCTGGCTTCTACTACAGGATACATCTCCTACCTCCCTGTCTTTGTACCACCTCTCCCACATGTCAGGAACTTAGACCTTCTTTATGTCTCCCTCATAGAGTACCTACCTTTCTTCCTTTAACACTTTGTAAGATAGATAAACACAGCACACAGGAGAGCTGCTAGAACAGGTTCACTCTTGATCTGGTCAGACAGGAAAGACACTAAGAGAGCTTCAAAAGGGTTAACTACCCTTCTCTCAGGAGTCAGTGAGAAGCAGGGGCAACTACCCCCATATCTTGATGGGGTCAGTTGAGACAGGCATAGCTTATGCTTCTCCTAAATCCCCTCAAGCCTCAATAGGGCTGGTTGAGGCAAACATAGATCCCCCAGGTCTTTATAGGGACCAGTCAAGGCACATACAGAATTCCAATTGGTGTATTCAACCCTGAGGGTTACTCACTCCTTGACCAGTGCCCACCTGCTTTATAGGGCAACAGACAAAGAAGGCATATTGACTGTAATGGTCTCACAAGTTTATATCACTTCATCCCTGTATCTCACTGCACAATTGCAGTGGATATTTACACTTTAAGCACAAATATTTATATTATTTACCACCATATAACTCTGCACAAGCATAGTGGAGGTATCTAATACCTGGGAACAAGAGATTGTTATGGCTATGGATCCTGGGAAACTGAACTCTCAGAAATAATAACAAAAATTCACTTTACACACACTAAAATCCATCTTGGAGGGCAGCTAGGTAGTGCAGTGGATAGAACACCAGTGCAGGAGTCAGGAGGACCTGAGTTCACATCTCACCTCAGACACTTGATATTCACTAGCTGTGTGACCTTGGGCAAGTCACTTAACTCCAATTGCCTCATCCTGGGTCATCTCCAGTCATCCTGATGAATATCTGGTCACTGGATTCAGATGGCTGTGGAGGAGAAGTGAGGCTGGTGATCTGCATAGCCTTGCCTCACTCAAAACAAAGTCAAGTGCAAGACATGTCATTATTTCTCTGATGGCATAGTCTTCTTTGGCAACAAAGGCCGAACATACCTTACTTACAAACCATTTTCTACCTGAAACCCTTTCCAATCCCGAGACTATTGGTGCCCTCTCTCCCAAACTATCTTTCATTTAACTACTTTCTATATTTTTATGTTTAGTAACCTTATGTTTATGTATATACCTACTTGTCTCCCCTTGTTACAATACAAAATCCTTGAGAGTGGAGAATGTTTCATTGTTTGTACTCATGTGTCCAGTGCCCAGAACAGTGTCTAGTACATAGTAGGCATTTAATAAAAACTTGTTTGATAATCAAAAATTATGTCTGTTTAGATGAGATAATTGTATCACAAAATTTGGCTTTAGAATTCTTTGTCTAGGCTGCCTCCTACCTGTCATCAAGATTTTTAAAGTAAATTACAAATCAAGTTAGTTTTTTTCATTATGAACTAAAACATCAAGTAAAATGGATAGGAACAGAAGATTTTCCATGAAACTGAAGATCTCCATTACATATAACTGACTTTTCTCTTAAATATATAATGAATTCAATGTGCAACTTACAAAGTTGTCCTACTTTTCCATGATTCTTTATGGCTTTCCTTCTACTCTTTTCTGTGCACTTCAAAAAAAAAAGAAGGTGCTTGAATCTGTCACTAAGATTTAAAGGGCATAGTCAAGGCACAAAACATCCAGCCTGCTGAGAAATCCAAATTTGTGTTCTAAAGAGGCTTATTAATTTGCTGTGTTTATGAACTGAGACCTAATCTGTGTTCTATAGCCCCTTATATTTTCTTTTCAAGTGAAGAAAAACATATGCCAATACTCTTGGATCATTGGAGGCAGCACTAGAAGTTCAGATAATCACCTTTAATGGGGAGTACATGAAATTCTCAGTAACGAGGCTCCTACCTCTTAATACAGGTCCAGGCAGGTTAACAAGGCAGGGTGACTCTTGGAGGAAGGAGGACATATAAGTCATTTTAATTGGAGACTTCACCTTCCTTCCCTGATCAGCTGCTAAGGAAATTTTTACAAGAGATTGAGATAATGGATGAGTTGAAGAATAAATTTGAATCCCTAGGTGAAGGACTAGGTTATCCCCCAAGAACTCTAAGGTGGATGGTGGTGTTTTTTAATCACTTAAAAAAAGAAACAAATCCACAAGCTCATGACTTTGTGCGGAATTATTTGTACTCCTGCTTGAATGTGGGTTTGGATTGGGTGCCTTAGGAATTATAAATAGATTATCTTTTTCTATGTAACTTGTGACTCAGGGACTCTTGACTCAACAAACTCTGTCTAATCTTAAGGTCCTAATCCCAAGAGGGTCAGTTTCTCCTTTATCATGGAATGTTATTCTAGTTAAAACTCTGAAATAAAGCTAATATATAGTTCCTGTTTAGGTTTCCTTAAAGGTGGGTAACAGAATCTCCAACCACAGAGGTACTCAGTATACACTATGAATATATCAGGTATGGGAGAACACGTATTTCAACTTTAGACAAAATATGTACTAACAATAGCTAGCATTTATATAATGCTTTGAGGTTTTCAAAGCACTTTATATATATAATTTTCATGTGATCCTCACAATAACCGTGAGAGGTAACTGCTATTATTACCCCTATTTTACAGATGAGGAAACTGAGGCAGAAAGGGGTTAAGTGACTTGCCCAGGGTTGTATGTGTAGTAAGGATCTGAAGTGAAATTGTAATTCAGGATGACTCCAGTCATTCAATTTACCTGCCTTCCCTCTGCTGTTTCTGTTTCTGTTTCTGTTTCTGACAGTATTGGGAGAGGGAATCACGTACTAGTAGCCATTTTAAAGGGAGATGAGCTAGTTAAGGAAAGAAGTAGTTAATGACTTCTAGACCAAATAAGAGTAAACGCAAAGAAGAGAAGTAAAATGGGAAGAACTGAGAAATGGAAAGTTGGATCAAGGGATGAATATCAATAATAGAAAAGGTCAAAGGTGGAGAAAGGAAAGGGGTGGAAGAAGAAGTTGAAAGAGCAATTTTTTTTTTTTACTAGGACAAAGAGTTCTTATCTGGGAGTCTGGAGAACCTGCCCTAGTCACTACTAATTAATTTACTGTGTGACTGAACAAATAATTTCACCTTTCTGGGATGTAGTTTGCTGCCATTTGCAAAACTAGGGAATTTGACCAAAATTTTTTAAGTTTTAAAATTCTACCTATTCTCTTCTAATTTACCTAAGGATTTTCATGGGCCAAAGTCTGATCCCAAAGTAGCTGGGCTTTGTTGCTGACTTATATGAATAACAAAGATAATAATGAAGGCTAGGTGGGGAGGAAGCAATGATATCTTAGTACTGGTGCCTCCTTAGTATTTACCTTATTTTCTGGCTCAAATTCAATTGCATGCTAAACCAGAGAAGATCTTGGGGATATCTGTTCCTAGAGTAGACAGTTACTTCTATCTGAAGTCTTTGATCTTCATTCAAGCATAGGGGTTATAAAAGAAAGGACTTAACCTTCATCTGAAATTCTCAGCTGGAGTTTTGTTAGCTGGGTTTGGAGGCTATGACTGAAGATCTGTTAACTGGTCCTTATCAAGGATAGGTCCTAGACATTATAATCTTACCAGAATGAAGGGGAGATGACTTGGATGGCTCTGAAGAGATGACCCCAGAAGATAGTGCTAGAGATTATGTGCCCAGCATAAGACCAAAAGGGATGGCAAGAGATGACACTGTCAATGTTCAGTCATCACCACTCAACTGTCATGATTTTGCAGATCACTGGAGCCAAGAGGAGAAATGAAC
The DNA here is from genome assembly GCA_023548195.1 of Bettongia penicillata ogilbyi. Taxonomy (NCBI): domain Eukaryota; kingdom Metazoa; phylum Chordata; class Mammalia; order Diprotodontia; family Potoroidae; genus Bettongia; species Bettongia penicillata. The sequence continues at coordinate 8,111,212 of JAJHZJ010000055.1, read as the reverse complement.
CCAAGCAGAGACTAGGTGCCCAGAAGGATTACAAAATAGCCCTAGGCTGCTATCTTCTAGGCTTCTACTTCAGTATGTTACCTCTCCCAGTGCCTTCCTTCTCCATTAATACCTACAAGAGAAAGTCCCAGGGACTTTGGGCACAGTGGTACCTGCAGCTTGAATTGGTCTTCTGTGCCAATGAACCTCTTTAACTCTCCCATTTCAGCATCTTCCTGGTTCTCCTCCGACTTTTCTGACCATTTTTTCTCTGTTTCCTTTGCTGGATCCTCCTCTAGATCATACCCTCTAATGTTAGGTGTCTTTCAGGGTTCTGTCCTGGGTCCTCTTCTCTTCTCCTTCTATATTACTTTATCAGCTGCCACAGATTTAATTACCATCCCCATGATGATGATGATTTTCAAGTCTAACATTTCCTGTCCCGTTCTCTCTACTGACCTCCAATCTCAGATTTCTAACTTCCTTTCAGACATCTCAAAATGGTTCTCTTGTGGACATCTTAAATTCAACATGTCCAAAATGGAACTCATTGTCTTTCCCCCTAAACCTTCTTTAAAGTCATATAGTAGTACTATATTATCCTAATCTCTCAGGGATTCTGGTCATCCTACGTTCCTCACTATATCTACCCCCATATCCAATCTGGTGTTGAGATTTGTTGATTTCACCTTTGAAACATCTCTCTAATATGTCACTTTCTCTCCTCTTGGACTGACAGCACTGTGGTATAGCCCTAGACTTAATGCTATATAGCCTGCTGGTGCATCTGCCTGATTCGAGACTCTCCCCATTCCAATCTATCTTCCACTGAAGCCACTAAAGTGATTTTTCTAAAACAGGTCTCACTGTGTCATCCCCTACTCAATAAATTCCAGTGTCTTCCTATTGCCTCTAGGAGCAAATGCAAAATGATCTATTTGGCATTCAATGTCCTTCGTAACTTAACTCCCTCCTACATTTCCAGTCTTCTTATAGCTTACTTCCTAATGGGTACTTTTAGATACAGTGATGCTAGTCTCCTGGCTGTTCTTTGAGTAAGATTCTACATCTCTTGGCTTCAGGTATTTTCTTTGGCTGTTCTCCACAGCTCCTCTGCTCTGACTACTGACCCCTAGCTTCTTTAAAGTCCAAGCTGAAATTCCTTCATTTACTAGGAGCCTTCTCCAAATCTTTTTAATTTTAGTGCTTGTCCTCTGCTAATTACTTCCCGTTTATCTGTACAAAGGTGCTTTCTATATATTTATTTTCATGTCTTCTTGCCAATTAGATTGTATGTTCCTCCAGGACAGAAGCTGCCCTTTTGCTACTCCCTTTGCTTGTTTTTTAATCCCCAGTCTTAGCACAATGCCTGGTGCTTAATAAATGTTGATTGATTGATGTCCCCTAACCATAGGTGTCTACTCCATTTATGCTTTTTATGTGCAATACCTATAAATATTCACTGTCCCAAGACAATGTGTGTATTTGTGGGACAGTGTACCCTAACTTTATGGGGGAAATCTTCTATTGTCCACTTTCTTATCCTTCAAATGTTCCTCCCCCATCAGCTGATTAGAGAAAATGTAAACCCATCAATAGGGACTAGTGAGTTCTGATGTTGAGTGGATATTGACCTACAGAATGCCTTAAACTTGTGGCAGCTGTTCAAGGTGGGAGAAAACAAGTGAGTTCGTTTACATAAGACTAGGATAAATTCAGGTGAAAAAAATGGGAATATTTTCCTCCTAGGATTATATGATATGGTACAAATATGCACTTTCTAACGTGCTGCATTTTGAATTACAGAGAACAATTTTGATTTCCAAATTAACTGTACCTTTTCCTTAACCAGAAAACTGAGTCAGCTACATTAAATTAGACATTGGATTGCCATCCAATGAGGATGTGGAAAAATAAATGAAAAGTAATACAAAGTCATTTTAAGAAGCAAAGAATGCTAATAATCAGTGAGATCAGGAAAGATGAGGAGGGGTAGCACCTGAGTTGTGAATTTAAGGAAGTTTGGAATTCTAAAGGTCAAAGGTGAGGAGGCAGTGCATTCTGGACATGGCAGACCACAAAAAAGCCTACTTCTATGCCCTTTCAAGGCACAGAGACCAACATAAATGAAAATTTGATTATATTTTGAATTAACTACTATGGAGTGAATGATTTTACTGTTTACCGAGATGAAGAGATAAGCATTCAGTCCTGTGGATAATTTTTAGAGATGTTGGTTTCCCTTATTAATGCCTAAGGCTGTGATGGCTCACTAGTCTGGGGAGATGAGGGAATTTTAGTGAATACTAAAATAACTTTCTGTGTGTTTTGCTAGTGGGTTATGTGCCATTTGTTTTTCTGACAAATGCAAAAGTGGGTGGCAAACCTTGGGTAGAAATGTGCAGGCTCCAATGTCCAAGTATTGGATTTGAGTTAAACATTTGTTACATGCTTGTGTTAGCACCAAATATTTAGTTTTCAATTTTTTCATCTTCTGGAATGTTGGAAATTGCATTTGGCATTTTCAACTTTCCTGGGGTCTGAAACATAAATGGCTTCTTCCTCAAAATAGCATAGTTCTTCCTAATCAAGTTGGAACCTTCCAAGTCACATAGTCTCTCCATAGCCAAACCTTGTTTTTCTGGACTAGGAATATATTTGCACAGGCCCAGAGATTGGAAGTAGACTATGATATTAATTTCCAGGCTTCATTCTTTGGCAAAAAGGCAAAGAGTAGTTTGAATGTACGAGATCCTTTGGGGTCCTTTGGAAAACCGACCAGGGACAGGGCAGAGGGGTGTTCTGGTGAGAGCAATGTTCTCTACTAAGATTTTCTTGGGATAAAAATTTAAGAATACCAAAAAAAAAAAAAAAAAAAAAGAAAAAGAAAAAAAAGAAAAATAAAAAACAGTGAGAAGGTCAGGGGTACTTTTTCACAAAATTTGCATGCAAATTACAGTAAGAAATTAGACCTGTGATTTCACTGGTATAGGGAATGCCCAGATGAGGAAAATTCCTATTAATTCAAAAGTTGCCACTTTCCCAGAAGCATGGAGTTATAATGAGTTGCCCAGGGCACCAGCAAGTTAAGTGATTTGCTTCATAGCCATTATAGTCGAGAGTCAGTGAACATTTACTAAGCTCCTAAATGGTGCTAAGTGCTGAGGATGCAAGAAAGACAATTCTTGCCTTCAAGGAGTTTATAATCCATAATGGAAAAAGACAACACACAAAAGGAAAGGAAAAGGAGGAAAGATTGGCCTGGGGAGAAGGTGCTGAATGAAGAGTAGGGGAAATTGTGGAAAAGTCAGAGAAGTCTCAAAATAGTGCAGTCAGGTAAGAAATGAAGAGATGCTCTAAGCCAAATTCCCTCCTTAAATGGAAGTTTTGGAGGTCATGGCTCCATCTTCCACTCAGAGGGATAGAAGGTGGTGATGAGATGGAGTACCAAGAGGTAAGGATCTGAACCCAAGTCTTCACTTAAAAAGCAACATTCTGTCCCTGACATCACTTTGCCTCTCCGCATATATGTTGTCATAATATTTCATTATAGTAGAGTAGTAACTTTCCCTTTCTAGATTTTCCTTCTCTTAACTCATTATGATTACTTCAAGTACCTAGGACAATAGGACAAAGAAACAACATCACTGGATCATAGAATTTCTTCTCTTTTGTGTTTGTTTTATATTTGTATTAAAAATTATCCATAATAACAAACATAAGACAAAGCATTTATGAAGTGCTTATTATGTGCTAGGCACTGGGAATATGAACAGAAAAAGTCAGCTAGTTCCTGATTTTAAGGAGCTCACCCACTCTAATTGGGATAGATCAGAGATAAATGGAAATTCACCTTCAGGATAAATGGGAAGGACCAAAAGTCCTAAGGGGTCCTAGATGAGATGGCTGACCCTATAGAGGTCAGGCAACTTGCCTTCTAAATGTCTGAGGTAGAATTTGAACTCATGTTTTCCTGACTCCAAGACCAATGTTCTTTCTCCATTGTGCCACCTTTGTTAGACTATCTATCAATTATCCCTCACTAGTCATGTGACTGGCCCATTTTTACTTTGATTTTACTTTTCCCCCTCTACATATAGGATCATAGAGTTGGAAAGCATATAGAGGGTACTTTTTAAAACCCTTTCACTTTATGGAAGAGGATGACATAAATAGGTTAAGTGTAGGAGTGTGCTATTAAACGTTTAATAACTGACTCTCCAAAAACCAAAAATGTATGCCTGTTAAACTTTTAAGTTAAATTTGTATTATTGACATTTTCTTTTACTCAATCACTTTCCTAAGTCCAGATAATTAGCAAAAAAATAAATCAAGCTCTAATTTTTAGTGTTTGCTCATTTCCAAGGTGTAAATGCTTACAATGAAAATCTAACTAACTCTGAGTCATTTCTAGCTGGTTCCAGCACACCCTCAGTTAAGAGACTTGCCCAAGGTCATACTAGTAATAAACGGTAAAACTGAGATTTAAATCTATACTTTCCATTTCCTGATCCAGTTTTCTTCCACTGACCCATGTAATCATGGGAGGAGTTCAAGACAAGTATGGGATGGTACTGGAATGCAACGAGATCAGTGCTCCAAGTTGTTATTTTGACAGTTGTCTAGTGGGAGATGAATAGAAGGATATCCTCTTCCATGTTCCTATTTTACAAGCTGGAAAAAAATTCTCTGTGTACATTTTATCAGTGTCTTACTTACAGAATCCATTTGGACATTCAGCACCACAGATTAGTTTATACATTTCTGAGCCACTTTGTACATATATCATCTCCTGAAGGCCTTCCACTGGTATAGAATCCTTGAGCCATAGGGTTTACTCTTTGAGGCTATTTTCTGTCCCCAAGGGGCAGAAAAATGTGGTCTAGTCCTTACTTCAATACTTTGTAGTCCTGTGGTCACCAACAAATCTGAGCCTTAGTCATGTATCAAATAAGTACAATAATATTTAGAGAATTCACATCACAGGCTTATTATAAAGTGCTTTGTAAACCCTAACACACTACATAAATGTTATCCAAGGGCATCTAGATGGCACAGTCAATAGACCACTGGGGTTGGAATCAAGAAGACTCATTTTCATGAGTTCAAATCTGGCCTCAGACACCTATTTGCTGTGCAAATCACTTAACCCTGTTTGTCCCAGTTTCCTCATATGTAAAATGAGCTGAAGAATGAAGTAGAAAACCTCTTCACTATTTTTGCTAAGAAAACCCTAAATGGGATCACAAAGAGTCAGATATGACTGAAAAATGACTGAACATAACATTATTTCAAAATGTTCACTTCCTATCCAATCCTGCACAATCCAACACAAAAACATTTATTAAGTGTCTGTTATATATAAGGCACTCATCTAGCTTCTGGACATAGCTATAAAGAGAAATAGAAAAAAATAATTCCTGACGCCAAGTAACTTATATTCTACTGGAGGTATATAGCGAAAAAACACATGTCCATAAAAGGTTTAGTTGTCTGGATCTTTCCTGCCATATTATTTTCTGATTGCTTTGTCTGTGCTTCATCTAGCAGAAGAAAGGAAAGTAAATGGTGACTCTATTCGTGTTTACTGGAGAATGGGCTATGCAATGAGCAACATATAAAACAGTGAACAGCCTTGCTCAGGGACTGTCTATTTAATGACTCTTTCCTCCCAAGTATTGAAGTATCTTTTTCTTATGAAAAGAACCATAGAAAACTGGAAGAGTTAGCTTTGTCTTCTGTGCTCAAGCTGTTGAAATGTTGTGTTTCCTCAAAAGGCAGTCATGTCCAGAATTCGCCTTTCTTTTCCTGACTTGGCTCTTAATGGACTCACCCACATGTTCTACACTTGGCCTTCTTGCCTGGCAGTGGAGGTACCCTGTTTTACAGCCAGCCAGTCGGTCCTAGGGTAGCATGGAGCACATCCCCGGCTTCCTTTGCTCTTTGGCTGGTCAACCATGGTTTCTATTCCTATAAGTACCCAACTAAATGCTTGAGCACCATGTTGGTGTTTTTCCAATAAGAAGTTGTTTAAAACTCAAACTTCAAAGTTTTGAGTTTTTTTAGATATTTCATTCAAAAGAGAACTGGAGCATTAATAGAGACAGAAGACTAATTAACACCAGTCAAAATACCACCAGGTTTCTATTGGAAGAAATAGGAGATAAATATTTTTAGAGGGTGAGCTTGGTTATTAAGGTACATATTTATACAGTATGTTGATACTGTATGAATGTTGCCTTGGATCATAGTGTCATGGAATTAGGCCTGGAAGGGACCTTCAAGTTTGTCTTGTCCAATCTCTTAACATCTCAGATGAAGAAACTGATGTCCAGAGAGCACAAGTGGCTTGTCAGACTCTACAAATAGTAGAGTTTGAAATCTTATTCAAAGTCCTTTCTCCCAGTTTAGTATTTGTAATTCTGTCTCTTGAATATGGTAATAGAAAAATATGTATCTTGTTGCATATATTATTAGACATTTTATGTTTCAAGTTGAAGTATGGGGATAGTGAAAATCACATGGAAGTCAATCAATCCATAAGCATTTATTAAGCGCCTGCTATGAGCTAGGCACTGTGCTAAGTTGGGAAGGATACAAAAAGAGGAAGTGACAGCAGTGTGTGTTATAGGGGACAGTGTCTGTCAATATACCTCTGTACATCCTAAGGTGCTGGTGTGAGTTGAGTGAAATAATGTGTGAAACACTTTTTTTGGGGGGGAAGAAAACTTTTTATTGTAGGTGTAGTGGGACAGCTGGACACAGTTTAGATGATTCCAATTTTGTTGGCAACATCCAAAACATCTGAAGCAAGCCAGACATAGGCTTTCTTCTCTCCATCAGGCTGGATCAGTGTGTTGACCCTGGCTACATCGATGTCATACAGCTTCTTTACCGCCTGCTTGATCTGATGTTTGTTGGCCTTGACATCCACAATGAAGACTAGAGTGTTGTTGTCCTCAATCTTCTTCATGGTAGACTCAGTGGTCAAGGGAAACTTAATGATGGCATAGTGATCAAGCTTGTTTCTCCGAGGGGCACTTTTCCAAGGGTATTTGGACTGCCTTCTTAATCTCAGTGTCTTGGGTTGCCAGAAGGTGGGGGATGTTTGGATCTTCTTCTTTTTTTGTGGCTATGAACACCTTTCAACACGACCTTCTTGACCTTCAAGGCCTTGGACTTTGCATCTGTCTTTGGGGGGACAACAGCTTCCTTCTTCGCCTTTGGCACCATCTTGAGGGAAAGGACTTGAAACACTTTTGAAAGCTATGGGCATTATAGAAATGTTAAGCATGATCACAATAGTGATGATTGTACTTGAAGGCAGGAAAGGGAAAAGAGTAAAGAGTAAATGAAGCAACAAATACTTTCAAGGGCATATTGGAGAATGCTATGCGTATTTAACTTATCATCTCTCTCTCTCTCTTTCCTCTATCTATTCTATATATCTGTCTAAGTACCTACCTACTTGTCTAATAGCCTTCCTTCTTCCTTCCTTCCTTCCTTCTTTCCTTCCTTCCTTCCTTCCTTCCTTCCTTCCTTCCTTCCTTCCTTCCTTCTTCCTTCCTTCCTTCCTTCCTTCCTTCCTTCCTTCCTTTTTATCTTTGTTTCTTTTTTCTTCCCATCAATCTTCTACTCTTACCATGAAACATGGAGTTATCTGGATAATCTTTTGTGTGTAGAGATGTTTTATATAAATGTGTGTATATGTATATGAATATATATAATATTATTTATGTTTATATAAATATCTGCATCCATCTATGAGAGATACTGCAAATGGACACTTAGTTGAGACTAAAATTGAACCAGAGGAGGAGAACAAGCAAGATTGCTTTTAGAAAACTGCAAGTTTATTTTTTTAATGACTCTTTCTCTCTGAGACAAAAGCCCATTGTCTTTCTCTGAAAGTTAAGAAAGATATTATTCTCTGAAATATCAATATTTTACAGAGGTCGTTAGAAAAGTATCTTAGTTCATAGGTTAGAACTTATGGACTAAGTTAGATCTATCCCCTCAGCTATGGTTCTTCATCTCCTTCTTGGTAATGACTAAGAGGGAGATGTGGAATTTTTGAGGATCGTTTCATTCAGTAATAATATGCTTCTGGTGATGTTACATGGTTCCAAGTAATGTCATACTATCGTTTCCGAAGAATCTAAGTTGAGGATTGTCCAAAGGATGATGGAGAAAGACATGGAATGCATAAGCAATTGTAACACATTATGAATAGGGAATTATCCACCAATTTACATGAAATCTATATTTCTACCATTATAATCTGCTTTCTAGAGTTGGTAATTCTCACAGCTCTAGTGAAGGCTGATTTATAAGTTTCATCAGTTCATGCGTTGGAGATCACTAGATCTTCCAGGTTGCTAAATGTATCACTTCAATTATTATATAGGAAAATGCATCCTTGGACTATGAGTAGAGCACTATAATTGAATAGTACTTGTCCATTGGACCAGGGAAATTTGTCATTTTTTTGTTGCTATTTCAATCTTGCCCCCAATAAATACTTTTTAAAAATATTTTTTTCCAATTACATGTAAAAACAATTTTTTTAACATTTAAGAATAAATTTTGAATTCCAAATTCTTTCCTTCCCTCTCTCCCATCACCTGTTCCTGAGATGTTAGACAATCTACTATAGGATACACACACACACACACACACACACACACGTATACACACACATACACACACAATCATGTAAAAACCATATTTCCATATTAGCAATTTTGTGGAACAAAATTCAAACCAAAAAATAAAACAAAATGAAAGCAACAAATAATATGCTTTGGTCTGCATTCAGACTCCATCCATTTTTTTTCTCTAAAAGTAGATAGAATTTTTCATCATGAGTCCTTTTGGATTGTTTTGAATCATTGTATTGCTCAGAATAGCTATGTCATTCATACTTGAACACCACAGAGTATTACTACAGGATGTTCTTCTAACTTCATTTTGTATCAGTTTATGTAAATACTTCCAGGTTTTTCTAAAATCATCCTGCTCGTCATTTCTTGTAGCACAATAATATTCCTTTACAATCATATGCCACAACTTGTTCTGCTGTTCCCCAATTTCCATCCCACTCAATTTCCAATTCTTAGTCACCTCAAAAAGAACTATTATAAATAACTTTTGTACAAATAGGTCCTTTCCCCTTTTCGGGGAGGGGATCTCTTTGTGATACAGACCTAGTGTTGGTATTGCTGGATCAAAGTGCATGTATTTTTTATTGCCCTTTTGGCATAGTTGCAAATTGCTCTCTAGAATGGTTGGAATGGTCCACAATTCAACTAACTGGGCATTAGTGTCCCAATTTTCTCACAACCCCTCCAACAGTTAATATTTTCCTTTTCTGTCATAGTAGCCAATCTGATAGGTGTGAAGCAGTACCTCACAAATGTTTTAATTTGCATTTCTCTAAACACTAGCAGTTTGGAGGATTTTTTTCATATGGCTATAGATAGTTTTGATATCTTCTTCTGAAGGAGGGGGACAGAGCCAAGATGGCATAATAGAAAGATGAACCTGTAGAAGCTCCCCTACACAGCCCATAAAATATCTGTAAAAATGACTCTAGACAGATTCTAGAGAAGTAGAAGCCACAAATCCAACCCAAGACAGCCTGGAAAGCTGACAGGAAATGTCTATTGCACTGGGAATGGAGCAGAGTGCAGTCCAGTGTGGACTGCATGGCAGCAAGGGCAGGACCCAAAACAGGCTTCAGGGTGCCACTGGCAGCAGTAGTTCTCAAATTTCTCAACCCACAAATGCCAAAGACAGCTTCAAAGGACAGTGAGAAAGCTCTTTCACTTAGAAGGGAACATGGTCTGAACCACCAGTAGCAGCCACTGCAGCAGCAGCATCCATTTTAGGAACTCTCAGTCTAAAACCCTTGTGGGAATTGAGCAGCTGATCTGAATCTCAGTCCTGAGCTGGTTCCTGGGGTGAGGAGGAGTTCTGGCATAGAAGAGTTGGAGGCAGTTGTGGAGAGGGAATTCTACTCATAGATCCTGGGAAGAAAAGTTTTAAGTTGCTCCCAGACCACAGCACAGGCCAGGAGAGGAGTAAACTCCTCTCCCCTGATTGTACAACGTTGGAGCAATTAAGAACTTTCAGGTCCCCAGAACATACTCTCCTCTTGACAAAGACCTCAAAAGTCAAGTAACTGACTGGGAAAATGCCCCCCAAAAAAGGAAAAAAGTAAGACTATAGAAGGTTACTTTCTTGGTGAACAGGTATTTTCTTCCATCCTTTCAGATGATGAAGAACAATGCGTACCATCAGAGGAAGTCAAAGCTTCTGCATTCAAAATCTCCAAAATAAAAATGTAATGATCTCAGGTCATGAAAGAGCTCAAAAAGGATTTTGAAAATCACGTAGGAAAGGTGGAGGAAAAACTGGGAAGAGAAATGAAAGAGATGCAAGAAAATTATGAAAAGTGAGTTAGCAGCTTGCTAAAGGAGACCCAAAAAAATGCTGAAGAAAATAATACCTTTAAAAATAGGCTAATTCAATTGGCAAAAGTGGTCCAAAAAGCCAATGAGGAGAAGAATGCTTTAAAAAGCAGAATCAACCAAATGGAAAAGGAGGTTCAAAACTTCACTGAAGAAAATAGTTCTTTAAAAATTAGAATGGAGCATATGGAAACTAATGACTTTATGAGAAACCAAGAAATTACAAAACAAAATCAAAAGAATGAAAAAATAGAAGACAATGTGAAACATCTCACTGGAAAAACAACTGACCTAGAAAATAGATCCAGGAGAGACAATTTAAAAATTGTGGAATTACCTGAAAACCATGATCAAAAAAAGAGTCTATACATCATATTTCATGAAATTATCAAGGAAAACTACCCTGATATTCTAGAACTAGAAGGCAAAATAAATATTGAAAGAATCCACTGATCACCTTTTGAAAGATCTGAAAAGAGAAATTCCTAGAAATATTATAGCCAAATTCCAGAGTTCCGAGGTCAAGGAGAAAATATTGCAAGCAGCTAGAAAGAAACAATTTGAGTATTGTGGAAGTACAATCAGATAACACAAGATCTAGCAGCTTCTATATTAAGGGATTGGAATATTATATTCCAGAAGTCAAAGGAACTAGAATTAAAACCAAGAATCACCTATCTAGCAAAATTGATTATAATACTTCTGGGGAAAAAAATGGTCATTCAACTAAATAGAGGACTTGTAAGCATTCTTGATGAAAAGATAGAAAATTTGACTTTCAAACACAAGAATCAAGATATCTTCTTCTGAAAACTGCCTGTTCATGTTCTTCAACTATTTATCAACTGGGGAATGACTTGTATTCATATAAAATTAGACTTAATTCTCTATGTATTTGAGAATGAAACCTTTATCAGAGACAGTTGCTGTAGCTTCCCAGCTTTCTGCTTTTTTTTTTTTTTTTAAATCTTGGTTGCATCGGGTTTTTTTTTTTTTGGTACAAACCCATTTTAATTTAGTATAATAAAAATGACCTATTTTACATTTCCTAATGCTCTCTATCTCTTTTTTGGTCCTAAACTTCTTCCCTTATCCATAAATCTGACAGGTAAATAATTTCATGCTCCCCTAATTTGCTTGTGGTATCACTTTCATGTCTAAATTAATATAATGTAAAGCATTCTAAAACAGGGAAATATTGTGTGAGTAAAATCTATTATTAAAACAAAATTTATTTAAATTTATTTTAAAAACAGGCTGTATAATACTTTTCTTTTGATCAGATTTGATGCTCACAAAATTCAAGCAATGAATGGTTTCATGCTGCAGGAAAAGGTCAGAGAATTTGGTGTCAGATGGACTTCATTTAAATCCCAGTTTTGCCTGTTCCCATCTGTATTACTTTGGGCAAGTTATTCAACCTCCCCAAACTGTAGTTTCCTTATCTGGGGACCAGCTGATTTCTTTGGTTCTTTCTAGCTCTAAGGCTAAAATTTCATGATTAATTTGCTGCAACCTCTAAAATATTGGGACTCTAGAAGATTTTTCAAACCAGTTTTCCACCTCAAAGCTTGAGAGACTAAAAGCTATGTGCTCATCTGGGAATATAGGGAAGATGTCAAGTTATCTTTCCCAAGAATAATACTCTTTCCCTTGATCCCACTGGAGTGGATGGTAGCCCCACCAAAGTAGCAGTAGGAATAGGTTCTTTATAGATTTCACAGGTCAGACAGACCCACTGAGGAATTACACAAGTGAAGTAACATAAAGAACATCATCAGAGAAATGTATGATGGGGGTGGGGAATGAAGTGGTCATATCATGGAAGTGAGGGATAACTGAAACACACCTACATACTCTACTGGTATCCATACAATGTGAGGAGAATGAGAGGAAGACCCTCAGCAACTTGGGTAGACTCTCTTTGGAAGTCATCCTGGAGCATGAAGACAGGGATAGCATAGGATGTACAGGCATGGCTGTGGTATGATTTGCATCATTGTTGGGGATAACCATATTAATGAGACCACAGATCCACTGGAGAGCTGAATAAAGAGGATTGCTCTCTTTGGGTCTCTAAAGTCAGGTCTGAAGTCTTCGGTGGGGGGGGCAATGTGAAACTTATTTTTCTACTTAGAGGAATTAATAATTGAAAAAAAAATGGAGGTCACTGACCTAGATTTCCCAGCTAAAATTATGGCTTATATTAAGCTCCTAACCCAAACCTGCCCTCAACCACTTTTTGGAATCAGCTATGACTTCTCAAAGGACTCCTTCATATCTTCATGCTGTTGTCTAAACTCAACTTCCTATAGCTTGAGTAGTGAAGGAAGACAGGAATCGGAGAAGCTCTGGGCAGCAGCTCAAATACAAGATTGGTTCCTCAAGACAACTGCCTCCTCTGGCCCTATGGGCAGCCTGAAGGATTCTCACTCTAGACTTGCACCTGGGCTCATAGTCATCCTTGCCCCAGGCCAACCATGGTGGGCAGAGGTACCCTGTACAAAGTGAGGTAATACATATGTCCTTAGAAACCTTTTCTCCTCCTTTGCCATCCCCCATCTCAAGCCTCTCCCCATTCAGGATAATTGTACTCATTAATTCCTAATGTACACTAAAAGTATTCACAAACCTAGACATCAAAAAGGAAGTTAACTTCCTTATGTCAACTGGGTTTAATACATTTCTTTTAAAAATATAAAAGACCCAGTAGGTCACATTATTTTTTTTGTTTGTTTAACTAGCAAATGGTAAATTTTCATCCACTGCAAAGGCTAAGAGAACTTGTCTCACTGCCTGTTTGGTTAAGAAGTACTGACAGTGTAAATATTTATTGGGAAACATTAATAACCCTAAAAACTCACTTTAAAAAGAAAAGGAAAAGGAATCTACTTCTAAAGGTTTTGCAGGGCTCCAAAGTGAGAAGTTCATTGGTCAACCATTCAAATAAGGGAAAGAACACCAAGTCTTGCCAGAGTTTCTGAAAACCTTACTGTTAAATAGAGTTAAATGTTCAGTGCAAGGCATAGAGAATTCTTCACAGTGCTCTTGCATCCCATAAACTCTTGAGTTTGAAGCACCACAGCAGCTAATAAAAAAATAAAATAAAATGGTATTAAAATGTTAATGACTCTCCAGTATTTCCATTTATATATACATATGACAGTTTCTGAACCCACTGAATTGTAGATAATGGTTTAAACCTCACCACAGTTGGAACAAAGTCATACTAAATGCTGAGCATTTCAAATTCAGAAATGTCTTCGTTTTAAATTACATTTAAATGAGGATCACAGCAGATGGAAAGATTGCATGTGATGTCAGGAGATGAGAAATCCAAATCAGGGAGTGCCTAGTAAGAGGAGGAAAGTTAGCAAGCCACCAGATCATTTTTTGTCTTATCTACCCAACAGGGATAAATACTGGCATAGGTGAAGTGTTTTGACCACCTGGGAAGAGAGAGACTATAGAAAACCCAAGGTGTCTTTGAAAATCATTACCAATGTTTATGTAGTTTAAATTGGGGTGAGGGAGCCCAGAGAATCTCAAATTGGGTCCATTCATTTACTTGCTTATTTTTCTAAGTTATCTATTTAGCTAATAAAAAATAAAATAAAATGGCATTAAAATGTTAATAGCTTGCCGATATTTCCATTTAGATATAAATGTGATAGTTTCTATCTATTTATTTAGGAGAGCACAGATAAAGTGGCATAAGAAAGTCATTTGGCTAATGTGAAAAATACACAACTCTAATTTTTAGGTTTACGGTTAAAACTTCATTTGAGTGTCATCTGCTAGGCTCAGTTCTCCTCTTTGCCCAATTTTGGCTCCACAAGCAAGATTTTAGCAGGAGCTGAGCTAGTAAATACCATTATCAATGTCAGCACCCAGAGGGAGTGCCTGAATCTCTCCTATTTTCTATTTTTATTAATCATCACTTATAAATGATAGTGAAAGCTCATTTCTTTGTACCTATGTGATTTTAATGAATTTGTCTCGAATAGAGAACAGGGCTGGGAAAGGCTGGGAATTGGGACTTAGACTGAAGTTTCAACATGGTCATTGGCTAGCTAAGTGATATTGGACAAGTTACTAGATCTCTCAGTGTTTCATTTTCCTTTTCTGTAAGGTTGCTATAGAAGCAGTAATGTGGAAGAGTGGAGTGAGTGCCTGGAGTCAGGAAGATTCATCTTTGTGAGTTCCAGTCTGGCTTTAGACATTTACTAGCTGTGAGACCCTGGGCAAGCTGCTTATCCCTGTTTGCCTCAGTTCCTAGTCTATAAAATGATCTGGAGAAGGAAATGGCAAACTGCTTCAGTATCTTGGCCAAGAAAATCCCAAATGAGGTCATGTAGTGTTGACCATGACTGAAAAAGAACCAAAGAACAAGAAGAAGATGGAATAACAATATCTGACCTTCTCTACTAGAACTATTATAAGAATATAATGAATTAAGAGATTATGAGGCTGCTTTGAAAAATACAAAGTACATAGACATATAAATATATGCATTATTATTAGGGTACCCTTTGATGGGACCACACCTCCTGGGACTTTGGGACCTCCATGCTGCAAATCTTACCAATCTTTCTGCAACTGGAGGATTAGTAGTAGTAGTAGTAGTAGTAGTGATGGTGGGGGCCAGGAGACCAGGATGACAACAGTCATAGCTGCTGGCTCCCAGGGCAGTGGAATGAACAAGAAAAGCATCCTAGGGTATGTTTGCAGAAAAACAATTAACAGAGAGAGGGAAAGAGGGAGGGAGAGAGAGAGAGAGAGAGAGAGAGAGAGAGAGAGAGAGAGAGAGAGAGAGAGAGAGAGAGAGAGACAGAGACAGAGAGAGACAGAGAGAGACAGAGAGAGACAGAGACAGAGAGAGACAGAGAGAGAGAGACAGAGAGACAGAGACAGAGAGACAGAGACAGAGAGACAGAGAGAGAGATGGACCATCTGCTTAGTGAGTGAGAGATAACTGCTCCATTAGTATCCACACAATGTCAAAAGAACTAAAAGAAGGCTCTCAGCACATTGAGTGGCACTCTTGTTGAAAATTTACAGAAGGGGGTTGGAGGGAATATAGCATACACATCCAGGAACACGAAGATCTATTGGTTTTGAAACATGAAAGTAAGTGAAACTCCAGTTTTCAGCACCACACTTCAGTTACCCAGGCAGGTTCAATCCCCAGGGATGAGGAGAATCAGCATTTTAATATCTTTTCCAAATGGCAATTTTTGAATGCAATTCAAGGTACATAAAACTGCCCCCAAACTTCTTGAAGAAAAGAAATCACAAGGCTGAGGCTACTTTCTGACAGCATGAGAAATAGGTATATCTATTTGCCTTACTCATAAAGACCTCAACTCTCTTCATTTCAAGGCAACCATGTTTTTCTCCCAGTGATTCTGAAGATACCTGAATTTGCATATTGCATTAAAGAGGCATGACATTCAAGTATGGTGTAGGAAATAAATTGTTAATTTATCCAAATCACTGGAACTTTATTCAACCAATATTCACAGTATCACATAACTATAGCATACTTTTATTTCAACTCCTCTTACCACAACTCATATTCAAATAAGAAGAGTTAGATAGAAAAACATATTCATAGCCAGCCATAAAAGGAAAGATTATAACCAAAAATTAGGTCTTACCTTCTTAAGGTTTTAGGTTATTGCTATTATTTTTTTCTCCCTTTCACATTGAACCACATCTTGCAGCCCTGACATGAGACTTTTTCCTCCCCTACTCTCAAGCATCTACATATTTATCTAGCAAACTGATCCTAATTCTTTAGATTAGGGAATACTCCAAAAGATGGTCTTCTACTTTCTTTTATTTATGTTTCATTTTTACCCAATTATAAGTAAAAGCAATTTTAAACATTTAAAAAAAAATTGAGTTCCAAATTCTTTTTTTCCCTCTCTCCTGTTCCTTGATAAGGCAAGCAATGTGATATGGTCTATACATATGCAATCATGGTAACATACATTCATATTAGTCATGTTGTGAAAGAAACACAGACCAAAAACAAAAAAGAAAAAGAAAGAAAGGTTTAAAAAGTATACTTCTCCCTGTATTCAAACTCCACTAGCTCTTTCTCTAGAGGACAGTATTTTTCAACATAAGTCCTTTGAAATATTCTTAGCTCATTATATTGTTAAGAATAGCTAACTCATTCACAGGTGATCAACACAGAATATTACAGTTACTCTGTACAGTGATCGATTGGTTCTGCTTACTTCATTTTGCATCAGTTCATGTAAATCTTCCTAGGTTTTTCTGAGAGCAATCTGCTCATCATTTCTTATAGTAAAACAATACCATCACAATCATATATCACAACTTGTTCAACTATTCTCCAATGGATGGCCATTGCCTCAATTTCCAATTCTTTGCCACTACAAAAAGAACTGCTATACTTTTTTTTTGTACAGATAAGTCCTTTTGGTCTTCTTCAAAAATTTCCCAAGTTGATAGTCAAATTCTATTCCATTTTGACTACACACTTACTTATCATGTCGTGGGATATGCTTGCTGCTGACTTAGGTTATCTGAATTTCTGAATTCTGTTGGATAATTGTACAATGTTAGAGAAAATCTGAAAAATTGTGCAACAACTTCCTGAGTCCCACATTCATCTTCTCCCAGATTCAGCACAACTGTTTTAGGGGTTATGTCTGTTCATACTATGACCAAGTCCTCACTGGATATTTTTTTAATATAAATTTATTTATTTGACTTTTTACATTCATTTTCACAAAATTTTGGGTTCCAAATTTTCTCCCCCTTTATCCCCTCCCACCACCCCAATACACTGAGCATTCTAATTTTCCCTATCACCAATCTGCCCTCTCTTCTATCATCCCTCCCTTCTCTTGTCCCCATCTTCTCTTTTGTCCTGTAGGGCCAGATGACTTTCTATTCCTCATTAACTGTATTTCTTATTTCCTAGTAGCAAGAACAATACTCAACAGTTGTTCCTAAAACTTTGAATTCCAAATTCTCCCCATCCCTCCCTCCCCACCCATTCCCTTTGGGAAGGCAGGCAATTCAATATAGGCCATATCTGTGTAGTTTTGCAAATGACTTCGATAACAGTCGTGTTGTGTAAGACTAACTGTATTTCCCTCCATCCTATCCTGCCCCCCATTGATTCTATTCTATCTTTTGATCCTGTCCCTCCCCAAGAGTGTTGACCTCAAATTGCTCCCTCCTCCCATTGCCCTTCCTTCCATCATCCCCCTCCACCCTGCTTATCTCTTTCTTCCCCACTTTCCTGTATTGTAAGATAGGTTTTCATACCAAAATGAGTGTGCATTTTATTCCTTCCTTTAGTTGAATGTGATGAGGGTAAACTTCATGTTTTTTTCTCAGCTCTCCTCTTTTTCCCTCCACTAAAAAGTCTCCTGCTTGCCTCTTGAATGAGAGATAATTTACCCCATTCCATTTCATCCTCTCTCCTCCCACTACATTTCTCTCTCACCGTTTACCTCAATTTCTTTTAAATTATGGTCCCATCCTATTCAATTCACGCTGTGCTCTCTGTCTCTGTATGTGCATGCATGTGTGTATGTGTGTGCGCACACTCGTGTACATGTGTGTGTGTGCGTGTGCATGTGTGTATGTGTGTGTGTGGTCCTATCAACTACCCAGATACTGAAAAGTTTTAAGAGTTACAAATATTGTCTTTCCATGTAGGAATGTAAACAGTTCACCCTTGGTAAGTCCCTTATGACTTCTCTTTGCTGTTTACTTTTTCATGCTTCTTCTCATTCTTGTGTTTGAAAGTCAAATTTTCTTTTCAGCTCTGGTCTTTTCATCAAGAATGCTTGAAAGTCCTCTGTTCCATTGAAAAACCATATTTTCCCCTGAAGTATTATACTCAGTTTTGCTGGGTAGATGATTCTTGGTTTTAGTCCTAGTTCCTTTGACTTCTGGAATATCCTATTCCATGCCCTTCAATCCCTTAATGTTGAAGCTGCTAGATCTTGTGTTATCCTGATTGATTTTCAACAATACTGGAATTGTTTCTTTCTCGCTGCTTGCAATATTTTCTCCTTGACCTGGGAATTTTGGAATTTGGCCACAATGTTTCTAGGAGTTTCTCTTTTTGGATCTCTTTCAGGCGGTGATCAATGGATTCCTTGAATACTTATTTTGCCCTCTGGTTCTAGAATCTCAGGGCAGTTTTCCTTGATAATTTCATGTAAGATGATGTCTAGGCTCTTTTTTTGATCATGGCTTTCAGGTAGTCCCATAATTTTTAAATTGTCTCTCCTGGATCTATTTTCCAGGTCAGTTGTTTTTCCCATGATATATATTTCACATTCTCTTCCATTTTTTCATTCTTTTGGTTTTGTTTTGTGATTTCTTGGTTTCTCAGAATATCATTAGACTCCATCTGTTGCATTCTAATTTTGAGAGAACTATTTTCTTCAGTGAGCTTTTGAACCTCTTTTTCCATTTGGCTAATTCTGCTTTTGAAAGCATTCTTCTCCTCATTGGCTTTTTGAACCTCTTTTTCCAATTGAGTGAGCCTGTTTTTCAAGGTGTTATTGTCTTCAGCATTTTTTTGGGTCTCCTTTACCAAGGTATTGACCCGTTTTTCATGTTTTTCTTTCATCTCTTTCATTTCTCTTCCCAGTTTTTCCTCCACCTGTCTAACTTGATTTTCAAAATCCTTTCTGAGCTCTTCCATTGCCTGAGCCCATTGGATATCTATTTTGGATGTTTGGGCTACAGAGACCTTGACTTCTATGTCTTTCCCTGATGGTAAACATTGTTCCTCATCATCAGAAATGAAAGGTGGGAACATCTGTTCCCCAAGAAAGTACCCTTCTATGGTCTTATTTTTTTCCCCTTTTCTGGGCATCTTCCCAGCCAGTTACTTGACTTCTGAGATTCCTCTCCACCCCCACCTAGATCTGCCCAGTTAGTGCTTGGGGTCTGAGATTAAAATGCTGTTCCCCAGCCTCAGGGCTTTCAGTGGTGGGCGCAGCTGCTATTCAATGTGAGCTTACGTTCTGGTGCTCAGGTGGGGGCAGGGCCACCTCCCAGGCTCACTTCCCTCAGGGGGTTTATGCAGAGATCTTTGGTAATGGCCCTGAGCTCCTGTCTGCTCCTGGAGTCCCGGGCTGCTGCTGCCTCTGCTGCTGCCTCTGCCCCTGCCTCCCGAGGGGCCCCCCAAGTCACAGAGACACCCTGCTGCCCTCTTGGCCAGCCCAGATGTCTCTCTCACTGACCTGGAGTGCCTGTGGGTGGAGGGACCTTGGCGGCTGTTGGAGGTCCTGTCCCTGAAGCCTGTTTGTATCTACTTCTCTTGGGGCTGCCCGGCCAGGGCAGTGCAGGGGTGGGCTCTGCTGTCCAGCGCACAATGGACCTTTGGGGTCGGTTTTTCAGGGCTCTCTGGAACGGAAATCTCCTCCCCACCGTTGCTGCGTGGATTCCACTTCTCCAGAATTTGTGGGGAGTTCTTTTTACAGGAAATTTATGGGCTGTGGGTTCCAGAGCTAGCATACATGAGTCTTTCTACTCTGCCATCTTGGCTCCTCCCCCTTCACTAAATATTTAATAGCAAAATCATATAATTAAGACATGAAGCAAGAAGGGAAGTAAACTAAGGAGTGAAACATATCCTGAATCCATACACAAAGGGATGAAAATCTGGTATCTCCAGGTTATTTATAATCTAATTCCACTTTAATCCCTCTAAATCCCTAGCATAATGGGAGGGCATAGTAATTTTGCATCAGAAGTCTGAGGAATTGGAAATTTAATGTTGGTGCTCTGTCTCAGAATTTTTCCTGAAGAAACTTCCTATAGGATAATGAATCATTGACAGCTTTTGCCTCTTATCTATGCTGGGGTTCAGGATGTCATAACCTTTGACCCACGTGGCTATTCCTCTCCTCCCTTCTTTTTTTTTTCCACATCCACCTCTTTCTCTCTAGTGGGGGAGGGGAACAACATTGTTGGTAATAAATAATCATTGTCAAATAAAATTCCCATATGGTCCTTTCCCTCAGATGTCTATCTTATTCTGTATATCAGTCTATCATCTTTTTCAAGACATGGGTGACATTTAAAAATATGAAACACTTCATAAATTTACCTACCATTTTACATAGGGGTATGATGGGAGCTTAGGATGGTTGTCAGTTCATGAGCTGTTTTTTAAAAATCTTTTTGGGAGTTCTGAATGTCCTAGACTATGGAAACATCTGATGTTGCTTCATCTTCAGTACATAATTTCTATTTTGGAGAGAACTTAGAAATCTTGGGAATTGGAGAATGTGTAAACCTCCATATTGTTGATCCTATGATCCAGAAGGCCTGTAATTTGTTGTTAATGTATACTTTTTTTCTACTGGTTCTTCTCTCTTAACTCTTCATCAGTTTTATATAAATAAAAACATTCTTTCCTAATGTAAAAGACAGTCATGTGTAATATACTCAGGAAAAACCTGCACACACATCCATTTTCCTTTTCTGCCTTTTATTTCCTTTCTCCTTTTCACAAAATTGGAAGAAAAAGATTATGTATCCATAGCCATTTAAATCCCACTGCTTAGCTTTTAAATTTCTACACAACCTCGACCCCACCTCTCTTTGGATTTTTCTCCCCCTCTCTGGACTCTTGGATCCAGCCACACCTTTCTTTCTGCTCCTCACAAACCAACACTCAATCTTGCATCTTTGTGCTTCTGCACTGGACAGCTCCCATGCCTAGAGTGCAGTCCCTCTTTATTGCTATCCCATAGAATCTCTCTTTTTCTTTATGATCTAGCTCAAGTATCACCTACACAAAATCTTTCTTGATACCCTCAACCACTAGGTCCTCTCATGTCATATTTAACCAATATGTCAATTCTCTTTGCGCTTATTCTGTTTACACTTGTCTTTCTGTTAGTATATAAACTCTTTGAAAGGAGAAATGATGTTTGTGATTAATATGGAAATATGTTTTCCATGTAATGGTATATTGCTTGCCTTCTGTATGAGTGGGGGAGAAGCTGGAAGGGAGAAGTGAATCAGAATCCAAAATTTAAAAAACAATGTTAGTTATTTTTAACATATTTAATTTTAACATAATTAAAATAAATTTTAGTTGTTTAATAATAATGTTCTACAAATAAGATTATAGAATTATAGATGTAGAATCTAGGTCAACTAGGTCTGACCTCTCCTTTTTATTGAAGAAGAAATGGAAGGTCTGGGAGTTATGTGACTTACCCAAGGTGCTCCAGGTAGGCACTGTGAAAATGAAGGATTTGAACACAGGTTCTTGAATTCTAGAGTCAGCACTCTTTCCTGACATAAGAACTGTTTGTAGAGAGATAATTCCAATCCAGCAAGTATTCATTAAGTCTGTACTATGTGTCAGGCACTATGCTAAGTGCTGGAGATACAATTACTAGAGGGAAAGAGTCCCTGCCTTCAAGAGATCATAGTCTAATGGAGAAGGGGTGGGGGGAGACAATGCACAAAAGAAAGCAGGAAAGCAGGGATGGGGAAGACCGGGGGAGCACAATATGGGAGCACATTATTCTGTGAATTGAAACCAGGCAGAGCAGCAAACGTAGAACAGAGTGGTCCAAAGAGTCCAGTTTCTGCCCTCTATAAAGGAAGGCATTGGGAGAAGTTTAATACTCCTCCAGTCAGAGGGGAGAGGAGACTGAAGGAGGTGTTGTGAGTCAAGGCGTGGATAGTGTGGGGCCTGCAGTCAGGAAAACTCCTCTTCTTGAGTTCAAATCCCGGTTTCTGACACTTACTAGTGGTGTGACTCTGAGTAAGCCACTTAACTCTCTCTGCCTCAGTTTCCTCACTTGCAAAATGAGCCAAAGAAAGAAATAGAAAACCACCCCAGTACCTTTGCCAAGAAATAATGAAGGCTCCAAAAGACAGACAGGACTGAAAAATAACAAGAACAAATGAGATAAGAGATGATGAGCTTACCCTGGGAGGAGGATCTTGTTCCTTGGAGTGGAAACCTGGCAGAGAGGCAGATGTAAAGTGGAAAACATCACAAAAGATCATGACAAGATCATCTTGTCTGAGGGGGATGGGGGATAGTTAGTGTCTTTTGCATCATGACTTGCTTATCTGATGATTTTTGGCTCTAAATCTTAATTTGTTTTTTGTTAGCCTGTGTTTCCTTTCTTTTGTAACAAAGAGAAATTGCTGAATGACCTATCTGTCAGAGCAAGAGAAGGGGGCAAACAGCGGAAACATCTGCTGTCACTCAAGGCCTGCGTGACTTCTACTGGGAAATATCTCTGTCGAACAGGAGAGGAGCTTTTCATTGTAGCCCTCTCAGTTACTCCCAGAGTTCTTTCTGGTGTTTTCTGCATGGAAACACCATTGTATTTTTAATATACCTTATTCTATTAGGCTGCAAATTGCAATGTCTCACTGAATTTATTTGCAATGCCCTCATTAAATACATTGTGTAGTAATTGGGAGAAAAAAATTCTGGTACACAAATAAGCTGTGATATTTTATGAATAATCATTATGCTATAAATAATACTGGCTGCCAGAAATGAGAAGTCTGCCTACTCACAAATAAAAAATCAATTGACTTTGTGGCAAGGGAGGGAATTTGCTATGGAATGGGGGGAGGAGGAACAGAATGAATGACTCCAGATTTTATTCTTTTCTACAGTTAAGCATTTGCAAATCTGTGATGCATCATTCAGATTAAAAAAAAATGATTTTTGATAGGTTTTGTTGTTTATACCATCAACATTTTTCTGATATGCCTGCACCTCCGTTGAATAAAGAAAAACGGTTTGTGAAACCGGCACAGCGATAGAATGTGCTCACCTATGCAATAACCCCCACCCGTAGCCCCACACCTCATTATGGAGAGGAAGAAGCCTTGTTTCATCGAATCCTCTCCAGGACTGAGAACAGGTACGGCAATCAGTCTCAATCTAGCTGCCTCTGCTTACATTACTGTGGTCATGGTGTGTATCGTTCTCCTGGTTCTGCTCATTTCACTCTTTGACAGTTCACATGAAGCTTCCCACATGACTCTGATTTCATGAGCAAAGTGAAATTTTCTAAAAATAATCATATTTTCCAAGTATAATTTGCTTGGACTCAACTTTAAAAAGAAAAGCATTGGGTTTTCCAAATTGGGTTGGAGGAGCTGTACCAGGCCAGCTTGGATTCAGATGTTTCTGCCCTCTATAAAGGAAGGCATTGGGAGAAGTTTAATACTCCTGTATACTGTATTGAGGGTAGAAGTGAAGGAAGGAAAGGGCCAGGATGTGAACTTGAATAAAATAGGTGAAGCCTCCAGACTCAATCACTTACCATCCCAGAGTCACACGTATTGGGGGTGGGGACAAACATTGTATTGCCATTGGATCAGCTGCCAATGGGGCCTCTGAGTCTAAGTAGATATCAGTAGAATGGAATGGAAGCAGATGTTGATTTGGAATCATAGGAACATGGACAGTATTCTGACTTTGCTACCATACCACCCATGTGACCTTAGGCAAGTTTCTTAAGCTCATTGAGACCCTGCATCCAGAAAGCAAGGAGGTTGGATTAAATCACCTCAAAAGCCTCTTTAACTTCTAAGTTTCTAAACCAGGGCTATACATAGAATTTATAATTCAGGTTCACTAATTCTAGCA
This sequence comes from Bettongia penicillata ogilbyi, assembly GCA_023548195.1. Lineage (NCBI taxonomy): Eukaryota > Metazoa > Chordata > Mammalia > Diprotodontia > Potoroidae > Bettongia > Bettongia penicillata. The sequence goes on along the minus strand of JAJHZJ010000055.1, from coordinate 8,087,107 downwards.
GCTAGAGGCCTCTGGGTAGTGCAGTGGATAGAGCCCATTGAGCCTGGAGCCAGAAAGACTCCTCTCCCTGAGTTCAAATCTGCCCTCAGATCCTTACCTTTGGGACCTTGGGCAAGTCACTGAACCCTGTTTGCCTTAGTTTCTTCATCTGTAAGGATGGAGAAGGAAATGTTAAACACTCCAGTATTTTTGCCAAGAAAACTCCAAATGGTTTCACAAAGAGTCAGACACAATTGAAACAACACAACAACCTCTAGTTCCAAATTCAGTGATCCAAATGAAGCATCATGCTGCCTTTACTCTGTACTAACAAGACATGTTTCTAATGCTTGTTAGTTTATGAAAAGGAAACTTTAGTTCTGTGCAGAGATGACAAGTGATTTAGGAAATCACTAAATCCAGATACACATCCAGCAACTGGACTCAGATGGCAATTATGCAAGGTCGACTCCAGGCTTTTTGAAGCACTGACATTTATCAGTTCTACATTTGCCACCCACTACATCCACTACGGAAGTCTGATTCTCGAATGATTTGGGGCAGTGTTTTCAAGAAAACACTGAATAGTTCTCAATTTTGTTTTTGTTGAGTTTGAATTTTGCCTTCATGATACTTTTAAATAGGTTTCCACTTATCTATTTACTTTGTATTTTCCATGCTATCTCATTGTTCTAATTCAATTTTATTTTATTTTCAGTTGCAAATTCTCTCTCCTTTCCTTTTCCCCACCCATTGAGAAGTTAGGAAAAATTAAAAAGCATTATAAATGTGTGTGGAAATGCAAAACAAATCTCCATATTAGCAATGTCTCATCTCTCTATCTCCTCACTCTCATGAAAAAAATATATGAAGAAATAGAAGAAAAATGTGCTTCATTCTGCATCAAGATCTGTCAACTTTCCTTCTGCATTTGGATGGCATGTTTCATCATGAGTCTTTTGGAACTGTGATGGGTCATCATATTGATCAGTTACCAAATCTTCCAGAGTTGATGATGATCTTAATAATATTACTTATACAATGATCCAAAACAACTCCAAAGAATGCATGATGAAAAATACTGTCTACCACCAGTGAAAGAACTGGTGGAGACTGAATGCAGATCAAAGCATACTTTATAAAAACTTTCCTTACATTTCTTGTGTGTGACTTTTTTTGTCTGTGTTTTCTTTTGCACCACAAGTAATATGGAAATATGTTTTACATGACTGTATATGTATAATTTATATAAATTTGCTTGTATTCTCAAGGAGAGGGAAAAGAAGGGAGGAAGAGAATTTGGAAGTCAAAATTTTTAAAAACAAATGTTTAAAATTATTTTTTGCATGTAATTGGAGAGAGATTTTTTTTAAAAAAGTAATAATACTGATATTACTATATAAATTGTTCTGGTTCTGCTCATTTCACTTTGCATAAGTTCATAAAGATCTATCCAGGTTTCTCTGAAACCATCTCCTTCATAATTTCCTCTAACACAATAGAATTCTTCATATTCATTGTTCTTGTTTTATTTAATGAACTTATCTACTATTTCTATGGTTTGTTCTATGAGCCACCAATTCTTTAGTATTAAGTTGTCTGTAATTCATTTTTTAATTCTTTCTTTAGCAGTCTTTTACTGAATATAATTTTTTATTGTATTGTAATCAGTAAGGAAGTGTTTAATTTTCTAAATGTTTATTTATTTATTTTTAGTTTTCAACATTCATTGCCACAAAATTTTGAGTTACAGATTTTCTCCCCATGTCTTCCCTCCCCTACCCCAAAACGTTATACATTCTGATTATCCCTTCTCCAAATCTGCCCTCCCTTTTATCACACCCCTCCCTTTTATTATCTCTATCTTCTCTCTTGTCTTGTAGGGCAAGATAAATTTCCATACCCCATTACCTGTATTTTTTATTTCCCAGTTGTATGCAAAACCAATTCTCAACTTTTGTTCCTAAAACTTTGAGTTCCAATTTCTCTCCCTTCCTCCCTTCCCACCCATCCCCACTGAGAAGGCAAGGAAGTGTTTAATTTTTTCTGCATTTGTTTGGGATGTTTTCATATTATTTAGGTCAATTTTTTAAGGATGTGGAAACTTTGAACATGCTCATAAATGTGATTATACTTTTCTATTCTCCTTAAATAATCACCAAAGATCTATTACATCTATTTTTTTTTAAATATTGTTTAGGTCTGTAGCTTCTTTCTTTTTTTTTTTTTGTTAGATTTTTCTTTGTCTGAAAGGGAGAACACTGAGGTGAGCAACTTGCTTAGTTTTTCTTTAAGTATTTAGATATTACACCATTAGTTGAGCAGTATATATGTGAAGTACTGATACTAATGATCTATGTTACCTTTTAGCATATGCCATTCTCTTATTTATCTCTTTTAATCAAGTCTGCTTTTCTCTGTTGCCTTGTCTTGATTTACTATCTCTAGTTTAATTCCATGTTTATCTTTGTATTTCAAGTATGTTTCTTATAAATAACACATAGTTGGATTCTTCCTTCTAATCTTTTCTGCTAATCCCTTCATTTAATGTATGAGTACACAGTCATAGAGTTGAACAGACAGTAATGAGTGTGCATGTGTGTGTATATACATGTAGTCTGAACCTGTGATTACACTGGTATAAGGAACTCCCAAAGAGGAAATTCCTTCTATCAACATAGACAGGAAGACATAATTTGTAGTCAAAGAAAATTACCTGGGGTATTGAGAAGATAAATGATCACACAGACAATATATGTCAGAAATGGAACTTGAACCCAGATCTACCTAACTCAGAAACCAATTCTCTGTTACGCCACTTGGGCTCTAAAATAATGCTATGAATGATGACGATACTTAGTGCTCTAAAGTTATAAAATACTTTATATTTTATTTTTTTTTGGATTTTCTCAAAAACACTTTTAGAAGAGCCTTACAGGCAATATTATAGCCACTTTATAGATAAGGACACAAATGCTCAGATAGGTTAATGTGACTTGTCATGATCATGAAACTAGTTAGTATTAGAGATGGAGTATAAATCTAGGCCTTTCCTAACTCAAAATCTCTGATTTTCCACGGAGGAATATCTAAAGGTCAGGCTTAGGCTGATTTCTAGAAAATCTGTGCTAAAATACTCCTCTGTCAAGAGGATTTCTAAAATTATGACTGATTTCTTGAATAGATAGTCTCTCCATCTAGCCTAAGACCTTTACAATTTGGAAAATATTTCCTTGTTGTCTTGGATATTTTCTTTAAGCAATAAGTCTTAAATCAAGAACTGCTCAGGAAGGGCAAGTGCTAAGTAGAGAAAGTACAATGTAGGGGACAGCCAGTGGTGAAAAAGATCCCTCCCTTTTTTCAATACTGTCCTTCATCCCCCAGTGCTGATGCTTATGCCAATGGCTGTGTTCTTTTCTATTAAGTAAGGGGCTAAGGCATCAATATTTCCTGATGAGATGGAACATTCTTCCTACTAGTCATGAACACATAAGTATAAATTAGTTTATAAAGTCATCTCCAATCTCTTGGTTGAGAGTAAATTTTGATAAGGGGTCTCCTAGGAATCTCCTATTAGCTTAAGGTGGAGAGGCAAAGTAGAAGCTTGAAAATATTGGATGTTGGGGATAAACTAAGAAAAGTGTGGAGGAGAAAAAGTGAAAGAAAGGACTTGGAGAAGAGTTGAAGACAAATTTAACTCCCTTCCAACTTAAAACATTATTATTACTATAATTTTGCATTGCTGTTGTCTGTTTAATAATACCCTTCTTTCTTGTAGCAATGTAAAACAAACTAATGTTTGATAATGCCTGACAAGGTTTGCTTCATTCCACATCTGTATTCCATCACCTCTCTCCCAAGAAGAATGAGGTAAGTCAGTTCTCTGGAGTCAAGATTGTTAGTATTGTTTTCCTTTATATTATTATGAAGGGTTTGTGTATTGTTCTCTAAATTCTGCTTTACTTTACTCTATCCAGTCATATAAATTTCCCTTGGTTTCTCTGGATTCCTCTTATTTATAATTTCTTATGGCATAATAATTATAGTCACCATGTCATAATTTATTCTTCCATGCCTCAATTGATGAACAGCTTCTCTGTTTCCAGGTTTCGATTCCACAAAAAAGTGATTATATGCATATTTTAGCATATAGGGAGTTTTCTCTTTCTCTGTGACTTCCTTAGGATATATACCTAGGCATGTCATGGTAGGGTCAAGAATGTGATTGGTTTATCAAACTTTCTGGCACAATTCATATTGTTTTCTGAATTAGTTGGATGAAATGTACAATTCTACCAATAATGTATTAGTGTGACTTTCCCACAGCTACTGCAAAGTTAACTATTCTTACTTTTTATCATCTTAACCAATGTTCTGACTGTGAGATGACATCTCAGTTATGTCAATTTAAACTTATCTATTTCCTTATCATGTCATTAATAGCAATGTATCCAGTACCTCAATTGCCATGTGGTATTTAAGAAGAATGGGGTCTTGCAATGGTAGAGAGAAGGAAGACCCTCTGTTCTATTGTTTTAATTGCCTAATTCCTGCTCCTTTGATGAGAGGAGAGAAAGCTGGGGGCCCAGGAGAATTAATGTATTTAATTCAGTCAGTGAATGGAACTCAAATTAGAGCTTGAGCAAAACAGTCCCTATTTATATCTCACTCCAGGCGATGAAGGAACATGTACAAATGTATAACAGCTGTTGGACCATTTTTATTTTGTTTTGATTTTCAGGGTGTTTTGATTTGTCTGCTTAATCGATTATACTGTGGTATTTTAAAAATGAAAATTTTTCAAGGTTCTTGCTACTTTTCCTGCTCATATACAAGAAGCAACAACTGGGTCTTACAATGTTCCTTAAAGGTGCGTAGGAACGAGGATTCTCTCTCCACTTCCTATTTCTTTTTTTCTTTTAATATTTTTTATTGCAATCTTTTGTTTTGCATAGCCCTTATTTCTAGATATAGCTTTACACAAGGTGGTCTAGTGGATAGAGTCCTGGGCCCAGATTCATGAAGATCTGAATTCAAATTCATCTTCAGACACTTCCTTTGTGACCCTGGGCAAGTCATTCAAGTTCTGTCTGCATCAGTTTCCTGTACTGTAGAATGGGCATAATAACAGCACTTATGTCCCTGGGTTATTGTGAGGATAAAGTAAAATAATTTTTGTAAAGTATGATGGGCACATAGTAGGTGCACAGAGCCTGATACAAAATAGACACAATAATTACCTCCTTTTTTCCATCCCGGATAGTCATTCTCTTTCTCTTTCTGAAAGCTAGAGAAAGAGAAAAGGGAGGGAGGGAGAGAGAAAGGGGAGAGAGAGAGAGAGAGAGAGAGAGAGAGACAGAGAGAGACAGAGAGAGAGAGACAGAGAGACAGAGAGAGACAGAGAGACAGAGAGAGACAGAGACAGAGAGAGAGAGACAGAGAGAGAGACAGAGACAGAGAGACAGAGACAGAGAGACAGACAGAGACAGACAGAGACAGAGAGAGGGAGAGAGAAAAGGAGAAGGAGAAGGAGGGGGAGAGGAAGAGGAAGAGGGAAAGAGATAGAATTAATAGTTCCAGAAGATCAATACATCAACTGAATGTGAAAGTATATGCAATATTCTGAAATCACATTCCTCCACAGTCTCAACATTCTTTTATCTCTGTATGGTCACTATAATTGCACAGTATCTGGTGGTTTTGTCATTTTCTCTCCATTAACATTGTCAGTGTGTGTATGTCTGTGTGTGTGTGTTTGTATGGATGGATATATATGTGTGTTTATGTTTAGATAGATATGTGTTTATGGTATACATATGGTATGTATATATACACATACCATATAGCATGTATACATGTATGTACTATGTATACACATGTGTGCTGTGTGCATATATCACATATGTGCTTATATGTGCTTATTTTGAATCACTTTATATGTTTCTTTTCATGCTTCACTGTATCCTTCATATTCATTGTTTCTTCTGGAGTGATAATAGCCCATAAAATTCATAGATTGTAATTGATTTAACCATTCCCTCAACCACTGGCCATCTACTTTGTTTCTAGTTCTTTGCTACTATAAAAAGTGCTGGTTACATATTCCCTTGTTATTTCAAAGAAGATAACATGGAATTAAGCAATTTTGTTGACAGCTGGAAAAGCGAAAATGGCATTATAGATGATATATAAAGATTAATGGCCTTTGTCTCATACCTTCTATCCTCTATCCCAGTAGGGGGTTAACTGTTTATTAGTTTGGGATAAACTTGGGAATAAAGAACTTTGTCAGACCAGGACTAGGGAAGAATTTGATGATATGGATCCAACTCAGCTGCCAAAGGCTAGAGTAATAGCTCTGATCCCACATAAAATTGGGAAACAAGCAAATTATGTTGCTCACAGAAGAATGCAGGGATGCTCTCTCCTTATTCAATCTCTACTAATCAACAGATCTCTACTAATGTAACCATCCAAAAAGAAAGTTTGACTGGAATGCCTCACTGTGGTGAAGGTGATCCTGCGTTCTTGAAGGTCTGCAGGAACCTACAATGCAAGGTATTACTAAATTGGAAAGACTTGAAGATCACATCCACTGATGAATTGTTTCTATCTACTGTCCCATGATAAGCCTCACTAAGGTAAGGGAGGCTCACTTATTACCTGGGAGGTCACAGGGTGATGAATATTTTGTCCACAGCAATTTTCAAAGACAACCTATTAAATTATAGGGGGCCTCAATCTACATCAGGAGAGAAATGACCTTAAGAACAAATTATGGGTCAGCTAGGTAGTGACGTAGTTACAGCATTGGGCTGGAATCAGGAAGACATCTTTCTGAGTTCTAATCTGCCCTCAGACACTCATTAACTGTGTGACCCTGGGTAAGTCACTTAACCTGTTTGCTCAGTTTCCTTATCTGTAAAATGATCAGAGGAAGGAAATGGCACAAATCACTGCAGTATCTTTGCCAAGAAAACCCCAAATGGGATTGCAAAGATTCAGACATGAGAGAAAAATGACTAAACTGAATGAAAGAACAAATTATCTTCTTTGGTGGCTGTGCAGTGATACTGACTCCTATTGAACTTGCAGTTCAGTATAACACCCTTGTTTTCCCCCATACTCTTTATTTTTAAAAGTAATTTAGTTTTCTGTTTTCCATGATTGCATGTCAATACTCTCTTTAAATTATAAGTATTTAAATCTTTAAAAAATTTTAAAAAATAAAACTTAAAAATTTACTTAAAAATAGATATTTATAATAATAAATAAATATTTAAAATTTATTTAAAAATAAAAAAGCAAAATTTTTAAAAATTGTTTAGTTTTCAATTTTCCCCAATTACATGCCAATGTTGTCTTTAAATCATAAGAAAAAATCATAAACACAGTCATAGGATCATAGATCTAGAGTTGGAAAGGTCTCTGAAATCATCTAGAACATCCTCTTCATTTTATAGAAGGGGAAATAAAAACCTAAGGAGCTTAAAGCAAACAATGTTAGAGGAGGAATTTGAAACTAAGGCCACTGACATGGGAGCAACCTATTCCTTCAAGCAGTCATCCATCAGCTAGTATGCATAAAGCCCTTTCCTAGGCATTAAGTCCATATAATGATAGCTATCATTTAAATAGATTTCCAAGGGGAAAAAAACCTCAGCTCTTTCCAAGAAGTAGAGCAGCTCTTTAGTCACTTAACCCTGAAATGTGGGGGTGTCAGGGAAATGCTAGTAGTGTGGATGGAGTTCTCACTCTGGAATGAGAGGGTATGGGTTCTAATGTTACCTTTGATGCTTGCGACCTTGGGCAAGTCATTGAATATTTCTGAATGAGAGTTCAGGAAATATTATTATAAAGGAAATATTACTGTTAGGACCATGACAGAGGCTTTGTTTTCCTTTGTTTTCTGAAGAATTCAAATTCATTGAGTGAGGTTTAACAGGAAATAATTTTATTACTATCCATACAAATTTTAGTCTTTGTACAGTAGATTTACAGAAAAAGGAAAATTCCAAGAAAAAAAACCAGCTTATATTCTCTCAAAATTGTATTTCAATGACATCATTACACACTTGCATCATTTGATCTTTCTGTATCTGCATCAAATGTTTAATTTTTCTGAAGACTTGTATATGTGCTTACAATTATTGTGATAATTCCTACTTAAGAAAGGAATGATAGGTGATATAAAAAAGCAAATAGCTGAAGATAGTTATACCCTTACGTGTTTTATCATGGTGGTATGCTTTCATTTGTTTGTACTGAAAAATGAGTACTTTATATAGATGTTGCTGTGCTACTATCTATTGCTGCTTCAGTCATTCTTGAAGAGTACAATGACAATAAGTCTTGACTTGTAAATGAATTGGATATAAGTGAGGCAGGGCTATGCATCTGCCTCACTTTCTCCTCCAGAATCATCTGAGTCCAGAGGCAAGACATAAGTCAGGACAATCGGAGATGGCTACAGAAGCAGTGCGAGATGTTCGTTTTTTTAAGCTAAGGTCTTTCTCAGGTTTCAGTTTCTCTGAGACAGCGCCCATTCAATGATTTAAGACTTATTTAAGTAAGAAATGAGGCAAAAAGTGGCAAACAAGCAATCTGGGAGGGGAAGATATTAGGGGTTTCTAGTCAGAACAGAAATAATGACTATTTACACTCATTGTGAGCCATCAGAACCTAAAAGATGACCAAGTGAGGCTTGAACCAGTGCCTATTATTGGTCAGTCAGTGACAGCCAGAGTGATTTGGGTTTAAGGAATAGTGAAGTAGCTCCATTAAACCCACTTTTCCAGAGCTCTATTTCAAGAAATTATAGTTGAAACTACATGGGACAGAAGAATTAATTTTCTCAGTTTAGAAAAAAAAGATATAATAAATAGGTAGAGAAGAGAGAAAAAAAATTTAGTCCCCAAACCTCAAGCTATTTTGTGAGATGTAACTGATCAAAATTTGTATTGCTTTGTGCAGAATACAGACATGTAGTGGTACGATTCCCTGTGTGGATTAGTTGTTTATCCTTCATTCTCAAAGAGGATCAGTGACATCACAGGGGTGATGTCTTGACTTGTAAGATGTTGCTCTACTACCATTTATAGACAGAATTCCAGTGAAGAGTGGGGTTTGTTTCAAAGAGGACCATGATATCAGGGAGCTGATGACATGACTTGCAGTTGACTTTGATTTGAATGAGGGAGGGCTGTACAAGGTCATCAGCCTCATTTTCTCCTCCAGAACCCTCTGGGTCAAGTGGCAAGATATTTATCAGGATGACTGGAGATGACCCAGGATGCAATGGGAGACCCTGAGGGAAGAAGAAGAAGGAGGAAGGGACTTTGGTTCTTTGAAGCAGCTGGGTGGTCCAATAGATAAAGATCAGATCTTGAAGTCAGAAAGATTAGAGTTCAAATCTTGCTTCAAATACTTACTAGTTGTGTGACCTGGGCAAGTCACTTAACCTCTGTTTACCTTAGTTTACTCTTCTGTAAAACAGTGATAACAAAATCAATTATTAAACATTTATTGAGTGCCTACTATGTACTAGGTGCTGTGTTAAGTTGAAGGCGGGGAGAGAGAGGGGGATACAGAAAGAAACAAAAGAAAACCTTTACCCTTAAGGAGCACACAATCTAATGGTGATAAAACATGCAAACAAATACATACAAAGCAAGCTATATATAAAACAATAAGGAAATAATTAAAAGAAGGAAAGTATTGAAATTAAGAAAGATCAAGGAAGACTTCCTATAGAAGGTAGGATTTTAGTTGAGACTTAAAAGAAGTCACAGAGGTCAGTAGTCAGATGGGAGGAGGAAGAACCTTCTATGCATGAGGGACAGCCAGGGAGAATGCCTGGAACTGAGAGATGGGGTGCCTTGTTCTTGGAACTGCCATGAGACAGTGTCATTGGATCAAAAAATGTATGTTGGGGGAGTGAAATGTAAGAAGTCTGGAAAGGTAGGAGAGGGGGTGGGTTATGAAGGGTTTTAAATGCCAGACAGAGCATTTTGTATCTGCTACTGGAAAGTTGTGAGGACCAAAGAGAAAATATTTGTATAGCACTCAGCACAGTGCTTGGCACGTAATAGTGGTATATAAATATTTAGTTCCTTCACTGAGTAGTTAGGTGAGGAGAAATCAGCTTCCCTAGCCCACTAATAGGAATGGCAGTTGGGGAGAATGAGCCCAGAGATTGTACTAAAATGGAAAGAAATCAGAGCACAGAAAGGGACAAGTTAGTGTTACTTTGAAAAACCGTATAGATTAGTAGTTAGCCTGCTTAGTAATCAGAAAGACTTGTGTTCAGGCCTGTCCTATCCATACTTTTGATGTACTTTTATATACCAATTCTTTTACTCCATTTTGGGGCTTAGGAACAAATTGTCACAAATCAGACATTATTCCAATGGGATCTGTTTTCTGGGCTTATTTTTCCTTTGGGGTGTTTGCCTACCAACTGTGACATCTGATCTACCAAATCACTTGTAAAGAATTTTAACAATCATGTTCCCGTGTTCACAAATTGAGAAACTGCCTAAGGGTCATCTACTCCCTTATTTTATATATAGCTTAGGGAAATGAAATCTATCAAGTAGCAAAGGCAGAGTTCAAACAATTCAGCTTTCCCTTTACTTTACTGTGCATTTTTTTGAGATCATTAGCTCTCATTCCTTAGTTCCTCATTATGTGATTTTAGATGATACAATTCTAGCAATATAAGGGGCATCTAGGCGGCACAGTAGACAGAGCACTGACCCTACAGGCATAAGGATCTGAATTTAAATCTGGCTTTAGACATTTACCAGCTATGTGACCCCTGGGCAAGTCACTCAATCTTATGGCTTCCAAAAAAAGAGTTGTTTTTACCAATATAGAGGGATATCAAAGATAACCTAGTCAGCCTCCTCATTTTACAGATAAGGGCACTAAAGCTCAGAGAAGTCAATTGATTTTCCAATGGTCACACAGATACTAAAGTGGCAGAGCCAGCAAGGATTAGAATCTGGGAGTTTAACTCTCCAGTCCAGGATGCCCTTTCCACTATAGTGAATTATGACTCCAGGTTTAATGATATCACCCTTCATGATGAAGCAAAGGATAAGCCTGAACTGAGTTGTCTTTCATTTTTTCCTATTAGCCCACCAACTTTCTCTGCCTCTGCTGGTTGGATATAGGGGAGTAATTAAATATTTTGGTTTAATGATCCTTTTGTGCCAGTTAAATGTGAAATCATCAGAATCATCCCACCTCAAATCTCCTTCCCTCTGGCTTCTTGCCTGATTGTAAATATTGGGATTCAGGGTAAATCAATGAAGTTATATCAGTAAAGGAGTTAAATAAATAGAAGAGGTGAGAAATACAAAATAAAACTATTTCTCGCCTAAAATCCTTCCATGAGACATAAAGATTGACTAGAGAAACCAAGACTTTCCAAGAACAATCTGCTTACTGATAAAAGATAAAACGAAGGCTTACTGTAAATATAGTATTTTTGTCTCACTGTATACATTTGTAACCAGGGGCTGAGACACACAAATACATAATACATTTGTTGTTGTTCTGTCATGTCTGACTCTTTGTAACTACATTAGGGGTTTCTTGGCAAAGATACTGGGGTGGTCTGTCATTTCCTTTTTCAGCTCATTTTACAGATGAGTAAACTGAGGCAAATAGGGTTTAAGTGACTTGCTCAAGGTCACACAGCTAGTACATGTTTGAGGTCAGATTTGAACTCAGGTCTTCCTGACTCAAGGCTTGGCACTCTATCCACTCAGTCACCTAGCTGCCCCTCATAATAATACACATATGCATATATAGTATACATAAACATACATGCATTCATGTGAAAATTCAGGCTTGTTTTTACTTTCATTTCTCTTATTATTACCTCACTGTTAAGTTTTATCAGCTCAATAGCCTGCTTGACTACCTAGCTAGTAAGGTAAATTAATATGCATACATAATGTATGTATATATGCATTTATATATGTATATATGTGTATATATTTGTATACCTAGATAATATTACTTATGCCTTGTTTTTCCATCTTCTTTATTTCCAGCTGCTTCCATCCCACTCTCCTAACCTACAGAATTATCCCTTGAAGTAAAGAATAAAAAAGATGGAGGAGAAGCAGTACGGTAAAACTAATCAATACCCTGACAACATAAACATATGCAGTGTTATATACCTTTAGCTTCTCACCTCTGCAAAAGAAGGGGGGGATGTACTTTTTCAGTTTTGCTCTGGGGCCACCCTTGGCCAGTACAATTCCACAACATACATTCTGCTTTGCTTCCTGTAGTGCCTTCCCTTTAGATCATTGTAATAATTCTGTTTATTGTCTCGCTGGTACGGCTTACTTCATTTTGCAATAGCTCATATAAGTATTCCAGGCTTCTTTGTAACCTTACGTTCATAATTTCTTAGGGCACAGTAATATTCTATCACATTCATAGGCTGTGACTTGTTCAGCCATTCTCCAAATGATGAGCATCTTCTTTATTTCCAGTCCTGTGTAACTGCTTTTAAAAAAAAGCTGCTATAAATATTTGGGGGCATGTGGGAGCCTTTCTACCTTTGACTTACTTAGGATATATGCCTATGAGAGGAACTAGGGGTCTGGTTGGGGTCAAAGGAGGACATTTTAATTGCCATCTTAACATAATTATAAATTACTTTCCAGAATGGTTGGAACAATTCACAGTTCCACCAAGATGGCATCTGCCCTTAGTCCCTGATGCCATAAATTGCTCCTATCTTTTGTCATCCTGGACAATTTACTGGGTATAAGGTGAAAATTCAGGCTTGTTTTTACTTTCATTTCTCTTATTATTACCTCATCGTAAGTTTTATCAGCTCAATAGGCTCCTTGACTACCTAGCTAGTAAGGCAAATTAAGCATTCTTCCCTATCTTCCTAGTACAGACAAATGGATGACTGACAGCTTCCAAGGTTAGTATGTGTAATTTTCCAGGTGAAGTTATTCTCTGAATACTGCTTTTCCTTTCTTTATAAAATGTAGCACTATACACACTTGTAGATAAGTACCAAAAAATGTGAAAGCCACGAAATATGTTTTAATGAATTTATACTTATTGTTGCCTAAATATGTGCATATATATTTATGTATATAAACACATACCCATACATATGCATATACATATCACACATCTATATGTATCTCTTGACACATGTATATGTATTTATATATTTTATATCTTATTCTGTTATATTTATATATCAGATTCATATATACACACGTAAAGAGAGAATGTGTGATAGAGAGTTATATGACTCTATGCAGAATAGAAAAATCAGAAATCGTTTCTACAGACCTGCCATGAATATTCATTGTTGTTGGACAAATAGACCTCATGTAAAATTGCTCTGGTCTGAATTCGATTCTCTTTCAATTCTAACCCTAGTCCAAGACTTCTCCACTCATTTTCCTCTTTCTATAAAAATGGAGATTAGGATAAGCCAGATTCTCCTCCTCCATACTTGACTTTCAGGGAATTTTAGTAATAACTGCATGAAGCCTCATGGTTGGATTAATCTCATCTTTCTCTTGGTAATAGCTCTGTTTGGCCTATCAGACTAATGCATTTATAACCATTGCTAAGTCATGGATCCTATCCCAATACAGTCAGAAAGGAAATAGAGAGCACTGGTCATGAAGTGGGATAATATAGGAGGGGGCTAGAAATGAATAAGTATCAACTCTAGGCCAGAGCAAGAATGCAAACCAAGGTCTTCTGATTCTTTCCACCGTTCACTGGTTCCTGTTAAAATTGCTAGGTCAACATACCAAAAAATTTCCCCAAGGTTGAGCGAACTTTTAAGATGACTTAGCATCTAACCCATTTTAAGGTTTGTTCCACTGAACCACCCTCCTCACTTTTTCCAAGGGCCAGTCTTCCAATTGCTGTTTTAACAATCAGTTCCTGATATTTCTTTCTTCTGCTCTTGATTTAAATCTCTTTTACACTGGAAATCAGAGTCAAAAAAACTCACATGTGGAAGGCAGTGTGGTATGGTGGGAAGTGTGCTTAATTTGGAGTTAGAGGACCTGTGTTCAAATTAAACCACTCCCTGCATGACCTTGGGGAAGTCACTTCCTTTCTCTTGGCCTCTGTTCTCTCATCGATATAAAGTGAGGGTTTGACTAAATAACCTCTGAAGTCTTTTCCAATCTAAATCCATAATCCTAAAGTTCAACAAAGGGACCTCTGTAATCATCTAGTCGCATTCATGTCTGTAAAGCATTTACTTCCCTCTACAAAATCCCAACGGATCATCTAGTCTTTGATTAAAGACCACCGAGAGGAAACCCACTGTCTCATTCCACTTTAAAATAGTTATAATTGTTAGGGAGGTTTTCCTTATGTCAAAACTAAATTGGCTTCTGCAGCTTCCATCTAGTTATGCCCTCCAGGACCAGAGAGAATAATTTAATTTCTTTTCCTTACGATAGTCCTTCCTATACCAAGCCAGCTATCTATCATGTCTTTTATTTTTCAGGCTAAACATCCCCAGTCCCTTCAATCCATTCTTGCATCTCATGAACTCAGCACCCTTCAATGCTGCCTGTCCCTGCACATTCTCTGTCTTATAAGTATCTTTTCTAAAATGTGATTTTCAGAACAGAACACCATGCCCCAGATTGCTTAGTTTTCTCATCTGTAAAATGGAGATAGTAATAATATCTACTTCCCAAGGTTGTAGTGAGGGTCATGTGAGATTATAATTGTAAAGCACTTAGCACCATTTCTGGCATATAGTAAGCACTATATAAATGTTATCATCATCATGTGGTCTGATGAGGGCAGAACACAGTGAGACTCTCCGCCATATTCCCGAATATGTTGTTTCTCAATGTAGCCGAAGATTCTGTTTGCTTTCTCAGCTCTTAGATCTCACTATTGACTCATATCCAGCTTGCAGGCCACTTTAATTCTCAGGTTTTTTCAGAAAGGTTAATCTATCTACTTTCTTCTCTGCCTTGCTCTTGTGAAGATGATGTTTTGAAAATGAGTTTAAGACTTTACATTTATTCTCACTGAACGTAATCTTCTTACATTTGGACTCATGTTTGAGCTCTGCAGTATCATTTTTTGAATTGTCTCCTGTCATACAATGTGTTAGCTGTCTCTCCTCCTTAGCTTTATGTCATCTGAATATTTGTTGAGGACTCCATATTTTTTATCTAAGCTACTGATTAAATGCTAAAAATAAAAAAAAAACCAGACCAACAACACAAAGTCAAATAAAATTATAGTACTCTGAAAAATTCATTCTGCATTGAAATGGAAGCAATTAAAACTTCTCTTGAGTCCTGGCTATTCAGATTGTCCTGAATCCTCCTAATTGTACTATCACTTGGTTTGTATTTTGCCATCTTTTTTATGAGAAGTATGAGAGACCAAGGAATGGATGGTATTGGACTAGAGGTAAGGCCAGTTTGGGAACACCGAATAGGATATCAGTATTACATTTAGTGATGAAGGCAAAGACTGAAAGATGAGCATATTGGAGCTAGGGCCCACACAAGCATCTACTGTAGTTCAGAATAAGGCAATTGGTTGAAATCAGGTAAAGTTAGGGACCAGACACAAATCTCGGTGGATAAAATTCTATAGGAACTGGAAAGCAGAATAATCCAGAGGACTTAGAATTTCAGATGGTTATTCCAGGTAACAGATGCAGACTCTCAGTATCTATTGAGCTGTGATGCAGCTGCTTTATCCTTGGGTGCAGAAGCCTTTTACATGATTCCTGCTTCAGTAAGAACTAATCTCAGGGCATAGATTTAACTACCACAGTTTGATGTAGCAAGTAGGCCCTGAAATAGAGTGACTGCGAGGCTCACCATACCAGGTAGCACCTGACTGTATTTTTAACACCATGAACTATAAAAACTTGCTGGGATTTGCTTACCTGTACTTCCTTTCCTTTCCACTCATTTCAGTTCAGTTCAGTTATGTTCAACCTGGTACTGGGCATACAAACACCAAACCTGTAACAATCTTTCTCCTCAAAGAGTTCATGTTCTACTAGGGGAAGATAGCATAGACTAGAAAAGTAAATATATAATGTATGCCTATACTGATTTTGTGATTTAGTCTATTAGCTGTGTCTGACTCTTTGTGACTCGGCATTTTCTTGGTCAAGATATTAGAGTGATTTGCTGTTTCCTTCTCCAGCTTCTTTTACAGATGAGGCTTGAGTGATTTACTCCAAGACACACAGCAAGTAAGTATCTGAAGCTGGATTTGAATTCAGGACACCTTGACTCCAGGGAAGGCATTCTATCCATTGTGTTACCTAGTCACAGATTCATATACATACATACACACATATACATATACAAACATATGTTTATATACACAGGCATAATCACACACATGCACACATGTGTATATGCACATGTATACAATGCACATGTACACACACATATATACAACATGTGTGTGCATTTATATGTATGTATGTCTATGTGTGCATATATATGTCTTTATGGGGAAGAAGTATCACTAACAATTGGAAGAATCAGAAAAAGGCTCTTATTGGAGGTTTTAATATTAATGTAAGGTTAATAGTGGGTGGGAGGGAAGAGTTAAAGATCTTCTCTGCCCATTAATAGGCCTCAGACACACATACACACATATATATATACATATATATGTACATATGTATATATATGTATGCATACACACACACACGCGCACACACTCTGAGGTGAAGTTTTACTTTGGGGCTCCATCTTTGGGAGAATGCTCATGTGATTAGGCCAGATGGTATTCTGGGCAGCCCCTAAGGAGTCCCCTGGCTTTGAAAACCCAGCTGTTGGTGCTTCCCTTTCTAGTAATGATGCATGTATTGTCTATGGTCAGAGAGTTGGAAGCCCTGTCTGTTGGTCTTTCTGTTGTAATCTCTGTTTGTATTTTCTCTGAAGTTCAGGGTGCTGACTTTTTCCCCCTGAACTGAGTGAATAATATATGTGCTTGATTAAAGTAGATTGTTGACCCCTCAAAAGTTGCTTTCCTTTTAGAAAAGCAGATCTAACAACCTGAATGGTAGACCCTCCTGTGTATGCTAGGGTCCTTGCTGATACAGAGGTTGCATTTCAGCTGAACTCTAAAGGAATCTAGGGACACTAAGAGGTAGAAGTGAAGAGGAAGAGCATATCTGACATTGGAAATAGCCTGTATGAAGACATAGAAGCATGAGGTTAAATACCACATTGGGGGAACAACCAACAACAGTAATAACAGCAGCTAGCATTATGAAGTTCTGTAAAGTTTACACAGTACCTACCCTATTTATATTACCTCATCTGATCTTTATAATTACCTTGGGAGGGAGGTGCTTTTATTGTTCCCATTTTACAGATGAGGAAACTGAAGCTAAAAGAGATTAAACACCTCATCCATGATCACACAACTTAGAAGTGACTGAGGTAGGATTTGAACTCCAAGTCCAACACTCTATCCACTGCATCACCTAGCTGTCTCAAATACATCACTTTGGTTGAATGTTAAGGGGGGAAATGTTAATGTTACATGTTAAAGTGCTGAATGTTAATGGGGAAAAGAAATAATACAGAAAGATAGGTTGGAACCAGGTTGCGAAGGGCTTTAACTGCCCTAAGGAGAAGTTTCTATTTTATCATTAGAAATGATAGGAAGCCATTGAAGTTTCTTGACTGGGGAGTTGATGTGGTTGGACATGTGCTTCTTAGGTAGCAAAAATTTCATCTGGAGGAGAGAACATCTTTCAAAGTCTCCAAAGTGCTCTTTGTTATTCACTGGGATTTTGCAATTATAAAACCATTACTCTATGTTCCCAAAGGCATTTCTAGTGGGTGAAAGAACGTTCCATTTATTTTAAATGAGTATCAGATTAAAAGATCTTGAGACTGAAAAATCCTCACAAATAACAAAAAGCCAAATATCATTCAATACCTTGTGAACACTAAAGAAATTGTCATTACATTTAATAATGGTAACTCATGTAAATCAGAAAAGAGACAGACAGAAGGCTGGTTGACTTGTTGATTAGAGGAAATGGGGATTTGTTCACCAGTGGGTTGTAACGTGTTTTACTGAAGATTTTGATGTTCTCAGATAAGTTTATTACTTCTGAATGCTTAAGATATTATTTTGCTTAGAGACTGTTGTATAGTGGAAAGAATGGTAGACCAGGAAACCCAAGTTTAAAGACTGTTTCTTCCATTTCCTAATTAGATGACAATTCATTTAATTACTCTGAACTCATTTTTCTTGTTCTAAATTTCCCCACCTCACAGGGTTGTGGTAAATAATATTTCAATGCTTTGGTCAATCTGTGATCTCATCAAAATAATTATTCCCATTAACAGTGAGAATTGTGAACTATTCAAACTCTCTCATCCTCTGTTATTTTTGACCTCCCATAAATATTCCATAGATGATCCACCCAATGTGCCTTCCTTTGAGTATTTTTCTTTCTTTTCTTTCCTCTGAGTATTTAAAAAAAATATGTTCCATGGGGCCCAGTTTAGCACTTGGCTTGTCCACCTGTTTTCTCTGACACTAATTGTTATAAGGAATTTGCTTTGTAAGCTTCCAAATGCTATCCATATACATTTAGTGTTATTTTGTCAATAGCCAATCTTCTTTCTCTCCCTACATCTTGTCTTCTTTATATGTGTAATGTTAATTAGAGAGTTAAAGATCTTCCCCATCCATTTATGGGCCTGCCTATTAAGGGAAACTTGATTAGGGAAGGCCCACACCTTTTGTTAATTTCTAATGCACTGGTTCTCAAGGGCTGTGATGCCCTCTGGCTCTGAAAAATGTATCAATACTATGAGGTGAGGTTTTACTTTGGGGCTTACTCATTGGCAGTGTTTGTTTGGCCAGATGAGATTCAGGAAGCTGCAAAGGAGCTCCCTCGGTTTTGAAAACCCAGATGTTGGTGCTTCTCTCTCTGGTAACTATGTCTGTATGGTCAGACAGTTGGATCTGTCTGTTGATCTGTGATGGTAAGATAGTTGGAAGCTTTGTTTGTTGGTGATCTTTGTTTCTCTGAAGTTCAGGGTTCTGATTTTTCTTCCTGAACTAGATGAGTGATACATGGGCTTGATTAAAGTGATAGTTAACGCCTCAAAAGTTGCTTTCCTTTTAGAAAAACAGATCTAAGAACCTGTACAGCAGGCCCTCCTGTGTATGCTGGGGTCCTTGCTGATACAATAAGAAAACTCGCATAAGATGAGATCAACTTGGCTTTCTTCTTTTCTTTATTTCTCTAGGTATTTGATTATTATTAAAAATAATAGTAATAATAGTAATCTTACATGGCAATACTTTTCTTCCAGCACAAGAACGAATCATTTTTATCCTCCTGTAAAATGATCCAAAAAACAAAATATAAGGTGTCCCAAAAGTTTTAGTGCAGCTGGTGCTTGAGCTGTGTATTGAAAGAAGAAGCTTTTTGTGGCACAAAGAGGAAGGAATGTATTTCAGGCATGGGGAATAAACTCCAAAGGCACAGAAACAGGAAATTCAGTGTTCTGTGTGAGCAACAAAGAGAAATTCAGTTTGACTAAATCACCATAAGGGTATCTAATAAATCTATTAAGAGGCTGGAAAAATAGTTTGGGGTCAGGTTGCGAAGACTTTAAAAACAAAATAAAGGAAATTATTTTTGATTCTAGAGGCAATATGAAAGCACTGGGCTTATTGAGTAGGGGAGTAATGTGGTCATTTCTGGACTTAAGGAAAAATCACTGATAATAACGTGGAAGATGGTTATCTCAGCCACCAAACAGCTAGCTTTTGAACCTTTGGAAAATCATAGGACCATCTTTAGTGTTAGTTTCTTCATCTGTAAAAATGTGACTAGTATCTCAAGGCTATTTAAGGAATCAAATGAGATAACATATGTAAAGTACTTTATAACTTTAAAGTTCTTTGTAAATGTGGCTATAATTATTATAGCTATTTGCTTTTCAGCACCTTAGGTAATCCTTTAAGAAAACAAACTGCAGAGAAAGTACTAATCTTTATTGGCAGAGAGAGTTCATCCTCAAGGTCTCTTTATACTAATGAAATCATATAAAAATGGTATGAAATAAAGAATATCATGAATCATATCAATAATTAATATTTAAAGTAAAAATTAAAAAATAAACAAAACAAATAGCTGACAAATGGTGATTTAAAGTTTGTAAAGTACTTTACATACATTTATCTCTGTCCCATCTGTTCTGACCAACAGACCCATGAAAATAGGAGCCTAGTCAAAAGGTACTATATTCTTGCCCTGTTGATAGCAATATCCATCCTTTGTCCCGGTGATACAGAATGATTGTCCAGAAGAGCACTTTCCCTCTCCTGATCCACTTCATTTAGGCCTAGAAACTTTCCTTAGTTTTTCCTCCCTATCTTCCCAGCCTCCTCCCTTTCAAATTCGTATTTGACTTTACTCTTGCCTTCCAGCGTGTCTTTTGGAAATCCATCCTCTTAGCAATTTTAAACTTTTTATTCTAACTCCTATTTTTTTTTAACATTCAGAGAAACTTGGTTCCCTCAAGAAAATTCTAAATTCCTGACTCTCCTTCTCAATACTGGATACATTTCTCGTTCCCAAAACACAGTGGGCCAGTAAAAGGGAGAAGTACACGTAGTTCTTGCTCCTCATTGGCATTTTCAGATCTTACCTTTGCCATCATCATTCCCCGGTCTTTTCTTCTTTGAAGTTCCCTACATCTACATGTATCTACATCTATTTACATAACCTACAGAATCTACATTACTATAACATTAGTACTTTCCCTGCAATTTGTTTTCTTAAAGGATTACCTAGGGTGCTGAAAAGCAGGTTGGACCTGATTCAGGTTAGTGTCCTGATAGTTTAGGTCTGATATTGGAATGATATGAAGTAGATGCAGCTCACTAAATAGTTAACAAAAGGAGATTTCCTTAGTCATTGCTTAGAAAGGATACTCAACAAAGTTTGAGCACTCTGTTTCAGAAGAGATATTCCACCCCTCTTTGCCTCCATATTGAAAGAACTCTGGGTTAGTGGGTTAGAGTATGGTAATGACTCCCATATCCTTGATACATCTGGTAATTTCTAGATTTTCTTAAGGAATTCAACACTTATCTTCCAGTGCTTTGTTCAACTCTAATAATACCTGCCCTTAGACTGTAATTTCAGTGGACATTTGAAACATCCCAGACTTTTCATTAGCTTTCTCAACTGGTATGATCTATATCTTCAATCTATACCAGGCACTCAAAGAATGGTCGTATCTTTTTATCTCACTGGCATTAATCAGCATTCTACTTTCATGTTTGAGAATTATGAAATTCTGTCATGATCATAACCTTCTATCCTTCCATCGTTTTCTGGAATGTTTTCCATTATAAAGTGACCTACACTTTATAATCTCATTTTTCATCCTTATCATGGCTCTAGGCACTGTACCCCTCAATGATTTCTCAGAATATCACTCCTGCTTTGTCCTTACTTTGGGCCTTCTCAATCTTGCTCTGAGTGAATTAATACAACTCTGTATTCTTTTCCAATCTCAAATCTCGTACCCCCCTCATCTGATCACCATTTATGCTTTCTCAAATTCCAACACTGGCTGGAATTTGCCTTTTCTGCTCTTATTCACATACCACTAAATGACCATAGAGGAAACCATAGATCCCTATATCCTGAGTCCTCTATAAATCTGTTTTCTACTCTCAGTGGGGTCTTCACTGATGTTTGGAAATCCTTTTATTTTTTAAAGTTGATTCTCTATTATATCCCTCCCACTTGTTTTCCTCAAACTTTCTTATTTTTCTCTCAATCCTCCTCTAGCACCCTCTTCCATTCATCCTTTATTAAGATGGAGCGGCCATAGCTATGAGTTACATCTACTTCCCTATTCTATTCCTTAAATACCACTTCAATTCTCTCCCCCTTTTCTCTATTTCTTATAAAGCAGTAGATCTCTTCTTCCACAAGGCTTACAACCTACTTATATCCATTATCTCACTCCCCTTCCACATTATCTCAGTTTTCCATTTCATTCATCCCATTTCTTTTATTCTTCAATCTCCTTCCCTATCCACTGGCTTCTTTGCCATTGCCTATAAAAATGCACACTTCCACTCAGTCTTAACTTTTTTTTTCACTTATTGTTACCATCTCCTCAAGGTATCAGCCTTTATCTATTTTTACCCTTTCACAACCAAATCCTTATCAAAAGCAATCTATATTTATTGACTCCACTTTATTATCTTCTAGTCACTTTTCAATCTGTTCTTAAACTAAGAACAGTTAAAAATAACTCACTAACTCAAGTTAAACTCTCTCCAATGCCTAAAGATTTTTTATTTTTGAAATTAAATGATCTTTTCTCATTTCTTATTTTTCTTGATTTTCTGTGGCATTTGACACTGTTGGCCACTTTTCCCTCCAGGATACCCTAAACATTCAGTGTTCTTATGATATTTCTTTCTTCCTATTCTCATTTTTCCTACCTATCTGACTTCCATCTCCTTTGTTAGCTTCATGTCTCATCCTCCAACTGTGATTGTCCTAGATATTCTCATTTTTGTCTCCATACTCTTTAAATTTTTTATTTTATTTTATTTATGATCTCATCATTTCCCATGGTAATTTTTCAATTATCACCTCTATGTTGGTGACTCCTACAACTATATATCTAGTCCTAGTCTCTCTCCTCAGCTCTACTCTCAATCATCAACTGTTTGTTGGACATCTCCAATTGGAAGTTTTATCTCAAGGTTAACATATTCAGAATAAATCCATTCTCCTTTAGGAAACTTTTCCTGATGCGCTCAGTTTTTACCATCTCTTCCATTCTCAAAGTATTTATGTTTCCTTCTCCGTGGACTTCTCATCTTCTCTTGGTAGGCTGTAAGTTCTATAAAAAAAAAAAAAAAGAATTTTGTTTTGCCTTTTTTACCTTGTGTTTAATACCATGCTTTGTATATAGTGGATTGTTTCTTCATGCTTTTTCACTGTTGGATTGGATGTGAAGCTGCTATGAATTCAGTAATATCTTGAAATTAATTTATATTGCATTAATTCCAAGAGTAGAGGCAGTGTGGTACCATGGCTAGTGAGACAGTATTGGAATCAGGAAACTTGATTTCACATCTGGTCTCCAATATTTGCTAGCTCTGTGAGCATGGACCTGAAGAAAACTTTCTTTCTTTTTTTTAAATAAATTTATTTATTTTCAGTTTTCAACATTTAATTCCACAAAATTTTGGATTTCAAATTTCCTCCCCATCTCCCCCCTACCCCCACCCCAGGATAGTGTGTATTCTGATTGTCCTTTCTTCCAATCTGCCCTCCCTTCTATCACCAACCCCCGTACACTTCCCTTCTATTTTCCTGAAGGATAAGACAGATTTCTATAGCCCATTGTCTATATATCTTACTTCCTAGTTGCATGCAAAAACAACCTCTAACATTCACTTTTAAAGTTCTGAGTTCCACATTCTCTCCCTTCCTCCCTCCTCACCCACCCTCATTGAGAAGGCAAGCAATTCAATATAGGTATACATGTGTGGTCATGCAAAACATGTCCATAACAGTAATGTTGTGAAAGACTAACCTATATTTCCCTATATCCTGTCCCACACTCCATTTATTGAATTCTCTACTTTAACCTGACCCTCTGCAGAAGTGTTTCCTTCTGATTACCCTTTCTCACAATCTGCTCTCCCTTCTATTATCCCTTCTCTCTTATGCCCTTCCCCCTTGCTTTCCTGTAGGTAGATAAATTTCCATACTCAATTGAATGTGTATGTTATTCCCTCCTGAAGCCAAATCCAATGAAAGGAAGGTTAACTTATTCCCTCTCACCTTCCCCTCTTCCTCTCCATTGTAAAAGCTCTTTCTTGCCTCTTATGTAAGATGATTAACTACATTCCACCTTTCCCTTTCTCATTCTCCTAATACATTCCTCTCAACCCTTAATTTTCTTTTATAGATATCATCCCTTCATATTCAGTTCACCCTGTGCCCCCCCATAAATACATACACACATAAATACACATATACATACATACATATATGTATATATTCCCTCCAACTATCCTAATACTGAGAAAGGTCTCATAAGTTACAAATATCATCTTTCCATGTAGGAATGTAAATAGTTCATCTTTAGTAAGTATTTTATGAGTTCCCTTTCCTGTTTACTTTTTTTATGCTTCTTTTGATTTTTGTATTAAAAGTAACATTTTCTATTTAGTTCTGCTTTTTTCAACAAGAATGTTTGGAAGTCCTCTATTTCATTGAAGTTTCATTATACCCCCTGAAGTATTATACTTAATTTTGCTGACTGGGTGAATTTTGGCTTTAATCCCATCTCCTTTGACCTCTGGAATATCATATTCTAAGCCCTTTGATCCTGTAGTGTAGAAGCTGCTAAAGTCTGTGTTATCCTGATTGTGTTTCCACAGTACTTGAATTGTTTCTTTCTGGCTGCTTGTTATATTTTCTCTTTGACCTGGGAACTCTGGAACTTGGCTAAAATATTCCTAGGAATGTTCCTTTTGGGATATCTTTCAGGAGGTGAGTGGTGAACCATTTCTATTTTACCCTCTGATTCTAAAATATAAGGGTAGTTTTCCTTACAATTTCTTGAAAGATGACATCTAGGCTCTTTTTTGATCATGGCTTTCAGGTAATCCAATAATTTTGAAATTATCTCTCCTGGATCAATTTTCTAGGTCAGTTGTTTTTCCAGTGAGATACTTCACATTGTCCTTTATTTTTTCTTTCTTTTTGCTTTGTTTTATAATTTCTTGATTTCTCATAAAGTCATTAGTTTCCATTTCCTCCATCCTAATTTTTAAAGAATTATTTTCTTCAGTGAGCTTTTGGACCTCTTTTCCCATTTGTCCACGTGTGCTTTTTAAGACATTCTTCCCCTCATTCACTTTTTGGATCTCTTTTGCCAATTGGGTTAGTCTAATTTTAAAACTCTTATTTTCTTCAACATTTTTGGGGGTTTCCTTTGGCCAATTATTGATTCTTTTGTCATGATTTTCTGGCATCACTTTCATTTCTCTTCCCAATTTTTCCTCTACTAATCTTACTTGATTTTCAAAATCCTTTTTAGCTCTTCCATGACCTAAGACCAATTCATATTTTTCTTAGAGTCTTTGGATGCTGGAGCTTTGGGTTTTTTGTCTTCTGGCTGCATGTTTTGATCTTCCTTGTCACCAATGATGTAAGAAATACTTCTTCACTGAGAAAGTAAGAGTTTATAGTCTGTTTCTTTTCCTCCCATTTGCTCATTTTCCCAGCCAATTACTTGCCTTTTGAGCTTTGTTGAGTGGAGGTATCCAGAAGCAGCCTGCACTTCACCATTGGCTGCAATTGCCCTGGGGCTGGGGCCAGAGCTGGAGTTGGGGTTGGGAGTGGACCATGTTCCCCTCTTGGCCAGGTGAAAGACCCTTCCCACTGACCTTTGAAGCTCTCTTTAGCATTTGCAGGTTGAGAAGTTTGGAAACTGCAGCAAGTGCCCACAATTCAGTTTCCTAAGGGCTGCTCTCAGTCCAGTGCAATAGAGCATGCTGAACTGTGCTCTCCTCCCAGTCCAGTGTAATAGACCTTTCCCATCAACCTTCCAGATTGTCTTGGGCTGGCAATTTGCTTCAGTCTGTCATTTTGTGGCTTCTGCTGCTCGAGAATTTGTTTAGAGTCAGTTTTAATAGGTTTTTTGAGGGGTTTGGGGGGAGATGCTAGCTGGTTCCCACTTCTACTTCACCATCTTGGCTTAGTCTCTAATGCTTGTCCAAGAAACTTTCCAAAATAAGTTGCTCCTCTGCCCTAGTGGAGAGAATTTTATACTGAAGAAATCATTGATCTAGACCCCGAAACCAAAGATACATCTCCTATACTACTATATTCCAAATAGCAATACCAGTACATACGGGACTATGTATTAAGTCTACGAACAATCAATTTATTTATTTATTAAACCAAGGTATGCTACACATTTTGTTAGAGTTAAATACAGATTCAAATGGCAAAACTCAGTGACTATGTGGATTTGTAGCCCTCTTACAACAATTCTTCAACTCTCCAAGGGTTCAAGGACCACATATTGAAATCCACTGGGTAAACTCAAAACATGCAGGAGTAAAGATGTTTCCAGTTCACTTCATTCCGCAACATGACAGCATATTTGCTTAGGTAAGCACTAAGCTTTAGGTACATACTATAGTCACTTAGAAATGACTTTAAGAAGGCATGAAGTAGTTACCTGTTTCAGTCTCAATATGATAGTTTTTGGATAGAGAACACTAACAAAGTGGATAATTTTTAACTAGCAAACAATAAGGAAAAATCCAATGAAAAACTGTAGAAAGGACTTTAGAGGTCATAATACTCATTTTCACTGAATACCAAACCAGGGAGTAATGGACAGAGCAATTATTTCTGGAAATGATACAAATTTATTTACACCATATTCATCCCTAAGTGGTAATTATATGATTATAGAATGCTTAATAATGAAAAATATGGTGAGTCAATTCATTTCATTGTAGTTTGTAATAAGAAACGACTGTTTAGGATGTGTAACTTCAGCAATACATTATTGTTATGAGGAATGAAAACAAAATAGCCTGTTTGTTGATGGGGTGATATTTGTGTTAATCCAAAACTGATTCTAACATCATTACAATCCCTCTGCTAGTATGATTAACACAATGGAAATTAATTTTAAGGTATTACTGAATTCATGATAGCTTTCTGTCCAATCCAACACTAAAAACTTGGGTTAGTCTAATTTTTAAGCTGTTATTTTCTTTAGCATTTTGGGGAGTTTTCTTTAGCAAGCTGTGGATTCTTTTGTCATGATTTTCTTGCATTACTCTCATTTCTCTTCCCCATTTTTCTTCTACTTCTCTTACTTGTTTTTCAAAATTCTTTTTGAGCTCTTCCATGGTCTGAGACCAATTCATATTTTTCTTAGAGAAAGCATATCAATGTAAAGACTTGTATAATTTCCAATGGTCTCTTAAGGCAAAATGCCTTCCACATCCAGGGAAAGAACTATGGAATTCAATCGCAGAATGAAGCAGATCATTTTCTTTTGGTTTGTTTTATGATTTCTCCCATTTATTTTAATTCTATGCAACATGACTAAGGCGAAAATGTATTTAATAGGAAAATGTGTGTAGAACCTATATAAAACTGTATGTCATCTCAGTGAGGGAATGGTGATGTAGGGGACATGAGGGAGGTGAAATATCTAAGATATATATGGAAGTGATTGTAGAACATTGAAAACAAAAAAAATAAAATAAAATAAGAAATTCCAGTTCTTTGGAAGAGACAGAGCCAAGATAGTAGAGTAAAGGTAGGGACTAACCTCTCCAAATACCTTTAAATGATGACTCAAAAACAATTCTGGAGAAGTAGAACCCACAAAAACATGGAGCAAAACAATTCTCCAGCCCAAGACAACTTAGAAGGTCAGCAGGAAATGTCTGTTGCACCAGGGATAGAGAAGTGTAGCCCAGCACAAGCTGAGCCAGTGCAGACTAGGCCCCAGAAAACCAGTAACAGGCCTGGGGATGACTGGATTAGTGACAGCAGAGGTGAATGCCATACCTCTCATCCCACAGATGGTAAAGGATCAGAAAATGAGTCAGAAGGAGATTTATAGGGGTTCCTTTGCTGGCATCAGGTGCAGGACTCTGTTGCACTGCTTATACTTGGACAAGGGTCACAGTCCTGGGTCTTGCTCCCAATACAAGGAGGAGCACAAGTAGAGCAGAGCTTGTAGCCAGAAGGAAGCAGACACCCTAGTCATAATGTTTGTGGTTATTCACAAACCAGTGCACAGTACAAGAAAGTACTCAATATATTTCTCCCTAGATCATATCACCTTGGAAGAGCCCAAAACTTAAAAGTTCCCAGAATTACCTCTGCAAATATCTGCACAAAAAATCCTGAAGGTTGGAAAAATGACCCCTCCTCTTGGGAAGCAAAAGTCAAGAAATAGACTGGAAGATGAACAAATAACAGAAAAATATTCTTACTATGGGTAGTTACTATGGTGACAAGGAAAATCAAAACACATTCAGAAGAAAATAAAGTTAAAATTCATGCATCTAAAGTCTCAAAGAAAAATATGAATTGGTCTCAGGCTATGGAAGAGCTCAAAAAGGATTTTAAAAATTAAGTAAGAGAAGTAGAGGAAAAATTGAGAAGAGAAATGAGTGATGTAAGAAAAGCACAAAAAAAAGAGTCAACTGCTTGGTAAAGAAGGCACAAAAATACTGAGGAAAGCACCATCTCAAAACCCAGAATAGAACAAATGACCAAAGAGGCACAAAAATCCAGTGAAGATAAGAATGACTTGAAAAGCAGAATTGGCTAAATGGAAAAAAAATATAAAAACAATTACTGAAGAAAAGAACTTAAAAAGTAGAATTGGCCAAATGGAAAAGGAGGTACAAAAACTCATTGAAGGAAATAATTACTTAAGAGTTAGAACTGGGCAAATGGAGGCTAATGAAATGATCAAACAAAATCAAAAGAATGAATAAAAGAAGAAAATATGAAATAGCTCACTGGAAAAACAACTGATATGGAAAATAGATACAGGAGAGATAGCTTAAAAATTATTGAAAGTCATGATAAAAAAACAGCCTAGACATCATTTTTCAAGAAATTATCAAGGAAAACTTCCATGATATTTTAGAACCAGAGGATAAAATAGAAACAGAAGGAATCCACTCATCAATTATCTCAAGAAAGAGATTCCAAAATGAAAACTCCCAGAAATATTAGTCAAATTCCAGACCTCCCAGATCAAAGAGAAAGTACAGTAAGCAGACAAAAAGTAATAATTCAAATATCATGAATTTACAATCAGGATAACACCAGATTTAGCAGTTTCTACATTAAAGGATTGGAGGGCTTGGAATATGATATTCCATAAGGCAAAAGAGCTAGGATTACAAACAACAATCATCTATCCAGGAAATCAGAGAGAAAATGGATATTCAGTGAAGTGGAGGACTTTTAAGCATTCTTGATGAAAAGGCCAGAGCTGAACAGAAAAATTGACTTTCAAATACAAGAAGCAAAAAATGCATAAAAAGGGAAACAGGAAAGAAAAATCATAAGGGACTTGAATGGGTTAAACTGTTTATATTCCTCCATGGAAAAATGACATTTTTATTGTCTAAAACATTTTCCTTATTAGGGCAGTTAGAAGGAATATACATCGAAAGCAGAGGTGTGAGTTAAATATGCTGGTATGATTATCTGAAAAAATAAAATTAAAGGATGAGAAAGAAGAATGAACTGGGAGAAGAGGAAAAGGAGAGGTAGGATGGGATAAATTATCTGACTTAAAAGAAGCCTGAAAGAGATTTTACAGTGGAGGAGAAAATGGGAGAAGTGGGGAAGAGAGTACATGAACCTTACTCTCATCAGAATTGGCTCAGAGGGAATAATACACACACTCAGTTAAGTGTAGAAATCTACTTACCACACAAGAAAATAGGAAGGGAAGGGAACAAAAGAAGGGAAAGAGGTGGAAGCTTAGAAAAGGGAGGGAAGTTTGGGGGAAGTAAAAGTCAGAAGTAAAATACTTTTGAGAATGGAAAGGGTTAAAGGAGAGAGAGAGAGAGAGAGAGAGAGAGAGAGAGAGAGAGAGAGAGAGAGAGAGAGAGAGAGAGAGAGCAGGATAAATGGGAAAGATAGGATGAAGGGAAATATATAGTTTGTAATCATTACTGTGAAAAAATTTACAGTGAATTTTTCTGATAAAGACTTCATTTCTCAAACATATAGAAAACTGAATCAAATAGAAATGAGACTTTCCTCAATTGATAAATGGTCAAAGAATATGAGCAGGTGGTTTTCTAACAAAGTAATCAAAACTATCTATAGTAATATGAAAATGCTCTAAATCACTATTGAGAGAAATGTAAATTAGAACAACTCTGAACTACTACCTCACACCTGTCAGATTGGTTAATATGACAGAAAAGGAAAATGACAAATGCTGGAGGGGATGTGGAGAAATTAAATCACTAACATACTATTGGTGAAGTTATATGCTAGTTCAACCATTCTGGACTGCAATTTGGAACTATGCCCAAAGATCTATAAAACTATGCATAGTCTTTGACAAACAATACCATTCTAGTCTAGATTTCAAAGAGATAGAAAAAAAAAGAAGAAAAAGACTTATGTGTAGAGAAATATTTATAGCAGCTCTTTTAGTGATGGCAAAAATTTGGAAATTGAGAGGATATACGTTAACTGGGTAATGGCTGAACTCGTTGCATATGATTGTGACAAAATACTATTTTGCAGGATGCTTTCAGAAACAGATGGAAACCACTTACATGAACTGATACTAAGGGAAATGAGCAGAGTCAGAACACTGTACATGGTAACAGCAATATTATATGATGATCTGCTTTGCATATGTTAGCCATTCTCAGCAATACAGTGATCCAAGACAGGTCTATAGGACTTGTGATGAAAGATACTGTCCATCTCCAGAACAAAGAGCTGAGCCTGATCAAATCTCTTATAACTTCTCATTCCTGTTTACCTTTTAATGCTTCTTTCGCATTGTCAAATTAACTTTTTTCTTCTTTTCTAAATTAAATAATTTTTTTTGTTTTCAGTGTTCTACAATCACTTCCATATATCTTAGATTTTTTCCCCCCTCTCTCTCTCCTTCCCCCCTCCCTCCCCACACCCTCCCTGAAATGACATACAATTCTATATAGGTTCTACATATGCATTCTTATTGAATACATTTTCACGTTAGTTATGTTGCATAGAAGAATTAAAATGAATGGGAGAAATCATAAAACAAACCAAAATATAATACAAAAGAGAATGCTCTGCTTCATTGTGCGATCAAATTCCATAGTTCTTTCCCCGAATGTGGAAGGCATTTTGCCTAAAGAGACCTTTGGGAATTATTTAAGTCCTTGCATTGCAACGAAGTACTGTGTGCCAGAAAAATTCCTCACATACCGTGGTTGTTGCTGCGTACAAAGTTCTCCTGGTTCTGCTCCTCTCACTCAGCTTTAGGTCACATAAGTCTTTCCAGGCCTCTCTGAAGTCTTCCTGTTCATCATTTCTCATAGCACAATAGTATTCCATTACATTCATATACCACAATTTATTCAGCCATTCCCCAATTGATGGGCATCCCTTTGATTTCCAGTTTTTGGCCACCACAAAGCTGCTATAAATATTTTTGTACACGTGGGACCCTTTCCCATTTTTATGATCTCTTAGGGATACAGTCCTAGAAGTGATATTGGTGGATCAAAGGGTATGCACATCTTTGTAGCCCTTAGGGCATAGTTCCAAATTGCTCTCCAGAATGGTTGGATCAACTCACAGCTCAACCAAAAGTGAATTAGTGTTCCAAATCTCCCACATCTTCTCCAACATTTATCATCTTCTTGTTTTGTCATGCTAGCCAATCTAATAGGAGTGATGTGGTATCGCAGAGTTGTTTTGATTTGTATCTCTCTAATCAATAGTGATTTAGAACATTTTTTCATATGACTATAGATAGCTTTAATTTCTTCCTCTGAAAACTACCTGTTCATATCCTTTGACTATTTATCAATTAGAGAATGACTTATGTTCTTGTACATTAGACTCAATTCTCTATATATTTTAGAAATGAGGCCTTTATCACAGACACTCATTACAAAAATTCTTTTCCAGTTTTTAGCTTCGCTCCTAAACTTGGTTGCATTGAGTTTGTTTGTGCAAAAACTTTTCAATTTAATGTAATCAAAATTATCTATTTTGCACTTCATAATCTTTTCTATCTCTTGTTTACTCAAAAATTTCTCCATTATCCATAAATCTGAAAAATACATTATTCCTTGATCCACTAATTTGTTTATAGTATCAATATCTATACCTAGATCATATACCCATTTGGACTTTATTCTTGTGTACAGTGTCAGGCATAGGTCTATGCCTAGTTTCTGCCACACTGTCATCCAGTTTTCCCAGCAATTTTTGTCAAACAATGAGTTTTTATCCTGGGAACTGGGGTCCTTGGGTTTATCAAACAGTAGATCACTATATTCATTGACTACTATGTCTTGAGTATTTAACATATTCCACTGGTCTACCCCTCTGTTTCTTAGTCAGTAGCAAATGGTTTTGATAATTCTTGCTTTATAACACAATTTGAGATCTTGTAGAGGTAGGCCACCTTCCCTAGCATTTCTTTTCATTAGTTTCCTTGATATTCAGGACCTTTTGTTCTTCCAGATGAATTTTGATATTATTTTTTCTAGCTCTAGAAAATAATTATCTGATAGTTTGGTATGGCATTGAATAAATACATCAGTTTAGGTAGAATTGTCATTTTTATTATATTGGCTCAGCCTACCCATGAGCAACTGGTGTTTTTCTACTTACTTAGATCTGTCTTTATTTGTGCAAAAAGTGTTTTGTAATTGTCTTCATATAATCCCTGAGTTTGTTTTGGCAGGTAGACTCCCAAATATTTTATAGTGTCTACCTCAGCTTTACATGGGATTTCTCTTTCTAGCTCTTGTTTTTGTGATTTGTTAGTAATATATAGAAATGCAGAAGATTTGGTGGGTTTATTTTGTAACCTGAAACTTTGCAAATTGCTTATTATTTCAAGTAGTTTTTTACTTGATTCTCTGGGATTCTCTAAGTATATCATCATATCATCTGCAGGAGTGATAACTTAGTTTCTTCTTTTCCTGTTCTAATTCCTTCAATTTCTTTTTCTTCTCTTATTGCTACATCTAACATTTCTAGTACCATATTGAATAATAGTGGTGACAATGGAAATCCTTGTTTCTTCCCTTATCTTATTGGAAATGCATTTAGCTTATCTCCATTTTATATAATGCTTGCTGAAAGTTTTAGGTAGATGTTGCTTATTATTTTATGGAAAGTTCCATTTATTCCTATTCTCTCCAGTGTTTTCAATAGAAATGGATTTTGTAGTTTGTCAAAAGCTCTTTCTGAATCTATTGAGATGTTAGTTTTGTTGTTGACATGATCAATAATGCAATAATAATGTTTTCCTAATATTGAACCATCCCTTCATTCCAGATATAAATACTACCTCATCATAATGTATTATTTTCATGGTAAGTTGCTATATTCTTTCTGCTAAAATCTTATTTAAAATCTTTGCGCCTATATTCATTAGAGAAACTAGGCTGTAATTTTCTTTCTCTGTTTTGGCTTTTCCTGGTTTAGGTATCAGAACCGTATTTGTACCTTAAAAAGAGTGTGGGATGACTCCTTCTTTGGCAATTTTCCCAAATAGTCTATATATTATTGGAATTAACTGTCCTTTAAATATTTGATAGAATTCACTTGTAAACCCACTGGCCCTGGAGATTTTTTCCTAAGGAGCTAATTGATGGCTTGTTCAATTTCTTTTTCTGAGATGGAGTTATTTAAGCATTCAAATTCCTCTTCTGTTAGTCTGGGCAATTTATATTTTTTAAAATAATCATCCATCTCATTTAGATTGTCAAATTGTGGAGCTACAGTTAGACAAAGTAATTTCTAATTATTGCTTTAGTTTCCTCCTCATTGGAGGTGAGTTCATTCTTTTCTTTTTTGATATTGGTTATCTGGTTTTTTCATTCCTTTTTTTAAAATCAAATTGGCCAAAAGTTTATCAATTTTATTAGTTTTTTCATAAAATCAAATATTAGTTTTATTTATTAGTTCAATAGATTTCTTAATTTCAGTTTTATCAATCTCTCCTTTGGTTTTCAGTATTTCTAATTTGGTATTTACTTGGAGATTTTCAATTTGTTCTTTTTCTGGCTTTTTCAGCTGCATGCCCAATTCATTGATCTCTTCTTTCTCTATTTTATTCATATAGGCATTCTAAGATATAAAACTTCCCCTAAGAACTGCTTTTGCAGCATCCCTTAAGATTTGGTAGGTTGTCTCATTATTGTCATTCTCTTGAATGAAGTTGTTGATTTTTTCTATAATTTGTTATTTAACGCACTCATTCTTTAGGGTTAGATTATTTAGTTTCCAAGCAATTTTTGGTCTATTTTTCCATAGCCTTTTGTCACATATAATTTTTATTGTATTATGATCTGAGAAGGATGCATTGACTATCTCTGCTTTCTGCACTGGATTGTGAGGTTTGTACGACCTAGTACATGGTCAATTTTTGTATATGTGCTATATACTGCTAAGAAAAAGGTGTATTCCTTTCTCTCCCCATTCAGTTTTCTTCAGAGATCTATATCTACTTTATCCAGAGTTTTATTCACCTCTTTAACTTTTTTCTTGTTTATTTTGAGGTTAGATTTATCAAGTTCAGAGAGGGGGAGGTTGAGGTCCCCCACTAGCATAGTTTTGCTGTCTATTTCTTCCTATAAATCCCTTAACTTCTCCTCTAAGAATTTGGATGCTATACCACTTGGAGTATATGTTTATTAATGATATTGCCTCATTGTCTATGGTGCCTTTTAACAGAATGTAGTTTCTTTCCTTATCTCTTTTATTTAGATCTATTTCTGCTTTTGCTTTATCTGAGATTAGGATTGCTACTCCTGCTTTTTTACATCAGCTGAAGCACAATATATTCTGCTCCAACCTTTTACCTTTACCCTGTGTGTATCCCCCCATTTCAAATGTGTATTTTTATAAGCAGCATATTGTTGGATTATGGCCTTTAATCCATTCTGTTATCCTTCTTTGTTTTATGGGAAAGTTCATCCCATTCACATTCATAGTTATTATTACTGTGTCTTTCCCTCCATCCTCTTTCCCACTATTTGTGCTTTTAGTTCTCCCTTCTCTGGATCTAGGATTTCTGGGTAGTTTTCCTTGATGATTTGTTGGAAGATATTTTCCAGACTCTTTTCTTCATCATGGCTTTCTGGTAGACCAATAATTCTTAGATTTCCTCTCCTGGATCTGTTTTCTAGGTCAGTTGCTTTTCCCAATTAAGTATTTTACATTTTCTTCTTATCTTTTCATTCTTTCAATTCTGTTTGACTGATTCTTGATGTCTCATAGAGTCATTAGTTTCTACTTGCTCAGTTCTAATTTTTATCAACTTGTTTTCTTCAGTTAACTTTTGTATCCCTTTTCCATCTGTCCAATTGTCCCTTTTAAGGAGTTATTTTTTCCAGTTAGGTTTTATACTTCCTTTTCCATTTGTCCAATTTTCCTTTTTAAAAAGTTGTTCTCTTCTGTGATTTCTTTTTTTTGCATATTTTTAAAATCATTGGTCAGTTTTTCTTCTATTTATCTAATTTGAAAATTCTTCCTGAGCTGTTCCAAGAATGTTCTTTGGTCTTGAGACCAGTTCATATTCCTTTCTGAAGTTTCAGATGGGAATATAGTCTCAATGCTGACCTCTTTGATATTCGTGTTTTGGTCCTTGTCTCCACAGATTCTATGCTCTTTTCTGCTTTGATTTTTACTCTTTATGATCATCCTTTTCCTGTCTTTTAAAGCAGATCTTTGCTTCTCAGGCACAAGGGGCTCTGTCCTGCAGTTCTTGTGCCTTGTACTTGAGGCTTTGTGTGTTGTGACCTCTGGTTTTTCAGCTGGAAGCTAAAATGCTGCAGCTTACTTTGTGCTGAGCTGGTTGGTGTGAGAAAGCAGAGGGCAAGGGAAATATTTCTGAGTTTCCCCAGAATTGTTCTGAAACTGTGTTAAATGTGGGGGAGGTGTAGTCTAGCTACAACAGGTCTCCTCTGCAGAGCTAGAATATAGGCAACCTCAGTGGTTGGCAATCCCTTCTGTGCTAGTGTCTTCCTGATTCCCCTGGGGTTTGTGGTTGTGGGCTCCACCCCCCCCCGGGGTTCAGGATCTCTTCCCAGTTTGCTGAGGTTGGGCTGTCTGGAACAGCTCCAGTCCTGTACTGATCCCTTTCAGCCACAGCAGGAGGGACCCCACCTTAGCGATTTTCCTAATCTCATGTGCAAAGAGACATTTTGCCCCTTCTTCTGATCCCACTGTTCCAGGATTTTTCTGGGGAAATATTTTATTCATTGTTCAAGGTCAACAAGGGGAGGGAAGAGCATTTACCAATCACTCTGCCATCTTGGCTCTCAGAAGTTCAAGTAGGTGACTTACAGATGTTTAATCTGTGGGCTGATTGTCTCAGGAACAGTGTCTGCAGATTCCTGGGGCTCTGCAGCTCTCACTCACTCTGTTCCACTAGACTCCCATCCTTGGCTGATATGCCTGAGATTCCACAGTATTGTCAAGTTATCTATTCTCTCTGATCTTCTCATCAAGAATGCTTGAAAGTCTTCTACTTCATTGAATATCCATTTTTCTCTTGAAGGATTATACTCAGTTTTCTTGGGTAAGTGATTCTTGGTTCAGAGCCTGAAAATATCAGAGATACTTTTTCTTTATTTTTCTTTTATTTTGTCTGTGTTTTCTTTCACAGATTGACTTACATGGAAATGTGTTTTGCATGACTACACTTGTATAACCTATGTCAAATTTTTTACTTTCTCTATGGGAGGGAGAGGAGAGAACAAGAGAATTTGGAACTTGAAATTTGAGAAAGAACATTAAAATTGTTTTTACATGTAATTGGGAAAAAAATTAAACATGAAATAAGAAGTTCCAGTAGTTTTACAAAAATATAAAGTCTTCTGTTTGGTATGTAAAGTTCTTCGCAGTCTAATTTCAATCTATCCTTCTTGGTTTACTACCCCTTACTAAGCTCCAGGTACTCTGTATTCCAATTCAATTGATCTATTTGCTTTCACACATATATAACATTCATCTTTCTTGGCCTTTGTATAGACTATCCTTCAACCCTCCCTCACTCAAAACAAAGTCAAGTGCAAGTCATGTCATCATTTCTCTGATGGCATAGTCTTCTTTGACAACAAAGAATGAACACACACACATATGACTGTCCTTCATACTTGAATTGCTTTCATCTTACCTTCAGTGCTTAGACTCCCTCACTTCTTTCAAGACTCAGCTTAAGAACTAACTCTTACTGAAAGTCCTTCCTTATCTTCCAGTCAATAGGGTCCTTCTCATACAAGGACCTTCCTTCCATATTACTTTGTATATATTTCTTATTTATATTGTGCATATTGCTTCCCCTCCTCTACCTTCTCTGCCCCTCCTTCCCATAAAATATGAGCCTCTTAAGAGCAAATATTAATTTTATTTTACTTTTTGTATCTCCAGTGCACATAACAAGCAAGTAGTGGTTTGTTAAAAGAACGAACAAATGAGTGAAAGGCAGGTCCTTTATCCCTTGTACCACAGTGTCTCTTATTGTAAGCAATATTATTACAGTTTTGCAGATAAGGAAATTGAGGCCCAAGTGAAGTCCCTTGTCCATAGCTTGTAAGTAGAGAAGATGATATTTGAACTCAAGTGTTTCCCAGCTGTAAACACAGTGCTTTCCCCACTATATTACAATTGATTCAAGTAACCATTTCCAAAAATCACAAACTCTGATGAAATACATTGAAAGAACTGATTTTCACCTGCTTCTTCTCATCTGACAAAGCTTACCTATTTATATGGAAAGGTATGTAGGGCATGTGCGAGTAGAGATCAAGATGATGTTCTCCAAACAAATGCCAATAGGAAGAAAGTTATTGGTAGTCTACCTAAATGTGAACTTAGTTTCACTAAGCTGGGATGTGACCTCCATTGAAATAGGAAATCTCTGTTCTTGTAATAGCTAGTATTTATATAATGCTTTAAAGTTTGCAAAACATATTACAAATATTATCACATTTGATTTTCACAATAACCCTTATGGATGTGCTAATAATAATATCTATTACTAGATGAGGAAAGTGAGGCACCAGGTTAAGTGACTTGCCCAAAATCATACAGCTAAGGAGTGTCTAAGGCAGGATTCCAACTCAAATCTTCTTGAATCCAAGTCCCAAGCTCTATCTGCCTTGCCACTTAGCTACCAGGTAGACCTTTTGGCTGATCTACTATCAAGCAATGAATGTTGAATAAGAGGAAGTCATGAACTGGTTATCAGGCTAATTCCCTCCCTCCCCCCACTTTTTAACATAGAAGTAAATATCTAATATGTACAAGATAAATACAAAGTATCATGGATAGGATTAACAATTGGGGAAACCAGGAAAGGTCTCTTGTAGGAGAAATCTCTTGAACTGAACTTTAAAAAGTGTGAATTGTTTCAAGAGATGGAAGCAAAGAAAGAGAACATTCTGGACATTGAATACAGCTTGGCAAAGATACAGAGACATAAAGTGAAATGTCATGTCCAGAAATCAGTAAATAGGGCATGTGTCCAGAACACAGAATATTGCAGTGAGATCAAAAGATGAGTCAGATTTTAAAATGTCAAATGGAGGCATTTAGGATAGAAATATATTTATCCTAGAGATACTAGGAAGTCACTGAAACTCCGTAGACAGGGAGATGACATGGTGAGACCTGTTCTTTAGGCATTTCAATTTAGTAGCAAAGTGAAGAACTTGAGGAAGTAGAGGTGGTTTCAAGGACACAAAGATTGTCTTTAAATCATAGAATCTCAGAGCTTTAGAACCACAAGGGACCTCAGGAGTCATTTGTTCAACCTGAACCTGAGAAAGAATTTTCTCTGTCACTGCTCTGACAAGTGGCCTTTAAAACCTCCATTTTGTGGAGACCCTTTCATTCCTGAGTCTACTTATTTTACTTCCAAATAGTCACAATAGCTACAATTCCCAAACTAACGATTAGAAAATTTTCTCTTTCATCCATCTGAAACCTACCCATGCAACACAAATCACTGCTTTTAGTTCTGAGGTCTGGAGCCAAGCCAAATAAGTCTTCTCTCTCTTTCTCATGAGATAGGCCTTCAGATACTTGATGTCAGTTGTCTTGCGTAGTTTCATTTTCTCCAGGATAAATGGCCCAATTTCCTTTAGCAGTTTCTTATATGTCATTGTCTCCAATCTCCTCAAAATCCTGGTTTCTCTCTTTGGTTCTTTACTAGTTTGTCAATTTCCTTCCTAAGATGTGGATTCCACAAATGGATACAATCCTCCAGATGTTGTCTAACCAGGACAGATGTACAACTGAACTATCACCTCTATCATTCTGGACACTGGACCCTTCTCAATGGTCTCTGAGATTTTGCCCAATTCCCAAAGAATTCAGTTGGGCTTCCTTATGATCCATGACCATGTCATTGCACTTGTCCATAATGGTGAGTTAATGATGACATGAACTTAAATCTCTATGTTCTCTTCGTTCCAATAGGAGAAGGCTGGGGCAAGAGATGGGCAATTATGGGAGAAAAGAGGAGTGTTTTCTTATTTTAGATTGTATTAAATGCTAGCATTTTCCATTTGAGCTTACAAGATCTTAATTAAGAAGCATACGTAGACGGCAGCAGGTAGAATACTAGATTTAGAGAAAAGAAGACGAGTTCAAATACTGCCTTGGACATTTACTAGCTTTATGGGAAAGTACTTTAACCTCTTTCACTCTATTTCTCTTCTGTAAAATGAGGGGGTTGAACTTCATAGTTTCTAAGGTTTTTTCCAACTCTACAACAATGTTCCTATGAATGACTTTGTGTGATGAAAAACAAAGCAAAATACTGAATTTGGGGTCAAAAGATCTGGGTACAAATCCTTATTGTCACATATTGCTTCTGTGACTTATTCAGTTGTTTTTCAGTGTGTCTGACTCTTTGTGACCCTATTTAGGGTTTTCTTGATCAAGATACTGGAGTGGTTTGTCATTTCTTTCTCCAGCTCATTTTACAGATGAGTAAACTGAGGTAAACAAGGTTAAGTGATGTGTGCAGGGTCACACAGCTAGCAAATGTCTGAGGCTAGATTTGAACTCAAGAAGATGGATCTTCCTGACTCCAGACTCAGCACTCTAACCACTGGGCAACCTAGCTGCTCAGTGTAACTTTGGATAAGTCATTTAATATCTTCCCATCTGTAGAGTCTCCTCTATCTCTAAATCTGATTCTATCATCTCAACAATCTGCCTGTTCTCATATTTTCCCTTCTTCCAACTTTCATTCTCTTAGTCCTAAATATGGTGGTGGGAAATGAAAGAGTAGTGAAGAAGTAGGTCATTACGATTTTCAGTCAGATACTCTGGGGCTTTTGAAAGCTCTGTCCCTTGCTTCATCCCTGACAACTTCTTATTTTCCTGAAGGGAAGGAGGGACCATTTACACTCTCTTTTAACTGAGATGCTATAAAAGACTCTACTTTCTCAGAGATGAAAAAAATAATTAATATAGGGATGAGCCAGCACCATACCCTAATCCATTAGCAGACCACTATCCAGAGGGATGGCTTCACCATCTGAACAACATTGATTTTCTTAAGATTATTACCATTCAATAATAGTTATGAAATGTCCTTTAGTACTTGGAGAGCAGAGGTCAAAAGATGCTGCTTTCAACCCTTGCCTTTTAATGATTATATTTTTATGAGTAAGTTTATGCTCTTGGATAAGATGAAATATATATATATATATATATACATATATAACACATATACATGTATGTATATATTTCTTTTTGGAATATGTTCCTGTTAAAAGATTTTTATTGCATTTTTTGGGGGAATCATTGCATGTGCAATATACACACTGGTTTTATAGTCTATTGGTAACTGTTGCTGGGAGGTGGGTAGAAGGAGGGATGGAGGAGGAGACAAAAAACAGTGTAAGAAATATTGACCTGAGAGGGCCTTGGGGATTCAGTGTGGAACGCTATGTGCTATTTGGAGTGTCTGCCCTCTGTGTCATTGTCAGTGGGGGAGAAATACACCATGAATATCCTGCCATTTTATAAAACTTAGTAAGAAATAAACAACTCCCCCCAACTACACACACACACACACACACACACACACACACACACACACACTAGCTAGAAATATAATAACATACCCAGGAGAGAAAGGAAATTGGGAAAAATACATTACCCTAATTAGAAACAACACTTTTGAGAAAAACAAAATTAGTTATGTGATTGCATTATGCCTATTACCTTTGGATTTTTAAAGAAGTTGGACATTTTCATGGTTTTTTTCTTTCTCTAAAATGTGATTTTGTATCCTTTAAAAAGGAACTGTAATAAACAAGTCAACTCAATTCAGTTAAAAAATACTTGATAAATGCCTACTATGGTCACTGCATTATACTTGGTAGTAGTGATAGAGAGAAAGGAAAGAACTCCTGCTCTCAAGGGGCTTTTACTATATATATATATATATATATATATATATATATGTATATGTATACGTATACATATACATATATATATGTATATGTATACGTATATATGTATATATACGTATACATATATACATATGTATATATATACACACACATACTGTGAAACTATGTTTCAGCATAATAGGTTTCATTGCAATCTTATATATTCTATTTTATGAATTTATAAAAATTATTCTGAAAGGGGATCCACAGGCTTCAATAGACTATTGAATGAGACCTTGACACAGAAAAGGTTAAGAAAACCAGGGGAAATACAACATTGCACATAAAAATAAATATATGATAGTTTAAAGAAAGAGAGAATTGAGGGGATTAGGGAATGATTCGTGAAGGACACAGCACCTGAGCAGAGCTTTGAAAGAGCAGAAAGATTCTGAGAAGGAATGGATTATAGGTATGGAGAAGCCATTGCAAAAACAGAGGGAGGGAATGGATTATGGAGTCAGGGGAGCAGTTCATAAGTAGGAGTCAGTAAACCATAACCCGAGGACCAAATTCTGCTGCTTGTTTTTGTACAGCCCCAGGAGCTAAGAATGTTTTTTTATAGTTTTGAGTAAAGTCATGTTTTATTTAAAAATATAAAACCATTTTTGGCTGTACAAAAATAGGCTTAAGAGCTGGATTTGGCTCACTGGTTATAATTTGCTGACCCTTGATCTAGAACAATGTAGCGGGAATGTGGAGTATGTGGAAGGTTAGATAACACTTGATGGGTCAGTTGGAGGCAGATGTAGGAAGACCTTATTCATTATAGTGAAAGGAGTACAGGTGCTCTGAACAGGTTGTATCAAAACTCAAGGGACTAAAGAAAGCTGGAACATCTAGTTTGTTGTTCAGTCATTCAGTTTTGTCCAACTCTTTGGGATCCCATGCACCACAGAAATCCAGAGCTCCCCACAAGGTTTTCTTGGTTGAGATACTGGAGTGTTTTCCCATTTCCTTCTCCAGTTCATTTTATAGATGAGGAATTTGAGGCAAACAGGGTTAAGTGACTTTCCCAGGTTCTCACAACGAGTAAGTGTTTAAGGACAGATTTGAGTTCAGGAATATGAGTCTTTCTGATGCCAGGGTCTAAACTCCACCCACCGTGCCACCTAGTTGCCTCTTCTATGCTATTGCTAAGTACATCTCCTGTTTAAAAATGACCCACAAATATTTCACTAAACTCCTCCCAATGCTTTCTTTTATAGAGTGTTGGAACCTGAACTTTCCTACTAACTCTCCACTTCAGTTCTTCTTGGTTCAAGCTCCACTGAACATAATGTTTCTGTACTGGGTACACTCTAGTGACTTTTTCAGTTTTCCAACTTCCTCTTCGGTTCTCTTCCTTCATTAGATTGTAGTTTCTTAGAGGAAAGAGACTTTCTTATTTGTATCCCCAATACTTAGCACAGTGCCTAGATTACCCTTAATACTGTTTATTGACTTGAGGTAATTTCATTTCAGTGAACTTGAACTCAAAGGGTATCAGCCTGAGTCAGGTTGACTGCCTCTAACAGGCAGATAGAAAATACATTTGGAGTTTTTAATTGTCTTTTTTTAAAATTTTTGACATATTGAGTTTGAAATGGGACATCCAGGAAACAAACTAAGGCTGGACTTATGCATCTAGGGATCATCTGCATATTGAAGATAATTAAACCCATAAAAGCTGAGAGATCATTAAGAGAAAAAGAACACAGGAGAGTAGAGATGGTAGAATATGGACAATGAACCATCAAGGAAGATCAAGAAGGAATGGTCAGATAGATAAAAGAAATGTCAAACTAAAGTAGTTACACGGACACCCACCTATCCCCTTCATACACACACACACACACACACACACACACACACACACACACACGCAGACACAAACCATCAAGGAGAGAGTATCTTGCAGGAGAGAGTGGTGACCAATGTCAGGTGCTACAAAGATATCAAGAAGAGTGAGCGATACACAAAACCATCACATTTGACAATTAAGAGCTCAATGTCAACTTTGGAGAGAGCAGATTGCTAAGAGTTAAAAAGTGAGTGAGAAGAGATTCCATAACAGAAAGAAATAGGGACAATTTCTTCTAGTACTTTGGGAGAGGAACTGGAGCTATCTGGTGACAACTTAAGGAGATATTTACTTAATTTTGGCAAGAAGTAATATTACTTTTAATGAGACTAGAATAATGGAAGAAATAATGGAGAATGATGTCAAGGAGCCTTGAAATGTAAAGAAAGAGAAAAGAAGAAACTTATGGTAGATGGACTCTACTTCTCAGTAACAGATAAGGAGAGATCCTTAGCTGAGAGGGCAGCAAGTGGTATGGAAGCCTTGAGGAGAGGAGAGGCTTGCAATAGCCCCCATAGGGAGTGAAACAGAGAATAAATTAGGGAGGAGTAAAAGTGAAGACTCTGGAAGTGAATGTCTGTTTGAGAAGATTTCTGGACCATGTTGTTAAATGTAAAAATAGCAGGGCAGGGATAGAATGAACCTAATAAGGGTTGGTAAAATGTATTTTATGAGAGTATTGCCAATCTAATCAAAGGGCTCTAAAATGAAAAGGAGGGAGGAAGGAGAAAATTTGTCTCTGTATATCAAGCAAGCTAGATGTAACATGGAGAGCATCTCTAATTTTATAATAGCAGTAAAGATGCCTATAAATTCACAGCCAAGAAAATTCAAGAAAGGGGCCAATCATTAAATTCATGACTTCAGATGTCTAAAAACAACTGTATATAGTTGAGTTATATGAAAGATTCAAGACATCCCCATGCAAGAAGGCAAATTTGAACTCATAAAGGTATAATTGAAACTTAGTGGAATGAAACATATGACCACATGGGTTAAGGACAGTTCTGGATGGGGTGGCCAGCCCTGACTCATACTTTAGAGCAGAAGCTTCAAAATTTGATCACTATTGCCACTGTTGCCAACAGGGAACAGAGAATGTCCTCCAGTGGGCACCTTCACTCAGTTTCTGAATTTTACGTGAATTGAACTATAAAAGACATATGCTAGAAGGTAGGAAAGGCTGTTGGGTTGTTTACTTATTTTTTAAATTTTTTCTCAGCTTCAATTGTCTGCAGGCCTCCTCCTTTGATGGATGGAATAAGCAATTAATGTGGCAGAAATAGAGGTGATATTGTCAATGAAACATGCTTTTCATTGCTGTTGTTTACTTGTTTCACTTGTGTGTGATTCTTCATGACTTGATTTGGAGTTTTCTTGGCAAAGGTATTGGAGTGGTTTGTCATTTTCTTCTCCATCTCATTTTATAGATGAGGAACTGAAACACA
Organism: Bettongia penicillata ogilbyi; assembly: GCA_023548195.1. Classification (NCBI taxonomy): domain Eukaryota; kingdom Metazoa; phylum Chordata; class Mammalia; order Diprotodontia; family Potoroidae; genus Bettongia; species Bettongia penicillata. The sequence goes on along the minus strand of JAJHZJ010000055.1, from coordinate 8,042,548 downwards.
TGAGGTCAATGACTTCCTCAGAGTCATACAGCTAGTGTATGAGGCTAGATTTGACCTAGGAGCAGATTCAGTACTCTCTCCACTGCACTACCTATTTACCCATCTAAACAGAAGAGGGAAATCGATGAGGAATTCAGGAAACAGAGTACATGCGTGGAAACACAGTACATGTGTGGAATAGATGGATGATACAGTAGTTACAAGAACTTCAATTATCTGGAATCTGCTGCAGAGCTCTCTCTCTCTCTCTCTCTCTCTCTCTCTCTCTCTCTCTCTCTCTCTCTCTCTCTCTCTCTCTCTCTCTCTCTCTCTCTCTCCCTCTATCTCTCACCATATAAAGGAAGCTAATAATTTCTCTTGCTTTAATGATAAATTCATCCTTCCAATGATAGAGGAAGCAATAAGAAGAAATGCTATTCTGGATCTGATTCATACCAAGAAGGAATGACTTGATGTTGAAGTAGAGAAGATAGTCAACTTGGGGGTAGTGAACATTTCATTGTAGAATTTGACATAGAAAAGAAGAGGAAAAAATGGACAGAGTCAAGGATTTACTCTGGTCATTAGAATGACATATTTCAAAGATTTCAGAGAAAGAATAGATATTTTATTGAAAAGAGAACTAATTAACTTTGGAAGAGACAAATTGACTATTTAAATTCAGGGTGCCTGAAATCAAGTGTTCTGATAACAAATCTAGGACACTTTCTACTTGTACCATGTTGCCTCCATGATGAAAAAATAGGGAGTTGCCTAAAGAGACCAAGGTACTTACACAGGGAAGTCATCAACCCACTTAGAAGTTGGTCATATATAGAAGATAGAAGTAAGAAAGACAATTGAATATGCATTAAAAGGATAGACCATGATTTTATAAAAAGAGTATCTGAAGTGCAAAAGCCAGAATAAGAGGGAAGATGGTGGGAAAACCTCAGGGTAACAAATAATTTTGCAATTACTTTTTTCAATGTTTGAGAACAAGGGGTTACAAAATAGGGTAGTTAGGTGCAGTGGATAGAGCACTGGGCTTGAAAATCAGGAACATACATTTTAATGAGTTTAAATCTGTTCCCATACACTTATCAGCTGTGTTACTCAAGTCAAGTCACTTGACTCTGTTTACTCAGTTCCTCATCTATAATGTGTTGGAGAAGGAAATGGCAAACCACTCCAGCATCTCTACCAAGAAAACTTCAAAAATGGGGTCACAAAGAGTCAGATAGGACTGAAAGGATTCAACAAGAAGGGATGGATGATGGAGTGGATGATGATAACAGATGATGGAGACTAGGCAAAACTCAACTTTTATTTTGCATCTATTTTCTTTGTTGGTAAGCTTGACTTTGATTACTGGCAAAATTTTGGAATGAATTATTAATGAGATAGTGAATGTGTAGAAAGGAAGTGATCATTGCAAAGAATCAAATGACTCCAGAAAGAACTGGTCATGTCAAATTTCATTTCCTTTTTTTTTGACAAGTTACTAAATTGATAGATCAGGGTAATGTTGATATAATTTATTTCTATTTTTAGGGAAGGTTTTCACAAAGTCTCCAATGCTATTCTTTTAGACAAGGAGGAGAGATGCAATGGCCAAATGTATAGGTATGAGGATCTAGAATGGGTTAAATGGTAAGACACAAAGAGGGAGATACCAATAGCTTGACATCAACTTGGAAAATTATGGAGACTACTCTCTTTTTGACCTTCTTCAGGATGACTTCCAAACTCATCATTCAAGTGAATTTGTCCTCTTCAAAATTACCAATGAAATTTTAGTTGACAAATCTATTGGCTTTTTCTCAAACCTCATCCTTCTTGATCTCTTTGTTGTCTTTGACACTGTTGATCATTGTCTCTTCCTTTATACTCTCTTCTCTCTAGGTTTTCATGCTATTGTTTTCTCTTAATTCTCCTCTTATTCATTTGACACTTCCTTCTTTAGTGACACTTGCTAACCATGAATGTCCACCAAAGCTCCTTTCTGGATCTTCATCTCTTCTCCCTTTATACTTTTATACTCCTTGTTAACATTAGTAACCACGGATCCAATTATCCTTGTGTAGGTGTAGGTGATTTTCTGGTTAGGTGATTCTCAGATCTATTTATCCAGCCTTAACCTTTCTCCTGAGCTCCAGTCTTGTATCTCCAACTGCTTATTAGTCATTTCATCTCAACTGCATGTATTATAAACACATTAAATTCAACATGTTAAAAACTGAACTCATTATCTTTTCTCCAAAACTCTCCCTTTTTCCCTAACTTCCTACTACTCTTGAGGTCATCACCAGTCTCCCAGTCATCCAGGCTCACAACCTAGCTATGTCATCCTTGACTCGTCACTTTTTCTCAACTCCCCCTACTCACAAATCTAATTAGTTGCTAAGTCCTGTCATTTTTACATTTCTATCTTCTTGACATTTATTATTAACTTCCTACTCTTCTATTACACTGCTACCACCCTGGAAAAGGTCTTCATAACTTCACACCTCAACTCCTTGGATGGTCTTCCTACCCTAATATTCTCTTTATACTCCAGTCCTATCAAATTGATATTCCTAAAGTGCCTGGTTTACCATGTCACCCCACCCATCCCCCCCTTCAATAAACTCTAGTGACTCCCTATCATCTTTGGGATCAAATATTAAATCCTCTGTTTGGTCTTTAAACCTCTTTATAACCTACCACTTTCCTATCTTTATAGTCTTCTTGCAACTTACTCCCAAGATGCTCATCTTTTGACTTTGGGCATTTTCACTGGCTTTCCTCCAGGTCTGGAATGTTCTCTTATCTAATCTCTACCACCTGAATCCCCTGGCTTCCTTTAGATCCAGCTAAAGTTCCACTTCCTGTAAGAAGCTTTTTCTCATTTTCTTTAATCTTAGCGCCTTCTCTTGGGATTATTTCTAATTAACCCTGTATATATCTTATCTTGTTTGTACACAGTTATTTGCATGTTGTCTCACATTAGACTGTGAACTCCTTAATACTAGGGGTTGTTCTTTTTTTCTCCCTCCTGCCTTTGTATCTCCAGCACTTAGCCCGGTGCCTAACAAATAAAAGGCACTTATAAATATTTGTTGTTTTGACTGAAGTGTCAAAGGAATCTGTACACGATCTTAGGTTTTTTCACATTTTTATCAATGACTTGGATGACAGTATAGAATAACATGCTTATCTAATGAGAGAAAGCTAGGAAAGACGACTAAAATTTGGGATGACAGAGTCATCTCTAGAGGTTAGAATATTGTACCAAATCAAATAAAATGAAAATTTATACTATCATTTCAGTAAAAAAAAATACTTCAAGACAAGAAGTACAAGATAGGAGAGGTAAACAAATAAATTAATTTAAAAAAGGATAGTAGAGGTATGCTTAGGTCCTTCTGAAAAGATCTGGTGTCTTCAGTATAAGCTCAAGGAGTCAAATGAGTGATATAAAAGGCAAAAAAAAAGCTATCATGTTCTTAGACCACATTTAGAGAAACATGATGACAAGAACTAGGGAGATACAAGTCTCACTGTACTTTGTTTCATTAGACAACATCTGGAGTAATTGTTTATTAAGTTCAGTTTTGGAACCACATTTAAGCAGACAGGTAAGAAGGAAAGAAAGAAGTTTTTATTAAGCACCTACTACTATGTGCCAGGCACTTGTGCTAAATACTTTGCAAATGCTATCTCATTTGACCCTCACAACAACTCTGGGAAGTAGTAGATATTATTATCCCCATTTCAGAACTGAGGAAACTGAGGCAAACAGAGGTTAAGTGACTTGTCTAGAATCACCCAGTTAGTAAGCATCTGAAGGAGATGGGGACTCAGGTCTTCTGAATTCAACACACTACCCATTGAACTGTCTAGCTGCTAGTTTCATCAATTTCCTTATCTGGAAAATGGAGATAGTACTGGCACCTACATCTCAGGGCTCTTGTGAAGACAAAATGAGATAATATTTTAAAGTGTTTAGCGCATTGACTGGAATGTAGAAGGTAATTGATAAGTTGGGGTGGTTATGGGATATCCTGAGGAGAGTAACCAGAGGGCATCAGTATTAAGAGGATCCATTGAAAGAACTAGAGATACTTAATTTGAAGAAGTAATTAAGGAGGGTCATGAGAGCTATCTCAAGTATTCCAAGTGGAAGTTGGAATCAGTTTGTTCTGTTTAGTCCCAGAAGGCAAAACCAAGGCAAGTGGATAGATGGAGATGCAGATTTATGCTTGATGTAAACAAAACCTCTTCACAATTTTAGCTAATGGAAAGGGCTCCTTTAGGAAGTGAGGGATTCCTCTTCATTCAAGATCCCAAACAAAGACTGGAAAATGACTTGTGGGAAATGCTTTGGTGTCCAGAGGAGAGTTTGGTCAGATGGGCCTCTCAGGTTCCTTACAACACTGAGATCTGGTAATTCTATATTTCTGTGAGGAGGCTGAGTGTATAATGAAAATCAAATGTTTCTCAAGAGTCAGGATCTCACCTCTAATCTTGGCATAGTTGCTTACTAGCTAGGTGACTTTGGTCAAGTCTCTTAACCTCTGTGGTCTCGGTTTCTTCTCCTGTATACTATGGATAAAAGCACTAGTTCTGCTGGTTGTTGTGAGGCTCAGAGGAGGTAATGTAGGTGAATCTCATGTCCCTTCCCATTGCCAGTGCCTTTCTTCCTTCACTACTGAGATCACCTTTCACCCACTCTGTATATATCTTATATGTACTAGTTTTTTGCATGTTGTCTCCCCTGTTAGAATGTTAACACCTTGAAAGTGAGGGCTATTTTTGCCTTTCTTGGTATCTCCAGCCATTAGCACAGTGCTTGACATATATTATGTACTTAAAAATGCTTATCAAATGACTAACTATAAAGTATATCTATATCTATATACACACATACATGCATATATACATGGATACATACATGTACATATATATGCATGTATGTGTAGTATATTGTGTATGTGTATATATAGCTATAGATATATATGAGTTTTACACCTGTCATTAGGGGACCTATCTACCTAAGTTCAGAGAGGTTCATTACCAGAAAGTCAGCCACTAAATGACATTTTTTTTCTCCTGTCTTCAGTAACTCATTCTACCATCTTCTAAGGGGTGAATGGATAGTAATGTAATTTGCAGAGGCAGTATTCATACCAATAAAGTCACAGACCCTTAAAAATTGAAGTAAATATCCTTGGTAGGCAAAATAAATCAATAATCAGTCCCTTTTATTTTGGCAGGAGGTAGGGGTAAGAAAGGAATACTCTTTGGGATTCATAGGGGTTTCTAATAATGCTCTCCCCTCTCAACCCCTCTGTCCTTTGCTGGAATGTTACATGCCAGAATCTTCTGTGGCCCATGCTTATAGGAGTGGAATGAAGTTCGGTAGGGTTTATGTGTGTGTCCCCCCATCTCCCTGCCTGTGACACAAGAGATGGGTAACAAAGACATGTCTTACAAAACTCATGACCTTCACCTTCATCATTCTGTCCTCATGTGAAGGTGACAGAAGGCCTAGGTGTCACCTCAGATCATTAGGGGAATGATAAAAGCTTAGTGGAAGGTAAGTATACCAACTCCAGAGGCTTATCTCTCTGAGGACAATGATTATTACCTTTCATTTACCTGTTGTGATCTAAATATTTGGAACCCAGTGCTTGAAACCTGGCTATATCCTTCCCCCCTCTGGTGATATGGCTTTATCCAATTGGGACAGTATTGTTACTAAAATATGTCTTGGTGTTTGGGGAAGAGGATTAAGGTCCTTCCTGAATCTACAGAATATGCTTTCTTCCCATGTGACAATTTTACTATAAAAAATATTATCATAACTAGTAGTAGAGAAACCCAATTTATTTTAACTTTATATAGAACTAAAAATAATGCCTCATTTTCCTTTGGCCCCATTTACTTATGGAATGAAGCTCCCAGACACACATCAACAACTGCTTCTTTCTTAATATACTGTATATTTAGACACGATATTGTATAATATAATTGTTCATCATTCTGGGACTATCGCCTTGCTAGGAAAGGTAATGAAGCAAATATTCTGTTAATTTTAATGAAACTGTGTATGGCCAAACCAAATTCCTGTAATAGTGGCCCATTATAAAGTACTCAAGAAAGGCTAGTGAATCAGATTACTAGGCTGACTCGACATTCCATAGACTATAATTTCACATGTTTTGGGCTTTAGAACGAAGCGTTCTCAAATTGTTCCATTTTTAACTTGTTGGATTGCATTCCATCTTGAGATCACACTGAGGGAGGGAAAAAAACCTTAGCAAAATTGTTGGTTTAGCTGCTTCGCATTCCATTGCTTTACAATGAAAGTATTTCATTTATGCTTCTTGGCTGTAGAGTACAATATGGTGTACTTAAATAGAGCCCTGAGGGCACTGCTGATTGGTGTTATTGGGTGAGTTATTGACAGGCTGTCTGCAAAAGACCTCTGCTCTATTTGACACTATAGCAATAATTTCCAACTCTGGTGTTTGGATTAGAATGGCTCATTAGGAAATAGGAGTCTTGTAGACAGTGAAAAGGATGGTATGATGACACCTTGGGCCAAGAGACCTGAGGCTTTTTTGATTATATGGTTGAGAAATGGCCCTACAGCATTAAACAATGTCATTAGAATCCTCTTTCCAGCTCTTTGCCTTCTAACCCTATTCATAGCTTCAAATCAAGGATGACCCGTGCAAGAGAGTGGGAAAAGGGGGACCTCTATGTTATGACCTTATTTAATAAACCCCAGTGACTCCCAATTATGACCAGGATTAAATGCAAAATCCTCTGCTTTGCCTTTAAACTCCTTCACTATCTGTTCCCTTCCTACCTTTACATTCCTCTTATAGCATCATGTATTCTTATAATGCCCTGTGTATTCTGTGGTGAAGCAATATTGGCCTCTGTGCCGTTCCTCACATATGACACTGCATCTCTAGACTTCAGGCACTTTCACTGGGACTCCCCTCTCTCCCCCAATGCCCAGCTGGAATCCTTCCCCTCTTCATCTCTGTCTCCTGGGTTCTCTAACTTTCTTCAGCTCCCAGCTAATATCTGGTCTTCTGTAAGACACTTTTCCAATTCCTTTGAGTGTTCATGTCTTATCTTTCATTTACCCTGAATATACCCCGTATGTAAGTAGATTTTTGCACCTTGTCTCCCCGTTAGACTACAAATGCCTTAAGAACAAAGGCTTTCTTCTGGGGGTATCTCTTTGTTTTTCTAGAGCTTAGGATAGTTCCTGGTACAGAGTAGGTCCTTAATAAATGCATGTTGACTTGAATTGGCTCCTAATAAAGACAGGGTCAAAAGTCCCTTTCTGTAGTAGAATTGCTGTGATTTCCTCTTCTCCTGGCCTTTCTCCCCTCATTTCTTGCATCCCCAGGAATATGCTGGATCTGCATTCAGTATCCCAGTCAATAAACTAATTACTTCATCTGTAGAGGAATTTCATAAGGGACTATCTATATTTCAAGTGTGAACTTGTATCAGACTAAGTATGAATTCCTGTGTAAGCCATTGGCTTGTACCTTAGAACCCAAGATGGCAGGCTAGTTTAGAAATGCTTTGAGCCTCTGCAATCTGAATTGGTAATAAATCCCCCACAAAATCCCACACTGGACCTACAGTCCTTGAGGGAATCAGGAAATTATTGGATATGTCATTCAATAATAATAATAATAGTTAGCAATTATTTAGCACTTTATTTCGCTTGATCCTAATAATATACCCATGAGGTAGGTGTTATGCTGTCTCTATTTTGCAGATAAGGGAACTAAGGCTGAGAAAGCTAAGTGACTTGCCTAGCTGGAGTCCAAAGTGGGATTTGCTTAGCTAGGGTAAGACCTAGGAAGGGTCTGAAGTGGGATTTGAATTCAGATTTTCTTGACTCCAACTCCAGAATTCCTCCTATTCATTGTGCTCCCCATAGTTCTTGGGGCCCCTTCAGATCTTGTGATATTTTGAAAGGGGCTTATGGCATCCCTCCAAGATTATGATTGATTTCTCTACCTCAGGGGTCAAAAGGTGAGATTGGCAGGGGGAGAAGTCTTCCATTTCATAAACATAAAGTTTATAATGCAAATTAACACTGGGAAAAGCAACCAATGACTTGGATTCATTACGGGTCATTCAGTCATTACAGGTCATAAAATGACCCGTAGAACTTAGTCTGAGAAGGTATCCTTGGAGGGAAAAACTCTAACTTGTTGAGAGTCCCAAGGAGGGAATCTTAGAATGAGTGGGGAAGAGCCATTATATCTGTGTCACCTTGGAGAAGTCACATAATCTTCCCAGCTCTCAGTGTACTCACCTGTAAAATAAGAGGGCTGATGGAGATGGCCTCTGAGGTCCCTTCTAACTCTAAATCTATGATGCTAAGTTAGACATTAAGATCAATTTGCTTCAGGTCATCCCTATCCTGGGGGAATAGAGGTAAGGGGGAATGCAAGACATATGACCTCCAGACAAAGGATGAGGCTTTGAAAGTCCAGGGATGACCCCCTGCACCATGGATATAGACATTGTTATTGGTCAGCACTTTTTCAGTTTCTGGTTGTTTCTGATTCTTTGTGACCTCATTGGGGATTTTCTTGGCAGAGATACTGAAATGACTTACCATTTTCTTTTCCAGCTCATTTTATAGAGGAGGAAACCGAGACAAACAAGGTTAAAGGACTTGCCCAGGGTCACACAGCTAGTAAGTGTCTGAGGCTGGATTTTAACTCATGATGATGAAACTTTCTGACTCCAGGCCTGCCACTCTATCCATTGGGCCACCTAGCTATCCCATGAATAAGGATAGAGACATGTAAACAACCGGAGGGCTTTTCAGGCCAAATAATTTTTCATCTGGTATCTCTTCTAATCCCGTTGCAGTCTCTAGCAGCTATCAGAGCCTCCTAGCATAGGGTAATGTGCAGTAAACAGGTCTTCCCCTAATTAACGGATTAGAATGACTTGCTCAAGATGTAGAGTCAGCAGAAGATGAACCCTCTAAGTCCCTGACCAACCAAACCTTAGATTGAACTGCCCAATTGTTTTCCATCTCTTAGGTCATGTTAAGACTTTGGCTTCTGTCCAGTGTTTGGAAATCTCTGCCTCCTATAAAGAACTTTACTTTTAAAAATGTGCCCTTAGTACATTGTCTGAAAAAGGCAACCTAAGCTTTGGTTGCTTTTGAGTTCAAATGAGACACCTGAGATCCTCCATATAACATCCTACACCAAAACAAAATAAGATAAATATGGTAAGGAAGAAAAATAAGCATGCTGTGGAAGAGTCTGGAAGGAAAGGAGTTTGTGAATTGGAACTGAGGGAAAACCCAGGCAGCATTGGTTTACCTCAGAAGGAAGGCAGGAATTTGTCGTGTGGTCTGTGGGGCCTACTGTGCTTCTTGGCCTACTTGGAGGTGAGAGAAAGGCCAGCAATGGAATGTTCTTCTAGTAGACTCAATGTCGTTACCATGTGAGAATCTTTATTATTCACTTCCATAAATATAATAAGAATTAATTTAGGCAGTGAATAAACAAACTAGACATGGTGTTAGGTAGACCTGAGTTCAAATCCCACCTCAGATGCTTACTTGCTATGGGACTCTGGGGAAATTACAAAACCTCTCAGTCTGTTTTCCTCATTTGTAAAATATGGAAAATAATAGCATTTACTTTCCATGGTTGTTGCAAGGATAAAATTAGATAATATTTGTAAAGTATTTTGTAAACTTCAAGGTACTATATGAGTGCTAACATAATATAATCAGTTAATTAAGAAACATTTAATAAACCCTGGGTGTTCTGCTAAGTGTTGGGGATACAAAAACAAGCAGAAATTGTCCTTTCCGACATGTTTATAAATAGCTCCTATATACTAGATACATACAGAGAAGATTGACGGTAAGGTTGGTGGTGGTGCAGTGGATAGAGTCCTATGCCCGAAGTCAGGAAGACCTGAGTTCAAACCTGCCCTCAGGATACTTTTTATCTCTATGACTATGGATGAGCCATTTTACCTTGTTTGTCTCAGATTCTTCATCCGTAAAATGAACTGGAGAAGGAAAAGGTAAACCACTCCAGTATCTTTCCCAAGAAAACACCAAATGGGATCATGAAGAGTCAGACATAACAAAAAATGATTAAATAGCAACATTCGAGGGGAAGCCGTTGACATCTCTGGGAACCTGGAAAGGCCTGCAGTTGGACCGTAGCATCCTACTGAGTTTTGAAGGAAAGCAGGAATTCTAAGGTATGGGGGTGAGGAGAAAAAGTATTCCAAGGATGGGGGAACAGGAAATGCAAAGGCACAGCAATGGGAAATGAATCATCATGTGCCAGAAACAGCAAGTAGGTGAGTACAGCTGGAGCACAGAATTTGTGGAGGGGAGTAAAATATAAGGAGACTGGGAAGGTAGGAAAAGGGACAGGTGGTGAAGAGTTTTAAAAGTCAAAGGATTTTAAATTAAGCTATCTCAATATGTCAAGCACTGTGCTAAAATGACAAAGACAGAACAAAGAGTTCCTGAACTCAGAGCTTATATTCTTCTGGAGCACAGAGAGATCTTGTGTACTTATATAAATATAATACAGGGTAGGGAGTGATGGTTGCCAAAGAAAGAACCCAGTAAAGTGGTCTAGAAATATTTGATGGAGCAGATAATACTTTCAGCAAGGAAAACTTGACTGAAGTGAGGATGTCTGAGATGAGCTTTAAAAGAAAGAGGATGATTTTGCAAGGCTAATTCCAGGGAGGATTGAACCCAGGTCTTCATGTTGGTAGTGATGGTCATCCAACACTTTACTCTAGCATGAAAATAAGACCCTAAAGCTCAGACATAAAGACACTTCACGGAACTGATAAAAGATTGAGTCTCACTGATATAAAGAAATGAAATAAGTGAGCTCTGTTCATTGAGGTTATCAGAAAATGAGAACTTGACCCTTTTACATAGGCACCATTAATTCAGGTCCTTTTCAGGATGTTACAGCTACAAAAATATCAACACAAATCCTTTCCTTTTATATAATGTATAATTTTTTGATCCTATTTTAACATTTAATTTCTATTTAATTTCTTCTTGATTATATATGATCAAAAATTTTAACTTTAAAAATAAACAATTCCGTGTTCCATATTCTTTCTTCTTTGAGAAGGCAAGCAATTTGATATAGATTATACATATTGTGGGTGTGCAAAACTTTAACCATATTGCAAAAGAAAATGCAGACTGAAAAAAAAAAACAACCAAGAATAATAACAAAAATGAAAGTTTGCTTCAGTCTGCTATTCAGACTCCATCAGTTCTCTCTGGAAGTAGATGGTATTTTTCATCATGAGTCCTTGGGAATTGTTTTGGATTACTGTATTGCTGAGAAAAGCAAAGTCACCCATATGAAGTTGCTGTTACTCTGGACAATGTTCTTCTGGTTCTGTTCATTTCACTTCCTTTTAACCAACTGTATTCAAACGAGGATAAGGATAGAGATTGGACCTGAGATTACAATTAGTATAGGGAACTCCCTAGTGAAGAAACTTCCACTAACAGTGTTCATCAGTACGTTCTCTACAACTTAAAGAGCTTTGTACATTGCTGAGAGAATAGTGATTTGTCCAGGGCCACACCATACATACAAGCCATAGATGGGACTTAACTCCTGGACTTCCTACCTTCAGGGCAAGTTCTCTATTTAATATGACACATTGCTTCCTTTTCTTCATTATTCATTACATTTACTTCATAATATTTATTCTGCCTTCTTATTGAATGGGTGTTGCTTCACTCAAAGTGAGAACCTGAAAAGATCTTAGCCTAAAATGGCCAGGGTCCCCCACTGTATCCTGATGAATATGTGGTCACTGAACCCAGATGACTCTGGAGGAGAAAGTGAGGTTTGGGACCTTGGCCAGGCCTCCCTCACTCAAATCAGTCATATCATCATCTTCTTGACGTCGTGGTCTTCTTCGAGAATGAAGGACAAACCACAACTTTTAAGATTCTAACCATCTTGACTATTTTTCTTTCCTTAAAAAAATGTAACAAGTACTTTGGATTTCCAGCAAACTTTAATCCAAGACTGTCTTTGGAAACATTATTTTGTACATCTTAAGGACATAATAGCTGGCACTTAGATAATACGCTTGAAGGTTTGCAAAGCACTTCTCATACGATATTTCTTTTAAGCCCCACAACAATTCGACTCCAGGTAGGTGGGACAGGTATTACTATCCCTATAGAGAAGCTCAGAATATTTACTGAGGTTACTTAGGTTCGGAGAAATTAAATGACTGGCCCACAGTCATACAGCTACGAGGTGTCAGAGGTGGGATTTGCTCCCAGGTCTTCCTGATTGTGGTGGAATGGATAGAGCCCTGGCACTGGAGTTCAAATTTCACCTCAGCTTTCTCATCCTCATGTAAAATGAAAATAATTGTAGCACCCTGGGTTGTTAAAAGGCCCAAATGAGATAATATCTGTAAAGAGATTTACATAAATATATGCTAGCTATATTGTTTACTATCGAGTACGACCATTTTCCTGGGTCCTATTACCACATGAGAATGAGAAGGAGTGAGGGGGGTTATCAACTTTGGGATGAGAAAACTAAGGCTTCAGATTGTGTGACTTATGGGTCACTTCTTGGGTCTTCCCAATCTAGTGAACTAGAGTCATAACCTGGGGGTATGGAAACAAAAAACAAAGAAAACAAACTTCCCAGCAACACAGAGGATTTCCAGAGAATACCGACAGCTGTGGTTACACTAAGGAGTATCCCCACGGAGTGGTTTACGAATGGCCTTCCTGTGGAGCATCTTACTGCAATCAGGTCAGGCCTTCACCTGTCTTAGTTCAGTACCTAGGCTTAGCACAAAACTCTGGATGCATACACAACCTGTCTAAGATATAACAAATACACTGAGCTGTTCTAAAGTGGTTTACTTCTAACATTGGCTCCTTGTGGAGCATTTGTCTGGCAGAAGGACGAATAGTCTGGATCGAAAGACTGCAGAACCTTTTGGATACTTCTCATCCCACTATAGTGAGTAGATTTGGGGCACTTTCAGAAAATGTGCTTTCCATTAAAAAGGATGGTGAGCTAATGATGGTGGTCTCTACACCCAAACTGGAAGTAGCACAGAGCAGTTGGAGCTTTGCTCCAGATGCCAATATGAGGAAGGAAGGGAGGGATGCTCTTTTATTCAGGGGAGACTATTCTACCTTCCTTCTCAAAGTTTTCATCATCCCTTTACCTTGTTAGAGGTCTCAGATCAATCTCTGTAGGCCTTTGTGGTAAACAGACTCCCCTGGATCCCTCTATATATTCTCCCCCCACATGAATTTTCTTTTGCTTTCTTCCTACCTTGTCCATGACTAAATTTGCTCCCCAGGTATTGTCTTGTCTAACTTTTGGCCTACTCACCATGAATAATTTTATCAACTTTCCTTGGTCTCATCCTCTAATGTGGTTTGCCTAAAGGCTCAAGACCCTCCCCACTGTCACATCTTTGGCAGCTAATGATTTTGTAGCAAATGTCAGTGCAGAAAACAAGCTTAGCTTTGTCTCAGCAAGTCATAGGCTGATAAGCTACAGTGGAGAATCCCTAATAGTCTTGGCAACAAAACATGACAAGGTGCATATTACCAGAGACAATTACACACATCTCAGGGGCATTCATTAGACTCTCAGCTACCTTTAATGACCCAAGAATTCACTTGCCCTTTTCCTTCCCACTGTAATCTCAAAGTAATGAAAATATTGAAGCATGTTATTGTAACTATAAAATTGCCATAGAAAGTCCCTTTTCTTTTCTTTAATAAAGGTTGATATATCTTTCCACTTGGAAAATGGTTCATTATATTTCCCTTCAAAGAAATTGAGGTAATAGAAATGGTCTGGCTGGTCCTGCCTTGGGAGCTTAATACCAAACTGTTAGGATACCAGTTGAGAATGCCCAAGTTTTATATATATATATATATATATATATATATATATATGTATATATGCATATATATACATATATATATATATATATATATATATATGTTCTGGAGTTTGAGGCTATTTCTAGATTTGTTTGGGAGAATATCTCTTAATGTTATTCTTCATTGGACTCAACAATTATGGTTACTGACGTCAGTGACCTCAGGAGGCAATGTAATGAAGTAGGAGGCATGCAGTATTTAGGGGCAGAATTTGAATCCTGTCTTTGTAACTTATGACCTACATGACACTGAACAAGCCTCTGGATTGCAGTTTTCAAGTCTGTAATCAGGAGAATGTACTCAATGACATTTAAAGGTCCTTTCTAGCTATAATTAGAAACAGAGCTAGAGATATTCAATGAATGTATCCTAATGTGTTTGTATGTATATTAAAAAGAGAGACTCTCAGATATAGCAGGTGATTTTAATTCCATGGCAAGATCTGAAGAAAATTATTTTGGATTACTTAATTTATATTACTCTTGTCTCCATCCACCTCTAACACTCTCATTTCCTTAAATGATTTAAAGTTGATTATAAGGCAACTAAGTGGCACAGTGGATAGAGTGTTGGGCCTGGAGTCAGGAAGACTTGTTTTCCTGAGTTCAAATCTGGCTTCAGAAACTTACTAGCTGTGTGACCAAAGGTAAGTCACTTAACCCTGGTTACCTCAATTTCTTCATCTGTAAAATGAGCTGGGAAAGGAAATGACAAACCACTCCAGTATCTTAGTCAAGGAAATTTCAAATAGGGTCATGAAGAGTAGGACATGACTGAAAAAATAAGCAAACAACAATAACAAGATAAAAACACATGTTTTTATCTATGTGTTTCATTGTGCTCTTCTTTGCATCTGGCCAGGGTGGAGTTCCCTGGGAGTGGAGGGAGTAATACATCAACCTCTTTGATCTGAGCAGTAATGCTGTCTGATGATGGATTTAATAGATACCAACTTAGGTGATTCAGGGCTCCAATTACAAGCAAGGAAGTCATTACCATTTCCCATGACCCAACAAATCATAAAGTCGGAAGACAGAAAGGCACCCTGTTCATTGTCATTCAGTAACCCGAGGCAGAAAAGGATGAGTTATCTGCACATGACAACGTCTTAATAAGCTAGCCATCCTTACTGTGTAAAAATCAGGGCCAGCGTCAGAATAGAATGGAACAATAGCCACAGATTTAAAATTGTTTTTATTATTTCTTAAAAATAAAGTTTTAATAGCCATAGATCTTGAATATTTACCTTTACCCTGGGTACTTTCCTATGTATTTCTCTGTACTCAGAAATCAACACTCCTGAACTTGCTGAAGATAAATTCATGCATCATAATTTGGCATCGTGCTGTGAGAGTAGACCAAAGGTGCCAGTTGGTGATTCCCAGGCCCTTTTGTCAGTTTTCTGGGGGTGCTTGCTTATTTTCTGTTATGGTGGGCAAAGAAATCCTCTCTGCTTCAAGCCATGGACAGAAACCTACATGCTCTGAGGTAGCAGTCTTCTAACTTTGATCATATACCCCATAAGTAAAAAGAAAATTGCGCATACTCCCCAATGTATGTGTATTTACTTGTTTATAAATTGTATACATGAACTACTGTATGCATAATTTTATGCATTATAAAGCTTATACCACAATAAAATTTTAAAAGGATGAGATAAAGAGATAGTATTTGATTCTAGAGCTAATAGGGAGCCATTAGAGTTTATTGAGTATGAAAGTGACATGGTCATATCTACACTTTAGGAAAATCACTTTGGCAGCTACTTGGAGGATGGATTGGAGAAGAAAGAGACTTGAGAAAGGAGAGCAATTAGAAGGCGATTGAAAAAAGTCAAGTAATTAATAAATCCCTAAACTAGAAGAACTGAAAGCGAGCATTTGTCATGACAACCCAGAGAGGAGAGAGAAAGTATCTAGGAAGGGAGAGTGGTCAGTGGTGTGTAATGTTTCAGAGATGTCAAAAAGGATGAAAACTGACAAAAAAGACTATGAGCAATTTGGAGATCACTGATAACTTTGAAGATGGTATTTTCAATTGACTGAGGAATCAAGGATAACGAGGAGGATGAAAAGAGCAGGGACAGGAAGGATTGTGATTTTTTCAGCATAAATAGAGAGTTTCAGAAAAGGGATAGGTTTTGGGGAGAGGGTAATGTAATTGTAATCTAGCCATGTCTGATCATTCTGTATGCTTGCTCACTTTTTTCTACCCCAAAATGAAAAGAATGTATATGAATGGAAATGGGGAAGTTTACCCACTGACCACTGTTAAGAGCCTGACATTGAAAAGATCTAGGGAACAGTATGGGAATGCTGAAGCCTTGCGGGTAGAAATTTGCCTTTGTACCTACTTCAGATTCCTGGGTCAAGTTAGGTTATATATACTGCAGGGCCTTATACCACTACAGTATGGAAAGTCAGCTGTAGGAAGGGGCAGAGTAAGGACCTAATAATGAAGAATGGTGGTGGACAAACCCAATGTTACCTCTGGGGGAAAGAGTAGGATGTAACACCTATCTTCTCATCCTTTGGTTTTCTCTCGAGGTTAAGTCACAGACCCCTTAGGTTCATTCTACTGTGCTCCTCTTCACTACCTTTTGGAGACTATTACATATATTCATATGGACATGTATATACAATATTACATGTACACAATATGTATATGTACACATATATACACATATATATGTTTATGATAAATATGATCACGTATATAAAATGGTTTGAGTTTCTAGTTGAAAAGGTGCATCAGAAATTCAAAATATTATTTTAATCTTCTAATTGAAAAAGATACCATCAAGGGTACATATCAAGGAGATAGACTTATAAGACTTCTGGTAAGATGGCAAAATGAATGTTTATGTTTGGACAAACTCCTATTTCTTTACTATTATCTCAAAAATTTGTTGTAACAAACATGGAATTGCACCAAATGAAGCAAAAGATGAATTGGAAGAAGGTAATGAAAAAAGATTCCTACAAGATAACCTAGAGAAAGAACTGAGGGAAGTATTATTGGCTCCCAATTTGTAAAGGCAACTCCACTGGCATACCCAGGATGACTGCTAATGCAGGTTCTTGGATCTGCTTTACTAGGAAAGATAGCTTTTTTAAGAGGTCAACGATCCTTTTTAATTACAACCAGAAAATACAAACAGAGAAAATATAAGCAGAGAAATAAAGACCAACAAACAGGGTTTCTAGCTGTCTAAGAATAAACAATACCTACATCACAGATCAACAGACTGCTCCAGCTGTCTGACCATTACATCATACATAGTTATTGAAGACAGAAGCACCAACATCTGGGTTTTCAAAGCCAGGGGGCTCTGAAACAGTTGCCCAGAACATGAACCTTCTTCTAAAGAGTAAGACCCCAAAGTAAAACCTCATCTCAGAGTACATATAACAAAGACTCAGCTCCTGATTGGCTCAGAGTCAGAAGTCAGGAAACCTAAATGACTCAGCACAACTCTGAGTTATCAGGGTTCAAAGGAGATTGAGCCTTCAGAGGTTCACAATTTAATGAGTCTGGGAAACTGAACTCCCACAAGAAAACAACAAAAAATCCCACTTCGCTTGCTGTTACACCATTCCACCTGGCATTTGCCCTTAATATGACCCTACACTGAAGGCTGAATGCTTTCTGCAATTGGTGAACCCATTACAGGCCTAGTACTCAGGGCTGAAGGCTCCTTGCTAACTACACTTACCATAGTCTGAGGTTTCAAACTTCCATATGGTTGCTCTTGTCTTTCTGCTTGCCAGTTTGTTCTCTTGGTCTCATATTGAGGGCTGAGGGTTCTGTGCTGGGGTTCCATGATAAAGGTCAAGGGCTCTAGGGGGCTGCAAATAGTTCTGTGCTCACTACACCTTTTATAGGCCCTATTCTAAGGCCCAAGAGCTCTGAACTGAAGGCTAGGGACTCTGTCCTTAGGTCTTGGTTGTCACTGACCCTTACTTGTCACCCTCCTGGATTTCTTCATTGAAGTCTACATGAAATAATGGCTCCAAAGGCTTCAGTATTGAGAGAAGTTTGGAATGAAAAACTTGTGGGTTTGACTTTCATTAGCCACCTCCAAAGGAGTTATCCTTGAGCAGTGATTTCATCAGAGCCATCCAACTCTGAGTAATGAAAAACTCAGAATTTGAAACTTCAAGTCAACCAGGAGGTTTAGTAGGGAGACTAGGGTAATGAACAAAGAAAGGGAAACTTTCCATACAATGTAGAATTATTTGGGACAAAGAGAATCTCAGGATTATATAAAAACAAAAACAATAGAAGAAAGGGAATAATTATATATCAATTACAAAGATAAGTCCAGACTAGTCAGTCAGTCCAAAAATTTTATTAAGTACCTCCTATGTACCAGGTATTGTGTTCAACACTGGGGAAGAAAAGAAAGGTAAAAAATTCCACCACTCTCAAGAAGCTTACAATCTCATGGAAGTTGATTTAAAAGAGAGTTGGAAAGCAAAGGGTAGTGGAAAGGGTCATGGAATGGGGTCCTGATGGAGAAATACTGTTAAAATTATCTGAAATGAACAAATAAATAATTATTTAATAGCAAAGGTCAACAGGTTACCATTAAATCAGGTCAACTGATTCCTCAGTAATTAGTGACAAAAAAGCACGTATTTTTATAAAAGAAAAGAGCAATAAAAAAAATAGGAGCTTGTTTTGAACATAATTCAATTGGACAAGACAAATCATCTCACTAGTTTGCCTCTCCCAGGCTCTCTTAACCCAAATTTGTAGTGTTGGCAACCTCTATCAAAATGAGATTGCCCCAAAAGTCCTTGCCCTACAGGTGATGACATTTTGTCACCCGAAAGCTCACTTTCAAGGGGAACTTGAGTTTTCTAGTTAGTAATCAGTTCCCTCCTACCCATCTTCTAGCTGCCAAGATTACATTACTCAGTTTAGACTTAACCTCTATCTCAAGAAAAAAAAAGGAAGTTTATCCACCAAGACCTGAAAGAAAAACCTATCCCTTATGCAACACCCCTACTTTTTCCAGTTGCCAGAAAGTGAAATCCTTTAAAAAGAATCTTATAATTATACGACTATTTTTATTCCTACAAAGATATATGTCTTACTCTATGTTATCTACTACTAACTGTAGAGTCTTATTACTCTGTCTATACACTAAATCTGTAGATAACCTAGACTTAAGAAAATATCTGTATTAGTTTGGCTTAGTGTTAGGACTAGTTTTTCCTAAAGGAATATGATTTAAAGGATATTCCTTTCCAGCACAGAGGAGGGTAGCTGGGCAGAAAATGGAGAGATGGCAGGCCTTCTTAGATGGAGATTCTGGGAGACACCCTCCAAACCCTTCTGTCAGAGAGAGGGAGAGGCCCAGGGCAGTGAGTATTGATGAAGTATGATTTCCAGAAGTGAGGTGATGAAGACCTTCTTGAGGCATAATAGAGTAGTCCAGAAGAGAAGAGCATATGGATTGACCATGAGAAGATTGAGAGTGATTGGAAACCCTTACACAATGAATGAAAGAAGAGATCAGGAATGAAATTAAAGATCTTGATGAAAAATTCAAAATGAGAATAAACAAAAGTAATCAACACATCACATGGAAAAAAGTGATTAAAAAAGAATTTCAAAATTCAGGGTTACCCTTGTTCAATACCCATTACTCAATGGCCTCAAATATAAAACCAAATCAAATACAAAATCTTATTTTTATCAAATCAAATATAAAAGTCATATATAAGTTTTTTTTTTTTATCTCATGGGAGTTGATTTAAAAGAGAGTTGAAAAGCATAGGGTAGTGGGAAGGGTCATGGAACGGGGTCAGATGGAGAAATACTGTTAAAATTATCTGAAATGATTATCTGAAATTCAGTGTTACCTTTGTTCATTACCTATTACTCAATCAAATATAAAAATTCTCTGTTTGGCTTTTAAAACTTGTGGCAATCAATTCCTTCCTACCTTTCCAGTCTCTCAGTTTATTCCCCTCTATGTACTCGCCGGTCCAGAAACACTTGTTTCCTTACTGTTCCTTGTACATGACACTCAGTTTCTTTAGTCCAGGTATTTTTACTGGTTATCCCCTATACCTGAAACTCTCTTGCTTATAATCTCCATCTCCTGGCCTCCTTGTATTCCTTCAAAGTCTCAGGTAAAGTCCCAACATCTACAAGAAGCCCTTTCCTGTCTTCTTTAATCCTAGCACCTTTCCTCTGAGATGATCTCCAATTCGATCTGTCTGTACATGATTTGTATATGTTGCTTGTCCCATTAGACTGTGAGCTCCTTGAGTGAATGGGCAGCTTTTTACAATTTTTTTGTATCCCTAGCTCTCAGCACAGTGTCTGGTATATAGTAGTTGCTTAACAAATTCGCTCCTGTTGTCATCCATCATAGTATTGGCTGTTAGGCAGCGTTAAATATATTTTTATTGACTTGATTCCTCCTATCCCTTGATACTCCTTGCCTCATACTCTTTTTACTGTCTCCCCCTCTATTCTTTCCTATTTAAAAAATAAGAAAATTTAAAATTTAAATTAAAAAAAATTTTTGATTTAAAAAAATTTTCTATTTGACCTAACTGGTTATTAGGATAAACTGAACCTAGGATAATTATAGAAGGTAATAGACCTACTGTATTTTGCCCTGATCAGATCACAGCTAGGATATTTTGTTCAGTTTGGTGTATCACGTGTTAGGGAGCACTTCAATAGGCTAGAGAGTGTCCAGAGAAGGTCAGCCAGAATGATAAAGGGGCTCATATTCATCCAGATGATGAATGGTGGAAGAGACTACAATTATTTTTCTTGAGAAGACAGAATGACAGCTGTCTTCAAACATTTGAACAATTGTCACACGGAAGAAGGATTAGATGCATTCTGGTGGTTTTCAAAGGAGAGAAAAAGGGACAATTGTTAGAAGTTTAAAAGACACCAATTTAGGCTTGAAAATTCAACAATTAGAACTTTCCCCAAGTGAAATCTCTCTGTGTCTCAGAGGTATTGGTTTCCCCTCATGGGAGGTCATCAAGCAAAGATTCAGAATGTTTTGGGGAATGTATCAGAGAGACTTTTTTATCAGATATGTGTTGCAATAAAGGACTACTGAGATCCCATCTAACTCCAATTCTGTGATTTTATGAAGGTCATGTGAAGGCTCACCATTGTTTCTACAGAAAAGAGAAAGATGAACACAGACCATTCAAAGGCATTATCTGGTTCTATCCATCCTTAATCTAATAGAAAAACAGCAGATGGCAAATGGGCTCTTTTTCATTCATTTCATTCATTCAAATCCTGAGCAGGCAGACACATTACTTAATAATCCTGATCCAGCAAGGAACATCTGAATGATTACCAGATTGTCTTTCTACCTCCACAACATCATCAGCTTACACCCCCTTTTCTCCAAACACATAAGCGACTGCTTCACAACCTCAACAAGCTTCTCCTGGACTATTCTAATAACCTTCTCGTTGGTCTCCCTGCCTCAAATATCTCTCTTTAGTATCCATTCTCCACCGAGCTGCTAAAGTGATCTTCGTAGAGTGTAAGTCTGACAGTGTGACCCCTTTTTCCATTCCCCTCGATACTCCCCTCAATAAACTTCAGCTGTTCCTTATCTCTAGGATCAGATAGAAACTCCTCTATTTGACATTTAAAACTCGTTAAAATCTGGTTATATCCAACTTCTCTGGTCTTCTTATACATTGCACTCCACTGCCTCCACAGATTCTGGACTCTTTGCTATTCCACACACGTGATTCATTCGATCTCTTCTCCCTATGAGGTTGCCCTGGTTGCCTGCTGTGCCTAGAACATTCTCCATCCTCATTTCCATCTTTTGAAATTCTGCTCAATTTAACTGAATCCTTCTGCAGAAGTCCTGCCAGCTGTGAGTCTCTTCCCCTTTAAAGTTACCTTGTAAGAGTTTTTATTTTATTATTATTTTTAATGAAGAGGGGGATGTGAAAAAGAGGGGCATCAGAAATAGTTTCCCCCAAATGGGAAGAGAAAAGAAAAAGGCTGAAAGGAATCATAGACAGGTACAATAGCTTTGAACATTACATGTTGTGGCTAACATGGAAATATGTTTTGCATGACTTTACGTGTATAATGGTTATCACATTGTTTGACTTCTCAATGGAATGAGGAGGGCCTAGAGGGAGGGGGAAAATTTAGAACTCAAAATTTTAAAAAAAGAATGTTAAACATAACAAATAAACATATTTTTTTTTAAAAAAAAGGAGAAAGAAAATTACATGTTGATTTTCTTTGCTGTTGCTAAATCATTTTTTTTCCAGTTGCATCTGACTCTCTGTGGCCCTATGTGGGGTTTTCTTGACAGCGATGTTGGAGTAGTTGGCCTCCTTCTCCAGCTCATTTTACAGATGAGGAAGCTGAGGTAAGCAAGGTAAAGGGACTTGACTAGGGTTACACAGCACATAAGTGTCTAAGATGAGATATGAAGATGAGTCTTCCTCACTCCAGGCCCAGCATTCTATCTAGTACTATACAATCTAGCTAGATTGTATTACATACTTTAAAAGAAAAGCAAGATTTCCATAATAGAGATTTGCAGTTTCATGTATTATCCTCTGTTGTTCTACAATGTGTGTGGAGAGGCCAATTTTGTTTACTAAAGAATTTTTCAAAAGAGAAAAATCCACAAAATGATTTGTATCTACTTTATTTCTATATTTCTATATGTTCCCCATGTCTGGAATGCTCTCCCTCCTCACTTCTGACTTTCTTGTTTATTTCAAGACTCAGCTCAAATCCCACCTCCTGCAACAGGCTCATCCCTCCTCCTAGTGTCTTTTCTTAGAAATTGCCTTCCATTTTCACTATAAATATACTGTACAAACATAGCTATTTACATGTTGTCTCTCTTTTTTGCCTTTTTTATATCTCTAGTCCTTAATACAGTGCCTGATATATAGTAAGCACTTCATGAATATTTGTTCACTGATTGATGGAGTGTTGATATTGAACACCTCATCACAATGTAAGTTCCTTTAAGGCAAGAACCTTTCCTTCTTTTCTGCTGTATCATCCCAGGTCGTGGTTGCATAATAAGACTGAATCTTTATTGAAAGGGATTTTCAAGTCCTTCTAGCACCAATTAGATCTTCTCATCAGCACATAGTAATCCCAAACTTCATAAATCAGAAACTGTCTGTAAATATGCCACCAACCTCTACCTCTCTTGAATAGCTCTAGCTTTACAGAAAGGAAGTAAAACCTTTATGCTCGGCAAGCTGCTTTTGGCGATAAAATCTTCACAGAGCCTTCAGCCAGGGCTTAATGAGAAACCTCCCTCCTGGAGCTAGAGCTCAATTTGATGCCCATTTTTATTTTGCAAGCCTCAGACCTTTGCATCCTTTCCTCCCTAGCACTTCATTGCTTGCTCAGAGACAGTGGAGGACTTCAGGTCTTTTGGAGCAAAAGACAACCCTACCTGTTGCCTTGAGTTTCCATTTCAAAACAAAGTCCAGTTTCATTTATTGTCCCAAGGCCTTTGGGTCAAGTCTTATGAGTAGAAGACTGAATGCATTTATTAAAATTCTTTTAGCACCAAGACTCACATACTCAATTAACACTACTTTGGGGGTTGGCTTTTGATTTGGATGCTGAATGACAATAAGTCAAAAGATACTTTCAAGAGCCAGAAACTAGAGGCTTATACAAAAGAGAAGTAGTGTCTTGAAACTGGAATAATATAGTCATGAAAACCTCAGTGAATGGAAGTCTTACACATATATGTCAACTGTCGGGACATACTGAATGGTGCTCAGCATGGTTCTTGCAGATGGTCTTTTTGGGTCCTTAAAGTAATACTTTTGCTGAGATTTCAAATGCAAATGCAAAATACAAGGAATATAATACAGTGCTATACAGTAACTATGTAATATAAATACACAATATAATATATCATATATCATTAAATACATATTATATAATATATGTGATAATTATATAATAACACTATTATACTATATATTTATATATTTATTATATATACACTATATATTCATATTATATATAATGAAACTGATTATAATAGTAACTAGCATTTATATGGTGCTTTTAGGGTTACAAAGCACTTAACAAATACCTCATTTGCTTCTTACAACTACCCTGGGGTGGTGGTGCTATTATTATCCTTATTTTATTGATGAGGAAACTGAGACAGACAGAGGTTAAATGACTTGTCCAGGGTCACACTGCTAGTAAGTGTCTGAAGCCAGATTTGAATTCAGGTCTTCCCTACTCCAAAGCCAACATTCTATCTGCTGTACCACTCAGAAATAAGAGTGCTTTATAAAAAGCTCAAAATACATATTTTCCTTCAGGTCTATATTTAATAAAAGAAAGGAAATAAAATACTCTTTACATTCCAGCAGACTGTAACTGGTTCTTTCTCTTTTCTCAGTCATTCTTCCTGTTTCTTGAAGTGACCTAACAGCTAAATTTTCAGTGGGTCTTTCATTTGTGTGGATGATGTGAACCTCAAGCAACACTGAACTGATAATTTGGATGATCCTTCTGGGCATTGTACCCCCGCTGACTGTAGACTAGGTCAGCCTCATTCTTTAGGATGTAGCTCTGATCAACCCACTATAAAAACCAGGGGCAACACTCAAAATAAGAAGGAAGCATAACCAAGGGATTCAATTCATGAAGGGTTGGATTTAGGGTTTCTACAGGGACTTTGGATTAAGGGACTCTGGAAATTGCCTTGAGGCACATACTAGAGCAAGTGATGAGGAAGGTGAGAGGGAGAAGCTACACTTGGGGCTAAGAAATCTTGAATTGTGACAATGTCCTCAGTTGTCCCAAGTGATTATGATCCCCTAAATGATTGGTAGAACAAGTGAGCTAAAAAGACTTGAGTTTTTAAGATAGTTATTTACTTTTTCCCCAATTACTTGTAAAGACAAATTTTAATATTCATTTTTAAAGAATTTTGAGTGCCAAATTTGCTCCCTTCTCCCTCCCTCCCTCCCTAAGATGGAAGTAATTTGATATAGGAAATATGTATGCAATCATGTAAAACATACTTCTATATTAGTGATGTTGTGAAAGAAGAAAGAGATCAAAAGGAAAAAAAAATCTCATGGAAAAAATTAAGTGAAAATAAAAATGAAGTGAAAAGGATTTTTTAAAAAGCAAATCTAAACCATGACAGTATTTCTTTTTGAAAAATTACATTTTTTTGGTTTAGTTCTTTTTATCCCAGCTCTAACAAGAGAGAAGCCTCTGGAACTAAGAAGTAACATCATTGAAAATCACTGTGATACAAACTGGAATAGATACAACTGTGTTGTCTCTGGGAGTCTGACTTTTGACTGATTTTGAATTTTAATAGGATCATCAGTTTAGAGATGGGAGGAGCCTTCAAAGTCATCTAGTATGTAAATTCCCTGAAAGTGAGATCCATTTCCTTTTTGTCTTTGTAGCCCCTGGGACTTAGGTATCTGGCACTTAGTAGGTAACTTAATAAATGTTTCTTGTGCCACTGATAGTCCAATCACCTCAATTTACAAATAAGAAGAAGGAAAAATTAAGTGCCAACATCACTCAGGTTGTGAGTTGGCACATAGGAGTTGAATCCAGGTTTTCTGATTGAAACTAACTAGCCTTTGAATAGAATGCTAAACTGTCAATCAGGAAGACCTGTTCAAATCCCACCTCAGACACTAGCTGGATGATCCTGGGCAATACAGTTAACATCTCTGAACTTTAATATCCTTATGGGTAAAATGGGGGTAAGAATAGCATTTCCTTCACAAGGGTATTATGAGGAGCAAATGAGGTAAGAATTGCAAAGTATTTCATAAACCTTAAACCCTATATAAGTGTTAGATACCATATGTGGCTCAGCTAGGTGGTACAATAGAGTGCTAAGCCTCAGGGCAGGGAGACTGTTTTTCCTGAGTTTAAATCTGACCTCAGATACTTATTAGCTGCGTGACCCTGGGCAATTCACTTAACCCTATTTGCCTCAATTTCCTCCTATATAAAAGATGGAGAAGGAAATGGCAAACCACTTCAGCATCTATGCCAAGAAAACCCCAAAATGAGGTCATGAAGGGTTAGATTCGATTGTACAATGACAAATATGTAAATATGTAATAGTGTGAAATAATATGTGAACATATAAAGTGTTTTGTAGCTTGCTTTATAAATGTTTGTGAAATGCTTCATAAATAGTAGCTGTTATTATAGACAACTTAGGAACAGAAACCTTGAACAATAAGGATGTGCTTACTTTAGCATAGATTTTGCTCTTTTGATGAGTTGTATACACTGAAAACATAAGAAAATTACAGTGAGAGACTCTCTTTGCACCCAAGTGACCCTTCACCTCAGGTAAATCAGTCTTCTCTAAGAAAAATAGTGTTTTAAAGGAATTTCAGGGAATTCCTCATATTAAGACAAATAGACTATATCAAGTCTTGTAGCCAAGTGCACCACAGTAGGGGATGACTTTCCCTTCTTGTTCCTTCAACTTAAGCCTATTTTCTTTTTCAACTAGATTTGGTTACATGGTTGGGGCATTCATTCATTCATTCAAAAAATATTTATGGAAGATTAAGATGCCCCAGTCTTCCAAATCTAGTTTTTGTTTTATCCCTACCAGGCCATGGCCAGATCAACCAACTGAACCTAGTCTGCATCACCATGATTATATAGACCCAGATTTGGACTCAAACTCACTCTATTGAATTTGGCAGCTCCAGAATTGGAAGCTCTACCTGCCACCATCGAAATGGGCACCTTTAGCTACACTGCTTGGACTGGCAATGAGAGGAAAAGGCATTCTAAGAGCAGAATGAATCAGTGCTCAGTGACAAGTTGTGGAGATCCAAGTCATTTCCTCCCCTTCTTGACAGTTCCCAAACTTCTTATAAAGAAACTCTTAACTTGTAATCACTCTCCCACTCATTTTGTATCATTGGCACTATCTGGAGCCTAAAATAAGTTCCACTTTTATGCTCATTGGCAGTATCAAACAGGCTTTTTTGTGTGTGAAAAAAAAATGTACACTTGTGCATTTATCCTCAGACATAACTTGGCTTCAATTCACAGTCAAATCAACTATTCTTACTGCTTTCTACCCTTTTGTAAAAAGAAAACACCAAAGAAAACCACCTGCCAATCACTTCCTCCCATGCAGGAGCTGCTTTTGAAAAAGTAAATAAAGCAACAAGGAATGAGGAGGCTTATTGTGTTGATTTTGGAAAGAAAGTGTGATAGTGGGCTCAGGACGTGTTATTTAACTCTGAAGATGGATTGAAGGCAACCATGTAAATCAGAATGTGTCTGCATAGCCAGACCCAATCAGGAAACAGTAGAGCTAAGCAAAACCAAATTTAGCAAGCTCTGTCTTTCTTTTTTAAAGCAGTGCACCTTTATTTTTTTTTAGGTTTCTCTTAGGAATGTATTTCGGAGATCTTTCAGCACACTCATCAGAATATAGTTTCTGGGTTTCCTTAGGAAGTGTCTACACCGGGCAACTAGACTGAACCGGTACCCCAATTTCCAGTTGTTTGACCTCCCCCCTGAATACAAAGGGGTTTTCTTGTGGATTAGAATTTTCGTTATTCCAAATTGAGAGTGCCATTGTGGCCTCTTCCTATGACTCTTTGGGTCATACTAATTTTACAGGTAAAAAAGATAGGATCAAATTGAAAACCAGAGCTCATAGTCATCAATAAGCATTTTTCAGACATTGTGCTAGGAATGGAGAATACAAAGGAAAGCAAAAACAGTCCCTGCTATCAAGGAGGTCATAATATGAGGCAGACAAATGGACAAGCAACTCAGAGGAAAGACACTAGAATGAAGGGGAATTGGGAAAGGTTTCCTGTAGAAGGTGGGATATTACAGCTGGAAGAGACCTTTAAAGATTATCTAATTCACACCTCTCATTGCACAGATGAAGGTGAAGGCCAAAGAAGTTAAATGATTTGCCCATGGCTAATATAGTGACAGAAGCAGCTAGATGGTGTAATGGAGAGGGCACCAAGTTGAAAGTCAAGAAAACTCATCTTCATGAGTTCTGATCTAGCTCCATTGGCTGTATGACCTTGGGTGAATCATTTAACTCTCTTTGCCTCAATTTTCTCATGTGTAAAATGAGCTAAAGAAAGAAATAGCAAACTACTCCAATATCTTTGCCAAGAAAACTCCACATGGGGTCCATGACTGAGCAATAGAAATGACTGAAAGATAATGTCCCTGACTTCAAATCCAGTTCTGTTTTCACTTTGCCAAACTCATTGTCTTCTGATTTGATTGACTATGAAGATCATTGAAGAGACATGAAAACAACTTTAGTCAGTACAATCTGGGTTCAAACACTGCCCCAGACATCAACTAGCTACGTGATACTGGGAAAGGCACTTCCTCTTTCTGGTCCTCAGTTTCCTCATCTGTAAAGTTGGGATAATAGTACTACCTCCTTCAGAAGGTTGGTGAAAAGATCCTAGTATCTTCTATTGAACATTGGTAGATACCTTAGAAGTCATCTAGTGCAACTTCCTCATTCTACAGATGAAGAAACAGAGGATTGAGGAAACAAAGGGTTTTGCCCAAGGTAAGAGATAGTAAATGGTAGAGCTGGAATTTGAAGCACGTCTTTGGATTCTAAATACAGCATCCTTTCCCCTATATTGGAAATAAAATGAGATAATGTATGCAGAATGCTTCTCAAACTTTATAGTATCACAGAGATGAAAGCTTTTTTATTTTTCCTTACAGAGTTACGTTGGGTAGGCCAGGGAGGGAACAGTTGCCTACTCTCAATCTACCTTGACAGAGTTGATTTGGGCTAATTCACATAATAGATTAATTTATTACTGACTTAGTAATTAACATTCAGGTTATCATTCAATATCAGAGGAGAGGAGTAAAAACAATCCTGTTGACAAGTTGAGTTAACTGATTGCTACATGACATCCATTTTGACTTTATAAAAAAAATCAAATTCATGCACCTGAAATCATCAGATTTAGATCTAATAGCAACTTCAGAGATTCTAATCTAACTCTCATTTTATTAATGAGGCTACTGAGGACTAGACTGTTGAACTTGCTTACTGTAGGTTACACTTTAAGTGAATTGGTTGTCCTTGGGTTGAGATTTTCTCCTTTCTTCTTCTGGAACTGTAAACAACTTCAATTGTTGCTTAGAAAAACTGTTTCAAATTGAGAATAAAATGCCCAGCTGTTGATTTTCAAAGAGGACCAATGACATCACAAGGTGATGTCTTGACTTGCATGTGAACTGGAGTAAAGTGAGGCTGAGTTGTGCAAGTCATCAGCCTCACTCTGTCTTCCAGAGTTGTTGGAATTTGCTAGCTTCAAGACCAGTTCTCTATCTGTTGTTTCATACTGTCTCAGTGCAGATAATTATGGAGGACTAGTATCTCACAAATGAAGGAGCCATGGTTTGGAGAGTAACTTGACCATGATCACACAGCTAATAAATGTCAGAAGTAGAATTCCAGTCCCAGTCGTCTTGACTCTAGGTCCAGTATCCACTGCCATGCCAATGTGTTGGGCTGCCAAGAGGTCTGGCTTTATAATAGGTTGAGTTCAGGGCAGTCCTTAGGAAAACTGGCAAGCAAAAGTTTTCATTGTTATATGGCCCTTTTTCTCCTTTTTGCACAGTTCCTCTCACCTTTAGGCCTACCTATATCAGGCACCCAGTTATTAGCTATTATCAACCTAGGAGTCCCTCTGTGCCTTTAGAAGGGCTGTCCCTCATGTCTAGAATGTTATTCTTTCACCTCTGCTTTTTAGAATACTTAGTTTCCTTCAAAGCTTAGACCTGGAAGAGGGCTTTCCCAATGTCCTCAGTTGTTTTGAGGCCAAGTAAAGTATGATCTTTTTGCTATTTTTGCTTATACCATGAAGTATAAAGCCTCTGAATAATGTGATTAAGGGGGATCTTTCCCACCCATTGAGGGAAACTTAATTAGGGGAGTTGTTTTGTAAGAGGATCTCAAGTACTTCCGTTTTTTCTATTGAGGCACTAGGTCAGAGTCATGCCTTCTGGCTCCAAAAAGTGTATAAAGACTCTGAGGAACAGTTTTATTTTGGGGGCCTAGTGACTGAAAGTGTTTGTCCAGACCAGGACTCTGGGAAGTCGCTAAGGAGTACCCCCTTCATCCCCTTGGAAAACCCAGATGTTGGTGCTTCCCTCTCTGGTAACTATGGTCAGACAGTTGGACCTGACTGTTGAATTGTAATGTAAGTATTGATTATGGTCAGACAGAGGAAGCCATGTCTGTTGATCTTATTTCTCTGAAGTTCAGGGTGCTGACTTTTTCCCCTGAACTAACTGAATGATACATGTGCTTGATTAAAGTGATGTTAACCCCTCAAAAGTTGCCTTTCCTTTTATGAATGCAGGTGTATGAACCTGTGATAGCAGGCCCTCTCCCTCCCCCACTGCCCTATGTACTTTGGGTGCTTACTGATACAGTTGTTAATTCCTGCCTCTACCTATTTACTTTAGAAATAGATTTTATTTATACCTTTTGTTGTATTAACTTATATTTTCTCCTATACCTTTCCCACTACCTTCTCCCAGAGAGCCATTTTTAAAATTAATAATGAAAGAAAAAAGAGACAAAATATTCAGCAAAACCAACAGACACATCAACTGGTCTGATATAATCAGCAATATCCCATACTTGTGGATCTCCATTTCTGAAAAGAAATGGAAAAGACCCTTTTCCCATATCTTCTTTGGGGCCACACCTGGTCAATATAATATTGGAAACATTTAGTTTGATTGTTTTGTGGTGGTTGTTTTCCGTATACATTGTGGTTGCCATGTATATTGTTTGACTGGATCTACTTACTTCACTTTGCATGAGTCCGTAGCAATTTTCCCATATATCTCTGTATTATGTTTGTTTCTTACACCACAATGACATTCCATTCCATTCACACAACATAATTTTTATCAGTTTCCATTCATTGGGCTTTACTTGTAGGTCTTTGATTTTACAAAAAGTTTTCCAATCAATATTTAAATCTTTCTTTTATCACTGATCTCTGTGTGGTGTATGCCTAGAAGTGGAATCCCGAGGTCAATGTGTTTGAATGTGGCAGTCATTTTATTTGCATAAGTCCAAATTGTTTTATAGCAATTTCCTGTGTGTGTGTGTTCAGCAATTTCCTGTATCAATTCACAGACCTACCAACAATGCATGAGTGTTTCTGCCTTTCCTCCTTTCTTCCAACATTGTTATTTCCCATCTTTTTGTCATCTTTGCCAGTTTGCTGGGTATGAAGTGAAACCTCAGTTTTGTTTTGGTTTGCATTTCTCATATTATTAGAGATTGGAAGCATCTTTTTTGTATGATTCTTAGTAGTTTACAATACTCACTCCCCAGTTCCTTTGAATATATTTCATTTACTTACTTATATGTAAACACATTATATTCCTCCAGTGGAAGGAAAATCCTAGAGGGTGAGGATTGACTTGTTTTTGTATTTATATCTCCAGTGTTTAGCACAGTGCTTGACAAATAGGAAATTGAGTCTGGACCTGTGTCCTGATATAGGAATTTTCCAGGTGAGGAAACTCCCTCTTCCAATGCAGGTAGGCAACTTCCCTGTGATTCATAATCAGAGAGTAGTCCAAAGTGCTGGGAGTAGGTAGTGTGCTCAGGGGTTATATTACCAACATGTATCAGTGGCAGTGTTTGAATGCAGGTCTTTCTGGCTTTGAGGCCGACTCACCCCTGTAATTATCTGCTTCTCAGAATAAGTATTGAATAAATGCTTGTTGATGGATAATTGTAAAAACTGTTGTTTTATTTAAGCCGAAACAATAAAAAGTGAGAAAGGTTCTTTAGGAATAGGACAAACCCTTGGGACTTTGAAGGAAAGCACTAAACTCAATGAAAGTGAGATTCTGAAAGGAAGTTTGGCTATTGAAAGGCACCAGAGTCAAATCTTACTGGGCTTCCTATTTTTTCCTAAGGGCAGTTAGGTGGCACAGTGGATAGAGTGTCAGGAAGACCTGGATTTCAATCTGACCCAAGACATTTCTTAGCTGTATAACCCTGGGCAAGTCCCTCAGTTTCCTCATCTGTAAAATGAGCTAGAGAGGAAATGACAAACCATTCCAGTATTTTTGCTAAGAGAAAATCAAATGTGATCATGAAGAGTCGGACACAGCTAATCTACAAAACAACCAACACTTTTTTCTAAGGATTGACTTTGAAAGTAGCGAGTCTAAAAAAGGTGGTCTCAGTAGCTCTAAGGTGGGAGGGGAGAGGGAGTATTATTTCTCTTTTGTTGTAAACCACAAAACCTTTGGGTGTCTATACCTTTGCTCTCCACCATATGGAGTTACAACTCTACCAGTGAACTCAGACAAATTAATCACTTCATATCTCTTTGTCTCAGATCCCTCCCCTGTGAAACAGGGACTATGCTACTTCTCCTGAGAATGTTTTAAGCTCCATTAACATGTATAAAATACTTAAAGACCCCCAAGGAAGAGAGATACATCAGTCCTATGGTCTATCAGCCTGACCACTATGGCCAGCATCTAATGATCCAGTAAAGAACTGAATAGGAAATGTTCTACTTCTGTGCATGGTCAGCGAGGCAAAACGGTTTGTTTCTGAATCAGACCATTCTTGCTCCTTAGCATGAATCATAAACAGATATTTCTCAAACCACAGCACCCCCATTTTGAAAGAGATGACTAGATTTTCAGGCCAGAGTTGAGGAGGAAATGTTGTCAGATATCCACATAGCATAACAAAATGTCATTGCCAATTTGTGTTGCTTGGGGGATGTTGTCATTCAATTATTTCAGTCATGTCCAATTCTTCGTGACCCCATTTGGGGTTCTCTTGGCAAAGGTACTAGAATGGTTTGCCATTTCCTTCTCCAGTTCATTTTCAGAAGAGGGAACTGAAGCAAGCAGGGTTAAGTGATTTGCCCAGGGTCACACACCTAGTACTTGAGACCAGATTGAAGGACATTGGGTGATATATAAGATATAATTTCTTTTTAATATTTAAATTTATTTATTTTTAGTTTACAACATTCAGTTCTACAAGCTTTTGAGTTTTAAATTTTCTCCCCCTCCCTTTTCTGCCCCCTCCCCAAGATAGCATGCAGTTTGATATAGCCTCTACATAAACATTCATATCAAACATTTTCACACTATTTATGTTGTAAAGAAGAATTATAACCAATGGAATGAACTATGAGAAAGAAGAAACAAAAAAAAACAAAAAAGAGAGAGAACAAATAGTATGCTACAATAGTATGCTTCCTTCTGCATTCAGACTCCATAATTCTTTCTCTGGATATGGATAGCATTTTTCATCATGAACGTTGCGTTGCTGAGAAGAGTCAAGTCTATCAAAATTGGTCATCACAAAATGTGGCTGTAACTATGTGCAATGTTCTCTTGGTTCTGCTTTCCTCACTCAGCATCAGTTCATATAAACCTTTCCAGGTTTTTTTGAAATCTACCTGCTCATCATTTCTTATAGCACAATAGTATTCCGTTACATTCACACATACATACCACAACTTGTTCAGTCATTCACCAACTGATAAACATCCTCTCAGTTTCCAGTTCTCAACCATCACAAAAAGAGTCACTACAAATATTTTTGTACATGTGGGTCCTTTTCCCATTTGTATGATTTCTTTGGGATATAGCCCTAGAAGTGGTATGGCTGGGTCTAAGGGTATGCACATTTTTATAGCCCTTTGGGCACAGTTCCAAATTGGAATGATTGGATCAGTTCACAATGCCACCAACAATGCATTAGTGTTCCAATTTTCCCACATCTTCTCCAGTATTTATAATTGTCCTGTTTTGTCGTGTTAGCCAATCTGACAGGTATGATGTGCTACCTAAGAGTTGTTTTTATTTGTATTTCTCTAATCATTAGTGATTTAGAGCATATTTTCTTATGACTATAGATACCTTTAATTTTTTCCTCTGAAAACTGCCTTCTCATATCTTTTGACTATTTATCAATCGGTGTAGACATTATTATTACTACGAGTATGAGTTAGTTCAGCAAATATTGTCCCTTTCTTGCCTTCCAACTTGTTCTCATGACCAAATATAAAAGTGTAGTGTAGTTCAGGCTTTATGTAAATTTAAACTGCAACTAGAAGAATTTAAGATATGAATAAAAGTTCAATGTAAGTTGCTTTAATGACTACAGCTATTACATTCTATACTACCCTATTTTATAGAGAATGAAAATTTCTCTGACATTATATGAGGGAAAATCATCCAGATTGCTAAAGCATCTGCATTCTCCTCTTTTATAGTTTTGCTTCTTTCAAGTCAATTCAGTTCAACAAACATTTTTTAGGGGGAAGAGGAATCAACAAGCGTTTATTAAATGCCTACTATGCTCTAGGCACTGCCCTGAGTGCTTTACAAATATTATCTCATTTAATTCTCACAACAACCCTGTGAAGATGGTGCTATTTTTTTTTAAGGTTTATGTTTTCTTTTGTTTTTCAGGAGAGGGAGCAAGGCAAGGCAGTTGGAGTTAATTGACTTGCCCAAGGTTACACAGCTAGTAAATGTCAAGTGTCTGAGGTTAGATTTGAACTCAGGTCCTCCTGACTCCAGGGCTAGTGCTCCATTTACTACACCACCTAGCTGCCCCAAGAAGGTGCTATTTTGACCCCTGTTTTTTATGGCTGAAAGAACTGAAACAGAAAGAGATTAAATGACTTACCCAGGGTCACACAACTAGTTAAGTGTCTGAGACTGGATTTGAACTCAGGGCTTACCGATTCCAAGCTCAGAACCTTTACAGAACTGTTGACTTCTCTTCCCTCTAACAAAGGCACTACTGCAGTAATAAGGGCATAAATACTAATTTTGTACTGGATGCTGTGATAAAAGATAAAAATGAAAATAATATCTGACCTTGAGAAGCTTTAGATTCTACTAAAAGGGAGATACTCAAACCTTCAAATGGATGAGTGGTTTCATCTCTTTGGATGTCCCCTCCGGTCTTAGAAAATGAAGGATCAACAACCACAATAGCATTTATCCTCTGCAATGATTCAGATTGTGACCCAGATCTACCTGCCCATCCTGTTGGTTGTGTCCTCATCTAGGTTTGCCACAGGAGGTAAACTCCAGGTGCTGGTGGCCTCACATTACAAGGATACTCCATTCAGGCTGTCCACCTTATATTCCTTGATCTTACTAGATGACTAACTCATTATTTTTGTCCAGTCATATATTGCATGGATACCATCATTTTACTCCAGTTCTCCTTTAAGCTTCTTCATTTCTCGTATGTTACAGCCTGCTCACACCTCTCAAACACTAGTCTCTCATTCTGTAAGTGAAACTCATTTTTAATTCCTCAGAAGCTATAGGCCCACAGCCAGACAACAGCACAGATACTATTAGAGATGGCCATTTTATTTTTTAGAAGTTTGAGTTAAAGAAGCTTTGCAAGTGCCCAAAGACAATTCACTTCCCTCTTCCTGCTTAATTCTGGTCCTATCTCATTGTAATATCTGTCCAATAAATGCATGTCAAATCAGATATTTTTCATCCCCTTTTTTTGTCTGGGTACATGGTTAGCTTGAACTCTTTTAAGTGGTTACCTAACCCTTCAGAAGGCTTTGCTATGCTCCAGGGCTTGTGACAGCTAGCAAGTTCTGGTGGATGCCCTCTTCAATTGAGAATCTGTGATGGTTCTCAACCTGAATCATGAATACCTTTGGTGAATATACATTATACTACTTTATACTATCCCTCATGTTTATAAGTAGAGGTTCACTTAACAAGATTATTTTTATTATTACAACTTTCAAGGAATCTTGACTAAATTTAATATATCAATGGGAGACGTTGATCTGGGAGAAAGTCTTTAAGCCATCATTTTGCTCTACTGAATCAAAGGTTCTTAAAAACAACGATAACGACAAGTCAGTAATCATAGAATTACCTTATATTTTCTATAACATTCAATTAATTGTGAATAATCTTTTGAAGATGTTTGTTTATTAAAACATGCCTGTTTCCTTCTAATATTCTAAAGATTCCTTTGGTGCATATGTAGATGATTTTCATTAAAAGTTTATGTTGATGAGAAAATAACTAGATATATCAGTAGCAATAAATGCTTTCTTGGTTACCTTTTTTTTGATATTAATAAGTCCTGAGATTTTCATTTTTCTGAAACTGTAATTCTTATTCCTTACCCATGATCCTCTTTTCTACCTCTATGCCACTGTCCTTGCTCAAATGGAAAGAGACTTGGGCAGAGGAACCTGTGGCCTTGAGGTCACATGTGGTCCCCTAGGTCCTCAAGTGGGACCCTTTGAACTGAATCCAAACTTCCTAGAACAAATCTCTTTAATAAAATAAATTGTTCTGTAAAACTTGGACTCAGTCAAATGGCGGCACCCAAGGAACTTGAGGGCTACATATGACTTCAAGGTCGCAGTTTCCCTACCTCTGGACTCTAGGGGATGATTTTATATTTGCAAAAGTACACAGATGAGTAACTCCAGAATATCTAACAATTTAACATGAAGCAATTTGATACTAGAGTATCTTCCACTCCTTCAGATACCTTGTGAACTTCAATGCCCTCAAATTTGTCACCCTTGGAGTAAATTTCCTCTACCTACACTTGGTCTACTCTGATTGCTTTCTCTATTTTTTCCTTTTTTTGTGTCCTTTCTACCTCCTCCATGTGCACATCCAAGACTGTGATATTTGCTTTCCAGAGCAGTGACTCTATGGTTCTTGATAATGAAAAACGTTTGTTAAAAAACACTTTGCCGATATTTCCATTTTTCTTTTTTTTGCTTGTCCTTTTCCCATTTTTCTTCCTTAAATGCCCCCAAGGATGACTTTGCTTACTTGGGTTTCTTGCCAAACTTTCTTCAAGCTGGCTTTGCCCTTCACTGCTTCTCTCTGTTTTATAAGGCAGCACTATTCATAGTCTTCCATCATCCTTCTCCATAATACTTTACAAATGAGTTTATCTCCTAAAGTATTGTTGCCTTTGGCTGCCATTTCTTTCCCCTTGGCAAGTTATGGAAATGGTTGCTGACTAAAACGCTTTTTGTACTCTTTTGGTTTTATTGATACGAAAGTTGATTTACATTGGTTAATCTTCTGATATGAATTGTAGTCTATGTCCCTGTCCATTTTTCCATCCATTACCTGCTGAAATTGGTGGTGGTTAGGCTGCCTCACTTGCACGCCTTACTTTTCCTCATTTCTCTCTTTTAGCTTCATAGTAATTTTAGTCTTTTGTCTAGAAAATTGATTGACTATACACAAAAAGCTGATTCAGGAATGCTTCCCATATCAGTGAAGAGTCATTTCCTTACTATTAGTTTCATTTTTTATGTATTGTTATTTAGGTCTTCCCATGCCCCCTTCTGATTCTTTTCTTGAAGAAGATATTTTTTATTTATCTATCTATAATATATATATATATATATATATACTACATATATATACAAATATATATGCAAACATATGTTTGTATGCAAATACGTGTTCAGTACATATATACATATATAAGTGTGTATGTACATATACATGGCTCCCATGTAATCTACATCTTTATCTTCTTTCATTTCTTTTTCATGACTTATATTTTTCAATGTTTTTTCAATATCTTCATGTATTTTCACTTTTGCACTGAAGTCACTGAGTACCTTAGTGTGTGTTGATTTAATTTGGGAGTTCTTACAAGAGATCTTCATAGAATTTTTCTAACTTGTGTTTTCCTATAATGCACCTTTGTACATAAGCTGTAATTATTTTCATGGTAGTCATTTTGCAACTATCTATCATGAGCATTGAAATATGAGATGGCCAGATGCCCCATAAATGATGTTTCTTGTTGTCTTTGGGCACACAATGAAATCAACTCAAGAAATTCCTTGATACACTTCCCTAAGGAAAACCTGTCAGTCACCTTCAATTTAACTACAAGTTCCTTCTCTCCTCTGGTTTCATTTAAAATGAGAATGTGAAAATTGAAACCATTGAATATCTTTAATAGTTTCTCCATTTAATAAAGATTTCATATTTAGGACACCATTTAGTAACCAGGCTAAAGTTTATAGAAGGTCTGAAAACTATGATTCTTAGTACCCATTGACCCTTTCTGTATTTCTCCGACACTGTCATGCTATAAATGGAGGAACCCCTTTCAGGCTTTGTAGGATTGAGGATTGTTTGGTCTTTGCAAATGTCTGTACAAGAATCTATATGTAGAAAAATACACAAAGTCAACACAAAGCAATTTGGAGTGAGAGTGGAGGGGGTCGACATTGACCAGAACTTTCATAATAAGCACTTCCAAAGGGGTGACAATTCAATTCAAAAGTAGTAGGAACAAGTTAGGTATTTAACAAAATCTTGTCAATCGATTAAATAGTGCCTGCCATATGTTAGCACTTTTCAAAACACCTTCATATTCATGGCCAAATCAAGTCAAGTCAAGGAATATTTATTAAGAAATTGATGTGTGTTAAGCTCTGGGGAAACAAAGAAAGGCAAAAAAAAGTTCCCACTCTCCAGGAAATAACAGGCAAACAACTATTTGTACATATATATATATATATATATATATATCTAGCAGCTTCTACATTAAGGGATCGAAGGGCATGGAATAGGATATTCCAGAAGGTAAAGGAACTAGGACTCAAACCAAGAGTTTGAGACTGAGGGACTGAGAGAGTACTCTTTTTTTTTTCTTAAATTTATTTATTTATTTAACTTTTTACATTCATTTTCACAAATTTTTGGGTTCCAAATTTTCTCCCCTTTTCTCCCCTCCCCACACCCCAATACCCCAAGCAATCTAATTTTCCCTATCTCCAATCTGCCCTCTCTTCTGTCATCCCTCCCTTCTCTTGTCTCCATCTTCTCTTTTTTCCTGTAGGGCCAGATGATTTTCTATTCCTCCTTAACTGTATGTCTTCTTTCCTAGTTGCAACAACAATACTAAACAGTTGTTCTTAAAACTTTGAGTTCCAAATTCTCCCCATCCCTCCCTCCCCACCCATTCCCTTTGGGATGGCAGGCAATTCAATATAGGCCATATCTGTGTAGTTTTGCAAATGACCTCCCTGATAGTCGTGTTGTGTAAGACTAACTGGATTACCATCCCTCCTAACCTGCCCCTCATTGTTTCTCTTCTGTCTTTTGATCCTGTCCCTCCCCAAGTGTTGACTTCAAATTGCTCCCTCCTCCCTTTGCCCTCCCTTCCATCATCCCCCCCCTTGCAATATCTCCTTCTCCCCCACTTTCTTATACTGTAAGATAGGTTTTCATGCCAAAATGAGTGCGCATTTCACTCCTTCGTTTAGTCATATGTGATGAGGGTAAACTTCTTGTTTTTTTTTTTTTTTCTCAGCTCTCCTCTTTTTCCCTCCACTAAAAAAACTCCTACCTACCTCTTAAATGACATATAGTTACCCCCTTTCATTTCCCCCTCTTTCCTCCCACTACATTTCTCTCTCACCATTTACCTTAATTTCTTTTAAGGTATGGTCCCATCCTATTCAGTTCAACCTGTGCTCTCTATCTCTGTATGTGTGTGCATGTATGTATGTGTGTGCATGCGTGTACATGTGTATGTGTGGTCCCACCAACTACCCAGATACTGAAAAGTTTTAAGAGTTAGAAATATTGTCTTTCCCTGTATGAATGTAAACAGTTCACTTCTGGTAAGTCCCTTAAGACTTCTCTTTGATGTTTACTTTTTCATGCTTCTTCTCATTCTTGTGTTTGGAAGTCAAATTTTCTTTTCAGCTATGGTCTTTTCATCAAGAATGATTGAAAGTCCTCTGTTTCATTGAAAGACCATATTTTCCCCTGAAGTATTATACTCAGTTTAGCTGGGTAGGTGACTCTTGGTTTGAGTCCTAGTTCCTTTACCTTCTGGAATATCCTATTCCACGCCCTTCGATCCCTTAATGTAGAAGCTGCTAGATCTTGAGTTATCCTGATTGTATTTCCACAGTACTGGAATTGTTTCTTTCTAGCTGCTTGCAAGATTTTTTCCTTGAGCTGGGAGTTCTGGAATTTGGCCACAATGTTCCTAGGAGTTTCTCTTTTTGGATCTCTTTCAGGTGGTGATCGATGGATTCTTTCAATACTTATTTTGCCCTCTGGTTCTAGAATGTCAGGGCAGTTTTCCTTGAAAATTTCATGGAAGATGATGTCTAGGCTCTTTTTTTGATCATAAGTTTCAGGTAGTCCCATAATTTTTAAATTGTCTCTCCTGGATCTATTTTCCAGGTCAGTTGTTTTTCCCATGAGATATTTCACATTCTCTTCCATTTTTTCATTCTTTTGGTTTTGTTTAGTGATTTCTTGGTTTCTCGTAAAGTCATTAGACTCCATCTGTTCCATTCTAATTTTGAGAGAACTATTAAATTCAGTGAGCTTTTGAGCCTCTTTTTCCATTTGGCTCATTCTGCTTTTGAAAGCATTCTTCTCCTCATTGGCTTTTTGAACCTCTTTTGCCAATTGAGTGAGCCTATTTTTCAAGGTGTTAATTTCCTCAGCGTTTTTTTGGGTCTCCTTTACCAAGGTATTGACCTGTTTTTCATACTTTTCTTGCATCTCTGTCATTTCTCTTCCCAGTTTTTCCTCTACCTGTCTAACTTGCTTTTCAAAATCCTTTTTGAGCTCTTCCAAGGCCTGAGCCCACCCGCCACCCCCCTGGGGTGTCTGGGGTACTGAGGCCCCACCCTCCACGTCTTTCCCTGATGGCAAGAGTACGTCCTCGTCATCAGATCCGAAGGTCGGGATCATTTGCATTTGTTGGGAAAAACTCTCTATAGTCTTATTTTTCTTCCCTTTTCTAGGCATTTTCCCAGCCAGTTACTTGACTTCTGCGATTCCTTTCCACCCCTGCTTGGATCCGCCCAGCTAGTGCTTGGACTCTGAGATTCAAATGTGCTTTCCGCGGCAAGCTTTAGTTCTGGCGCTGAGGTGGAGGCAGGGCCGCCTCCCAGGCTCAGTTCCCTCAGGGGCTTTATGCAGAGACTTTCAGGAATGGAGCGGGTGGGGGCGGGGTGGGGGGCCCGCCTCCTAGGCTCAGTTCCCTCAGGGGCTTTATGTGGAGGCCTTCAGTAATAGAGCGGGGTGGGGGCAGGGTTGTCTCCCAGGCTCAGCTCCATTAGGTTTTATGCAGAAACCTTCCGTAATGAAGATCCTGCCTGCTGCTGGGGGATTCCTGAGTCCCAGGCCGCTGCCGCCTCAGCCGCCGCCCACCCCTCTGCCTCCGCCGCTTCCTGCCCCCGTCTCTGCTGCCACCGTTTCCTCCCGAGGGGGCCCGAGTCACGGAGACGCTCCGCTCCCCTCCTCTAGCCCAGCCTTCTTTCTCACTGACCTGTAGCTTCTGTGGGCAGAGGGACTTTCCCGGCTGCCGGAGCTTCTGTGTCTGAAGCCTGCTCGGATCAGCTTCTCTGTGGCCGCGACCAAGGCCATGCTGGGGTGGGGTCCGCTTTCTGGGGCACGACGGACCCCGGGGACGGCTCTTCAGGGCTCTCTGGCACGGAAATCTCTTCCACTCCGTTTCTGCACACCTTGTATTGACCCAGAAGTTATGGGGGTCTCTTTTTACATTAATTCTATGGGCTTTGTTTTTGGAGCTCGTGAACGTGCGTCCTTCTACTCCGCCATCTTGGCTCCGCCCCGAGTGTACTCTTATAAAAGGTAGAATATGAGCTGGAGGGAGTAACGAAAACCAGGAGGTGAAAATAGAATGCATTCCAGACAAGAAGGACAGCCCCTGAAAAGGCAGTTAGGAGATGGAGTGTCACATCCTAGAAACAGCAATAAGACTAGTGTTGCTGGCTTGTGGAGTACAATGGTAGAAGTATTTAGAGTCAGAGAACCTGGGTTGTAAACCACCCATCACCCTCCATTTAGTGATGGTCATTTTGATTCAGTCATTTCAGTCCTCTGGGGCTTTAGTTTCTATACCTTTAAAATGAATTGAACTAGATGATCTCTGAAACTGCCAGACCAAAATCTATTATCATATGGTGGCTTGCTCTTGTCACAGCTAGCCATTTCCATATTCTGGAGTCTGATATAAGCTACTGTCCATAGAGAGCCGAATTACTTAAGTCCTTATTGGTTCCTACATATGAGTGGGCACAGTAGGGAGAAAGTGACTCTTTTCCTCATCCATACGTTCTATGAGTACGTATATATTCCTGAGATCATGGTTGTAAAAGGTATGATCTTCCAGTATGAGCTAGAATAAAGTGAGGCAGAGCCAATCAAAGAAGTCTTCCAGTGATTGAGGGACTAGGAGGAAGAAGGAGTCACGTTCATCAATTTCAGTTCCTTTATATGGGGGTGAGGGTT
Organism: Bettongia penicillata ogilbyi; assembly: GCA_023548195.1. Taxonomy (NCBI): domain Eukaryota; kingdom Metazoa; phylum Chordata; class Mammalia; order Diprotodontia; family Potoroidae; genus Bettongia; species Bettongia penicillata. The sequence continues at coordinate 8,000,163 of JAJHZJ010000055.1, read as the reverse complement.
GTAGGAAGTTGTGGACATTAAAAGTGTAGCTAGCCTTCCCTAAGGCAAAGCTATGAAGTAGAGGAAGGCTGTGTACCTTGCTCCTTGGCTGGCCCTTTCTGTGACCTTTTTCTTGCTACTACCATGGAAGAGAGGCTGCTCAGATTCCCCTAGAAAGAAGAGTTCCTTTTAATGGTAAGGTTCTATAAATGTTCCTGTTTGCAGATGACTCTGGGCTGATTGAACCAAGGTTCAGCATACTATTGAGTCCATTTAATTAGATCCATAATTTGAATCCATAATCCATCATAATTTGAATCCATAATCCATCATATGAAATTATCATGAATATGAATATAGAAAATATTTTTTTAAAAATAATAACTATCACATATAGCAATTTAAGGTAAGCAAAGTGATTTAAATATGTTATATCATTTGGTCTATACAACTGTGTGAAGTCAGTGATATTAGTATTCCTACTTTACAGATGAGGAAAGTGAGAGATGTTAAGTGACTTTCCCAGGGTCATATAACCCTTAGGTATCCAAGGCAGGATTTGATCTTGGCTCTAAGGCCATCATGAAAAGCCACTGGGAAGAAGTCTTCTTGTTTGACTTTGACATGCAGCTAGATGGGCAGCTGATTGAGTTAGTTAATGAGGGCTTTGGATGGAGACCTCAGATGGATAATGGGCTGAACCTAGGACCGGATAAAAAGAGGAGAATGATCTTGGTTGCCCTTATGAAATTGATCAGTGCCTTCAATAATACCAAGATTTTCTCAAATAAAAGCAAATGAACAAGTGAAGGGCAAGACAGGGAATAAAAAATTATAGTGCCTACTATGTGCCAAGCATTGTGCTAAACACTTTTTTAAGCAAACAAATAACAAAACAAAATTGGAGCAACCCCAAACAAACAAAATAACCCATATCTATTTTAGTTCTTAACCCCTTTTTTGTGTCACAGACTCTTTCAGCAGTCTAATGAAGTTTATTATTCTATATTGTTTTTAAAGTGCACAAAATAAAATATATTTGGGTTACAAATGAAACCACTTACATTTAAGCAGTTATCCAAATATTAAAGCAAAGAAATTTCTAGACCCTAGGTTAAGAATCTCTGCTCTATCTGAATGATTGGAAGGATGGAGAGTGGAGCAGTAAACTCCCAAAGCCTTCATTTATAGAGGGCTGTGAACTTTCAGAACTTTCCAGATAACACCATTTTCCATTACAGCTTAATTGACTTTGACTCTATGGAACATCATTCTTCCTTCCTTCCTTTCCTTCCCCTTCCCTCCTCCACCTCAGTTCATCACCTCCCCATCCCCCCACCCCACCGCACTTTCCTTTTGTGCACCTTCTTTCCTCTATAGATTTTAAGGTCCTTAGGGGCAAGGACTGTCTTTTTTTTTTGTAGTTGTTCCTATTTGTATATCCAATGCTTAGTGCAGTGCTTAGTAGGAGCTTATAAACAATAAGCAATACAACAATAGACATAAATAATAAACGTTTGTTTACTGAATTGAATTGAAAGAGGTATTGCCTCTCTGTTGCTGATGGTCTTGATAGGTTGAGTGTGCTGGCATCTCTTCAAAGCTCTCTATTATACCAAGGCCATCTAATTCACTAGCCCTGTGCATAGTTTAATCCACTATATTCATTTAGATAAAAATATAACAGAAATTATATGGGATTGTAAATGAATGGAAAAGTATATATTAAGTACTCAATATATGCCAAACACTACGCTAAGTGATGAGGATACACATACAAAAGTGAAACAGTTCCTGTCTTCAGGTTGCTTACATTCTAGTGGGGGAGACAATACATATTGGGTAAGTAATGACAAAGGAAAAGCATCTTGTTTGGGAAAATACAAGAATGGCATGTGAAGACAGTCAGCAGTCCAACAATCCCTGGAAAGGGATTGACATTCCTTTTCCAGTGTCAATGACAGTATTGGTTTTATTAGAGGTCAAGAGCTGGAAGAATGGGGTGGGGAAGAGAGGCACAAGTGACAGTAGGATAGATGTCAAGGTTCAGTGGTTCAGAGGATGTGATGATAGACAGGGTAGATGGCAAGAAACTGGTTGAGGTGGAATGGGAAGCATGGCTGGGGATGACTAGATATAATGGGCTAGGTGATTCATTTGCCAATTAGCCAATCATGACAACAAGATGGAGAGAGTTCTAGAGCTAAAAGAGCTAATTCCCACAGGAGGGCTCAGATGCAATGTAGATGACAAAATCTAGTTGTTTGCAGGTTACAATGAATAAATAGATAAACCAATACAGAAACAATTGAATAAACAGATAAATAAATAAAAAGAATTATATCATGAGCTCACTGATGGTACATATTTTGTTTTTTGTCCAAGAATTGACCCTATGTACAAAGTAGATCTTCCCAAAATTGAGATCAAAAAAGGAAGGAGGAAAAAAAAAGGAGGAAAGATAAGGGAGAATTTGTACATGTTTAGGACTGGTATTCAATATTACCTGAGTCCCCCCAAGGAGGAGCAGAGCTGAACTTGGCGTATGTAGTGACACTCTCTCATAGTAAGTGGTGCATAAAGCTTGCCAGTTATTTAGATCATGACATATGCCAATTGCTGTGTCCCTGGTTAGTCACAGTTTACAAGAACGTGTGTGTTGAGGGTGTGTGTGTGTGTGTGTGTGTGATGCAGAATATTTTGCTTTGGTTCAAATAATCAATTGCACAAATATGGGGCAGAAGAAGAATGAAGTTCACATGAAAATGTGATAGTTTTAGTAAACTAAGCTCAGTGAGCCAACAGTCAAAGAAATGCCCAAAACAAACAAAAAACTAACTCAGTCATCAAGGGATCATCCATGTCCAAAGCAGGGGCAATGAGGGTCCCATTCTATAAAAACTTAGTGTATATTTAAAATATTGTATTAGGTTCTGGGAACTATTTTATGCCACATGGAGAACATGTAGGAGTATACTGGTGATTTAAAATACAGCCTTCTCAGGAATGTTCCAAACATCATGGGATAATAATAATATGTTATAATATATAATATTATTACTTGTTACATATAATATATTATAATATATAACTACATATATAAAATACATAATAATAATAATGATAGATAGTATTGTAGGAAAAACACTGAAAAGTTGGAAAGATTTCAGAGGAGAGATATCTAGGATGATGAGGAGACTGGTGACTAGGCTGTATAAGGAAAAGCTGGAGAAACAGAATTCATGTTCTTTCCTCCTCTCCCAATACTCCTCTATCTTCACAAAATCTTTCATATACAGTTATCCCTTCTACATCATAGGGCTTAGGGGTGGGGCACCCCCATGATCAGGCAAATCTATGTAAAGTTTCTTTGGCCCTCCAAAGAATTCTGAATTATTATGGTATTAAAAGATAAAATATGTTGATATCATATAATGCTATACATATATTTTATGGATTTCTGAATTTCTAAACTTTTTCTATGTCATCTGTAGTTTCTGCAAAACTTCCATCAAATTCCCATTTAATTTTTTTATGATAACTCTTGAAATATCAAGATTGATGGGGAAAGTTGAAATGTGGAAGGAATAACTGTACATCTCTTTCTATTCACACAGTCACCACCTTCTTGTTCATCCTTTGTTTCAAAGAGGACCAGTGGCATTGCAGGTGATGTCTTGACTTGTGAGTGAATTGGATTTAAGTAAGGCAGAGTTGCACAGAGTTGGCAGCTTCACTCTCTCTTGCAAAGTCATCAAAATTCAGTGGCAAGACAAAATTCAGGAGGACTATCCGTGGTCTGGAATGCAGGGGGTGACCTCAGTATCTTTTATGTCTCTGGCCAAACTCTGAGCCAACTTTATGACTGCTGGAACAAATTGTTCCCATCTATATATTTCATAGGGAAAGATCTTCACATGCTTGAGATAGACATCCCCCTAACTCACTAACAAATGGGAGGCCTATTAGTTACCCTCAAATTTGTTTAGCCCATCTACCTAGATGGTTTTGCCAGACTATGGCTGCTGCACACATTATAGTTTCTTGGAGCCACAGGTGAGAATTGGGTGAAAGTGGACACCCAAGGTGGATGAGCAACCCTGAAAAGGGCTTTGTAAACCTTCATACCAGTGGTGCTAGTCCTCCCTGAGTACCCTATATACCCCAAGTCACCCCCTTAGTTTAGTCCCTCAACACATCTTATCTGAACTATGGAAATAGCCTCCTAACAGATCTCCTTGCCTCAAGTCTGTCCTCAACACAATCCATCCTCCACTCAGTTGTCAAAGTGACTTTCCTAAAGTGCACCTCCTCCTTCCCAATAAATCCCAGTGACTTCCCATTGCATCCAGTATAAAGTTCAATCATCCTGATGTTTACAGTCTTTATCTATCTTACTTTTCCTCATTCCTACTCCATCACACATAGTATACGCACCAGTTAAACTAGACCACTTGCTTTTTTCCCAGATAAACCTTTGCTCTTACCTGGGATATCTTTCCTCTTCTAATTTGCTGAAATGCTCTTAGGTCCCAGTAAAATACCATGTCCTTTCCAGTCTTAGTTTTATTTATTAGTTTCATAGTTTTCTTAATTTCAGTTTCGTTAATCTCTCCTTTGCTTTTCAGTATTTCTAATTTGGTATTTGCTTGGAGATTTTCAATTTGTTCTTTTTTCTAGCTTTTTCAGCTGCTTATCCAATTTCTTTCTCTATTTTGTTCACGAAGGCATTCAATGATAAAAAACTTCTCCTACCTTTTCAGTCTTCCTTGATCTCTTTAGCTGGAGGTGAGCTCTTATTTTTCTGGCCTCCATAGAGTTTTTGGTTCCTCTTGTGAATTTTTATTTTGTATTGTAATTATTTGTAAGTGTCTTTCTCCTCCCTTTTAGGTTATAAATTCTTTGAGGTTTGCGAATGATCTTTTATTAATTTACGTATTTCCTGAAGGGCAGCTAGGTGGCTCAGCGGATAGCTTGCTGCATCTACAATCAGGAAAACTCATCTTTCTGAGTTCAAATCTGGTCACAGACACTTATTAGCTACGTGACCTTCCGCAAGGTTCTCAGTTTCCTCATCTGTAAAACGAGCCAGAGAAGGAAATGGCAACCCATTCCAGTATCCTTGCCAAGAAAACCCCAAGTGGGATCATGAAGAGCCAGACATGACTGAAACAACGAAACAATAAAACTCCCTGAAATGTTAAAATCACTGTCTTCACATAGGAAATACTTGATAAATATTAGTAGAATTGAATGCTAAGTCAACATATGAATCAAAGAATTTTAGATTTAGAGCTTGAAAGGAACTTAGAGCTCTAACTTCAACTCCCCTATTTTACAAATGAGAAAACTGAGCCCCAGAGACACTTGCTCAGGGTCATACAAGAAGGAATTCATGAAGTTGAGATTTGAATTTCAGTCCTTGGATTTCAAATTCATATTCTTGGCACTGTTCCATGCTGTCACCCCAGCCAATTGCCCATCCCTGACCTCTAGGGCTCTTGAATCACACCATCAAATATGAAGAACATTTAAGACTTTATTGGTCATTTAGAATATAACCTCCTTAGGAATGTTCAGAAGACCATAAGTGGATAATAACAATAATAGTCTATATTTTATAAATTTATACAGTATTTAAAGGCTTGCAAAGTACTTTGCAAATATCTAATTTTATCCTTTACAACCACCCTGGGAGGAAGTTATCCCCATTAAGGCTGAGAGAGATTAGGTGAATTTCTTAACATCATATAGTTAGTATCTGAGGTTGAATTTGAACTCAAGTCTTCCTGACTCCAGGCCAGCTCTCTATTTATCACATTGTTTATATTTATACCTAAAAGGAAACCTAGATGTCATCTAATCTAACCTGATCCTTTTGTAGATGTGGCAACTGAAGTCTAGAGAGAGTAAGCAATCTTCCTAGGGACACTCAGCTAGTTAGTGGCAGGTCTAAGATACAAAGCAAAGTCTGTTCACTCTTAATTCAGCACTCATTCCACTGTACCTTACTGGCTCTAGTTCCATTTAGGAAAATTGTGTTTGGCTATGTCATAATTGAATGAAAAACACCTTCACAAGCACAACAGCTCTGCGACTGATGCTGATTTGATCTCATTGCCCTTCTAGTACTTCTGGGCAAATATGTGATGGGAGGTGGGATCTCTCTAAAGCAATCAGAGACCTCCCATAAAGTTCCTTCTGGATCACCTGTGTGAATGTCAACTGGCCCGATGGAGTTGCTTGAGACTTAGAGCAAGCATTTTAATGCAGAAGGCTCATCTGTTACAAGAGTTGGCAGATTACCACCCCGAAGAGTGTTAATTGCAGTCCCCATAGATGCTGCTTCTTAAAATCAGGGATTAAAGATGTCTGTAACCTGAACAATATGAAGCCTGTTTCTATCAAACAGGTAATTTATTCCAGCTGTTTGGCACTATAATCTTCCAGAGGTTTTCCCCAAAGTTACCATTAGCTCCAGGCAATCTCAAAATTCATGCCTTGGTTAGAATGAAATGATTTTTTTTTAAGTCTCTCAAAATGAGTTGATGATTTCTTTGGGAGTAGGTTTCTCCGTAACACCTGGCATTAACACTAGCTCACCCTGTTGTTTTCCTCTGTAGATGAGAAAACCCTTGGGTTTGTCCTTTACCCTGTGGACCAGAAATAGTCCCATATACAGCCACTCCCAGAATGACCACACTCTCCTGAAACTAGGCGACTGCATAACATAACACAAAAGGCATCTGTACAAAATGTTTGAGGCCCAAGGGTCAGATAAATGTGGTCATGTCTGTTTTCCAGAAGAGGAGTAAAGGGTGTTTGTGTGTTGAGAGGAGAAGTTAGGGATCGTGGGGCAGGAATGGGGATGAATTAAAAGAGCCTTGTAGGTTCAAATCAAGTTTACAGAAAATGAAGCAATCAGATGATCCATGTAGGAGAGTTTTCTTTCCTCCTTGGGGAGATATTAACCTGGTTCATTGCCATTTCTGTCTTTGATTGCCTCATAGTCATATATCATCTGACCATTTTATTTGCGTTTTAATGGATCATGCCACAGTGGACCTAGGTTACCAAGTCTGGTGATGAAGGTGGCTTACTGTCTTGGCCGTATACCTTAGAATTGACAATGAAGGAACCTTGGGGAAAACATACAAGCCAAGAGTTAAAATCTAAAATTGACAGCAAATTATCTTAGTCTTTTATTCTATTTTTGAAATTTATTTTATTTTTAATTTATGGAATAAAACAAACATTTCCATAACATAGGACAATAAAAAAAGATGATTGCACATGAAACTGCAAATCTACTACTCCTTTCAAATATACAACAAAATTATCATGTAAATTTCTTTTTTTCTTTTCCCTTCTGCCCCTGCCATAGGAATGGCTACCTTAAAAACCAAATAGGTGTGTGTGTGTGTGTGTGTGTGTGTGTGTATGTATATGTGTATGTGTATATATATATATATATATATAAATGCTAAATAGTAACTGTTTCTCTTTTATACAGGAACCCTGAAGATCTTCCCATCCCATTGTGATTTTTTTTTTAAACAGAAGCCATTCCTTAAATTATTACTTAAAGAGGCCTATTCATTGAATGAGTGTATCTCACTCAAAGTTAGAATGTGATAAGACCTTAACCTAAAATGTCCAGGGTCTCACATTGCATCCTGGGCCATCTCTACTTGTCCTGATGAATATCGGGCCACTGGACCCAGATGGTTCTGGAGGAGAAAGTAAGGCTGGTGACCTTGTGCAGCCCTCCCTCACTCAAATCAAATTCAACTTCAAATCATGTCATCATTTTATGTCATGGTCAAAGGACAAAGATAACATACACACCCACACATACCCACACCACACATGCACATATGTATACATGTGCATACATACATACATAAATATATATATAATTATTATATACATATTATGTATCAATTCTTTCTCTGGGTACAGGTAGTGTCTTTCTTCAGTTAAGAGTCAAGAAGCATTAAGAGATGTCTACCACAAAACACAAATAGGTGTGTGTATGCCTGTGTATATATACACATACATACTTACATACACACCCACACATACATACCACGCATATGCACCTATACACAAGCACACACATATGTATATATAAAATTATTCTATACATATTTTTATGTAGCAATTCTTTCTCCGGATAGTGTCTTTCTTCATATGTTCTTTGTAATTAATTTGGGTATTTATTATAGACAAAATAACTTATTTCCTCAAGGTCATTCTTAAAACAATATTGCTGTTACTGCAGGAAATGTTCCCTTGGTCCTGCTCATTTCACTCTCCGTTTTGTGCAAGTCTTTCCATGTTTTTCTGAAATCATTTAGCTTGTTATTTCTTATAGAACAGTAGTATTCTATCACAATCATATACAACTTGTTCAGCCATTCCCTAATTGGTGGGCATACCCGCAATTTGCCACCACAAAGAGAGCTGCTAAAAGCATTTTAAAACATATAGGTTCTTTTTCTTTTTCTCTAATTATCTTTGGAAATATACCAAGTAGTGATATATAGTGCAGCATCTGTTTTAAAAAAAGCACATGGCCATGAAACATATCTATCTCTTCTTGGCAGAGTGAGGGACATGTATGGAAAAAGGTATGTTACTTAAGACATGGGCATTGTATCTAATCATACTTATTCATTGTAATCATTGGAGATATTTTCCTTTTTGCCTTTGAATCTGTGTTGCTTAGCAGAAGGCTTTGTAAAAAATAGGAAGATTCATGGCTGCTAGCTGAATTAAATTGATTTTTTTTTGTTACCTTTTACAAGGCAAGAAAGACAGAGTCGTATAGCAGATAGAGAGCCAGTGTTGGAGCTAGAAAGACCTGAGTTCAAGTCCTTCCCCTAACACATTATTGCTGTGTAACATAGGCAAGAGAATTAACTTCTAAGTGTTCTAGGCAACTTTCTAAAACTATCAGTGTCTGAGAAGGTACCAACCTTCAGTAATAGAGGTAGTTTTCTAATCTGGGAGTTTACTATACCAATGCAGTCACAGACTAGTCTATATCCCTTACTAAGTAGGAATAATGTTTCTTGAGTGGAGGGACCATATCTTTTCCTTGTTATAAAACTTTAAAAAAAAAAGACTTTGGCTATATAAAATCAAAGCATCAAGTCTGCAATCCTGATGTTTTGTCTACACAATCTGTTGGAATGAAATTTTGACTGGCTGTTTCATGAAGTCTGAACATGGATGACTATGCTTCTCACAGCCAGTTTTTATGACTTTTATTTCTTTTATTTCCCTTAGAATCACCCAATACAGTGCCCTGCATGTGACAGGTGCTTAAAAATGCTGTTGACTAGCAAGTCAACACATAGTCAATATTTAATTGTGATGATCCTTAGACATTAGGTATTTCCAGGAAAAATAAAATTTCAAGATGTTAGTTCCTGAAGGGTCACTTGCTTCAAAGCTTTACGTGCAGGGGAAAGAGACTTTGTTTGCCAACGGCTTCACTGAGATGAACTTAGCATTTTCTTTCCTGTGTAACCATGGACAACTCACTTAATCTCTCTAAGCCTCAGTTTTCTTGTCGGGTAAAAGGTAGACTTATAGTATACCTCACTTAAGCCCAGGAGTGTGTTGGTAATTATTTAACTCAGGAGTGTGTTGGTAACTGTTTAAACTCTCCAGAAAAGAAAGTAGTTAGGACATACTTTTGAGTTAAAATTGCTTTATTAGCATTTTATTCATCACTTTCTTAAATGTAGACAATCAACAAAATGATACATTAAGTTCTGATTTCTGGTGATTGCAGATTTCAAGATGTAAATATGCTGAAAATTTCACAATTGGCTCCAGAGTCAGTCCAGCTCCAGAATTCTGCTTGTATCAATTATGAGGAAGATTCATTACAAGTTTCACTTTCTTTTGTAAATGCAAGGTGGTTGTGTTATTTTTTTTATCTCTCAGGGATATTTTGTTTCCTTCTGGATTTTGATTTCTTAGTACCCAGGAGAGCACTGAAACTATATACTAGGTGAAATCCTAGGCGCAGCTTGGCATATTTGATGTGAACTTCAGTCTCCGAGTCAGGAAGACTTATATTCAGATTTTGCTTCTAACACATAATTTGTTGTGTGTGGGTAGGGACTTAACAAATGCTCGCTGATTTAACTTTACTTGAGTATGTTCTAGTTGCTTGTCTGAATCAGTGAGAAGGAGTTTGTACTCTGGGAGTTCTCTATACAGACATTATTTCAGGGTCAGACCAAGGAGGAAATAAAAGCTTTAGAACAGTATCTTCCAAGAAACAAAGTGTGAGCACCTTAATGAGTTACTTCTTTTTGTTTTCTGGGAGCTATTTAATGATGAGTCTGTATGCCTTTCTCTCTAAATGAAAAGGATAGGCCTATTTAGCAAGCAGATGAGGTTGGGAACTCGGGTGGAGATATTCCAAAAATAATATCCAGATGGAAAACAAGATGTGAAAGGGCATAAAGCTTGAATTGAACATCCCCCAGAGAGAAAATGAAATAAGCTATTTAATGAGCCAACCAATTTCAAAAGGAAATTATTGAAAAAAGAATTTTTTGAAGGACACCTAGGGGCATTTCAGAGAGCATAGAGCCAAAAAAAAAAGGATGCAGGAGGGAAAAAAAATGGTATAGCTCTATTGAACATGGAATAAGATGGAGGGGGGGAAAGCTCATTAAAAATAGGACAATCCAGAGTCTTGACATCAACGATTCTCAGGACTCATGTGCTTAAATCACATAATACTCTCACAGATATATTTTCTAAGAGGAGTTACAGCATCTGCCTTGTACCTCTGGGGGAAAAAAAAGGTCAATGCAGAAAGAATTTAGTGCTGGTTGTAGAAATGTGATTAAGGTCAAGGTAGAGATTAAACCATGTAACAGAGTGTATCCAAATTTCCCCTCTAGTCCCTCATCACTGAGACTGAGTAGTAAGAACATATGTCTTTCACACTTGAAGAATGTGCTGCCTGATTATCCACTGCTAATGAATTCTAAAGTGCTTTGGCACATGGGGATTCCTCCTTAAGATCAAAGGATCATCGATCTAGGGTTGAAGAGACCTTAGGGATGATGCAAGTTCTCTTGTAACATTTTATAGATGAGGAAACTGAGGACCAGGAAGTGCCTTACCCAATGTCACAGAGATCATAAGTGACAGAACAAGGACTTTGAACTTGGATTCCATGACTACAAATTCAGTACTTTTTCTACTGTACCACACTGCCTACCCTTGTCCATGTTTTATGGACTCATATATATGAGAATATGCATAGTCAGACAAACATTATGCATATATACATACATATATGTGTATGTATATACATAAACACATCTGCACATGCCCACACACGTACATTCACACATTGTGTGTCAACAAAAGGCAAACTAGCACGCATTTATTAAGCATCTACTTTGTGTTAGACACTCATGAATGTTCCTTGGTCATTCATGTTCTCTACATGCATAGCCTCCAGGTATATTCTATGGCCATGTGTATTCTCTTACATCCATAACCTTCCCCACTATTTTATGATAACTAATTAAAGAATGTGACCAATGTGTTGGGGGAGGTAGGTCAGGGGATTTTTTAAATTGCTAGGTTGTTTGATTAAAACTCCTTTGTTTTGAAATCATGTGGCCTCTCACTTGCTGATACACACTGATGGAGGCTCATAGACTGTGGTTTTGTGTAGATACTGACCCACAGAGGACCTCAAACCTCACACTTGGGGTAGTTTTTTTCTAGGGGCCCACACATAAATGGGGTGCCTCAGGAATTTCGTTTTCACTATTGCTATTATTTACATTATATTTATGCTTCATTGTGTTTAGCAAACATAATAAGCACTATGTTTAACAAACAATCCTAATGAAGACCAAATTATTTCAAAATAAATAGGTGTAAAAACAATGAAGTAATAAAAATAGTTAATACCAATGAAATCATATGTTGTGCAGAGTAAAGCATAGATCCCTTCCCACCCCTCCCCAGACCGAGAAAATACCAAAAACAGTATTAGGAACCTTGACTTGAATGTCTACATTTTGGACACAGACAAAGATATTCAATATCAGAATATTCTAGACTTCTTTAGTCAATGAATTAGAGACCTCCCTCATAAATCGATTCTACACTAAAGCAAACTATCTGGATAGAGAGTGACATTCAGTCAATCATTTAGAGGCCTCTCTCTTTGTGACACTATTGATCTGGATGTCTAACAGGAGGTACCCAGACCCTTACATGTTTGGCATGTTAGCTATGTGAGTGTTCAGCATATAGAAGATATGGGAGAGAGGCAGGGAAGTTGAGACAGTAGAATTGCCAATGAATTGGTCTTAGCAGATTTGAATCAGTACTAAATGCATCTTGTACACTATGAATGTCGCAGACTGTATACTACATACTTATTTCCATATTTCCTCCTGTTATATCTATTGAAGATCCCAGGAAAAAATTTCTTATCATCCTAAAGTCCTTGGCACTGTCAAATGGTTCAATATTGGAAGCCTATAGAATTTTATCAGTGGAAATGATATTAAAAAGGCAATGAGCTTTGCCATTGGACTCTAAAGACTATGGAATCTTTCTTTTTGTCTTGCAGATAAACTCTTCCATGTTTGTTTTTTCCCCCATTAAAATGTGAGCTCCTTGAGAGGAGGAACATTTTAAATTTTCTATGTCTTTAAGCACAACACTTGGTACATTAGTAAGTGTCTAATAATGCTTGGTTTGATTTGAGAAAATTGTATTTTCTTAACTGTGACCAAAAATCATGGAGCAGGTTGGCTTTGCTACCATTAGGGTATGAAAAGACCCTTGGTATGAATTGGATTTACTGAAGGGACCATTACTACCCTGTTATATAAGAAGACATCAACAAGGGAAGTGCTAATGGCCAAGTTAGATCGTCCTATAGCTTAGTGCTACATGTGTTTGTTTTCCAATAACAGTCACATGTTTCCCCATGAGACTGGAAAATCTATGTTGGACACACTTGCTGCCTGAATTTCACATTTTGGGCCAGCACAAGTAGAGGCTGATCCTAATAAGATATCACATCTGTATGTCTTGCCTGTCTAGGTGCTTTGTTTCCCAGTAGAGATTTTCAGAAACTATGAGCACAGAGGCCGTAATTCTGTCAACACCATGCACCACAGGAGCAGGGGGTTAGGACTTCATCCTTGGAAGCACTGCAATTCAACTGGTTTTATAAAACTGGAATGAAAAAAAGGAGGACTCATATTAGGCTCTGGTAAAGATACAGTTAAAATCTTGTTCCGAAAAGCTAATGAGGGGAATGGAAATGGATGACCATCTGACTGCCTATGAGTCCACTCCTGATGTGTGCTGTATAGCCACTCAAGATCTACAGGGAAATAGGCCTGCCTCTTCTGAGAGGGAACATGACCTTAAGCAGTGTGTATCCCCCACTAGACTCCAAGCTCTTTTAGTATAAAACAGTTCCTTGAGGTTTTCATTTTCCAGTGATTGTCTTACAGCTTGGCTGGGATGAGGAGATCAAATCAAAACCAGAAGTCTAGTTTCAACCACTGTCAGCCTGGCCCATGCAAATTGGAATTTTCGCCCGCCTGGAGTGACTCCACCCAAGACTTTTGGCTTCAACTTCCCTTGGTTAACATTCTAGTCAGTAAAAGAGAGGATAACCAGAAGTCTATTTAAATCAAGGAGGCCCCCTCTTCTTCCTCTGCCTTGTGGAGGGCAAGCTCTTCTTGGTTCTTTGCTAAAATATCATGTCAAAAATCCAACTTTATTTTGTGATAAGGTCAAAATGACACTTATGGAGACGTGACCGTTACATTCTAGCATGGTCCGATGATCATCCAGTGTTTTTCAGAGGTGTGACGTTTTGTCACGTCGTTTTACGACAGTTACTAAGCCCCTGCAGTCTTCCTCCCCACCAAAGTTGTTCCTGTCGGTCATCTTTCCACTTTCTCTGTGTCACTGAAGGCCTCCTCCCTACTACCCCCAACACACACACCTGGATTCTTTGCTGCTGTGATTCAGTTATTTACATTTGGCACAATTGCCCTATTGTTTCCCTAAGCACCTCCTACTCATTCCTCATCCGAGGTCCCAGGTTTATGCTGAACTCTCTACCCCACTGTTGGAGAAGAGAGGAAGAACAACAGGGCTTTTTTTATGTGTAGATGAAGAAACTGAGTCTCAGAGAAGTCCCAACCTCACACAGCTAGTAAGTGTCAGAGTCTGTGTTGGAACCTTGGGCTTCTGACTTTGAATTTAGTGTTCTTTCTATTAGAGCATCTAATAGGATGAGATTCATTGATACAATAGGTGGTATCTGTTATCCTTTGACTTCTCCCACCATGGGGCTAGATATGTCATAACTATTGGCATCCCTATTATTTCTGGGTCCAAGTACAAGAAAGTGACTGACATCTTTATCCCCCCAATGCCAAGTCGAATATTTTGTATTTTTGGACCACTCCTTTGCCTAAGAGTTCAAAACACATAGTCAGCAGGCATTGTTATGGTTTACTTTGGCAACAGAGGTCAAAAGATTCAATGACTTGCTCAAAGTAACACACAGTAAGGCAATCTAGTAATAGATCTGTAAGGACATCCCAAGTGCTGTATTTTTTTTTTGTCTCATGATAGAATTTCCAAAGTTATTTTGCATTTCATTCTCATCAGCAGTAGAATATACAGAGTGGCTGGAACACAAGCACCCAATATTTAGGAATGACTGAAATAGTGATGGCATATAAATGTAATGGAATATCACTATGTCACAAGGAGTGATGAATTAGAATTCAGAGAACCACAGAAAGATTTGTATGAAGTAGAGCAAAGCATGCAGGATGAAAAGAGCAAGTTATACATGACTAAAACAAAGTAGTAAATAAAGCCAGCATAGGGAGGCCATGAAACTCTGGCCAATTAGAATTAATAATTCCATTACCACACTGTAAAAATGAAAGGATATATTGCTCTTTTTTGCTAATAATTGACAGCGTGACTTTTTTTTGGTGAGAGGGGGACATAACGTTTTGTTTTCTTCTCCTAAATTCTAGAGGCAGTATAGTGTAGTAAACAGAGCTCAGAGTTCTGAGTCAGAAAGATGAGGTTTCAAATCACACCTCTGACACCTATTATTGGTGTGACATTGGGTGAGTCACTTATGTGCCTCAAGCAACTCCCAGAGTCATAGACAAGTTCCTGTCAGTGTAGGATTTCCTCCACAGACAAAATTAAAACTCCTTCTCTATTACTGATTCAGTTTATTCAGAATTTTTACATAGCACATACTATAACAGGCCCTTAATAAATTCAAATTGATTGTTGGGAGGTATCTATTAGACCAAAATAATATATTTATATCTATCTATCCATCTATAGATATAGATATAAATGAGCATGTATATATACATTATACATACACATATGTACATATACTTATACCTACATTCTCTCTCTCTCTTTCTTTCTCTCTCTCTATCTCTCTCTCTGTCTCTCTCTGTCTGTCTGTCTGTCTGTCTCTCTGTCTCTCTGTCTCTGTCTCTCTCTCTGTGTCTCTCTGTGTCTCTCTCTCTGTGTCTCTCTGTGTCTCTGTCTCTCTCTCTCTGTCTCTCTCTCTCTCTCTCTCTCTGTCTCTCTCTCTCTCTCTCTCTCCCTCCCTCTCTTAATTGAGCTGAATTACCTTAACCCCAATGGGCTGTATTGTCTGAGATATAATGTCCATGCATAACTTTCTTTAATTTTTGTTTTGCTATTGAATTCAGCAAATGAATTCCCTTGATGATTGCTATGTGTGTTCAATGTAGAATTAGCATTTGGTGAAAAAAGGCCAACCCTTATAGATAAGGTTTGGGGTCTTGCTTTCCCTATAATTGAAACAATGATAAAAAAGTCAGCTTGAATCTGAAAACCATATCCTCTACAGAAATAATATTTAAGGGAGCAGGGAGATCTAACTTTAGCCTGGCAACCCCTCTCCCTGAAGTAGTAGCATGGCCAAATGTCTGGCTTCTACCTCCTGCTTCCCTTCCTGGCAGAAATTAAAGTCACCTTTGGAGAAGGGTTGGGGGAGAATCAATCAATCATTAAACATTTATCAGGTACCTACTACGTGCCAGGCATTATGCTAAGCATATGGAGAAGAGACCAGAGAAGTCTATTCCACCTCCTTTTGAGCTATACAATACATCCATGTTACATGTGGGGGATAACATCATATATATATGCAAACATACATAGATTTTTTTAGGAAAAAGTGAACAAATACCAAAAAGAGTTTGGAAAAAATAATAAAATTATTTTAGGGGGATAAAAAAAGATGCTTAAATAGCAGTCCTGCTGCTAGGGAGGCCTAGGCTGGTGGATTTCTTAAGTTTGGGAATTCTGAGTTGCAGTAGGGTTAAAGCTGAATGGGTATCTGCACTAAGCCTGGCAACAATATATTGAGATATATCTCAGGAGTAGAGGGCTATTGTGATGACTAAGGAAGGCTGAATAGACCCCAGGTTGGAAATGTAGAGTAGATGAAAGCCTCTGTGCTGATTAATGCTAGGATTGGTGCTATGAATGGCTACTGCACTTTGAGTCTATTGATATAGGAAGGACCCCCCCACCTCAAAAAAAGAACTGATGAACTAACTAAATACATAAATAAATATGTATGTACATATATATATACACATGCATACATGTATAAATGCATATATACATATAAGAAAAATTGCTTAAACATTTGGATAAGTATACCATGTGAATTATTGATGGGGGCTCATTTAATCAAGTTGAGCTGTCCCTAGCCTCAATTTCTAATCATCCATTTAATTTTAGAAATATTAATGTGAAAACCAAAATATACTCCTAGGCATTTTCAGAAAAATGTTCAATTGTGACCAAATGTTATGTAGGCTTGTTTTATCTGTGCTACTGACAATGTCCTGCTAGGATCTGGCAAGAAAGCAATAGCGACCTCCTATGCCAGTTACCTGCTGCATAAAGGCATTGCTTATTGAATTCAGAGGTGGGAGGCACCTTCTGCAGAACCAGTTGAGAGAAGGTGGTAATTTTGTTTCTTTTTGCTTTATGCCTTTGTATTTAAAAAAAAAAATTACTTTCGGCTTCTCCTGAGCAATTTGAAGCAGTTATGGTTCTTAATAAATGGTCCTACCATTACTCTTTCAGCATTACTAAAAATTATTTCTTTAGAAGCACTAACAAATCTAAAGGCAGTAACAAGGGTTTGGGACCTCAGGGACCTAAATGCAGTTGAAGAACTATGTAGAAAAACCTTGACAACATCTGGCTTTTGTATGCTCAGTCCTGTGCTGTGTTATCAGTTTGTTACTAAGTCATATGGGAAAAGAATCAATTTGGCTTCACAATCTCTCCACGTGTACGAAAGATATTGCAACATTTGTTTCTGAAAGAGTCTAGTGTATGCCTTTACAATTCAGGCTCATGGAAACAATTGTAAATACAATCAGTTATACTATGGGCCCCCCAAGTAAAGTGTTAACATAAAACTCCAGCTCAACTCAATTCAAATCACTTCAACAAAATCAGTCCAGTTCTAATTGAAAAACATTGTAACATGAACTAGGGATAAAAAGACCCAAAAAAAGCTGTCCCTGTCCTCAAGAAGTTTACTTTCTACTATGGAGAATATACATGTACAACATACACATCATATAAAAAGTTTTTGTTTTTCTTTTAAGGAGAGAGAATTTATAACTGGGGAATCAGGGAAAGGTCTTGTGTAGGAAACACTTGGGCTGGGCTTTACAGGATGTTATGGGATCTATGAGGTAGGGAAGAGGAAGAAATACATTCCAGATATTAGGAAAATTTGTATGAAGGCATGGAGATACCCTCACTAGATTTTATGATCTTTCATAACCTTGGTGGCAAAGGAGATTGCTACTCTCCAGGAGATTATTCATTGCTTCTGGAGTGAACATTTCATTGCCTCATGAAGAAATATCGGTAAACTGGTATCATCTGGAAAAGATAAGAAGTAACTAGGTTCTATGAGAGCCCTGTGGTCAATAGCCATGAGATTCTACAACATTCCTTAACTAAAGGACAAGGACAAATAAGTACATTGTTCTTGTCATTGTATAGTTTTCTTTCCTGGTTTTGAAGCGTCAGGGATTTTATTTATTGCAGACCAGAATGGCATTTGGAGCAGAAAGCAGAGAGGGAAAGGCTTCAGCCCATTCCTGGGAAGGTACAGGACAAGAGGGATGCTATCAGTATCATGGAGACAAAAATGACAGCTTGGCTAATAGGGTCACATGACAATAGGATGGGGTCTGAAATGAAGATGTAATTAGTTCTTTGGCTGCTCAAATAGGGAATGTAAAAAATACCTGGCTAAGATCAACCTTGACTCTATGTTGGCTCTTGCCCAGAATATATCTACTAGCTGTGAAATATTTTCATCTCTACCTAATAACAATCTGGAAATCTAAGAAGACAAAAGTTTGGTCAGCAAAATTTGAATGTCTTAAATTTAAAAATAAAGTATGTATTTATATATATTTGTATGTTACATGCAATATGATATACACATATTGTTGCTGTTCATCCTTTGCTTTTAAAGAGGACTAATGACGTTATGGGTAATATTTTGACTTGTGCACAAATTGGATTTAAGTGAGGCAGAGTTGCACAGTCATCAGCCTTCACTCTCTTCCGCAAAGTCATCATAGTCTAAGGGCAAGACAAAAATCAGGATGACTGGCAATGGGCTGGGATGCAAAGATGCCCTCAGTGTCTTCAATGTCTAACCAAACTCGAAGCTTGGCTCCAGTAAGGCTCTAAGAGTCAAGTTCCACTTTGCTCTAAGGCTCCACAGCACCTGCTTCAGCTGTCATCATGGCTGTTGGAACAAATTGTTATCCACCCTTCCTGCCTGGCGAAGTCTTCATATGCTTGAGGCAGACCAACCTCCTAACTCACCAAAGGTTTGACATCTCAGTTACCCTCGTCTGCTGAGATAGTGTTACTGTCGTGTGGACTCTGCTCATGGCTACATCTTCGTGGAGACACGGATGAGAGCTGGGTGATAGGTGGATGCCAAAGGTGGATAAGCAGCCCTGAAGGGGGCGGAGCCAAGATGGAGGAGTGAGAGCAGCGACTCACCTGAGCTCTCGGACAAACTCCTCCAGGTACCTCTGAAAGGAGAATCTGACCAAATTTTGGAGGTGCGGAATCGAGTGGGAGACAGACGGTGACGGATTCGGAGCTCAGGTGGGACTGGAAGGTCCACAGGAAGGATCTGTTCCGTGGGGGTGAGCCCACAGTGCACAGCGCAGCGTGGCCAGCGCAGCACGGCCAGAGCAGCGGAGCAGAAGAGATCCGAGAAACCTGAGTGGCGGGCAGAACCAGAGGAGGGGCACCCGGGGTGGGAGACAAGCCGAACCGAGGCAGCGATAGCTGCCAAGCGCCAGATATCAGCGCAGCAGCTCCTGAGACCTTCAGCCCGAAGATCAAACTCCGGTAAGTCACCTACTTGAACTTCGGGGAGCCAGGATGGCGGAGTGATCAGTCAATGCTCTCTCCTTCCCCCTTGATGACTGTGAAAGAACCATAAAATATCTCCCCAGAAAAATCCCAGATCAGTAGAATTAGAAGGAGACCAATAGTCTCATAACACCTGAGACAAGGAAAATAGCTAAGGGGGATTCCTCATATGGTGGCAGAGGCAAACCTGAAGGACAGAGGACCCAGGCAGGGAAAACACACACTAGGACCCAGGCAAGCATCAGCACCAGGAGAGGAGCCCCAGGAGGGGTGGGAACACGCATTAGCATCTAGGCATGCCTCAGCTGTCCAGGGGAATCAGAAAGACAATAGTTGGGATTACCAGCTCCTGAGCTTGCCTTTGCCTCAATTCAGCTGAGGAAATCTCCTGGGACCAGACCACTCTTTTTCCACACTTAACAAGCTAAACCCAGGGCTGATCAGGGAAACACCAAACAAATACCTGCTTTTAGCTTTTTCACACATCAGCTCAGCAAAAAGTTCTCTAGCTTCTGACTGAAAGAACCAGAAGCCACAACACTCAATCAAAATCATGAACAGGAAAAAGAAGAGGGCCGAAAGAACCATAGAATCTTTCTATGGGGATAAGGACCAAAACACAAGCCCCAAAGAGGTCACAGCTGAGACTGTACTTCCATCTGAAACTTCAGAAGGGACTATGAACTACTCACAAGTACAAGCAGTTCTCCTGGAACAGCTGAAGAAGGAAATAGAAGATAAACTGGCCAATGATTTTAAAATTATTAAGAAAAATTCACTGATGAGAACATCTCCCTGAAAAGGAAAATTGAACAAATGGAAAAAGAAGTTCAAAAATTAACTGGAGAAAATAAATTCCTGAAAGGCCAAATGGAAAAGGAAGTACAAAAATTAACTGGAGAAAATAGCTTCTTAAAAGGAAAAATTGGGCAGATGGAAAAAGAGATACAAAAGTTAACAGAAGAAAACAATGTGATGAAGATAAGCAGCCCTGAAAAGAGCCTGGTAAGCTTTCACATCATAGGTGCTAGTTCTCTCTGAACACACACACACACACACACACACACACACACACACATACACACATACATCTGTATATAAAATACACACAGCCTCTTACTCAAGTGCCCTTCACTCAGATTCACAGATGACATTTATTTTTCCCCCACTCCTGCTCAGTTTTATCTAATTAATCTTGCTGTTTGTCAGTAATCACAATACTCTTCAGTATACTCTTCAGAGGTAGGGAAGGGGGTGGGGCAACATTTGAGCAATACAGTATATCTTAGTTCCCCTCTCTTGTAACCAGTGTGTCAGTGAACCCTTATTTACTGCCTAATATGTGCCAGGCATTGTACTCAGTTCTGGGGACACAGAAGAAGGCAAAATATAGTTCTCCAGCCCCATGCACAATGTGGTGTTACTTAAGGCAATAACTGTGAGGACTTCAAGAGTCCTCACAGTCCTCACTTACCACTTGGCCCCATTTAGTGATCTGTGCTTGCTGCCCCTACCTTTGGAAAAGTTCCATTTACTCAGCATGGTACAGCATTGACTCTGGAGTCAGAAGACCTGGCCTGAAATCTGCCTGTGATGGTTACTACCTGTTAGTCAGCTCAGCTTCAGTTTCTTCATCTACAAGATGATCAGGATGGCTCCTGAAGTTCTTCCTAGTTCTAAATCTTTTATCCTAAGAAGTATTTGACTCAACAACTATTTACTAAGCATGTACTCTGTTCCAGGAACCATGTTAACCTCTACAAAGAGGAAGAATATGGGATCTCTGGTTTTAAAGCCCTTCAAACCCAGTGAGCGGCCATTGGGAGAACAGTTGTTCAGTCGTTTCAGTTTTGTCCAACTCTTTGTGACCCCATCTGAAGTTTTCTTGGCAAAGATATTAGAGTGGTTTGCCTATTCATTTCTCAGACACCAGTACCTAAACGGCTACAGTACAAGAGAGTATGGTGTAAGTGCTATCTGGAGTCCAGAGGAGGAAGAGATCCAACTGGAAAGACCATGAAAGTCTTCATGGAGAAGGTAGCATTCGAGTTGGTATTGAAGGATAGGTAGGATTTTGATAGGTGATAGAAAGGGAGGGGGCATTTTGTGTAAAGAGAAAGGCATAGGCAAAAAGCAAGGAAGTAGGAAGCTTCAGGGAATGTTTGCTGAACAGCAAACAGTCCAGTCTGACTGGAGAGCATGGTATTTGTAGAGGAGGAGAGAGAGGTGTAGCTAGAAAAGTAGTTTAGGATAATACTGGAGAAGTCTTTGAATATCAAGTTGAGGGTGTGAATTTTATTTAGTGGGGATGGGAAGCCTTCAAAAATTTTCGAGTGAAGAAGTGTTTCAGGAAGGTTAATGTAACAGTTGTGTAATGTCAGTAAGGGTAAATCAAGGGGGCATTATTGGACCATTGTTGTCTTCTACCTCATCACACTTCTCATCTTCTTTACTATGTAAATTCTGTTATAATAAATGTTCCATTTGATGGACCAGGTGCTCTACTCCTGCCTCAAGATCAGTGTTTGTGAGAAGAGGATTAGGGATGGTAAGAACATGTTTCAAAGTTCCCAGCAGTCCTGGGGTCCTAGATTATAGCCACCAAACTGAAGTTGGAAACAGTGCTCTGGGAATTAGGATATGAATATGAAAGGAAGAGGAATTTAACTTAGTAAGGCAGGATGTCTAGGAATTTGGGGTTTGTTTTCTTTTGTTTCACTTTTTTTCACATTTTAAAAAAAGTGTTGAGTTCCAAATTCTATACCTCCTTCCCTGCTTCCCCTCTCCTCCCTGAGACAGTAAGCAATCAGATATAGGCTATAAATGTGCAATTGTGTAAAACATTTCCATATTAGTCATTTTGTATATGACTCAAAAGAAAAAGGACTCAATAAGAGAAAAACATGAGTGGAAAATAGCAAACTTCAGTCTGTATTCAGGCAATAGCAGTTCATTCTCTGGAGGCAGATAGTATACTTCATCATTAGTCCTTTGGGATTTTTTTTTTTGATTGTTGCATTGCTGAGAATAACTGTTATTCATAGTTCATTGAGTAATATTATTGTTACTGTGTACAATATTCTCCTGGTTCTGTTCATCATCAGTTCATGTAAGTCTTTCTTGACTTTTCTGCTTTGCATTTCTTACAGCATAATAACATTCCATTACAACCATATACCACAGCTTGTTTAGCCATTCCCCAACTGATGGGCATCACTTTGATTTCTAATTCTTAGCCACCACAAAAAGACCTGCTTTAAATTTTTTTTTTAACAAATAGGTCCTTTTTTGGATGTCTTTGGGATTTATTTTCTACTGGTATTAGTACAACAGGACCTTTCCATGTCAGGCATATTTCAGAAATTTTAGGACTGAGAACTCTAAGTCCAAATATGGAATACGGAATATAGAGTGATCTATTATTTTGCCTCCAGGAAGGAACCCAAAACAAGTCACAAGTGGTACTACAAACCT
This sequence comes from Bettongia penicillata ogilbyi, assembly GCA_023548195.1. NCBI lineage: Eukaryota > Metazoa > Chordata > Mammalia > Diprotodontia > Potoroidae > Bettongia > Bettongia penicillata. Next base: position 7,977,159 of record JAJHZJ010000055.1, on the reverse strand, counting down.
CAATCTAGCCTTTTAACTTCTGGTTGGAGTTGAAATGCTTAAGAAATTTGGAAAACAAAACTAAATCTGTTTCTAGAAAACCAAATGAGTTCTTCTTTAATGACAAAGAACACTCTGTATCCAAATTCCAAACCAATTTCAAAAACTGATCAATACAGAAAAAAGTAAGCATTGTAATTATGCAGAATAAACGAAAAGGACTTGAAATGCCAAACAGTGATTGGAAATGGGGGAGGCAACCAGCAACTAAGAGCCCAGATATTGATCATGACATAAGTAAAATGTGACTTATCTTTACATAAATTAAAAAGTCACACCTGGAGCTTTTCATTTCAGTGTCACTTGTAGAGAAATTGGTTGCACACGATTTAATAAAAAGCATTTATTCTCAAGGTATTATGCTCAGCACTTGGGATCCATACACAAAATGAGAAACAGTGCAGTGGCAGATGGCAAGTGTCCATATGCTAAGGAGGCCAGATGCTAAGAAAGATACAGGAACGACAGCCAGAAATGGAAAGTCCATCTTTGAGCTCCAAGAGAAGGGGAGGAAGTTCTCCCTCAGTAAATCTTTCCTGGCTTGAGAAAGTATGTATGGAAAGAGGGGTCAATGCTGTGTGAGCCCAATAGAAATTTAGTTTTAGGTAAATGGGGCTGTCTCAAGAGATGGCAGACTTGGTTCTCCTGAAATTCACACATGCTGCCCAGAAGCTGCTGGGCTTCCCAGAATTACTATTCAGTATTCCAGAGAAATATCCTAGTATTAGGACTGGAAGGAACCTTAGAGATCCTCTAGTCCAATCCCTGGATTTAGTAGATGGAGAAACCAAGGCCCAGAGAGAATGTTCCCCTCCATTCCTCAAGGTCACAAGGCTACTTAGTGAGAAAACTAGGGTGGAAATACAGTGCTCCTTCTACCTTCCCATGACTCTGGCCACCACTTTAAATACCTGGCCTGGACAGAGATTTCCTAATAAACATTTTGGAACCCCATGATCTTTGCCGTGATTTGACTGTGATCTCACTTTTTTTTTTTCCTCCTGCTGTCTGACCTTAAGACCAGAAAAGAAACTTGGAATTTCCAAGCCACATTATTCACCCATGCAACAGGACCCTAATTCTTCCCTCAAGATCAATTTAGACTGAAAAATAGCTAAAAGACCTCACCCAGAGGGGCAACAAAAGACCAGTGGTCTGCAGAGGGTCTGCTGTCAAAACATCCCCATGCAAATACCCTGAGTCCAAGCAGCAGGGAAGAAAAAAAAAATAGTCACATTTGAGCAGTCTTTTACAAACAGAAAGCAGAAAAGTCCATATAATTATACATTGAGTATACAATGAAATTCTAAGCTTGTGAGTACACATTCTCCAATCAACATTGACTCCAGATGCCCATCCACCAGTGTGGCAAAGATAGGTTTTCTAAAGCAAGGAGGGAGGCCTGGGCCCTTGAAACAATATGCCTGTGAAGCTATCAGAGAGGGGGCAACAGGAAAGGCAGATTATATGAACATCTGGGTAAAAGTCCATAACATGAATCAGCAGTAACTTCCCAGTGAGAGGCTTGGATTCCAATGTTGTGATATAATCCTATAGCAAAACGTGAACATGGGTCATTTTAATCATGCACATTTGGCTGGTAATTAAATCAGTTTTACTTCCAGAGTGTGGCTTTATTAGAGCCCATCAATTTGTCAGGTTACATTACCTCCTAAGAGGTGTTCAGTGACCTAAATGAAATGAGCTGGCAGACTTCAGGCCACATCCCCACACACTGAGTGCCAAACTTTACCCAAACAAAAAGAAAGCCTCCACAGAGGAAGAATGTAGGGAAAGGGGATTTGTCCTCATTTTCTCATTTTGCTCCTGTGTCCCGAGAGACCTTTTAGGACAACAATGCATCCTTTTTTCCCTTTCTTTTTTAAATGTGGAAATGGTAATGGGGACCTGAATTTTCATGATTGTTTCCTTGACAAAATAAGGGTGTTTTAGGGCAAGGATGTGATCAGTTTTAATGAATAACAGAATTTCAGTTGAATGAGACCTCAGAGGCCAACAAATCCAATCTGTATCTGAAAAGAAATTACCCCTATTTCACCCCCAAGAAGTAGCCACTCAACCTTCACAGGAATGTCTCTAGTGGAGGCAACCAACTGTTTTCTGGAGGCTGACCATTTTGCTTTTGTATAGTTCTAACCAACAGGAAGTTTTCCTTTATAATTAAATCTAAATCTCTCTCTTCAAAAACTTTTGGCCATGGTTCTTAACTCTGTCCCCTGGAACCAGGTAAAACAAGTTTTATTTCTCTTCAATGAAGATAGTTATCATCTACTAGTTAATACCTGTGGGATACTAGTCAAGTCACTCAACATTTCTGGGCCTCAGTTTCTTAATATAGAAAATGAAAGGTTTGGAGTAGATAAACTTTTTTTGTGCCCTGGATCTTTTTTGTCAGTCTCATGAAAACTAAAGATCCCTTTCAAAAATATTTTAAATTCATAAAATAAAATACATAGTATTACATCTGTTGTAACACTGAAATACAGTTATTACAATATTTTTAAAATTATATTTGTGGACCTGGATTAAGATGGCCTTTAAAGTCTCTTTTAGCACTACATCCATAGTCCCACATTCTTATGTTACATTTCCTTTCTCTTTTCCAGGTTAAACATCTCTAAATTCTACATGAAATAATTTCTAGTACCTTCACAATCTTGCTGGTACCTCAGGTCATATTAACTTGTATAGAACTGAACATCATAATTCAGATGTTGTCTGACCAGAGCAGAGTAGCAGGGATATTACTTCCACCTCAGGTATTGTGCCTCTGTCAATGTATGTAACCTTAGGGAATATTAGTTTTCTTTGGCTACCATATTGTACTGTGGACTCATATTGAATTATACTTAACCAAAAGCCCTAGATTTTCATTCCTGCCCATCACACAGATCATAGGTTAGTCATACCTACCCCGACTTGAACTTGTGAAGTTGCTTTTTTGAGCCCAAGTGCAGGACAATATACATCTTGTTACTTTTGTCCTATTATAGTAGCTTGTCTATCTTTTTTTTATTCTGATACTTCTATCAGCTGGGCAAGTGATTACTCCCAGTTTTGTGCCGTCTTTGAATCTGATAAGCATATCATCTATTTTTCCATATAAGTTATTGATTAAAATGTTGGACATAATACTGCAAAAGACAGACACTTGGTACAAAGGGAACTGGAGAACCAGTGGTCATGTGGCCTTGAATTTTCATGTTTGTTTCCTTGATAAAATAAGGCTTTTTAGGGCAGGTATGTGATCATTTTTAATGAATAACAGAATTTCAGTTGAATGAGACTTTAGAGATCAATGAATTCTATCTGTATCTGGAAACAAATTACCTCTAGTTCACCCCCTGGAGAACTCCTTCCAAGACAACAAAAAGTCAAGAAAGATTCCCGCATGGATCCAGTCATTCTACTGGCTCCAAATACTCCTAACTCTCTGATGGTTGGTGATCCTCCTTCCATCTTGCCCAGAAGGAGAGTATGAGAAGCTTTATTAACTTTGTCAGAGAGGCAACATAGAATATTTGCAATAAGTTGAACTTGTAGTTAGGAAAATTTGTGTTTAATGGAAGGGAATTAAATTTATGTAGCATCTACTATATGTCAGGAATGGTGCTAAGCACTTTTAATGAATTTTATCTCATTTTATTCCCATGACTGTGAGGTTGGTGCTATCATTATCCCCATTTTATGATTGAGAAACCTCATCTGCAAAATGGGCATAATAGCATCTTATTGTGGATCAAATGAAATCAGAGGGAAAGCATTTTTTTCCAACCTTAAAATACTTTATAAATGTCAGGCATTATTATTGTCAAAGATACTTTAATGAAATTCAGGTGTATTATGTATAAATTTGACCTAGTAGATTAATAATACTATTAAAAAGGGAAATGAGTTGCATCTAACATGACCTATCTTTGATGACACCATGCTGGGTCTTAGTGATACAGTAAGTGATACCTCACTATCCCTTTACTAGTAGAACTTAGCATTTTGTCAGGAGACAAAGTCATTTCTTAGTCTATAGTTAGAAGACTGCACTCTCTAGTCTCTTTTTCTGAAAAATGGGTTACAGTTTGCCTTTCTCCAGCCTTTCATCACCCCTCCTGTTCTCAACAGGAATAATGTTGAACTCAAAGAGAAACAGGGGCCATTAAATAAATGCAAGGATCTCTGCAGGTGCTTATAGACTTAGAAAACTACATATTAACATTATCTATGTTTTATTGTATCTTTAATCTGTTTTAAACAATTATTTCCCAAACACATTTTAATCTGATTCGGAGGCATTCTGTAGCAACACCTTTGCACTCTAATCAATAATCTGCTCAGTAATCATATCTGTCACTTCTTTGTGTACACTGGATTGTAATCTATATGTAATTTAGATTTATTAATATTTAATGTATTTAGATGTTTTTATTTATATATATATTTATAAATATATTTAGATATTTTTAATATAATGGCACATGTATATCAAGTCACCATAAGTTATTCAGTTTATAAAGAATTTATCCACTATGTGAACTAAGATGTAAAATGGATCAAAGTCTGTGTTTGGTATGGTCATTTTGTTTTTTTGTCTCCTCCTCCTCCTCTTCCTGCTCCTATTTCTTTCCCAGTAATTTCCTTCCTGACCCTGTTTTCAACTTTCTGGACTTCTAGATTAATGTTTCTACTGTTGTCTCATCCTGGAACTTCTTTCAGTACCTGGAGTCTCCTTGCTCTGGTATGTTCTACTTTCCATGTAGCCAGAACATCCCTCTGCAAGACCTACTCAGTGAGACAAACTGCGTTGCTAAGTTCCTCTTGGAATTTCCACTTTGTGAAGGAATCCAGGCTGCCTGCCTTTTTTACTCTCCCATCCCAATTTCAGACTTTCTGGACTTTCAAATCATGTCTCCCTAACTCTCTCTTCTTCTCCTTTATTGTGTATTGTTTTTCCCTCATTCAGAATAAACTCCTTGAAGTCAAGAATTGTCTTTCTTTTTGCTTGGATTTTTATCCCTCGCACTTGTCACAGTGCCTAGTAGTGAGGGCTTAATAAATGCTTGTTTCCTCCCTCTCTCCCTCCCTCCCTTCCTTCCTTCCCTTGAAAGTTTTTCACCCTGTATAGTCAGTCAATCTAAATAAAAGATTGTTATTTTTAACAAGTCCCATTGCTAAGTCCAGCAATTAGCAAGTCCCATTGCTCTAAAAATAAATTTGATATCTTAGAACTAAGGGTTCCTATATCCCCAATCATTGAGCCTGTATAGATAGTATTCATGGAGAGCCATTTGTGTGGTAAAAATTTTGCCAAGTCTTCTGACAATTACTGAATCATTTTCATTCATTTTGTATTTATCTTCATAGTCATCTATGACCTTTTGCCTAACCCAAGTCAGTCTCTGGTAAAGGTTATTAACCCTGAGACTTGTGAGAAAGTAGAATATAGCATAGTTGCTTAGTTGAATATGGGAGAAATAATCGGTATTTTTGTACAATTTCCTTTTCTTCCTCTCAGCTATCTCCTATTCCTCAGTTTCCCTTTAAGTTGCTCTTTCCTCTTGCCCTTCTGTAAAGAGAAGCCTTCAGGGAAGGGAGGGAGGGCATGATAGCTTTTTCTGAGTATTTCAGGGGCTGAAGAAATAGACTTCTTCCTTCTGGCTCAAGAAGGCAGAAACTAGGGACATGGGGTAGAAGGTACAGAGCAGCAAATTTAGGCTTGATGTCAAGGGGGAAAAGATCCCTACCAACCATTAGAGCTTTCCAAAATTGGAATGGGCTGACTGTAAAGGTTGTAGGGTCCTCTTCATTAGAAGTCTTCAAGCAAAGGCTGGATGACCACTTGTCATGTATGTTGTAAGGGGAATTCTTTGTCAGAGATAGGATGAACTACACAGGGCACAGGAGGTCTCTTCAGGATCTGAAATTCTGCGAACTCCTCTCACCCTACCCTTTCCTTTACTCATCTCTTTCTCTCTCTTGTCTCCCCTCCCCTCTACATTTCCCCCCAGTGTTTCTCATAAACATTCCAGTTTAGTTCTCAAGTATCTCCAGGGTCTCCACTGCTTTCATTAGTTTTGACAAAGGGATGTCATTTAAAGTCATTTTCTTCAAAGAGATGAGAGCATTAGAAATGCACTCTCAGCCTTCAAGAAGTTTGTCATTTAGTAGCGGGATTAGATTGACAAATACTGATCTAGAAAAATAAATTGAACAGAATGACACAGAATATATTAGCAAGTGGATTCACATTCAGGGTTATTTACATTGATTTTGGGAATCTGTTGTTGTTTTGACCTAGATCTGCAATTTCATTGGCTTGGGGAACTCACAGCATGAAATCTTCTTTTGCTAATACAGGCCAGCGAACCCTTGGTAACTTACAATCTCCCAGAGTTGCCTAGGGCATTCAGAATTGATGCCACTCTGATCACCATGTAGCCAGTACTAAGGGTCGAGCACATCTGCTGAAACAGAAATTAGCATTATCAGTGTCCAGACAAACATAAATTTCTGACCAATTCTGTGAGTCTGCACAAATATTTTCTTGTGGCTGTAGCTGAAGGGGTCTCCAGAGCACAGGTAGTGCTCAAAATGGTCTTTTTATATTGTATTACTTTCCCAACAAGATTATGTAAACCTTACTATTTCTGTCTGCTTTTTTTTCTCCAGCATCTTTGTTTCATCAGCCACTAAATGAACCATTGTTCCATTTTTGAACTCTAGGCAGATAGAGTGCTTTCCTTCTCTTTCTAATCTTTAGGATGGAGTGATTTGGAAGTTAAAGTTTTCTCCAGCCTTTTTCCCCCCTGCTGTTCATGGGCTGCCTGTACCAGCAGGGGACCTGGGGCCTTTGCAAACCAGATTGGTGGCCACTGTGCACCATCACTGTCCCTTCCCACACCACCAGCAGGGCTGCCTATAATCCCTGTGGAGTTTCACGGTTTTCATTGTGAATCAGCTCCATTTTTCAAACCATAGAAATCTGATTTACAGTTAGCTGCTTCTCTTTCTTTCCTTGGGTTGGAGAAACCATCCTCAGTAGGGCTGGAAGGAGCATATAAAATCTCCCAATTGGCTGAACTTTTAACTAGCAATCCACCCATGGGGGTAATTTGCATTAAAGATAAAGCAGAAACTCTGCAGGGGGATTTACAGGCATTTTTGATAGAAATGAAAATATCATACATTTGACTAAAATGGATTGAATGGTTCAGTGTACAGAGTGTTTCCCCCAGTAAAGAGTTTGAAGAATCCAGCAAGTGAAAAAATGAAACCTCTCATATAAATTTAATACTTGCTCCAAGTACTTCAAAGACTTTTGAGTTGGAAATCCAGAGCTCTGGGCGAAACGCAAGACATTAACAATCTCCTCTCTTTGGAAGCAGAACACATCATGATTAACATAAACAAAAGCTTGGGGTTTCCTGGGAGGAGGGGGATAAAGAAAGACTGAAAACATGACCGAATCCTAAGGAAATGTCCTTAAAATAATCATCACTATTATTATCTTCATTATCAAGCCTTTGTTAAATACCCGGAGGCAATGCAAGGTAACAGATACATTTGGTCCAAAATGCTCTTTGCCTTTGAGGAATCTGTCAAAAACCTTTGTGGTCAGGTGGAGAGAGGAGGAGGGAAATTCGACCAGACCAAAAAACGCCAATCTACAGAAATAAATAGAAGAAAAAGACATAGAATGCATAAAGAAAAAAATGGATTGACATATAGTATTACTTATAGTTGTGCTGGGATTTGTTTGGTCAAGGCTTGTGATTTGATATAGGTAAAGCACCTGGGGAGAGGAGAGGAGAGGAGGGCAGAGGAGAGGAGGGGAGGGCAAGAGAGGGGAGGGGAGGGAAGAATAAGTCTAAAATGGCCAAGGTCCCAAATTGCATCCTGGGCCATCTCCAGTCGTCCTGATGAATATCAGGCCACTGGACCGTGATGACTCTGGAGGAGAAGTGAGAGCGGTGACCTTGCACAGCACTCCCTCACTCAAATCAAAGTCAAGTGCAAGTCATGTCCTCATCTTGATGTCATGGTCCTCTTAGAGAATGAAGTACAAACAAACACAAGGCAATTGAGAAATTAAGGCATTTGTTCATGGGCATATAGTTGATATGTCAGAGGCAGAAATTGATATGTGTTCCACCCTGAGTCACAAAATTCCAATCTGTAACAAAAGACAACTGAGGCAGACCTCTGAGTAAGTGTTCCATTTATTAGAAAGACAGGCAGTCCCTAGGGATGCCCATCAACTGGGGAATGGCTGAATAAATTGTGGTATATGAATGTGATGGAATACTATTGTACTATAAGAAATGTTGAACAGGAAGACTTCAAAGAGGCCTAGAAAGACTTATATGATCTCATGCTGAGCAAAAGGAGCAGAACCAGGAGAACTTTGTACACAGCAACAACCACAGTGTGTGAGGATTTTTTCTGGTAGACTTAGAACTTCATGGCTATGCAAGGACTTAAAAAATTCCCGATGGTCTTTTAAGGCAAAATGCCTTCCACATCCCGAGAAAGAACTATGGAATTCGATCACAGAATGAAGTAGATCATTTTCTTTTGTATCATGCTTCGTTTTGTTTTGTTTTATGACTTCTCCCATTCATTTTAATTCTTCTGGGCAACATGACTAAGGTGAGCATGTATTTAGTGGGAATATATGTGTAGAACCTCTATAGAATTGTATGCCATCTCAGGGAGGGAGGGAAGAGGAGGGGAAGGAGGGAAAAAAATCTAGGTTATATGAAATTGAATGTGTAACACTGAAAATAAGGTAATTTTAAAAAAAGGAAAAAAAAAAGACAGGCAGTCCCTAAACAATTGGGTCCAAGATTTTCCTCTGCAGTCAAGGACCCCTCTGCTCACCTTCTGAAGGGTTTTATTGACCTTCTAAGGTCAGTAATAGGTGTTACAAGTTCATCATTGGTCAATCCTAGAAGCCAGGGGAAACTCTAATTAGCCAAGGGAATGAGTCCATCAATTAGTAGTGTTTAGTCACCAGAGCCCTGTGACTTCCCACAAGCGGGCATGAACATTAGGTGTAAAACAGAAGAGAAAACGGAAACTATGTTTTTGGAACATAGCCTTCATAGTACATTCATAGGAGTGGGTTAGGGCAAGATTAATAAACAAATTAATATAAATCTTTATAATAGGCCTAACTACTATAGTATAACACTATCCAACGAATCATTTAAAAGTAATGTAATCATCAATCCATACTGCGTTAATTACTCCTAACTTACATAACTCCTATCCTACCAATGTGCACTAACTCTAACTCAACTCCATTCTACTTAACTGACTAAAGCAATCATCGATAATTCCTAAAACACAATGAACTGAGTAAATACTCATCAAATTGAGGAGAGGTATCAAAATTATTCTCAAGGCAGGATGTCTCTTGTTGCTTGATATTTGTGCCATAACAAAAGTTAGCATATTTATTTTTCATGATGTGAACAAGACATTTTAAAATTATCCTAACATGTGCAAGGTAAGATTGGAGTACAAAGGGAGACACAAATGTGTGTTTTTGTCTTCACTATAATCTAGTGATAAAGGTAAAACATATAAACAAATAACTTGTCAGCTAGTTGATGTAGAAGTAGATAGAGGGCTAGACCTGGAGTCAAGAAGAACTGAAATTGAATCTTATTTCAGGTACACTATTGCATACTTTAATTAGGAGAAGGTAAAATAATTTGATTTATTAACATATAATAAACCTTGCAACTTTTTACACTTTAAATAAATATTTTTGCCACAGTCACATGTTTTGCATGATTGTTCATTGAATTCTCAAGATTTTGACACATAGTTTTAATTTTTCATTATGAAACCACATTTTTATCACATTGGATATGAAATATACCTTTAACTAGTTTGATTATCATCTGTAGGCTTTCAATAGGATTTAAAATCAGGTAAGCTCCTAGGTCACTGAAGCATGTTAATCTCCATTTCTTGGATGCATTTCTTAATCTTTCTTAATGAAACTGTGGCATAATACAAGGTGATGTTACAGTATTTCATCTCCATTTGGGAATTTCTATAAATTGGGAACAAGTCAGCCCCTCAGTGTATCAATATGTTTATCAAACATCATCATTATCTAATGTGGACAAGACTTCCAGGCTCAGCTGGATTTGTAAAAACAAAAAAAAATTGTTTTAGGAGGTGATGATGTTCAGATATGCCTATTTTACACTTACAGTGGTTTAATATAGCTTTTAATAGAAAAGTGAGTTTGATCAACAAAAACTAGTTTTATCTAATCTTTAGTATTCCAGTCTTTGTATTGTTTCATGTCAAGTATGTTTCTTCCTTTCATAACAATGTTTAGCAACTGACTATATAATATATATAAATGTATAATATATACACATACATATATACATATAAGTATGTATGCATGTGTGTTTACATATGTATGTGTATATATTATATGCATGCATAAATATAATATTATATAATATAAATAATATAATACATATATATACATTTTTTTCCTACTATTCTCCAACTTCAAGAACCCTACACTGAATTGTAGAGAAATCAATAAGAATCCCACATACATGCTTCCAGGTCCCTCTGAAGATTATTTCTGGTTTTCTAAAGATTAATTAGGTCACTTCGCAACATTATTTTGTTAGTTCTCAGAGATTTTTTTTTTATTTTTTCACCTATTAAGCAATCAATAAACACCACATTTTCTTTGTGCTTCTGTGTGTTGATTGTTTCGTCATGGGCTTGAATAATGCTTGAAACACTTGTCTTCTGCACCTCAACAAGTGTGAAATATTTGTAGCAATTATTGAAATGTGTTCTTCAAGAATCATAACTTTTCATACCATTCCTTGAAATAATAACCATTTAAAAAACGTAGAATTAAAACCATAACAAAAGAGAGGAATGAAGAATGTATCTATGGCATAAAATCAAGCACTTGACCAACAGAAAACTAACTACAAGTGGAGAAATCAGTTCAATATGATTTCGTGTCAGCCAGGCCGTGAGTTAATGATAGCACCAGCTCATAAACATTGTTGTCACAAAATGAAACCAGGTAAAAATGATTATTTGTACCAAGTAATTTGTGTATACCAGTACACTAGTTAGATAGCCCTCAGCAAGTCACTTAATTGCTTTGAGACTTGGTTTCCTATGAGGGGAGAGGGCACAATTACCTCTGAGGTCTCATTCATCTTTAATTTATGATTTTATATATGTATATATATTGTAAATATATATATTATAAATATTATATATATATATATATATTATAATATAGTAGATGAGGCAGCTAGGTGGCAGAGTGGGTACAGTATCAGACCTGGAGTCAGAAAAACTCATCTGAGTTCAAATCTGGCCTAAGATACTTACTGGTTGTATGACCTTGGGCAAGTACCTTAACCCTATTTGCCTCAGTTTCTCCATCTATAAAACAAGCTGGAAGGAAATGGCAAACCACTCCAATATCTTTGCAAAAAGCAAACCCCAAATCAGATCAAGAAGAGTCAGACATGGCTAAACCAACTCAAAAACAAAAAACACACAAGAGAGGTGTCAACACAGTTTATAGTAGGAAAGAATCACGTCTGGAAATGCTTCCTGGAGGAGGTGGCATTCATTCAGATTGTTGTTAGCTATTGTTATTGTTGCTGTTAGACTCTCAGTAAGTGTCTGGGGCTAGATTTGAACTCAGGAAGATAACTCTTCCTGATTCCAGGCCTGGCACTCCGTGCATTATGGCACCACCTAGCTGCCATGGAGCTACCTCAATACATTTGCCGTAGGATACTTTGGAGGCTGCAGCTTCTTCATAGAGTGTGAGAAGTCTGAGGCTCTGCAGTATCCCTGGAATAAAGGCAACGTTTGGAATGAAACAGAGGAAATTGAGCCTATTTCCATAATGGGAAAAAATGAGCAAGTCAAGATTGTGCTGAGGGGCTAAGGCTTGGAGAGACACTTGAGGGGCAGAAGGAAGTGAGCAAGGAAGTGGTAGAGGACTGTGAACTCAGGATGTGCTGGGGGAGTTTTAAAAAAAAAAAATATATATATATATATATATATTTCCCAATTACATGTAAAAAACGGTTAACATTAATTAAAAAAAATTTGGAGTTTTAAATTCTCTTCCTTCCTACCTCTCCCCTGGAGGAGACTTTTTAATACTTCCCATTCTCCTTTCTCTCTCAAAGGTCAGGCTCTGTTTCCATTATTATAGTGTCAGGTGTACAACTTTAGCACATCTTTCTAGTAGACTTCTCTCCAGCTTCAACCACAGATGCATGCTTGGCTCATGCAGAGGTCTTGCCCACGACTCAAGCCATTATCTCACTTACTTGTCTTGCCCAGGTCTTTAGTAACTAGGGTCATGGGATCAAAGCATTATAGATTGAAAGCTGGAGAGGACCTTAGAGCCCATCAAGGATAAGTCACCTCGTGTTATAGGTTAGGAGACTTAGAGATTAAGCAACTTGTGCATGTTATACAGGCAGCAAGTGGGAGAAGCAGGATTTTGAATCTAACTCTTCATGCTTACCAATGATCAGAACCTACTACTCCTGCTGCTGGAGGGAGAGGCAAAAGAGTACTGTTCACTAACTTGCATGTTCTCGTGGTCCGCTTCAAGAAATAAGGACAAATAGCCTCTCTGTGTCAAAGTAAGTTCTGCCCTACTGGGGACCCAACTAGAGTTCTCTCTCTCTCTCTCTCTCTCTCTCTCTCTCTCTCTCTCTCTCTCTCTCTCTCTCTCTCTCTCCCTCTCCCTCTTTCTCTCTCTCTCTCTCTCTCTCTCTCTCTCTCTCTCTCTCTCTCTCTCTCTCTCTCTCTCTCTCTCTCTCCCTTTATTTCTCTTCCCTCTGTCCACATACCCTTACCTGAGAGTGCTCAACCCAAAGGAATATAAATTTTGATTGCTGAAACATTTTTTTCCTTAAACACCATGCCTTAAACCCAAATCACTCTGGCTCTAATTGATTGGCTAATAATAAATCTCAGGCCAAGCCCCACTTGGTCATTGTTTGGGGTCTGATTGGCTCAGAGTGAATGTAAATAGTAATTGTTTCTGTTTTGACCAGAAACTTTAAGGGTCTTCCCTTCCCAGATTGATTTTTTTTTTTGACTAGGTAAAGAGGGCATTCTCTACCTCATTTCTTCCCTAGCCTTAATTGCCCAATGAGTGTTAGCTCACTCAAACTGAGACCTGTTAAAGTCCTTAACTTAAAAAGGCCAAGATCTCTCATTGCATTCAGGACCATCTCCAGTCATCCTAATCTATGTTTTACCATTGGACCCAGAAGACTCTGAGGGAGAAAGTGAGACTGGTGACCTTGCACAGTCCTCCCTCACTTCAATCCAATTCACTTGCATGTCATGGCATCACCTCTGTGCCTCTACCTTCAGCTTTGCTTGTCTTTTGTCTCCTTTTCCTAGATGCTAGGCATTTTCCCTCTTTAGCTTGGGTCAGTAGAAAGAATAAATCTTGGAGTTAGGAGACCTGGGTTTCAGGACTGGCTTTCCCACCCCCACACCAAGTATATGACATTAGGCAAGTAATCTGATTTCTTGGTGCCTCAAGTTCCTCATCTTCAAAAAGTTGGAGTTGGACTAAATTATCTTTTAGGTCCCTTTCAAAACTCAGATTCAATTACTTGTATTCTTCAGTCCCTACATAACTATCACCAACATCAAAATTTGCTCAAAGAATCTCTTTTTGTTACCTCACCTCAATACTCATCTTTCACACAACACTAATCTAGTTCAATTTATTCATTTTATAAATGAACAAACTGATGCTTGGGGAGATTAAGTGCTTGTCCACAGTCACAGAGCTAGTTAGTATGAATATGTTTATTTATGATACATCTTCAGAAAACATTTGGTAATCTGAAACCAAAGGCTGTCTGGCTAATAAAGTTGGTGATTAAGCTAGTGCATATCATCCTTTTTTTTGTTCAAAATGAGATTGATGTTATTGTCTGACTGGCAAATGAACTCTGAATTTGATTCCAAAGAAGGAGGTTCACAAGAATGTTTTATTATTTCTTTTAAACTTTTCCTAGTGTTTTCAGTGTTGTAGTCATTTTCCATTATGCCTCCCAAAGGTCCCTTATAATGAAGAAAACAGTCTTGCAAAATCAAACAACACAACAGTCACTTTAGATAATATAGGTAGTATTCTATACCTATGTTCCCCCACTTTAATGCCTTAATACTTAATGTACTCAGTTTCCTCATCTCTAAGATGGGAACAATGAAACCTTCAAGCACCAAACTTAGTTTTCTTGCAGAGTCAGATGAAACAATGGATGTAAATGATTTACAATTCTAAAAGTGTCACACAAATGTCTGTTCTTATTGTTGGAAATAGCTACACAAATACTAAAATGCACAGAGTGTTGGACCTGGAATCAGGGAAATGAATTTGCTTCCTGCTTCAGACATTTACTAGCTGTGTGACCCTGACTAAATTACTTAACTGCTCTCAATCTCATATTCCACATTTATGGAATGAAGGGGTTGGACTCAGTGGTCTCCAAGGTCCCTTCCAACCCTAGATCTATAATTCTATGAAGAGGCATTCTGGTACAGAGGACAGCAGACAGATTCAGAATTGTCAGGAGAACTGAGTTGAAATCCAACCTTTCATCCTTCTTAGCTGCTTGACCATGGCCAAGTCACTTAACCTTCAAACTTCAATTTCCTCATCTATAAAAATGGAAATAGAAATACCTGTAACACCTACCTCAGGCTGGTGTGAGGAGTGCATTTTGTGCTATTGAGATATGAGTTCCAATTAATAGTAACATGGTTTTTCCACTGAACTGCTGCCAAAATGAACAAAGAATAAAAAATATAGATCCTTCATTTCACTGGGTAGCCATCAGACTTATCTCAAGTACCTTATCAAAAGTACCTATTGAGATAACCTGGAAGAAATATACTCCTTTGCAATTTTTTTTTTAATTCTAAAGGAAGAAATCGATCAATCCTCAAATATTCATGAAGTGCTTACCATGTAGTACAATCTATGAGACACTGGAAATGCAAAGACAAAAATGAAACAGTTCATGTCCTTGTGGACTTTATTATTGATTGGGGGAGACCAGAAGGGTACCAAGGCCCAGCAGTATGAGAGATAAAAGGAAAAGTAGGACCTAGGCATCTAAGTGAATAATATATATGGAGAGAAGAGGAATAATAGAATGAATTAGAAAAGCTGAATGGGTTGAGTGTATCTCATTTGATCTCCACAACAATCCTGTGATGTAGGGACTCTCATTATTCCCATTTTGCAGATGAGACTGAGTCCCTGAACTAGAGGTAGGATTTGACCTCAGGTCTCCCTGATTTCAAGGCTACTACTCCTCTATCAACAACACCACCTTGCTGCTTTGCTTTGGAAAAGTTGAGGACCATAGTAATGAGCTATTGCTGGAAAAGTTAGGGAGGTCCTTGGGGGTGGGAATACTTTTCTTGAATCAAGAATAGTCCTTGAAGAACATAAAAAAAGGGATTGAGAAGTGTTTAGCTTGGTCTGAGGGGAGAAGCAAGATAAAAATCTGAAAGAAAAAAGAAGGGACTGACAAGATGAGACCTCAACTTAGAATGGGCAGTGCCTAGGTGGCTAGATAGTATAACAATAATAAATCATGCTTTTAAAGCACTTTCCCCACATCACCTCTCTGAAAGAGGAGTTACAAATATTCTCCTCCCTATTTGACAGCTGAGCAAACAGGCTCAGAACAGGGAGTGACTTGCTGATGGTCACTTGATGTTGGAGTTAAGATTTAATCCAAATCTCCTGGCTCTTGGTCTGGTGCTGATTCTTCAATATCTATAGGAGAGAATTACAGGACAAATAACATGAGAGTATTTTTTATTGATACTTTAATATTGAGTATAGGAGCTATAAGCAGGAAGGAAAATGCATCCTCAATACTATCCCCCTCAAGAATGACCCTGGGCAAGACCCTGTTTGCCTTAATTTCCTGATGTACAAAATGATCTGGAGAAGACAATGACAAACTACTTCAGTATCTTTGCCAAGAAAACTCCAAATGGGGTCATGAAGAGTTGGATACGTCTGAAACAACCAAACAATAATAACCTCCAATCCCTGGACAGATCCAAGGTGGAGAAATGAAAGTGACATTGGAGGTCATCTAGTTTAGTTCCCTCATTTTACTGATGAGCCCCCTGCGGTCCAGAGAGATCCAGTCACTTACCCATAGTTGCATGAACCCATGTTTTCTTTACTGCAAATACAGTGTTGAATCTGGTGATTAACGCAGAGAACCTAGGTTTTTGTTGCATGCAGGAAATATTCAGAGAAAAGGGTGGGAGGAGTTAATAACTTTGTGATGAATACAGAAATTACTATTGCCATTGGTAAGGGCTGCAGGCGATTTCTATTAATTTACGTAAAGAAAGCAAACAATTATTTCTGCATAATGTTTTCATTTATGTAATTTGCTGTCATAGGATTATTGAAGACACAACCAAAATACAGTTATCCCCTCCACATTGTGACTTTCACCATGAGGGTTTTTGATATATCCCAAGCTGGCATAAGAAATCAAATGAGTATTTTTGAGGAGTTTTGTGGAAGCCACAGACAACTTCAGAAGACTGGGAGACAACACAGAAACTATGACCAAATACTTAACCCAAATTTTACAGTAAGGTACTGTAAAATCCCATTAAAGAAAAAGAAAAAAATTCAGACTTCTCTGATACAAGGAGAGGGCCAAAAACTTTTATGTGGATCAGACTGTAGGGGTGCCTCACTCCTAACCCCTGCAATATGGAAGGGAAAACTGTGTATGGTCAGTGTTCAACCAGTTGTAACCCTCTGTCTAGAGGGAGATGTATGCTGGTTGCTTTTTGCTTTGGACGACCTGCTTCAGCTGTCAAATAGAAGGAACTTTGAACTTTATTTTCCAATCTGAATTCATATGAACTAGAATTCTTAGGAGGAGTAAAAGTGTGAAACTGAGCTAGGTTTCTGCAATGGGGAAAAGAGAGTGGTCTCTGTTTAATTCCTGACAATCTCTAACTGGGATTAATTAGTGTTAGTGTTGAAACTGTGAGTAGATTTAGAGGGAAAACTCTCTTTTTAATTCAGAAGAGATTTTGTCACAGACAATGCATGTGCACATCCAGGAGTGTACTGGTAAAAATTTAACTATTGGATCTTGGAGTGGGGGGTGGTGGTACGCATGACACACTTTTAAATTTAATCTGCTTTGTTAACATTTTTTCCATCACTTTCATAAGTCAATCAACAAAACAGCAAATGAAGCCTGATTTGTAGCATTTGTGATTTCTGAAATGTAAATGCTAACACTAAAAATTTAATAGTGCTTTCTTTCCTGAGCCCATTCAAGGTGACTGTAACATGCCACTGGGACAAGCATCTAGTCATTCATTCATTCATTCACTCATTCATTCAGGAGATATCAATTAAGGAAATGCAACTTGAAATTTCAAGGAAACATAGGTTATTTCATTTTAAAAAATAAAGGCAGCAGTTGCTAAGTAGAGGAAACACTACTAGAAGTACATGATAAGATTTACTTTTTCCAAGGGCATGAAACCTCACTTACTAATATTTTAGGCTTTGTTTGAAGGAATTCTAGTGCAAGGAGAGCACGCTACTTTTCAAGGATCATATGCACACACACATATATATGTATATATATGGGTCATATGATTAAACCAACAAGTCTATAAGAATTTTTTAAAGTGATTCCTATGTGTTAAGGACTGGGAATACATATACAAGCAGAAAGATAGACCTTGCTCTAAAGGATCTTATATTATAAACATATAAAGTACATATGAACATAGCAAATGTAAAACAGAGCTGAAAAGAAGAGGGACAAATGCCTGTGAGGGTCATGGTGGAGAAGTTCTGAGAGTATGTATGGTAAAATGTTTGTAGGGTAAAATGTTGATGGTTATTAAGTTAATAATAATAAAGGAGGGAAAAAAAGGCAAAAAATGTCCAGCATAGGGCAATCAAAATGGTCTAGTTCATGAAATATGATGACTGGTTGAAAGAATTGGAAATGTTTAGCCTGTAGTATCGTGACTTGCCTAGAGTCATACAGCTATTGTCTAAGGTTGGATTTGAACTCAGGTTTTCCTGATTCCACATTCAGAACTACACTGCCAAATTACTTACTGAATAGCTGAGGTTTGTCTAAGGATTCAGTATACTCTAGGCCAAAGGACTACTGGACTCTGGCCTGATGATCTGGGTTCTTGACAGTCTTTGTTTCTTGTCAGTGAAAGAGAACTTAATGCAGGGAACTGCCCTTGTCACAACATTCATTCTATAACAACAACATGATGTTGGCTCACATGAAGTGATATAGTGAATAGAAAATTACTTTGAAATGATAAAGACCTGGTTCAAGGTCTGCCTTGGACACATGCTAGCTGTGAGACTTTGGGCAAGTCACTTGGCTTCTCTCTCTAAGACTCTAAATTGCAGGGAAGGTCCAAATTTGCGTTTTTGAGGGTATTTCTTAATCTATAAGTGCCTTATGATAATGAATTTCCAGATCTAGTTCCTATACCTCTCCTGGCCCAACAAAAGCTTTCTTATGGTAGGTGGCACAAGTATTGTTATTTTCACAGTCTTAGAGTGAAATTAAGTGGCTTGTCCAAGATTGGGCTGCTATTAAGTGTCAGAGTCTAGACTGAACTCACTTTATTTTTCTGTTCTCAATGAATGAGACAATGTATGAAAAGCATATTATATACTTTGAAGCAATACATAAATGGGAGTTATTATCTTTCTTTCATTGGCTCTGTGACTTACTCAGATGGATGCTCCCTCCAATCATACAGATCACAACCTATTTACATTTTATACTGGGCAATTTTTCTCTGTGTTTTCTCAGAAATCCTCCAGAGGTGGTTCACACAGTGTCTCTGGAGTCTTGTACCAGTAGAATACACAGCTTTAGTTATCATGCCTTGCTTTTGCTCCAAGACATACCATCTTCCTTTGCTGCCATATATCTCTCTGATGGAGTTCTCTCTGATCAAGTTCTTTTCCCTGCTTATCCCTTGGAATTATTCCTATCAAAGAATCACTGCTGCCTATTTCTACATTTTTAAGAAGAATCAGCCTGTAAATCCATCAGTATCGAGAGTTCCTAGTAAGAAACTTCTCCTTCTCTCTCTTTTTTGAGGCAGTGAGGGCTGTGACTTTGTCAGGGTGTCAGGTTGGATTTGAACTCAAGTTCTCCTGACTCCAGGGCCACTTGCTCTGTCTACTGCACCACCTAGTTGCCCCAAATCTTCTCTCAATACAGATTCTCACCTAGTCTGCAATTTGTAGTCAGAGAACTCTCTGATATATATATATGGCCTGGGGGCCATTGAAAAGGTAAATGACTTTATGTCAGGGACAGTATTTGAACTCAGGTCTTTCTGATTCTAAGGCCAGCTTTCTATCTGTTAGGCATCACTACCTATCTCCCATTTTTTACAGTGGAGAAGGTGAATGAAAAATCTGGAGAGATAATTTCTGGGTAATTAATAAGCAACTTATTAATTAGACTACATGGCAATCAATAAATTCATAGCCAGTAGTTTCTCTCAGTTACCAAAGATGCCATGGGAGACCCTGAATTGCTTTAAAGCCCTTCTGAAAGGGAACTCCCCTGACAAGTGAAATTCAATCCTGATTGTTGACATTAATGAGGTAGACTAAAAGTTTTGATCATTAGACTTAGCAGCCTCATGGCATCTGGGCAAGGGGATGCCATCTCCATCCTCACCTCTCTAGCTTATTTTCTCCTTCATGAGCAGACCTAAATTCTAATAGAAGGCACCGAGGACAGAAGATTCCTCCTCCAGGCAAAGGCTTGTCTGGACTGGATTCTGTTTGTATTTTAAATAGAAATTAAGTCTTCCAGGTGGGTGAGGTCCTGCCCAACCAATGAACATGTGCCTTGAGGGCTAAGAGCAAATCTCATCACCAACCATGCCCTTCAGAGGCTGACTGACCTTTTCAGGGGATGTGTTTTTAACAGAAATAAGAGGAAAAAGGGTGCGTCACAAATGAACATTCAGTTATTAATATAGCAACAATATTCATTTCTCTCAGGAGATAATTATACTTGTCTTCTATTAACCTCAAAATTGTTCATGCAAGACAAATAGATGAGAGATGTGAAAAGGATCTGAGGTTTTCCAAATAAAAATCTTTTTGAAATGTAAAGCATCCCAGTTTTCCTCAGTGTCCAAGTCATTCCCTAGAAAAAATTCTGGTGCAGTGCACTAACTGGTACATTTTTGTGATGGCAGCTTTTGGCAAAATTCTACAGTTGGTTAGTGGCAAGAAGCAGGCCTCCCTTTTCCTCCTGCCTCTCCTTTTCCTGTCCCCTGTTCTGTGCCTCACTTTCACTAGTTTTCTTTTACTTAGGCAGAATCTTGTTCTCACAACTAAAAAACCAAGTTCTTTAAGGATTTAGCTGATGATAGCACTTTAAACCTCAAAGACATATTTGCATTTTCACAGAAGATTCTGAAAAACCAAAAAACCCTCAAGACTCAAAAGAATGGGCCTAGAAAAGTAGAACGATGAAGAGTGGGAGTAATATTTTAGAGGAAGGGGTTCTACCCGCGTGCCCTCTCAAATAACAGAATAAGAAGCCTTAAGTAGGTGTAGAGAGTTCACTCAACACTGTGATGGCAAGCTCATGTAAGGGAGTGATTTGACACTGGGGAAAATACTGCTCTATATTGGAAATTATAACCATCATTCTTGTCTTATAAACAGTAGCTCATCATGTAATTTTAGCCATGACATCATCAATTAATTTCAGGCTTAACGCTCTCTCCCAAGGTTTCCCTAACTGAGAATAATATTTTTCTCTCCTTTAACAAACAAGTATGTGCTTTGTGCTAGGCACTGCACAAGCTGATGATAGCCCTGTCCTCAAGGGGCTGACATTGCATTTGAGTTCCTGAGGAATGAGGCTCCTAAGTAATAGCATGAATTTATTATTATTCATTATGGTTACCCATAAAGAAAATATTTAAAAATAAAAATATTTATATCTTTATAAAGTAATAAATAGTAAAAGAAAAAAGTACGTATTACCTATCATCTCTCCCCCTTTTTTCTTTCTCTTTCCTTCCCTCCCTTCCCCCACACTCCCTTATATCCCTATACTATTTCTAAGAAATATTCCATTTTTATGGTGTCAAGTAGGCATGTTTAATCATTTTTGGGGGGGTAGTTTACTTTCATTAAAGTACTTTCATGATTGATTATCAAGACACAGAGACAATACTGAGGTCTTAAAAGCGTTGGTAGATATTGGAAGATCTGTCAGGTCCTACCAAGGAAGAGACTTCTAGGAGGGCTTTAGTGATGTACTGGATGTCTATTGTTGGGGGACCAGTTGAGCAAAAAGAGGTAGATGGGGTTCATCACCATAAGGCTGGTCACTAGGAGATAAATTATACAAAAGCCATAAGTCATTACCCAGGATTCTTCCTGTAATAGGAAAGGAGAAGTATTCTCATTTGGGAAAACCCAGGAACAGAACTGCAAGCCCTGTTGGTGGAGGAAGTGTCTATACTGATGAATCACACATCCCTGAAAGACTGATACACATGAAGTTCACTGCTGATGAAGGTCATTGTTGCTCTGAACAATGCACCCTTTTCACCTTGAGCTATTCTATCGTTCTTCAGGGTTCAACACTGAACTCTCAGAAAATCAACTAGGTAATCAAGGGAGGTGACAGAATCCCCTGCTCGAGAACTCTCTAAAGAAGAGACAGATATATAGGCTGGAGAGTATATGGCGGTAAAACTTATCTAGAGGCAGGGGGACAAATGATACGATCTCTCCAAATTATTTCCTTTCTTGGTGGTTGTAGCCTATGAAGTTTGGAGAAAATAAAAGACCTACATGGTGGAGTTAATTACTAGAAAACCTAGATTATAAATTTTAGGGAGGTTGGGGAGAGTAGGGTGAGAAGGAAAAGCTCAGGTATTTAACTTAGAAACACTACCCCGCAGTTCTGATGTCAAATATATCCATTGTAAATCTAGTTCTGTCAACTGAATCATACATTTTCATGGTGAAATAAATCGATGTAACAGAAGAAGCCCCCAGATTTTGGTCCTTGGAGGAGGGAGAGTCTGTGCCAAAGTAAAATGGGCGCTATCTTCTACTTCCAGAGTAAATGCATGGCTTGTCTCTAGCATTAGCTGGGGACTTTCAGAAGTTTAAAGGATTTTTAGATTTTTTTTCCTTTATCATAGACACTGCCTGAATCTTTATATTGACTGAATTTTTTTGTTGAAATTGTGATTTCATCCATATAGGGAATTCCCAGTTGACATTCTTGCTATAAACAAAACCAGAGGAAAGAAGAAAATTGCAGTTAAATGAAAGCATGGCTTAGAGGTACTTCTTGGAGATGTAGGGAAAGGAGTTGTTTGACTGGGTTTTATCATATGCTTAAAAGGCAAAAAAACCCCATATTTTTACAGGAAATTTGTTCATCATATGTTGCAGTACTAATGATACGTGTTGGCAAAAAGACCACCAAAAAATGACTGCTAACATTGCTGAGGGTGAACTGCTGGAGAAATTTTAGTAAGAATTTGCTATGGCCCTCCAAATGATATTAAAATACTCTGAGGTATGAGGTGACTTCAGGGCAAAAGTGAGAAAATGAAAGGATGAGAAGAAATATATGTAAATGTATGATTCAAGGAGAAGGAAAAAGAGAGGCCAAAGACTTGAAGATTCACCAGAAGTTTTCATTTAGGGAATATTTTTCTCGGAGAAAAGAATTGGTAGGCTGCAGATATGGCAACCATCAAAAGTCATAAAGGACAAAGCAGATTATATTTTAACAGATAGAGAGTGACTTCTTATTGATGTGGAAGTTATCCCTGAGTCAGCTGTTTGTTTACAGTTAGTACATCTAGTTCTTTGAGCCAAGATAAACAGAAGCTAAAGGAAATATTTCACTATTGAAATCCAAGAGGCATATGGAGATGATGCATACTGGTAGGGATGCAGCTGTGAGGGGGATTGGAGGATCACTATACAACTTATCTAAAGTAGAAAAAGATTCCAAAGGTGTGGGGAAAAAAAATCTTGAATATGGTTTTAAAAGATGCTACTATGTGAACACAGTCACTATGGAGAATATATCTATTCTCCTACCTATGCAAAAATCTTAATGAAAGTAATCAGCACAAACATCCAGGAAATTCACCAAGAGGGTACTAGTAAGAAAGAAGTAGACTTTTGCAACAATTTCACCAGTGGGCCACATCTAAATCATTGCACACTTAACTGATGGATGAAGAAAATATAAGTTTCCCTTGGCCTTATTTTTTGTTGATCAGAAAAAAGCATTTAAGTTGGCAGAGCAAAATATTTCTATATGTAGGCTCTTCCACAACAAAATGTCCCCCATACATGCCTCAAAATCATTGAAGGTTCCTTGGAAAAATATAACAACAGAAATAACTCTGTTCAATAATTTTCTGAGAGCAAGTATCAGAAAAAGGTATAAAACTGAGAGGTGGATCATTGATAAAAGTTATTTGCCACTGTGGTGGAGGTAATTCCATTCAGTATCCAGGTCAAAGAGGGACCATTTAGATGGTGAGGTCCTCAGGATTCTTCTGTCTGTCCACAACATTGTGCTGATTACATTAAGTCCCACAGTATTGCAGAGCCTCCTGGGTGAAATTTGGAAACATTAAAAAGAGTTTGACTCATCCATCCACACTGGAAAGAATATCTATTGCCCATATTTCAACATGCATTTGGATAGAATTCTATAGAATAGCCCCATAAGTTTATGGGACATGCAGCACATATGGACAATGAGTTGGATTGAATTGAACAGGAAAGGAGGATAGATTGGTTTGCTTTTGGGAAATTTCAAAGTTCTTTTACTAACCTCAAGTATCTCATGAAAGCAAAGATCAATCTTTTCAATACTAACATTTTACCAATGTTCCTATATGTCAGTGAGATAGGAAATACAACTATTTCCAAAGAATTAAAAATGTTCATCTGGATGTGAGTAGAATGAAACATGGAAACATGAATAAGGAAATCCAAAGAAGAATAGAAATACAAGATGTCATTAAGGAATTGTATAGGCTGGCTGGCCATTTATCAAGGATAAGAGATAGAAAGCTACTGTGCTGTATTGACACCCTCACAATCTCAGAAAAAAGAAAGGAAAGTCTCCAACATTTTTGTAGACCCCTCTCCCAATGTCTACTCCCACTCCTCCATGGCAAATATATGAGAAGACATAGACAAGAGTTACACAGGATGATCAGTCATGAATAGGTTCTGATCTGTGTTTCTGAAGGAAAATCTACAGTTAATGAGATGATAGATCATTTTGAATATATGAAAGGGAACTCCTAGTGTGAAAACTCTCTATACAGATTGTCAGAAACTCCTCCATAATTTGCCTTTGAGAATTGTCTGGGACACTGAGAAACTCAGTTATTTGTCTATGGTCACACAGCTAGTTTGTGTCACAGATGGGACTTAAACCCAGTATTTCTAATTATAAGACCAGGTCACTTTGCATCCCATCACGATGTGTCCCCATGATTTTACGCATTTTGTTATCTCAGTTTTGCAAACAGTTTCAACTCCATGAAGACTATCCCAAGCGCTGAGGTTTGTCTAGTGGTATGTCTGTATCCAACTATCTAATATCTCAGACATTGGTCAATCAAATCTTACCTCATTAAGCTTCCAATTCAGGTGGCTTATTCTTACCTTACCCTTCTGCTTTCCACCTTCTCAAGCAAATATTCTCATATGAGATCATTGTACATCTTGGTGATGATGGCATAGCTCTCTACAAATTGTTAATAGCATCTAATCTAAGAAGGGTCTTTATTGCTTAAAGATTCTTTGTACAAGGTCAGTCAATGAACACTTCTTTCATCTCTAGCTCAGTATTCTCTTCCTGATGAGACATAATATAACCCAGGTTTTTGGCAAGGGTTCTGAAAAACTGGCTCCTGTCAATTTGAGGATTTGACTGACATCTTCCCTCTAACATCTAATAGATTAGTTTGTAAGTTGCATGAGGGCAGGTTCTGACTTTTGAATCCTTTTGTACCTCCAGCATTTAGCATAGTGTCTGGCACATAGTAGGTGGTGAATAAATATATAGATTGATTGACAACTTCATCAACTATCCAAAATAGCCAGACATTCCACATATTCAGTCCTCACCACCGTTGCTTTATGAGGTCTTATGATTCCAAGTGGAAAGGATATAGGAAAGAATGCTATGAGGAAATAGCTTAGGTTGAGAGTGGGGTTGGCACAATCCTCATTTCTTACTCCTTCCATGTCTGGTCATATTTAGCTTCTGGCATCTCTCATTACCCACGGGAATAGCAGAATCCTACTCTCCTTCCCTGATTGTGTACTGCACTTGGTCTTTACTTGTCACAAACTCATTTTTTGGGAAGGAACCATTTTTCCCTTTACTGTATTACACAGCAGATTTCCCTGAGTTTTGCCTTCAAATCCTTATAGCCCGATGTGACCTCTAATTGCTCTGGACAAGTTGGACTTAATTTTTTTCCAGCTCTTACCTCTGTCTTTGTACTCTGACCTGGGCTACTAAAGTGTCCTTTATGCAGCAAGCACTCATATCCTGTCTTCTCAGACTACAACCCACCTGAGACAGTCTGACGCTATCATCCTTATCTGCCTTCATTTCTCTTTTGACATAGTCTTTGCATATGCAACAAAAATTCCAAAGGCTTCTTGCTGGTAGGCATTCAGAAACTATATTTGGTCAGGTCAACAAATCAAGAAGCGTTTATTAAGCACTGTTTTTGTGACAGGAACTGTGTTAAGTGCTGTTGTCTATTCCTCTATGATCCCATCCCAGGGTATCTAGACCAGGCCACATTTGAGATCAAATGCAGATTTCTTCACTCAATTAATCAATCAGCAAGCATTTATTAAGTACCTACTACATGCCAAGCAATGTAATAGGTGTCAAGAACACAAAGGCAAAAATGAAATCGGTTCTGTCCTCAAGAAGCTTATGTTCTATTGTCTATCAGGGGATTGGCGATTCACCATGTACATGAATAAAGATATGCAAAGTTTGTACAAAAATCAATACAGAATTATGGTGGGAAACACTATAAGCTATGGGAAAATAGAAAAGGTCTTATGTAGAAAGAGGAATAATAGCTAGCATTTACAAAGAACTTTAAAGCTCACAAAGAGGTTGATTAATATTATAATAAATTTATTATAAAAAATTTATTATAAAATATATAATTATATATACATATATGTGTACATGCATATCTATCTTCTATCTATCTATCTATCTATCTGTCTGTCTGTCTGTCTGTCTGTCTATCTATCTATCCATCTATCTCTGTGTCTATGTATGTCTCTCTCCACCTAGCTCATTTGATCCGCACCACAACCCTGTGAAGTAGGTGCTATTATTGTCAAAATTTTATAGGTGAGGAAATTGAAGTTCGTAGAGATTGTGTCTAAGGAAAGATTCAAACTTTGGTTTTCTGACTCCAAGTCTAGCAGTCTACTGTACTGTAACTACCCCTGTAACTGGTGGGGATGTGGGAAAGAAGAAAAGAAAATAAGCATTTATATAGCACTTATCATGTGCTATAGCTTGGTGACACAATGGATAGAGCTCTGGGCCTGAAGTCAGGAAGACCTGAGACTCTAATCTGGCCTTCGACACTAACTAGCTGTGTGACCCTGGGCAAGTCACTTAACCCTATTTGCTTCAGTTTCCTCTTCTGTAAAATGAGTTGGAGAAGAAAATGGCAAACCACTCCAGTATCTTTGTCAAGAAAACTCCAAATGGGGACACAGAATCAGAAATGACTGAAATGACTTAACAGCAATACTATGTGTTAGGAACTATGCTAAGTACTTTACAGATATTAACTCATTTGATTCTCACAACAATCTTGCAAAGTTGGTGCTAGTCTAATCTCCATTGTACAGTACAAAAGACTGAGGCAGAGGTTAAGTGACTTGACCAAGACCACATGGCTAGTAAACACCTGAGGTCATACTGAACTCTAGTCTTCATGACTCTGGGCCCAGGGTACTATCCACTGTGCCACCTTGCTGCCAGACAGCACTTGAACCAAGACTGTGCAAGTGAAAGAGAGTAAGGTTGGAAAGGTAGGTTGAGAATAGCTTTAAATGCCACGCAGAGGAATTTGTATTTGACTGGAGATAATAAGGAGCCTGTTTATGGATTAGGGGAGTCAGACCTATGTTTTAGGAAAATCACCAGAAGTTTTCCAATAGCCTCCTCTGCTTCTCCTTATTAGTTCTCCATCACTGCTACAATGTTGAAGTGGCATGTCCTGTCTAACACTCAAATGGCTCTTTCCCAGTGGGATATGGATGCTCCCCTGAGATAAGTTTTTATTTGGGTCTCCCAATTTGTTGAATTTCCACTGCAGTTGCATAGATTGTTTGTAAAGGTTTCTAAGTGTCTCTGATGTTGCCCTCCCCTTACACAAGGGTCCTATTCTTTTTATTCAGAAAATTCTACCTCCAGAGGGGTTTGAGCCTTTTTATTTTTCTCATCTTTAGTCATCAGTCTAGAGATGAGTTTTCAGGTATTCTTAGTGTATCTGTTCAGGGACGGAGCTAACTTGTAGAACACCAGCAGGGTGTTGCTTACCTCCTCATATTTGTTACTTACATACTTATCATAGGGACTTTAGTAAATCCTTCACTTCTCCCTCAAATTTTACACAGCACCACACAATACACTTCTTTTAAAAAAAATATTGGTATCTTTTGTATTTACATTACTTATATTTCCCGACTATTTTCCCTTCTCCTCCTCAAGTCGTTGTCTATAATGAAGAACACACACATACGCACATACACACACACACATACATAAAAAAGGGGGGAAACAGTTCAGCAAAACTAATATATCAAACTAGTGTGACATATGTGTTCCACACCTATAACCTCTATCTTTACAAAGGGAAGGAGGAACTTTCTCATTTCTTCTTTGGAGACAAGTGACCATTATTATTTCATAGCATTCAGTTTCAAATATTTTCCATTTACCTTATTGTAGTCACTGTGTACATTATTTTCCCTGGTTCTTTTTACTTTACTTTGCATCAGTCCATATAAGTCTTCCTATGCTTCTGTTTTCACCATATTCATATCTCATTGCACATATTTAATTGTCCACTACATCTATACAGTTATACAAAGATTGTACAAAAATCTATATAGAGTTATGATGGGAAGCACTCTAAGCTATGAGAAAATAGAAAAAGTCTTATGTAGAAATAAGAATAATAGCTAGCATTTACATAGAACTTTAAAGCTTACAAAGAGGTTGATTAATATTATAATAAAATATATAATTATATATATACATATATGTGTACATGCATATCTATCTATCTATCAGTCTATCTATCTATCTATCTATCTATCTATCTATCTATCTATCTATCTATCTATCTATCTATCTATGTTGTCTAACTACTCCCCAATCATTGAGCATCTTTCCCATTTCCAATTTTTCTCCACTATAAAAAGTGTTACTATAATATTTGGTATATGTGGGGTGTTCATTTTGTCATTGACCTCTTTAGGTACTTATTTGGCAGTATTCATTTTAGTCATATTCTTTGCATAATTCTCAACTTTTCTAGAATAGTTGGAGCAATTTGCATTTCTATTAATAATATTTTGGTATGCCTATATTTCCACATCACCTCCAATATTGACTATTCTCATTTTTTTTTTTTTTTTGCAAATTTACTGGGCATAGGTGAAACGTTAAAGTTATTTTGATGTACATTTCTCTTATTATTAGGAATTTGGGACATTCTCTTATATGATTGCTAATAGTGTACAGTCTTTTTTTTTAAAGGCTATGCAAATCACATGACCACTTTATATTGAGGAATAGCTTTTGGTCATAAATTTTGTTATTTATCTATATATATCTTTGATTTTGGAATCATATCTAAGATATTTGATGAAAAGATTTTTCTCCCCAATGACTGTTTTCTAAAATACTATTTGCATTAATTTTTTGTGCAAAATTTTTCATTTTCATGTAATTGAACTATCTTTTGTGATCAAAGCTATCCCTTCCTTACTCTTCAAATTCTTTTATTCAGTCTCTAGACATTTTTTATGCAAAGTGTCTGATCTGCTTATCTTCCAAGGTTTTTATTGTATCATCTTTAATATTCATTTCTATGTGGCAGAAACAAAATCCAGGAGGAAATAATAGAAAGGGGAGTTTCATTCAAAATAAGTACAAAGTGCTTAAAATATCTAGTATTAGCTTTACCAAAACACACTGGAGACATGAATAAACACATTTGCAAGATGACTCTTAAGGAAATACAAATGACTTAAATAAATGGATTTAGTGCTCATGGAGGGGCTATGCCAATAAAATATAAATGATGATTACCTAAATTAATTTATAGACAATGCTATGCCAATTAAATTTCCAAGGAGATATTTTATGGAAGTAGGTAAAATAATTACTAATTTCACTTTAAGCAATAAAAGTTCTAGAATCTCAAGAGAAATAATGAAAGAAAAATAAGAGTGAAAGTACTTCTAGGCCATAAAAGGTATTAGAAAGGAGTAATAATCAAAACTATTTGTTATTGATCGCAAAACAGAAAAGCATATTAGCAGAATAGGTTAAATAAGGAAGACTCAGAAACAACTGAGTATAATAACCCAGACTTCAATAACCCTAGAACATAAATTATTTCGGGAAGATTGCCCTATATGACAAAAATTTCTGGGAAAACTGATTAGCCATTTGGAAAGAATTAGATTTAGTCCAAGATCTTGCGACAGTATCATAAGATCAATCAAAGTGTATTCATGAAAAGTATGAACACATAAGAGACATTACATATCCTTTTCATCATAGTCAACGTACTCTGAAGTACTCCTAAAGCAAAACAAAAGTTTCTTATGAGGATTTAAATAGAATTCTTTTCATTCCTACTCCAAATATTTAATAGCATTTTATTTATTTTATCTTCAATCATGCACATTAACACAACAAATATGAATGCCTAATCACAAAACTAGCAACAGTAATCAGTGACAATAATAGTAATAGCATAAAATTTAAGAAAAAAATAAGCAGCAGATCTATGCAGGAAGGTGATAAGAAAAAGAATAAGAAAATTTTGAGATGCCAATACTGACTAAAACATGAAAAAAAGGGGAAAAAATGTTTGTGTTCTAGAGGAAATATACCTAGGACACACCAAATACACCCACACATGCAAAATAGACCCACACTGCTAAAAGAAAAAGACAACAAGCACCCAGGTGTAAGGGCACAACCAGCCCAGGCCATGGTTGATCATTATTTGGACCCTGACGGCCACTGAGTTTCTTCCAAGTTGCTAAACAGACATAGGCACAGAGTCAGCTGCCATCAATTTTGCCTCACCCAGTCAAGTAGTTTAGTCTCGAACATGCATTTAGTCTGCCACCTGAATTAGTCTATCCACTTGTCTATTTCTATCCACTGGCTCCTTCTCTCTTGCTTATAAACATGCTTATATCGCCTCTTTTCTAAAAAATCAAAAACACTTCCAAAAAAAACCAAAAGCAAACCTTTACCACCTTCTCATAAACTATTCTCTCCTCCCTTTCACAAACTTCTTCAAAGTTGTCTACATTCACTGATTCCTCAGCTCATTTCCTAGTCTCTTCTCATACCATTGCATTTGCCACTTCTTGACTAAAATTGCTCTCTCCAAAGTTACCACTGGTCTCTTTATTGCTAAATCTAATAGATTCTCATAGCCCTTATCTTTCTGCAGCTCTGCATAACATCTTACACTAATAACCATACACTCCTGCTCAACATTCCTAGGTCCCTGAATTTTCATGATACTGCTTTCTCCTGATCATCCCCTTGCCTATTTGATCACTCCTCAATTGCCTTCATTGGATCACCATTAATGATCTACCCACTTTGAGTAAGAGTAACCCAGGACTCTGTCCTCAGCCTTTCATTCTTGGTTTTTCAGATGAGTCCTTAATCTATGTATCTGGTCCCTATTTCTCTTTTGAAGTCAAGTCCCACATCACCAATTACCTGATGAACACTGCTACCTGGACTTCCCACGAACATTTCACATTCAACAGGTCCAAAACAAAATTTGTTATTTTTTGCTTCACCCGCCTATCTTTCTAACAAAGCAAAACTTATCTTTCCCTTCATTCACCTATCTTTTCTATTTCTATTGAAGATACCACTATCTTTGCATTCCTTCTCAGGTGTGCAATCTCACAACTTTCCTTGACTTCACTTTCACTCACCCCACCACCATACTTAGTTTCCAAGATTCTTGATGTCCAAGAATCTTCCCTCTATTCTCATGGGCACTATTCTTATTCAGGCCTCTCATAGCCTTTCCTTTGGGTTACTGCAATAATCTATTGCTTCTTTTGCCTCTAAGCTCTGATCTCTCCAATCCATCCTCCACGTAGGTACCAAGTTGCTATTCCTAAGCCTTGGTTCTGATCATGTCAATCCCCTGTTCCAGATGTTTCTCTGGATCTTTTGTCCCTTTAGGATAAAAATAACAAACTCCTCTGATCCACACTTAAGGTCTCATACAATCTTCAAACAGTTTTCATTTCTAAACCCACTTCATGTTCCTCCTCATATGGCCTATGTTCCAATCAGATTAATTTATTTTATCTTCCATCATTTTGCAAGGCTATCTCCTCATGCCTGGAATACTTTTCCCCAAAATCTCTGTTTCTTGGAATCCCTTGTTCCATTTGAGACTCAATACAAGAGCCTCATTCTATAGGAGCCCTTTCCTAATTCCTCTTCCACCAGTTAGTTTTTAGTATTTCTTTTGAAAATATTTTAAATTTATGTCACATATTCTCTATTTACTTCCTTATAGACATACTATTTCCCCCCAATAGGGTTTAAAATCTTAGGGAGAAATTCTATCATTAATTAATTTATTTTTTTGCCTTTGTATCTCCAGGGCTTAGTGCAATGCTGGAATAAAGTAGGTATTTATGAATGCCTGTTAAATTGAATTGAACCAAATCTATACCTATATCCCTTTAGTATTGAATTAAATCTGTTTGAGTTTTCCCCAAAGCTGTCCAGAAATCAAAGATCCTTCAAAGACAAATGGCTATAGGGGCCAAGAAGGCTATTTCATGCCCATCTGCCATTGCCCTTCTCCATCTTATAGTATTCTCTTACAGAATCGCCTGTCTTTTTTATCTTCCAAAGACTTGTTCTCTGAACTCAGGGAAACTCAGGGAAACAAGGCTAAGTAGTGATACTTCCTCTATTCTGGCTAGTGGTTATTCAGCCTCCATGTGAAAACATGCAATGAAGGTTTCTGAGACAGTCCATTCTATTTTGGGATAGCTCTAACTTTTAGGGAGTTTTTTTGTTATATTACTTTTAATAAGCTCTGCCATTATTCCTTCAGTTCCCAACAAGAAATATTTCTTAGCTTTCTCCAGCCAACGGTAACAGATTCATTATGTTCTGATCTACCCAGATTTGGTCCATTGCCCTCTGAAGAGACTAAAAACACTATACCACATTGGAATTCCAATGCACACCTACTGGAATATTTGGCCAAAAGGAATGTAGAAATTGGCTTGAAACTCAGAGATAGGGCAAGAAAGGGAGAAAGAGCATCTTTTACTTGGCCCAACAACAAAACATGCAAATCAGGCCCACTTTGGCACCAATGTGAAAATCCAATATGCCTTCTCAATGAAAGAGCCAGCCTCATTGACTCTGGGGATATGGGTTTTTTGCTTTTTGCCTTTAAAGATCAGGTTGAAAAATGTCTCATACTTTAACAAGACCCCACAAACACTACGATTTTGCTGAGAGTGAAAATTCTTTTTCCAAATGGCTCTAGACTCCTGATTTACTTTGTGAGTAAGTATGCAACAAAAAGAAAGCTATTTCCAGGGCAGGGGAGGAGGGGGTTTGTGGAAGACAGTTAACAATATGGACACAATGATAAATGACTTGACTTGAAAAGGCATTACAAAAAAAAATCCCTGAAATTGTTGTAGTTTTGATTCACATATTTAATGAATTACCTATATTTTTTTTTAAAGATAAAGGAAACAATATTCTAACCATGTCACTCACTTACACAAATTCTTTAATAACATATTGATCACCTACTAAATGAAATCCAAACTATTTAGTTTGGTAGTTAAGTCCCTCTACAATGTAGTTAAAATCTACCTTTCCAGGTCCTTTAAAAAATAACTTTATTCCACATAGTTGAAGTTTCATGGCATTTCCTATACTTTTCTGGGTTATCTCTACCTCCATATCTGCCTTTTAAAATCCTACCTTATCCTTCAAGTCCAGTTCAGATATCTTATCCTGAGTGAAGCCTTTTATGATTTCCATTCCCTCTGAAAAAATGATCTTCCTTTCCTTAAATCTCACACGATCTTTTGTTTGATTCTCTCAAGTATTCATCATGTTTTATTTTGTATTATGGTCATTTGAATATACTTTTAATATTCTCCTACTTCCAACTATATTGTAAGCTCCTCCAGGAAAGGGACAATATTTATTTTATTTTGAATCTCTACAAAAGCCTGGCACAATACCTTTTACCTTGGAGAGGGATGAGACACCCAAATTTGTAATTTTATCAGTGAGAGGAGCTCCCTGTATTTTCTCTACCAAGGCCAATTACTCTATACCACATATAGTCTTAGAGAGTTACATGAAGGGGGGGGTTACTTTGTGTGGGTGGGACAGTGACTGCGTGGTTAAATGACATGCCTGTGGTCAGTAAGTGTTGGAGCAGGACCTGAAGGAAGGTCTTTCTCGTACTGAAAACATTCATTGTACCATATTGTCTCTCATCTTACACTTAGTAGATCCTTAATAAAACTGTGAATACCATTCAATTTCATTGAAAGATATGCAAATATTTCTTACAGCACAAGTGACATTTTTCACCAACAATCATTTCTTCCCATATCACCTAATCTCTTTCATTTCTGTAGCCTATGACCCTATGAAGACATGTACAAAGTAGAAACTATAATATTGAATTCTAGATCTTTAATTACAATGATGATAACAATAGTTAACATTTATAAAAAG
Source organism: Bettongia penicillata ogilbyi (assembly GCA_023548195.1). Taxonomy (NCBI): domain Eukaryota; kingdom Metazoa; phylum Chordata; class Mammalia; order Diprotodontia; family Potoroidae; genus Bettongia; species Bettongia penicillata. The sequence continues at coordinate 7,942,858 of JAJHZJ010000055.1, read as the reverse complement.
TCTATTATGTGTAAAGCTTTACAACCATGATCTCATTTGAGCCTTACAATGATCCTGTGAGGTAGGTGCTATTATTTTCCCCACTTTACAGATGAGGAAACAGAGGTAGACAGAGATTAAATGACTTGCTCAGGGTCATATAGGTAATAAGCATCTGAGGACAGATTTGAACTCAGGTCTTCTTGCCTTATCCACTGTGACATAGGCAATACAGGTATGCTAATCAGTCCATCAGTCAACAGGCCTTCATTTAGCACTATGTGTTGTTGTTTGGTTGAGTTGTATTAGTCTTTTCTGATTCTTCATGACCTCATTTTCTTGGCAAAGAAACCATGGGAGTGGTTTGTCATTTCCTCCTTCAGTTCATTATACAGATGAAGAAATTGAGGCAAACAGGGTTAAGTGACTTTCCCAGGGTCACACAGCTAGTAATGTTTGTCTGAGGCCAGACTTGAACTCAGGAAGATGAGTCCTCCTAACTCCAGGCCAGACACTCCATCCATTATGCCACCCATCCACTATGCCACCTAGCTGTCCAAGCACTATGTACCACTATGATAAATTCTGCCTCTGTCATGTATTTGATTTGTTCATGGACAAATCATTTAATCTCTCAGTTCCATAAGCAAACTACTGAGTCTATAAATTACAAAGGAATTGTAGATCTGTATTGGTTGAAGAATTTTTCACACTGGGGATTCTTCAGACCCAAGAAATCTCAGATCCAGAGGGGAAAAAAGCAACATAAATACTCCAATGACAGAGTTTAGGAGGTTGAGTTGACAGAGATTCTTATGTTACATGCACACTTTATATTTACTTTCCCCAATATATTCATTCCAAATGTTCAAAGTTTGGCTGGAAAATAGCATGCTAGAAAGGAAATGCGGTAGAGTCACCTAGATTTAGATTCCAAAGATATATGTTTGAATTACTCCCCAACTCTTAAATACTTATTACCTTTGGGAACTTGGGCAAGTTAAGTAGTCGCTCTTGCGAATCTCAATTTTTTTATCTGCAAAATAAAGAAAATAATACTGATATCACAGGGCTTTTGTGAGGATCAAATTAGATTATATATATGTATGGACATATATACACACATAATAACTTTATATATAACACACACATAAATGTTATATGTATATAATACATAATACATACCATATATGATTATATATAACAAATAATACATGTTGTATGTATTTAATATATAACATAACTATATTAATATATATGTAACTTGGTAAAATTACGACTTTATTTGTAAACATTATGCAAATTCTGCATAAAGCTCTATGTAAATGTGAGCTATTATGCTAGGTTCAGTGAGGGAATAAGATAGATAGTATAAGTGAGCAAAGCATGAGCTTCCAGAGCAAGGATATAGGGTTTCTTTGCTGCTCAGTGACCCTGGGACTTGGACAGATCAGTTCACTCACTCCACACACATACACACACACACACACACACACACCTTCCTCCATATTTCGGTTTTCTTATTTGTAAAATAAATGAATTAAAGTAGATCATCTGATCTCTAAAGTTCCTCCTTGTGCTACATTCTATCATTCCAGGAAGGGATCTGAGTTCAAGGACAAGGTCAATGCGATTGAGAAGCAAGGATCTTACCTTTCCATCTCCCCAACTGTATTGCATTCTCTCCTCATGTTAGAGAGAGCTGGAGGTAAGCAAACAGAGAGACAAAAAGTGACCAAATCTTTTAACTTTTTTTTTTCCAGTGCTAAGGCACAAAGAAGAGTGTATAAGGAAACCATAAGATTTTTAAAATTTTTAAAATCTGTGAAGATGTGAAAAGCCAGTGTAAGATTTTAGAGATCCAAGGAATATTCAAAAGTTCTTAACAGACAACTCTGACAGAATGTGCAGATGTTAAAACTGATGTGTTAAATGCTGTACATGGTGGGACTTTTGCATGGTGCAATGGGAAAAGTCTTGGACTTAGTGGGTTTTAGTTCCATCTTTGACATGTAATCCATGTGACATCAGGCAAGTTACTTTGCCACTTTGAACTCCTAAATAAAATTGAGTTGGATCTGGTGACCATGAAGGTCCTGTTGAATTTTGTTTCTCTAGAGTAATGGCTCACAGGTCACTTGTTCCAAAATTGGTCTCCCTGATACAACTCTCTCCCCTCTCCAATCCATCCTTCACATTGCTGCCAAAACACTCCTCCTGAAGCCTGTTTCTGGCCACATCATATGCTGGAGTTTCAGTAATTTATCAAAGTCATGATAAATATGCAATTTTTATTATATACAAGAGATTGTGCTGGGGGCTGGGAGTAGAAAGACAAAAAGTGGTTCAATGGAAAAACTGTTGAATCTGAAGTCACATGACCTGTGTTGGAATTCTAGCTCTGTCCTGCACTGCCTATATGACCTTGTGTTAGGTGGTCATTAAGCTCCTTCCTGCTCCACATCTGTGATTCCAATCTCTCAAGTACCTTACACTGGGACTGGGTGGGATACAATATGTGCCGACATAAATAGATATGGTTTCAGAAGAAAAACAAAATCAACAATTGGGCTTGGGGGCAGAATCAGGAAAAGCCTGTGTACGAATTGGATCCTGCAGGGATCCTTGAGGGATGCTTGGGATCCTGAGAAATAAAATAATGAGGAGGGCGAGAGAAAGAGAAAGGGGGAGAGAGAGAGAGAGAGAGAGAGAGAGAGAGAGAGAGAGAGAGAGAGAGAGAGAGAGAGAGAGAGAGAGAGAGAGAGAGAGAGAGAGGAAAGAAGAAGAAGAAGAAGAAGAAGAAGAAGAAGAAGAAGAAGGAGAAGGAGAAGAAGAAGAAGGAGAAGAAGGAGAAGAAGAAGGAGAAGAAGGAGAAGGAGAACAGATATAGAGACAGAGACCAAGAAAGAGATGGAAAGGCTAAGATAAAGAGAAAAAGGGAGAGAGAGGGAGGGAAGGAGAGAGAGAGAGAACCACACACACACACACACACACACACACACAGAAAGAGAGATGAGGAGAGGAGAGAAGAGATATCTGTTTCTATAGATAGAGACCAAGAAAGACAGAAACAGAGACCAAGAAAGAGAAAAAGAGAGATTGAGGCAAAAGGAAAAAGGGAGGAGAAAAAGAAAGAGAATGGAAAATAATTTCAGACTGGAAAGCACTAACAAAGGTGGGTGATGGGTGGAATGACATATGTAAGGAATAGTTAGTAATCTAGTTTGGCTAGGACATAGAAAGCATGTAGGGAAGGAAAAAGGAATTTATTTAGCCCCTGTTATGTGTCAGGTACTCTGCTAAATGCTTTACAAATATTGTTTCATTTGAGCCTCACAACAGCTCTGGGAGGTAGGTGCTATTATTCTCTGTATTTTATAGAGGAGGAAACTAAGGCAGATGGAGATTAAGTGACTTGCTCAGGGTAACAAAAGTAATAAATGTCTGAAGCTGGATTTGAATTCAGATCTTTTTGACTCCAGATTCACTGTGCTCTATCTACTGTACTACCTTGCTGTTTCTGAAGTTGCATAATATGAAGACTGGGAAAACAGGTGGGAGCCAAATTGTCTCTATAATGTTGTTCTCACCGGAGCAGAGTTCAGTATAAACCAGATGCCATTTGGACCCCATTCAAAGGAGTTTCTCATGGCAAAGAATTTCATTATAAGGTGTTTTGATGTTACTGACCCACAAAACAGCATTAGAGTGAAGCACCATAATAAATGGGATGAGAAATAGGAAAGTGGTGAGAGTGAATACTTGAGTTCATTATTTTTTAAGCACTGCACAGACAAAAAGGTCATAGGAGAATTTAAATGCTGATATTTTATTATGGTGAGATTATAAAATATAGGGCATGCTTCTTTACCTGTTATTGATGGACAGTCTTCTCATCTATTTCCCATCATAGCAAAGCCAAGGACAAAGATGGATCATTAGAGAAAACTGACCATGGCAATTAGTAGGGGCAGAAAAGAACATTTCCACAGGGGAAGTAATACGTAGTAATGTTTAACAACTGACAGCAACTTCTAGTAATTAACCACTAATTAAATTATTAAGGTCCTGACTCTACTCTCTGAACATATTATCTTCATCTGTACAGGCAAAAGAATGTGTAGAATAAGGTAATTATCTGGATAATGTGGCACTAATAATAGCTGACATTTTGTAATGATTTAACGTTCACAGTACAAATGATCTCACTTGTCCCTCTCGACAAGACTATGTTGTAGATTCTATTAGTATTCTTAACTCCCTGATGTAGGGACAAAGGCTCAGATAAGTTATGACTTGTTCAAGGGCCATTCAAACCTAGGTCTTCCTAACTTCACATGGAGCACTCTATCTATTGTTCCATATTCCATTTTTTGGTCACATTATATTTATTCCCTTTTTTGTCATGTTAAGAAAACCAAAAGATAAAGAGAATAATGTGAACTTAGTAGGATGCAGGAAACATCTGAGATTTGATCAACATGGAGACTTCTAGGTTTAGAAAATCCCTTGGAAATCATGGTACAGTGCAGGCTGTGATGAATTTGGAACCAGAGAACTCCAGCCTGAAGCCCAGCTCTAACTATTTCTACTTGTGTGACCTTGGATAATTCTCTTAACCTCCTTGGACTTCAGCTTACTCATTTGTGAAATGAGGGGACTAGACTAAATGATTGCTGAGGTCCCTTGTTGACCCCAATCTATTCTCTTGTGAACATTCCCAAGATGGTCACGTTCTAGATGAGTGTGCAGTTAAAGATACCAGAGGCAAAGCTAGTTTAGGGAGAGCGCCTAATGCAGGAGAGAGAAAGTGGGATCTGGAGTCAGACAGACCAACAGTAAATCCAACTCTGCAAGTCTATACCTCTGTGACCTTGAATCTGAGTTTCTGTTTCCTCATGGAGGAAGGTTCTTTAGCCTGAATTTTATGGTCCTATGATTTGGATAAATGTAAAAGATTTCCCTGGGGCAAAGGGAGGTTAAATGATTTGCCCAGGGTCACACAAGAGGTAAGGGGCCTCTTTGCCCCTTCCCTTACCAAACTGGGGGAGAAAAAGACTTGGTTCTACAACCTTGCCCCACCCTATTTCTTTTGGAAGTTCCAAATTGACTGAGTACTTTGCACAAAATTTCCTTGTAGTGTTTGAGTTGGGTTGACCTGTTTTAGACACTGCTGCTAATTCTGAAGGGAATTGTTACCCAACTAGGGACTGCATAATTGCAGACTGATGTGAATATTTGAGAATTTACTCTAGGAGCACAGATCAAGCTTAATCTGGTGGTTGCTATGAGAACCTGGTAGATTCCACATGCTTAAAACAGTCACCTAGCAATTACTTAAAAAATTGTCTACCTTTTCCACCTATACTTTGCTGATTAAATGGGGGAAGGAAGCAATCCTGATGTGACATTCCCCTGCAAGTGGTGAATTCTCAATTCAATTCTCAATGTCAGTGGTGAATTGTCAATTACCCTCACTGGGAGCATAATTTCTTCTGGAGGCTGCTAGTAGCAGGCAGCAGGGACCACCCTGCAGAGTGGGAGCCTCTGAAGACTTGATAAGAGCAACTGAATAAGACTTAATAAGGTCAAGATCTCTTGCATGTACTTTCAGTAAATAAGTGTTACAGACACTCTTACTTCTTCAGCTGTTCCAACTGAGCCTTTCCATTGTTTCTAGTGAGAACTGGGGGAGGAAGGAATTATAAGAAGGAAAGCAAACTATATATTTCCTCTTCAAAAGTAGAATGAGGATGACTTTGGAAAAAACAGGTGAGTTTCTCTGAGTAAAACTTTTCTTCATTGTGACTACAGACGTTATCTATGAGGGTACATATTTTTCTTATTTTCTAAGCCGCTCAAATGCATTTATTTTAAAGCACATCCATTAAAAATGGTACAGATTGTAAATGACAATTATAAATGACAAATTGAAGTGTTGCATAATAATCATCAAAGGCAACCTGTGTGGAATGTCAGAGACCACTTGCTTCTCTAAGCATCTGTGTAGGGAGAGAGAACAGAAACATAGAAAATTAAGAACACTCCCATGAGAGTCTCCGGAAGTATGAGCAAGAAAGCCCTGAATGATGTAAAGGAAGAGTCCAGGATCTGTGATTCAAAGTTTCTAAACCTCATATGAACAGACCTCTTCACTCTTTGCATCCTGGGCCATCTTCAGTCACCTGGATGAATATCTGGTCACTGGATGCAGATGACTCAGGAGGAGAAAGTGAGGCTGGTGTTCTTGCACAGCACTCCCTCACTCAAAACTAAATCAAGTGATTGAAGGCAAAACTTCAAAAGAATCTAGACGTAAACATCAGGCTTGACTTGCAAAAACTCTAAACAAGAGAAGCACACACCACTTCCAGGAGCCAAGATGGTGGAGTGATCAGTAGTTGCTATCTCCCTCCCCTTTTTGACCTTGAAGAGCCCAGAGAATATCTCCCCAGAAAAAAACCCTGAAACAGTGGGAGTAGCAGAAGGGATATACAGTCTCTTAGCCCATGAGGCTAGGAAAATCGCTAAGGAGGGTCCTTCTTGCTGTGGCTGAAGGGGACCAGTGCAGCACTGGAGCTGTCCCAGACAGTCTCACCTCAGCAAAACAGGAAGAGATACTGAACCCCAAAGGAGTGGAGCCTGCAACTACCAACACCAGGACCCTAGACATGCCTCAGCACCCCAGGGGAATCTGGAAGGCACCGGCGCATATGGGATCACCATCCTGCCTTCGCTCTAGCTCATTAGAGGAGAACTCCTGTGGCCAGACCTTCCCTCCACCATACAATGCTCCAGATAACTCCAGGGAAACCCAGAAAGACTTTATCTCTGCTTTCCAACAACAGCCAGCTCAGCACCAGGCAAGCTGCAACATTTTAGTGTCTTGATGAAAGAACCAGAGGCCACAACACACAAAGCCTCAAGTTTTAGACACAAGAACTGTGGGATAGAGCCCCCTATGACCCAGATGCAAAGTTGTACTTTAAAAGCCAAGAAAAGGGTGATCATCATGAGTAAGAAGTAAAACAGAAAAGAAAGACCACAGAATTTTTCCATGGGGACAAGGAACAAAGCATGAATACCAAAGAGGTTAGCGTTGAGACTGTATTCCCATCTGAAACTTCTGAAGGGAATATGAACTGATCTCAAGACCAAAGAGCTCAGGAAGGATTTTAATAGCTAAATTAGAGAAATTGAAGAAAAACTGACCAATGATTTTAAAAATATGAAAAAAAGAAATCACAAAAGAATTTAAAAGGAAAATTGGACAAATGGAAAAGGAAGTGCAAAACCTAACTGGAGAAAATAACTCCTTAAAAGGAACAATTGGACAGATGGAAAAGGAGATATAAAAGTTAACTGAAGAAAATAATTTGGTAAAAATTAGAATCAGGCAAGTAGAAGCTAATATCTCTATGAGACATCAAGAATCAGCCAAACAGGATCAAAAGAATGAAAAGATAGAAGAAAATGTAAAATATCTAATTGGAAAAACAACTGACCTGGAAAATAGATCCAGGAGAGAAAAATCTAAGGGTTATTGGTCTACCAGAAAGCCATGATGAAAAAAAGAACCTGGACAATATCTTCTAAGAAATCATATAGGAAAATTGCTCAGAAGTTCTAAATTCTAAATTCAGAGGCCAAAATAACCATTGACAGAATCCACCATTCACCTCCTGAAAGGGATCCCAGACTAAAAACACCAAGGAATATCATTGCCAAATTCCAGAACTATCAAGTGAAGGAGAAAATAAGGTAGCCAACCAGAAAGAAATAATTCAAATATCGAGGAGCTACAGTCACAATTAGACAAAACCTTTCAGCTTCTACATTAAAAGACTGGAGGGATTAGAATATGATATTCCATAAGGCAAAGGAGCTGGGACTACAACCAAGGATCAATTACCCAGCAAAGCTGAGCATGATATTTCAGACAAGGAGATGGACATTCAATGAAATAAGAGATTTCCAGACCTTACTGATGAAAAGGTCAGAACTCAATAGAGGATTCAATCTTCAAACTCAGGTCTCAAGAGAGGCATAAAAAGGTAAACAGGGGAAAAAACTTGTTATTCAATGTGGACAAACTGTTTACATCCCAATAAAGAAAGATGATACATGTTAATCTTGAGAATTATATATTTATTATAATATATAAAAGGGATATAAATAGAGTGAGTGATATAAAGTAAATGATGTCATGATAAAATGTGATTTAAGAGTGTGAAGGAATTGTAATGGGAGATGTGAAAAGGAGGAGTCAGAAAAAGGTAAATTACATCACAGGAAGAGGCACAAAAATACATTACAGTAGAGGGAAAGAGGAGTGGGAGATGAGCGTTGTTTGAGAGGCACTCTCATCTGGTTAGGTTTAAGGAGAGAATAACAAACTCAGTTAAGTATAGAAATACAACTACCTCTGTAAGCAGTAAGAGGGGAAGGGGGAAAGAAAAGGGAGGGGAGGCTAAAAGGGAGGAAAAAGTACTAAGAGAAAAGGGTAGGGGAGTTGAAAGAAGGGAGGGAAAACTGAGGGAGGAGGTGGTAAAAAATTAAAACTCTATTGTTAAGGGGAAGGGAGAAAGGAGAACTAAAAGTATAAATAAAGGGAAAGGGGATGGAGGGAAAGACACAGATAGTAATCATAACCATGAATGGGAATGGGATGAACTATCTCATAAAATGGAGAAGAATAGCAGAATGGAATAAAAACCATAATCCAACAATATGTGGTTTATAAGAAACACATTTGAAATGGGGGCATACACACAGGGTAAAGGTAAAAAGTTGGAGCAGAATATATAGTGCTTCAGCTGATGTAAAAAAAGCAGGGGTAAAAATCCTGACCTCAGACAAAGCAAAAGCAGAAATATATCAATCAAAAGAGATAAGGAGGGAAACTATATCCTGCTAAAAGACACCATAGACCACGAAGCAATTCCATTGCTAAACATATATGCTCCAAGTGGTATAGCATCCAAATTCTTAGAGGAGAAGTTAAGGGAGCCATAGGAAGAAATAGACAGCAAAACTATTCTAGTGGGGGACCACAATCTCCCCTTCTATGAACTTGATAAATCTAACCTAAAAATAAACAAGAAAGAAATTAAGGAGGTGAATAAAACTCTGTATAAGTTAGATGATAGATCCCTGGAGAAAAGTGAATAAAGATAGAAAGGAATATGCCTTTTTCTCAGTGGTACATGGCACATATACAAAAATTGGCCATACACTAGACCATACAAATCTCACAATCCTGTGCAGAAAGGCAGACATTGTCAATGCATCCTTCTCAGATCATAAAGCAATACAAATTATATGTAATAAAGGCCATGGAAATATAAACCAAAAACTAATTGGAAACTAAACAATCTATTCCTAAAGAATGAGTGGGTTAAACAACAAATTATAGAAACAATCAACAACTTCATTCAAGACAATGACAATAATGAGACAATCTACCAAATCTTATGGGATACTGAAAAAGCAGTTCTCAGGGGAAGTTTTATATTCTTGAATGCCTACATGAATAAAGTAGAGGAAGAGGAGATCATGAATTGAGCATACAACTGAAAAAGCTAGAAAAAGAACAAATTGAAAATCCCCAAGTAAATACCAAATTAAAAATACTGAAAACCAAAAGAGAGATTAATAAAATTGAATATCATTGAATAAAATTGAAATTAAGAAATATATTGAACTAATAAACAAAACTAAGAGTTGGTTCTATGAAAAAACCAATAAAATTGATAAACCTTTGGTCAACTTAATTTAAAAAAAGAAGAAAACCAAATTAGCAATATCAAAAATGAAAAGGGTGAACTAACCTCCAATGAGGAGGAAATTAAAACAATAATTAGAAATTATTATTCCCAGCTGTATGCTCATCAATTCGACAATCAAATGAGATGGATGATTATTTTAAAAAATATAAATTGCCCAAATTAACAGAAGAGGAATTTGAATACTTAAATAAACATATCTCAGAAAAGGAAATTGAACATGCCATCAATGAACTCGCCAGGAAAAAAATCTCCAGAACCAGATAGATTCTGTCAAACATTTAAAGGACAGTTAATTCCAGTACTATAGACTATTTGGGAAAATTGCTGAAGAAAGAGTCATACCACACTCTTTTTAAGATACAAATATGGTTCTGATACCTAAACCAAGAAGAGCCAAAATAGAGAAAGAAATCATAAACCACTATCTCTAATGAATATAGATGCAAAAATTTTAAATAAGATATTAGCAAAAAGAATACAGCACAAGAATAATACATTATGATGAGATAGGATTTATATCAAGAATGCAGGATTGGTTCAATATTAAAAACACTATTGTATTATTGATCATATCAAAAACAAAATTAACAGAAACCACATGATTATCTCAATAGATGCATAAAAAGCTTTTGACAAAATACAATATCCATTCCTATTGAAAACACTGGATAGCATAGGAATAAATGGAACTTTCCATAAAATAATTAACAGGATCTACCTTAAACATCAGCAATCATTATATGCAATGGGGACAAGCTAGTGGTATTTCCAATAAGATCAGAGGTGAAACAAGGCTGTCCATTATCACCACTGTTATTCACTGTGGTATTAGAAATGCTAGCTGTGGCAATAAGAGAAGGAAAAGAAATTGAAGGAATTAGACTAGGCAAAGAAGAAAGTAAGTTATCACTCTTTGCAGATGATATGATGATATACTTAGAGAATCCCAGAGAATCAATTAAAAAACTACTTGAAGTAATGAACAACATTGGCAAAGTTGCAGGGTACAAAATAAACCCACATAAATCATCTGTCATTCTATATACTAATAACAAAGCCCAACAGCAAGAGATAGAAAGAGAAATCCCATTTAAAGCTATGGTAGACACTATAAAATGTATGAGAGTCTACCTGCCAAAACAAACCCAGATACTATATGAACAAATTGCAAAACACTTTTTGCACAAATAAAGTCAAATCTAAGTAAGTGGAAAAACATCAGTTGCTCATGGGTAGGCTGAGTTAATATAATAAAAATGACAATTCTATCTAAATTAATTTACTTATTCAGTGCCATACCAATCAAACTATCAGATAATTATTTTCTAGAGCTGGATAAAATAATATCAAAATTCATCTGGAAGAATAAAAGGTCCAGAATATCAAGGAGACAAATGAAAACAAATGATAGGGAAGGTGGCCTATCCCTACCAGATCTCAAATTGCATTATAAAGCATCACTCATCAGAATCACCTGGTACTGGCTAAGAAACAGAGGGGTAGACCAGTGGAATTAGTTAGGTACTCAAGACACAGTAGTCAATGAATATAGCAACTAACTGTTTGATAAACTCAGGGACTCCAACTTCTGGGATAAGAACTCACTGTTCAACAAAAATTGCTTGGAAAACTGGATAACAGTGTGGCAGAAGCTGGGCATAGACCAATGCCTGACACCATATACAAAAATAAAGTCCAAATAGATACGTGATCTAGGCATGAAGATGGATACTATAAACAAATTAAGGGAGCAAGGAATAGTGTATTTGTCAGATTTATGGAAAATGAAGAAATTTATGACCCAACAAGAGATAGAGAACATTATGAAGTGCAAAATGAATAATTTTGATTATATTATATTGAAAAGGTCTTGGACAAACAAACCCAGTGTAATCAAGATTAGGAGGGAAGTAGAAAATTGGGAAAGAATTTTTGAAACTAGTATCTGTGATAAAGGCCTCATTTCTCAAATATATAGAGAACTGAGTCAAATGTGCAAGAATAGAAGTCATTCCTCAATTGATAAATGGCCAAAGGATATGAAGTTTTCAGAGGAAGAAATCAATGCTATCTATGATCATATGAAAAAATGTTCTAAATCCCTATTGGTTAGAGAGATGCAAATCAAAACACCTCTGAGGTACCACATCACACCTATCAGATTGGGTAACATGACAAAACATGAAGATGATAAACATTTGAGAAGATGTGGGAGAGTTGGAACACTAATTCACTGTTGGTGGAGCTGTGAGCTCATCCAGCCATTCTGGAAAGTAATTTGGAACCATGCCAAAGGGCTTCAAAAATGTGCATATCCTTTGACCCAGAATATTGCTTCTGGGTGGGGAAGCTAGGTGGTGCAGTGGATACAGTGCAGGATTCAAATCTCACCTCAGATACTTGACATTCACTAGCTGTGTGACCTTGGGTAAGTAACTTAACACCAACTGCCTCATTCTGGGTCATCTCCAGTCATTCTGATGAATATCTGGTCACTGGATTCAGATGACTGGAGGAGAAGTGAGGTTGGTGACCTGCACAGCCCTCCCTTAACTCAAAACAAAGTCAAGTGCAAGTCATGTCATCATTTCTCTGATGGCATGGTCTTCTTAGGCAAGGAAGGACAAAACACACATATTACTTCTGGGACTCTATCCCAAAGAGATCATAGAAATGGGAAAGGGTCCCACATGTACAAAAATATTTATAGTAGTTCTCTTTCTGGTGGTCAAAAACTGGAAATCAAGGGAATGCCCATCAATTGGGGAATGGCTGAATAAGTTGTGGTATATGAATGTTATGGAATACTATTGTACTATGAGAAATGATGAACAGGAAAGCTTCAGAGGAGCCTGAAAAGACTTACATGAACTGATACTTAATGAAAGGAGTAGGATCAGGAGAACTTTGTACACAGCAACAACCACCATGTGTGAAGAATTTTCCTGGTAGACTTAGTACTTCATTGAAATGCATGGACTTAAAAAACTTCCAGTGGATTCTTAAGGCAAAACAACTTCCACATCCATAGAAAGAACTATGGATTTGGATCACAGATAGAAGCAGACCATTTTCTTTTGTATCATGTTTTATTTTGTGTTATGGTTTCTCCCATTCATTTTAATTCTTCGATGCAACATGTATTTAATAGGAATGTACATGTATAACCTATATAAGATTTTATACTGTCTCAAGCAGGGAGTGGGAAGGGAGGGGGAAATGAGGAGCACAGAGGGGAAACAATCTAACATATATGGAAGTGATTTGTAACACTGAAAACAAATAAAATAATTTAATTAAAAAATAAAATAAAAACTATTAAAAAAGAAAATGAATGGCCTCATATATTCCAAGGCGTTTAAAGAAACATTTCATAAGCACCAAAATATACACAAGAGCACTTTTTGTGTTGGTAAAGAACTGGATACAAAATTGATGCCCATCAAATGAAGAATTGTTGAACCTACAATGGTGTCAGACTATAGTAAATAGGTACAACATAATAAACAAAAGTCAAGAACTACAAGGGAAGAAATGATGAATGGGAATAATTCAGAAAAGCATGGGAAGATTTATATGAACTGATACAGGAAAAATTGAACAGAACTGTTAGGGGCCAAGCTCTGGACAGGCCTTCGGGAGCTGGCTCCGCCCTCAGGGGTCTGGCTCTGCCCTCAGGGAGGAACTTGGGACGGGCTCTGGCTGGGGATATAAGGAGCTGTTGGGGAGGGATCAAGAAGAGATGTAGAGGACACCATCAATAAAGTGAAGTGCACTGACATCCTCGGGCGCGTGTGTAGTCGTTGTTCCCTCCGTGGAGGAGGGGATAGCCCTGTCGCGCAGCTAGGCCATACGGTCGCCCGGCAGGGGCCGGAGACATCCAAAGACCCGGGGAAAGGGTAAGATTTTCCAAGAGAAGTCTGGGGTGAGGGCGCGGGGAGCCCCGTGCAAGAGTACCGCCTGGAATAGTGTCCAGGCGAAGACCCCAGAGAGATTACCGTCTGGTTTAGTAGCCAGGTGAAGGCTGGGGATTAGCCCCGTGCAAAGAACTTGGAAAATGATACAAAAGAAAAAAATTATAAAAAAATAAAAAAGAAACAATTCTATGCAATTAAAATAACCAGGCTTAGCACAGAGAAGAGTTGAAAAAATTGCTACTCCTTCCCTTTTTTTTTTTGTTTCTTTGCAGAGGTAGGGAAATACGAATGTGGAACATTGAATTTGTTGTCAGATAGGATAGATTGTTCATTGAGTTTGTGGAAATGATTTTTCATTCTTTTTTTTTTATTCTTTGTGAACAAGAAATGGATCTCTAAGGAGAGGAAGGGAAAGGATATATTTGAATGGGAAAGTGATGTAAAAATGAAAACTACCTTGGAAAATGTCTTTTTAAAAAGATAACTCAATTCAGAAATATCCATCATCAATTAATATTTTTATTAACTAAAATAAATAAATGGATGAATGAACAAACCAACAAATAAACAAAGAAATAGAATGACAGAAAGACTTCTCAGTTTCTTTCTAGGCTAGCGCCCTACACAAAGAGTGTTCACTGGTGTGGATGAGAGAAAAGTATACAAAAGACTTTGCAAATCTTAGCTACATTAATGCTAGTCATTATCATTATCATTATGAGGGCACTACTTGTTCCTTTTTTATAGAATCATCTTTTGTTAGACTCTTCAAATTCTTTCTATATCATTGTTCTCCAACTTTTTGGTACTATCCAGTTATTTTTCCCACTCTGACTTATTTCTGTGTTTGTCTATCCTGCTATTGGTCATATCTCTCTGTCTCTATCTTTGTCTCTTCCTCTGTGTCTGTCTATCTGTATCTGTCTGTGTCTATGTCTTTCTCTTTCTGTTTCTCTGTCTTTCGCTGATTCTCTCTTTGACTATCTCTAACTCTCTCTGTCTTTCTCTTTCTGACTGTTTTTCTCTGCTCTCTCTGAATTTCTCTCCTATCCGGAGGGTAGAGTGGGAATGGGAAGGGTTGACTGCATAAAGTTCACTTGGATCATCCAAAAGTATATCTGCAATTATACAACACCTAATTGCTGAGTTTGCCTTTGAGTCCATCTCATTTGAGTCACTCAAATATGTCAATCCCCTCCTCACTCCTTGGGAAGGAAGTACTTAATGCTCTGGGGAACAGATGAATCATGACCTTGGGTAAGTCATTCTGGGCCTTATTTTCCTCATCTCTAAAAAGAGAGGACTAGACTAAACAATTTTTGAGGTCCCTTCCAACTATAATTGCTATGACCCATAAGAGACAGCTGATTGTACCAGCCCTGCTAGTGGGATATTTGGCGATGCCAGATAAGTAGAAAAAACCTGGCATATTTTGGATCATACTGGCTTTCAGGGTCATAACTAGGAATTCTTGTGCAAATTGAGGTCACAAGGTGAATATGAAAGAGTAAAGGAAGAGAATAAGCACTTCTATAGCACCTACTATGTGCTAGGCACTGTGCTAAAACCTTTTTACAAATATTTTCTCATTTTATCCTCAAAACAAGCCTGAGAGGAAGGTCCTGTTACTATCCCTATTTTATAGTTGAAGAAATTGAGGCAAATTGACATTAAGTAATTTTATCAGTACCATGAGCCAACATCTCAATTGTTCTCTCCTCACTATAACTCTGTCAGTTTATTTTTTGTGGTTGGAGAAGATTCATTAAATATATGAAATATACACACACACATGTGAAATGCATATGTGAAATATACCTGTACATATGTGAATGATATACTGTGAAATATACATTTATATATGAAATAAAACAACATACACAAATAATAAATATGCGAAAGATATAAACAGTTGAGACCAGTAAAAATGGTGCTGCTTTGGTCCCTACAGAGTTTGGTTCTTATGTCCTTGTGTAGTAATTGTACTGAGTGGGGCTATTTATCATAATCTGTGTCAGTGCAGGATTATGGCTTATGCTATTTAGGACTTCACTTCCCTGTTCCCCCACAGAATACATCAGAATTGTAGAAATAAAAAATTATGAAAGCGTATTCTGGACTCAGCCTACTATTCCTTATTTAAATTATGCTAGCTGAGATCATTCTTGATTTCCTTCCCTTAGAGAAGGATGCCAAGCGGTAATCATTGGGGATACGTAGCAATGTGCAAATCAATCACCTTTTATACAACTCAGTACAATTTTTAACCCATTGTTTTTCTGATTTCCCTAAATAATGGATCCATAGATGTGGTTTTGCAATAAACCACTCAATCAGGCTGTGTTCAAGGAGGCCTATTTCTTCACTCTTTGTGGTTCAGTTCAGAAAACAGAAAACAGGATGTGAAAAGAAATCAAGGAAAACCTGCAGTTATGCAGAGATAATCATTTTCAGCATCATAGAAAGTCAGTCAACTAGCATTTTTAAAGTGCCTACTATATACCAAACATTGTGCTAATCCCTGTCTATATAAAGAAAGGTAATAATAATAATAAATTGTTTTGATTTCTTTATTGGAAATTTGCCTGTTTTTTTCATATATTTAAAAGGCATGACAAGTTATACATGGAACATTCTCAGTTTTATGTGCAATCATCTTTTAAAATTATGTTATCGAAATGCTTGTTTTATTCCATAAATTAAGAAAATAAAATGAACAACAAAAAACTCGATCCTTGTCCTCAAGGAGTTCACAGGCTAACTGGGGGGGTGGTGTGGTAAACATGCAAATAACTGTGTTGCAACAAGATATATGCAGGAAAAAATGAAATTAGTCTTAGAAGGAAGGCGCTAAGATTAAAGAGGACTTAGACTTCTCATAGAAAGACTATTAAGGTCCCTCAAACTGTCAATCAATCAAGTCCAGCTTTCCTTTTCAGCAAATTCTGACTCAAATTCAATGAGTACTCTTATAGTACTAGACATTGCCAGCTTGTGTAATTACCCAGAGACAGGAATAAGAGCAGATTTCATAGAATCAGTCTCAGAGTTAGGAGAAACGATAAAGGTTTTCTAGTACAACCCATACTTAACAAAGAACTCTTCCTACAATATACCCTGAGAAAGGGTCATTCAGTTTTTACTTAAAGATTTCCTTTTTCTTGATGTGCTTCCTATATATTAAAGATTTAGAGCTGACAGGTAGCCATGGTACTGAAAAGGTAGCAAGGGAATGAACTCATCAGAGAAAACTTGACCATTCAGATTGAACCCAACTGTCTGTGCTCAAATCATGTTGGACATTGGGAGGCCAACTGACAAGACTGGGCAAATATTTAACTTCCATGCCTTTTAGTGAAGTGTCTGTCAGAGTGAACACCCCAGTGGGCTTAGATGGATTACAGGTTTAAAGTACAAAGAGATCTCAGAGGCCATCTAGTCCAGAATCATTAGTTTACCAGTGGGGAAACTGAGACCCAGTAAGATTCAGATTAATATTGCCTGTCCAAGGTTACATAGGTAGTCAGTCCCAAGGTAACAGTTGAACTTTGATCTCTGACTGTAGAACCAGTGCTCTTTCTACTCATTGTACCTTCACTAGCATTTGGTGACAGAAAGATTAAGCAATTCCAAGTTCCTGAAGGCCTGAAATGATGCTTATAGAGGATAAATCTCTTCTCTTAGTAATGACTATCTCAGAAAAGAAATGAAAGTCTTTTCTCAGGAAGAAATGATTTGTTGTTAAGAGCCTCTCCCAATATCAAAGCAAAAGGAAAAAGACCCACATATATAACAATATTCATAACATCTCTTTCAATAGGAATGACAAAATAGAAAACAAGAGAGTGTCCATCTATTGGGACTAAACAAATTATGACATATTAATGTAATAGATGGAGAAAGAAATGTCAAAGCACTTCAATATCTTTGCCAAAAAAACTGCAAATGGGTTTATGAAAAGTTGGACATGACTGAAATGACTGGTCAATAACAGTAATGTAATGGGATGTAAAGTGTCATAAGAAATGATGAAATGGATGGTTTTGAAAAGAAACTGAGGAGACTTTTATGAACTGATGCCCTGTGTAATCCATTGAGCTAAGAGAACAATTTATAAAAGGACAACATTAGAAATAACACCATCTTTGAAAGACTTTAGAACTCTGAGAGTTCTAAAGTGAGAAACTATAGTTCCAAAGAAATGAAGATGAAGAACGATCTACTTGCAGCATCAAATATAAAATCCCCACTTTGGTGTTAAAAGCCCTTCACAACATGGCTCTCTCCTACTTTTCCAGTTTGCTTACACCTTACACCTTACACCTATCCCTAATCATGTATTCTTCAATCCATTAACAAAGACCTCCTTGCTATTCCTTTAACAAGACATGACATCTATTGGTTCCAGGCACTTTCACTGGCTGTCCTTTATGCCTGGAAGTGTCTCCATCCTCATATCTGCCTTCTAGCTTCCCTGGTTTTCTTCAAGTCCCATCTAAAATCTCATCCTCTATAGGAAGCTTTAAACTATACCCATCAATACTAATTTCTTCCTTCTATTGATTATTTCTAATACATCCTGAATAGAACTTGTTTGTATATAGTTGTTGGCATTTTATCTCCCCCGTAGATAGTGAGCTCCCTGAGAGTAGGGTGTTTCTTTTGCCTTCATGTCCCCAGGACTTAGCATAGTGCCTAGCACTTGGTAGGCAATTAATTAATGTGTCTCTCTGCCTGACTACTCACTTTCTTCTAGAGAGTGATGCACTTAAAATACAAAATGAGACATACATTTTTGTACATATTCAATAGGAGAATTTTTTATTTGAATATGCATATTTGCTATGACAGCTTTCTTTCTTTCATATTTATTCCTTTCTTTCCTTCCTTTCTCCCATTTATAGAGGATAAGCCTTCCTTTCTCTCATTTCTCCATTTCCTTCCATTCTTTCTTCCCTCTTTTCTTTTTTCTTTCTTTCCCTCCCTTCCTATCATTCTCCTTCCCTTTCTTCCTTTCTTCCTTCCTTTCTCCCTGCCTCCTTCCCTTTCTTCCATCTTTACTCCCTTCATCTCTCCTTCCCTTCCCTTTCCTTCCTTCCTTCCTTCCTTCCTTCCTTCCTTCCTTCCTTCCTTCCTTCCTCCCTTCCTTCCTTCCTTCCTTCCTCCCTTCCTTTCCTCCTTCCTTCCTCCTTTCTTTCCTTTCTTTCTTTCCTTCCTTTCCTTTCCTTTCTTTCTCTCCCTTCCTTCCTTCCTTCCTTCCTTCCTACCTTCCTTCTTTCCTTCCTTCCTTCCTTCCTTCCTTCCTTTCTTCCTTCCTTCCTTCTTTCCTTCCTTTCTCCCTTTTTCCTTCTCTTCCCATCTCTCTTTTTTCTATTTCTTTCTCTCATCTGCAAGGTCAAGGGGAGGGAAGATGAAATGTCATACAAATAGATGTATTTAGCTGGAATTTGTGGATATGAAAGGCAATAATAAGTAATATATGTGGAAAAATAGACTACTGACAGATTGTGAAGGTCTTTAAAGCACCAAAAGAGGAATTTATATTTTATCCTAGAGGAAACAGGTAGCCACTGGAGGCTTTTGAACTTGGGAGTGAACTAAATCAATATATCCTCAAAACTTGGTCCCTTCAAAACAAAGAGAAGACAATAAGAAAGTTAATAGGTCCAAGGCTTGTAAAAGACTATGAAATCTGATGCCTGTACCTCATGAATACTTTCTCTAAAAAGAAAATCAGAAGGAGGCGTTCATATTAAGTACCAAACAACAACACTAAAAATTAAATGGTCTCTATTTGGACAGGAAATGAATCAGTACAGACATGGTCGTCATTTCTGAATCAGTTGTTTGTGTGCAGATTGGTTGTTAACTGGCTGGAGCTAAAGTCATCAAACAAGAAGAAATTAAAAGAAAGATTCAGCCTGTAATGGTAGTTCCTTTGTCTCGAGCAGTTTAAACAGATTCATCCTCTAGTCCCAGAACTCCAAAAAGGAAAATAGCAAAAGCAAATACATTGATTCTAACCATCATCATTTTAAAAAGAAACATTTAATTGATACAATATGGTTTTCACAACATGGAAGCTGAAAGACCCAGAAACAACCCCAGTCGGTAATCATTAAGTATCCTCGCCAAGCGGAGAGTCATGGCAGCCAAGGACAACAGCCAGCCCTTTAGAGTAAAAGTTCATTTACAAAACATTACAGAGAGGTGTGATGGAAGATTATGGTTATTTCAGACTCTCCAAAACAGAAAAATAAAATGTAATTGAAGAGAAAAGAAGTCAGCAAAGAGTTTGGCATGAAATCCAGTTAACCAAATCATCCTGAGAGCTTTTATACAAGTAAGTAGAAGGAGCATAACAAATAGGAAAAAAAAATAGAGCTAATAGTATCCCTCTGGTGACCTTTGGTATCAGCTAAGATAATGAAAACTCCACACGGGGTCTCTGCTACCCTAGCACCCTTGACACATTATTTTAACAACATTAATGGCATGTGAGAAGATAATATTGGGAAGGATTTGCCCAAGTGCATAAAGAAACTCATAATAGATAGAATACAATTTCAGATGTACAAAAGATTGATTCTGAAGATTATTAAAAGAAGGGAGAATACAAGCATTGGGAAGTATTCTAGATACCATCTTTATAAAAGCAAAGAAACAAACTCCAAATCTAAAACTGCATCCTAGAACATATCAGCAAAGGTGATTCATGAGCCTTAAATTTTTTTCTCCATGAAATTTTTGAGGTGCAATGTGGTGTAGCAGATTGAGAGCTATCCCGCAAATGAGGAAGATCTGAATTCATGTACCACTTGTAATGGTTGCGTGACCCTGGGCAAGTCATGCAAAGTTTCAATGCCCCAGGTAACTCCAGAAAGCTGCCAACCTATTATGGTAGAGGAATTTCCTCATCAAAAACCCCTTATGCCCATGAAAATCATATATCTACTAAAATAAATCAATTAAAATCTTTCTTATGAATATACCACCTTAATATGCTGTTTATTTTCTTTTTTAAAAAAGTAAAGAATTTGACTTAACAGAATGAAATTTAATCTTGAAGGCTCTTCTCAAATCAGATGTCTCCAGAGAATGAGTTAAATTTATATGATTCTGTGATGGATGTAACTACAAAGACAAATTTGTTCAATGATACACTGAGCACTAATACCAATCCAGGAGTAAAACAGGGAGATACATGCTTATCTAAGTGTATCAACAAGCACCCTGACATACACAGGGGGACCTGCTATCACAGGTTCTTAAATATGCATTCATAAAAGGAAAGGCAACTTTTGAGGGGTCAACAATCACTTTAATTACGTTCATCATACAGAAAATAAAGAAGCAGAGAGATAAATGCCAACAGACAGGACTCTTTCTGCCTTAATCAATGCAATATTGCTATACAGTTTACATATATCCCTGGATCAAGAGAGTCTTCACATCTGAGCAATTGGGGGCAGGGGGCAGGGTTCTGAACATACAACCGCTCAGAATCTCAACCAGGTAATCACAAGACCCTTCTCATACACAACCCTCCAAAGTAAACTACCAACCTACCAGTATATATATATATATATATATATATATATATATATATATATATACTGAAGACTTGGCTCCTGATTGGCTCAGAGTCAGTAGTCATGAAACCTGCATGACTCAGCACAAGTGTGAGCTAGAAGAGTTCAAAGGAGACTGAACCTTCAGATGCTCACAATTTAGCCTCAGTCTGGGAAACAACTCCAAACAAACCCCACTTTGATTGCCCCACTAAATTTTGTGAAAGATGGCTTACGCAGCCTCAAAACAAAAGACAGTTTATGTATAGATTATATACAAGCTTTAATAACTTGACTGGCTTAAAATTGCACTAAGCCTTTTGAAACACTCTCTATATATGTATATATGTGTATATAATCCATACACAGAGAATCTGTCTTTTGTTTGATTTTGCTTCGTCAGCTGAATATTGCTGGAAGAAGTCACAAAATTGTGTCAAGTGGGTCATCATCATCTAAGCTCAAATGGGTCCTCTTTGCTAGAAGGTAGTACTTTTACTCACTTCCAATACATAGTATCACACCTCCAACAATTACTGTTCCAAACCTCTTCTCTTCTAACATTACTCTCGTCTATCTCTATCTCAAAAACTAAATAGCATTCCTTTTTTACAAAGAATATTGAGGTCATCCATTGTGAATTCTTTTGCTGCCCACACTTTAGACATCAAGACCTTGGTCAGTCCTCTGCTTCTAATGCCCCAATCTCAAAGAATAAGGTGACCCTTCTCCTAGTCTAGACTAAGCCCTTTAGCTGTTCCCTTAATTCCATTCCCATTGATCCCTCCTTCCTTCCTTCCTTCCTTCCTTCCTTCCTTCCTTCCTTCCTTCCTTCCTTCCTTCCTTCCTTCCTTCCTTCCTTCCTTCCTTCCTTCCTCCTTCTCTCCCTTTCTTCCTTTCTTTTTTCCTTGTCTTTCCTTCCTTCCCAATGGGCATTAGGACAAAGTGGGTAAGGAGAACTAGAAAAATGTTAGGGAAGTCATAGCTCTCTCTTATTTTCCATCTTTGCTTGTTTACTAGAAAACTTAATTTGACCTCTATTATTCTCTCCAGTCATTGTTCTATAGCTCTTTTTTCACTCCTCAAGTTAGAGGAAAGAAAAAGTAATCTAATTTTCTTCCTCCTCTTTATGTCCCACTCTTTCCTTGAACCTTTGAAATCTGACTTATGGTCCTATCCATCTATTGAAACAGAAACTTTCTCAAAGGTTACAAAAGATAGAGATAGGGACTGGATCTGTGATCCCATTAGTATAGGGATGATGAGAAAACTCCCAAAGTAAGTCTGCACCATCTCTCCTACTCAGGGTCTTGGAGAGTTTGTAAAGCCTTAAATGTTAAATGACTACCCTAGTATCACACAGGGCTCAGGCGTCCAAGATGGAACTAGAATCCAGGTCTTCCTGGCTCAAGGGCAGTATCTCTCTTTACCATTTTCACACTGCTAAATTCAATGATTTTTTTTCCCCTCAATATTCACCTTCCTTGAATTCCCTGTCCAATATCTTACTGGATATTCATCCCTTCCTTTCTCCTCATTTTCCATAGCTGTGTGTCCTGAAAGATGTCAAAGTAGTATGAAGTAAACACTTTCCAAAGTATGTTCAACTCATACAGCCATTAAGGATGATTGCTCATCTGGTGGAGAGACAGTCCTCTGAAGGAACTCTGTCCCTGTAACTCATGATCTGGTAGATGCACTGAAGATACGGTTGAACTTATGAGAAAAAAATCTTTTGCTTGAGAGTACATCTAGACTCTAGAAGGGATCTCCAAACTTCTTTCACCATTAGCTAAGACTTTAGTTCTGGTGTCCCTCTCTCTGGTCTTACATGCAGCAGTTCTCTGTTTCTGTGGTTCTGTTACATCACTGCCTTACTCACTCCTCAGGTCTAATGTCCCTGCTACTCCACGCAATGTGATGGCAGAGGTGAACAGCTAGAGTCAAATCATTTCATGAAAACCCAGTCATAGTGCTTATCTACTGAAGATTTAAATTTCTTCCTGAGCAAAGTTCAAATTTCTTAGGTTGATATTCAAATTTCTCCACAGTGCCACTACCCTACCTCAGTCTCACTTCTCAACCTTACTGTGGTTGGACTCTTTTTGACCATATATAGGGTTTTCTTGGCAAAGATACTGGAGTGATTTGTCATTTCCCTCTTCCTACTCTCCTTCATTTATTCTGTACTTGTGCCATTATGGACTGTTTGTTATTTCTGCTACACATTGCCACCACCCCACCTCCCGCATCTTTATTTATGTTCACACCATTCCTTGGATCTGAAATGTCCTTTCTGTGCCATCTTTGCCTATACACCTATTCCAGGAAACCTTCCCAAATCACTCTGTAAGTAGTAAATTTTCTTCATTTTCTTTTTTTTTGAACTTATGTATTATTTGGTATTGCAATAAGGTCTCTAATTGTGTAAATAATGATGAATAGTTACATTATTTGAATTTACACTGCATATTTCCATTGACCAAGAACCAATGATCATCTTTTGTATAATTGTAATGTAAAACAATGCAAGCGCATATACATGAGACCACTTTAGGGGATTCATTATTCACATTCATTGGAAATGGAATTTTTAATTATTTATGTGTCATATCTTTCTATTAGACTGTAAACTACATGATAGCAAGAACATATATTTCCCATGATTTATATCTTGCCGTGGAAGTAAGAACAACCTTCACAGCACTCAATAGGCCCTTAACAAATGTGTGTTGAATTGAATTGGTTTGAATCAGGCTCTAAGGATTTGGCCATAGCTTTATTTGTGAGTTAAAAACTGGTCATCTCTTGCTAGCAAACAATAAAATACAATGATATAGCATTTAGTATTTTATTTTGCAGAGGAAAAACTCTTTAATTTTATTCATGGAAAAGTTTTGAGCAGTGAAATTAGGATTTCTTTTCTAACGTATTTCCAGAGAATATGATCCTCTTTAAAAAATTATTATGAACTAGAAAATCATCAACAAGCATGAACATTTCATATACAAAGAAAGTCAGTGAAAGAAGATTATACATAAAACTGAATCACTGCATAAAGTTTTTTGTGTATACGACATACATTTATGTTAAATTTATATATGTAGCTATGTATATATATGTGCATATATATCAGAAAAATGTTTGTACTCTTACATTAAATTTGTATCTGTACATATAATAATATGTAAAACATAATATATGCATATAATAGATTTATGTATACATTTAATGTGATAGTACTAACATTGTCCTACTTTTCTGTTTATTCTGGATTTCCTTCTTCTTTCTTATCAATATTTTTAGTATCAAAAGATGCTCTTTTATTTCTTTTTATCACTACCATTACTACTACCCATCCTTCCCCCAAATCTTTGTACAAATCAAAGACCTCCTCCCTATACTAATCAAATAAGTATAGCCAAGTAAAGCAATTTGTGTTGTATTGATCATAACCAAAAATGTATGTTTCATGTTGTACCTGTAGCCTATTACCTCTCCAACCAAGATGTGTGAGGCATATCCATTATTAGCCTGTTGGAATTGTCATTGGCCATGGCATTAAGAACTGCTTTCCCAGTGTTCTGGTTATTATATAAATGGCTCTTGGTTTTGTTCACTTTGCTCTGCATTAGGTCATAGTCTGTGTTTCTATGAATCAGTCCCTTTGCTACTTCTCATGGAGCAATATTATTCCATTATATAACAAATAATAATTTGTTCAAAAATTCCTCAATTAATGTACATTGACTTTGACTTAAGTTCTTTGCTACAACAAAAAGTGCTGCTATAAACAATTTTGTTGGGTTTTGTGGCTTGTTTTTTGGTTGTTTTTAGTTTGGTGCCATGTGCTTAAATCTCTTTGGGATATAGGCAAACTGTGATATGGCTGTGTCAAAGGGTGCATAGTTTAGTGACTTGAGGGACATATGTCCAAGATTATTTCCAGAATAGAGTTATGATTACA
Source organism: Bettongia penicillata ogilbyi (assembly GCA_023548195.1). Classification (NCBI taxonomy): domain Eukaryota; kingdom Metazoa; phylum Chordata; class Mammalia; order Diprotodontia; family Potoroidae; genus Bettongia; species Bettongia penicillata. The sequence goes on along the minus strand of JAJHZJ010000055.1, from coordinate 7,917,636 downwards.
TAATAATGTGCCTATTTACTGTTCAACATTTGTCATTTTTCCTTTTTTTCATCCATGACAATTTGATGTGTGTTGGAAACTCAGTAATTTTAATTGGTATTTCTTTTATTATTAATGTAACACTTGGTTCAAAAGGTCAGTTGCATGAGATTTTTTTCTCTTCACTGGTTCAGATTGATTACACAATGCTCTGAACTTGCGTGAGGGATGGAAAAAGTTGGTGAGAGCTAGAAGAACAAGAGATCCTGTTCTTAAGGCTTCCACTGTTAAAAGAAAAAGTGTACTGTTCCATCTACCTTCAGGTCATTGAAGAGAGAGAAAGATTCTAGGAAGAAGTTGACATGTAGAGGAGTTAGCAGTCTCTAACATGTCCCGATGCCCAGCCTGCTACCTGAGAGACTTCAGATTATTTCCCCTTGGGTCAGATCTGGGATTCTCTCTCTCTCTGTCTGTCTGTCTGTCTGTCTGTCTGTCTCTCTCTCTCTCTCTCTCTCTCTCTCTCTCTCTCTCTGTCTCTTTCTCTGTCTTTGTCTCTCTCTGTCTCTGTCTCTTTCTCTCTCTCATTAGCTGAATTTTCTTGTTCCCAATGGGAACATTCAATCTATATATGGGAATATTCAATATATATATATATATATATACATATATATATATATATATTCTCAGATTTATACTTTCTCTCATTTGTGATTTGCTATTGAATTGGATAAAGTTAGGTAGAGCAGTAAATAGAGTATCTGGCCTGGAGTGAGGAAGAATCATCTTCCTGAATTGAAATCTGGCTTCACATACTTGTAGCTGTGGACTCTAAGCAAGTCACTTAATTCTGTTTGCCTCCATTTCCTCAAATGAGCTATAGAAGGAAATGTCAAACTACTCTAGTTTTCTAGCAGAGAAAACTCCAAAACAGGGTCACAAATAGGGTCACTGAGCAATAACAGCTGACTTGGATAAATGAATTTATTTGCTATGTTTAATGCTATGTTCATTGTGATACTGGCATTTAATGAGAAGTCAAGTCTTGGATATAGAGCTTGGGGATCTCCTTTTCTATTAAGGAACCTAACAATTACTTCCCTTATACTAACTATTTAAGACAGCAAATAAATATAAATTCTAGCCTGATAGCTTCCTCTCTCTCTGAGGAGAGCAAAGTGGTCATTCTTAGACCCCAATCTCCTGTTTTTTTTCTCTTGGCAGGAACCAAAATTTCCTTTACAGAAGGGAGAAGGCAGGTGATACTGGAGAGAGCTATTCTTGCCTACCTATAAGCCACATATGAATAGATCCATGTGGACCACATAGCCTTCATATGCAAAAAAAAAAAAAAAAGCAAAACCAAACAGTACCCCTTACAGTAGTGATTCAGGGAATCCCTATCCCACTCCATACTTGAAAATAGCTTATATTTCTTTCCTTTAATAGTTTATTCATTCCCTTCTCTGAACTTGATAAATCTAACCTCAAAATAAACAAGAAAGAAGTTAAGGAGTTAAATAAAACTCTGGCTAAGGTTGATATGACAGATCTCTGGATAAAATTGAATGGGGATACAAAGGAATATACCTTTTTCTCAGTGATACATGGCACATATATAAAAATTGACCATGTTCTTGGTCATAAAATCCTCACCATTCAGTGCAGAAAGGCAGAGATAGTCAACGCATCCTTCTCAGATCATAATGCAATAAAAATTATGTGTAATAAAAGTTAATGGAAAGATAAACCAAAAATTAATTGGAAACTAAATAATCTAATCCTAAAGAAGGATTGGGTTAAACAACTAATCAAAGAAACAATCAATAACTTCATTCAAGAGAATGATAATAATGAGACTACCTGCCAAATCTTATGGAATGCTGCAAAAGCAGTTCTTAGGAGAAGTTTTATATCTTTGAATGCCTACATGAATAAAATAGAGAAAGAGAAAATCTATCAATTGGGCATGCAGCTAAAAAAGCCAGAAAAGGAACAAATTGAAAATCTCCAAGTAAATACAAAATTAGAAATACTGAAAACCAAAGGAGAGATTAATAAAATTGAAATTAAGAAAACTATTGAACTAATAAATAAAACTAATAGTTTTATGAAAAGATTAATAAAGTTGATAAACCTTTGGTCAATTTGATTTAAAAAAAGAAAGAAGAAAACCAAATTACCAATATCAAAAATGAGAGGGGTGAACTCATCTCCAATGAGAAGGAAATTAAAACAATAATTAGAAATTACTTAGCCCAACTTTATGCCCATAAATTCGACAATCTAAATGAGATGGATGAGTATTTTTTTAAAAATATAAATTGCCCAGATTAACAGTAGAGGAAGTTGAATACTTAACCCCATCTCAGAAAAAGAAATTGAACAAGCCATTAACCAACCTCCTAAGAAAAATTCTCCAGGGTTGGATTTACAAGCAAACTCTATCAAACATTTTTTTTCTTAATTATTTTTTTAAATTTATATATTTAAGTTTTCAACATTCATTTCCAAAAAATTTGGGGGTTCCAAATTTTCTCCCCATTTCTCTCCTCCCCCTGTCCCAAAATGCTGAGCATTCTAATTACCCCTATCTCCAATCTGCACTCCCTTCTAAAATCCCTCCCTTTCCTTATCCCCATCTTCTCTTTTGTCCTGTAGGGCAAGATAACTTTCTATACCCCATTACCTGTATTTCTTATTTCCTAGTTTCCTAGTAATTACTCAACAGTTGTTCCTAAAACTTTGAGTTCCAAATTTTCTAAATCCCTCCCTCCCCACCCATTCCCTTTGGGAAGGGAAGCAATTCAATATAGGCCATATCTGTGTAGTTTTGCAAATGACTTCAATAATAGTGTCGTGTGAGACAAACTATATTTCTCTCCATCCTATCCTGCTCCCCATTGCTTCTATTCTGTCTTTTGATACTGTCCCTCCCCAAGAGTGTTGACTTCAAATTGCTCGCTCCTCCCATTGCCCTCCCTTCCATCATCCCCCCCACCCTGCTTATCCCCTTTTCCCAAACTTTCCTATATTGTAAGATAGGTTTTCATACCAAAATGAGTGTGTATTTTTCATTCCTTCCTTTAGTCGAATGTTATGAGAGTAAGCTTCATGTTTTTTCTCTTACCTCCCTACTTTGTCCCTGCAGTCGATTGTGATGAGAGTAAGCTTCATGTTTTTTATCTCACCTCCCTACTTTGTTCCTCCTCTGAAAAGTCATTTATTTGCCTCTTTTATGAGAGATAATTTGCCCCCTTCCATTTCTTCCTTTCTCCTCCCAATATATTTCTCTCTCATAGCTTAATTTCATTTTTTTAAAGATCTGATCCCATCCTATTCTATTCACCCTGTGCTCTCTGTCTCTCTCTCCATGTGTGTGTATGTGTGAGTGAGTGTGTGTGTGTGTGTGTGTGTGTGTGTGTGTGTAATCCCACCAACTACCCAGATACTGAAAAAAGTTTTCAAGAGTTATAAATATTGTCTCTCCATGTAGGAATGTAAATAGTTCAACTTTAGTAAGTCCCTTATGGTTTCTCTTTGCTGTTTACTTTTTCATGCTTCTTCTCATTCTTGTGTTTGAAAGTCAAATTTTCTTTTCAAAGAAAAGATCTCCAAGAGAACCAGATCTCAGCAGGCTTCAGGGACAGAATCTCCAGTGGCCATGAAGGTTCCTCAGCCCACAGGCACTACAGGTCAGTGAGAGAGACTTCTGGGCTGGCTGAGAGGGGAGCAGGATGTCTCCATAACAGGAGATCTGGTCTTTTCATCAAAAATGCTTGAAAGTCCTCTATTTCATTGAAAGACCATTTTTTCCCCTGAAGTATTATACTCAGTGTTGATAGGTAGGTGATTCTTGGTTTGAGTCCTAGTTCCTTTGACTTCTGGAATATCCTATTCCACGCCCTTCGATCCCTTAATATAGAAGCTGCTAGATCTTGTGTTATCCTGATTGTATTTCCACAATACTTGAATTGCTTCTTTCTAACTACTTGCAATATTTTCTCCTTGACCTGGGAATTATGGAAATTGGCCACAATGTTCCTAGGGGTTTCTCTTTTTGGAACTCTTTCAGGTGGTGATTGATGGATTCTTTCAATACTTATTTTGCCCTCTGGTTCTAGAATATCAGGGCAGTTTTCCTTGATAATTTCCTGAAAGATGATGTCTAGGCTCTTTTTTTGATCATGGCTTCCAAGTAGTCCCATAGTTTTTAAATTGTCTCTCCTGGATCTATTTTCCAGGTCAGTTGTTTTTCCCATGAGATATTTCACATTCTCTTCCATTTTTTCATTCTTTTGGTTTTGTTTTGTGATTTCTTGGTTTCTCAGAAAGTCATTAGCCTCCATCTGTTCCATTCTAATTTTGAGATAACTATTTTCTTCAGTGAGTTTTTGAACCTTCTTTTGCATTTGGCTAATTCTGCTTTTGAAAGCATTCTTCTCCTCTTTGGCTTTTTGAACCTCTTTTGCCAATTGAGTGAGCTTATTTTTCAAGGTGTTATTTTCTTCAGCATTTTTTTGGGTCTCCTTTAGCAAGGTATTGACCCATTTTTCATGCTTTTCTTGCATCTCTCTCATTTCTCTTCCCAGTTTTTCTTCCACATGTCTAACTTGATTTTCAAAATCCTTTTTGAGCTCTTCCATGGCCTGAGCCCACTGAATATCTATTTCAGATGTTTGGGATACAGAGGCCTTGATTTCTATGTCTTTCTCTGATGGTAAGCATTGTTCTTCCTCATCAGAAAGGAAAGGAGGAAATACCTATTCACCAAGAAATTAGCCTTCTATGGTCTTATTTTTTTCCCCTTTTCTGGGCATTTTCCCAGTCAGTTACTTGACTTTTGAGATTCCCCTCCACCCCTGCCTCACTTCCAGATTCACCCAGCTAGTGCTTGGTGTCTGAGATTCAAATGCTGCTTCCCAGCCTCAAGGCTTTTAGTGGGGGGGGGGGGGCAGGGCTGCTATTCAGTGTGAGATTAAGTTCAGTTTCTCAGGTGGGGGCAGGGCTGCCACACGAGGCTCAGTTCCCTCAGGGGGTTTATGCAGAGACCTTCAACAATGGATCCAATCTCTTGCCTGCTTTGGGAGCTCCTGTCCGCTGCTTCCCCCACTGCTGCCTCCCGAGGGAGCCTGTTATGGAGACATCCTGCTCCCTTCTCAGCCAGCCCAGAAGTCTCTCTCACTGACCTGTAGTGCCTGTGGGCTGAGGAACCTTCATGGCCACTGGAGATTCTGTCCCTGAAGCCTGCTGAGATCTGGTCCTCTTGGTGCTGTGTGGGCAAGACAGGGCTGGGCTCTGCTCTGGATGCAGTGTGTGATGGACCTTTGTTGTCGGTTTTTCAGGGCTCTCTGGAACATAAATCTCCTCCACTCCATTGTTGTGGGGCTTCCACGGCTCCAGAATTTGTTGGGAGTTCCTCTTTGCAGGTAATTTATGGGCTGTGGGTTCGGAGCTAGCATATGTGAATCTTTCTACTCCGCCATCTTGGTTCCTCCCTTGCCTATAAAATAATCTTTTTGGCAAGCATACATTTTGCATTCAAACAATGTGGCCAATCCATCAGAGTTGTACTCTCTGAAGCATAGCTTGAACGCTTGGGAGTTCACCTCAAGCAAGGACTTCAGTGCCTGGTACCCTTTCCTGCCCAGTGATCCTCAGAATCTTTCTAAGACAGTTCAAATGTAAATGATTCAGTTTCCTGCCATGGTGCTAGTAGACTGTCCATGTTTCACAGGTGTACAACAATGAGATCAGCACAATGGCTCTGTAGACCTTCAGTTTGGTAGTCAGTCTAATACATCTTCTCCCCCAAACTATTCTTCAGAGCCTCCCAAACACTGAGCTAGCTCTGGCAATGAGTGCATCAAGCTCATCATCAATGTGTACATCCCTGGAAAGTACACTACCAAGGTAAGTGAGCTTATCCACACATTCAAAACTTCTACATTTGTTGTAACTGATGGTTCCAAGTATGGATGATGTGGTGGTGGCTGATGGAGCACTTGTGTTTTTTTGGTGTTAATTATTAGGCCAAAATTAGCATGGGCAGGAGAGAATTGATTCATACTTTGTTGCATCTCAGTTTCAGAGGCTGTATTGAGTGCACAATCACCTGCAAACAGAAAATCATGTACCAACACTCCCTCCACTTTGGTCTTGACTTGTAGCCTTTCCAAATTAAAGAACTTAACATCAGTATGGTAGATGACCTTGATGCTTGTTCATCCTCACTGAAAGCATTTGACAACATGACTGCTCATCTGGGTCAGAACACTCACAAACACCAGACTGATTTGATGAAAATGATGGGGAAATTCAGAACCTGTTAAATGAAAAATGAGAACTCAACAGCATATACCAGCATGATAGTTCATCCACTTCTAAGAAGGCAGCATCTAATTCCATCAAAAGCAAAGTACAAAACTTAGAGAGTTGCAGGATTTCTGGTTCAGTAAGAAGGCAGATGAAATTCAGTTTTATGTTGATAATAACAATCCAAAGCATTTTTATGATTCCTTGAAAGCTATTTATGGACTAAAAACCTATGGTGCATCACAACTACTCAGTGTTGATGGAGCCACATTGATTAGTGATAAGGACATGATTCTAGAGAGATGGGCTAAACACTTCCATAGTGTTCTCAAGAGACCATCATCAATCAATCAATGCTGAGACCATTGACCATTTACCTCAGGTTGAAGTCAATCCCTCCTTAGCTGAACTTCCAACTGAAGAAGAGGTTTTGAGGGCCATTAGGCTCCTTTCATGTGGCAAAGCACCTAGTGCTGATTCTATTCTAGCCAAGATTTACAAGGTAGGGGGACCATTGCTCATACAAAAGCTAACTGAAATTTTCCAGGTTATATGGCAAGAGGAAGTTATCCATGTTAACCTGAAGAAAACTTACTTCAAAGGGGAAGGAATACCTTTACAAGGAATTACATATTGTGACATGCTAAACCTTTTATGAGATGAAAGGAATTAACACAAAGAAAGCAATAATAAATGGACAAGCTAAAGTTGAGATGTTGGCCATGTTTCCTCACTCTTGCAATCACGAAGTGATTACAAAAAGTTTGAAAGATTTACTGTATCAGATGCAGTTTCATTTGTTACATTGCAACGTGCACTGATGATACCTGAAGTCCAGAGGACCACAGAATCCCGCACAAAAGTACAGAAGTAAACACTCCTCCCATCTACACACTACACAACTGCATCAGTTGTATTACATTTTGTGTTTTATATATTTAATTATCAGAGTCGTTTACAAAAAAGTTTATCTGCAATCTCCATATTCATTGTACTTAGGGCCTCATAAGTCAGTCCTGTTGGAATGGCTTTTAGGGAGGACAGAAATTTAAATAAGTCCATCTGTTTCATGGATCAAGCAGCATCAGGTCAGAAATCTATGGCACTGTTTAAATCACAAGAATATAACTGTACTTAACACTGTGCTATAAGGGTCCTTTTCTGGTCAGAGCCCACAAGAAAATCAACAATAACATTTTTGGGGGGGAATAGCAGTTTTTTCAATTTCAGTTTTGTACAATCTCAAACATCATCAAAGAGTTTAGGCTTAAGAGTTTAAGTTCATTGCCTCTGGAGTCAAAGGCACTGGGTTCAAATCTTGCCTCTAATGTTTACTATCAGAACTTGGCAAATCCAATAACTTTATGGACCTCAGTTTTCTTATTTGTAAAACTAGAGAATTGGACTAGATAGTCTCTGAGACCCCTTCCTGAGACTCTTTAGATCTTCATCACCACCACTGTCATGCATGCAATATTTTAAGTGTGGCAAGACACTTTACATACATTATCTCAATTTAATTTCACTTCATCATCTGAATTTTCATTTCTGTGGATAGGGCAGGAAGATCCTTTAGATCTACCTATGCAGACGGTAAGGATTAAAGAAGAAATATGAGTACAGAGTACTTCTGGGAAGGTTTACTTCTTACCTATCCTTAATCACTTAATGGGCATTGCCTTGGTCAAACCAAGACCTGGGAAAGACCCTAGCTTAAAAAGCCGAGGTCTCCCACCACATCCTGAGCCATCTCCAGTCACACTTATCTATATCTTGCCCCTGGACCCGGATGACTCTGGAGGAGAAAGTGAGGTTGGTGACTTTGTACAGCCCTCCCTCAGGGTGTAGGGTGTGATGAGAGAAAACTAGTACCTCTGTTGTGAAGGCTGCTGAGCCCTTTTCAGGACTGCTTTCCACATTTGGTGTCCACCTGTTCCACTTAACTCTTACTTGTGGTTTCAAGAAGCTGTAGCATATGCAATGACCACATTCCAGTAAGCCATTTCACCAGGCAGGCTAAACCAGATTCAGAGTAACTGAGGTGTCTAAACCATTGTTGGAATGCAAAATGTACTCTTGCCAAAAAGACTATTTTATGGAGAACTCACACAGGGCAAGTGTTCACTTGGTGGTCAGAAGAATTGATACAAGGACATTCTCAAGGTTTCTCCTAAGAACTCTGGAATTGATTGTATCACATGGGAGACACTGGCACAGAACTGCTCAGTATGGCATGCCCACATCAGAGAAAGTGCTGTGCTCTAGGAGCAAAGCGGAATTGAAATAGCTCAAAAAAAATGCAAGATGCACAAATGTAGAGAATCTGTCCGAAATACTCACATGGACTACTTGTGCATGACCTGCAGTGGAACATTCTGAGCATATATTGGTCTGATCAGTCATAGTTGGGCAGGATATACTAGCAGAGTGATATTTTGGTCCTCTTGGAGAATGAATGATGACAAACAACTGAATAACCAACCAACAGCCCTCACTTACATCCAATTCACTTACATGTGATGGCATCACCTCCCTGATGTCACAGTCCTCTTTGAGAATGAAGGACTTCAGGGAGGTATGTACCAATAGACTATTGACAACTCCATCCAGACCACCCTAATCCATCCAATTCCACCTCAAAGATATATTAACTCCATCATCAAGCATCCTTTTCTTCACAGGTACCTACCTCCCTCAAACAGTCTACATAGTCAACAAGCAATCCTGAAAGCAAGCAGTTGCTTACATCTGAGGAAACTCTGGATATGAACAATGGACAATAGCATCCAATCCCAGGAAAAGGAAAAGAATTTAAAAGGGAGAAAGATGTGGTAACCATATTTATCGAGAAGCCTCCCTCCTCTCAGTGTTAATGTGAGAAAAAAAGGATGTGGTATTTTTATTTTCATTAAAATTCAACAAGCCCCCAAGTTGGAAAATAGATCATCTTTCTTGGAGGCTGAAAGAAAACAGAACAGATGAGTCGCAGCAGCCTGCTGAGTATCAGAAGGGACTACTCTTTGCAACAAATCTTGTCATTTGACTTGCATACACCAGCTTACCAGGAGGAAATGGTCTGTTGAAAATATTTGCAGTAACATTCCAAATAAAACACCTGGGCCATGGGCTGAGTCAGGAGAAGTAGCTTGGGTAGAAAAAGAAGGCACCAGATTTGATAAGGGAAGTGAATTCAAGTTCAAGCCCCCAGAATTAGAATCAGTCGGACAACAAACATTAAAAGTCTACCATTTTCCAGCTACTGGGTACACAAAGAGGGGAAAACCTATTCCTGCCCTCAAGAAAGTCACATTTTAGTGGGACTGAGACACATGCCAAAGCTATGCAAAGGCAAATAAAGACTAATCAATCTGGAGATAATTGATAGAGGGAAAGGTAATAGCATTTAATTAGGTGGGGAAAGACTTATTGTAAAAGGTAGAACTTTAGCTGATACTTGAAGGAAGCCAGGGAAGTCCGCAGATAGATATGAAGAGGGAGAACATTCCTGGCATGAAAGACAGTCAGAGTAAATTCCTAGAGTAGGGAGATGGGGCGTCCTGTATGAGGAACAGCACAGAAGTCAGTGTTACTAGATTGTAGAGTAGCTGGGGATGAATAAGTTGTAAGATCTGAGTTTAAATTCAGCCTCAGATGCTTCCTAGTAGTTTGGTCCTGTGCAAGTGACTTAACTTCTGTCTGCCTCAGTTTCTTCAACTATAAAATGCAGATAATAATAGCACCTACCTCATAATGTTGTTGTGAGAATTAAATGAGACAAAATATTTGTAAAGCACTTGGCACAAAGCAGGTGCTTAATAAATGTTTTCCTTCCTCCTTCCCAATTGCACTGTTCCCCTGCCCCTACCCAATTTGTAACAAATGATAAAAAGGGAAAAAAAAGCCAATTCATCAGTGGCTCAGTGGATAGAGTAAAGGGCCTGAAGTCAGGAAAATTTATCTTCCTGAGTTCAAATGTGGCCTCAGACACTTACCAGCTGTGTGACCCTGGGCAAGTCACTTAACTATTTGCCTCCGTTTCCTCTTCTGTAAAATTAGATGGAGAAGGAAATGACAAACCACTCCAGCATCTCTGCCAAGAAAATCCCAAATGGGGTCACAGAGAGGTAGATACAACTGAAGAATGTTGGAAAGAATCAACCAACAGATTGACTCATTCTGATAATGTGTACATCTATGCAGAATCCCATTTCCATATCCCTTCAGGAAGGGTGGGAGGTGCATTTTCTCAATTTTTCTCCAGTGTGATCCCTGGTCATTATAATTTCACATCGATGCTTTGTTTTATTATTCTATTTACATTGTATCTATTTTGTCTGGCTTCTGCTTACTTTCCCCTCTACCAGTTCAGATAAGTGCTCCCATACATCTCTGAATTCTTTATATCCATCATTTCTTATAGCCCAGAAATAGTTCATGGAATTATATACCATCATTTTTTTAGCTACTCCTGAATCAGTGGACACCTATTTTATTTCCATAAGAGTCTAGTATGGCTAACATGGTTATTTTTTGTGCATATGGGACATTTTTTTCCTTTGGCCTCCTGGGGGTGCATATGTGGCTAGCTTAACTTGTGTTACATGGTTTTTAGTATCTTTTGTCAACTTCTGCATGCTCTCCATTTATTTTTAGGAGACCCTCTGGGTTAAGTGACTTGCCTGAGGTCACACAGCTAATATCTGAGACTGGAAATGAATTCAGGTCCTCCTGAGTCCAGCCCCAGTGCTTTATCTACTTCACCACCTAACATCCTAAAATAGGAATTCTGTTCAGCACTTAACACAGTACTCTACATGTGACCTGTTGTCTTGTCTTTCATTCTCAAAGAGGATTTATGATATCAGGAGCATGATATCTTGACTTGCAAGGGAATTAGATTGAAGTGAGACAGCACTGTGAAAAGTCACCAGCCTCACTCTCTCCTCAAGAGTCACTGGAAGTCCAGTGGTCAGATATAGATCGGGGTTACTGGTGATGGTCGGGGTGCAGTGGAGGATCTTGGCCTTTTTAAGCTAAAGTCATTACCAGGTCTCAGTTTATCTGAGGCAACACTCATTCAGTGATCAAGGCTAGGTAAGAGCTGAGGTAAAAGGCTTGCTTTCTCAAAAGAAGCAGTCTAGGAAGGGAAATCCTTCAGTAACCAAGACAAGGAAGAGTGAGGGTATTGACTCCCTCTGGACTCTTCATATTAAGCAACCAAAAATTGCATTAATGTTTTGCCTGCCATGTCACAGTATCTAGTGCCCTTTGTCTTTTTTTATGGACTATTTTCCAGGTATGTCTCCCACATTCTGTTCCTGTATAGCTGACTTTTAAAAACCCACATGTAAGACTTTACATTTTATTAAATTCTACCTTTTTTAAAAAATCTGAAAGCCTATAATGATGTATTATTTTTTAGATTTCAGAGTAAAAAAGGACCTTTTCTCTATAACCCCCAACATCTACAACCCCTTTCTTTTATATATGGGCAAACTGAGGTCCAAGTAAGAAAAATAATTTGCCTAAGGTCACACAGGCAATGATTCAATGTCCTCTGACTTTAGAACCAATGCCCTTTTAAAGAAACTTACGGGACCTTAGAGATGGTCTAGGATCATGCCCCTCCTTATGCAGATAAAGAAACTGAGACCTTCCTCCTAACTGTCGTCCATTCAGTAACTACTCCCTCTGCACAGGTTCCACTTTGTCAATGTCTTCCTTAAAACACGATGCCCAGAACAAAATTCATTGTTCTCTAGAGATCTGATCTGGCAAAGGCTTCAGAGAGACTATTACTCATTCTGGCTATCATGCTTTGTTTAATGCAGCCTAAAATTGTGTGTGTTATTATTTTTTTAATCCACTACATCATTCTCTTGACTTATTTAGATCTACGTCTAATAAAACCCCCTCAAAATTTTCACTCTTTTGCTCAAGAATTTTCAGTGACTACCTATTGACTTGAGGATAGAATGTAAACTCTTCTAATGGATATTTAGAATCCTTCAAAATCTGATGTTAAAAGTCTATATTTCTAGTCTCAGACCACATTATTCCCACTTTCAACCAGTCTGGCCTATTTGCTATTACTCATATGTATTTTTGCTTCTGTTCTATTTTAGGCAAACACCTTGTATCCCACAATAGATGTAAAATCTATGATATTAGGGTCGATCTTTTTGTACTTGTATATCCAATATACATCCAATGCCAACCAATTTTCTGTCAGCTTCAAATTACAAAAACACTTTATCATTGTCTTCCATCCAAATATTTGATAAAAATATCAAAGACAAGGAAAGATCAGTAGGGACTCTACTAGAGACCTCCTTTTAGTTTGACATTGATCATTACCTATGGGTTGATCAATCAGTAAGTTCTGAATCTACCTAAATATACTATTGTCTGGTCTGTCTGTCTTGCTTTTGTGCTCATAGCTATTTAAAAATCTTTTCAAGAATTTTGTCAGGAATTGAAGATGGGCCACTAATTCCCTGAATATGAAAAATTCACTTCCCCGTTTTCTGTGGGCTGCTCCCTGTGGCAAGTCCCTGGTTTTCAACATTCCATTGATCACTGAAAGACATTTGACATTCATGTATGCAAAGCTTCTCAGAAACTTTAAATGTTGCCTGGACTTGGTGATTTGAATTCAGTGGAGGAAGCAAGGTATTTTCTTATATGCTAACTTGGGCTTCAGTTCCGTGGTAACCAGTCTTTATTCGATACTTTCTAATCTGAAGGTCATGATCCTTGATAGACAATACTCTGTCATCCATTGCTACTGTTCCACAACCCAAAGCATTGGCCTTTGAGCCTACTCATCTTCCAATATAGCTTTAAAACGATCTTTATGTTGTTTTTAGCATTCATCTCACCGCAGTTCATTTTAGGTTCAGCATCTCTGTCACATTTCGATCTTGTCCATTTCCTGGTCCTTTTTCTGGTTTTTGTTCATATCTTCAAAAAAAGTAAGTTGATTGATGAATTTCTGTGCAACCACAATGGACTCTTTGGAAAATTGCCCCTTTTAATTCCTCATTGGAATAATTATATTTTGTGTGGGCCAAATATTATTTTTAAGGGCTTCTCATTCCTTTCCAGCCAATATAATTTTTAGAGTCATCCATTCTCTAAAGTCTCTCAAATTTTAGAATGTAGATGAGATCTAAATTGACTTTTCTATCCTTATCTCTTGAACTCCAAAATATAATGCTCATTTTTTTTCCCTAAGGCTCCTATCATTTCTACTTCAGCAATAAAATGTAAGTTCCTTGTGGGAAAGCATTGTTTCATTTTCTTGTGTTCTCAGTGCCTGGTTCAGTGATCTTCAGTATATACTAAGCACTTAATATATTTTGTTGAATTAGCTATCAGTTCTTCATTATTGTTTAAATAGAATATTGTTGCTCAAACATTTTCAGTCATATCAAACTCTTTGTGATACCATTGGGAGTTTTCTTGGCAAAGATATTGGAGTCATTTGCCATTTCCTTCTCTAGCTCATTTTACAGAGAAGGAAACTGAGACAAACAGTGTTGAGTGACTTGCTCAGGGTCACACAGTCAGTAAGTGTCAAAGATCGTATTTGAGCTCAGATCTTTCTGTCTCTAGGCCTGACCCTTTATCCACTGTGCCACCTAGCAACCAGTGCAAGAATTGCAGTTTTAAGTGTTTTTTCTGTCTTTTGAAGGATAAAATTATTTAGAAGCCAAGAATTTACTTCTTTGCTTTAGTTTTAGCTAAAAGAGAAGTTGAAATCCTATATCCTATTATATTCAGTCTCCATACACAACGTACAATCTATTTTCAGAATTTATCATCTATTTCCTTCTTCTGGCCAGGAAGTCTATAGTATACTCCCACTACAATGCTGCTTGTTTCTCCCTCCATCAACCCTCATTTAATGGTCCCAATTACGGACTTTTTCATGGGAGTATATATTTTTAAAGTAAATATTGATCCTTTAATATTCCTTTACATTGGACAAATATATTTCTTGTTACTTGCCCAGGGTCACACAGCTAGTAAGGGTCTCTCCAGGCCCAGCACTTGACCCACTATACCACCTAGCTGCCCTGGAAGGAGATAACATGACAGTAATAATGATAGCTAGTATTTACATAATATTTTAAGGTTTGAAAAGTGTTTTACAAATTTTAACTCATTATATCCTCACAAAAACCATAGGAGGTAGGTGCTTATATTCTTCTCATCTCACAGAGGATACTGAGGCAGAGAGAGGTTGTGACTTATTCCAGTTATTAATATTAATTGTTATTATAGTCATTAACAGTCAAGAGGAGGATTTGAACTCATGCCTTCCTGCCTTCCAGTCTACTACTTTATCCATTGAGCCACCTAGAGGCCTACAAGTACATACAAATAAATACCAAACTGATTTTTAAAATTGCTAGATAATTTGAATGGAGCGGTAGGTATTAGCAGATGTTTTCTATATTCTTTCTGTCATTATATGAATCACTACAAATGGGTAACATTCATTGGATTTGTGTCATTAAATTGCTCTCAGAATTCTCCAAACCAGGACACTTAAAGTTCCTTCTTAAACTTTGCTAATTTCCTATGCCAGTCATGGGACTTTGACGATTCTCTCCATCATGTCCCAAATAAATGCCCTACGGAGATAGTATGGTAGATTGACAGGTGGATTCTTTGATACCATTTAGAAGGAAAGTGATAATCAAATCTCACTTCTCTTCCTCATAGCTAGTAATAGATATTAAGCAGTAAGTTGATCAACAAACGTTTCTAAAGTGCCTTCTGTGTTCCAAGTCTTATGCTAAATGCTTAGGACACAAGGAGATTCAACACAGTTCTTGCTCTCACGAGGCTGTGGCTTCTCCTCCACATTCTTTTCTTGGAAGATCTGAAGGATCTGCATCCTTCTAAAAGTTCTTTTGACCACAGAAAATTGCTTGGTTTTAAAAGAGTTTAAATGCTATCCTTGATAAAGAAGGAATATTGGATCTGTAATGAGAAGACCTAGTTTCCAATTATTTTTTGTTACTGCCTATTTGACCTTGCTCTCAATTTCCTCATAAGAAAAGTGCAAAGGTTGAATTTATAGCTCTTGAGGTCTTTTCCAGCTTGAAGTCTATGTCTATGATCCTTCTCTATCTCCAACTACTACTTCTTAGTTTCTATATCTTCTTTCCAATCTATTAAATTAAATGATTCTTTAGTTTTAATCCCTGTTAAAATATAAGTATACTTAGGAGACCATAAATGCTTTAATATATTATAAGCCATCAGTATCTCTATATGAGCTTTAAATCTTTTTTCAGTTCTATTTCCCTGCCCTGAGGATGGGCTGCTCCTATGGTGATACCTATTGATTTTACCTTTTTCACAATTGCTTCTGACCAACTCTCCTGTTGTCTTGACTTTTTTTTTAAAGCAATAGTCTTTTAGTTTGGTATATGGTTCTCTTTTGTATTTCTACTCAGTTGATAATGGCCAATCTGCTTGGATTTTAATTTGCCCTTTTTTAAAAGAAACCACATTGGCATACCTGGCATGGCTACTAGCACAGGTTCTTGGATCTGCTTTACTAGGAAAAGATCGCTGTTTAAGGGGTCCACAGTCCTTTTTAACTACATTTAGAAAATACAAACAGAAGAAATACAGAGAAAATATAAGTAGAGAAATAAAGACCAAGAGACAGAGCCAAAGAAATATTGCCATACACTTTACATACTCCCTGAATTGAGGGAGCCCTTATATCTAAGCAGTCAGGGGGTCTGAACATACAACCACTCAGAGTCTCAACCAGGTAATCACAAGATTCTTCTCATATGCAAACTCCCAAAGTAAAACACCAACCTCCCCGTATATGTACCAAAAGACTCGACTCTTGCATGAAACCTACATGACTCAGCATAACTGTGAATTATCAGGGTTCAAAGGAGAATGAGCTTTCAGATGCTCACAATCCAGCCTAAGCCTGGGAAGCTGAACTCCAAAAAGAAAACAAAAAATCCCACTTTGCTTGCTGTAATACCTCCTGGGCTAATCTCTCATCCTAGTGACATGGAAACATCAGCCTTTGTGATTATATTCCAGTTCTCAAAATAACTGATCAGTTATTTCTTCCAGAAATGTAGATTGCAACCCATCCCTGCCTTCCCATCCTATTAAATCTTATCTATGTACTTTTAAAAAATTTATGAAGGAGATACTTCCCCAAACCTCACTTTCTCTAAACATTGCATAGAGAACCATAGAGCTTACAGGTTATGCTTTGGTTGTATCACACTCTTGATATACAACCAGGCCATCATTTATTTTCCCCAGACATGGTTTTCCCTAATGATATCTTTTACACCAAATTCTTTGTAATTTTTATTTTGCAATGTGTTACAGCCATCTTGTATCCACCATGATTATTGTCTAAGAAAACATGAGTCTTTCCTGGAATGCTCTGGATTTGTGGCTGGAATCTTCAAGGGGGGGATGATCCCCCCTCCTCCATAGAGACAAAGGGAAATGAATAGCTTTCAGAAAACTTCATTTATGGATTACGTTACTTTTTCAGAGCATATTGTCAAGGCATACCATGATAAGGAAAGAGATAATTCAAAGGAAATTATTATTTTAATGACCTTCAGTATCCAATGCTCATATCATCAGGTATTCCTATGAGGATGAGCCACACTATAAGGCTGGATGAGCAGTGCCTATAGGTAATGTGGTACTGTTGCCATAATTCCATCACAAATTCGCTTTCAGCTTTTGGTCTTCAGCGTTGTAACCAAAAGCAACCTATGGACATATTTCTCTGTACTGACAAATAATCCTCTCTGGCAAATAAAATGGGATGTGAAATTATTCTTTTCTTTCTTTCTTTTTGCCTGTTGGCTTTATAGATTAGGTCTGGGTTTAAGACACCTGTAAATCTTTCCCCCCAAAAGGGACAGACTGCCACTCTGTATGCAAATGATATACTTGCTTGCTTTAAAATTTTAAGCTTGACTTTGAATTGACCCCACACTTTATCCCTCAGTGGAGCTCCATGGAGGGCTATTTATAATACCTGTGGACATTGTGTATTGTACCAGAGGGAGATTTCTTCATCAGTAGATGAATAGCAGAAACCTGAGGAGACTAGACCACAGCAAATATATGCAAAAGACAGATTGAATTTGATTTATTTAGCAGTCTATTATGTACTATAGCTTTCTTCGCTCTCTCTTTTTCTCTCTTTCTCTGGTAGAAATGACATTTTCTGTAACAATAACGTATTAAACTAGAAAAGAAAACATATACTAAAATACAGTTGAATTTTTTTTAAAAAAAGTTTAAAGTACAAATGTCATTTTCTACTTCTTAAATAGAGAATATTCTCAAGAATGCCTTCAGTAATTTTTATTGTTAACTTTTCCCACGTGAAGGCAAGTAGCAAAAATCATATTCACATCAAAAAATCTTGGGTTTCAAATTATGCCTCAGTGCATGTCAATTTATAGCTTTCTCAAAGGCTCTCTTTCTTTGTTTTTAACCTCTTTTCTACATTGCATTAAAAATTAGAATAGACCGAGCAGAACATTGACCTGGGATGAAATATGGATTTTTTTTATGCTTCTCCACCTCAAATCTTATTAAGGTCTTTGAAAATAAGATCACTTCACTTAAAAATGCCAGAGAAACCCAAAGTATGAAATTGCTGGAGATTAACCTACCTCTTCTTATTCTAAAGCAGGCCTACTCTCCTTCCAAATCTTTAAAATTTATTGGATCCCATTGTTTCTATGCCACTTTTTTCCTCCTTAAAGTAATATTACATTAACTGTCCTGTGGCTAGGCATTTATGGATGGTTTGAGAACACTGATATTCTCCTGCTTACTGTGCAGGCTTCTGTGTCCTAAAGGCAATGAACTAAGTCTCTTTTTTTTTTCCTTCATGACTCAATATAACCAGAATAAAATTAGAAACTGGGTGAGATTGTGAATTTGGAGACGTTTGTCTCCCCAGATCCCCTTTTCCATGGACTTTTTCTCCTTTTATGACTTCCTCTCCCCATATATACCTGACCCTAGCTACCCAGGGCATGCTTGTCTTCTCTCAATAGAACCGATAGTCAAGAATGATATTAAGTTCTTTTCACGTTAATGTTTTTATTTCAATGTGGATGCAAATTCATGTGTTACCTCTCACAGTAGTATCTGCATTTTATTTCTCCCTTCCCTCATGTCTAATTGTAGAATGAAATGTTTCCTCTCCTTTTAAAATAATTCTAGACATCGCTGCACAGATGGGGAGATTTGGCAGAGACCACCCCCTCCCTTCATAGTTCATTACTTCTTTTCCACATTGTATTGACAATTGCATAGTATTGAAAATTTAGAGTTTACAAAGAAGAATATCGGTCCAGCATAAAATATGTGTATTTAATCCTTCAGTTTGCCTCAGATTTCATGAAGTTTCTTGAAAATAAACTTACGTCACTTAAAATTTTAGTAGAAATAAATGTAAAGTATTATACTTGGGTCCAAAAAATCTATACCCTAAATACAAGAGAGAAGAAACTGTGTGAAACAATAGTTCATCTGGGAGAAAAAAAGATCTGTGAGAATTTAATTGGATTATGAACTTAATAAAATTGTATTTTTTTGCTGTATTCTGCTTTGATCAGACCACATCTGAAATATTAGGTTCTGATCTGAGCACCACATTGGAGAAAGGATATAGATAAACTACAGGTTTCTGGAGAGGGGCAACTTTAATGGTGAAAAGACTGGAGTTCATGTCATCTGAGAATTGACTGAAGTAACTGGGAATGTGTAGTAGTCTAAGAAAAACAGGAGACTTAAGAGGAACATGACAAACTGTCTCAAGCTATTTGAGAGATTAGTCTTGTTTTGCTTGATGATAGAGGGCAGATATAGAAGTAATAGGCAGGAGTTTCAAAAAGACAAAGTTATGCTTAATGTCAGAAAAAAAAAATAATCCTCTCCCCTCTCTTCCTTCTGCCTCCTTCCCCAACCATTAGAGCAATACAGAAATGGAATGAGTTGCTCTGGGAGGTAATAGGTTTCTCCTCACTGAAAGTCTTCAAATAAAGCATAGATGAAATCTTTTTCAGGATAATGTCAAATCAATTCCTTTTTAAGGTGTGAATTGGACTAGGCAGCTTCTTGGGTCTATTGCAGCTCTGAGACTTGGTGGTTGAATGCCAATGAAATCATACCAGATAAGAATCCGCCTTTTCCACTTATGCATAAGACTGGTCTCAGGCTCAGGCTCAGGAACCCAAAGCCACCTTTGTAGTTCCAACCTAGACACTGTTACTGCATCTAAGTTGGCACCACTATTCCTTGAGAGCTGAGATCTTGTCTTCGATTTCCTTTATATATTTTCATCAGATATAATTGGATGCACTTACCTTAGCTATTCAGTGAATGTTGCTGACTGACTGGAAGTCTGATTGTTCTTGGTAGGGAAATTTACTTTTGGAGGAAAAGCTTGGAGTAAGTAGGTATTTGTGAAGCACTTATCTTAGAATTCACAAAGGTTCAAGTTAAAGAAATCCCTAGTTACATATACCTCTGTCCACTTAGAATAATAGTTCACATTATATAGTGACTTAAAGTTTGCAAAGTGCTTTTCCCATATCTGATTTGATTTTCACAAAAATCCTGTTAGAAAGGCACTAGTATTATCATCATGTATGCGTGAGGAAACTGACACTCAGAAAAGTTGAATGACTTGCCCTGAGACACCAAGACAGTAAGTGTAGGCAGGGTCTTCCTGACTTTAAGACCAGTGCTGTACCCACTAGAACATATTACTTCTTTAAAGTATCACTAATGGAAGAAAAGTCAGAGAACTTTGGCTTCTTTTCCCTGCAGAAGAATTTTAAAATAGCTTTTCAGTGGAACATCCAATTACAAGCAAAATAAGCAAAGTATAATAGTGCAAAAGATATTGATTATCTTATGAATCAGAGAGGAAAAGAGTCACAGAATTTCAGAGTTGTGAAAGGGAGCTCAATATATTTGACAAGTGTTCATATAACCTTTGCTTAAAAATGGAGAAGGTAGCACAGTGGATAGAGTATTGAGTCTAGAGTCAGGAAGACCTGAATTCATATACAGCCCTTTATACCTATTAGTTGTGTGACTCTGGACAAGTCACATAGACAGGAAGTTCAATGGCGTCTTATGGGTCTGAGTCCCCTTCTTATCAACACAGTAGCTTTAGCCTGCTCTCCTTCTAATCTCAGCCAACTCTCGCACTTTACTTAGATAAGCTGAATACTCTGTTACTGGGAGCTCATCATATTGATGTTAGACTCAGAACAGACAACCGATTAGCTTAGCTCACTGTAGCTCAGAACTCCTAAACTCAAGCAATCCACCAGCTGCAGCCTCCCTAGCAGCAGAGATTACAGGTGTGTGCCAGCATAGCCAGAAAATCTAGGTGGCACAGTGGATAGAACTCTGGGCCTGGAGTCAAGAAGTCCTGAGTTCAAATCCAACCTCAGCTACTTACTAATACTCTGACATTGTCAAGTCACTTAACCTCTGTTTGCCTGTTTCCTCAACTGTAAAATGGGAAAAAAAATACAACATGTATGTTACAGAATTATTGTGAGGTTCAGATGAGATTTGTAAAGCTCTTAGTGCAATGCCTGGTAGATGGTGGGAGCTAAATAAATATTTATTCTTTTCCTTCTATAAGATAAACTTCCCTAACTCTTTCTACTATCTTCACATGTCAAGGACTCAAGTCCCTTTGTCAGCCAGACTGTCCCTCTCTTGATGCCCTCCAGCTTATCAATTTCCTTCCCCAAACAGAACACAATATCCCAGATGTAATCTGACCAGAGCAGTAATCTTTGGGTTCCTAAATACTGCCCCTCTCTTAATGTAGCCTATGAACCTATTAACTTCTATTGTTGAGATTCCCTCACTTCATGAAGTCATAGGATCATAGATTTAAAGCTTGAAGAGACTTTAAGAGAAATCAAGCCCAGTCCTCTCACTTTATAGATGAGGAAATTGAGCTTCAGAGACATTAGGTTAGTTGCCTATGGTAACAACTAGTTAAGTGCTAGAGTCAGGATCTGAACTCAGTTCTTTCCAACTTCAGGTCTGGCATTCTACCTACTAAAAGACTGGATAGAGTCCAAGGATAGGGAACCTGAAGACTTAAGGCCACATGTGACCTTCTAGGTCCTTAGGCACAGCCTGTTGACTGAGTGTAAGTTTTATGGAACCAATCCTTTTCTTAAGGGTATTTGCTCTGTGAAGTTTGGATTCAATCAAAGCGCCACACTTGAGGATCTAGAGGACCACATGTGGCATCAAGACCTCAGGCTCCCTTCCCTGGGATAGACTTTCATCATTTCTAAATGACTTAAATGAAGCCAACAGTGTGGTATAACCATGGAAAGCTCCTTTCTTCTGTCCAAGCTTTATGATCTTATAAAATGTCACAGGGTGAATTTTTTTCCTCCTTAGGAATGCTGTGATTTCTCGGGAAACTTTGAGCTAAAGTTGGGCTATACCCTTATAGCAGCCCAAATGGATGTCCCTGTTCCCAAAACAGTGTCTAAAAATGTTGCCTTGCACATGCATTTAGTGTGGCTTGGGCTTTGGAAGGATTTTTGTTGTTGATATGATTTCACTGAAATTAAATTACAAGGAATTCACAATGCTTACCACCCACAATTCAGTGCTTGGTGAGGTTAAAGACAAATGTAAATAAGACAGCCTACTGTGTCTTTCTAAATTATGCTCTCCATGGTACAGAATCAGTAGACTTGAAAATCAACTGGTGAATAGACATGTTTACTGGACCTCACCCTTTAACCTCCTCCAAGGTGGTTATTTGTTTTTAAGGAAATCATCCAAACTATTTTTCTAGAGTGGATAACACCACTAGATAGTCTGTGACTGTCTATTTCCTTTGGTTTGAAATAGACAAGTCATTGAATTTTATCAAAGGAGACATTCCCATTTAAGATCCCATTCTTTCATTTACCTTTAAGGGAACAACAGTCCTGTCAAAGGGAAGAAAGGAGGATGAGAGGTTTGTATACTTTCAGGGAACACTAAAGCACCTAGCATATTTCCATCATAAAATAGAAACAGGTTGGAGTGATACTAATAATAACTGACAAATATGTAAAGTGTTTTACACCTATATGAACTTCATGACAACTTTGTGTCATAAATTCTATAGGTCAAAAGGAAATCTGTTAACATGTGACCCACTTAAAGAGTTACAATTTCAAAGCTTTTATTTTGCATGGACAAAAATATGCTACCAGAATAAAAAAAAATGAATGAAAATGCATTTATTAGGCTCTTAGGATGAGCAGAACCCTTGTTAAATGAATTGGTATGTAACAGTTGCCCCTTATTCCCTAGGATTTCCCCCTTCAATGACTATTCAATGACTATGTTGAGAATACAAATGCAAAAATGAGGCACTCCCTACCCTGAAGGATCTGACATTGTAATAGGATGAGTTAACACATATAGGGAATTGCTAGCCCAGGAAGAGGGTTTAGCAAGTCCAAGGGCTGGATGATGGATTGATGCATATCCCAGTTGAGTGACACACTTTTACTATGTTCAGTGAAAAAAAAGTAACATGTGGCAGGGGTAGGAGGCAAAAGGGCACATGCTTGGGGTATGCAGATGGAATGATAGCTCAGATGGATGACTGAATGGGATATAATTTATCTTCAGATCTGGGGTCAGTTAGCCTTGACAAGCATTTATTAAACATCTATTTTGTGCTAGGCACTGTGCTAGATACCAGCTACAGGGAATTAGAAGAGTTCCTATTTGTTCACTGACCAATCAACAATACAGCTCAGTGTTTTTTTGGCTGACCCGGTGAAAGAAGGAAGAATCTGAGCAAAAGGTCCAAATCAGGATAGTTGTGGGAGAAAACAGAATCTCCATACTTCACACCTAGGACCCTGCTCTCTGTGATGGCAATGAAAATTGAATAAGCATCAAAATTAAAAATAAGAATGCTATAGATGATGACATTCGAAGTATCTTTCAGATTTTGAGGCACATTGAATCCTTCCAAATATAGGTCCAAATTGATGATGACACACTGGGTGCTAAGCTATTTTGAAATTCAAAATATTCTCATCTTGGAATGCTTACAAGGAGTCAGCATATTCAATCAGGACTTAAAAGGAAAAGAAAGCTGAATTTAAAATCTTGGGTCTTGATTTATACCATCTATGATGTCTTTCTTTTGCAACTGCAAGTGGCAGATTTCTTTGAGGTAGAAAGATTGTGAGTAGAAGTGGGATCCTACATTTTGAGCATTCTTCCCCCTATAGTATTGCTTACTCTCTCCATTCCTTGGTCCCAATTCCAGCTAAAAGAAAACAGAACCCACAGAAAATGATGTTCTATATTTCCTTTCATACACATGCAAGGATATTGTAGCCCATTATTGGCCTGAACATTATTTTCTCCCTTTCTTTTCCAATTTACTGTCTCCTTACAGGGACTGATAATGATACTGGCATCTAGGTGACTGTTGTGTATATAATTTCTTTCAACTGTGGCTAGTAGCTGATGATAAAATTTTTACCTTCCCTGTAAGGGAATTTTTGCAGTCAGGCATTCTTTCTCTTCCTAATATACCAGAGTATGAATGGACTTTATGTTCAGGATTCTCTTCCTTTCAAATAAATCTTTCCTCATAACTTTTCCTGTTTGTAAGTTTTTATTGTTGTACTAAGAAAGGGACATAAAGTACAATTGTACTTCCTCTCATCCTACCTTTCGCAATCATTCCCAAACTCAGAAAAGAGAAACCAAAAAGAGATGTGGCAGTGAGAAGGAAGATCACAGAACATAAATCTAGAGTAGGAAGGTACTTATTCCAGTATCTCCAATTTACAGATGAGGAAACTGAGGCCCAGTGAGGTTATCACTTGATTGGCCAAGGTCATACAACTAGTAAGAATCAGAGTCAAAATTTGAACCCAAATCCACTACCTCCAGGGCCAACAAGTGTTCTTTCCACTGGATGATATTTATAAGAATCCTTTGAAGCCAATCTAACTCAATCTCTCTCATTTTATAGGTGAGAAAATTGAGGTCCAGATAAGGTAACTTATTTGTTATGAGTCACATTTGGAACAAGGGCAAGATTTGAACATTGATCCTCTGACTTGAAAACCAGCACTTGTTCCACTGCAGTGGTTGTTCAGTAGTTTTCAGTCATGTCTGACTCTGTTACCGTATTTAGGATTTCCTTGACAAAGATACTGGAGTGGTTTGCCATTCTCTTCTCCAGCTCATTATCTAGATGAGGAAACTGAGGCAAACAAGGTTAAGTGACTTGCTCAGGGTCACCCTGGTAGTAAGTGTCTGAGGTCAGATTTGAACCCAGAAAGAGGAGTCTTCCTGATTCCAATGCTCTATCCACTGTGCCACCTAGATGCTTCTGTTCTACTACTGTACCATGCTGCTTAATAAGAATCAGATGGTCATAGAATCTTATACCTGGAAGAAACTCTGAAGATTACCTCCACTCCTATCATTTAACATATAAGGAAACTAATACCAAGAGAAGCCACGAATATTCTAAGTATATACTGCTAGTTATTAGTAGGTCCAGAATTAAAACTCAGATCTCCTTACATCTTCAGCACTCTTTCCACTGTATCAACTGAAGACTTCCAAGCACCAACTTAGACCCTCATGTTCCTTGTACCAACAGACTAGACTTTTTTGACTAGTCATTATTTCCAGGAGCAGGTGGAGAAGATATTTTAAATATCTTTAAATGGAATTTTGTGAGAGTTTTTTTTGTCTTTCTGAGGGCAATGTAGGGGTTAAATTCTTTTCTATATTCCAAAGAGTATGGAGTAAAACAGCTTTGTAAATAATCTGTAACAGCAAAAAAATTGATTTGGCCTACTAAATTTGCCTTGGTTACCTACAGATGTAGGGAGTTGTATAGACACAGATTCTGCAGACTATGTGTCCCACAAAGCTTGAAGTAGAGAGCTATGCTCATAAAGAGACAGTCCTGACTGTCACAACACAGAATGAGATTCTTTGGGTGTGCATGTCTTTATGAGTCTTGAAGGTTTTGAACAGATAGCTGAGAAGGAGAAGTGATAGTCACTGCTTCTTACCCAAGTAAGAAGCCTGTTTCAGGGAGAACCAACACTAGGTTCTCCACTACATTAGGTTCCCCTTTTTGGAGACTTCCCCCTCACCTGAAGGAAGACCATGTTTGGTGCAGAGTATATCTGCTAGAGATGGCAGCAAAAACTTCCACTCTTTAGTTACCCTTTCCATTTAAAGAAGTCATATTACTGGTTTGAGTTCACGATGTTTCACACTATTTCTTTGATTAATTATCAACTGTACATCTTGTTGCACTGGGGAGGAAGAGCTATTGGGGAATTAGTTCAACTGCCTAAAAAATGGTTTGAAAAAGCAAAGGAAAGGATATGAACTAGGCTTGAAATAGAGAAAGTGAGAGGTAGTATGTGGTGAGAAAATGAAGGTAAGTACAGACCTATGAGCATGGGGAGAATTGCCCTTGTCATCTATGGTTTTTTTTTTTTGCTGTTTAATTAAATGGGTTTTAATGAAGAGATTTGATTAGATGATCTCTCAAATCCCTTCCAGGGCACCTAGGAGATGCAATGGATAAAGTGGAGTCAAGAAGATTCTCAGACACTTCCTATCGGTGTGACCCTAGACAAGTCACTTAACCCTGTTTGCCTCAGTTTTCTCATCCTAAAAGAATGGCAAATCACTCTAGTATCTTTGTCAAGAAAACTCTAAATGGGGTCATGAAGGCTCAGACATGACTTGGATGACTGCACACATATACATATATACATACATACATACACACATGCATGTGCACACAGATATACACACAAAATCCCTTCCAGTTATGAATTTAACTATGTAACCTAGAGGAAGTTACTGGGCCTCAATTTGCCTTTTTGTAAAATGGGAATTGTAAAAATTTGTAAAATTGGAATAAAAATCATTGTGCTACCTATCTCATGAAGTTGTGAGGAAAGAGACTTGTTTTCAAATGATATAGAAATGTGGGATCTAGGCATCTGTTTTCAGATATTGAAGAGTTAAGTTATTTCTGATGAGTTCTTCCTCTCCAAAAGGGGTACACTTGGTTCCCCTCACCCTCAAAAGATTTTAGAGAGATCGTAGGAACAGAGATTTAGAGCTGTGAGGAATCTTAAGGCATCTTAGATGTCATTGAATTGAACTTCATCATTTGAAATTGAGAAGGGAACTGGTTTGACCAAGGTTATTTATCTAGATACTAAGCATCAAAGCTAGGATTTGAACTCAGGTTCCCTGACTACAAATCCATTGCTTTTTTTTTTTTTCAATGTACCACAGATACCTTACATATCCTAGACGTTCATTTTGACAATTATACATACAGGAATATGAGCTCTTTAGTTTACTTGGTTAGCATATGGTCCTGATTTGATTCAACTCAATTCAACAGATAATTATTGAATACCTACTATGTGCTTAGAATTATGCATTTATGGGTTTGGGATCATAAATATTTCCAGATAACTTAAAAAAAAGAAAGCTATTTGTCTTAATTTTAATTTTTTTGTTTTTATTTTCACAAGCTACATTTCTATTTCTGGTCCAAATGTGTAAATCTTCCCTGGTCCTCTTGGAATGTTATTGTGGTAGCAGTGAAAGAAAAGAGATCTGAGGGAATGTGGAAGTCTAGGACCAGAAGCCAGAGGAAGCAAGGGAGAAAAAGTGGAATGGCTGGAGGGATGTGGAGAGAGAGATGGAGATAGACAGAAGCAGAGAGACACAGAGAGACAGCGAGAGATACACACACACACACACATAGAGATAGAGAGAGACAGAGACAGACACAGGCAGAGAGAGACAAAGACAGAGCGAGAGCGAGAGAGAGAGAGAGAGAGAGAGAGACAGAGACAGAGACAGAGACAGAGACAGAGACAGAGACAGAGAGGTAAGGAAAAAGACACAGAAAGATACAGAGAATCCCAGAGACAGAGAGATACAGAGACAAAGAAGAACACATAGAGATAAGTTCATAGAGGCTAATAATATTTATAACATTATTAACTACCACTTAAATCATCCTTTAAGGACTGCACAATATTGTATGCACATGTCTCATCTGAACCTTACAGCAGCCCTATATGATAGGTACCCTAGGGAATATTTTGCTAAATTGAAACTTAGAGGAGGTAAGTAAGCAGCCCAGAGTCACGCAGACAGAAATTATCAAAAGAGAGTTTTGAACCCAGCACTTTCCTCACTATACTGTTATTATGTTGCTATCTATGACAACAAATATCCCAAATTCATATATTGTTCTGTCTCAAGGAACTCAGTTGGTTTAAACATAAGTTAAATTCAATTCTTCTTTTACAATTTCTTGTTTTTTTGAAACCTTCTAATGCAACTGCAGCCAACATGGTAAAGGACCTAATACATAGTAGGTGCTTAATATTTATCTTCCAAAATTGGATTGAACATAAAGGTTGTTCCATTCTGTTGTGTATATATGTATATATATATATATATATATATATATGTATATATATATATATATATATATGTGTGTGTGTGTGTGTGTGTGTATATATATATATATATGTGTGTGTGTGTGTGTGTGTGTGTGTGTGTGTGTGTCTATATATAGGTCTATTCCTATAATCATCATATTAAATAGGTTTTCCTACTCAGCTAAAAACTCCAAGAGGACGGAAACTGTATTTAATTTACCTTTCTCCTCTCTCCGCAAGCCTACCATAAGACTGTAGATAGTAGATGCTTCACAAATGTCTGATGAAGACTGAATGACAGAGCACTTGGAATTCCTTGGACCCAGGACCAACCAGTTATATTTTACCATTGCCTCAGGCTTCTTCAAACCGTGTGAAAGTGCCAAGTTTCCTGACACATAAACTACTTTAGGGCCATGAATATCCATGCCTGGATTGCTCTAAAGACCTTTATCAAAAAGGACTATTTTATCAATAATTGTATAAGATATAGTTGATATGAGGGAGTCCTCTCTCTTCCTGCAAGTAGAAACTGTGTCAGCTTGACATTGGAGAGAGGATCTAGGGCCAGATTCTTTTCAAATCCTGGCAAGGAATAGTGAGTTGAGACAAGCAGAAAACCTTTGCTACTTCTCATAAAACTCCAGCTTTCATGATGGGCTTGCTTTAGGAAACCTTTGAACTTTCTCCAGAGACATTATCTTAAAAGCACTAATCCAGGAGCACAGAAAACCAACCTAGAGCTAATGAATCTGGCTTAGCATCCCTCCTGAGCAACATTTGGGAAATGATGTCCGTAACATTTTACTATTACTGATCACCCTGTACTCTTTCTAGAGTATTTGTCGACAAATAGCTCCAATAAAAGTCCTTCTAATAAGTCCCATGTGTTCTTCAGATTCATTGCTATGGAACTGCAATCTCCTTTGTAGATAATATAGTTTGGTAGTTCAATGGGCTGCTCATTTAAACAGAAACTGTCAGAAGTAAAGAAAAAATCCCACCCTCTTGAGTAGTATTATGGGTCTGACTTCCATCCATAAAACTCAGGGGTTGCTGGCATTCTTATTTCCCTTTCGCATCTGTATTCTAATGAAAGTCTGTTTACAGAAAGGTTACCAGGATCATGAAGGGTGTTCATAGAAACCATCTGATAGAAGGAAATATTCAAGACACTGGGGGTGCTTAGTCTAGAGAAGAGAAAAAGGGGAGATATAGTAGTACTTTTGGCCTCTTTAAAAGTTACCAATGTGGATGGAGCCAAGATGGTGGAGTAGAAAGACTCATGTATGCTAGCTCCAAACCCACAGCCCATATATTTCCTGCAAAAAGAACTCCCCACAAATTCTGGAGCAATGCAAGGTGCGAAGAAACACAGCGGAAAAGATTTCCGTTCTAGAGAGCCCTGGAGAGCCGTCCCCAGGGGTGCGTCGCGCTCTGGACAGCGGAGTCCACCCCTGTGCTGCCCTGGCCATGTGGCACCAGAGAGGCAGACCCGAGCAGGCTTCAGGGAGAGAATCTCCAGCGGCCAGGAAGGTCCCTCCACCCACAGGCACTACAGGTCAGTGAGAGAGACGTCTGGGCTGGCCGAGAGGGGAGCAGGGTGTCTCCGTGACTCGGGCCCCCTCGGGAGGCAGTGGCAGCAGCCCGGGACTCCCGGAGCAGCATGCAGAAGTTCAGAGCCATTACCAAAGGTCTCTGCATAAACCCCCTGAGGGAACTGAGCCTGGGAGACGGCCCTGCCTCCACCCGCTCCATTACTGAAGGTCTCTGCAAAAAGCCCCTGAGGGAACTGAGCCTGGGAGGCGGCCCTGTCCCCAACTGAGCACCAAAATTTAAGCTCACATTGAATAGCACTAGCTGGGCAGATCTAGGCGGGGGTGGAGAGGAATCTCAGAACTCAAGTAAATGGCTGGGAAAATGCCCAGAAAAGGGAAGAAAAATAAGACTATAGAGAGCTACTTTGAGGGGGTACAGATGTTCCCACCTTTCAATTCTGATGACGAGGAACTATTCTTACCATCAGGGAAAGGTGTGGCGGTCAGGGCCTCTGTATCCCAGACATCCCAGGTGGATGTCCAGTGGGCTCAGGCCATGGAAGAGCTCAAAAAGGATTTTGAAAATCAAGTTAGACTGGTGGAGGAAAAACTGGGAAGAGAAATGAGAGAGATGCAAGAAAAGTAAGAAAAACGGGTCAATGCCTTGCTAAAGGAGACCCAAAAACATGCTGAAGAAAATAACACCTTGAAAAATAGGCTCACTCAATTGGCAAAAGAGGTTCAAAAAGCCAATGAGGAGAAGAATGCTTTCAAAAGCAGAATTAGCCAAATGGAAAAAGAAGTTCAAAAGCTCACTGAAGCAAATAGTTCTCTCAAAATTAGAATGGAACAGATGGAGTCTAATGACTTTCTGAGAAACCAAGAAATTACAAAATAAAACCAAAAGAATGAAAAAGTGGAAGAGAATGTGACATCTCATTGGAGAAACAACTGACCTGGAAAATAGATCCAGGAGAGACAATTTAAAAATTGTGGGACTACCTGAAAGTCATGATCAAAAAAAGAGCCTAGACATCATCTTCCATGAAATTATTGAAGAAAATTGCCCTAATATTCTACAACCAGAGGGCAAAATAAGTATTGAAAGAATCCACTGATCACCGCCTGAAAGAGATCCAAAAAGAGAAACTCCTAGGAACATTGTGGCCAAATTCCAGAATTCCCAGGTCAAGGAGAAAATCTTGCAAGCAGCTAGAAAGAAACAATTCCAGTATTGTGGAAATACAATCAGGATAACTCAAGATCTAGCAGCTTCTACATTAAGGGATTGAAGGGCATGGAATAGGATATTCCAGATGTCAAAGGAACTAGGACTGAAACCAAGAATCACCTACCCAGCAAAACTGAGTATAATACTTCAGGGGAAAATATGGTCTTTCAATGAAACAGAGGACTTTCAAGAGGGTGAAATGGAATGGGGTAAATTATATGTCATTCAAGAGGCAAGCAGGAGACTTTTTAGTGGAGGGAAAAAGAGGAGAGCTGAGAAAAAACAAGAAGTTTACCCTTATCACATTTGACTAAAGGAAGGAATAAAATGCACACTCATTTTTGTATGAAAACCTATCTTACAGTACAGGAAAGTGGGGGAGAAGGAGATAAGCAAGGTGGGAGGGATGATGGAAGGGAGGTCAATGGGAGGAGGGAGCAATTTGAAGTCAACACTCGGGGAGGGACAGGATCAAAAGACAGAATAGAAACAATGGGAGGCAGGATAGGATGGAGGGAAATACAGTTAGTCTTACACAACATGACTATTATCGAAGCCATTTGCAAAATTACACAGATAGGGCCTATATTGAATTGCCTGCCCTCCCAAAGGGAATGGGTGGGGAGGGAGGGATGGGGAGAATTTGGAACTCAAAGTTTTAGGAACAACTGTTTAGTATTGTTGTTGCTACTAGGAAAGAAGAAATACAGTTAATGGGGAATAGAAAGTCATCTGGCCCTACAGGACAAAAGAGAAAATGGGGACAAGAGAAGGCAAGGATGATAGAAGAGAGGGCAGATTGGTGATAGGGGAAATTAGATTGCTTGGTGTATTGGGGTGGGGGTAGGGGATAAAAGGGGAGAAAATTTGGAACCCAAAATTTTGTGAAAATAAATGTAAAAAGTTAAATAAATAAATTTATATTAAAACAAAATGTTGCCAATGTTGTCTGTCTTGTTCCAGAGGGAAGATCTAGGTAACACCAACGGGTATAAGTTATAAGATGTCAGATTCCACTTTTTAATAATTAAAGTTGTTAAAAAGTGGAACATTCTAAATAACATGAGAGGAAAAACACTGCATTTTTGTTCCAAAGAGCTGGATTTGAATTCCATCTCTGCTCTCTATTAACTATCTGATCTCAACCAACTTATTTTCCTTTTCTGGACTTCTTTGACCCTTGTGTAAAATGAATGGGTAAGTAGCCCAATGGATAGAGCATTGGAGGTGGAGTCAAGAAGTTGTCAGTTAGTCATTTCAGCTGTGTCCAAGTCTTTATGACTTCATTTGGGGTTTTCTTAGCAAATATACTAGATTGGTTTGTATTTCTTCTCCAGCTTGTTTTAAAAATGAGGAAACTGAGGCAGAGTTAAGTGACTTGTCCAGGGTCACACAGTTAATTAGTTTCCAAGGTCCCATTTGAATTCGGGTCTTTCTGATTCCAGGTCTAGTATTCTATCCAGTGTGCTACTTAGATGTGTGTGTGTGTGTGTGTGTGTGTGTGTGTGTGTGTCTTTATGTTCTCATTTCTTTTTCATGAGTCATAATTTTCCAATTATCCTCATCAATTCCCATCTTTGTACTGAAGTTACTGAGTATCCTATTATATGTTGATTTAATTTGGAAATTCTTACTAAAAAAGCTATGTGACCATGGGTAAGTCACTTATCCTGTGTCTACCTCAGTTTCCTTAACTACAAAATGAACATAATAATACCTACCATAAAGGTTGTTGCAGAAAGCTAGGAAGTAAAGTAGTTGAGTGCTGGACCTGGATTCAGGAAGACTCTTCTTCCTGAGTTCAAATCCTGCCTCAGACACTTACTAGCTATGTGACCCACCCTGGGCAAGTCACTTAACCCTGTTTGCCTCAGTTTCCTCATCTACAAAATGAGCTAGAGAAGGAAATGGGCAAGCTACTCTAGTATCTTTGCTAAGAAAACCCCAAATGAGGTCATGAAGAGTTAGACACGACTGAAAATGGCTGAACAGCAACAAATGAGATAATATTTGTAAAGCACCTGGCACAGTGCCTGTCACATAGAAGGTGTTTACTCTCTTACCTCTCCTTTTCCCTTAGGTCTCTTCAAGCTCAAATCATGTGATCCTATCGTACCTTGGAAGGTTGTGAGCTCCACATCACTAGAGCCATTAATATAGAAACTGGATATCCACCTGTCAAAGACACAAAAATAAAGCATTCATGTACTAGGTGAGAGGTTGGACTCAATGATTTATAATATCCCTTCCAACTCTAAGAGTCTATAATACAGGGAAACAAGATTGGAGATAAGAGCTTTGTTTTACTGCTTGGTGCATTATATGCTTCCAGTTTATAGGCCTTATCATAATCATAGGATGAGGAGAGGCACGTAGAAGGGACTGGACAGGAAGCCAGGTTTGGGGAAACATGCAGAGAGTCAAAGTTCAGAGGTTACATATGCCAAAAGAGGCCCACAGAACCCAAGTACTAGAGGGCAGAGGGAAGGCAAGAGAGCTAAATCCATGCAAACATTCAACAGCTAAGTATTTTTCAGGAACTGAAGGGACAGAGTCACACAAGTGACAGTCAAATTGCCAGGAGTGTGGTCAGCAATCAGGAGCTATTATTGGTTTTCATTATTATTATTATTTTTAGATATTTGTATAGATTTTACATTTTACAAAGTGCTTTCACATATGTTTTCATTTGATTCGTAGGACTCAAGTAAATGAGAAAAAAGCTATATGACACCAGTAACAAGGAAAAAATGCAAACTCAATTACTTTATTCCCTTGTCATTCTGGTAAGAAAAATCCCAAATGAACCTGGACTTGAGACCTATAGGTGATAATAATTGGAAACAGCTGACTGGGAGGGGAAGCAAGGGCAGAGAGCAGTCATATTTCTTTGGCAAGGGAATTTCTTTGACAGGTCCCTTCTTTTCCTGTAACATTCCAGGGTAGAGTACAGTAGAAAGAATGCCAGTTTGAGACTAAGAGAAGCTAGGATCAAGTCCTGCATCTGGCATTTGCTATCTGTGTGACCTCGGACAAATTAATTAACCTTCCTGGACCTCAGTTTCCACATCTGAAAAATTAGTGGGTTAGGTTAGGTGGCCTCTACAATCTGTCTCAGTTCTAGGTCCATGATCCTTACAAATTGTCTTGAGTAGAAAATCTGAATGTAGAAATGAAATGTACCAACTTGAACACCATTTTCTGTCTCCACAGTAACAGTTCTTTACACATATATCCATTTTACACATAAATTGTAAAATAGGCAAACACCTCCTCTTCCAGCCAACGTATTTTTATGTTTTAGCCAAAAAGGAACCCCCTATTCTGATCTTGCCCTCTACTGTCTCTTTACATCCCCATCTCTTGTGCTTGAAAGGGGTTCCCTTGCCTGTACCCTGCCAATATCTATCGAAATTCCTTCCTTAAAGGGCCAGCTTAATTTCACATCCTCAATCATTCTGTCCCTAATTTCCCCTGTGAACTTTAAAGTGCTATATAAGTGTGAGCTGTTATTACAAAAAAAGCATCCTTCTCAATTGGTTAAATGTAGCTCCAATTACCAATAATCCTTTTCTATTCATCAGGTAGGTGATGTAATGGGATAGAATGTTGGACCTGGAGTCGGGAATGCTTGAGTTCAAATCCAGCCCATTTGCTTATGTGCCCCTAAGTAAATAAACTCCTTCAGCCTCAGCTACCACTTTTGTATGAGAAAAATAATATCTATCTCTTAGGGGTGCTGTAAAGATCAAGTAAGACAAGAAATATAAAGCATTTTGCACACCTTAAAGTACTATACAAATGCTACCTAGTATTGTATATTATTGCAAAGATAGATTCAAAACTCATTTTTTGTAGTTAGAAAAATATTAAGAAGTGAGCTCATGTTCTGTAGGTTTACTGAAAGCATCATCAGTATAATTCTAATAGCAAATAGTCCAGGGAGGATGCTATATAGCCTCATCCTGATTCCATGTGATTTGGATCTCCTCCAGTATGTCTCTATTATTTTGAAAGCTTTTTGTTACATGCACCTTGGAAATTATGGCCTTTAAAAATTTTGTTCTTAAGTTCTTAAGAATCAGCATTAAAATGTAAATCTGTGAAAACTGCTTAATTCCAGTACAATTTATTGGCAGAGCTTTCCAGGATATTTTGAAGCCTCGATTTGTAATATGGGGATTTTTCATCTGACAGTCCACGAGAGATAGTAAGCTTTTCATGCAGAATTCTGGACATCAAATCATTTCTTGCTGGGTATACTTATCTACAGTTTTCTCCTAGCTTCTTAAAGCCTTAATACATCTTAATTGTAGGTGATACCTTTCTACATTAGCTAAATTTGACCTCCAGATTCAAGCTCTAAGGCTTATTCTGATTGTCACAATTTTGTTTCTGTTGTTTATGGGGTTCAGATAGAAGCTGTCAGAGGTTAAGTTGCTATCCTGCTACATTCTTATATAGTTCATGTTCTATGGAATATTATGCAGGTGAATTAAAATAACTGGTTTTTTTTTTAATGATCCAAGTATTTGGATGTAAGCTCATCTTCTGTCGACTGTCTGAAAGTATCTGGGACAAGTCCAGGAGCATATAGGATGACAGAGATGACATATACCTCATCCTGTTCCCATATGGTTTTAATTTCTTCTACTAGAGTGCTATATTTGGAAAGCATTTTATTTCACAAGGTTTGGAAATTATGAATAGTAGCTATAGGGAAATTTACTTAAAATGTTGTTCTTAAATTTTTATGGATCAGTGTTATATACAGGCAATTATAGACAACAATTTTGTCTATGATGGTACTCCAATATGGCTTATTTCCTGAATCCTTAAAAATATTTGGTGTTTGTATTTGTAGAAAGGGATTTGTCATCTTTTAGTTTTTAAAGTAGACTAAGTCTTTTGGTGTATAATTATAGCAACCTGATCAGATCACATAACTAGATATTATCCATGTACACCAAGTGATCAATATGATAAAATATTTTGGTCCAACTCCCTCTTTGACCTGAAAGGCATACTGAGTTTTATTAGGAAATGAAGCTAAGAATTTAAGACTATGCAGAAACATAGCAGATTTAAACTCTTTCCTTAGAAGATGCCACATTTTATATAAATTGCTCTTGATAAAATTATGTAAGTGGTATGTTTCAGAGATGTTCTCCCTCTGCTTGTATCTATTTTATATATCTGTAAGACAGAAAAAACCATGTGTGCAAAAACAAATAAGAAGCTTTGCAATTATGGGTAATATATATATATATATATACATATATATAGCATAAATGCGATAGTATTTCTAGAAGGTCTATTCAATAATCACTAAAATGATAATAAGTTGACTTTTATTTCCTTGGTATTTTTTATTTTATAAAAATATTTTTATTTTTTTTTCTTTTTGCTTCACAGTGATATACTGTTTTTTAAGTGCTTATAAGATTTTGAGTGATACGAGTTGTGAATATTTTGTGCAAAATAAACATTTTTTGATCCATATTTGGAAAGGTTACCAGGGTTGTCATCTTTTGATAATAAATATGATGTTTTCTAATAAGAAAGATGAAGTCAAGGTTGCATCAGTGGAAACTGCTGAAGTGTTTTTTAGTTATTCATGCACCACTGTTAAGCATTCAAACCATAATTTATGAATGCTGTTTGACCTTCCTGTTTTCCAATTTTGCAGGGAAGTTAGCATTTCAGTCACCTACCTTGACAGTGCCCAGCACATAGCAGGTACTTAATGTTTGTTTCCTGAATATATGGATACTTTTCTGCAATCTCAATTGTGCCTATTCTGTATTTTCTAGCATCTAGTGACTTTGGCCATTTCCATATTCACCCCTACTGCAACATGATTGCAGGATAGGAATTAATAAAACTCCTTCATAACAAAATGAAATTAAAGGGAAATAACTTTCATTCAAATGAATGAATTTTCAGTGGTAAAATTGTAGCCATTGAAATTGGGGAGCAGATAGGGAATTTCCTCTGGCTTTCCTTTCAAATCATACATATAGCAAGTGGAAATTCTAATGTATATAAGAACAGCCTTGCACTGAGAGGATATGGTTGTTGTAACTAGGCTGAGAGCAGAAGAAAAAAAAAGAGACAGAATCTAGGCCATGGGGGAGGAGAGGTAAGTGGAATCATTAGGGGAAGCTCTAGAGATTTAAAAGATATGTGTGTGTATGTATGTATATATATATATATATATGTGTGTGTGTGTGTGTGTGTGTGTGTGTGTGTATACACCTATATATAACACAGTTTTATATATAAATGAATGGACAAACATGGACATATGCTATTTTAATTAAAAGCAAATACAACAAACATTCATTAAGCTTTAGATTAAACAAAGCATTGTGGTAGGCACTGGATATACAAAATACTTGCGGGGAATTCCTTAATTTTGGTTGTTGATGCAAATTATAGCAAAGGTTTGCAACTCTACCTATTCCTTATTATTGAGATGTTTTGCAAGGTACTCAGTAGCATTATGGGGGAGGGCGTTGAAAGAAATCTTACTCTAGTGCCATTTAAGTCTTTTGCATTTCTGCTAAATTGAGTTGCAGGATTATCTTAAAGGGACCCAGACCAGACACAATCTTTTTATGGTAGGAGCTAAAAAGGAATTTTGGACCATAAAGCAGATAAGGGTTTAGAGGAGGGATTCTAAGTGAAAAAAATTTAGAAAGACAGATTTAGTTTTGAGCCTGAGGGCTTCTTTTGGATTTTACTATCTGCCTGTATGGGCATGGTTTAATAGCCCTGAGCTAAGTCTAAAAGAGCTTTTCCCTCTTCTAGGAAAAAGCCTGCATAGGAATGCAGTCCAATAATATAGTAACAGAACTTAGCTTTGTGGAGAAATCTATTAGAGAGCATTGGGTCAGAGAAAACAGCGTGACAGAAGATCCTAGGGGCACTCTACAGTAAGAGAAAAGAGCTTACTGGTGCCATTGACAAAGGGACATCTTTGTTATTCAGTCATTTCTCAGTTGTGTCTGACTCTTGTGTCCCCTTTTGGAATTTTCTTGGCAAAGATGTTGATTAGAGTTACTTGCCATTTC
The DNA here is from genome assembly GCA_023548195.1 of Bettongia penicillata ogilbyi. Lineage (NCBI taxonomy): Eukaryota > Metazoa > Chordata > Mammalia > Diprotodontia > Potoroidae > Bettongia > Bettongia penicillata. The sequence goes on along the minus strand of JAJHZJ010000055.1, from coordinate 7,879,925 downwards.
TATCTCCAGCAACAGATGAGGAAACTCAAGCAAACATAATTAAGTGACTTACCCAGGATCACAAAGCAAGTAAGTGTCTGAGGTCGGATTTGAACTCAGTAAGATGAGTCTTCCTGACTCCAGACCTGGCACTCTCTCCACTGCATCACCTAAATGCCAAAGGGACATCATCACTTGATTAAATACTAATTTATCAGTGTTTCTGCAAATGTCAGAAAGCATTAGTTGCCCTGGTCACACACATTTTTCATGCATGTCCCTTTTCCTACTGATGGTATAGCAACATGTGGGAGAGAGTATCCAATTCTAATACATAGTAAAGGGGGATATTTCTTGTTACTTTTACATACTGTTTAACTATATTTGGATTTGAACTAATACTGTATTAAAGACAGCTCATCATTGCAAATAATTTGAATTGAGCTGCCTTTTAGCATTTTTTGCATTTACATTATTTCTGTCTTTGTGTATATTATCCCCCTAAGTCTCCTGTTTGACTTCTCCTCTATTCACACCAGTCTTTCACCAGTCTTCCCACAGTATTGAATCCTTTTTTAGAAGAGAGTTTTTATGTCTAATTTTTCTAAACTATCTTAAAGAACATATTAATGTCTAAAAAGGAAAATAGCAAAACCTTAGTGGCCCCATTTGATACAGGGTATAAAGAAAATTTCTTTAAGGAGACTTCAAATACTTCCTAAACAGCTAACTGGCCTATCGCAGGCTTAGAGGGAAATTGAATGAGGCCAAAAAGGCTTGAAAGACAAACACTTACGGGCAAAGAAAGTGGATTTCAAGAAGCCAGCAAAATTTTAATCTATGCAAGTAGAACAGGTTTTATAGAAATCAAAAATGAGGTGAGTGACCTCAGACAAGAGGATAACCGGTAGAAATCAGAATCAAAGGAAATGCTGAGATGATCTCCATATAACTTTGCTGTAGATGCCAAAGAGGAAGCAAGGGACGTTAGAATATGATGACTGAGGTGGAAGGCAGAAAAGGAAGGATATTGAGCAAAACTCTTCCTGAGAAAAGATTTTGAAAGCATTGAAATGATAACTGAGAGAGCAAATTTCCCTGTTACTTTCTCCTCACCTCCCACTTCCCTGAGGGAGGTAACATTTTATTTTTAAATATAGAATCAGTATTTGCCCAGACAAATGGAAGAAGTCTAAGGTTTGGGTAGTTTTCTGTAATTCAGACCAAAATATTCTGTGAGTGAGATAGAAAGATTTGGTATTAATTTTTTTTTGCCTAAATGATATAATTTTACTGTCTTTGATCAGCCAAATCAATTCTACCTAGACTTCATTCTTGCAAATACCTCAGCCAAAAGAATGGGAGAAAATGATATCAAACACCAAAGTGCTAAGTTTTTTATTAAGCAAGCCCAGGCTTTTCAAATTGAAATCAACATTATTTAGACCTCCAAGGTGCATGCAGTATACTAGGCTATGGGACAGAGAGAGAAATATAACAGTATTTTATTTTACTTTTTCTAATTATATGTAAAGATAATTTTCAACATTCATTTTTTGAAAAATTTGGAGTTCCACATTTTTCCCTCCCCAAGACAGCAAACAATCTGATATATGTGCAATCAGGTAAACCATTTCCACATTAGTCTTGTGGGGAAAGAAGAAACAGAACAAAAGGAAAAAAAATTAAAAAACAAAGTGAAAACAGCATGCTTCAATCTGCATTTAGATTCCAGCAATTCTTCCTCTGAATGTGGATAGCATTTTCCATCATGAGTCTTTTGGAATTTTCTTGGAAAATTGAGACAGAGAAATATAGAGCTAGGTCTCCAAGGAATCGCAGCTGGACCTGTGATTTCATTAGTATAAGGAAACTACCTATGTAGATTGGCATCGTCACTGCAAAGAGTTACCTGGGACACTAACAGGTTAAGAGACTTGAGACTTGCCCAGGGTTACATGGTCAGTAGATGTTGGAGTAAGGACTTCAAGGCCCTCCTTCTAGTTACTATGTCACATTGCCTAGTTATAGAGGAAAGGTTACTTTCCCCCAACCCCCAGGTTTTAAGCTTTCTAAGATTCCTTTCAGCACTGATTTCTATCTTTGACTGCAGAGCTTTTCTCATACCCAGTTACCTCAGGTAAATAGCAGATTTTACCTCCACAAAACCTCTCAAGTCTTCTGATTCCTTTTTCTAATACAGTAATTTCATTAGTATAGGGCTTCCTGGTGAGGAAAATCCCTTTATCAATGCAGATTTACCAATGCAGCTTAACTCTGTAATCTATCATGTTAGAGACTTGTCTTAGGCATGAGAGGTTAAGCAACTTCCCCAAAGTCACAAAGCCAGGATGTGTTAGAAGTAGGACTTGAATCCAGGCATCCTGCAATGTCAATAAACAAGGATTTATTAAGCACGTACTATGTGCCAGGTATTTTGCAAGATAAAAATAGAAGTTCCTCCTCTCAAGGAGTCCTCCTCACCTCTGTCTCTCAGTAGCCTCTGTTTCCTTCCAAATCTAGCTCAAATCCCACCTTCGGCATTAAGCTTTTCTTGATGTCCTCAGGCACTCTCCCAATAACCTTGTATTTATTTAGTACGCAATTATATATGCTATCTTCCTATTGGTTGATGGACCACGTTGCCCTTCTTTCTCCTTCCTCCTTATTCCCACTCATATCCTTTACCCGTCTAGACCCTAACTTCTTAATAGCCTGTAAGATGATAAATAAAATGTATAACTATGAAAAAGAAAAAAAAAGAAGAGTGGGGGCCTTACAGATCACAGTTTCCTCATTTTACAGCTGAAGAAACTGAGGTCTAAAAAGGATAAATGACTTTATCTAGATCACAAAGACAGTACAATTCTTAAGACAAATCCGTGCGCTTGTCACTAAAATTTATTATGCTGCCTACGTTCTTTCTCCACTTAAGTCCATCTTTCAAATGTTATTCCTACATCAATTGCCCTGTGGAACCTGAGACATATTAAAGTCTAGTCAGGCAGTCAAAAAGCATTTACTAGGCACCTTCTATGTGCTGGACATTGTGCTAAGTTCTGGGAATACAAAGAAAGGCAAAAGAACGTCTACTCTGCTGAGTTACAACAGTCTCTTTATTTGATGGTGATATGACCATTTATCTTGAATAATGACTTTTTTCCTGAAGGCAGATCAGGCTCATCCAGTGTCTCCTCCTAAAGCTAGTCTTCAACATATAATGCTTTGATGACCCACTCCACTTTAAAGGCACTTAGAACCAAATGGAAATGTGCCGATACTTGACTTCTGGCTCTGCCCCATTATATCTCTTAGGATTATATATATATATATATATATATATATATATATATATATATATATATATATATATATATATATACATACATATATATGTATATATATACACACACACAAAATATCATAAATTATATTATGTTAGTGATATTAATGATATGATATTATATGACATGATACTATATCTTCTCGCAGTTCCTTTTCCCTAGTCCAGAATTCAGGGCTATCGGAAGTGTTCATATAATGAGAATTGCTGAGAAATCTCTTCCCTCCCCTTCGCTTTCTTCCCTCACATCTACCAGGACAATTCAAGTTGGAGATGCTAGCAACAAATGTTTCAAAAACGTATAATCTAATTTCACCTGTACTGAATATACCCAAACACTTTTGGATTAGTTATTTAAGCAGTACTGTTTTCTTGTTGATCTTATCTTTTTTCTTATTGTTCAGTGTCAATTTAACATCAAGTGCCTCCTTCTATCTATCACAAAGTCCCTATCTTTTGTAACATTCAGTGGTATACATCCTATGGAGTGATTTGAGTTTTGTTTCTTGAATTTTTTTGGAAGAATGAGAAAATTATGGATGTAGCATTAAAAGATTGTGCATAATGATGAATCTGAAATTTGGAAAAAGAGGTTCTGCTTGGCATATTTTTTAGACAACCATAACGAGGTTACAAAAAAGCAGAGCCAGTAATTGGTAAATACTTGCATGTACATAATTCCAAGCAGCTCCTGGAATCTCTGGGGGAATCAAATGAAAGGTGATTTCCTAGGATGCATGCTAAAGGCATTCTGGGATTCTTGTAAAATTTGACTTGAGACTTCAGAAATTAAGAGCATTGTACCATCTATAATAACTAAGTTATTAGAATGTAAAGATAGTATCCAGTGAACAACCCCAAAGATAATTTCAAATGTTCATTCCTGTATTGTATTGCCAAATTCTGAAAAAAAGAGAAAATGAGAGAGATAGAAAGATTTTGAATAGGGAAAATTCAAATTTATATGATTGTTAAAATGCTTTGTAGACATTTTATTTGCCCCCTCACAACACCAACTAAGTATTGTTATTTTTATTTTAATTGATAGGCAATCTAAAACTCAAAAAGCTTAAGGGATTGCCCCACCCTTCCAAAGGATGCCATAATAGAAAAGCACTCAATTTGGAGTCAGAGGACCTGAGTTCAAATGTCACCACTATTGCTTATTTTCTGTTTGACCTTGGACAATTCTGTATACCTTTCTGGGCCTCAGTTTTCTTGACAGTAAAATGTGAACGTTGGACTCTAAATTCCTCTCCAGCTTTACACTTATGAACCTATTGTGGAACGTTGTCTGGAATATACCCCTCAACTCATGCTAACACTTGGGAATTGGGTCTTCAGAAGGCTTCAGAAACTCCGAGTATTTAAGGGTGGACCCAATCCACTGAGTGCCTATCTGTGGGCTTTCCATTAACAGACAACAGATAAAATTAGTTTTTACCAAAGGCATTTACTAAGATGGCATAGTAAAAAACAGTAGCTGTTAGAAAAAAAAAACCTGGGGCACATTTTCCCACAAATACACATGACATTGATTGAAAAAATAGACACAGACATAAAGTACAGTGTCAAAGAGATACATGCATAGGACACATGTAAAGCCAAGGCAATTTAAAACTCCTGGTTCTGGGGTTGTCAGAAGTCTTAGAGTCCCCATGCAATTCCCTGTGTGTGCAGCTCTGCCAGGTTATTCAGTTGAATTCCCAGGATTTGAATTTCCTAGGATTCTTCCCAGTTTGACTAATCATTGCTAGGGCCACCTCTCACTGGAAATCACAGCTAACCAGTCATCTCTGCTGCCAGAGGCCCCATTCCTCAAAGCTGCTTCCTCCCTGAAGTGGATGACTTTCTGTATTCATGTCTGTCTGCACCGTGCAGTCTGCTTCCTCAAATATACCTTGAACTTTCCCAGACTGATAATTTCTCAGATTTCTAGTTGAGGTCTTCCTCTCTGCTTCTAGATGTCACAGCTGATGGAAAGTCAGGAAGAGAATCCTCTACATTCCCTTGCATGAGTCTTTTCCACAAAACACTCCCAAATGGAACTCCTAGAGAGCCAGCAACTCTTAGTTTTCATGGACCTCAGAAGTAGGGCCAGTTTTTTGCTCAGTCAACCATGTTATCCTTTCTGATTCATTCATATGACTTGGTCCTACTACATTACAGCATGCTCTCCATTTTTCACTACTTCTAATACCTTGTTACTACATTAAAACTTCTTTAGCTTCGACTAAATCTTGAGATTACATCAACCAAATTGGAGAGAGAATTACATCCCCTCTCCTTTAAACTTTCTCCCTACTTGAATATTTGCTGTCACCAGTACATCAATGAGAGTATTTTCTGTTTGCTTGTTCATTTTGTTTTGTGGCAAAGGCCATGTGGCACAGTTCACAACAACCTAGGAAATAGCATTCTTCAATGGGGATACTACTCTACCATATCTATTGGGCCTAGAGTTACATTCCTTTCCAAATTAATGGTTGCACAGTATTAACAAGTATACAGTCTTTTCTTTTTTTCTTTAATAATATCCACCCCCCACCAATTACATGTAAGAACAACTTTTGACATTCATTTTTAAAATGTTCAGTTCCAAATTCTCTCTTCCCCTCTCCTTTTCCCTCCCTGAGACAGTATAGTTATACATGATAGATATAGGTTATACATAAGAATACATTATTTTACAAAATTATCATAGGTTATGGCCTATCCTAGTGCTTACAAAGGCTTTGCATAAACTAAAGTTGACAAAGAAAAAGGAAAAGGAAAATCTAAAAATTCAAGATTCTCCCTTCACAGCAAAGATCTCATCCCCTAAGAGCTCACAGAGGTCTCTTTGTACTTGGCTTAGGAACTTGATGTCAATGGGGAATCACCTCCCTTCCCTTTTAGATGAGAAAGCTAACTTCTCTATCTAGGTAAGTCTGTAATGACACAGATCTGCTGGGCCTGTAACATGCTAGGGTATTCTCTCTCTCTCTCTCTATCATAACAAGGACTCCGTTTCTCTAGAGCAACAGGAGCAGAATGAGTTTAATGCAAGAGGAGGAGTGTTTGTGAATATGCTTCTGTAACACATAGGGAATTCAAGTAGAGCTCCACGCTTGCCCCCTTACAAGGACAAGTAGGGTAACTCAAGAAGTAAAACAAACTTAGCAAAGCTTCAAATTGGTCTGGGATTCCTCAAAATGGATTAATCCTTTGAGGTTGATTACTTAGGGTTTCTATGCCAACAGGCAAATCTTACCCTGTGAACCTAAGTACTAAAACAATCTCATACAAGCTGACTATCATGACTGTCATGTCATGGCAAGGCAAATAGTCTACATCTACTCAAAATACTTAATTGAAAACAATGTATTAGGTAACCAATGTGGTAGTTTTTTCTAATCATGCTGATCATAACCGTTACATACTTATCCTGAAAATCTTTAGTCCAGGTCTTTCCAAATGCCCTTACCAATGTTAGTATATGTCTGATCCACTGGAGGTCTTCCTCATTTTCTCCTGACATGAGGAGAATACCTGTGGAATACTCCATCTACCTATTATTTCTCTCTCAGTACATGACCCATCCATCTTCTCTTCCTGTCACACAATTTTTTGATGACATTCCTTTCTATTCTTCTTCTTTAGAATTTCTTGTTGGTTATTGCCAGTTCAGACCCACCATGACCTTTGCGTGATGCTCATCTTCAAATGAAGTGGTGTTTCATATCTGTAGCCACATAGCTGTGAATAAAATATTTGCATTGCAAAGCTGGGTCTTTGCCATTATGAGAAGGAAAAGTGCTTCACAGTTTCTAAAAATCAGTTCCAGTTTCTTGCCTTCTTTTCAAGTCTAGATCATTGGTATTGACTGTTCTAAATGTTCAGATTCTATTAGATGTCCATTAACATGCTTTGAAATCTAGGTGAGAATAGACATTCTTCACCCATTTGGTCTTTCTAGTAGATAAGGAGAGGCCAAACATCTTTGAGTAAATACAGATATCCTCCAAAAGGCTCTATTATATCTTGGGTTTTGATATAATTAATATCAATCTCCTTCACATATAGTAACATACGAAGCACCTTATCATCAACAGGAAGTCCCTCTTTGACCTAGATTCTATAATGGATTTCCTCTATCTCAGTGCTGAATACTTGCAACAAGTACTTATTTCTTTGTTTCATGCCTTGATGTTGTTTTTGAATGGGGTTATGTATGTTGTTATATCTTCCAAGAAATCTTGAATGACCTTGATATATGAATGAGAAATACCTTACTGTAAAGGAGCATTCAAGATGGTATTTTGTCTTCCTGAATTGTTGTTTTTTCATGGTCAGGAAACAATGAACACAATGGAATTTTATATTCTCTACACCATTATAGAAATTGTGTGATGGTGAAGATGTAGCCCATTACATTTTTTTCTGAAAACTTCCTTATTTCTTTATTAATAACCTCATTGCAGATGGACTTGATTGATGTATAGATGACTCTCATAAAGACTTTGTATAGCTGGGAGAGTAAGTATATAGGTCAGCAGCTGTTGGTGTTCTCTTGGTCACCTATCTTTGATGTCAATAAAGTCTAAGATTTTTTCCCACATGCTTTATGGTCCTCTTCTTTAGATACTTCATATATTGGTCTCTTAATGCCTTTACAATTGAGACAATTGTGAAACACATCTCAAGGAAATCTCTTCTCTTTATATTTTATCTAATCTTTAGCATCCATCGGTGCTTGAAAATTAAAACAAACAAGCAAACAAACATGGACAAGCTCTTCTTTGTTCCAGGCTATTAGGCAGTCATGAGTATGCTAGGGATGCAATATCTATACTACTCATATTGGCTTTCATATTAAAAGCGAATACAGTGTAGGAGACATTGGTACGTAAGGATTTGCCAAGCAAAAGCTATCTCAAAGAGAGATGCCTGATTTTTAAAGGAAATCCAGTGAGAAGATAACTGATTATATATTATAGCAAAAGAAGAAAAGTAATCCTAATGTTTCTGTAGAGGATTCCTGAAAAACTAGTGTATCCAAAGGAGAGTTCCAGATGGAGAATCTCTCTTGTGAACCTCGGAAAATGTGAAGAATGCATACCCACACTCACATGTATGTATGTGTGTGTGTATGTAATATATCTTGGACAAGTCCCCACAGGATAGTGCCCCTATACTTCCTCAATATACTTAAATTAAAAGGATGGGTCCTAAGAGAATGGCTTCTAATTCCAGGTCCTAGGTTTGTCCTGTAACTACCTACTTTAACATTACATAGCCCTTAAAGCCCCCACCAGTGTGCTTCCCATTAGTATTCAAAGTGTCTAAGGCAGGATTAGAATCTTGTTCCTACTGACTACAAGTCAGAAATCCCTGTATCCACTGTAGCATACATGGCACGAGTGAAGCACTTCCTAGTTGGATAGTGGAGTGAATCAGGAGACTTCAATTTCCTTCTAGACATTTGATTTTATGAAATATTTTGTTTACCTTTTCTAAAAATCATAACATAAAATAAAAGGCAAAGGAGAGGAAAAGGAGTCACAATAGTGAAGTAAGTTAACATGTAATGCTCCAGTTAAATAGTTATTAATATTACATTACAAAGACAAGATGATGAGAAACACATAAAATAAATAATTTTTTTCTTTTTTTTGTTTATTTTTTATTTTATTTCTTTTTGAAAGAAAATCCTGGGCCAATGTGAAAAATCTATATTGCCAGCCTTAATTCCACCTCTCCTCCTCTTGATATTTTTCATAAGCAACTGCACAGGCTTTTGTTCATTGAATCCCTAGCTTGGATAATTTTTGCACTTTTTCCCCTGGCTATCAAGTAGTCTAACGTCACTCCCATAGGGGAGATGAGAGAACTGAACTAATATAGACCTATGTATACCTGGATAGGGTAAACAACTGTGGGTCAGAAATATACCCAGCAGCATGGAGTGCATCTATACAGTGAGGAAAAGTGGAGAGGGTATAAACCCAGTTATGGGCAGATTCCTTTACAGGGAACCAACTAGAAATGCTCTCCCCCAAATTCCTAGTCCATAACTGATCACCTAGATCACAGGTGTCAAAAGAGTGGCCAGGAGGCCATATGTGGCCCACAGCACTCCAAAGTGTGGCCCAAATCAGATTAAAATGTAATTGAGGAATATTTTACAAAATAAAGAAAAAATAATAGAATAAAGAGAATATAGATAATATTGAAATGTAAAACTAAAGCAATATGCCACCTACATGGATCCTTATGTGCAGATTTATGCCCCTCTCCCTTTTCTGAGCTTGATACCTGTAGTCTAGACAAGAGAAATGTTAAGATAGAAGCTCAGCTTAAGATAGACTGTGCAAATTCCTAGTAGAATATGTCTTAACCAGATGGCAATGGAAAGAGAACAGAAATGCCAACAGATAAAGTTTGGGGACATGTTAAGTTCACAAGAAAAAAATCAAGTAAAGAAACTCATAAAGAAAGAAAGGGAAATGAGCAGAAAGATTGGGAAATGTTAAAGAACAACAATGAAAATACATGCTTCAATGGGATGGATGTGAAAATTCCTACTTCAGGTTCTTACAGGTCCTCCTTAAAAAAATGGATCAAGAGCAAGAAATTCCAGAATGATTCAAATGAGAAATGGGAATATTTAAAAAGAAAGAAAATTAAAACTGAAATTCTAATGAAAATTAGAGCTCTCAAAAAAAAAAGAGAGAGCAAGGTAATCAAGGGAACCAGTAATTTAAGACACAGGTCCAAAATTGTCTTTCAGATAAGTAAACAAAAATGGGAAAGAAAATGTAGTGTCCTATTAGGGAACCTCCCTTCCTTGAATGAAACTCACTCTATCCTTACATGTGCTTGCCTGAAAAATCAAAGAATCATGGCTCAGGGGGTCTTGTACCCCAAAGAATGTAGCTTAGAGTCTCCATGGATTCCAATGGGAAAGATCTGTCATTATGGTAGCAGATGAATAGAGTAATGGAGAAATCAAAGCTCTTTTTTCTACATTGTATGAACTTCAGATTAGAAAAAATTAGATTTAAAATACTCATGACATCTTCTACATAGGAGTATTAAAGAATACAGATATATTTTTTGAAATTTTACTAAAGTTTTTTTTTAATTTTTAAAAGTTCAGTCATTTCCTTCTATCCCTTCCCCAACTCAATAAAACCTTTTGATAGTACATGCAACTTTGCAAACCCATAGCCCCTGCCCTTACCTCTCTACAAAGAAGATGGAAATGTGTTTCATCATTTAAGCAGAGAATTGCATTTAATCCAAGTCCAGTTGTCTTTTATGGTTGTTTTCATTTGCATTGTAATTGTGTATACTGCTGTCTTACTTCCGTCTCTGTTCCTCTTTTTTCTTTTTTAAATATTTTTTAAAATTAATTTATTTTTAGTTTCCAACATTCACATCTACAAGATTTTGAGTTCAAAATTTTCTCCCCATTTCTCCCTTCTACTCAGCCCAAGACAATGTGATTCTGATTACCCCCTCCCCCAATTTGTTCTTCCTTCTATCATACCTCTCCCTTCCTTCATCTTCTTCCCCTCTGTTTTCTTGTAGAGTAAGATAGATTTCTTGTATATATTATTTCACAATTGCATGCAAAAAAAATTTTTAGCATTCATTTTCAAAACTTTGAGTTCCAATTTCTCTCTCTTCCTCCCTCCCCACCCATCCCCACTGAAATGGCACACAATTCAATACAGGTTAAACGTGTGTAGTCACGCAAAACACTTCCCTAACAGCCATGATGTGAATGACTTACTATATTTTCCTCAATCCTATCCTGCCCTCCCATTTATTCTACTGTCTCTTTTGATCCTGTCCCTCCTCAAAAGTATTTACTTCTAATTATCCCCTTCTCCCATTTGCCCTCCCTTCTATCATCCCTCCACCCCACTTATCCCTTTCTCTGCTACTTTCCTATAGTCTAAGATAGATTTGTAAAGCAAATTGAGTGTGCATGTTATTCTCTCCTTAAGTCAAATCCAATGATAGTAAGGTTCACTCTCACCTCCCTCTTCTTTCCTTCCATTGAAAAAGGTTTTCTTGCCTCTTTTATATGAGATAATCTGTCCCATTCTATTTCTCCTTTCTTCTCCCAATATATTCCTCTCTCATCCCTTACTTCTACCTTTTTAGATAGCATCCCTTCATATTCAACTCACTCTGTGCTGTCTATATGCACATAATCCCTCCAACTACCCTGATACTGAAAAACGTCTCAAGAGTTATAAATATTATCTTTCCATGTAGGAATGAAAACAGTTCAACTTTAGTAAATCTCTTATGATTTCTCTTTCCTGTTTACCTTTTCATGCTTTTCTTGATTCTTGTGTTTGAAAGTCAAATTTTCTATTCAGCTCTGGTCTTTTCATTAAGAATGCTTCAAAGTCCTCTATTTCATTGAATGACAATTTTTTCCCCTTGAAGTATTATATTAAGTTTTGCTAGGCAAATGATTCTTGGTTTTAATCCTAGCTCCTATGTCCTCTGGAATATCATATTCCAAGCCCTGTGATCTCTTAATGTAGAAGCTGCTAGATCATGTGTTATCTTGATTGTGTTTCCACAATATTTGAATTATTTCTTTGTGGCTGCTTGCAGCATATTCTCCTTGCCCTGGGAACTTTGGAATTTGGCTACAATATTCCTAGGAGTTTTCCTTTTTGCAATCTCTTTCAAGAGGCGATTGATGCATTCTTTTAGTATTTATTTTTACCCTCTGGTTCTACAATATTAGAGCACTTTTCCTTGATAATTTCTTGAAAGATGATGGCTAGGCCCTCTTTTGGATCATGACTTTCAGATAGTCCAAAATTTTTTTTTAGTCCAATAATTTTTAAATTGTCTCTCCTGTATCTATTTTCTGGGTTAGTTGTTTTTCCAATGAGACATTTCACATTGTCTGCTATTTTTTTGCTCCTTTGATTTTGTTTCATAATTTCTTTATTTTTCATGAAGTCATTAGCTTCCATCTGTTCCATTCTAATCTTTAAGGAATTATTTTCTTCAGTGAACTTTTGGACCTCCTTTTCCATATGACCAGTTCTGCTCTTTAAGGCATTCTTTTCCTCATTGTCTTTTTGGATCTCCTTTGCCATTTGGGTTATTCTATTTTTTAAGGTGTTATATTATTCAGCATTTTTTTGGGTTCCCTTTAGCAAGTAGTTGATTTTTCATGATTTTCTTGCATCGCTCTCATTTCTCTTCCCAATTTTTGCTCTACTTCTCTCACTTGATTTTCAAAATCCTTTTTGAGCTCTTCCATGACCTAAGATCAATTCATATTTTTCTTGGAGGCTTTGGATGTAGGAGATTTGACTTGGTTGTCTTCTGTTTGTATATCTTCCTTGTCACCAAAGTAAGATTCTATAGAATGATTCTTTTTCTGGTTTTTGCTCATTTCCCCAGACATTTACTTGACTTTTGAGTTCTTTGTCAAAGTGGTTGACAAAGTGGTTCCAGTGGGAGTGGGCGGGTATAGTGTCAGCCACTCAATTCCTACTACATAGAGCTCCAGAAATAGCCGCTGCCTTTGCCCCTGCTGGGGCTGCTGCACCTGCCACAGCCTCCCCCACCCTCTCTGCTCCCTCTGCAACCCTGGGGCTGGGGCCTGACCACTCTACTCTTTCATATAGGTCTGACAGGATTTTTCCAATGACTTTCCAATTTGTCTTCGGTGTTTTGGGGTTGTGAAGTCTGAAAACTGCCACAGGTGCCAGAGATTCAGTCCCCCTGAGGACTATTCAGGTCCCATCTGTGCCAGTCAAGCCCATGCTGGACTGTGCTCTGCTTCCTGCACTGTGCTATAGATGCTTCAATCCATGACAGTGACCCCGAAAGGCAAAGAAGCCCAAGAGTCTTAACTCCTCCAGCAGCAGGCTCCAGACCACCACCCCTTCTTGCAGCCTACCATCCACAAATGGAAGAATAAACCTTGATAGAGATTTGACTGGTAACTTTCACCATAATTGTTATAACTCCTACCGCATTAGCATCTACAGTTCCTGAAGACCTAGAATTGAAGGTTCTCACCATCAAAGCCCTTGGTACTATCAAAGATTCAACATAAAAAAGGGATATCATTTTATTAATGAAAATTACACTAAGGAAGATGTATTACTACCTGCAATGCACCACTGGGCTAAAGATCGTTGCCTTTAAGTCATTGGCATTACAGCTAAAGCTTATACATGTTATTTTCCCCTATAAAAATGTGAGGTCCCTGAGATCAGGGGTGTCGAAATCACATAGCCAATACTTAGTACGGTGTTTTGTACATGAGAAGCTATTAATCAATACTTTTTTATTTGTCCATTTATTCATATTTGCTTTTTGTAAGGAACTGTACTAGATCCTGAGTACACAAAGACAAAAATGACAAACAGTTTCCACCTTCATGGAACTTGGATTGGACCATAGATCATATATATATAGATAAGCAAATATAATAAAAATTGAGGAAGGAGAGAATGAAAACCAGAAAAAAGCTATAGACAGGAATTAGCCTCCAGATTCAGTCATTACTGTGCCCAGGGCAAGATCCAAGTCTGTCTATTTTATTACAATACTATTTATTTTACAAAATATTACTTTACTAAAATAAATCTTCAACTGAAATAAAGGTAGCAAGTATTACTGGGACTCAAGAGATATTAAAAGATATAGAGAGTGGCCTCCAGTGACCTGTGGTGATTTCCTAAGCAGACCAAATGATCAATCAACTGAGAGATGTTAAGCCTTACTAAGTATTAAACACTAGGCTAGACACTGGAAATTCAATTACAGAAAAATGAAAGTCTTTGTTCTTAAGAAGCTTGTAGTTTATTGAAGGAGGTAAATATATGCATTTATTTATTATGTACAGATACAGTATTTATGCCTCCACAGATGTAAAAATGTTCATGCATGTGTGGAGGTGCGTGTGCATATTATATATATGTTCAAGGAGGTTAAATAAAATATATTTAAGGAAAGATAAAAATCATATGGGATAAGGCAAGATGCTGTTGATGTTCCTGTCATTAAAGATGACATTTGCAGTGGTTAAATCTATTGAAGTATCAAAGTAAATATCAAGGAAAGGGCAAGGAGTACAATTTAAGAGAAAACAACTGGCAACTAGGTGGTGCAGTGATACTGGACTTTATGTTAGGAGGACCTGAGTTAAAATCCAGCCTCAAATGCTAGTTGAGTGAACAGGAAAAAGTCAATCAATTTTTGTCTGCCTCAGTTTCTGCCACTATAAAATGTGGCTAATACTAGCACCTATCAACCTGAGTTGTTGTGGGAATAAAATGAGATAATACTTTTAAAGTAATACTTACAAAGGTGGTACAGTGAATAGAAGTCCAGGTCAGGAGTCAGGAAAATTCATCTTCCTGAATTCAGACAAGCTGTGTGACCCGTGGCAAGCCATTTAAACTTTTTTGCCTCAGTTTCCTCATCTATAAAATGGACTGGAAAATAAAATGGCAAGAATAAAATAAAATAAAATGTCAAGAAAACCTCAGATAGGTCACAAAGAATCAGATACAACTGAGAAACAGCTGAGCGACAATAGCAACAAATATTTATACACTTTAAGGTACTCCATAAGTACCTTATTATTACCTTTTATTATTGTTTTTATTATATTAATAATAAATTCATTGGTAGCTTTGTCTTCCTTACTCAAATGACCTTCCCAGTAGATGGTTGGATTGTTTGTATGTCCCACCAATCACATTATTAAAAACTGTCCTCATTTTCACCCTCCATTTATGTAGATGAAAATTTAAAGCTAAACAGCATAATTTTCTTGACATACATATATAATATATATAAAATAATATATTTATAAATAAAATAAATATAATAATTAAATATATTTAATATATTATATATTATATTATATATAATTATATTATATATAATTATATTATATATAATAGTATTAATATAATAAAATAAAATATATAAATAAATAAAATAAAACAAATAAAAATAAAATTTTATATATATATGTATGTATGTATGTATGTATTTTGGAGCCCCTCTAAAGAATGCCAACTAAGCAAATAATAAGTGAATAAGACACAAGAGCATGCCATAGTATCTCTATAGATTGGAAATATTTCCTCAACAAAGGGGACAAAATGAATTTCCAGTCTATTAACATAAAGAAATATGAAGCTAGAGGCTCATTTCCTAGGTATTAAAAAAAGGGACAAAAGTGAAAAGAAAGCTCCAGGAGATAGAGTATCAGTAAATAACCACAAAAAGGAAATTAGTGAGATGAAGGATAAACAAAATTTATTGTCCTAAAATATTCTAGGGCTAAAAAAGCCACACCAATTACAATGTATCTGGGAGGTATTCATAAATGTTTCTTGCAACTTGTCTATATCTGATAATTCTTAGAACTGGAAAAAAAAGGAAATTTAAGAAACAAAATTGTAAGAATTGCTGCCCTTAAAATCTATTAGACATGTAACAGAGTGTGCCTGACAGAGAAGCTGGTTAGATTGGATGCCCCCCCCCCATCTGGAGGAGACGGAGTCATGTAGATACAGACAGTCAGAATGGATGATGAATAACCATGAGTGCTGCCTCTGACTCTTAAGGAATCCTGGCAGCATCTGTGCTTCACATTATCAGAGCTAATCATGATTGATGTAGTCAAAGGCACCTGAAGTCTGCTCATCCTAGATTAGTGCATTTGTATGATGCTCAAACTTTCTTCATCTACCTAAATAAAAAACCGCAGGCTCTTAATATCCTCAAGTCATCTAGCAGGCAGAAAAATCATATCGCATTCTACTGAGTCCTATCTCCCTCTAAGCTAGTACCTGAAAAGGCCTAGTCTAAAAAGACCAAGGTCTCCCAGTGCATCCTGGGTCATCTCCAGTCATCCTGATGAATATCAGGTCACTGGATTCAGATGGCTCTGGAGGAGAAGTGAGGCTGGTGACCTGCCCAGCCCTCCCTCACTCAAAACAAAGTCAAGTGCAAGTCATGTCATCACTTCTCTGATGGTCTTCTTTGAAAACGAAGGATGAACACAGCAACAACAAGCAACCTGTGAGGTAGGTACTATTATTTTTATTTTACAGGTGAGGAAAACTGAGACAAAGAGAGGTTCAATGACTTGCCCAGGGTCAAATAGCTAGTAAATATCTGAGGCAGGATTTTAAGTCAGGTTCTTCCGATTCTGTCTAGTGCTTTATCCACTATACCTCTTATCTGACTCAGTTAAACCCCCTAACTAGATAAATTGAGTCTCAAAGTTTGCCTCTTTTCCCATTAAATCTTGCTAACCCACTGTTGAATGTCAGAACCTCAACTCATTTTCCCTTGAAGGTCTTGCCCCACAAGGACAAATCTGAGATTGGGAGATCATCAGAGATGTGTCCCTAGGCTCTGGAAACTTTAGACCTCTGCCTTCTTCCTTATTCAGAAGGCTCATGAAATAAGAAAGTTATAGGAAAACCATTAGGACACTGAAATTCTTCAAGTAGTGCAGATAGATGACCCATGCCAAGGACAGGTCCACCATCTTAAATAGCTATATTTCACAGAAAGACTCCATAAGCACAACTAATTTTTGGTTACTGTTATTGCCTTTAGTACAATATTATCTTGTCAATCTTTCTCTACTCATGATACTATTGACACTTTCCTCTCCTAACTTGACTTTTTGGTGAGTTGACTCAACTCTGCACTAGGCTTCTTGACTCACTTGCCTCCTTGTCCTATCACTGATGCCAACATTCTGTAGGTTTGTATCACTCCCATTATCTGCTTCCTTTGTTACTATTCATGTGCTGCTGAATGGAACCAAAGGAAAACACCACACACACACACACACACACACACACACACACATACTGGATCCACAGTGCAAGGCAATCCTTCCACCTCCCTTATAGATTTCCTAGTCTTCCTACTCTTGTCAGTAACTCTGCCATATCTGTCCTCAAGCCTTCCATGGTATCCCCTCACTACTCTCAACTGAGAACTTCACTTCATATCCCACTGAAAAACTGAGCACATTCTCTGTGAACTCCCCTGCCTCATCCATCTCATGTCACTCAGACCTTTCACATTATCTTCTTTTTCACTCTAGTGTCTAATGAAGAAATAGCGTTTCTCTTTCCCAAGTTCAACTCTTTTCTTTACTTGTGCCCTTGACTGTAGTTTCCTCAGTCTTCTTTGGAAGATTGCCCTATACATCATTCTCTCTCTCTCTCTCTCTCTCTCTCTCTCTCTCTCTCTCTCTCTCTCTCTCTCTCTCTCTCTCTCTCTCTCTCTCTCCCCTCTCTCTCTTTCACACACACATACACACACACACACACATACATTTCTCTATGTCTCTGTCGTTATGTCTCCCCTCCCCAGCTAACTTATTCCCCCTTGTACCTACAAACATGTCCAAGTCTCCTGTATCCTAAGAAAACCTTCACTTGATCCCACCATCCCTGAGAGCTATTGTTCTATATCTCTTTTCTATTCTGAGAAAGTCATATATACATTATACCTCTACTTCCTTCCCTTTCACTCTTTTCCAAATTCTCTGCAATCTGGCCTTCCTACAACGGAAATCAGCCTCTCCAAAGTTGTTAATGATTTCTTAATTGCCAAATCTAATGGTTCTGTCTTAATCCTCATCCTTCTTGACTTATCTGAAGCACTGGATGCTGTTCACTATCTTCTCCTTCTGTGTATTTTCTCCTTTCTGGGTTTTTATAACCCTCATCTCTTTTGGTTCTCCTCAGTCTTCTGTACCATTCTTCATCCATATCATTCCACTAATTGTGACTCTTTTCTGGGCCCTCTTTACTTTTTGTTTTCTACTATCTCACTATCTCATAGTGATCTTATCAACTCCTATGAGTTCCATTTCCATTTCTATGCAAGTGATTCCTGGATAGACCAGTATTAATCTCTCTCCTGAGCAATAAGTGCACATCACCAATTGCCTTTTAGACATCTCCAGATGTCCCATAGGCATCACAAACTCAACACACATGCAAACATAACTCATTTCTTTCTCCCTTGTCCCCAACTCTCTCCTCTTCAAAATTTCCCTATTTCTGTTGAGGATATTAACATCCTCCTAGTCACCGGACTTGCAGCCTTGATAATATCTCCATGTCTTCATCCCACATATCCAAATCTTTTGCAAAGTTTTATCATTTCTGCCTTCATAAAATCTTTCATGTACACCCTCCTTTCTCTATTCACACAGCCACAACCTTATTTCAAACCTTTAACACCTCTTGCCTAGACTGTTACAATGGTCTCCTAACTAGTCATCCTGTTTCAAGTCTCTACCCACTTCAATTCATCCTCCACCTAGCTACCAAAGTAATTTTTCTATAGGACAGATAGACCATATTACTATCTATTTGATGAACTCCAGTAAGTCCCAAGGACCTCCAAGATTCATTATAAAATCCTCTGTTTGGCATTTAAAGCTCTCCATATCCTGGCCCCTTTTACTTTTCCAATCAACTTATGCTTTATTTCTCTCCACATATTCCACAATCCAATATACCAGTCTTCTTGCTATTTCTCAAAACAGCATTCCATCTCCCACCTTAATGTATTTTCATTGCCTGCTTTCCATACCTGGAATACCCTCTATCCTCAACTCTGCCCTTAGCTTCCCTGGCATTCTTCAAGAGTAAGCTCAAATCCCACCCTCTGCAGAGAACTTTCCCCCATACCCCAAGCAGCTAATGCCTCCATTCATAATGCATGAATATCGGGTCACCAGATTCAGATGGCTCTGGAGGAGAAGTGAGGCTGGTGACCTGCACAGCCCTCCCTCACTCAAAACAAAGTCAAGTGCAAGTCATGTCATCATTTCTCTGATGGCATGGTCTTCTTTGGCAATGAAGGACGAGCACAACAATGTGTCTTGTATTACACAATTATTTTTACATGTCTCCTCTGCATAATGTGAAGTCCTTGAAGGCAGGAACTATTTGTTGGTGGTGATGGGGTTCATTTTTGTTTTTGCCTTTTTAAAAATCCCCAGTGCCTGGCATGTAGTAACTTCTTAATAAGTGCTTCTTGGTTTGAGTATACTCAGGTCCCTTTCAATCATTTGATCCAGTCAGCCCTTGTTTTGTCCAAAACCTATATGACCTACCACTTCCTTCTTCTCACCTTGGATCTTCCCAGCTTCAGCCCTTTGACAATAAGCCAGTTTTTTCATCTGAACCCTGTACCACTAGCTACTACTGATGCACTGCCAATTTCAATCCCTGCCCTTCAATCTGAATTGTAATCTACAGTCATCAGGAGTTTCCTACTGATCCTGTCCACTTTGGGCATAACATTTTTCACTTGGTCAAGTTTAGTCAACTCAGCATTGGGCCCTGGATATGGCTCAGGGTGATTGAATGTGATTTGATGAATTGACTGTCTGATGTCAGAAGCTGAAGCCATTTGATTTTATAATGTTTGATATTATTATTTAATATAAATCAATAATGCAGCAAATACCTATTCAAGAAATAGACACAACATATATTTGTTGAATTCTTATACTTCAAAATTCATTTCAAGCACTGTATTTCTCTGCACCACCAATTTTTAGGGCTATCTCCTATCTCAGGAGGCAGCTGGGTAATACAGTGGATATTCCAAGCACTGGAGTTGGAATCAGGAAAACTCGTCTTCATGGGTTCAAATCCAGCCTCAGACACTTACTAGTTGTGTGACCCTGAGCAAGTCATTAAATCCTGTTTGCCTCAGTTTTTCATTTGTAAAACTGAGATAGAGAAGAATATAGCAAACTACTTTGATGTCTTTGCCAAGAAAACCCCAAATGGGGTCATGAAGAGTCATTGTTGTTTTATTTGTCCTTCCTTCTCAAAGAGGACCATGACATCTAGGAGATGATGATATGACTGGCACTTGACTGATTTGAGTCAGGGAGGGCTGGGCAAGGTCACCACCCTCATTTTCTCCTCCAGAGCCATCTGGGTTCAGTGGTGAGATATAGATCAAGATGACTTGAGATGGCAAAATGTAAATTGATAGGAGTTATAGTTCCATCCACCTCAGAATGGATATTAGCTGAGGAAACATCCCTAAGGACCATTGGAGGTAGGGGATACTGCTTTTCTTAAAAAAGATAGTAAGAACTTATCATTCAGTTGCAAAGAGTCATTAATCCCCTTCAAACAACTGTTCACCATTTTAAGGGTTGCAGAATCAGCAATCATTTCCAAACTTTATTGCCTGCCCTCTGGCTGCCTTCCTTTCCTCATTGCCCTCCCACAGGAACTCAGGTCCTAATCCTGGGACATGCTTACTGTTTGTCCTTTGTTCCAAAAGATGACCATGACACCAGGGAGGAGATGCTATGATGCAAATGAATTGAATATAAGTGAAGCAGGGCTGTGCAAAGTCACTAGCCTCACTTTCTCCTCCATGTCATCTCAATCCAGTGGACCAAAGAAGAGTCAGACATGACTGAAATGAGTCAACAATAACCTGCTATCTTATACTAAATTTACTTGTGTTCATACTGAATTCCTCCCCCCACCAGAATATAAGCCTCTAGAGATTAGGGATTATTTACTTATTTCTTTGATTTTTAGCATCAAATACAGGTCCCTACACATTTTGTTAATAGAATTGGACTATCGTTGTCCTCCTAAGTCTCTCTCCTAGGTCCTCTTCTATGTATAGTATCTCTTGGTTATCTCCCCATTTCCCTTCATTTTGATTATCATCTCCATGAAGATTATGATCAATCTGCATAATTAGCCTTAATCTCCATCCTGAACTCCAGTCTTGTATTTCTAATTTGCATACTGAAGATCTCTGGATGCCTGCATGCATCTCAACCAATATGTCCAAAAGAAACCTCACTATCTTCTTTACTAAACTTCCCCAGACTCTAATTTTCCTTATTTCTACTGAGGACACCATCATTCTTCTGGTCACCCAGGAGTGCAACCTCATAGTTATTCTTGAATCTTTTTTCTCTGACTCTCATAACCAAAACATAACTAGTTTAGTGTAAGCAATGCTCAGGTCCAGGGTATGAAATTAGATGGTATTGAAAGCAATTATAGTCTTTCAGCAGCATTAAAATAGAAGAAATTTGTACTTGGTGAGTAAGAACAATTAATTAAAATGGGAAGCTACCAATTGATATATTGGGGTGAATTTCCCTTTCCCAAAGCCTGATATTCCCCCTTCTCTCAGCTGAGAGTACATTTCATACCACTTTTCCCATGCCGATTATTGTACTTGTCTTGGATTCAATAATTCCTAGCTATGGCTAGGTCTATATCCAATCTCTTGAGAAATCTTGTCAACAATCTTGTCTATCTTTAGCCCTCATCTCTTTTTCCCACTCTCATGGCTACCACTTCTGTGATAACAGTCTCTTTTTCAAATTAAAATTTTATTTATATTTTTTGTTTTTATATCATTTTCATTTTCCATTATATATCTCACCCACCCTCTTCCCAGAGAGTCATCTTTTACAATAAAACATTTTTAAAAGAGGAAGCAAAAACTACAAAACCAAAAATAACCTAACACTATATCAAACAATTCTTGTGTTAAATGAAGACTTTTACACTCACCCTGCCCTTCCTCTCCCCACACCATCGTAAAGAATCGTTGGGAGGGGGCGGAGCCAAGATGGCGGAGTAGAAGGACGCACGTTTACGAGCTCCGAAACCAAAGCCCATAGAATTATTGTAAAAAGAGACCCCCATAACATCTGGGTCAATACAAGGTGTGCAGAAACGGAGTGGAAGAGATTTCCGTGCCAGAGAGCCCTGAAGAGCCGTCCCCAGGGTCCGCCGCGCCCCAGAAAGCAGACCCCACCCCCAGTGCTGCCCTGGCCGTGGCCCCAGAGAAGCTGACCCGAGCAGGCTTCAGGGACGGAAGCTCCGGCAGCTGGGAAAGTCCCTCCGCCCACAGAAGCTACAGGTCAGTGAGAGAGGCTGGGCTGGAGGAGGGGAGCGGAGTGTCTCCGTGACTCGGGCCCCCTCGGGAGGAAGCTCTGGCGGCAGAAACGGGAGCAGGAAGCGGCAGAGGGGTGGGCGGCGGCTGAGGCAGCGGCGGCAACAGCCGCAGAACTCCCTCAGCAGCAGGCAGGACCTTCATTACTGAAAGTCTCTGCATAAACAAGCTGAGGGAACTGAGCCTGGGAGACGGCCCTTCCCCACCCGCTCCATAAGGAAGGCCTCTGCATAAAGCCCCTGAGGGAGCTGAGCCTGGGAGGCGCCCCCCCCACCCGCTCTGTTCCTGAAGGTCTCTGCATAAAGCCCCTGAGGGAGCTGAGCCTGGGAGGCGGCCCTGACCCCACCACAGCACCAGAACTAAAGCTCACTGATTAACAGCTGGCAGGAGGAAAGCCCATTTGAATCTCAGACCCCAAACACTAGCTGGGCGGATCCAGGCGGGGGTGGAAAGGAATCTCAGAAGTCAAGTAACTGGCTGGGAAAATGCCTAGAAAAGGGAAGAAAAATAAGACTATAGAGAGTTTTTTCCAACAAATGCAAATGATCCCGACATTCGGATCTGATGACGAGGACATATTCTTGCCATCAGGGAAAGACGTGGAGGGCAGGGCCTCAGTACCCCAGACACCCCAGGGGGTGTCGGGTGGGCTCAGGCCTTGGAAGAACTCAAAAAGGATTTTGAAAAGCAAGTTAGACAGGTGGAGGAAAAACTGGGAAGAGAAATGACAGAGATGCAAGAAAAGTATGAAAAACGGGTCAATACCTTGATAAAGGAGACCCAAAAAAATGCTGAGGAAATTAACACCTTGAAAAATAGGCTCACTCAATTGGCAAAAGAGGTTCAAAAAGCGAATGAGGAGAAGAATGCTTTCAAAAGCAGAATGAGCCAAATGGAAAAAGAGGCTCAAAAGCTCACTGAATTTAATAGTTCTCTCAAAATTAGAATGGAACAGATGGACTCTAATGACTTTCTGAGAAACCAAGAAATCACCAAACAAAACCAAAAGAATGAAAAAATGGAAGAGAATGTGAAATATCTCATGGGAAAAACAACTGACCTGGAAAATAGATCCAGGAGAGACAATTTAAAAATTATGGGACTACCTGAAACTCATGATCAAAAAAAGAACCTAGACATCATCTTCCATGAAATTATCAAGGAAAACTGCCCTGACATTCTAGAACCAGAGGGCAAAATAAGTATTGAAAGAATCCATTGATCACCACCTGAAAGAGATCCAAAAAGAGAAACTCCTAGGAACATTGTGGCCAAATTCCAGAACTCCCAGCTCAAGGAAAAAATCTTGCAAGCAGCTAGAAAGAAACAATTCCAGTACTGTGGAAATACAATCAGGATAACTCAAGATCTAGCAGCTTCTACATTAAGGGATCGAAGGGCGTGGAATAGGATATTCCAGAAGGCAAAGGAACTAGGACTGAAACCAAGAATCACCTACCCAGCTAAACTGAGTATAATACTTCAAGGGAAAATATGGTCTTTCAATGAAACAGAGGACTTTCAATCATTCTTAATGAAAAGACCAGAGCTGAAAAGAAAATTTGACTTTCAAACACAAGAATGAGAAGAAGCATGAAAAAGGAAACAGCAAAGAGAAATCTTAAGGGACTTACCAGAAGTGAACTGTTTACATTCCTACAGGGAAAGACAATATTTGTAACTCTTAAAACTTTTCAGTATCTGGGTAGTTGGTGGGACCACACATACATATGTACACGCATGCACACACATACACACATGCACACACATACAGAGACAGAGAGCACAGAGTGAACTGAATAGGATGGGACCATACCTTAAAAGAAACTAAGGTAAATGGTGAGAGAGAAATGTAGTGGGAGGAAAGAGGGGGAAATAGAAGGCGGTAACTATATGTCATTTAAGAGGCAAGTAGGAGATTTTTTTAGTAGAGGGAAAAAGAGGAGAGCTGAGAAAAACAAAACAAAACAAAACAAAACAAGAAGTTTACCCTCATCACATCTGACTAAACGAAGGAGTGAAATGCACACTCATTTTGGTATGAAAACCTATCTTACAGTATAAGAAAGTGGGGGAGAAGGAGATATTGCAGGCGTGGGGGATGATGGAAGGGAGGGCAAAGGGAAGAGGGAGCAATTTGAAGTCAACACTTGGGGAGGGACAAGATCAAAAGACAGAAGAGAAACAATGAGGGGCAGGTTAGGAGGGATGGTAATGCAGTTAGTCTTACACAACACGACTATCAGGGAGGTCATTTACAAAACTACACAGATATGGCCTATATTGAATTGCCTGCCGTCCCAAAGGGAATGGGTGGGGAGGGAGGGATGGGGAGAATTTGGAACTCAAAGTTTTAGGAACAACTGTTTAGTATTGTTGATGCAACTAGGAAAGAAGACATACAGTTAATGAGGAATAGAAAGTCATCTGGCCCTACAGGAGAAAAGAGAAGATGGAGACAAGAGAAGGGAGGGATGACAGAAGAGAGGGCAGATTGGAGATAGGGAAAATTAGATTGCTTGGTGTATTGGGGTGGGGGGAGGGGATAAAAGGGGAGAAAATTTGGAACCCAAAAATTTGTGAAAATGAATGTAAAAAGTTAAATAAATAAATTAATTAACAAATAAAAAAAGAATCGTTGGGAACTATCTTTTTATGTCTCTTCTTTGGGACTAAGCTTGGTCACTTTAATATCTCAACATCTAGTTTCAACTATTTTGTTGGTATTTCCATTTACATTATTGTAGTCATTGCACATATTGTGAATCAGTTCATAAAGCCTTTCCATGTTTCTCTATTCATTCTCTTTTTCATTTCTTACCACACAATAATATTCCATTCGATTCATGTACCACAATTTATTTAGCCATTCCTTAATTGAAGAGGACCTTCCTTTTTTCCTTTATTTGTTAGAAAAACAACTATTGCAAATATTTTGGATGTACAAGACCTTTCTATTTATCACTGGCCTCAAAAGAGTACTTTGCAAGCTATAGTAATTACATGAGACAGGTCAAGGAAGGGATAGAAGACAGTGTTGCTTAGGATGGGTGGGCCAATGATAATGGATGAGAGAAAGAAGCCAGTTCCTCCCAACATTTCTTTTCTTTATTCTGTTTTTCTCTGCCAAGTAGAATAATCTTTGTATTGGAAAAAACTGGATAAATATGGTTAATAAGTACTTTAAAATCCAAGATAAATAAGGAAATAATAAGAGAACATCTGACTGCCTATTTTAACCTCATGGACCAGCCATTCACTGCTCAGGTTCATATTGCAAAATACTTGAAATGAGTCATTTGAGAGACTAGAGAGGTTTATTGGAGCCATACAGGAAAAGATAGAAATTAGCAACTTCAAAGTCCATTTATGCTGTGCCTGAGGTAGCAACCCCTATTCAGTACAGAAGACCCCAGGCCTCAGTTTCATAGGATCATAGATTTACAGTTAGAAAGGAATGGAGCTGGGAGGTCATTGATTACAGCTCTTTTATTTAACAATTTTCGGGGCAGCAGATTTAGTCAATAAAATGCTGGGACTAGAGTTATCTTTCTGAGTTCAAATCTAGCCTCAGATGCCTACTAGCTATGTGGCCCTGGGAAAGTCCCTTCACCCTGTTTGTATCAGTTTCCTCAGGTGTAAACTGAACTGGAGAAAGAAATGGCAAACGACTCCAGCATCTTTGCCAAGAAAACCCCAAATGAGGTCACAAAGTTTCAGACACAACTGAAAAGGATTGAACAAGGACTACAGCCACATTTTGCAATTGAAGTAACCTAAGCAAGAGAAGTAAAATGACCTGTCTATGGTCAAAAAGCTAATAAGCCTCTGAGACAGGAATAGAACCCAAGTCTTTCTGACTCAAAGTCCAGTAATCTATCCATTATACCACACTGCCTCCTAAACAGCGCTTCATTTACTCGGCAGTACTTCATATATAAAAATACAAGGTAACAAATAACTATTTGCCCCAATATCGAGCTGACCTACAGCATCTTTCTGGGAAGGGGACAGCTAGATGACTCAGTGGGTAGAGTGCTGAGCCTGGTGTCAGGAAAAGATAAATTCAAATGTGGCCTCAGACACTAACTGCATGAACCTGGGCAAGTCACTTAACCTTGTTTACCTCAGTTTTCTCATCTGTAAAATGAGTTGGAGAAGGAAATGGCAAATGACTCAAGTATCTCTGCCAAGGAAATCTCATGGGCAGTGTTGGTGTACTATGGTTTGTGGGGTCATGATGAGTCAGACATGACTGAACAATGACGTTTCTTCTGGGGTGGAGGGAAGTTTTATGCCCCAAAGGAGGGCTAGATATAAGAGTAATGACAGTGCCTTTACAGCTATCTCCCAGGATGTCTTATCTAAGTTTATTCAGTGAGAACCAGGCAGAGAAGAGAAAGGTCATCTGAAGTCCGTGACTTCTCTCAGGGAGGGTCTCTACAGACTCCACAGGAACTGAGGGGAAATAGTATATGACTTCTACACTAAAGATTATGTATTCAAATCTGAAGAGCTAGCTGGTAGGCTACTAATAGAAATAGATAGAATAAATAGAAATAAATTTCTATTTATAGAGATCTATAGCTTTCTAGATTCTCCTAAATAAATTCAAATCAGAGCCACGTCATATGACATATATTTCAGGGGACTGAAAGATGTGATTACTGAGCCACTGTTCATCATTTCTGAAAGATCTTGGAGAAAAGTAGCAGTGCCAAAGAAATAGAGATTATTGCCCCAGTTTTCAAAAAGAAAGAAGAAAGTACACTTTGTAAGCAATTGCCAGTAAAATTGATTCTGATACTTGGTAAATCTAGAACATATTATTAAAGTGATGGTTAGTGAACACCTATAAAAGGAAGTGATGAATACAAAAAGTTGGCATGAATTTTTCAAGAGTAGATATCAGACTTTCCTTCCTTCTTCCTTCCCTCTCTCCTTCCTCCCTCTCTTCTTTCCTTCCTCCCTTCCTTCCTTCCTTCCTTCCTTCCCTCCTTTCTTCTTTCCTTCTTTCTCTATTTCATTTATTCTCTCCTTCCTTCTTGCCTTTTCTTCCTTCCTTCTTTTCTCCCTTCCTTTCTTCCTCCCTCTCTCCCTTCCTTCCTGCCTCCCTTTCCTCTTTCTCTCCTTCCTTCTTCCCTCCATCTCTTCCTTTCCTCCCTCCCTCACTTCCTTCCTTCCTTTAATGTTATTACACAGAATTATTTCACTGAATGGGCATTATCTCACTCAAAGTGAGAACCTGAAGAGGACTTAGCTTAAAAGGACTAAGGTCTCCCATGGCATCCTGGGTCATCTCCACTCATCCTGATGAATGGTCATTGGAACCAGGTGACTCTGGAGGAGAAAGTGAGACTGGTAACCTTGTACAACCCTCCCTCACTCAAATCATAGTCAACTGTAAGTCATGTCATCATCATCTCTCTGATGTCATGGTCCTCTTCAAGAACGAAGGACAAACAGACAACAATACAACAAGTAAGCTGGGGTTGTAGTATGAAACTCACATAGAAATGGGGGCCACTAAACCACACATAAGGATCTCTTCAGGACACTCATTGACTTAGAAAAACACACATGGTTATGTAAGTCCTTTTTAAAAAAATAATATATCAACACATTAAAATCAAATAGGAACTATATTTTAATTTGGTTCAGGCCATACTTTGGAGTATTGTGGACTACATGCGACATGTGATCTGCATATTTGACCCCCTCTGGGCTAGGAGAATATTTTAGATATAGTATATTTGTTTTAAAAAATGAACAAAATCTCTCATGGGAATGAAACTTATATTTTTGGGAATGATAGAAAACATGTATACTAAGTGAAAATTTAGTTAGATGGATTTAGAATTGATTGAGTAGTCATTAATTGGTCAATATCAATGTGAAGTATCCAACAATACTTTGTGGACCTATACTGGTCACGTGATAGTTAATATTTTTGACAGTGATTTTAATGAAGACAAAGATGGATGTATTTATCAAATGTTCATAATCACACAAAGTTGAGTGGGCTAATTAATGTATGTGATGACTAAGTCAGGATTGAGAAAAATACCAGCCAGCTAGAATATTGAACTGAATCTATTAGTATAATACTTAATAGAGACAAATGTAAAGTCTTATATTTGTTTCAAAAAATAAATTTCACAAATGCAAGATGGGGAAGGCATTGCTAGATGACTGACAATTCATTTGAAAAATATATGGTAGTTTTAGTTGATTGATACATCAAAATAAATGGCACCCCCAAAATCTACTGTTGCATTGAATAAAAGAAGTGTAAAATCACATAAGATTTTAAGAAGATAATTCCACAGCACTCTGTCTTAATTTGAAGTATTGTGCTAATTTCTAAGCACCATCTTTTAAGAACTTTAGTAGATTGGGTAGAGTGCAAAGAATAGTAATTAGGATTCTGAATGACCTTGAACCCTTCAGTAGCATATAAACAACTGAGCTCAGCAGCTAGTTAGCAAGGGTAATTAGTTAAAAGAGAAATCATACAGTGAGAAGTTAAAACCAATTCATTGCTTGATAGGTTGGATAATATTAGCCTGAATAAGAGAAGGTTTAGGGAAGATATTTTAGCAGTCTTCATATATTGAAAATCTAAAGATAGAAGGAGGGATTATTCTTATTCTGCTTCGATCCAAAAGACAAACTGAGGAATAATGGCTGAAAGTTATATAAAGGCAGATTTAAGCTTAAAACTCAGTAAAATATATACACATATATTATCTATGTATATCACATATATTGTATAGATAATAGGGATAATTATCATCTCAGATTAATGGATGAGTCAAGAGAAATCTAGAGAGGTCAAGTGATTTGCCTAGGGTCTTAGAGATCATAAATGTATTAGATGGGATCTGAACCCAACCTTCCATACCTCAGGTCCAATGTTCTGTCCATTATACCATGTAGATATTCCCTGGCAGTGAGGAATGATACACTAAGATCTGTGGCTTAAATTAATATCAGGAAATTTGAAAAATCAACATCTGAAGCCCATTCACATTGCTATGGAGATCCCCAAACTGGCAGGTTATTTGTTCTTTGTTTAAAGTCAATGTTATATGATCAAGAACTCAAATGCTTTATCTTTTACTTCCCAACATGTCCTGTAAGCGTGAGAAACTGGAAATGTCTTTTTTGAGCTCTTGCTGGAGAACTTCAAGAACTGTCAACTTTTCTACTCCTACTCTCCTCATTCCAATAGGCTGCTGCCTTTTACCTCTTCTTGCCTGTCTCTCTCCACTTAGATGGCCCTCCATTTAGACCTGGCTCATGTTTAAACTTAAAGACTATGAAAGTATCTGCAGTTTTTGTAGAAAGCTGATCCAACTATCAAGCCCTCTTGATTTTGACATGGTTCTTCAGCTACTGATTTCCAGTCATTTTTTGGTATCTGGCCTTATACTATTCTCCAACTGATTGATTCTACCAGCACTTTTCCTTCTTCCATTGTACACATGTGGCTTTGACCTTCTCCTTGTCTGAACCTCATTGTTTGTGACCTTACTTTGATTTTGCATTGCTGACTCTTTTAGCCTGACTATGACTCTTGGTTCCTTCCTGGTCCTTTCAAGCTTTATCTACAGTTTTGTCCCTTCTGGATGCCAATCTTGAAATCACCAACCAGGTGAAGAATGATTCTTGGTTGCTTCTCTTGCCAGGGACTTATTTTCATTTCAAGTGCACTGATAGCTTTGTTGCTATCTGAGACTCAGAGACTTGGACAGCTCTTTGTCATGTAGGCTGGAGATTCCTATTGCTAAATTTTTTTGGTTTTGTTCTGTTGTTTCAATATTGTCTGATGCTTTGTGACCCCATTTGGGTTTGTTTGTTTGTTTGTTTTTTTGCTATTGTTGTTGTTTCTTTGCAAAGATACTGGTCTGGTTTGCCATTTCCTTTTCCAACTCATTTCATGGGTGAAGAACTAAGGTAAACAATGTTGAGTGATTTGCCCAAGGTTACACAGCTAACAAGTCTGAACCCAGATTTTAACTTAGGTCTTCCTGATCCCAGGTCTGGAACTCTATCCACTGCTCCATCTAGTTGCCCTCTCTTGTGACTAAGAGGAAAGTGATGTCATCCACTAGTTAATGCTCACCAGCACACTTTTGTCACTTTTTTTTTGTGAATATCAATCAATTAGTAAGTATTTACTAAGATCCTACTTTGTGCTTGGTATGGTGCTAAAAAGAGGCAAAAGATAGTCTCAAGTAGTCTACTCTCTAGAGGGAGAGGCAACATGCAAGTAAACATATACAGAGCAAACTATATACGGGACAAATGGAAATAATTAGCAGAGGGAAGGCGCTGGAATTAAAAGAGTTGGGGATGGCTTCTGGTAGAAAATGTGATTTTAGCTTTGATTTAAAGGAAGCCAGGGAGGTAATAGTCAGAGAGGATGAAGGAGAGTATTCCAGGCATGGGGGACAGCTAGAGTAAATACCCAAAGCTGAGAGATGGAGCATCTTGTTCATGGAACAGCCAAGAGGCCAGTGTCAGTGGATCCAAGAGTACATGTCAGGGTGTAAGGTGAAGGAAGACTAGGAAGGTAGGAGGGGGCTAGGAATACTGGACCCTTCCCCCACCTAAGACGACATGTTATTATACAAAGAGATATCACTGAACACATGATCTTGGAAAAGGCTTTCTCTCCTCAGTGATACCTGCATGCATTTGGAGTTAGAAAGGCCTTTGAAAGCACTGAATTCAAACCCTTTCCTTCATGAATAAGGAAGCGGAACTCCAGAAACTTGAAGTGATTTATCAAAAGTCACACAAGTAGTAATAATTATAGGAAATCCTGACCATCGCCCCCCACCAATCCAATACTCTTTCTATCATTCCACTTTCTCTTTCCATTAATTCCAACTCTGTGTTTCATGTAGTCATTGAATAAAATATGCCAAAGTGAATGTAATTTTAGACTCAGGGAAGTCAAAGACAGGATGTCTCAGTCCTCAGTTTCAATATGATACATTTTCAATAAGGCAACACTCTGCTCTGCTTGGTTGTGAATGGTTATTATTACTCTTTCTGCATTAGAAAATAGGCAGAATTACATTCTGCATCCTATTTTCAACTGCAATATTTTTGTAACTTCATTATGTAATCATCTTTTAAAAAGACAGAAATATAAAATAAAATCACTGAGAAGAGGGTATGAAAGTTGACATGACAACCAATGATGTTAGTATATTGTGGATGCAGAAATTCAATAAATGCAAATGTGTGTGCTTAGGCAAATTTTCAAAAGTGTATTATTTATCTTCCACTTTATATATAATAGCAAGTCATTTGGAATTTTTACAGTCTTTCATGATAAACTATATTAAGGCCATTTTTGAAGAAATGGATTTTTATTCTTTTCAATTGTACAGCTTCTTCAGACTCACATCCTTTCATATTAACATGCTGCTGCTTTTAGCAGATGTTTCATCTCCCAACTGCTTTCCTTTTCAATCTCTGCTCTCTAAGCCTTATACTCCATTGGCCAACTCTTTGACCCATAGTCTCATTATTTTTTGGTAAGTAGTGCTCTGTTTGTATGTTTAGATGATCATAGGTATACTGAATAGCTATGATACAGATCTGGAATATGGCAAGTTTGCCAAGGGCAGAGTCATAAACAGAACAGTTGCTAGGTTTTCCTTAGGTAGCAAATTCAGAAGGTGTTGAATTTATTTTTTCTTAAACTTTGATTAATTAATTTATTTTTAGTTTGCAACATTCATTTCCACAAGATTTTGGGTTCCAAATTTTCTCTCCATCTCTCCCCCCCACCCCCAAAACATCATGCATTCTGATTACTCCTTCCCCCAATCTGCCCTCCCTTCTATCACACCCCTCGCTTCCCTTATTCCCATTTTCTCTCCATTTTGTAGGGCAGGAGAGATTTCTTTACCCCATTACCTGTATTTCTTATTTCCCAGGTACATGCAAAAACAATTCTCAACATTTGTTCTTAAAACTTTGGGTTCCAACTTCTCTGCCTTCCTCTCCTATCCTCACTGAGAAAACAGGTAGTTCAATATAGGCCATATTGTGTAACATGCAAAAGATTTCCATAATAGTCATGTGAAAAACTAACTATATTTCCCTCCATTCTATCTTGACCCCATTTATTCTATTCTCTCTTCCGAATTTGTACCTCCCCAAAAGTGTTTATTTCTAATTACTCCCTCCTCACATTTGCCCTCCCTTCTATCACCCTCTCCACATCTCACTTATTTCCTTCTCCCCTACTTTTCGGTAATGTAAGATAGATTTTCATACCAAATTGAGTGTGCATGTTATTCCCTCCTTAAGCCAAATGTGATGAGAGCAAGCTTCACTTTTTCCCTTTCACCTGTCCCACTTTCCCCTCCATTAAAAAAAACTTTTTCTTGCCTCTTTTATGAGAGATAATTTGTCCAATTCCATCTCTCCCTTTCTCTTCTCAATATATTCCTCCCACACCCCTTAATTTTATTTTTTAGATATCATCCCTTCCTATTCAACTCACCCTGTCCTCTCTGTCTACATGTATATGTGTATGTATATAATCCCTCCAACTACCAAAATACTGAGAAAAGTTTCAAAAATTACAAATATTGTCTTTCTATGTAGGAATGTAAACAGTTCAACTTCAGTAAGTTCCTTATGATTTCTCTTTCTTATTTACTTTTCTATACTTCTCTTGATTCTTGTATTTGAAAGTGAAAATTTCTATTCAGCTCTGGCCTTTTTATCAAGAATGCTTTAAAGTCCTCTATTTCTTTGAATGACCATTCTTCCCCTGAAATGTTATACTTAATTTTGCTGCATAGGTGATTCTTGGTTTCAATCCTAGTTCCTTTGACTTTTGCAATATTGTATTCCAAGTGCTTCGATCCCTTAATATAGAAGTTGCTAGATCTTGTGTTATCCTGATTGTATTTCCACACTACTCAAATTGTTTCTTTCTGACTGTTTGCAATATTTTCATATTGACCTGGGAACTCTGAAATTTGGCTAGAACATTCCTATGAGTTTTCCTTTGGGGATATCTTTCAGGAGGTGATCAGTAGTTTCTTTCCATATTTATTTTACCCTCTGGATCTATAATATCAGGGTAGTTTTCCTGGATAATTTTATGAAAGGTGATATCTAGGCTCTTTCTTTGATCATGGCTTTCAGGTAGTCTCATAATTTTTAAATTGTTTCTCCTGGATCTATTTTCCAGGTCAGTTGCTTTTCCAATGAGATATTTCATGTTGTCTTCTATTTTTTCATTCTTTTAGTTTTGTTTTGTAATTTCTTGGTTTCTCATAAAGTCATTAGCTTCTATCTGCTCCATTCTAATTTTTAAAGAATATTTTCTTCAGTAAGCATTTGAACTTCATTTTCCATTTGCCTAATTCTGCTTTTTAAAGCATTTTTCTCCTCATTGGATTTTTGGACCTCTTTTGCCATTGGTGTTAGTCTATTTTTAAAAGTCTTATTTTCTTCAGTGTTTTTGGGTCTCTGCTAGTAGGCTGTTGACTTGCTTTTCATGATTTTCTTGCATTAATCTCATTTCTCTTCCCAATTTTTCCTCCACCTCTCTTGCTTGATTTTCAAAATCCTTTTGGAGTTGTTCCATGGCCTGAGATCATTGAATATTTTTTTGGAGGTTTTAGATGCAGAAGCCTTGACTTTTATGTCATCCTCTGATGGTATGTTTTGTTCTTCCTCATCCAAAAGGATGGAAGAAAATACCAGTTCTCAAAGAAAGTAACTTCTATGTAGTCTTATTTTGCTCCCCTTTTTGGGCATTTTCAAGTCAGTTACTTGACTTTTGAGTCCCTTCTCAAGTGGAGGGTATACTCTGGGGACTTATAAGTTCTCAATTCCTCCAAGGTGGCCCAGTCAAGGGAGAATTTACTCCTCTCCTTGCTTGCTCTCTGGTCTGGGAGCAACCACAAGCACTCTTCTGCCCAGGATCCGCGAGTAGGATTTCCTGTCCAGAGCCACCACCTGCTCCATCAGCCAGTGCTCCTCCTCACCCCAGGACCACCAGTCAGGTCTGAGATTCAGATCAGTGGCTCAATTACCCCAGGGCATTCAGCTTGAGGACTCCAGAAATAAATGCTGCTACTGCCTGGGGCTAAGGCTGAGACCTTGCTCTCTTCTCACCCAGGTGATAGAGCTTTCTCACTGAGCTTTGAAGCTGTTTTTGGCATTTGTGGGTTGAGAAATCTGGGAACTGCAACTGCTACCCATGATACCACACCCTGAAGTCTGCTCCAGTACTGACCATGCTGTGCCATGGCCAAGGCTGGGCTGCACTCTGCTCTGAGCCCAATGCGACAAACCTTTCTCATTAGCCTTCTAGGCTGTCTTGGGCTGGAAATCTCTTTCTGTGATTTTGTGTCTTCTGCTGCTCCAGAATTTGTTTAGAGTCATTTTTACAGGCATTTTATAGTTTGTGGGAGGAGAACTATAGCAGGTTTCTTTTTCTACTCCACCATCTTGACTTTGCCCCCTATTCTGTTTTTTTAAAAGTGTTTATTGAAGTCTTTTTTTTTTCCATTACATCATAATAATTTTACAAATACATGCACAGACCTTGAATGAACACTCACTTACGATAAAGGAAAATATTTAAGCAAAAATATTCAATACAGGGCAACTTGGTGGTGTGGAGAGTAGAGTACTAGCCCTGGAGTCAGGAGGACCTGAGTTCAAATCTGACCTCAGACACTTGACACACTTACCAGTTGTGTGACCTTGGGCAAGTCACTTAACCCTAGTTGCCTTGCCTTACCCCCTCCAAAAAAAATCCAATATAGTGATTAAGTCTAAAAATGTATACACTATTCTCTCCTACTAGGTCCCCTGCCTCTCTAATTGAAGAGCGAGGGGAGGGGCAAGTGTGATATAGTTTTGTTATTTATTCTCTATACCTTCCATTGGTTTTTTAGTAACTCAAAATATTTGTTTTAGTGATTCTTTCATTTACTTTTTTAAAAGTAATTATGTATTATATCCTTTAGCTTCTGCATATTGTACTTCATATCAGTTCATACAAATCTTCTCATAGTTCTTTCATATTAATCATCTCATTGCACAGTAATATTCAATTATATTTATATACACTAATTCCCCCCCTCCCCAGTTCCCTAGTCAAACACCTATTTTGTATGATAGAGGTCACATTTTTCTTATTTAAAGTGGAGTGCGGATAACAGTGTGGCAGAAACTAGGCATAGACCAATTTCTGAAATGGTACACAAGAATAAAGTCCAAATAGGCACATAGTCTAGGTATAAAGATTGATACTATAAACAAATTAGTGGAGCAAGGAATAGTGTATCTATCAGACTTATGGAGAAGGGAAGAATTTTTGACTAACCAAGAGACAGAAACATTACGAAGTGCAAAATGGATAATTTTGATTACATTAAATTAAAAAGATTTTGCACAAATCAACCCAATGCAACAAAGATTAGGAGGGAAGCAGAAAACTGGGAAAGAATTTTTGCAACCAGTGTCTGTGAAAAAGGCTTCATTTCTAAAATATATAGAGAGCTGAGTCAAATGTACAAGAATACAAGTCGTTCCCCAATTGATAAATGGTCAAAGGATATGAACAGGCAGTTTTCAGAGGAAGAAATTAAAGCTGTCTATAGTCATATGAGAAAATGCTCTAAACCACTATTGATTAGAGAGATGCAAATCAAAACATCTTTGAGTCCCTCAAAACGCGCCTGTCAGATTGGCTAACATGACGAAACAGGGTGATGATAAATATTGGAGAAGATGTGAAAGAGTTGGAACACTAATTCAGTGTTGGCAGATCTATAAGCTGATCCAACCATTCTGGGGAGCAATTTGAAACTATGCCCAAAGGGCTACAAAAATGTGCATACCCTTTGACCCAGCAATATCACTTCTAGGACTGTATCCCCAAGAGATCATAAAAATGGGAAAGGGTCCCACATGTACAAAAATATTTATAGCAGCACTCTTTGTGGTGACCAAAAACTGGAAATCAAGGGGATGCCCATCAGTTGGGCAACTGCTGAATAAATTATGGTGTATGAATGTAATGGAATACTACTGTGCTGTAAGAAATGATGAACAGGAAGACTTCAGAGAGGCCTGGAAAGACTTACATGAATTGATGCTTAGTGAAAGGAGCAGAACCAGGAGAATTTTGTACACAGCAACAATCACAGAGTGTGAGGATTTTTTCTGGTAGACTTAGAACTTCATTGCATTGGGACTTAAAAAATTCCAAATGGTCTCTTAAGGTGTCTGTGCCTTCCACATCCAGAGAAAGAACTGTGAAATTCAATCGCAGAATGTATCAGATCATTTTCTTTTGTACTATGTTTTGGTTTGTTTAGTGATTTCTCCCATTCATTTTAATTCTTCTATGCAACATGACTAAGGTGAAAATGTATTTAGTAGGAATGTATGTGTAGGACCTATATAAAATTGTATGCCATCTCAGGGAGGGAAGGGGGAGGGAGCGGAGAAGAAGAGGAGAGCAGGGAAAAAGTTATATGGCAGTGATTGTAGAACACTGAAAACACGTAAAATAATAACTGTAAAAAAATAAAGTGGAGTGACTTCTCTTTAAGGAGACAAGGTGGCCTGAATACCTGAGGCATCAAAAGGCCAACCTATAGGAAGATGGTGCTACATGGGTTTGGCAGACTCTTCCACTGCCAAGTGAGTTGATATATTTTTCTGACTGAGTGTTGTTACCATGACAAATGCAGAGGGAAGGGAGTCGTATGTCTCTGAATCAGTGACCACATCTTTTTAAAGTCTTTTTATTATTAGGTAATTTTTTTAAATGAATTTTATTTGGTCCACAAGTGTTAAAATTAGGTCCAACTGCAGATAATTTAATCCCAGTAGTAGGATTAAGGTGTCAAAAACTACAGAAAACATTGAGATTTCTAACATAATTCCAAATTAAAAATTTGAATGCTGGAAAACTGTACAACTACCAGTAGTCCCTCAATGTGCCTACCTTTCTAATGCATCTCCAACACTAACTCTTCCCATTTTTTGGTCATTTTTGTCAATTTGCCTGGTGTGAAGCAGAACCTCAGAGTTGTTTTAGTTTGCCTTTCTCTTACTATTTAATCATTGATTTAATAAAGAATGATAATTCATGTTACATGTTTGTGTCAATTTCCTTCATATTTTTTAGATTAGTAATATTCACTACAAATGTTTTTTAAAGAGGGTATGGAATTTAGAAGGTGCTGACACATCTCAGAGTCCTTCAGTAGCATAGAAACAACAGAGTTTAGCATCTAGTTAGTAGGGATAATTAGTTATAATAGGAAGATACCTGGGGCCTGGGATAAACTATCTTACCCCAGTCCAGAATGACAGCCCAGATTGCACTGGCCTTAAGCCAGGATCCCTTAACTTCTGTCCTGGCAATGAAATGAATGGGTTCCTATACTTTCCCGGCAAGTAAGTGTGTTCTTTGTTCCATTTACCCAAGAATGCCTGATGAGACTTGCCACAGGAGGAAAAATTCCTGCCTGTGTCTGACCAGGGGCAATCTAGTTTTGAGTACATCTTATCATACTCTGCCCCATGGCTGGAATGCTCTTCCTGTTCACT
Source organism: Bettongia penicillata ogilbyi (assembly GCA_023548195.1). Classification (NCBI taxonomy): domain Eukaryota; kingdom Metazoa; phylum Chordata; class Mammalia; order Diprotodontia; family Potoroidae; genus Bettongia; species Bettongia penicillata. The sequence continues at coordinate 7,841,983 of JAJHZJ010000055.1, read as the reverse complement.
CACCTCCACTTCTGACTTCAAGACTCAGTTCAAATTCTACTTTTTCTGCAAAAGGCCATTCCCTATGACAGGACTTCTGCCTACTAGCCCCTCTAAAACATGAGTTAGGTTAGCTTTTCTCTTAAAAAGTGACAAAGTGGTCCTGGTACCTTGATTGACCCAGGGATAAAGGCTTAAGCTTCATCTCCCTTGGCAAAACATCCTGATAATTTCTGGCTGGATTGATGAGGCTTCCTGATTACCTAAGGGCATTAAAAAGCACACCCATCTAGGGTCAAGGCCATTCATACTTGATAGATGTCCCAAGACCTTGGAAGTCACTGCACACTGCTCTACTGATCTGATGAACTTCCATATGAAGGGTGGCCATATCTCCTCAAGTAAATGCTAGAGTATCTTTACTGAATATAATTTCTGTTCTGTGACTGAGTAAGCTTCCTTTTGTTAATTATTGAATGTCCTACAAGATCCTTATTACTAGCCTGAGTCATGCCCACCCCTAACATTTGATGAATGGAACCCTGCAGAAGGGGCCCTTCTGGTAGTGTATGAACACTTCAAAATGGAATAGAAGGCTGTTCTCCACTCAAGAGGAGCAATTAGGTATTGGAGGAGGATTCCAGGAATACTAAAGAAAGCAACTCATCCAGTATTTTCTGATTGCTATTGACCAACTTGCAAAAGTTGGATTGCCAACAAAGTAAAACTGAATGTAAATTCAACCAGTGTATTCAATAATTTGATACAATACTCTTGGCTTTTAAGCAGTATTCAATGGAAGTCAAGGGACTGGTAAAGAAATTTTCAGCCATGTTAGTGAAGACATATGTCTTCTAATTGGAATGGGGGCTAACATGTCACAAGACCCTGTGGACTGAGATGTGTGGATTTTGCTCCAACCCACTGAGACTGGAACCATGAGATAGGAGAATGAAAATAGAAATGAGAACGAGAACTTTCATCAGTTAAGAATGCCCTGGGCTTATTCTATTAGTATTTCCTGGAGGATAGTGATTTCTTCCACTGAGGGAGCAGTGGGGTAAGCTAGCCCACCACCAAGAAACTGAGGAGATCACAACCTAATGAATCATTGTAGGAATGGCTCATGTAGTCATAGTCTAATGGAACTAGTGTGAAGAATCTCTCCACAGCAACATTCTATATTCTTTGTCGTTCAGTCATTCAGTCATGTCTAATTCTTTGTGACTCCATGGATCATAGCACACCAGACCCTGCTATCTTCCACTATCTCTTGACACTGCTCCAAATCATTGTTTCTATGACACTATCTAATCAATTCATCTTTTACTATCCCTTTTTCTTTTTGCCTTCAATTTTTCCCAACATTAGGGTCTTTTCCAACAAATCCCATCTTCTCATTATGTGGCCAAAATATTTAGGCTTCAGGTTCAGCATTTGACCTTCCAGTGTATAGTCTGGACTAATTTTTTCAATGTTCCAAAGGCTTGGGCAATTCTCGAAGGCTTACTTTGCTGATTCAACCAATCAATAAACATTTAGTCAGCTAAATAAATTAGAGACTCCAGGACAAAGATTGTTCTTTGTCCATTTTTAGGTTGTTGAGATGGGGAGTTTTTCATATCTGGTCCCATAAAGATGAATTCTCATCAAAACCCATTCCCTGATATACATCTACGGAGAGGAAATGGAGTTCTGGAAGGAAAAGGGTTGAAAAATTGAATTCTGAACCCACTCTCTTCCTCCATCCATAAGTCTTGATAGTCAAGATCTAAGAATTCTCTTTTGTCAATGGATAAATGGAACTTAGAAAGCTTCCTCAATCATCCTATGTAGTTGACAACAAACACTGGGTTCCTCCCAAGGTGAGGGGAAGGCAGTGATGGAGATTAAGGAAGCTAAAATTCTTCATTATGTCAGTTTCCTTTTAGAACGTATGATCTATAAAGAAGGCAGACAGTAGGAGGAAGCTTTCAGTGGACTCTAAGTAGCTGAACCAAGTCACCAAGCTCACCATAACAGCTATTCTGAACCAAACTCTTGGACCAGGTAGTACAGGTCAAGAGCAAATGATATAGATGAATGACCACATTAATGTTTTCCCCCTTTTATTCCTGGATGAGATTAGTCAGGAAAAGTTTGCTTTCATCTGACAAGAAGTCCAACATATATATGCTCATTATCCTTCCTGGAGGATATCTGAATTCTTTTTCATCACATTTTGATGGGCAGATAACTAATAGATGGCACTGTTATATACCATTGAGGGTATAATATTATTTGGATTGGATGAACTCATGATAGCTGATACCCTATATTGGATGGTAGATGGTAAGAGACATGGAGTGGGAAATCAACCCTGAGAAAATCTAGGACTCAGCTTGATCATGCAATTTTGGAGGAGTGTTGTGGGTAGAGAAAACCAGAGGTTTCTAGGAACAATCTAGAATAAACTATTGATATGCACTTCCCCATCACCTAAGAAGGAAGTACAGAAATATATTAGACTCTTGGGGCTTTGAAGAACAAATATTCCCCTCTTAATTATCTTGTTGGCCCTCAATTACCAAGTCATCCCCTAAATCTGCCTTTTTCAAGTAGGACCCAGAACAGACTACATCCTGAAAGATCTAAAACAGGATATCCACCAGTATCTCTCCTTGGACCCTTCTAACCTGGTAGGGCTAGGTATTTTCTGTCCATAAAGACTAGATTAAGTGGAGTCTTTGGCTGGCATAAAGAAGTGGAAGGAGTAAACAATTGTTAGCTTTCTGGAGTTGCAAACTTCACAAAGCTGCTGCTAATTATACTTCTTTTAAAAAGTAATTGATTGTTACTGGGCCTTAGTTATTACTGAACAGAGGAAGAAGGGTCACAAAATCACCTTTTTTCCCAGAGTTTCTGATTACAGGTTGTTTGAGGCAAGGATTTCTCTAATGAATTGAATTGGGCACAAGAAGCTTTCATGTTAAATGGGAATGGCATATTCACTTCAAATAACTTTCCTGGTTCTCTGTGATATTACTGCCCTTCATAAATATGTCACAACTATGCCAGAGATTGAGGTCTTAAGTTGAGGTCCTAGAATCATGCCTCTTCCATCAGTCCAGTGGATCCATACCTATAAGACCCTAGCTGCCGAGAAACATCATTTTGTCTAGTTTACTGATGGCTCAATTCTCTATGAGAGAAGTATCGACAAATGGACTTCAGGAGCCACTAATATTGTGACATGGGAAATAGTGGTCCTGGTAAGTTCTATTTTTTCAAGGCTCTCTTACATGCCAGCCATGTAGTGGGATGAGCATCAGGATACATGGTTGACATGTTGTTGTTTGTAGCACCAATGCAATAAACAGAGTGTCTATGGCAGCTATGAATATGCAGTGCAATTCTGAATCACAAAGTACAATAGACTCACCACACGGAAGACAGAACCAGACACCAGAAATCCAAGTCCCAACTCCAGAAAGCCAAGCTCATCAACAAAGTATTCTTTCAGTAACAAAGAATTCTATACACAATAATACTGCAGACAACAGCAGCATCCCCAAGCCTTCCCTCTGTTAGGCTTCCCACAAACCAGGTTCCTTAAATAAAATCACAAACAAGTCCTCTCACTCACGCTAGATAGTTACCTGCTTTTCTTTCTTTCTCCCTCAATTCTGATTGTTTTGACCTAAATTTCTCTCAGCTCTGCTCCAGTTCCACCTCTTCCTGTTCCACCATTCCTGCTCCACCCCATCCTGTTCCACCTATTCAGCAAGTTCCTCCCACCACAGGCTCCATGTGACACAGACTACCATGTGACCCAGGTAAGTCACAGGGACCTATTAATGAATGGTAAAGATCTTCCCATTTAAATTACCATTACATTTGGCCCAAGATTTTTTGTATTCATTATTATATAGGTTGGTGGGGCAACTGGTATCAACAGAATTGTAATAGGGATCACAGAAAATAAGCATATAAAACAATATCTTAGGCAACCAGTGTTAACAGAACTTTACAACAATATAATAGGGATCACACAAAATAAGCTCATAAAATAATATCTTAGGGTGGGACTTGAGCACAAACACATCCATCATTCCCCTTTGAATGAATGGGGCCCAAAATCTTGGGGGTAAGGGGTCAAGGTCTCTTTTTCCATAACTAATTCCTCCTGAAATTTGACATAGAGCTGTCCCTGCCCCAAGAGGGCCCATTTAAGAGGTTGGTTCTTTAGCTGGCATCCAGAGCTTTGTTGATGCCAGGTCCAAGGATGACACATCACAGTTGTGGACAGCAGGTGATATCCAGCTTAGGCAATCAAGCATCTTCAGGTGGAAGGTATTAAGTGCAGAAAACAAATCTCACAAACAAGGTGAACAAAGTACCAAAAAGAAACAAAGAGACAATAACCAGAAGTAGGATAGAGATAAAGTTAGCCATGCTTCTGGAGTCCATGAACCCACAATCATAGCCTCATTCACTGTTGTTTACCATTTTCTAATTTGAAGTATTGGGGTCATCATTCTGACTAGAGATGTACTTTCTTTAATCTGAGCCAGGGACTGACCAATTTCCTGTTCTCCCTGCAGTTGTGACAAACTTGGATACAATGTTTCAGGAGGATCTATAGGGGCAGTTCTTATTTCCCTGTTCAGTTTATTATCAAGCACCTTTTCTCCATGCATTTTGTATAGTTCATTAGTTGGAATGCCATCTATTATTCCAAAATCTACCCCTGATCTCATTGGGGTAATAAACAATTCTTTTCTTGTCAGTCTATTCTGATTTTGAATCCATTGGTTATTTACTCTTCTCTCTCCAAGGAAATTTATCTTTTTCATTGATTCTCATCATCCAAGATATTAATGATTTTCCCATCCTTTGGGTAAACTGACTCAAAATATCTGTGGCCTCCTACCTCAATCATCTCCCTAAACACTGTGTTACCTGCTTCTTTTCTCTTCAGTATGGGGTGAATTTCTGCCTGAAAAGCCCCGCACGCATCATTCTGGTAGGTGTTTGGGCCCTAAGCAGCCCTCTTGCTACTTGTTTCCTTCTTTTTGTGAACTGAAACAACAACAGATTTTTCTTCTACTACTTGAGACTTTCTAGCTTGCTCTTATAAAGGAGAGTTTGAATGATGCAGAATAAAAAGTGGCTCATGCAAATTATCCATCTCCCTTTCCATCTGAGTTTTCTCTTCTGGTAGCTTGTCTCTGCTTTTATACATAAGGCAATAATATGCTAACAAGATCCAGCCTCTCCTACATACCCCTGCCAGCTCTTTTCCTGATTCTGTTAGTATTCCTTGCAAACATCTTTCCAAATCTTTGGGTTCTCTCTTTCTGTAGCCTTGGTTCCCAGTTTTCACGGAGTCCTCTACGTTTAGCCCATTCACTCACCAGGGAGGAATAAGGTAAATCCTCCCAAGCTCCTCCCACCACAGACTCTATGTGACTCAGAATTCCATGTAACTCAGGAAGATCACATGGACCTATTAGTGAATGGGAAAGATCTTTCCATTTAAATTACCATTACATTGTCATTCATTTTTGAAGAAAACTAATGACATCAGGAAGGTGATGTCTTGAGTAGCAAGTGAATTGGTTTAAGTGAAGCAGAGCTGTACATAGTTACCAGCTTCACTTTCTCCTCTGGAGCCATCATGGTCCAGTGGCAAGATATAGATCAGGACAACTGGAGGTGGCCCTGGATGCAGTAGGAGACTGTGGTCTTTTTCAAAGGTAAGGCCTTTCCCTGGTCTCATTTTATCTGAAGCAATGCCCATTCAGTGATTAAAAATAGGTAAGAAATAAGGTTAAAAAATAGCCTCTATTCCCTAGTTAAAAAAAAATCAATCTGGGAGGGGAAGACCCTCAGAGGTGCTGGCCAAAAAATAAATAATTGCTGTTCATACCAGCTGGCATGTAAGAAAACCTTAAGAATAGGACAAAGAAAATTTTTATCTCTATTGCTTCTTGGATGGGAGCCATCAGGCTAGCCAGATGAACTGGAACCTAGAAAGAATGAAACTGGACAATCAGAGGGTTAGGACCAATAGTAGTATTTTGATGATGCCTCTCACTTTATCAGTTGTTTGTGAGATTATCAACACCTATAAGGGACAGCATATAATCTTGGCTGAATTAAGCAGCAAAGATTGGAGAGAGGGTCTATTGCCAATCTGGACATTGGGGTGATGATGTAATATTGTTTTGGGCATTGAAAGCACATACGTCCCCTAAGGAAAAGGAATCTGATCCTACCCAAATGGGCTCTTTCTGCCATTCAGACCATTCACTTAACATAACATATCATTTTTTTTTAAATAGTGATTTGGAGCTGAAAGAACAGCCGTTATTTTTTTTTCTGTGATTAATCTTCATCTATTTTTAAAAGTCTTAAAAATATTTAAATGGTAGAAGGTCCCCTAGAAGATTCTTAGAATCTTGCCACTGTGGGATGGTACTTACCAGACTTATCCTCTTCCTGTGCTACCTAAGTTAGGATACTTCTTCCCTGAAAAATGGCAGAGATGTTCCTATAACTTGATTGACCATGTATCCATATCTCAAGCTGTACCACTTGATGTAGCTTCCAGAGAGTTTCTAGCCCTATTGACTTTGCTTCCTAATCCCCAAGGGCATAAAAACCCCCTCCCATCATTGAGATCAAGGCTCTTGAAACCTCAGCAGATGTCCCAAGACCTCAGGTGTCATCGCACCCTTCCCTGCTGACTAGATAGGTTTCCATACAGAGAAGGCAGTCACATATGCCCTAGCTAAGTGTTGGAATTTCCTTGTTGAGTCTCCTTCCTATTGTGTGGCTATTCTATTCTATCTTCTATTACCTACTGAATGACCTGTGAGTGTTTCATTTTATTCCAATATCAAATCTAAGTTAAAAGGCCTGGGGTCAAACCTGCCTTTAATATCCCACTACTAGCGCCTTTCCTCTGAGATTACCACCCAGTTGTGTGTGTGAGCATTGTGTTGTTGTTCTGTTTATCCTTCATTTTTGAAGAAGACCAGAACTTTGTTTTGAGTGAGGGTGACCTTGAACAGCCTTCCCTCTCTCAAAACAAAGTCCACTGCAAGTCATGTCATCATTTCTTTGATGGCATGGTGTGGGTGTATGTATATATGTATATGCATGTGTACATACACACATGTATTTGTGTGCATGCATGTATATATGCACCATGCATATGTACATATATACATATACATATACACTCATATGCATACATACACACACATCCTGTATGTATATTGCTATTTGCATGTTGTTTTCTCCCAAAGAATGTGATTTTCCTTGAAGTCAGGGACTTTTCTGGTCTTCTTTTGCATCTCCAAAGCTTAGCACAGCGCATGGCACAGAGGAAGTAGTGGCCAACCTCAACAAACTGCATTTACCCAAGGTAAACTGAATTAATTCTGGGTAAGGGAAAAAGATTCTTATTTTCCTTCATTTTACTACCAATGATGCCTCCATGGAGGAAGGCAAGTGGGCAAAGCATTTACGAGGGATGGTAATTTTATTTGGCACATTTCTGTATTTACAAGTTCAGTCTGTTGTGTTTTAAAGCCCAGTTCCACAGTGGCCAATTTAGAGATCTGATTTTTAAAATATTGAACTGCTACAGTCTGGGCCATATCCATCTGAGAATGAAATGGCTTGTTGAATGTAATTGAAAACAGGAAGGGGTGTAGTCAATGTTGTCTCTTTATGTGCACATGTGCACTGCAGCTCTGCCTGAGAAATGAGGCAGGGGGCTTTTCTGAAGCAGCAGTGAAAAACCAGTGGAGAAATGAAAAAAAAATGCATCAAATAATCTTTTTTAAAAATTTAAAATTTGATCATTTAATTTGCTGAATTAATTTTTAAACATTTGACTTCAATTCTCCATCAAATATTCTTTGACTGGATTGTTTCTACCACTAAAACATATCTTAGTTGCCTGAAGGAATCTTACTTTGGATTCTGTTGTATGTCTAAAGTATCCTATAGCTTATTTCTCTATGTATTACCTCTGTTTTAAAGTTCTGATGTAGGGCATCTTAAATATTTTTGTGCCTTGGACCCAGTGGCATGTTGGTAAATGTTTAGCAACCAGTTCTGTGGGGGAAAAATACTCACAACACACTCAAGTTTAATCAGCATTAGTAACATTTTCTCTATCAATTTTGTAAGTCTACAAAATCAACAGTAAAGGAAGCCTTCATTGTAGTGTTTGCAAATTTTAAGGTATAAATGCTCACGGTGAAAATTATACAGTTGGCTTTTATGAGCCAGTGTGAGTGGGCTTTGGCATACTCTGGCATGGACCCCTCTGGCAGGATGGTGAAGCGTATTCTCTGCTCAGATTAAGGTTATTAGGTGTATAAAGTTGAAGACATTGAATTACAAAGGTAACCAATTACATTGAGATGCAGTTGTCAAAATACTAAAAAAAAAAGTCATGGACTCTACATTAGGAATTCATATAATCTAAAGATAAAAAGGGTCAAAACTACATTTATTTTATAGTGAAGAAAAACATTTTGTACTACAAAATCATGTAAAAATAGCCCCAAAGGCATATTACTAAGAAAGTAAACTTCAGTACTGTATTAGGGGTTTGGGGTAAATTTTAAAACCTAAAAATTAGAATAAAAAACAAATAAAAACAGCAGCAGCCTAGGGTTTATTTATTTATTTTTAGGACTTCTGTTAAAAGCAAAAATGCTACTGTTCTCTGAGAAACAATCTGCCAAGTTTCTTCTCTAAGTCAGTTTTTACAGGCAACTTATTCCCTCCTCTCCTAAATTGCAGGTTTACATGAAAAAAAAAGAGGTTTTGGTATAATAAGGAAGCTGACAAATTTCTTAACCATAACAGGCCTAGTGAAAGTTACCATAATTTATGCACAGATCCTGATTCTAATTAAGTAATAGCAGAGGTTGCTTTTGAATTTATAAGGCTATAATCAGCTCCCCTGTGCTCCATTAATGCCACCGCTCAGTCTGTGGTGTTAATTTCACACTACAGTGGGAGCTAGTGGTTGTTGCCAAATATACTCATAAGTCACAGGCAATTTGGATTATTACTGTAGTGCTCTCTGCATGGAGAAATGAGCTAGTTCATAATCACTTTTTAAGGTCATTATTGAGTATTTGAGAATGATAGCTCTTCTGACTTTGATGAAGCAGACTGGGGTTGTTTGACGTTTGCCAACAAATCATCTCAAGATGTGGTAAATACAGGTAGCCTTCAAATGCAAACATCACAGATTAAATTTTTCTAGTACTGTGGTCATCTTTAAGATTCATTCCAGAAATGACTTGGTGTAGTGTGACTTGTCACTGTAGCCTAATAGCAGCCTGGAATCTATTACTTTTGGGGACTTTGAATGGAAGGGAATGTCTTTACCAAATACAGTCAGTTTGCTGGTTAAAATATAGCTGGCTTCCATTGTCCTAGATTGTGGTTTCAGCTTTGGCAGTTTCATTGTGTGACTTTTTTTAAAGAAGAATTTACCTAAAGATAACATGGAAAAAGAAATGGGCAAGCAAACTCAAATAAACACACAATCTGCTCTGTTCCCCCATACTAGTACCCATTCCTTTCCTATTTCCACAGCAATAATAGAGTTCAGAGAAACTACCCAGAACCATTGATTGGCATAGGGTCTGGACTTGTGAATTCATGGGTAAACGGAACATCTCAATGGAGAAATGTGCTCTTTCAATGTGGGTTGAGTTCTTCTCTGCAACTTATAGATTTAGAGAATTGCATCAATCACTGAAATGTCAATTGACTCACACAGAACTAGGAAGACCTGAGTTCTAATCTGATCTCAGACCTGGGTAAGTCATGTAACTGTTACCTGCCCTAGCTTCTTCAACTTTAAAACACAGATGATAGCACTAACCTCACAGAGTTGTTGTGAGGACTAAATGAGATAATATTTGAAAAGAGTTTAAAGCAGCATCTGGCATATAGTAGGTACTTAATAAATGATCGTTCCCCTTGAGGTTCACACAACCTTACATGGCTAAGGCAGCACTTCTATGTGGCTCTTCCTGTCTTTCAGGTTGGCTTTCTATACGTTATATCACATTACCTTTCTTACTCAGCAGGTATTTTGTTCTATTTTGTTTTTAATGGAAACTACCTTCTAGAAGAGCTGATTTATTTGGTTACTGGTTAATTAAGGAGATAACCATTTCCAGTCAATCATGAGATTTCAGACCTTGCTCTGAGGCTCCTGAACTGCCCTAATATTAACTTGGTTGGCAATAACCGTGTGTTCATTTTGCCTTGTAGCATGATTTCCTTAAGAGGAATCAACCAGATTCTAATAATAGCAAAAAAACAAACAAAAAAAAAAACCGTGAAGGGAGAGTTCCTGAGAGCTTGCAATGCAAATGAACGAGGCTGCATGCTGCCCACTGACCTCTTATAGCTCCTCCTTCCTCTGTCTGAAGTTCACCATATCTTTCCTGTAAAAGAGTGAATGAGCGCCTACTTGACTTAATTTTAGGGTTTTAATTCTTTTACTTTCCTTATCCATAATCCCAACTTTTTCCTCTTTTTCTCTCTAAGAAGCTTGATGTCCACATCTTTTATTTACCCATTCATTTTGCTATCCAAAATGATATTCAAAGAAGAATATGATAAACTCATTTGTACTAATGTATAAGTGACTGATAAGGCTACCTCCTCTCCTAATCATATTTTAATATGGAATAAAATTGCAAGTCAACTACTTTTTGTGAGGCAGTGAGAGCATTCCTGGTATCTATTGCCTCTTTACTTTATGCTTTATCAAGGTTACATTTTTACCTACTGATATACCCAGGCACAAATAGATTCTTAGATTGTGAAGGCAACAGAAAAATGAATTTATGAATTTCTATTTGAGCAACAGACCCTGGTAGAATCTGAGGTAAGAGTGTGAATCCTGGAATTTACTTGTTTATCACACACAATTTTTGTTTACTCTGATAACAACATTGCAACTCTTACTTTTTTTAATTCATCTGGTACATATATTTTATTCTAGTTTCTCATTTTTATTCTGTGTATATCTTTATTTTTTAGATACTTTTAAATCATGAGAGTTAAATCTATATTTTCCTCCATTTGTGCTCCATAGTCTTGTTTTTTTCTGAATTTGGATTGCCCCCTCTCCCTTAAAGTCAGAAATACTTGACTTGAACTATTTACTTAGGGATATTTGCAATCTTTTAGAAGTCATTTTTATTCATTTTTCCTTCTATGCTTCCTTGTTAATTTGCACACTCATGCTCCATGTTTTTAACTGAATTTTTCCCCTCCTGATGTTTTTTATGGTTTTCTAGTTAGATTTTTGATTCCTTCCCCTTTGATGGTAGTTTTAAACCCAGGGCTGGACCTCAATTTTCAACCTTCTCCCACTTAGGGGATTTGACTTCTTTTTTTAAAAAAAAGAAACAGCTGGGCGGAGTCAAGATGGCGGAGTAGAAAGATGCATGTATACGAGCTCCGAACCCACAGCCCATAGATTTAATGTAAGAAGAGCTCCCCACAAGTTCTGGATCACTGCAGGGGGTGCAGAAACACACTGGAAGAGATTTCCATTCCAGAGAGCCCTGGAGAGCCGTCCCCAGGGTCCGTTGTGCCCTAGAAAGTGGACCCCACCCCAGCGCTGCCCTGGCCGCAGCCCCAGAGAAGCTGATCCAAGCAGGCTTCAGGGATGGAACCTCAGGCGGCCGGGAAGGTCCCTCCGCCCACAGACACTACAGGTCAGTGAGAGACACGCCTGGGCCAGCCAAGAGGGGACCGGGGTGTCTCCGTGGCTAGGGCCCCCCTGGGAGGAAGCGGCGGAGGCAGAGGTGGGGGTGGCAGCGGAGGCAGCAGTGGCGCGGCTGCAGCGGCCTGGGACTCCCCCAGCAGCAGGCAGGATCCTCATTACTGAAAGTCTCTGCATAAACCACCTGAAGGAGCTGAGCCTGGAAGACGGCCCTGCCCCACCCGCTCCATTTCTGAAGGTCTCTGCATAAAGCCCTTGAGGGAACTGAGCCTGGGAGGTGGCCCTGCCCCACCCGCTCCATTTCTGAAGGTCTCTGCATAAAGCTCTTGAGGGAACTGAGCCTGGGAGGCGGGCCTGCCCCCACCCCACCACCAGAACTAAAGCTCACATTGAATAGCAGCTGCGCCTGCCGCGGAAAGCCCATTTGAATCTCAGACCCCAAGCACTAGCTGGGCAGATCTAGGCAGGGGTGGACAGGAATCTCAGAAGTCAAGTAACTGGCTGGGAAAATGCCCAGAAAAGGGAAGAAAAATAAGACTATAGACAGCTACTTTGATGGGGTACAGATGTTCCTGCCTTTCAATTCTGATGACGAGGAACTATTCTTACCACCAGGGAAAGATGTGGAGGTCAGGGCCTCTGTATCCCAGACATCCCAGGGGGATGTCGGGTGGGCTCAGGCCTTGGAAGAGCTCAAAAAGGATTTTGAAAAGCAAATTAGACAGATGGAGGAAAAACTGGGAAGAGAAATGAGAGAGATGCAAGAAAAGTATGAAAAATGGGTCTATACCTTGGTAAAGGAGACCCAAAAAAATGCTGAAGAAAATAACACCTTGAAAAATAGGCTCACTCAATTGGCAAAAGAGGTTCAAAAAGGCAATGAAGAGAAGAACGTTTTCAAAAGCAGAATTAGCCAAATGGAAAAAGAGGTTCAAAAGCTCACTGAAGATAATAGTTCTCTCAAAATTAGAATGGAACAGATGGAGTCTAATGACTTTCTGAGAAACCAAGAAATCACCAAACAAAACCAAAAGAATGAAAAAATGGAAGAGAATGTGAAATATCTCATGGGAAAAACAACTGACCTGGAAAATAGATCCAGGAGAGACAATTTAAAAATTATGGGACTACCTGAAAGTCATGATCAAAAAAAGAGCCTCGATGTCATCTTCCATGAAATTATCGAGGAAAACTGCCCTGACATTCTACAACCAGAGGGCAAAATAAGTATTGAAAGAATCCATTGATCACCACCTGAAAGAGATCCAAAAAGAGAAACTCCTAGGAACATTGTGGCCAAATTCCAGAACTCCCAGGTCAAGGAGAAATCTTGCAAGCAGCTAGAAAGAAACAATTCCAGTATTGTGGAAATAAAATCAGGATAACTCAAGATCTAGCAGCTTCTACATTAAGGGATCAAAGGGTGTGGAATAGGATATTCCAGAAGTCAAAGGAACTAGGACTCAAACCAAGAATCACCTACCCAGCTAAACTGAGTATAATACTTCAAGGGAAAATATGGTCTTTCAATGAAACAGAGGACTTTCATGCATTCTTGATGAAAAGACCAGAGCTGAGAAGAAAATTTGACTTTCAAACATAAGAATGAGAAGAAGCATGAAAAAGTAAACAGCAAAGAGTAGCCATAGGGGACTTACCAGAAGTGAACTGTTTACATTCCTACATGGAAAGACAATATTTGTAACTCTTCAAACTTTTCAGTATCTGGGTAGTTGGTGGGGTCACACACACATACATGTACACGCATGCACGCACACACACATACACACATGCACACACATACAGAGACAGAGAACACAGAGTGAATTGAATAGGATGGGACCATATCTTAAAAGAAATTAAGGTAAATGGTGAGAAAGAAATGTAGTGGGAGGAAAGAGGGTGAAATGGAATGGGGTAATCTCATTCAAGAGGCAAGCAGGAGACTTTTTAGTGGAGGGAAAAAGAGGAGAGCTGAAAAAAAACAAGAAGTTTACCCTCATCACATTCGACTAAAGGAAGGAATAAAATGCACACTCATTTTGGTATGAAAACCTATCTTACAGTATAGGAAAGTGGGGGAGAAGGAGATAAGCAATGTGGGAGGGATGATGCAAGGGAGGGCAATGGGAGGACAGAGCAATTTGAAGTCTACACTCTGGGAGGGACAGGATCAAAAGACAGAAGAGAAACAATGAGGGGCAGGATAGGATGGAGGGTAATTCAGTTAGTCTTACACAACACGACTATCATGGAAGTCATTTGCAAAACTGCACAGATATGGCCTATATTGAATTGCTTGCCTTCCCAAAGGGAATGGGTGGGGAGGGGGGATGGGGAGAATTTGGAACTCAAAGTTTTAGGAACAACTGTTTAGTATTGTTGTTGCTACTAGGAAAGAAGACATACAGTTAATGAGGAATAGAAAGTCATCTGGCCCTACAGGAGAAAAGAGAAGATGGGGACAAGAGAAGGGAGGGATGACAGAAGGGAGGGCAGATTGGAGATAGGAAAAATTAGGTTGCTTGGTGTATTGGGGTCGGGGGAGGGGATAAAAGGGGAGAAAATTTGGAACCCAAAATTTTGTGAAAACAAATGTAAAAAGTTAAATAAATAAATAAATATTAAAAAAAAAAAAAAGAAACAGCTTTGGTTCTAACCTTAAGTGACCTCTAGGAGGATAAGACTAGCCTCAACTGGATTCCAGTCTTCTTTACTTCAGAGACAGTGCAGCCACTCATGCTAGACACTTTCCCCAATTCCCTACATTCTTTGGTTCTCTGTCTAGGCTGAGTCAATGTCTGCCACTTTTGGAAGACTTGGAGCAGAAGGAGGAATAGAGTAGTTGTTCTGGGTCGAGGTTCTGTTACTTTGGGGTTCTCTAACCTAAAGACAACCCTAGATTTGACATAGCCCCACCCTCTTCTCCATGAGACTGGACAAAATTGAAGTCTACCACTTGTTCCAATAGAAGGTAGAAGTAAAGGTAAGGGTTGCACATGCCAACAGAGACTACAGCATTGGGAAAATTCCTTAGTGAGTCCAATAATAGAAGACTATGGATCCAGTTGTGTTCCCTGCTGGCGGGAAATTGGTACTAAGTGAGCACATTAGGGAGTATTGTTGTCCAATGTTAATTCATAATACCACTGCCTTATTTAGCCCGTTGATTTCTCCTTCCATAGAGACAGCTATAATTCTCCTACCTTTGTTGTGTAATTCCTCCATTGAGGGTTTCTTGACAGTTACCGAGAACTGGGAAAAAATGTTTAGTCATTGAAATTGGTAGTCACATGATCCAGAACTCTGATTCAGATTTGTTAGACTGTTTTAGATACCAAAATCATATTTGTGTTATAAAAGGAATTTAGGACTCTTTCTTTATCAGTTTTTAAAAAATAGTCTATATTGTATTGGGATTAACTGTTCTAATTCTACCAAGTGGACTTCACTTGTATTTCTATCTGGTCCGGGGGATTACTTTCTTAGGGAGCTCATTTATGGATTGTTCAATTTTTTTTTTCTAAAATGGGGTTATTCAAATGATCTATTTCCTCTTCTGATAATCTGGACAATTTATATATTTGTAACTATTAATCCACTTCACTTAGATTGTCAGTTTTACTGAAATATAATTAGGACAAATAATTCCTAATAATTGCTTTAATTTTATCTTCATTGGTTGTGCATTTATCCTTTTCATTTTTGATAATGGTAATTTAATTTTCTTTTTATTAGATCAAGTTAGTGATTGGTTTATCTATTTTGTTAATTACTCATAAAGCTAGCTTCTAGTTTTATTTTAGTTTATTTTTTAAGATTTAATTTTATTAATGTTTTCAATTTTATTTTATTAATATTTCCTTTTATTTTCAGGATTTCCATTTTGGTGTTTACTTGGAGACTTTTAATTTGTTGTTTTTCTAGTTTTTTTTTTTTAATTGAATGCCCAATTCATTGTTCTGCAATGCACACATTTACTGCTTTGGCTGCATTCCAAAATTTTGGCATGTGTCTCATTGCTGTCATTATATTTAATGTGATTATTGATTGTTACCATGTTTTCTTCTTTGACACACTTATTCTTTTCAATTAATTTTCAATCTATTCTTCCATGACCCTTTAAAAATAAAATTGGAAAATAAAATAAATTGGAAAAAAAGACTTGAATTTAGATCTTCCTGACTCTGGGCCCTGTACTCCATCCACTGTACAACCTCATTCCTTGTAAAACTGTAATCCATTGAATCCTTCTTTGTGATGAAGAAAAAACATTTAAGTGAAAACAGCCATCATGTCTAACAAAGTACCATAGCTGCTCCCTTCTAAGTACTTAGGTCTACATTTCATAGGTGCATTTGTAGTTTTTACCCCTTTGCTGTGAAGAGGGAAAACTATCATCCCTTCTTCAGGACTGAAATTGGTAATTTTGTTCAAAAAGGGTTTGACTGCCTCTTAATACTGTCTTCATTTACAGACACATTTATAATGTGTCTATTTCTGTGTTGTTCTCTTGGTCTTCTATTGCCTCTACATCAGTTCATACTTTTTTCCACTTTTTATAAGGCAGTTAAGTAGTGCAGGAGAGAGAACATTGGACTTGGTGTCAGGCCTCAGATACTTGCTAACTGTATGGCCCTGGGCATGTCACTAAACCTCAGACTGCCTCAGTTTCCTCATCTGTAAAATGGAGATAATAATGGCACCCACCTCCCAGGATTGTTTTGAGAATAAGATAAGACAATATCTGTAAAGCACTTTGCAAATTTGAAAGTTATAAATTATAATTCTTCTTCTTCTTCTTCTGAATCCCTCATATTCGTTATTTCTCGTAGCACAATAATATTCCATTACATTTACACAATACAATTTGTTCAACATTTATGATGGTCACCTACTTTGTTTCCATTTTTTTTGTTATAGCCATAACAAAATAATATGCATGAAGTGTCTTGGCCCCATTTGTGGGGCTTTTCTTTCTATCTTTAGCCTCCTTAGGGTATATATATGCCTGGTAGTCAGATCTAAGTCAAGGTAAATGAACAACTTGTGAATTTTTTGAATAATTTTATTTTCCAGTCTGGCTTTGCCAACTCACAGTTCTGTCAGTGGTCTCGAGAAGCTCTCAGGAATCTGAATCCTCTGAGTCTTTCTTTTTCCCACACAAGGCTATTCCCAGGTTGTATGTGCTTGGTTGTGGTTCTGCAGAGATTATTGGCAGCAGCTAGCCATCAATAACATAACCTCAGACAACAGGGAACTGCTCCAAAGGGTGAGTTCTCTTTATCTGGGATTAACAAATAATATTTTGAATAATACATGCTCCCAGATGGAAAGGCAGAGTGTAATTCAATCAATTGTTTTGGATGATGTCATAATCCACAATACTCTTGAAGAGCAGAAAGTCAATCCTTTCTTGCACTCCTCTCTTCTCATGATAATTAGCAGTGATCCAAAGGCCTTCAACATAGCCACTGATTTCTATCTTCCTAAAAATTTGATATTTGAGTTTATAAAAAGCTGACCCTAACAGCTTTAGTGAAGGATTAATTTTCTTATTTAAATTGTTTAAAACTCTATTTACAAAGAAAGAAGGATTCTGGGAGACAGGGGAAGGCATCTAGAGTTAGCAATGGAGGTCACTACTACTGTTCTTTCAGTGCAGGGTTAGACTATTGCAGAAAACCCTTGTATCTCCCTTTGTATGCCCTGATGAGTTGGTCAGGAAGCTTTTCCAAGCTAAAAGAGCCAACATAAACTACCAAAGGCTGAGATTCACCTCCAGCCTACCCCCTCCCTAGAATTATGTGCTACCTTTTCATCATAGCTGGCAAAAGAGAAGGAAGTAGCTAATGCTTGCTTAATCCTTTGTCAGTGGGGTTCTCAAGGTGGGAGAGAGCTGGTTGATCTTTACAGACATCGTAAGGACTTAGAGCATCTTTTGCCTTCTGCGTTACTAACTGTGGTACCTTGGTCATTTCACGTTTAAACTCCCTCATCCTTGATTTTTTCATCTGTTAAATGGGAATAATGTGCAATTTACCTTGTTAGTCTAATGAATCCTTTGACCTAGTCATCCAGGATATAGAGTTTTAGCAGTGTGACACATCTTAGAGATCATCTAGTACAACTCCTTCATTTTATGGATTAGGAAATGGGACCACTGAGGTGAAATGACTTAGTGAAATCCCAAAAGCAAGTTACTGGTACAACTAGAATTGGTCCTGAAGTCTTTTGTCTTTCATTCTAACACTCTTTCCACCAAAACCATGTTACCTTTCTTGATTGTTGTCGTTAGGTGATTTTTTTCCTTTGAATTTGTTTTTCTTCTTGGTTACTGATTGATTTTTAAAAAAATCAATGTCACTTCTCAATTGCTTGCCTTTCCCCTCAACTCACAGAAATCTCCTTTGCAATAAATAAAACAAATTAAGACATCGGCCATGTTAGACAATGTATGTCCCATTCTACACCTATAATATATCACCTTGCTGCCAAGAGGTGGGAGACCCTATTACTCTAAAGTCAGAAAAGAAAACAATGCTCAGAACTCTGATCAGCTTCAGAATTTCTCTTCCTATGGTAGTTACATAGATTTTTGTTTCAGCAAATCTTTTTTAATTTTTTCTAAACATTATTGTTTAACTTTTATGAATACCTCTATCTCATATTTAGCTAAAAATTCTCCCTTAACTAAAATTGCTTAGAGTAACTCCTATTCACTTCTAATTAAAATAAAAAACTGATCTAACTATTGTCAAGTTGAATATAAGTTTGGTGTATATTATATGACATGAGATGTTGGTATAAATCTAAACTTTATCAATTTACTTTTAGTATTCTCAGCAGTTCTTGGTGACAAGAAAATCCTTACCCCAGTGATTTGCATGTTAAAGAGTTTGTTGAACACTAGGCTATTATATTCAAATACTTCTTGATCTTGTTTTCTCTAAACCAGTGGTCAACTTTTTTTTTTTACCAGCAACAAATATTACATATAATATAACTAAAGATCTGCTAAAGCTGGGCCCTATTCATTCCTATCATTTCCCTTGAGATTCTTGTTTTCTTCATTAATCTAGATGAATTTTTATCATTTTTTCCAGTTCCACAGTCTCTTGCCACCTGATTTTGATCAGTATGACAATAATTTGTAAACTAGTTTGATAAGTATTGCAATTTTTATTATATTGGAATGACCCAAAACATTTTTATAGCACCTACCATGCATCAGATACTATGTTATGCTTAGCATTTTACAAACATTACTTCATCTGATTCCCCAAACAACCCTCTGAGGTAGGTACTATTATGAAACCTGTTTTAAAGATGAAGAAACTGAGGCAAATGAAAGTTAAGTGATTTGCTCAAGGTCACAAGTCTAGGAAGTATCTAAGATTTGAACAGATTTTCCTGACTCCAGGTCCAGAGCTCTGCCCACTGCACCACCTAGCAATTATTTACCTTGGTATATTTCTAAAAATAATGTATTGATGTTGTGTTCATATAAGTCCTGAGTATGTCCTTGGCTGTTAAAACCCAAACATTTTATTCATTTTAATGATGTTTCTTTTCCCATCTCCTCTTATTGGTTTGTATTACTAATCTAAAGGAAGGCTGATGATCTTGTAAATTTGCCTTATATTCTGCTACTTTATTTTGGAGATGGAGCCAGTGATCCCCACCATCTGCTACCTGAGAGACCAGCAAGTCACCTTACCTGAAATAGTAAGGCTTTTTGAGAGAGAGAGAGGGAGAGAGAGAGAGAGAGAGAGAGAGAGAGAGAGAGAGAGAGAGAGAGAGAGAGAGAGAGAGAGAGAGGGAAACAGACAGAGAGACAGAGACAGACAGAGCTGCTTATGCAGGTACTATAGTCTCTATTTCTTCCATAGTCACAGCTACCAAAGACTGGAAAAGAAGGTTCATGCCATCAAAGTCTTTGGCAATATCAAATGAGTCAACATCAGAAATGTCTACAGTTTTATTATTAGAAATGATATTAGAGAAAATAGATTGCCGTCTGCTTTGCCCTTGCATCTTAAGTATCATAGAATCTTTCCTTCAAATGTACAGTTGGAAACTTCTGTCTGTGCTGCATCTTCCACTGAATGTGAATTCCTTGAGAGCAGGGTTAATCTCTGATTTTATATTTTGATCCTTAACACTTAGTATAATGCTTTATACGTATTAGTGCTTAATGATTTTTCATTTATTCTTAATTATTTCAATGAATTTTAATAGAATCTCTATGATTCCTAAATCGATCTTATTTCACCTACAAGTAGTGATAATTTTGTTTCCCCTTTTCCTATGCTTATTACTTCAATTTCTTTTTCTTGACATCATAGCCAGATTTTCAAGAGTAACTTCAAAAAAAATGAATAACAATGGATATACTTGCTTTATCTTCAATATTACTAGAAATACTTCTTAGTGTTCCTACTTTGCAGGTAACACCTTTTGTTTTGGATGGATACTGTATTAAAGAGAGATCCACTATTCCTTTGCTTCTTAATACTTTTTTAAAAATACAAATGAATGTAGTTACCTTATTAATTGGCTATTGATAAGACAATGAGATTTATTTTTTCCTATAATTTATTATTTTGCTCTTATCTTTCATATATATAGTTTTCAGAATGTTGAATTGTCTTATCTTTGTTAGCATAAATCCAGTCTGGTTATATTGAGTAATCTTTTGACATATTTTTACTTTTGTTAATATCATATTCAATATCTTCTCATTAATGATATTGATCTACAATTTTCTTTTTCTACTCTTTCTTCCCTTTTTTTGTATCAGGACATATTTGTCTCAGAAAAGGCTTTTAAAAGGTGATTTCCATCCTTTGTTTTGAAATTTCTGTAATATAATTAAAGGAGATCAAAGCTCTTCAAATGTTTGATAAGATATATAATACTGGTCTAGTTTCCCCCCTCCCCTTTTTGGGAGTTTATTCAGGTTGTTCACTTGCTTTTTCTCAGACTAAGTTGTTTATGGTCTTCATTTCTTTTTTTCTCAATCTCAGTATTTTACATATTTTTAAATGTTCATCCAATTCATTTAAGTTTTCAGTTTTGTTGTAACTGAACATATGGTTTCAGATTCTTCTTTATTTCTTCTTCATCTGTTGATTAGTTCCTTTTGTTATTTTTTTGGTACTTTGGTTCTCTTTTAAAAAAAACCCTAAAATTAGCATGTATTTATATTCATCATCTAAGTAGATTTTGTTCATTTTTGTTCATTTGTTTCATTTTCAGAATTTCCATTTTTGTATTTATCTGAATATTTAGATTTGTTGCTTTCTAGATTTTTTTTCAGTTACGGATTCAACCTATTTCTTCTTTTTCTCATTTGTTGATGAAAGTGTTTAGAGACATAAAATGTAAAATGGAGCCTGTTTAGGTGAAATGACTTTCTCAGACTCACACAGGCAATATATAGCAGCCCCTGGATCTGAACACAGATCCTATTGTACCATGATGGAAGAAAAACAACTTCAAAAGACTTAAGAAGTCTGATCAATACAAATACAATGTAATACAATACAAAATACCAGTAATGAATCCAGAACACTGATGAGGAATTATGTTTCCTCCCTCTTGCCAGAAAAGTAAAGCACTGTAGGTACAGAATGAAACTCATATTTTCTGATACAACTGATGTATGAATTTGTATTATTTGACTATACTTATCTGTTACAAAGAAGGATTTTTATTGTTTGATGAAAGAATTGTTAAGAGTATGAGAAGACTGCTACTAATACAAAAAAAATACAAATTCAAAAAGTGTCAATAGAGTGTTTTTAAAATATACAGAGGAGAGTGGAAAGAGATTCAGAAAGGAATACATACAATGGTTATGTTTAGGCTCTGTAACCAGTTTTAGGGTTTTCTTGGCAGAGATACTAGAGTGGTTTTCCATTTCCTTCTCCAGCTTATTTTACAGATGAGGAAACCAAGACTAATAGGTTTCGGTGACTGGTCCAGGTCTGAGGCCAAATTTGAACTTAGGAAGATGAATCTTCCTGACTCCAGGGCCAGCCACCTATCCACCATACCACCTAGCTGCTCTATTGAGCATTATCTTGTTATTAGCTTGTTAAATTTTATATATATATATATATACATACATATATGTGTGTGTATACATACACACATACACACATACATATATATGTATGCATATACACATGCCAAGCTGTACATCATTGAGATTCATGGTATATGTATGTATATATACACATGTATATATACATATATATATATACACATGCACACATATATGTGTGTATGTATGTATATGTGTGTATATAAAAGCCTTTTCCCCTTATTTTTTGTATATGATGCTTGTATTTGCTGATATCTGTCAAATTTATAATTTTAAAAAGAATAATGAATTAGAGTTTAAATTGATCTATATCCACTAATTGAAATCAATTATTCTATCATATTTAATAGATGAAAACTATTTGGTTGGTTTCATATTATAGATAAGAACATCTGAGATACAAAAATCCTCACATAAAGACCGTTATCCAACTAATCCCTAAGGGAGTCACTATTCTTTGGTTGGATTGCAAATAGGTCAAAACATGAGGGCTCTTCCCTATTTGCAAGTTTTCCTGTTAGTCTTGAAATGAAAAAAAAATTCTTCACAGAGAAGGGAGCATAGAATTCTGTCCTTAGAACAGGAATGGACTTCAAAGGTTATCTAATTCAATCTGTAAACCCCCAGTTTTATAGGTGAGTAAACTGAGGTACTGAGCTCAAGTGACTTGTCTGGAGGTTAAACAGCTAGTAATTTACAAAGCAATTTACAAAGTGATGGGGATGGGGGGGCGGCGCTGAGATTTGAGAAATGCAAGGGAGGGAATGAATGACTAAGGTTGCTTGTGCATTTAGCATTAAGGAAGGATAGTAACACAGCCTTCTGAACAAGTCCTTTGATTCAGTTCTCAACATCTTCCTCTTAATGACCTATAACTTTCTACCCTGATAAGTTTTTAGTTCAGGCCTTTTTCAGTGTCCATTTGCTAACTAATGAGTGGACTCTGCTGCCCTAATGAATGAAGGCAATGATATTTATGATGCACAAAGCACTATGTCCCAATGGACAAGTCTCTCTTTCCTAAGGGGCTGGGATGGCTTCTGAGCAGAAGCACAAGTTGGAATCCTCATATGAGGCAATGGGGCAACTCAGTAGATACAGCACCCCACCTGGAGTCTGGAAGACCTTAATTCAAATGAGACCAAAGACCACTAATTGTCTGTTCCAGGCAGGGCAAGTCATTCAACTTCTGTCTGCTTCACTTTCCTCATCTGTAAAAATGGGGATAATCATAACTTCCTGAGGTTTCTATGAGGATCAAATGAGATAATATTTGCAAAATCATAGCATACTACCTATATATTTATGTACATATTATATATTATTTATATATTATATATTTTACATATAATATATTAACCATATAATATACATATATAATATACACATAAATATATATAGCATATAAAATAGACCCTTAATAATTGCTTCTTTCCTTTCTTCCTTCATTTATCTCAGGCTAGGACTGAGGGAGTTACTTGGTTAGACAGAGGCTATCCAAAACACAAGTATTCTTATATATGCTGTCAGCTCCCCCAAAGAGATCTGCCTAAACTATACCTCTGCTAGGACAAGGAATGGGAATCCAGACCCCTGGAAATGGAGTATTATGGTGAAGAAACAGGTAAATAGCTGGTGATGCTGCCCAGTACAGCAACCCAGGGATTGGAACACTTTGTCCAGACCTTGTCCAGACAACCTGTAGAACTTGTTCATCAATACATGTATAAATACATTCATATATATTGTGTGACTGAAAGAGAATAAGGCTGATGACATTGCACAACTATGCCTTACTTCAGTTCAATTCATAGCAAGTCAAGACATTCCCTGTGATGTCACTGGTCCTCTTGGAAAATGAATAGGGTATATATTTCCCCTCAACTAGATTGGAGGGTTATTATGAATAGCAATTATCTTATTCTCTGTACTTGTATACCCAGTGTCTAGCATAGAGAAGGTGTTTAAATACTTGTTGATTTACGAGGCACGTAAGTGATATAGTTCTGGGTCTGGAGTTAAGAAGATGAGTTCAGATATGACCACCTACACTTACTAGTTGTGTGAACCTTGGCAAGTCACTTAACCCTTATCTGCCTCAGTTTCCTCATCTTTAAAATGGGGGTGACAGCAACTACTTTATAGGATTGTGAAGAAAAAGTTTAGCACAGTGTCTTCTACGTAATAGGGACTTAATAAATATCGATTGATTGAAATAATAGTGGTAGTGCTTTGCAAACCTTAAAATTGTATAAATTTTAGCTATTATTATGTACATACACACATGTTTATATGTTATTTTGGACAACCACTGCAAAAAGGCAATGAACCCCAGAATGAAACAGCAATGTGGGCTGGTCACTTGGTGAGATCAAGGGATGACCAATGGGAGGCCCATAAGTCCCATTATTCCATTGCTATCATCACAATAAGAGGAAGTGAAGAAGAGTCCCTCATATCTCCCCAGCATGTTGAGAGGACCCAGTGTGGAGAATAAATGGGAAGACATGGGAACATGGACAAGCATCAGAGGCTAGGTAGGTGTGGATGAGTTCAATCTAAATCATTATATTAAACCACCAACATGGATATGATCACAGCTCCATTGGAGTATTTGGTCACATTACTGATGAGAGATACTATCCATAGAGAAGTATAACATATCACCAACATAGTGGATGAGTCAAGCCCTGCCTCCAACATTTACTAGCTGTGTGTTGCTGGCCAAATCACTCCATCTCTCTGAGCCACAGTTTCCTCATCTGTAAACTAAAAGTCATAATAGCCCCTACCTTACAAGGTTATTATGAAGATCAAATGTGATCTCTCTCTCTCTCCCTCTCTCTCCCCCACCCTCTCTCTCTCTCTCTCTCTCTCTCTCTCTCTCTCTCTCTCTCTCTCTCTCTCTCTCTCTCACACACACACACACACACACACACATTTGGTAAACTTTAAGGTGCTATATAAATGTTAACTATTATTACTTTTGTTAATCATAATAACAATAAATTTAAAGAATTTTTCAAATTAGGGAGCTAGGTAGTGTAATGGATAGAGTACTGGACCTGGAGTTAGGAAGACCTGAGTTAAAATCTGGCCTCAGACAACTACTAGTTATGTGAACCTGGGCAAGACACAACCCTATTTGCCTCTGTTTTCTCATCTGTAAAATGAGCTGGAGAAGGAAATGGTGAGCCACTCCAGTATCTTTGCCAAGAAAACCCCCAATGGGGTCATACAGAGTCAGATGTAACTAAAAAAACTGAACAAGTTTCTCAAACTGAACTTAATCTGGGATAGACAATTTAAAGCCCTTGAGCAATTTCTTAATATCTTCTTCCCAATGGGTATCCAGGGGGCTTTACTTGTGTTGTTTTTAGGTCTGAAGCATGACTTAAAAGACTGCATACATATAATATCAAGGCATTAAGAAAAGATGGCATAGTCCAATGGAAAGGCTCATTGGATTGAAAGTCTGAGGATCCAGGTTTGAATCCTGGTTCTACTACTTCCTAACTGTGAAGCCTGGCATAAGTCACTTAGCATCCCTAGGCTTCTGCTTCTTCATTTGTTTGTGTTTTTTTTAATAAAAATTTATTTATTTAACTTTTTACATTCATTTTCACAAAATTTTGGGTTCAAAATTTTCTCCCCTTTTATCCCCTACCCCCACCCCAATACACTGAGCAATCTAATTTTCCCTATCACCAATCTTCCCTCTCTTCTATCATCCCTCCCTTCTCTTGTCCCCATCTTCTCTTCTGTCCTGTAGGGCCAGATGACTTTCTATTCCCCATTAACTGTATTTCTTCTTTCCTAGTAGCAAGTAAAATACTAAACAGTTGTTCCTAAAACTTTGAGTTCCAACTTCTCCCCATCCCTCCCTCCCCACCCATTCCCTTTGGGAAGGCAAGCAATTCAATATAGGCCCTATCTGTGTAGTTTTGCAAATGACTTCGATAATAGTCGTGTTGTGTAAGACTAACTGTATTTTCCTCCATCCTACCCTGACCCCCATTGTTTCTATTCTGTCTTTTGATCCTGTCCCTCCCAGAGTGTAGACTTCAAATTGCTCTGTCCTCCCATTGCCCTCCCTTGCATCATCCCTCCCACATTGCTTATCTCCTTCTCCCCCACTTTCCTGTACTGTAAGATAGGTTTTCATACCAAAATGAGTGTGCATTTTATTCCTTCCTTTAGTCGAATGTGATGAGGGTAAACTTCTTGTTTTTTCTCATCTCTCCTCTTTTTCCCTCCACTAAAAAGTCTCCTGCTTGCCTCTTGAATGAGATATAATTTACCCCATTCCATTTCACCCTCTTTCCTCCCACTACATTTCTTTCTCACCATTTACCTTAATTTCTTTTAAGATATGGTCCCATCCTATTCAATTCACTCTGTGTTCTCTGTCTCTGTATGTGTGTGCATGTGTGTATGTGTGTGTGCGTGCCTGCGTGTACATGTATGTGTGTGTGTGACCCCACCAACTACCCAGATACTGAAAAGTTTGAAGAGTTACAAATATTGTCTTTCCATGTAGGAATATAAACAGTTCACTTTTGGTAAGTCCCTTATGACTACTCTTTGCTGTTTACTTTTTCATGCTTCTTCTCATTCTTGTGTTTGAAAGTCAAATTTTCTTTTCAGCTCTGGTCTGTTCATCAAGAATGTCCTCTTGAAAGTCCTCTGTTTCATTGAAAGACCATATTTTCCCCTGAAGTATTATACTCAGTTTTGCTGGGTAGGTGATTCTTAGTTTGAGTCCTAGTTCCTTTGACTTCTGGAATATCCTATTCCACACCCTTTGATCCCTTAATGTAGAAGCTGCTAGATCTTGAGTTATCTTGATTGTATTTCCACAATACTGGAATTGTTTCTTTCTAGCTGCTTGCAAGATTTTCTCCTTGACCTGGGAGTTCTGGAATTTGGCCACAATGTTCCTAGGAGATTCTCTTTTTGAATCTCTTTCAGGCAGTGATCGATGGATTCCTTCAATACTTATTTTGCCCTCTGGTTGTAGAATCTCAGGGCAGTTTTCCTCGATAATTTCATGGAAGATGATGTCTAGACTCTTTTTTTGATCATGACTTTCAGGTAGTCCCATAATTTTTAAGTTGTCTCTCCTTGATCTATTTTCCAGGTCAGTTGTTTTTCCCATGAGATATTTCACATTCTCTTCCATTTTCTCATTCTTTTGGTTTTGTTTGGTGATTTCTTGGTTTCTCAGAAAGTCATTAGCCTGCATCTGTTCCATTCTAATTTTGAGAGAACTATTTTCTTCAGTGAGCTTTTGAACCTCTTTTTCCATTTGGCTAATTCTGCTTTTGAAAGCATTCTTCTCTTCCTTGGCTTTTTGAACCTCTTTTGCCAATTGAGTGAGCCTATTTTTCAAGGTGTTATTTTCTTCAGCATGTTTTTGGGTCTCCTTTAGCAAGGTATTGACCCATTTTTCATGCTTTCCTTGCATTTCTCTTATTTCTCTTCCCAGTTTTCCTCCACCTGTCTAACTTGCTTTTCAAAATCCTTTTTGAGCTCTTCCATGACCTGAGCCCACCAGACATCCCCCTGGGATGTCTGGGATACAGAGGCCCTGACCTCCACATCTTTCCCTGGTGGTAAGAATAGTTCCTCGTCATCAGAATTGAAAGGCAGGAACATCTGTACCCCATCAAAGTAGCTGTCTATAGTCTTATTTTTCTTCCCTTTTCTGGGCATTTTCCCAGCCAGTTCCTTGAGTTCTGAGATTCCTGTCTACCCCTGCCTAGATCTGCCCAGCTAGTGCTTGGGGTCTGAGATTCAAATGGGCTTTCCGTCACAGGTGCAGCTGCTATTCCATGTGAGCTTAAATTCTGGTGCTCGGGTTGGGGCAGGGCTGTCTCCCAGGCTCAGTTCCCTCAGGGGCTTTATGCAGAGACCTTCAGTAATGGAGCAGGTGGGGGCAGTGCCATCTTCCAGGCTCTGATCCCTCAGGGGATTTATTCAGAGACTTTAGGTAATGGAGCTCCTGCTTGCTCCAGGAGTCCCAGGCCACTGCTGCTGCCTCTGCTGCTGCCTCTGCCACTGCTTCTGCCACTCCCTCCACCGCTGCCTCCCAAGGGGGCCTGAGTCACGGAGACACCCCGCTCCCCTCTTGGCCAGCTCAGACGTCTCTCTCATTGACCTGTAGCGTCTGCAGGCAGAGGGACCTTCGCGGCCACCGGAGGTTCCTTCCCTGAAGCCTGCTCGAATCTGCTCCTCTGGGGCTGTGCGGCCAGGGCAGCTCAGGGGTGGACTCTGCTGTCCGGAGTGGGACAGACCCCTGAGGACAGCTCTCCAGCACTCTCTGGAACAGAAATCTTTTCCACTGTGTTTCTGTGTGCCTTGCAGTGCTCCAGACTTTGTGGGGAGTTCTTCTTGTAGGAAATATATGGGCTGTGTGTTCAGAGCTAGCATAGTGAGACTTTCTACTTTGCTATCTTGGCTCCACCCCCTTCATTTGTTAATATAAAGGAATTGAATGAGATGACCTGTAAGTTTTCTTCCAGCTCCTGAGACATGGAAGAATGGAATATTCACAGAATCAACTTTGAAGAAAGGTTTCATCTCACACAAGACCAAAAGGGCAAAGCCCTTAACCTCTACCTAAGAAAACTTGAGGCTCTTATCTGGGCTATATGTCACTGACTTGCTAAGTAACCTTGCCCTTTGCTTTGTCTCTTGGCTCTGAAATGAAGATTGATAGCCCTGGTCTCCCTTGTAGACACTGGCTAATAAACCATCGTAAAACATTTCACAAATGTAAAATATCCCAGGAATTCTGATGAGTAACAAAGTCTTTGAGCCTGGAAGGAGATTTCCATCTCCCAGTTTAAAAAGGACCACACCATTTAAATAATGACTGATTGATTGACAGAACTCAGAAGCAGATTGTCAAGTCAATTTGAACAGGGACCACAAAGGTGTAGGGAGGAGAAAAATACCTATCAGCAAATGTCACAGGTCAGGTCCACATGTCTTACTTAGCCTGTTTGCCAAGTGCACATAAGCACAGATCTTTACAAAAGGGCAAATTGGGATTCATTCTGCCCAGACACATGAGGACAAAAGGAAGATAGAGACATTTCTGACATGTCCATTGTCTTTTCTTTTTTAAATTAATTATTTTTAAATTTTCACCATTCACTTCCATAAGTTTTAAATTTTCTTCACTTCCCTTCCCTACCCCTCCCCAAGATTGCATGCAATCTCATGTAGGCTCTACATATACATTCTTATGTATACTTAACATTTTCACATAAGTCATGTTGTGTAGAAGAATTATAATGAATGTGAGGAACCATTGGAAAGAAAGAACAAAACAAAACAAAAGGGAACAAATAGTATGCTTTTATTTGTATTCAGACTCCATAGTTCTTTGTCTGGATGTGGATGGCATTTTCCATCATGAGTCCTTTGGAATTGTCTTTAGGCCCTTGCATTGTTGAGAAGAGTTAAATCTATCAAAGTCAGTCATCACACAATGTGACTGCTACTTTGTATCATGCTTTTCTTGTTCTGTTCATTTCACTTAGCATCAGTTCATGTAAGTCTTCCCAGGTTTTTCTGAAGTCCTCCGGCTCATCTTTTCTTATAACACAACAGTATTCCATTACATTCATATACCACAACTTGTTCAGTCATTCCCCAGTTGATGGACATCCCTTCAGTTTCCAGTTTTTAGCCAAAACAAAAAGGGCTGCTCTAAATGTTTTTGTGCATGTGGGTCCTTTCCTCATTTGTGTGATCTCCTTGGGATACAGCCCTACAAGTGGTATTGCTGAGTCAAAGAGTATGCACGTTTTTATAGCCTTTTGTGGATAGTTCCAAATTGCTCTCCAGATTGGTTGGATCATTTCACAACTCCACTAACAATGAGTTAGTGTTCCAGTTTTCCCACATCTCTAGTATTTATAATTTTCCTGTTTTGTCATGGTAGCTTATCTGATAGATATGATGTGGTACATAGGAGTTATTTTGATTTTCATTTCTCTAATCAATAGTGATTTAGAGCATTTATATATGATTATAGATAGTCTTAATTTCTTCATTTGAAAACTGTCTGTTCATATCCTTTGGTCATTTATCAATTGGGGAATGATTTGTATTCTTATGAATTTGACTCAGTTCTCTATATGTTTTAGAAATGAGGACTTTATCAAGAGACACTGGTTGTAAAAATTCCCAATTTTCTACTTCCTTCTTAATCTTGGTTGCATTGGCTTTGTTTGGGCAAAACAAACTTTTCAGTTTAATGTGATCAAAATTATACATTTTGCATTTCATAATGTTCTCTGTCTCTTGTTTGGTCATAAATTCTTCTGTTCTCCATAAATCTGACAGGTTAACTATTCCTTGCTTTCCTAATTTGCTTATAGCAAATTTGCCTTTATATCTAAATTATGTACCCATTTGGATGTTATTTGGGTCTATGTTGTAAGATGTTGGTTTATGCCCAGTTTTTGCCATACAGTTTTCCGGTTTTCCCAGCAATTTTTGTCAAATAGTGAGTTCTTATCCCAGAAACTGGGGTCTTTAGGTTTATCAAACAGTAGATTACTATAGTCATTGACTACTGTGTGTTATGTACCTAACGTATTCCACTGATTCATCACTATTTCTTAGCCAGTACCACATAGTTTTGATGATTGCTGCTTTATAATACAATTTAAAATCTGATATGGCTTGGCCATGTTCCCTAGCATTTCTTTTCATTAATTCCCTTGATATTCTGGACCCTTCCAGATGAATTTTGTTATTATTTTTTCTAGCTCCATAAAATAAATTTTTGATAATTTGATTTGTATGACACCGAGTAAGTATATTAATTTAGATAGAATTGTCATTTTTATTATATTATATTCATGAGCAACTGATGTTTTTCCAACTATTTATATTTGACTTTATTTGTGTGGAAAATGTTTTGTAATTGTGTTCATATAGTTCCCGCGTTTGTTTTGGCAGATAGACTCCCAAATATTTTATAATATCTACAGAAACTTTAAGTGGAATTTCTCTTTCTAACTCTTGCTGTTGGACTTTTCAGTAATATATAGAAATGTCAGTGATTTACGTGTGTTTATTTTATGTCCTGCAATTTTGCTAAAGTTGTTTATGATTTCAAGTAGTTTTTTTTACTAGATTCTCTATGGTTCTCTAAGTATAGCATATTGTCTGTGAAGAGTGATTGATATGTTTATTTTCATAGGATCCTAGGGTCCTATATGAACAAAGGATCCCTACCCCTATTGTTTTGTCTGTGGTGATGATATACCTGTGTTAAGGTGGCACTGGAAGTGGAAAAAGATTGTGATAAAGAAAAAAGGTGATAAATATTAATAAATAAATAAGATGATAAAAATAACAAATAAGAAATGTAAGAAAGAGAATACATTTAAAAGGAATAGTAAGTTGTACATAGTAGGTTTTCAGTTTCATGTTCAATCATCTTTTTTATTACATATGTTATAGAAATGTTTGTATTATTCCATAAATTAAAATTTTTTTAAAAGAAAATACCTCTGCCTCTTTGCTGTTCTATTGGAGCAGGCACATGAGCTGTAATAAGAGCTGGGAGTGACAATGGAGGTGCTTATTAGACATTATCATCGTCTGGAACCTAGATCAAAACTGAAATTTACCAAGGTGGGATCAGTAGTATTCAGGGAAAAATCAAAGAAATCATTAAGCCCAATTCCACCATTTTACAGAAAGCAGTGGAAAGAGCTGCTTATCTATGTCCCCAGGTCCACCCATTGCTTTTCCACTCAGAGTTCACTCAATATTCTTGGGGTGGGGAATATGGGGGACTCTCACTTTCTATTGATGTAACTATAGCATTGGGATAAGGGGACTCATGAGTCATCTATTGGTAAAGATGCTGTGAGTCAGCAGACTATGGTCCAAGGACCAAATTCCAACTGTCATCTGTTTTTGTACAACCTGTAAACTGAGTTGTTTTATATTTTTAATATGGTAATACTTTAAAATGTTTTAAAAAAAACATTCTTAACTCGTAAGTCATGCAAAAATAGTTAAGGGACCCATAAGTTGTAGTTTACTGACCGTAATTAGTAAACCTTGTCATGTCCTTCACAGGAAGCCCAGTTGGGCAGAGTGGCCTCAGCACAGAGCCAGGGTTGCACCATCAGCATGGATCACTTAGGGATGATGATGATGATGATGACAACGACAATGATGATGACAACAATGATGATAATATATCACTATGTGTCAGGCACTTTTTGAAAGTATTGCCTCATTTTATCTTCACAACAACCTTGGGAGGTAATTGCTAGGATTATCCCCCTTTTAAAAATGAGGAAACTAAGGCAGATGGTTAAGTGATTTGCTTCAGGGTCACACAGCTAGTTAGTATCTAGGGCTGGATTTAAACTCATATATTCCCAACTTAGGGCCCAGTCCATGCTCCACTGTGCCACCTACTTGCCTGGCTGAATAGATAGAATGGCCAAATATAAACTAAGGGGAGCTAATTGTTGTCCTAGATACAAGCAACAGATCAGCACCAGTCATGGGAGAAGAATGAAGTAGGGCAAGATCCGAAGTCAAACAAGCTAGGGAAAGACCAAAGCAGAGATGTTCGCATCACCAAGGACAGTTCCTGCAGACCAATATTGCAGCAGAGTTTTGATGACTTTTTGTCTTGGGCAGAAAAACTCTTTTTCTGGGGCACATGAGATTTTACAGGATCAAGGGATCATAGATTTAGAACTGGAAGGGACTTTAGAAATCATCTTATTCTTAATTATTAATCTGCATGTTAAGATGAGGAAACTGAGTCCTGGAGAGGTTAAGTGACTTCCCAAGATCATACAAGTATTAAGTGGCACAGACAAGTGCTCTGATTCCAAAGCCAGCAATCTTTCCTCTATATCATCAGTCTTAAACCTGCATTAGAAAACTCTAGGGTTTCAAGGGCCCTTTTGGTCACAGAAAGTCTAGCTCTCTTGGTGGTAGTGTTAGTGAGAGGCCATATGGCAATATGGACAGAGAACTGGCCTCAAAATCAGCATATCTAAATTCAAGATCTGCACCTGATACATACTGACTGTGGATCCTGGGAAAGTCATTTAACTTTTCAGTTCTCTAGGCCAGTGGTGTCAATTTCAAATAGAAATAGAGGCCACTAAGCTGTAGATAAGAATCCCTGCAGACACATAGTATATGGAAAGTCACATTTCAATATTACCTATATTCTGTTTGTATTTTTATTTATTTTGTTAAGTATATCCCAATTACATTTTGGTCCATGGGGCCATGGAGGTAACTTAAGCTGGCTTTTGTAGTACTTAGAGCTTTGTCAGACATCAAAGATGCCAAGGGCATCCACTGCATCCTGGGACTTTGCTTTTCATTCTGACATTCATCTTGCCCCTAGATTTTGATAACTTTGGAAGAATGAGGCTTACTATTTCTGCAATTCTATCTCACTTAAATCCAATACACTCAAAATTCAAGACATCACTCATTCGTCATGTCCTTGGTCTTCTTCAAAAATGAAGGACAAACATCATGCCTGTGAAATCAACCATTCAATCTCTATCACCATATTCTGGCTTCAGCTGAAAATTGTATGACCCTCCTGTGTTCTACTGAGGCAATAAGTTCAGATAAGGCAGATGGGATCCCAGATTTTCCATCATCTAAGACTTTGCCATCAATAACTCATTAATTTTCTTTTATTAAATGCCTACTGTGTGGAAAGCACTGCTAGTCATTGAGCATACAAAGATGGAAAACTGCTAACATCTCTGTTCTTGAAGAGTTTATAATCTACTAGGGGTGATATTAACCAACAAGCATTTATATATCAGGAATAGTGCTGAGGGCTTGGGTATACAAAGAAAGAACAATAGTTTCCTGTCCCCAGTGAATTTCCATTCTAATGACAGAGCAGCATGTATATATTTAGGTATATACAAGATACATACAAAGTAAATACAAAGTAATTTTTAGAGAGGAAGATGCCAACAGCTGCAGGGGAGGAGAAGGGAAGGAATTGGACCAAGAAAGACCTATTGTAAAGGTGATGCTTAAGTTGAATCTTGAAGGAAGTCAAGAATTCCAGTTGGAAGAGATTAGGAGGGCAATCATTCCAGGCATGAGACATCAAGGCAAACACATGGAGATGTGTGATGGAATGTTAGGTCCAAGGAATAAAAAGTGGGTCATTATGGTGGGACCATAGAGCATATAGAGAAGAGTAACATGAAACAAGGCTGGAAAGATATGAATGGGTAGGGTTGAGTGGAACTTTAAATGCCAAATGGAAAGCTATGTTTTATTCTAGAGGGCATAGGGAGCCACTGGAATTAATTAGGGGAGGGTGACATAGTAAGACTTATGTTTTAGGAAAATCACAGCTATGTGGATGATGGGTTGGAATGGGGAAAGACAAAGGTAAGGAGGTAAGGAGACAAATTTGACTACTGCAATGACCTAGATGAGAACCATTTTGGCTCCTGGCCTTGAAAAGTAATCTTACTCCACTACCTTTTCCTGTGATGTGAAGAAGACCAAACTTTAGATCAGAATCTGAGAGATACAATTAATCCAATTGAAATATTTCATTGTTCTCAAAGTCAGCAGACTCAATGGGTAGGTTGGAGGAATCCCAGAGACCTGCACTGACCCCTGCCCCCCTCCCCCCATGGTCGTTGATGAAGATAGAATCAAATTATTTTCTCTCCAACTCTCCATAAGTAAGTAGTCTTCCATTTTTCCCATACTGCTTCATTTAATGAATAAATGAACTGTGGTTGCAGAGGTAAGAAAATCTAATTGACTAAGGGTTACTGAACACATACTGAACAGAAAAGAAAGGGATTCCTTTAAAAACTGCTGAGATATGGGGGTGTAGTGGAAGGAAATGGAGGTAGTGAGAGAGAAAAGACAGGGAACCACGCACCAACTGGTCAGATTGACTGGGCAGCAATCCAATTCAGTTGTGAAGATGGCCCCAAATGTGGTTATTCCTGCTGTGCAGACATATCTTCACAGATGAGCTATAAGAAACCAGACAGTGTATCCAAAAGAAATCAGGCAATAAGCCAAAAAAATGCAATAAGATTTGTTTGCCAATTATACCAATTTGGGTTTAGGCCTCATAGAGGAATTTTCACCTAACCATGAGGGAATTAATTTGAATTTGAATCGTACTTCCTACGATTTTTTATATAGAATCAAGTTGTGGTGGATGGAACAGGTTAGTGGGGCACAGACTGCTAAAAATGTACAGGCAGGTTCAAAGTCTTAAAGATCTATAGAATTGTATATCTTATCTTCAAGGTTGTTTTAAAGGGCTAATTACGTACTTTCTCATGCACATTCTCTGCAGCTCCTCCTGCAAGAGACTTAAAGTACTTCCAGTGCATTAATAATAAAGGCAGTTAAGCCTTCTTTGAAAGGAGTGAAATAATGGAAGTAGAGGGAAAGAATATGATCAAAAGACGTCATTAAAGAGATTTCTTTTCTTTAATACACAGATAGTTCTAAAGATAATACAGTTGATTTTTTTTCATTATTTTTCATTTATGACTTCCTTTATTATTAATAAAATGGCTCATTTACACAGCATTTTTTAAGTCTTTCTCACAAATAGCCCTGTGATATAGGCAGGGATGGTTATGTTCATTTTAAAAATGAAACAACCAAGGCTCAGAGGGGTTAAGTGATTTGATGGAGGTCACACAGTAAATGAATGCCCCATTTTGGCCTTCAATGTCCTGCACATAATAGTGGCCTGGTAAATGCTCACTGATTGATTGATTGAGCGAGGTGTGAATTCAGGAAAACTCAAGTTCAAATCCTGCCTTACACACTACACTTCTCTGATTTTTTTTCTTTCTCACCTATAAAATGGGGATTAAAATAGCACTTAACTCACCGTGTTGTAAGGATCAAATGGGATTATGTGTATCCAACTGTGTGATACTTCACAAAACAAAGAGCACTACTTACATGTTACCTATTAGTCTCATCATCATCATTGTCGTCATCATCATGATTATTTAGTATCTGAAAATGATTGCAATGTAAAAGACATGAAGATAGGAATGGGACCTGCAATTTAATTGATACAGAGAATTTCTAAGTGAGGAAACTTTCTCTACCAATGCAAAGGAGCATCCTCTTGGCCACTTCTAGTCTTAGAGAATTGCCTAAAGGTATCAAACCTACTGCCTGGTTTTTGGGGTGTATTGCAGTCAGTGCCACTCTTGAGCACCCATCCCAACAAAATTAAAATGTAATTGAGTCATAGATAACAAAATAGATAAAAATATAACAGAACATAGAAAATATTAATGTGCAGTTTTCTAAGTCAATATGTAGTTATCAAGGAGATTATAAATTTTATATACATTATTAATATAATTAATGAACTAATATATTATATAATAATTATATATCATGTAAATTATATTAAATATGTGTATGCATATATTTTTAAAATTTATTTGGGGGACCCTATTTTTATTTGAGTTTGATAGCACTTAACCACAAGGTTAAGTGACTTTCCCAGGGTCACACAGTCACTATGTCTTAAGGGAAGGACTTCAACACAGATCTTCTTAACTTTTAGGGCAGCTTTCTAGCTATTATAGCATATTGCCATTTATAAGCAACATAAAGATTTTAATTTTTTTTTATCTGAGACTCATATAGACTAAATAGGCTCATGAAAGCCTAACAAGAGTCCTGATCTCCAAGGAACATGAATAAAATAATCATGCCCTAAACCACTGACCAGAGCTTCTGACCCCAAGCAGGCCACATGACAATCTCACAAGGCAAAGAAGGGCAACTCAGTGGTAGGACACGTTTCTAGTCTTGCCAGATAATCATAATCTAGTCTCAAAAACAAAATTAGATTTTTTTAAAAAAAATTTTGAAAGTTTTTTCATCAATTAACTTGAAATATGAAAACTTCCTCTGCAGATTAATGGTTTTACCTATAAAAAAATATAATTCTAAAAAGTATGTTTCCTGGAATAGTATTTACATATACATGCATTTTAAAAAACCCTTTATAGTCAAAATATTCTGACCTTGCCATTCTAAATCTCGAAGCTTAATCATAATTCAAATAGATGGCAAATCTCTTTGAAGCAGGTGAATGAATCCATCCAGCACCATAACCTTATTTTAAAGTTGAATTTTAAGTTACTAAAAGTTACTCAATAAACTATACAGAGTACTAGCACAGAAACAGAGGAAGGAAGAGGAGGGTACAGCAGAGGAAAGGAGAAGAGAAGGAGAGGAGAGGACTTTTGAAAGTATTGACTAATTATGTTGCTATTCTATACCCTTCTATGCACATTTATGAATAAGGATACTAATATACTTTTGAAATGATTTCTAAAGATTTTCTTGGTCCAGATCTTTGATATCTTGTGGGGAACTATCAATATGTCAGGTTCCTCTACAAATACACATTGATAGAGCCTCTGTACCTTAGAGTCTTGGAAGGTCGCCTGAGGCATTGATAGGCTAAGTGACTTGCATGTGGTAGTCACAGAGCTCTGTCAGAAACAGATTTGAACTCAGGTCTCCCTGACTTCGAAAGAAGCTCTCTATTACCAACTCACTGACTTTCTTTTATTTAACAGTTAATGACAACAACAAAAAAGTTTACTTAACCATAGCACAGAAAGGACAGTTAACAAGGATGCTGCGGCACTAAACTTGGGTAGACATGACTGTCTGACTGCATACTAGGATACGTCTGGTCGGCAGAGTATTAGTGACTCAGGTGGTTTGGGGCCATCTGCCCAGCACGAATGGTCTCTACTCCACCTGAATGGGCTTTGTTATGTCTTCATGTGATGAGAGAGGTCAAGATCAGCAGAGAGGAAGCTTGAGCCTTAGCCTTCTTAACCAACCAGGTTTTGGGGATAAATTCCTTAACTTTAAAGGAAAGAACTAGCCTAATATATGTAGAAGAGGGGGAACCTTGGCTGACAGTGACACTGTCACAGTGGGGTGTGGGAGAATGTGTGTATGTTGGGGAAGAGAGATGTCATGCTAGGTTGAATATGTTTTGTCTTCTTGGAGGCATAGAGATCAAAGAAAAAAGGATGCAAGGGTCACAGAAAGCAAAATATTAGAGAAGTCAGGGGCATCTGGGTGATGTGCTGGTTCTCTGCCATGTGGTAACTATTGGCCACATGAAGTAGATTTCCTTTGTGTCAGGACAGAGTCCAGGCCAGGATACTATGGGAGAGGGTAGATAGGACAGGTTCCAAGATAAGTTCAGTGTCTATTTTCCTCTGGATGAACAGACATGGCACCAGCACTCCCTCAGCTACCATCATGCCAGGCAGGTTGCAGTCACCAAGTAAAGCATTTCTGGCCCTGTTGTTCCTTTCCCAGAAAGTTTTCTTGGATCCAGGGGTCCAGGTGTCATCCAAGTAAGTGACCATCCAGGAGGCAAATCTTATCAAGGGTTTTATTTCTTAGCTATCCTTCTGCATTAATGCCTTCTGCATTAATGAGGAGTGAAAACTCCAGTTTTCACTCAAAGCTCTGACACACTATGTAGAACAGTGGACAGATAGAGTGCTAGATGTAGAATCACGAGAACCTGGTTTGAGTCTGCCTCAGATGCCTTCTACCTGGGTGAGCCTGGGCAAGTTATTTAATGTCTTTAAGCCTCAGTTTCCTCATCTGTAAAAAGGGGATAATAATAGCAATAGGGAGGATCGCATGAGATAACATATGTAAAATGCATTGTAAGCCTTAAAGCACTATATAAATTCTAGCTGCTGCTGCTACAATGACTGCTACTATAAATCACCCCTGCTATGATGTGGAGCTCATATTATATCATGATTGTCCAACCACTGGCATTAAAATTCCAATTTGTCTAATGCTTCCCTCAAAGCATGCTTGATGGACACCAGAAGTATTGCCTCATGGACATGCAGGCCAATGCTGAGCCCACTGGCCTCACTTCCTCCCTTTCCACACAACATCATGCCAAGAGAGGTAGTTATTGACAGTAGTAGACATCTCTGTTACTTCTATGGCCTCAATCCTTTTCTCAACTTCAAATTGATTCCAACTATATCCTTTCTGTGAAAGTTTGTAAGAGAAAGTCTACCCCCTAGTCCTGGATATAGAGATGTCTGACATCAAGAATGGGCTTATCCAGTTCAGTGTACAAACCATTCTGTTCTCTGGGTATTGGATCTGCTTTACAACCCTTATGAAGCTCAAGGCAGAAACTGTTCCTTACCTATGACTATATTGTCCTATCAGCTCAGGTCTCTTCTCTTTGATGTCCTAGCTATGTCCTGAGATGGACTAGTCTGCTGAGCAGTTCATCTGTTGCATCTCTGGGCAACCTTCCTCACCAGATTTTGGTTCCAGGTGCAGCCAGCCTTAGAAAGACGCCAGCAGTGACTTCCTGACTGATTTCTTATAAAGATTATCCTGATAAGTGTATTCTCAACACTCATCCAATTGATTAAGTTTCATCAACCATGTTCCATACTTTTTGAGTGTCTCCATGAACTCAACTGCCTTAACTAACCCCTGGCTGATTAAAGGTAACTTACATGACAGAAAGGCAAAGTTACCCTATGAATAAGAGGATGACAACTCCCTACTCTACTTCAGGACACACACAGTACTATATCTCTTTTTCTTTTTTCAGTCAAGAATCAGGAAAGATCTTCCAACTTGTCATAGTGTGTACATTTGTACTCACATGTTTGTGTGTGTGAGGGTAAATACACAAGTACAAGACACACTTGGTACATAAATTAAAGAGGTCCAGATGGGTTATTACATTTCCACAATAATCTCCCATTTATCAGGACCTGTGTTAGAAGGGAAGAGTAATTCACATCAAGAAGAAGGGAAGCTGGAGAGGGGCAGAGGGATCCGTCCTTTTCCCCGGGTACACAGAAGTTTCTCTTGTGCTCTGCCTGAAGATTGCTAGGTGACAGAATTTCCAATTACACCAAGATTGCTTTTCCATCTCAGGCCATTCTCATTAAGTGTAAGAGTAATTGTGATTGCTGCTCTTCTGACTGCTAGATCTGGTGTTGGAGAATCTGGGTTTGAGCCCCTGTTTTTTAGCTTACTGGTTGTGGCAACTTGGGAAAACATAATTTCCTCTCTTTGAGTCTCTTTTCTCTTATGTAAAAAAAAGGTATTATAATAGTATATAAACTATTTCAGATAAGTATTAAAAATGTACTTTCTAAACTTTGAAGACAAACCATCATCAGGGTATAATTAGGGTAGCGGGGGTTTGGCTAAAATATAGAAGGTATGGACAGTGCGTGATCTCCTTCATCAGGCAGACGTAACGATTGGTTGTCGTCCTTTGTGCTGTAAGAGGGCCAAAATAACATCACTATGTCAGGGTCAAGGTGTAATGTGTCCAACTGTGGCTGATCAGATTCAGAAGGCTCTACCACAAGTCGAGCACAAATAGTCCATACAAATATTTGGAGTGAAGATGTCTTTAAATTTGTACATCTCCTGTTTCTTTTGAACTATTGCAATTCTGCTTTGCTCACAGAGCACAGTACCTTCTTTGATGCAGGCATGCCTTTCTGTGCAGTCTGTGCCAGCGTCTCCCATATCTTGCAATAGATAAGCAAAGTTCTTCAGAGAGACCTTGAGGGTGTTCTTCTGACCTTTGTGTGAGCCTTTGCCTTGCGTGAGTTCTCTGCGGTAGTCTCTTACGCAAACATAAGTTAGGCATTCCAACAACATAGCCAGCCCATTAGAGTTTCGCTCTTTGCAGTAGAGTTTGATTGCTTGGAAGTTCAGCTCTAGAAAGGACCTCAGTGTCTGGCACCTTATCCTGCCAGGTGATCTTCAGAATCTTCCTAAGACAATTCAAATGGAAGAAATTCAGTTTCCTGACATGATGCTGAGAGACTGTCCATGTTTCACAGGAAATGTAGTCATTTCACAGGCAAAGAGTTCAGCACAAAGGTTCTATAGACCTTCAGTTTGGTAGGCAACCTAATATTGCATCTCCCATACTTTCCTTCCAATCCTCCCAAACCTGAGCTAGCTCTGGTAATGCTTGTGTCAACCTCCTCATCTGTGTGGACATCCTTGGAAAGTATACTTCTAAGGTAAATGAACTTATCCATATCATTCCAAATTTCCCCATTTGTTGTATTTGTTTTGCTAATATAGAACATGCTAACAATACTTGGTGTCTTTCAGCAGGGAGAAACAATAAATAACTAGTATGTATATAAATGCTTTAAAGTTTGCGAAGCAATCCATGTTATCTTACTTGAGTCTCTCAATGATCCTGAAAGATAAATAGTTTAGCCAGGATTTAGAGCACTTTGAAGTCTGTAGATGTGGGGGTTACTACAATACCTGCTTCCTTCCCCAATAGCCCAGCCCTGCCCTGCTCAGTGCAGTTCTATCCTCCTCCCTTCCCTCTCCTAATCAAGTAGCCACTGTTTAGTGTCTCAGATTCTCTATTTCCTCCCCAAAGGGTTGCATTTCCTAATGTCCTAAGATCTGAGAGATCTCTCCTGCCTCCCCAACACTTTATCTGAAGATGTCTTGTATGCTGTTTGCCAGAGGTGGTACTTGGTCTAGATGTCAGAACTGCTACTTTAGACTGTGCTCCAAGCAATATAGAACTATGTTGCTCTCATTGGTAATATTATTTCATTAAAAAACTGTTAAAATTGGTTTTATGT
This sequence comes from Bettongia penicillata ogilbyi, assembly GCA_023548195.1. Classification (NCBI taxonomy): domain Eukaryota; kingdom Metazoa; phylum Chordata; class Mammalia; order Diprotodontia; family Potoroidae; genus Bettongia; species Bettongia penicillata. The sequence goes on along the minus strand of JAJHZJ010000055.1, from coordinate 7,800,396 downwards.
GTCATTGAGGAAAAATAACACATGTTTTGTATGACTTGAACATGTATAACCTATAGCAAATTGTTTGCCTTCTCAAAGAGGGGAGTAGGGGAAGGAGAGAATTTGGAACTCAAAAAATTAAAATAAAAAGGTTAAAAATCGTTTTTACATGTAACTGGAGGGAAATAAAATATAAATTAAATCTTTAATATTATCATTTCCATGGTAAAGGATAGCAGAAAGCCCTGTACTCCTTCTGGTTGGGGGGGGTGGGGGGGCTCGTTGTTTTTGTTTAGTCACATCTAACTCTTCATGACACAATTTTGGAGTTTTTTGGGCAAAGATATTGGAGTGTTTTGTCATTTCCTTCTCCAGCTCATTTTGCAGAACTAGAAACTGAGGCAAACAGGGTTAAGTGACCTGCCCAGGGTCACACAGCTAGTGTCTGAGGCCAGATTTGAACTCAGACCTTTCTGACTCCAAGTGCCAGCTTTGTGTCCCCTGCACCACTTAGCTACCCTTGTGTTGGAAAGGAGACAATAGTTCCCTCAAGGCTCCTTAAATATTCTTGCCACAGCCTATTTCCGACATATGCAGGGGGTGGATTGGAGTGAATATGTCATTTTTTTTTTTTTAGTTTATAGGAAGGCAAAGGAGACATTTCTGACTTTATCCCACACAGCAAATTTGGATTCCTTTTAAGTGCTGTGTGAACAGCCTTAAATAGGATCAAGGAATAATGGATTTGGAACTAAACCAACTTGATTCTGGAATCACTTGACCTGGGTGCAGCTACTGATTCTTACATTTCCTACCTATACAAGTCACTTAACCTCTCATGGCCTCCGTTTCTTCATTTATAAAATGGAATGGTTAGGCTACATGGTCTCTGGGATCCCTTCCAACTCTAGATATATATTCTAGTTCAGGGGTGGGGAACTTGCAGCTTCCAGGTCACATATGACCCTTCAGGTCCTCAATTGCAGCCCTTGGGGAAGCTAGGTGGCACACTGGATAAAGTGCTGGACCTGGAGTTAGGAAGACTGATCTTTGAGTTTAAATCTGGTCTCAGACACTAGCTGTGTGACCCTGGGCAAGTCACTTAATCCTATTTTTCTCATCTGTAAAATGAGCTGGAGAAGGAAATGGTGAACTGCTTCAGTATCTTTACCAAGAAAACCCCAAATGGTTCCAAAAAGACCGACTGAACAACTAAGTGATTTGCCATAATACCTGAGGTAGGATTTGAAGATTAGTCTTCTTGATTCCTAGTCCAATGCTTTATTAAAATATACTTCCTCCCTTTCTCATATATCAGTGATGTCGAACTCAAATAGAAACCAGGCTCCCCAGTGGCTATATATTGATCTAAAAACCACAGATTAACACTTTCTTTATTGTATTTTTATTTTGCTTAATATTTCCCAATTACATATTTATCTGGTTCATATTTATATGTCCTCCATAGGCCATATGTTTGATACCTCTGCGATCATCTCCAATTGCTGAAAATTCTCAGCATATATTATTTTCAAAAATTGCTCTGTATTCCATTGCTAGGTAGAACAGATTAAGCTGGAAGGTTTTCCTGACCTAAGTCTTGTCACAAATAAACATGCACCAATGATGATGATCCTGCACTGGAACTTGATATAATAGGGTCACAATAATGGCTATCTGCATCTGCATTTGGAACTTGAAGTTAGACACCACCAAAGTCTTAAGTGTACTGGAGACCATTCACCTTTAGTGCAATCAGACCTGATAATGAGAAACGGGGTGACTCCACTCAATTGAGATCAGCCCAACAATAGAACTTTGCTGTGCTCCAACTAACATGGCAAATGATTCACTTGATTGGATGGGCTCCTGCAGTCTGGGAGGGGTCGAGCTTTTGTCTGCTATTTTTCAGTCAGCTATTCATCACAACAAGAGTTTTATTAAAAATGTACCTTCCACTCTTCAGAGAGCAAATATGAAAATCTGGTTTCTGAAGATATCAAAATCATTTATTTTTGAAGTTGGCAGCCCTGGCTGTGAACACTGCTCTGGGATCGATCCCGTCTGTGTAAGTAGAAGTTATATATTTTTCAGAACAAGCATTGTGCCTTTCATCCATGGGAAACAATGAAATATTAAGCAAGATATGAAAAAATTAAAACGTTTTGAAAGGGAGAAAGCAATAGCAAATCACACTCCCTGACTGGAAAGCTCCATGGGGAGCCCCTCTGATGCCAGGGAAGAGGCTTCGGAAAAAGCACTCACAATATGGAGTTTGCTGGATTGTTGAAGCCACTGGCAAGTTTCTCTATAAAGCTCACCTGCCAAGGGATCTGGGGTTGCTAAATGAACCTCTAGTGTGCCCTGTTGATGAGTCATGCACATTAAAGGTCTCTTGGTTTCCTGTCCAAGTAGTGTTTCCAGAAAAGCCTTCCTCCGATTGTATCTTTATCACATGAGTAAGACCACAGACAAGAAACAGATCGTAAGCTCCTCAAAGATAAGGAATATTGGATTTTTGTCTTTGTATCATCTGGTCCTTTTCACAAAGGCTTATAGGAAGTGCTTAATGATTGAATGTTGATTGATTGTGAAGTGTATCAGAGGAGGAAGTACCTACAGTGACAAAATCATAGAGCTTTGATGCTTTTACGGATGAGCCCCTGAAACCTGAATGTTACAGAGTTGAGTACAGACAAAATTCTACACAATTGCTGTGAGTGACTTTAGAGACCAAGAAATGAGAGCATACTTAGGCTTGCTGATCATTTCTAAGCTTAACAACTATAATAATAACTGAAATTTATATAATGATTTTTAAGTTTTACAAAACCCTTTACATATATTATCTCATTTGACCCTCAAAACCCTGCTATTAGTATACCTATTTTGCAGATGAGGAAACTGAGACTGAGAGAGGTTAAGTGACTTGCTCAAGGTCACACAGCTAGTAAATATCTGAAGCAGAATTCAAACTCAGGGTTTCCTGACTCCATGTTCAGCCACTCCCTCATCTGTGCCACCTAACTGCCTAATTGCCTAGGTCCTCAGAACTATAAACTGAATGAATGAATAAAATGAATGAATGAATAAATAATACACATTTTTAGGGGTGTGATAATTACCTCCATTGAGGGGAATCATAGGTTTTTGCACCTTAGGATCCAGTCTTCATGGGTTGGTTGGGTTAAAAAAAAAATCATTATTTGGTGGCTACCATAGTGGTAAAAAAGAAAAAAAACTTTGACAATAGGTTATTTTGGGAAGTAAAAACAATAATTCACTATATATGAATCCAGCATCTTTAGTTTGGTAAGCCTAATGCACCATTGACATGTTGCTCCAGAGTCTGGATTCAAATCTTAACTTGGCTACATCTACTTTTATGACCATGGGCAAGACATTGAAACTATCTATGCCTCAGTTTCCTCTTTCTTAAAATGATAGGGCTGAACTAGTTGATCTCAAAAGTGCCATTCAGTGTAAACCAATATTACTATAATTGTCTAAATCAAGTCAACAACCTACTTTTGAGCACTTACTTTGTGGCAGGTATCATGCTAACTTCCAGGGATACAAAGAAAGGCAAAAACAGTCCCTGCTCTCAGGAAATTATGGGGGAGACAACATGAAGACAACAGTGTACAAGCTAACTAAAGATAGGATAAATTGGAGATAATCTCAAACAAACTAAATTGGAAATAATCTCAAACTCAAAATTAAAATTAAGTGGGACCAGGAGAGGTTTCTTACAGAAGGTCAGAGTGTTGGATGAGACTAGAAAGAAGCCAGAAGGTAGAGATGAGGAAGGAGAGCATACCAGGCAGGGGGTGGGGAGGGAGGGGCAGTGAAAAGCTAGGAGATCCAAGATGAAGTGTGTTGTATTAGGCATATCAAAGAGGCCAGGAACACCAGATAGAATAGTACACTTAGAGGAGTAAGGTATAAGATGACAAGAAAGACAGGAAGGGCTATAGGGACAAGAAGGGAACATGAAGGTCTTTAGAGGCCAAATAAAGGATTTCATGTTTGATTCTGGAAGTTCATTAAAGTTCTGGAGTTGATTGAAGAGGGAAGTGACATAGTCAGACATATACCTGCTATTCTGAGACCAAGATACCAAAGCATATTCAAGTGCACTAAGAAACACAAATCAAAATGAGATAAATGTCATCTTTTACTTTGAAGATGAAGACAAAGATAGCATAATTGTTAAAATTGTCAACTGCCCTTTTCCAAGTAGTTCTGGCATATCCTCTAATTTATGCAATGTGTTTCTACGAACTCATATCTACAGAGAAGGGTTCAAACTTTAAAAACTCAAGGATATTTGTTACTTAAAAGAGTTGTAGTGAAAACCTTTCATTAAAAAAAAATGGTGGAGCCAAGATGGTGGAGTAGAAAGACACACAAATGCAGGCTCTCCCCACACAGCCCATAAAATACCTATAGAGAGGGACTCTTAACAAATTTTGGAGCAGCAGAAGTAGAGAACAACAGAGTGGAGGAGATTTACAGCCCAGGGTGACCTGAAAGGCCCATGGGAAGGATCTGGTGCACTAGACATGGAGCATAGCCCACCCCAGCCTTGGCCAGCAGCAGCAGATCCACAGATCCCTCAACCCACAGATGTCGAAAGTCAGTGATGGTGTTTTTTCAGCTGGCCAGGAAGGGAGAAGGGCCTTCCCATAACTCCGAACTCAGGCAGAGGCCCACAGAGGCCATGGCAGGTGGCAGCAGTTCCCATCTCAGCCCCTACAGCAGCAATATTCATTGTTGGATCATAAAACTCTTGGGGGAACTGAGAAGCTGAATATTACCTCAGTCTTATGTAGAGGCCCTGAGGGAGCTGGTCTTTGTCTCTCACTGAATGGTGACCCTGCTATCACAGCCTGACTGAATCCCAGCCCCTCAGTGTTGGCCTGGTGGCAGTGGAGGCCAGGTGGCTGTGGAGAGGTAATTGCTAAGATGCTGGGTACAAAAATCTCTCCCCCATCCCAGACCAATGTACACGCTTGATTGTGCCACCTTGGAGGAACTGAGATTTTACAGATTCCCAGAGTATGCCCTACTCTTGACAAAGGATCCAAAAGTCAAGTAAATGGTTGGGGAAATGCCCAAAAAAGGGAAAAAAAATAAGACCATAGAAGTTTACTTTTTTGGTGAACAGATATCTCCTCCCATCCTTTCAGATGAGGAAGAACAATGCCTACCATCAGGGGAAGACATAGAAATCTAGGCTTCTGTATCCCAAACATCCAAAATAAATATTCAATGGGCTCAGGCCATGGAAGAGCTCAAAAAGGATTTCGAAAATCAAGTTAGACAGGTGTAGGAAAACTGGGAAGAAAAATAAGAGAGATTCAAGAAAAGCATGAAAAGCAGGTCAACACCTTGCTAAAGGAGAACCAAAAAAATGCTGAAGAAAATAACACCTTGAAAAATAGGCTAACTCAATTGGCAAAAGAGATTCAAAAAGTCAATGAGGAGAAGAATGCTTTAAAAAGAAGAATTAGCCAAATGGAAAAGGAGGTTCAAAAGCTCACTGAAGAAAATAGTTTTTTAAAAATTAGAGTAGAACAGATGGAGTATAATGATTTTACACACATACATATGTGCATGCACACACAAAGACAGAGAGCACAGAGTGAATTGAATAGGATGGGATCATATCCTAAAAAAATGAAGTTAAGTGGTGAGAGAGAAATGTATTGTGGGGAGAGAGGGAGAAATGGAATGGGGCAAATTATCTCTCATAGAAGAGGCAGGCAGGAAACTTTTTAGTGGAGGGAAAAAGAGGGGGGCTAAGAGAAAAACATGAAATTTACTGTCATTACATTCGACTAAAGGAAGGAACAAAATTCACACTCATTTTGGTATGAAAACCTATCTTACAATACAGGAAAGTGGGGGAGAAGGGGATCAGCAGGGTGGGGGGGATGATGGAAGGGAGGGCAATGGGAGGAGGGAGCAATTTGAAATCAACACTCTTGGGGAAGGACAGGATCAAAAGAGAGAATAGAAGCAATTGGGGGCAGGATAGGATGGAGGGAAATATAGTTAGTCTTACATAGCATGATTATTATTGAAGTCATTCATAAAACTACATAGATATGGCCTATATTGAATTGCCTGCCTTCCCAAAGGGAATTGGTATGGAGGGAGGGATAGGGAGAAGTTGGAACTCAAAGTTTTAGGAAGAACTATAGACTATTGTTCTTGCTACTAGGGAATAAGAAATACAGGCAATGGAGAATAGAAAGTTATCTGACCCTACAGGACAAAACAGAGGATGGGGACAAGGGAAGAGAGGGATGATAGAAGAGAGGGCAGATTGGTGATAGGGGAAATTAGAATGCTCAGTATATTGGGGTAGGGGAGGTGACAAATGGGGAGAAAATTTGGAACTCAAAATTTTGTGAAAATGAATGTAAATATTTAAATAGATAAATTTAAAAAAAAGAAAATTATGAAAAATGAGTCAACTGCTTCCTAAAAGAAACCTTCCCAAAGTGCTGAAGAAAATAACATCTTTAAAATTAGACTAACCTAAATGGCAAAAGAGGTCCAAAAAGCCAATGAGAAGAAGAATGCCTTAAAAACCAGAATGTGCCAAATGGAAAAAGAGGCCCAAAAGCTGACTGAAGAAAATAATTCCTTAAAAATTAGAATGGAGCAAATGGAAGCTAATGTTGTTATGAGAAATCAAGAATTATAAAACAAAACTGAAAGAATGAAAAAAACAGAAGACAATATGAAGTATCTCATTGGACAAACAACTGACCTGAAAAATGGATCCAGGAAAGATAAGTTAAAAATTATTGGACTACCTGAAAGTAATGATAAAAAAGGAGCCTAGAAATCATCTTTCAAGAAATTTTCAAGGAAAACTGCTCTGATATTCTAGAACCAGAAGATAAAATAGAAATGGAAAGAATTCACTGATCACCTCCTGAAAGAGATCCCAAAAGGAAAACTCCTAGGAACATTATAACCAAATTCCAGAGTTCCCAGGTCAAGTAGAAATTATAACAAATAGCCAGAAAGAAACAATTCAAGCATTGTGGAAACACAATCAGCATAACTCAAGATTTAGCAGCTTCTACATTAAAGGATCAGATGACTTGGAATATGATATTCCAGAGGTCAAAAGAGATAGAATTAAAACCAAGAATCATATACCCGGCAAAACTGAGTATAATACTTCAGGGGGAACTTCAATGAAATAGAGAACTTATAAGCATTCTTGTTGAAGAGACCAGAGCTGAACTTTCAAATGCAAGAATCAAGAGAAGTATGAAAAGGTAAACAGGAAAGTGAAACCATAAGGGACTTATTGAAGTTGAAATATTTATATTCCTACATAGAAAGATGATATTTGTAACTCATGATACCTTTCTCAGTATAGGATAGTTGGAGGGAATATATATACATATATGTGTGTATGCACATGCCTGTGTGTGTATGTGTGTGTGTGTGTGTGCATATGTGTGTAGAGAGAGACAGAGACAGAGATACAGAGGGCAAAGTGTGAGCTGAATATGAAGGGATGATATCTACAAAAGAAAATTAAGTGTTGAAAGGGATGTTTTATTGCCAAGACAATATTCACAGCGCTGATGGTGACTATGAATATACTGGCATAGTTCTCAATCACAAAATATAACAGACTCTCCATATAGAAAGCAGAAGAAAAACATTTATTCAGATACCAGAAAACCAAGTCTCAAAACCAGAAAGCTGAATCCATCATAGTAGCCAAGATGTCAATACATATTAGAACTGCAGGGGACAAAGGCATTTCCAAGCTTCCCTCCCCTTGCTGGGACCTTCCCACAAACAAACATATGCTCAGGAGCTTTTTTTGTGCCTGCCTGCTTGTGTCCTTCCAAGCTCTGACTAGTATGACCAATTTCTTCTCAGCTCTGCTCCACCCTTCCTGTTCCATCATTCAGCAAGCTCCTCCTACCACATGTGATTTCATGGACCTTTTAATGAATAGGAAAGATTTTCCCATTTTAATTGCCATTACAGATATACTAGGAGAAAGAGAAAGGGAGAGGTAGAATGTAGTAAATCATCTCACATAGAAGAGGCAAGAAAAAGCTTTTATAATGAAGAGGAAGAAGGGGAAGGTGAGAAAAAATAAGTGAACCTTCCTTGCATCAGATTTGGCTTTAAGAGGGAATAATATATACACTCAATTGGGTATAGAAGTTTTTCTTACCGTACAAGAAAGCAGGGGGGAAGGGGATAAGAGAGGGAGATAATAAAAGAGACAACAGATTGGGGAAAGGGTAATTGGAAGCAAACACTTTGGTAGAGGGAAAGATTACAGGAGAGAATAGAATAAATGGAGGGCAGGACAAGATAGAGGGAGATATAGTCTTTCACAACATGAAGTTATGCAAGCGTTTTACATGATTACACATGTATAATCTATATAAAATTGCTTGCCTTCTCAAGGAGGATGAATGGGGAGGGGGAAAAGGAGAGAATGTGGAACTCAAAGTTTTAAAAATGAATATTAAAAATTGTTTTTACATGCAACTAGGAAATACGATATATAGGCAATGGAGTATAGAAATATATCTTGCCCTGCAGGAAAATAGAAGGGAAGGGGATGGGGAAGGGGAGTGATAGAATAGAGGGCACATTGGAGTAAAGGGTAATCAGAATACATGCTATCCTGGGGTAAGAGAAAGGGGTAGATAGGGAGAAAATTTGACATTCAAAATTTTGTGAAAATGAATGTTGAAAACTGAAAATAAATTTTTAAACAAAATAAAAGGCAAAAAAAGCTGTGATATCTGTCTTCTTGTAGGGTTTTTTGTGGTATATGGGAATGCTGATTATATCCTGCTACTTTGCTAAAATTGCTAACTGTTCCAACTAACTTTTTAGTTGAGACTTTTGTATTTTCCAAGCATATCATCATAAAATATAATATAAAAAAGAGAGCAAAGGACAAATGCAACCTGTGAGTGAGTAGCTGCTCTTCTCCTCTCCTCTCCTCTCCTCTCCTCTCCTCTCCTCTCCTCTCCTCTCCTCTCCTCTCCTCTCCTCTCCTCTCCTCTCCTCTCCTCTCCTCTCCTCTCCTCTCCTCTCCTCTCCTCTCCTCTCCTCTCCTCTCCTCTCCTCTCCTCTCCTCTCCTCTCCTCTCCTCTCCTCTTCCTCTCCTCTCCTCTCCTCTCCTCTCCTCTCCTCTCCTCTTCCTCTCCTCTTCCTCTCCTCTCCTCTCCTCTCCTCTCCTCTCCTCTCCTCTCCTCTCCTCTCCTCTCCTCTCCTCTCCTCTCCCTCTCCTCTTTTATCTTTTCCTCTCCTCTCCTCTCCACTTCTACTTCTACATTCCTGTCCTCTGGTGTTCTATCCAGGGGAAGGTGCACTCCATGACCAAAAGCTGCCTTTTTTTTTCTTTTGGGTTTACTGGCTGTATCTCTTGCTCAAATATCAAGTCTTAAACCCAATTCACTCTGGAGTTGTTGAGACTGCACAATTCCCCACCCACCTAGCGCAGAGTGAATGTCATTACTAAATAGTAATTGTTTCTCTTTTACCAAGGAACCCTGAGAGCCTTCCCCTCTCAGTTTGATGTTTTTTTTTAATTAAAGGGGCCATCCCTTGAGTAACTACTTAAAGTAGCCAATTCCTTGAATAGGTGTATCTCAAAGTGAGAATGTGATAAGACCTTAGCCTAAAAGGTCGAGGGTCTCACATTGCATCCTGGACCATCTCCAGTCATCTTGATGAGTATCAAGCCACTGGATCCAGGTGGCTCGGGAGAAGGAAGTGAGGTTTATGACCTTGCATAGCCATCCCTCACTGAAATCAAAGTCAAGTGCAAGTAATGTCATCATCTTGATGAATGAGTAACAAACACAACCAACAGCACTGAATAATATTGGTGACCATGGACATCCTTGTTTCATACTTCACCTTATTGGGAAGGCTTCTAGCTTATCCCCATCACAAATAATTCTTGCTAATGGCTTTAAGCAAATCCTTTTTTATTAATATAAGGAAAAATTCATTTATACCTATATTTTCAAGTGTTATAATAGAAACAAGTGTTATACTATATCAAAACCTTTTTCTATATCTATTGATATAATCATTTTCTACTTTTGTTATTAATCTAATCAATTATGTTAATAGTTTTCCTTATGTTAAACTATCCCTCCAACACTGGTAAAAATTCTACTTGGTTATAATATATAGTCTTTGCAATATATTGTTGCAATCTTTTAGCTAGCATTTATTTAGGATTTTTGCATTTAAATTCATTAATGAAATTGGTTTATAATTTTGTTTCTCATTTTTTTTACTCTTCCTGGTTTAGGTATCAATACCATATTTGTTTCACAGAAGGAGTTTGTTAGGACCCCTTTTGCCTATTATTTATTAGCATTATAAGAATACTAATAAATTATTATTGTAATTATATTATTATATATTATATAGTTATATATAGTATGTGTCATATATGATATTATTGTAATAAATTATTATTATAATGATTATAGTACAAATCATTTATTTAATATTGGAATTAGTTGATCTTTAAATGTTGGATAGAATTCACTTGTAAATTATCTGTTCCTGGTACTTTTTTCTGAGGAAGCTCATTTATGGCCTGTTTAGGTTTTTTTCTAAAATAAACCTATTTAAGTATTCTATTTCCTCTCCTAATCTAGGCAGTTGATATTTTTGTAAACGTTCTCCCATTTAACTTAAATTGTTAAATTTATTAGCATATAATTGGGCATAATAATTCCTTATAATTGTTTTGATCTCATCTTTGTTAATGGTATTTGTCACTCTTTTCATTTTTAATACTGGTAATTTGATTTTCTTCTCTTTTTAAAAAAAATCATATTAACTATATTATTTGTTTTTCCCCCATTAAAATCTATTAAATCCACAGATTCTTAAAGCGAGTCATGCCTGTATAGATTTCCAAGTCTATGCAAGGTACCTGGACACTGGACAGCGTCCTGGACATTTGTGTTTGGCGTTTTATTTTGGAGGACAAAGAATGGATTCAGAGTCAGTAATTTCATTTTCCCTGTGGATTTTTGCCAATTGCTTGTCAGCAGCTTGTATGATCCTAATTAGCAGCTAAAGAACACTTGCTAATAAAGTTCCCTCCCCACTTCTCTTCCTAAAAGGGTAGCTGACTCAGTAGCTAGAACATTGGTCCTATGATCAGGAAGACCTGAGTTCAAATCCTGCCTCAAATACTTATTAACTCTATGATCCTAGATAAATCACTTAACCTCTGTCTGCCTCCATTTCTTCAATTGAGAAAAATGGTATTGATAGGGTTTTCATGAGGGTCAAATAAGATAATATTGTAAAGTGCTTGAAGAGTGTGCTAGGACCTGGCCCATGTAAGTTCTAGAAAAGCTAGTTGTTATTATTAGTAGTTAAAATCTCGTTGGGTTTTTGTTTTTCTGTTTTTTTCAAATTTATCAGGACCCAAGAAGCATGTGGGGAGTGAAAAAAATGTATAGATTTCCATGTGGTTAATGGAGAGCCTTAGCATTGCCTCTCATTAAAATAATGAGTCTGAACTGGAGCAGAAGACAGTTCAAAGACCTACAGCCATGGGAGTTCAACCTGTTAGAGACAGTGCATGTGTCTAGTTACTGATGATGGTGCCAACATCGGTCAGCAGTGAAACTTCACCGGTAACAAGTGTGATTCAAAGGAAAAAGGAAAGAGAATAAGTAGAACTCTAGCTTAAAGATGAAGGCTTTTTAATATCGTGGGGGCTGTTTCATTTTCCAAAAGCAGAAAGGACTTAGCAGGTAGGAAAGCATTGAAGATAGAAGAGACTGGGTAAGATTGAGAGATGGAAAGGACTATGTAGGGGCTACTTGGAAAGAAGAGACTCCTTGTAAGGGCAATGAGGTAGGAGACACGTATTACTATAGATATAAAGATTTTTTTTTGAAAGAGAGGGCCATCTGCTGAATGTATGGATGAAGGAGAATTGTGACCTTAAATGTGGAGAATGTTGGGAACCAAAATGGGAAATGTGCTAGGGAGTCAGCAAAAGGTAAATTAAAATAATCAATTTCAAAATAATTCAACATTTACTAAGTACCTATTGGGCACAAGGCACTGTACAAGGCACATTCCTCCCCACAGACCTAAGTTTAGCACAGTGCCTGGCACATAGTAGGCACTTAATAAATGTTTGTTGTCTGCTTGATAGTAGCAGTGGTACAAACTGAAAGATTAAAAAAAAATCCCTGCCCTAAAGAAACTTACATTTTATTGGTTTTCCAAACAGCAGTTGAAGTCCAGATGGTTAGACAGAATACATTTGGAGTAGATGAGATTTGTTTAATTCTGTGATTTTCCCCTAGGCTCTCAGATGCATGATTAGGGATTGAAAGATGTGACATCATAGAAGGTTAAGCAGGGAGAGAGTCTAGATGGTTAATTATGGATCAATCTTACCGGTCTGCTACAATCAGTTGTTACAGTTGGTTATATTTGTGTTAATCCTTGTTTTGCAATGGCTCTAGAACACTCCTTCCCACCTTATATCCCATTTGAAATCAGCAAATATTTATTAAATGCCTGCTATGTGCAAGGCACTGGGAAGTTAGAGATAAAAGTTAAAAACAATCTCTGCCCACCAGGTGCTTCCATTCTACTAGAAAGTACAACATGTAAGAAGAGCCAGGTAAGGTAATTCCTGCTACTGATTCTGGTGGATCACTTGAATTGGGGACTTGCATTTCAGTATGATTAAAGACAATCTGTACCAAGTCTGGCATCAGTACTCAGTATACTCAAAATAACTCATTGCCTTTCTCTCTAACTCCTCTCCTCTCCAAATTTCCCTATTGCTGTGAGTGTACCACTACTATTTGTCCATGTTCCCAATTTAGCTGTTCTCTTCCTCACCACACATCCCAACCACTAGCCAAGTCTTGTCAATTCTACCTCCATATCATCTTTCACATCTGTCTCCCTTCTTTTCACTCACACAGCTGCCACATACTTTATGCCTCTGTTACCTCTTACCTGAAGGATGTTCCACATGACTGCCATAATAAAGCACATCTGAACTTGTCACTCTTCTGTTAAAAAAAAAAAAAAACTTCAGTGATCCCTTTTTTCAACCAGGATAAAATATAAACTCCTAAGATTGACATGTGCAGCCCTTAGTAAGCTGTCTCCAGTCTATGCTTCAGCGCTGATTTGCACATAACTCCACTTCACACAACTAACTAGTGTTCCAATCAATTAAGCTTATTTGCTACTCCTCAAATTTGGCACTCCATCTCCTATTCCATGCCTTTGTACAGTCTGTCCTCCACAGGGTAACATGTGCTTCTTCCTCAGTATAACCTTTTAGATATCCTAGCATCTTCAAATCTCATTTCCTAGCCCACCTATATGAAAGTTTTCCTCATTCTCCTAGCCTCCCCATAATTCTAGTTTATGCACGTATTTACTTACATGTTGTTACCCCAACACAAGTACAATTTAAGGTTGGGGGGGGTGGAGCCAAGATGGCGGAGTAGAAAGACTCACGTATGCTAGCTCCGAACCCACACCCCATATATTTCCTACAAGAAGAACTCCCCAGAAATTCTGGATCACTGCAAGACACGCAGAAACACAGTGCAAAAGATCTTCATTCGAGAGAGCCCTGGAGAGTGGTCCCCAGGGGTCCGTCATGCCCTGGAAAGCGGAGTCCACCCCTGCGCTGCCCTGGCCATGGCCCCAGAGGAGTAGATCCGAGCAGGCTTCAGGGACAGAACCTCCAGTGGCCAGGAAGGTCCCTCCACACTCAGGCACTACAGGTCAGTGAGAGAAACGTCTGGGCAGGCCGAGAGGGGAGCGGGGTGTCTCCATGGCTCGGGCCCCCTTGGGAGGCAGCTGCGGAGGGAGCAGCAGAGGCAGCGGCAGCGGTGGTGGCCTGGAACTCCCCGAGCAGGGAGGCAGAAGTTCAGGTCTCTGCATAAACCCCCTGAGGGAACTGAGCCTGGGAGAAAGCCCTGCCCTCACCCGCCCCATTACTGAAGGTCTCTGCATAAAACCCCTGAGGGAACTCAGCCTGGGAGGTGGCCCTGCCCCCACCCAAACACGAGAACTTAAGCTCACATTGTATAGCAGCTGCGCCTGTCACTAAAAGTCCATTTGAATCTCAGACCTCAAGCACTAGCTGGGCGGATCTAGGCTGTGGTGGAGAGGAATCTCAGAACTCAAGTAACTGGCTGGAAAAATGCCCAGAAAAGGAAAGAAAAATAAGACACTATAGAGAGCTTTTTTGAGCAGGTGCAAATGTTCCCACTATTTGGTTCTGATGATGAGGAAATATTCTTGCCATCAGGGAAAGATGTGGAGGTTGGGGCCTCTGTACCCCAGACATCCAAGGGGGATGTCCAGTGGGCTCAGGCCATGGAAGAGCTCAAAAAGGATTTTGAAAATCAAGTTAGGCAGGTGGAGGAAAAATTGGGAAGAGAAATGAGAGAGATGCAAGAAAAGCATGAAAAATGGGTCAATACCTTGCTAAAGGAGACCCAAAAACATGCTGAAGAAAATAACACCTTGAAAAATAGGCTCACTCAATTGGCAAAAGAGGTTCAAAAAGCCAATGAGGAGAAGAATGCTTTCAAAAGCAGATTTAGCCAAATGGAAAAAGAGGTTCAAAAGCTCACTGAAGAAAATAGTTCTCTCAAAATTAGAATGGAACAGATGCAGGCTAATGACTTTCTGAGAAACCAAGAAATCACAAAACAACACCAAAAGAATGAAAAATGTAAGAGAATGTGAAATATCTCATGGGAAAAACAACTGACCTGGAAAATAGATCCAGGAGAGACAATTTAAAAATTATAGGACTACCTGAAAGTCATGATCAAAAAAAGAGCCTAGACATCATCTTCCATGAAATTATCAAGGAAAACTGCCCTGACATTCTAGAATCAGAGGGCAAAATAAGTATTGAAAGAATCCATCGATCACCACCTGAAAGAGATCCAAAAAGAGAAACTCCTAGGAACATTGTGGCCAAATTCCAGAACTCCCAGGTCAAGGAGAAAATATTGCAAGCAGCTAGAAAGAAACAATTCCAGTATTGTGGAAATACAATCAGGATAACTCAAGATCTAGCAGCTTCTACATTAAGGGATCGAAGGGCATGGAATAGGATATTCCAGAAGTCAAAGGAACTAGGACTCAAACCAAGAATCACCTACCCAGCAAAACTGAATATAATACTTCAGGGGAAAATATGGTCTTTCAATAAAACAGAGGACTTTCAATCATTCTTGATGAAAAGACCAGAGCTGAAAAGAAAATTTGACTTTCAAACACAAGAATGAGAAGAAGCATGAAAAAGTAAACAGCAAAGAGAAGTCATAAGGGACTTACCAAGGGTGAACTGTTTACATTCCTACATGGAAAGACAATATTTGTAACCCTTAAAACTTTTCAGTATCTGGGTAGTTGGTGGGACCACACACACACATACACACACACACATGTACACGTGCGCACACACACACATACACACATGCATGCATATACAAAGACAGAGAGCATAGAGTGAATTGAATAGGATGGGACCATGTCTTAAAAGAAATTAAGGTAAATGGTGAGAGAGAAATGTAGTGGGAGGAAAGAGGGTGAAATGGAATGGGGTAAATTATATGTCATTCAAGAGGCAAGCAAGAGACCTTTTAGTGGAGGGAAAAAGAGGAGAGCTGAGAAAAAAACAAGAAGTTTACCCTCATCACATTTGACTAAAGGAAGGAATAAAATGCACACTCACTTTGGTATGAAACCCTATCTTACAATACAGGAAGGTGGGGGAGAAGGAGATAAGCAAGGTGGGAGGGATGATGGAAGGGAGGGCAACGGGAGAGGGAGCAATTTGAAGTCAATACTCAGGGAGGGACAGCATCAAAAGACAGAATAGAAACAATGGGGGACAGGATAGGATGGAGGGAAATACAGTTAGTCTTACACAACACGACTATTATTGAAGTCATTTGCAAAACTACACAGATAGGGTCTATATTGAATTGCCTGCCTTCCCAAAGGGAATGGGTGGGGAGGGAGGGATGGGGAGAAGTTGGAACTCAAAGTTTTAGGAACAACTGTTTAGTATTTTACTTGCTACTAGGAAAGAAGAAATACAGTTAATGGGGAATAGAAAGTCATCTGGCCCTACAGGACAAAAGAGAAGATGGGGACAAGAGAAGGGAGGGATGATAGAAGTGAGGGCAGATTGGTGATAGGGAAAATTAGATTGCTCGGTGTATTGGGGTGGGGGGAGGAGATAAAAGGGGAGAAAATTTGGAACCCAAAATTTTGTGAAAATGAATGTAAAAAGTTAAATTAAATAAATAAATTTTCATTAAAAAAAAGAAAAGGAAAAAAATTAAAGTAATTTTTCATCTTGTTTTAGTGTCTTCAGCAGCTATAATAAAAAGCCATTTTTTTGTTGTTCAGTCTTTCAGTCACATCCAACTCTTTGTGACCCTATAGAACATAGCATTCCAGGTCCTTCTATTCTCCACTTTCTCTCAAATTCTGTCCAAATTCATTTTTCCAGGTCATTACCAATCCATCTCATCTTCTGCAATCCCCTTTTCCTTTTGCCTTCCATCTTTCCCAGTATCAGTCTTTGCCAACGAGTCCTGTCTTCTCTTTATGGGACCAAAGTATTGCAGCTTCACCTTGACTTTCCAATGAATAATCTGATTACTTTTTTTACGTATTGACTGTGTTGATCTCTTTGCTATCCAAGGAATTCTCAAAATCTCCTCTAGCATAATAATTCAAAAGCATTGATTCTGCAACATTCAACGTTTTTTATAATTCATCTCTCACAGCCATTCATTGCTGCTAGAAAAAACAGAAAGGTGATACCTCTATTTCTTAGTATGCTGCCCATATGATCCAGGACTTTCCTTCCAAGAAGGAAGCATCTTTCAATTTCATGGGTGTAGTCACCATCTGCAGTGATGTTTGAGCCCAAGAGTAAAAAATTTGACTCTGCTTATATTTTCTCTTCCTCTATTTGCCAGGAAGTGATGGGACCAGTAACAGCTTTTACCCCCATTAAGAGGCTTCTTAATTCTTTTTCACTTTCTGCCATCAGAGTGATATTTCTCTCAGCAGTCTTAATTCTGACTTTTGATTCATCTAGCTTGGAATTTCACATGATGTGCTCTGCATATTAGTTAAATAAATACAATGATAATATACAGCATTGCTGTGCATCAATTCATATCTAACCTTTCCCTTCACATTTCAGCCTACTCTATGACAATTTGTAAAATTTTCTTTCCATTAGCCTAGTGTTATAAAGTTAGACAACCTATTTCTATTTGTCCTTCTTGTATCTGCTGAGTTAATTCATGGAGATTTTGATTCATTTGGACTTCAGGTGAATCAGCCAGGTAAGTCACATCCGAAGTGAGAATTATTATCCATTTGTACAGCAGGACACTTTCCAGAATGGCCTTTATTCATAGTTCTGAGTTAATAGATAGGAAGAGGAGTTAGTGTACAACAATCAAATCTCCACATAGACTGTTACAGATAACAGCTACAAGGTTGGCATATTGTCTCTAGTATCCCTTCCAATAGCCCCTTGGAAGTAATGTACAATACCAGTCTTATGACATGCTATGGTAGATAAAGGGACCCTGAAGGGATTATTTAGAATAATCAAACATCACAGTTGCTCTATAGAAGGAAAAATTCAGAAATAACAAAAACATTACAGTTTACCTGTAAATCTAGCTCACACACTTATCAAGGAACTTAGTGTCTCTTGAGGAGAAAAGAAGCACATTTATAAAAGCCTTATGTGCTTCACAAGGGGGCACATGAGAGGGGAAACCCACGTGCCTGGGGCAACTCACAGCTCTGTACTTCAGGCTTTTACATCCTTGGTCCTTTCAGGAAAAATCAGTAGCTGCTCCCTTCTGGTCGTCTTTTTCATTCTGATGTACAGATTCATTCTTTTTCAACTCTTCTGTCAATTTTGCTGTGATAAACTCTTTTAGCTCACAGCCATCCTTAATAGGGTGCTGAGAAAGTGTTATACTTTTTTAGTAAAGTATATATGTATATATATATATATATATACATAAATAAATATATATGTATACACATACATATATATATGTGTATATATATATATATGCATGCATGTGTATTTCACTTGTTCAATGACAAGTAGTTCCATTAAGCCAGAGAACTATAAATCTCACTTTTCCTTCCACAAATGTTTCTTTTTCATTTCTCAGATTGGCTCTTTGCACAATGCAGACAATCCCAGACAACTCTTTACTAAATAAGTTTCTTCCTTCTCTAGTCAATTTCTACCAAAGCAAAGTCTCATTTCCACTAAGCACAACTTATAACAAAACAGAAAATAACCCTAACAACAAATCTTTGCCCCTCTTTTCTGAATCTCTATAAAAAATGAGGTAACAACCACAACACAAAGCAACCAGACACCTGTGAGATTCTCTCTGGCTGTAGGTGGTGCTGGAGAACAATGAGTTCACTGAACTCTCTGTAGCGTTCAACAAAACTATTGAAAATCTCAAAAATGTAAATGAAATGTAAAGGATATGTAAATCAGTTGATCCATCTTTTTTCTAGTCAAGTAGCAAAGCAACCCTTCTCTTTCACACTGTAGGCTACCAACAAAGCAACTCTGGAGTCATCTGTCTCATTTGGAAGCAAATTCTCTCATTGGCTCTGATATCTTTTGTCCTGGACTCTTTCTGACTCCTCTCATATTTATTTTACTCTCCTATTTCTTCTATCTCTTATGGAGACTTTTAATGCCCCAATTCAGTTCCTTTTGTAAGTAGTGATCCATCAGCACAAACACTTATTAGGTGAAATTCAGCAGTTTCATCTGTCTATCAAGCATGACCCCACTCAGTCATCATGCAATCTTTCCATAATCTTAAAAAAATTGTTTCATTTAAAATTGGGTCACTTGAGACCTGAGGGTAATCCAGCCCACAATCCTGCCTACTATGTTAAATGTGAACAACTCAGAGTCTGGGTTTGACTTGTGGAAGCACCAGGACACAAGAACAATACGTATACCATAAAGAATTTTATCTAAAGGATGAAATGGAAAACCTTATGCTTCAAGTATCAAGGGAAACCCCAGCAAAATCCCTCTGAAGGAGTTACCTGTTGGGGAAATACGAATCTGGTTTTGTTCAGAGACTTCCTTAAACCAATTAGGTCATTCCCTTTTATATGAAATCATTTACTTATGCAATTTTAGATATAGGTCATATAGGTAGTTGTTCCAGCACTTAATGATTGACTATTGGGGACTTTGGGTGTTACACAAAATACATCTACAAATGAAGAAGTTTCCAATGACTGAGTTCAGGCACCAGGCAATACATGACTGAGATTGCTAGGGCAGGTGTTACATATAAGTACATAGAAGGGAGTACTACTGTCCAGATACAGTATCAGTCACCATTATAGCTGAAACTATTTTTGAAAGATATCTTTTGTTAAACTTGTCTTTCCATATTTTTCTCCCACAAACTCCCTGTCCCTTTTAGGTAGTAAGAAAGTTAAGATGTTTGCGTTCACACTTACCTAAGTGCTCATCTAATTTGAACATTAGGGTATATTTACATTTATAATTTGCTTCATTTATTTAAAGCTGAATTTTAGCAAATAATGTACAACCTTACTTCCTCGGTCCAAACTGGTCAATAAGTAATCAAGGGATCTGGATTATTGTTTATTATATGAATTGCCATGTTTTCTTGTTTGAATTTGACATTTTCTTCAATTAAGAATATCATAGAGTTAGGAGTAAGCAGGAAATTGCCTTACCTGTCCCACATTCACTTCCAGATAACTATAAAATAGTGCCCCCAGAAGAATCCTGTAACAATAGAGTCAGCATAAAGATGGGGTGAAACAATCTTCTAATCCTCAAAACTTGGAAGGTCATCATTAAAGGTCTATGTCACTTGGTTAGCACAGTCGCATCCTGGCAAGCCAGCAGCAATCCCCTCCTTAGCAAACCAGAAGGATGTTCTGAACCCCAGTATGGTGGAGTAAGCAAATGCCAACACCAGGATACCCCCATGGGCACCAGCATATCCAGGCAAATAGGTAGATACCAGTGTTGGGACCCTCCACATGCTTCAGCATAGTCTCAGGCAAACAGGCAGACACCAACAGGGAGCTCCCACTTGCCTCAGCTCAGAACCAGGTAAGCTGTTAGACCCCTATGACCTCCAGCAGTGCCAGTCACCCCTCATACCAACCTTTCAGAGTAGCACCACATAAGAGGGTCTTCCATGGGTTTCAGGGCAACACTAGTGCAGCACCAAGTAAACAACCAGGGCATACAGCCCCTGGCACAAGAAGCTTGGGACGGTGTCCCTTTCACCCCAGAAGCTGAGATCAAATTTAAAAGTAAGGAAAAAAACTAGAAAAAAATGAACAAAAAACAAAAATGAATCTGACCATCAAAAATTATTATGGTGACAGGGAAGATCAAGACAGAAACCCAGAAAAGGACAACAATGTCAAAACACATATGAGCAAAGCATCAAAGAAAAATGGGAATTTGTCTCAAACCCAGAAAGAACTCATGCAAGAGCTCAAAAAGGAGTTTAAAAATTAAATAAGTGATGTAGAAAAATTGGGAAAAGAAATGAGAGTGATGTAAGAGAATTAAGGAAGAAGAATCAACAGCTTGGAAAAAGAAAACAACTTCTTTAAAAGTACAATTGGCCAAATATATAAGGAGGCACAAAAGCTGAGGAAATTCATTCCTTAAAAATTAGAGTTAAGCAAGAGGAAACTAACAAATTTATGAGCTATCAATAATCAATCAAACAAAATCAAAAGAATGAAAAAAAAACAGAAGAAAATTTAAAATACATCACTGGAAAAAAAAAACTGACCTGGAAAATAGATCCAGGAGAGATAAGGTAAGAATCACTGGACTACCTAAAAGACATAATCAAAAGGAGGACCTGCACAGCATCTTTCAAGAAATTATCAAAGAAAACTACCCTGATATGTTGGAACCAGAGGGCAAAATAGACATTGGAAGAACATTATAGTCAAATTTCAGAACTACCAGATCAAGAAAAAAATGGCAAACAGTCACAAAGAAACAATTGAAATACCAGGGAGCCACAATCAGGATCACACAGGACTTGGCAGCTGCAACCTTAAAGAATCAGAGGTCATGGAACATGATATTCTGGAGGGCAAAGGAGCTAGGACTACAACCAAGAATTACCTACCCAATGAAATTGAGCATACTATGTCAAGGGGAAAAAATTGTCATTCAATGAAATAGAAGAATTTCAAAGAGAAGATAAAAAGATAAAAAGGCAAAAGTAAACAAAATTCAATAGAACTAAACTGTTTACATCCCTACCTGGGAAGATGATACTTGTAATTGTTAAGAATTATACCATTATAGCACATCACACCTATTAGACTGACTAACATGACAAAACAGGAAAATGGTACATGTTGGAGAAAATGTGGGAGAGTTGGAACACTAATTCATTGTTCATAGAGTTGTGAACTGATCCAACCATTATGGAAAGCAATTTGGAACTATGTCCAAAGGGCTATAAAAATGTGCATACCCTTTGACTCAACAATATCGCTTCTAGGGATGTATCCCAAGGAGATCATAAAAATGGGGAAAGGACCCGCACATACAAAAATATTTATAACAGCCCTTTTTGTGTTATCTAAAAACTGGCAATCAGGGGGATGCCCATCAGTTGGGAAATGGCTGAACAAGTTGTGATATGTGAACATAATGGAATACTATTGTGCTATAAGGAATGATGAACAGGAGGATTTCAGAAAAACATAGAAAGATTTATATGAACTAATGTTGAGTGAAATGATCAGAGCCAGGAGAACATTATACACAATAAGAGCGACAGTGTGCAAGGACTGTATCTGATAAACTTAACCCTTCACAGTAATGCACGAACATAAAGTATTTCCATAGGACTCATGATGCGAAATGCCATCCACATCCAGAGAAAACAATAGAAGCACAATGTAGAATGAAGCAGACTATTTTCTCTTTTGTTTTGCTTTGATTTTTCTCATGATTTCTCCCATTTGTTTTGATTCTTCTATGCAACATGACTAATGTGAAAATGTGTTTGATAAGACTATATGTGTAGAACACATATAAGATTGTATGCTATTTTGGAGAGGTAGTGGGAGAAAATTTAAAACTTATGGAAGTGATTGTTGAAAACTAAAAATGAATTAATTATTTTAAAAAAAGAATTAATAATACAGTTAGAAGGAATATACATAGAAAGAGAGTATGGATGTAAGATGAATTTGAGGGAATGACAAAAAATTAGGAGATGAAAAAGGAGTACACTGGGTGCAGAAGGAAGGGAGAGGTATATCAAGTAAATTGCTTCATGTGAAAAAGTGTGAAAGAGCTATTGCAGTGGAGGGGGAAGATGGAAGGGTGGGGGGTGGACATCACTTGAACCTTACTCTCATCAGAATTGACTAAAAGAGGAAATAATACACACAATCCTTTGAATATAGAAATCTATCTTACCTAACAGGGGAGTAAGAGGGACCGAGACTGAATAAGAAGGGAGGATTGACAGAAGGCAGAGCAAGTTGGGGGAGGTGGTGGACAGAAGCAAAACACTGGCTAGGAAAAAATATGGTAAAAGAAGAAAGGACAAATAGGAGGAAAAATAGGATAGAGAAAAATATATAGCTTGTAATTGTAACTGAACTGAACTTTCCTATAAAACAAAAGTGTCTATCAGAGTGGCTCAAAAACCAGAATCCTACAATATGTTGTTTACAAGAAACACATTTGAAGCAGAAAGAAATATACAGAGTAAAAGCAAGGGGTTAGAGCAGAAGCTAATAGGATAGATTAATTTAGGTTAATTTGACTTAAAAGAAAAGAAAACCAAATATCCAATATGAAAAATGAAAAGAGTAAAACCTCCAATAATGAAGAAATTAAAGCAATCATTGGGAAATATTTTTCCCAGTTATATGCCAATAAATCTGACAACCTGAGTGAACTGATTAATATTTACAAAAATATAAATTATTCAGATTATCAGATGAAGAAATAGAATGCCTAAATAACCTTATCTTAGAAAAAGGAATTGAACAAGCCATCAATGAACTCCCTTAGGAAAAAAATCTCCAGGATCGGACAGGTTCATAAGTGAATTCTACCAAATATTTAAAGAACAATTAATTCTAATACTACATAAAATATTTAGAAAAATAGGCAAAAAATGAGTTCTACCAAGTTCCTTTTATGAGGAAATATGGTGCTGATAGTTAAATCAGGAAGAGCTAACATGAAGAAAGAAAACCATAGACCATAGACCATAAACTTTTCTAATGAATATTGATGCAAAAATAATAAATAAAGCACTAGCAAGAAGATTACAGCACTATATCACAAAAGTTCATACACTCTGACCAGGTGGGATTTATACTAGGAATACAGAGTTGGTTCAATATTGGAAAACTCTTAGCATAACTGACTAACAAGAAAACTAACAGAAATCATATGATTACCTCAATAGATGCAGAAAAACGTTTTGACAAAATATAGCACCCATTCCTATTAACAAACACTAGAGAACATACAATTAAAGGAAACTTTCCTTAAAATGATAATCAGTATCTATCTAAAACCATCAGCAAACGTTATCCATAATGGGGACAAGCTAGAATCATTCCCAATAAAATCAAGGGTGAAGCAAAGATGCCATTATCGTTACTATTATTCACTATAGTACTAGAAATGCTAGCTATATCAAAAAGAGAAAAAAAAATTGAGGGAACTAGAGTAAGTAATGAGGAAACAAAACTACCACTCTTTGCAAATGATATGATGATATACTTAAAGAATTCTAGAGAATTAACTAAAAATTTATTTGAAATAATTAACAATGTTAGCAAAGTTGCAGGACATAAAATAAACCCACATAAATCATAAGAATTTATATATGTGTGTGTATATCCAACAAAGCTAAGCAGCAAGAGAAAGGAAAAGAAATTTTGTTTAAAAAATTATAAACAATAGAAAAGACTTGGGAGTCTTCCTTTCACGACAAACCCAGGAACTATATGAACATAATTGCAAAATACTTTTCACACAAATAAATTCAGATCTAAACAATTGGAAATATATCAGTTGCTCATCGGTAGGCTGAGTCAATATAATAAAAATGACAATTCTACATAAACTAATTAACTTATTAAGTTTCCTATTAATCAAACTACCAAAATATTATTTAGTAGAGCCAGAAAAAAATAACAACAAAATTCATCTGGAGGAACTGTTTGGAAAAATAGACAAAAAATGAATTCTACTAAATTTCTTTTATGACACAAATATGGTACTTGAACTTTTGCTCAAGAATATCAAAGAAATTAATAAAAAATGTGAAGGAAGGTGGCCTAGCAATACCAAATCTCAAACTATATTTTAATGCAATAATCATCAAAACTATCTGGTACTGGCTAAGAAACAGGATGGTGTATCAGTGAAATCTATTAAGTACACAAGACACACTAGCAAATGACCATAGTAAGCTAGTGTTTGTTAAACTCAAAGATCCCAGCAACTGGGATAAGAGTTCACTATTTGACAAAAACTACTGGGGAAACTGGAAAACAACATGGTACAAAATAAATATAGATCAACATCTTACACCAGATACCAAGATAAGGTCAAAATGGATACATGATTAAGACATAAAGGGTGATACCCTTATTGGATCTATGGAGAAGGAGAAAATTTATGACAAAACAAAACATTTTACAGAATGTAAAAAAACACCCATTGATTATATTAAACTAAAAAGGTTTTCACAAGCAAAACCAATGCAACCATGATTAGAAGGAAAGTAGAAATTTGGGAAGCAATTCTTAGAGCAAGTATCTCTGAAAAAGGCTTCATTTCTCAAGTGTATGGAGAACTGAGTCAAATTTATAAGAATTAGAACTATTTCCCAATTGAGAAATGGACAAAGGATATGAACAGGAAGTTTTCAGATGAAGAAGTCAAAGTTATCTATAGTCAATGAAGAAGTACTCCGAATCAGTTTTAATTAGAGAAATGCAAATCACATTTTGAGATAACATCTCATACATATCAGATTGGCTAATATGACAAAAAATAAATGTTGGAGAGGAGGTAGGAAAATTGGGACACTGATGCACTATTGGTGGAGTTGTGAACTGATCCAACTATTTTGGAGTGTAATTTAGAGCTATACCCAAAAGGCAACCAAACTGTTCATACCCTGTGATCCAGCAATATGGCTACTGGGTCTGTATTCCAATAGGATCACAATAAAGGAAAAAGAAACCACATGTGCAAAAATATTTATAACAGTTTGTTTGGTTTTTTGTGGTAGCAACATATTGGAAATTGAGGGAATGCCCATCAATTACGGATTGGCTGAACAAGTTGTGGTATGTGAATATGATGGAATACTATTGTGCAATAAGAAATGATGAGCAAGAAGATATCACAATGACTTGTATGAACTAATGCAAAGCAAAATGAACAGAACCAGGAAAGCATTGAATGAAGTAAATGCAATATTGTGTGACAATCAACCATGAATGACTTTACTCTTCTCAACTGTATAATGATTCAAGATAGTTAGAAAGGACTCATGATGAAAAATGATATCCACATCCAGATAAAGAACTGATGGACTGTGAATGCAGATTGAAGCATACTATTTTCACTAACTTTTTTTTTTCATGGTTTTCCCCCCTTTGGTCTGTTTCTTCTTTTACAACTGTGACTAATATGGACATATGTTTTGCATGATTGCATATATATAACCTATATCAAATTGCTTACCATTTTAGGAAGAAAGGAGGGGAGGGAGAGAGGGAGAAAAATCTGGAACTAAAATCTTGTAAAAATGAATGCTAAAAATTGTCTTTACATATAATTGGAAAAAATAAAATACTGTATTAAAAGCAGTCAAGAATATCATTTAAAAGACCCAAACTACTCTCTCCCTCAACTCAGCCCTAGGATCAGGATACTAATATTCATTAGTAGACATTCCAAATTTCACCTTGAGTTCCCATCTGATGTATTCTCTTGAAACATACCAACCCAGCTCGATATGACATCATCGTTAAAAAGCACAAATGAAAATGAGATAACAAGGTAAATGAGGGACATTCATCTAAATAGTCATATTTTTCTTCTCCCATGTATCCTAGGGAAGTCTCAGCATATTGTTAACCAACATGTCCTTGCAACCAGAAAGTAGTGTGGCTGAGTGTAGAGGTGTCAGACAGGCACATACTACTCCACAGTGGACCTGAACTGGATGAAAATATAATTGGCAAATATTTAACAAAATAAACAAAAATACAATGATATGTATTTTTCAATATACATCCTACAGGGTTGCTTATGTACCCTCTGTTGTTGCAATTGTGTCAGATTTGTTGTTTCCCCATTTGGGATTTTCTTGGCAAGGATAGCAGTTAGCTATTTCTTTCTTCAGATCATTTATAAATGAGGAAACTGAGACAAACAGGGTTAAGTGACTTGCCCAGAGTCACATACCTAGTTAATGTCTGAGACCAGATTTGAACTTATGAAGATGAGTCTTCCTGATTGGAAGCCCAGTGCTCTACCCACTGCGCCACTTAGCTATCCTTATGTCTCTTTTAGTGGTCTCCATTTCTATTTGAGTTTGATACTGTTGACTTAGTGGACAGAGAACATACCTCAGAGTCTAGAAGTTCAAGTTCCACCTTTTCATATATTGGCTGTATGACCTTGGGAAAGTGACAACCTCTCAGAGACTTGGTAGTTCAGTTTATAAATTTCAGAATAGTTACTGAGTATAATGGTAGAGGAAGTGTCTTCCCTGGGAGTACACCAATGAAATCAGAGAGGTATGGGTAACAAACAAACCAACCAAAATTTTCAAGAGATTAGAAGGAGCATATATCAAGTGAATCATTTCAAGAAATAAACATGGGAATGGGCACCACAGAGGATGTTCCTATTTTTTTTTGGCACAAAATTTGAGGGACATCATAGGAAGTGATGTTGCTTCCCTTGCAGGAGTAAACCAGATTGCTACTACAGTTAAGAACACAGCTCCTAATTTTCTACTTGTCCCTGGTTAAACTCCTGTCTTCTCCAACTAGGAGTTTCTTCTTTTGTAAGAGATTTTCCCCTACTGTTTTTCAAGGCACACTATCTTCTGGGGGATATAGTCCCCCCAAAAAACACTGATAAAACTGATAAAATTGTGATTGTTTGGCTTTACCCTCTCAATTAGTAATTATAAAATAAGGGTAATGTTGAACTTACTAGGAGTTAATCATATGAGAATTTGGAAGAATATTCAAAACTTCTGATCAGTCAATTAAATAAATATTCTTAGCCCTGAAAAAAACAGTAGGACTGACCTGGACAACATGGTCAAGATTTCAGGCAGCCTTTGACAAATGTAGGGTTGTCACCATGCACTCTCCAGATTGTCATGTGACCTGTGGCAACCAACCATTGTCAGTCTGTCTGTAGTCTAACCTACCTGTAGCAGGAAGAAGTTTAGCCTGTTTGAATTTTGGCCCCTGCCTGATGCCAAGTTGTGCAGGTCAGCAATGAGTAACTACAAAACAAGGGTAACGTTGAATTTTCTAGGAGTTAATCATGCTAGAATTTTGGAGAATATCCAGTCAATAAATCAATATTAAGTGCCTTCCATATGCCAGGCATTGCACTAAACACTAGCAATACATGAAATTCCCCATCTTGATACAATTTCTTGCTTCTAGTGGTGACTTCTTGTAACAGTACATATAGTAGTGGTAGCAGGGGAGATCCTCGCTGGCTTCTACCAGCAGTGACTCTCTCCTAACAGCTGCTCCTGCTGGTAGGGACTCTTGGCACCTGTCCTCATTCACAATAGCTCTTGGTGGTGCTGGCTCCCAGCTGTTCTTGGCAATCCTCAGAGGTTATAACTATTAATGACAACAGCTCTCTGCAGCAGCCAAGAGCTTCCCCCACATGTCCCTCAGGGGTTCTCACCTTTGCCAGCAGTTCTAATTTCCTTAGAAGGGTGACAGATGATTTATTGGAACCTCATTTTATTCTAATCAGTGTTTGATATAATTTCATGGGGTAGTGATTATAATTTCTGTATATTAGGCCCTAAAGCTGTGAACTGCAGATTGTAAGTTTACTTCATAGGAAGATAATGAGAGGACCTCCACCCTTGTTTTTCCTTATTATGGTAGCCAAGCCCAGCATGGTGGAGATGACTCAGTTACATGAAGAGTATCTCAGCTATTTTTATTGCTTTTCTGTTCCTTGTCATACTTTTATTGCCCAGCATGAGGAGATGACCATGAGAACTTGGTTATCTAGTGGTCCTGGTTGCCCACCTGTGGACTCTTTTCCTACTAGCCCGTGGGTGTACTCATCAGAACCTCCTTAAAAGTCAAGATAGGCCTGTCAAGGTCTATTCATTAGCCTATTTGTCAACCAATGGGATTCTTATGTTGTATAGACCCTCTGGTGGGGGGTGGGGAGGAGGGTCAGTGGCAAAGTCTATCAGTCAATGAAATTCTGTATTCTTGGTTTGCATCCTTGTCCATATATAAAGCACTATAAAACTAAATCTAATGAGCAGACTATCTTGAACTTTGAGGAGATCCTCATGAGCACACCCATGGGCTCTTTGAAAAAAACATCTCTTTAAAGCAATTTATCCCAAATCCTCAATCTAGAATCATATTCAAAATACGTCTGTGGGAAAGTAGTATGGTAAAAAGAAAGCTGACCTGAGGGTCAGAAGACCAGAGTACAAATCTCACTTATGAGGCTGTGACTCCTGGCAAGTTTGGGGACTCTCAATGCCTCAGGCAACTCCTCAAGACTTTAAGCTGTAAAGGAGGGCTGGATCTGCTTTGGCAATAGAGTTTTCCTCCCCCAGGACATGTCCCCTAGCCAATTAAATCATAAACCTGCTTAGAATTGACAGTGAAGCACAATGCTAGATAAAGGACTGCTAGATTAGGAATCTGGTGATTCGGGTTCACATCCTAATTATGCCACTTAATATCCATGTGAACTTGAGAAAGACACTAAAACCTCTCCCGGACTCAATGTTCCCATGTAAAAAGTGAAAGTGTTGGCTAGATGACCTCTAAGGTCAATTTTAGCTCCAAATTTTTAAAAAGTACCAAAAAGGGAAAAAAAATCTGTCACACCATCTTATGTTAGACCATAACTGTACTTCTTGCTGGACCCTGAGATGGTTCCCCCTCACTCCCAACAGCAACCAAAAAACCTTCTATAAACAAACAAACAGACTTTTCCTCTCCCAAAAGGGAAAAATGGCTTGTGGAACACTTTACATGTACTTCAGATGATTTATTGCATGAGCCTTCCCTTTGATCACAGGTCTTCTGAATCTTCTTTGGCTTGGGTGTGGAGGAGGGGTGATCCAATGCATAACTAATGATAAAATACATACCTCTTACTTCCACCTGGTCATGGCTGAACTCTGGTATTCAAGCAACTTGGTGATTTTCACTAATTACTCTTCCCATGCTTTACCTCATGAGGCACAGGGTATGAGGCAATGAAGTCCCCATAGCTGTTCAAGCTCGTCCAAAAAGAACCCTGGATCACCCATTTGTGTCTTTAACCACCACTATCAATACCCATGAATTGGGTGAATCAAACAATGCAAGAGGTTGAGTAGCAAAGGTCTGAGACTGGGTTTGAACTTACTCTTGCTGACAGATTCAAATAAATCTAATCAAATAATCAAATTCAAAAATATGGTTTGACTGATATTTACCATTCCCTAATCCTCTCTCCACTCTACCCCACCCTTTACTTCCAGTAAATCGTTTTGTGTGTCAGTCGTCTAAATGGAAGAGAACCATAGTGCCAACCCACTATGGGTAGAGCATGTATTTTAAGTCCAGCTTCATCCCTGTCATGATCTTACGGAATTGTAGAAAAGCTTCTGCTGTTATTTCATAGGAACATCTGTGAAAGAAGGGCAAGAGCCCTGGCTAGTATTCTCTGCATGTTGTTTTCCTCACACACCATACATAGAGGCCACATCTTTGTCATGAGTAAGGTGCTGAGTTGAAGGGAACTTGTTCTCCTATCTCTTTCCAGTCCAGCCCTGGATGGGAGTGATGGGCCCTGTATCCTTTGGAAAGTCTACACAAATGTCAAAATTGTTGCATCTGAAAATGCAAAATTAACATGAGCAGCAAAAGAGGAGAAACTGTCTGCTTTCTCTTGGTTCACATTTTCTATGGATTTTTCAAGCATGAAGCTTTTTAATAAGCCCTAGGAACACAGAATTTCATTTCTCATAGAAATACCTCATTGACTACTTAGTTTGGGCACTTACTCTTTGGTGGGGCTAATCAGCCAGGAAAGGTGAGTAGCCACTCCTCATTGAGTATCCAACTCATTTTTAGAGAGTAGATGTAGTGGCAAAGCTTTTATTTTTAATGATATGGGTGGTCACTCCTCTTCTTTAAGCGAATACACTTCCATATTTATGGAAGCATAGCTGACTTGCTAGCAGACTATGGAATATTGCCAAAGTTATAGTGATTGCAAAGTGAAGAATGTTAATGGACAAGATTTTAATGTTTTAGGGCTTAGCACTTGGGAAATACCAAATACTTTCCTTTTCTTTCTCTTTTCATTCTCCTTCTTCTTCCTTTTCCCCTTGCTCCTTTTTCCCTTTCTCCTCCTCTTTTTCCTCCTTCTCTCTGAAAAAAAACCAAACCACATCATTCTCTATTTTATCCTGGATTGGATCAAATATGAAACTTACGTGTGAATTTATAAACCTCTGTGGACGTGCTCTTATTTTGTTTTTCAGAGCTGGCTAGGTCAGGGTGGGCATTTGCACACCAAGAACAGTAGGGACATACCAAGTTTGGTGCTAAATCAGCAGTTTTATAATCTGCTATGTGGGTTTGAAAAGGCAAGGACTTAAATGTCACTGTTGGGAATAACAGATCTTGCTTTGATTGCACACTAAGGCACACTCGCAGCAGAGAGAATCTTTTATTTATCCCTCAAGTCATATCTTTTCTTTGCTTGGATCGGCTGAAACAGCATTATGGGGCTGCTTCTACTGTACACAGAAACTAAGGTTATTAAGAGCATCAGAGTTGGGCTTGGTGGTACATACACCTGTGATCCCAGCTATCAGAAAGGCTGAAGCTGGCAGACCTCTGGAGCTGTAGTGGGGGATGTTGAACTGAAGGCAACTAGGTGGATAGAGCAGTGGCTCTGGAGTCAGGAGAACCTGAGTTCAAATTTGACCTCAAATGTTTACTAGCTGTATGACCCCAAGCAAAGCACTTAATGCTGTTTTCCTCAGTTTCCTCATCTGTAAAATGAGCTGGGGAGGGAAAATGGCAAACCATTCCATTATCTTTGTCAAGAAAACCCCAAATGGAGTGGTAAAGAGTAAGACACAAATAAATCAACCTAACAACAAATTCTGACCTGGTGTTTGCCCTAAGTTGGGCATCAGTACGATGAGACCCTGAGACCAGAAGGGCTATCAGGCTGCCTAAGAAGGACTGAACTGGCTCAGGTCAGAAACAGAGCATGTCAAAGCTCCTGGGTCTGTCAGTAATGGGACCAGGCCCATGAAGAGCCAAGATATTTATGTCCTGGGCAACAATGGGATATTCGGTCTTATTTTAGAAAGAAAAAAGTACCAGAACCATAGCTAGAGTGTGGGGGTGAAAGAAACAAGCATTTATGATGTACCAACATTTTGCTAGGAACTTTGCAAAGCACTTGATAAATATGATCTCATTTGATTTAGGAAGAACCAAGTTTGAATCTAGCTTTAAAAACTTTACAAGTTATGTGACTCTGAGGAAATCACTTAACTTTTCTTTGCCTCAGTTATCTTTTATGTAAAATGGGGATTATAATAGCACCTACCTCCCAGGGTTCAAATGAGATAATATTTGTAAAAAATGTGTAGCAGAGTGTTTAGCTCATAGTAGGAGCAACTTTATGTTTATTCCTAGTCCTTTCTGGCTCTAAACCCAACATTCTATCCACTGTGCCACTTAAGTACCTGTTTTATGACATATTCTGTGCTAGGTGCTAGGGTTTCTGTAACAAAAAATAAAACAAAGCAACAACCCCCACTTTCAAGGTGCCTACTCTCCCTCAAGTGGATAATATATACATAAATAATTACATTAAAATATGCCAAATAAACACCAAGTAATTGGGGAGAGAGAGCCATTATTGCCATGACAATCAAGGAAAGCTTTATGTAGACCATCTTACTTAAGCTGAGTTTTGAAAGAAACAAGGAATTCTAAGATGATGGGGTGAGGAATGAAAGACAGAAGAGAGGAAGCAAATCTTTATTACGTATCTACTATGTGAAGAAAGGTGAGATATACAGATTTACAGACATTTTCACTCTAAATGTTCATGTGGGCTCTTTGTGCCTGACCTGTGGTAGAAACTTTTGAGCTCATATTGGTCTGATCAGTCAACATAGTGATGTCATGAACAACCACCCAACCACCCAACCAAACATCTGTTGGACATCGTGCTATCCATTTTACATATATTGCCTCATTTGATCATTACAACAACCCTGGGAAATAAGGTACTCTTATTATTCTTCCCCATTTTACAGTTGACAAAACTGAGACTGCAAGAAGTTAAGTGAATTGCCCAGAGTCATACAGCTAGCAAAGATCTGAGTACATTCTAGGCATGAGAAATAGCCAATGCATGACTATATCATGAGAGCTGGAGTATTATGTATCGGATAACAGTAAGAAGGTTAATTTGTTTGAACCAGAGAGTGTGGAAAGGGAAGTAAGTTACAGTAAAGCTGGAAATATAGATTGGGGCCAGGCTGCAAAAAGTTTGTACTTTCGTTTGCTAGACTCCAAAAAAGCATAGAACTCTTTCTGTTCTGAAGGCAACTGTTTGTAAGAAATTTTCTGAGATCAGTAACTTGAAAGGAAAATTTTAAAAAATGAGTAGAAAAGAGAAGACTAGTACAAGGTAACAGTGGTTTAAATCAGCCTGTGCCTGGGAGTGGCAGGAGGAGGTAAAGACTCCTGAAATATTTAAATAAATTAGTGACTAGGAAAAAAAAAAACCACTTGAAAGGTAGAAGAAGATTTATTTGTATCTGATCAGAATTTCTGGAATTATGAAGAATTATTTCTAGAAATCAAGCTTCCTTCACTTTCAAAATGCTGCAAATGACAGTTGCTGCATGACCCCTTTCACAGACACCTTATCCTGACCTTCCGTTCTATGATCATAACTAGGCAGATAGATGGACTCTTCTTGTGTGCTGTATATCTTCCAAGATCACTGGAATTCTAGTGGCATAGAAGTCATTTTATATAGTGCAGGTGGGAGTTCACTCAAGCATTTCTGTTCATTTTTGATAGATTTTCTGCAGAGGTGAAATTGTAGGACAGGTTTATAAAAGATATAGGAAGGAGAACTGGATATTATTTTAGTTCAACGACCAAGCAGACAGCCTTTTTTTTTTTTAAAAAAAAAGAATGTATAGTATTGATGATGGCTGAATGACAAGCTTAAAATAAAGTTACCTAGTGACGGTAGGAGAGACTCAATGACCTTCAAGAATCTTTCTGTGTTAAATATTTTTTCATTAATTTCATTAAAATTTCATAGGTCAATAGGAATTTGTTAGGTTATAAAAGAAATTGAATAAAGGACCTGCCTCCACCTCTAACCCAGAACTCAAGGTCCCACCCTGGAATTCTAGACTTTGGATGAGTAAGCATTCCTCTTATCTTATCTGGATGGAACCCCACTACCTACACTCCAGTCATCTTCAACCTTTTCTGCTATGGGCATATCATACCCCTAACCTCCCCCAGCCACGATTCAACTCTGAGAACAGTTATCAAATCAGCACTACTATTCCTAAAAAGATTTATTTCTCATTTATCTTTTGTCCCTTCATCTCCTTTGGCATATTTGTCCAAAATTATAATAATGACAAAATAATAGTGATAACTAATATTCATATAGAGCTTACTATGTGTCAGGAACTATGCTAAGTGCTTTATGATTTTCTCATTTGATTTTCACAATAACCTCAGGAGGTAGACACTATTATTATCCCCATTTTTGGCAGATAAGGAAAGTGAGACAAAGAGAGTTTAAATAATTTGCCCGTAGCTAGTAGATGTCTGAAGTAGAATTTGAACTCTGACTCCAGATCCAGACCTATTTATTCATTGTGCCTCCTTGGCCACCATGCCCCTCCCTATCTGTGTTGTTAAGAATCCCTTATTAGAGGGATTCTTATCTTGGGGCAAAAAGCAAAAACAAACTAAAAAAAACCCTTTTTTTAAAAATGTTGTGATAGCTACATTTCAATATACTTGGGATATTTTGTAACCTTGTGTATTTCATTCTATACATCTGAGAAAATTACTCTGAAAAGGTATCCAAACTACCCCAGAAGGCTCCTGACAAAAAAAAAAAAAAAAAAAGGCTACACTATTATAATGGAAGTTATATGAGGGCAAGGACTATTTTGTTTGTATTCCTAGCCTTTAGCACAGAGCTAGGCACATAGTAAGCACCTCCAAATTCCCTGAATTTTTTTGATGTTAAAAGGCCAACTTTAAATTAAATATGTTAATTTAATTAAAGGCAGCTTTCTTTTGCTATGCAGAATAGTACATCCCCATAAAGACAGTATAAAAGTAAAAAGCTGTTTTTGGATCAAAGAGATGCCACTTGATTGATTTTGTCATGGAAAGGTTCATTTGGTTTTAGCCTGATCTTGGAAGCAGTCATTTTCTTAAGAAGTTTTATTTGTTGCACCCCAGAAGCTTCCTGGATTTATGGATCCTTGGGCATTGCTTGATCTTTTAGCAATTCCCATGGAGTTCTAAAGGAGGTGAATTAGTTGACTAGGTCAGACATTTCAAACCTGTCTCCTGCCCCCTCATCTCACCAGGAATATTACCTCACCAAGCTATTTCTTCAGAATAATTATACAACCAGATCCGCACATTTTTTTAAAAGTAGGAAAAGACAGATATCAGGTGAAAAAGATGAGCTCTTTCATTTTTGAACAAATGTAATATGTTAGTAATTATAAAGTGTACTCAAGGACATCTGGATTCTGCCTGTTAAAGAGCCACCATGTACCAGGCACAATGCTAACTAAGCACTGAAGACATAAAGAAACACAAAAGACAGTCTCTGCTTTCCAGGAGCTCACAATCACAAAAATAGAGGTAGACGATATGCACATAACTACGTCCAAACAAGATGCACCCATACTTCTTACTTCACCAGGATGCTATAAAGAAAATACTTGGAGGTTTCATCCTCCTTTATACAGTTATCTTTTCCACACTGCAATTTTTCCCCATTGGAGTTTTGATATATCATGGGTCTGCATAAGAAATTAAATGGGAATTTGGGGGGAATTTTGCAGAAGCCTCAGATGACACACAAAGTTCAGTCTCTAAACAGAAAAAGTTTAGAAACTCAGAAATGCATAAAATGTATGTATAGTATTATATAATATAACCTATGATTATAAAATACTTAACATAAATTTTACATTAAGGCACTGTAAACATACCATGAAAGAAAAAGAAAGGGACAGCTAACTAGGCAGTGAAGTGAACAGAGAACCAACTTCAGAATCAGAAAGACCTGAGTTCAAATCCAGACTCAGACACTTACTATTTACTAGTTGTGTGTCCTTAGGCAAGTTACTTAACCCCGGTGACCTTGCCTTCCCCTCTCCAAAAAGAAAGAAAAAAAAATCAGATTTCTTTTCTGATACCAAGAGAGAGACAAAATATTCTATGCTAACTTTCCAGATCATGCGGGCACCCCTAATCCCTACAATGTGGAAGGGGTAAATATATGTGTATACCTATATGTGTATGTGTGTATATATGTGTGTGTGTATGTGTGTGTGTGTATGTGTGTATATATATATATATATTATATATGTATGTATATATAAATTTGAACCTCACAACCATCCCATGAGGTATTGTTGACATTTTACAAAAGGGAAAAGTATGACTCAGAAAGCTTTAGTGACTTGGCCATGGTCACACAGACTTGTATCAGAGGAGATATTTGAACTCAGCCCCTCTGATTTCAAGTTCATACTGCTTCTCCTTAAACCTTAAGGCACTAGATAAATATAAGTAAATCTCTGCGGTGGTTTATAGGTATCTGTGTACTGTCATTTGGCTCTAAAAAAAGTAACTATAACTGCACAATTACTCTACATTAAAACTAATTTCAATTACGTAATATTCATTTTTATCTGTATGATCTGCACTTTAAAAATATTAAATAAATTAATTCTGAATGGTAAAACCTCAATGATACAAAGAAATTTAGTCAGCAAAATCACATATCCAAATTTATAGCGTTGCCTAGAAGTTCCTAAGTTCAATTTAAAAATTCTTACTGGTTCTGGAGTCTCCTGATTAACCAAGATAAATGGTATCATTTGGTAAACACCATAATATACAATTTCTGCAACTTAAGTTTAAATATTCAGCATCGGCTAACCTTAGATTTCTAAAATCCCCGGAGAGAATTCTGAAATACAGAGGTCCAGTGAAGGTCGATACTTGATAACAGATTTTGGCAGAATCCATTAACTGTGGTTTTCATCAGAAGGACAGAAAGCCTCATATTCCAGTTTCATATCCATTGTGTTTGTTCTTTTCTAGTTTTAACAGAAAATATTGTCATGAAGTTATTTTTAACCATGTTTATCCTCTTGATTATGGCTTGCCTAGATAAGAGATAGAGACCTTAGAAAATCTCATTCATTTTTTCATGCTTAGACAGCAAAGAGCTTGTCCACCTTAAGAGATTTTCAGCATCTATGGCAAGGTTTGACCTGTTACAATGGCACTGTTTGTATTCATGTTATCCAAGATCTTGAAAACAACATCTCCTGTGACAGGCTGCTCAGAACAGATATTGTAATGTGATACTTCTCCATCACATGGCTTTCTTCTGAAATGAGCAAAATTGAATTTGACGTTAGATTTCATTTTGAAGCCTTTCCTTTTGTTGCTTCGAGTGTGTGTGTGTGTGTGTGTGTGTGTGTGTGTGTGTATGTGTGTGTCAGGCTGAGCATTTTAAATGACTTTCATCATGCTCTGTGTCCAGATATTAGGTCTCTTGTTCATTCTGTCAAAATGCTTGAGATATGCATCTGTCGTTCCCATTCCTTCTCATGCCCTCTCCTCCCTTTTTTTTTGTCTACAAGGCAGCTGCAAATCCAGAAATAACCTCCCAAAATCTCATATATTCATAAGGGTATAACTAATATGTTAGGAAGAGTGTGAGATAAAAAATCCTCTAATGTCTAAGGAAGAGAATTCATGGCCCATTTGTTGTTATAATTTTTCCTTACTTTTCTTAATTTCAAGGTCACTACTACCTTATTAAAACACACACAGAAAGAAAGAGACAGAGAGAGAGACAGAGAGAGAGAGAGGTATAGAGAACTAGCTATCAAATTGCATTAGTCTGCATTCTATAGACATGAATCTCTTCTT
Organism: Bettongia penicillata ogilbyi; assembly: GCA_023548195.1. Classification (NCBI taxonomy): domain Eukaryota; kingdom Metazoa; phylum Chordata; class Mammalia; order Diprotodontia; family Potoroidae; genus Bettongia; species Bettongia penicillata. Next base: position 7,762,734 of record JAJHZJ010000055.1, on the reverse strand, counting down.
TAACCTTGTAAATTTTTCTTTGCCTCTTATCCCCATATCTATTTTCTATGGTTTCTTTACTTTTTTATATTTTTACTGGTTTTGATTAATTGCCCAGTCCTAAGTATATGAAAGCAGGACATAAAGGAATAGCTTGATATATTAGGAGATGCTACGATAGATGTAATACTAATGTGAAATTCCTGGACTATGACAAACTCAAAAAACAAAAACCAAAGAATGAAAGATCAGGATAGTAAGCAATTTAACCAGGACGTCCAAGTGAGCTGATTCTTATCGGGGTTCATGTCTAGAACCTTTGTGAAAAGCAGGTCTGAATTCTAGCAGTTGAAGGGAAGACAGGTACAAAGAGTATGGGAAGGACAGCAAGGATGACTGACAGGAGGTAAGGCAGCATTTGTGGACATTAAAGGAACGCTCAGCTAGGATCTAAGATTATTAGAATCAGAAAGGATCTTTGGGGTCATGTAATCCAGCCCAGTCCTTTTATAGATGAGAAAACTGAAGCCAACAGAAGCTGAATGACTTGTCCAAGCTCACACAGGTTCTAATTGGTAGAGTAAGGGAGAGATGGGTTTGAATCCTAATTCAGATACTATATGTGACCCCAATAAATTGAGACTCGAACACATGACCTCTGAGTTCAACTAGAGGGCTCATTCTACGGTACCAACTGAACTTACTGTTCAGTAGTTTCCTTTGTGTTTTGTGTTTCCGTAGCTCTTTGTGACCTCATTTGGAATTTTCCTGGTAAAGATACTGGAGTGGTTCACCATTTTCTCCTCTAGCTCATTTTACAGATAAGGAAATTGAGGCAAACAGGCTTAAGTGACTCTCCCAGGGTCACACAGCTAGTAAATAAGTGTCTGAACTGAGGAAAATGAATCTTCCTTCCTCCAGAGCCTCTAAGCACTGCTTCACCTAGCTGCCCCTTGTACCAATTATCTTGTCCCATTTGATTTAATTATTTAAAACATAGGTACTTAAGAGTTACTCATGGTTGAGATTTCAAAATTCTCTACTGAGTAAGATCAACATACCCTTAAATTCGTCATTTTACACGTTAAAATAATGTGCTCCCTTAGAAACATAGCTATGTAGGTTGTATCTGGAATCTTAGGATGATGGATCTAGTGCTAGAAAGGACATGAACAGACATCTAGTTTAACCTTCTCATTATATAGAGGAAGAAAACCAAAGCTCAGAGAGATGAAGTGATCTGACCAGGATTATGCAGGTAGTTAATTTCAGAGGTAGGATCCAAACTTAGGTCTTCCTAAAAACAAACCCAGTAACATCAACCACTGTAACAGAGGTGGGAAATCTTTGTCCTCGAGGCCATATGTGGCCCTCTGGGTCCTCAAGTATGGTTCTTTGTCTGAATCCAGACTTCATGGAACAAATCATTTGTTCTGAACAAAATGATTTGAACAAATGATTTGTTCTGTGAAGTTTGGATTCAGTCAAAGAGCCTCACTTGAGTCCCTAGAGGACTATATATGACCTTGTTCTCTGAAGTTTGGACTGAGCCAAAGAGTCACGCTTGAGGATATGGAGTGTCACATATGACCTCGAGGCCACAGGTTCCCCACCCTGCACTATACCAAATAATCTTTAGCAATCTTCTTTTGGCTATGACTTTCAGACTACTAATGCATTTATTTGTCTTTAATCCAAATGACATGGATAATACGCATTCTTCTCAAAAGAAATAGCCCACATGCAAATTCACAACCTGTAAATCAAGTTTTCATCCAAGACAGTCTGGTGCTTGAAATTCCTAAGGGGAGAAAAAGCTTCTGTGTTGAGAAAAGAAACCCTAATCAAGTTTCATTAGCCATCAACATTTTGTGTTACTTTTCTAAGTGGTAAATTTAGTCAGCAAAGAGGAGCGTTCCTGGCAAAGGAAGTTTTCTTGAATGCAGGTGAGAGCACAAGTCTGTTTAGCTGGGTGCTCTCTGGCACCATTTGGCATGGCTTCCTGTACGTGCCAGGGCTTTTCTGAGCATCAATAATATGTGTCTCGAAGCTTTGCAAGGTTGCGTTGGAGCAAGTGATTTTCCCATCAGGCTTTTTCACTTTGTGACTGTTTTCAGTTGTGGTCAAGTTACCTTCAGTTAGTGAGTTACAACAGAGTGAAAACAAAACAAGAAGTGTCTACCATTTTACCCATCCTAGATCTGTTGTGATCCCATCTGGAGGCCTATGTCAATATTTTCCTTCACCATCCCTAAGCTCATCTCTTCCATTGTACCTACTATTTATACTCATGAAGGGCAATTAGATCAGACTTTTCACCCTTGAAGGGGAAGAGTTGAGTGACATCTGAATATTAGTGAATGTAGAGACTCCAAAGGAATTCTACCAGCCCCTATATTTACTCCTGACCTATCTGTGATTGGTCAGGAGTTTGCTCACCCTATTTTGGACAATACAGTTCCCTTTGCCCACCCTGGCATTTGTGGCCAGGTTCAGACTTTAGGCTACCTATCCTGGGTTGATTTTGTGAAATTAAGAGACCTTTCCATCCATGTAACCTCATTTCCCTGTCTCAGGTCAAAGTGCAGATTGGGGATGGCAGTCACAGGTGGTGAAAATAAGTATTTGTACCCTTTATGTATGAGGAACTAGATCCACTAGATCATTTCTGTACCATCAACAAACCCTGGAGATCGATCAGTTTAGTTAGAAACTTTGTCTATGTTGTTTAACATTTCTAAATCTCACTGACTAAACAGAGTGCTAAGCTGTCAGAAGAGAAGTATTAGATGTGTTTATTCCCAAGGGGCCATATGGATTTATTTTTCTCTGTAATTTTTACCTGTAACATAGGCATAATATTAACTGACTCACAGTTTTGACAAAATATTTGTGAAAATATCACAGATGAGGAAAACGAAGCAAAAATATTGGTGAGAAAGGATGTAAAAGTATAAAAGTTAAGTTTGAATAAAATAAGTGCCTCTCCTCAATGAATTAATGCCCATTTATGGACTACCTGCTCTACCAAAGTATTTGGTGCTGAGAATGCAAATACATAAATGAACAAACACATTCCTCAAGGAGCTCATGTTCTGTGGGTGGGAGGCAACATGTACAATATCACTAATTAAATGAAACAATCTAGATAAATACATGCTATTTCAAACAGAAGTAGATATAAAATGAAGTAGGAAACTTACCCATTTTGTGTTGCCCTTGTAGTCAAATTTTCAGGCTGAAATATACTAACAAGAGGCTGTATAGTGAAGCAGGATTGAATTCAAAAGAGCCAGATCTGAATCTCAGCTTTCCTACTCATTGTAACTTCTCTCAGCCTCGGTTTTCTTATCTGTAAAATGGAGATAATAATGGCATCTATCTCAAAAAGTTGTGAGAATGAAATGAGATGATGTATACAAAGTGCTTTATGAACGCTAAAGAACGATATAAATGACAACTATTGTTGCAAGTGTTACTGGAGCATAAGAACACTCAACCAGTCATAAGGTTGCCTGGTATCTCCCTCCTGATCAAAAATTTTCAACTCATTCTACTACTGAATTTTCCCCATAGAACATCCCTAATACTATAATAAAACTCATTTGGAAAAAAGGATCTGCTTTGCCAACATTTGCTTTGCTGACAATTTGAATGGGATGCAATTGTACTGTAAACCAAGGCATTAATTCTTCCTCCAGGACATTTGGGAGTAGATTAAATACCTTGAGTATTACCTATTTGTTTTGTCCCCCAAAACCAGGCTCTGGCTAAATCCTAGTGGTTTTTCCCACTGTCTGAAACCACTTCCTACCACCCACTCACCTATTCACTCTAACAGAGATGGATAGGATAAGTATAATGTTTAGATAATCTGCTCCCTCTCCTTTCCCTTACCACTAATTTTCTATGCCACCACTTCCTTCTTAATTAGAAAGCCTCACATCCTTAATTAGCAAGAATTTACTATAACAACAAAAAACAGGAAAGCATGCATACACTACAGCATAAGCTACCTTAGTCCTTAGCTCATACTTTAAGGGGAAAAAAATACAGGCTATCTGCCAAGAATTCTGTCTTCTTCTCCTCCTCCTCTCCTGCTATTTCTTCCTGTAGTCTAGTTTCTAATAATGAAGTGATTCTTTTCCTCATCAATGCTAACCTCTTTATGCATAGCTTTGATCCCATCCTTCCTGTTCTTCTGCAGCAGATTGTCCCTATCGTCATTCCTCCATCTCTCTCTAATCTTCAAGCTTTCCCTTTTTATTGGTTCCTTTCCTGCTTCCTACAAACATGGCAGTTTCTCCCATTCTTAAAAAACCCTCACCATCTCCCCTAAACACCATGCTATATATCTTCACTTTCTTAACCAAACTTCTTGAAAATGCTTTTTGTATTAGATACCACAACTCTCACTGTCTTTTTCCTTTTGTAATACAGCTTTTGACTCCATAATTCATCTGAAATTATTCTCTCCAAAGTTACCAGACTACCACATCTAATGAATTCTTCTCAATTCCCTTCCTCCTTGACCTTCCTTGCTACACCTGGCATTGTTGAGATATTTCACATTCTCTTCCATTTTTTCATTCTTTTGGTTTTGTTTGGTGATTTCTTGGTTTCTCGTAAAGTCATTAGACTCCATCTGTTCCATTCTAATTTTGAGAGAACTATTCTCTTCAGAGAGCTTTTGAACCTCTTTTTCCATTTGGCTAATTCTGATTTTGAAAGCATTTTTCTCCTCGTTGGCTTTTTGAACCTCTTTTGCCAATTGAGTGAGCCTATTTTTCAAAGTGTTATTTTCTTCAGCATTTTTTTGGGTCTCCTTTAGCAAGGTATTGACCCATTTTTCATACTTTTCTTGCGTCTCTCTCATTTCTCTTCCCAATTTTTCCTCCACCTGTCTAACTTGCTTTTCAAAATCCTTTTTGAGCTCTTCCAAGGTCTGAGCCCACCGGACATCCCCCTGGGATGTCTGGGATACAGAGGCCCCGCCCTCAACGTCTTTCCCTGATGGCAAGAATATTTCCTTGTCATCAGATCCGAAAGGCGGGATCATTTGCATCTGCTCAAAAAAGCTCTCTATAGTCTTATTTTTCTTCCCTTTTCTGGGCATTTTCCAAGCCAGTTACTTGAGTTCTGAGATTCCTGTCCACCCCCGCCTAGATCCACCCAGCTAGTGCTTGGGGTCTGAGATTCAAATGGGCTTTCCACGGCAGGTGCGGCTGCTATTCAATGTGAGCTTTAGTTCTGGTGCTGGGGTGGGGGCAGGGCCGCCTCCCAGGCTCAGTTCCCTCAGGGGTTTTATGCAGAGACCTTCAGTAATGGAGCAGGTGGGGCAGGGCCATCTCCCAGGCTCAGCTCCTTCAGGTGGTTTATGCAGAGACTTTCAGTAATGAAGATCCTGCCTGCTCAGGGAGTTCCGGGGCCGCCGCTGCTGCCTCTGCCTCCGCCACTTCCTGCCCCCGCCTCTGCCTCCACCGGTTCCTCCCAACGGGGCCCAAGCCACGGAGTCACCCCACTCCCCTCTCGGCTAGCCCAGACGTGTCTCTCACTGACCTGTAGAGTCTGTGGGCGGAGGGACCTTCCAGGCCGCTGGAGGTTCCATCCCTGAAGCCTGCTCGGATGTGCTCCTCTCGGCCATGTTGCCAGGGCATCGCTGGGATGGACTCTGCTTTCCGGAGTGTGACGGACCCTGGGGACCGCTCTCCAGGACTCTCTGGAACGGAAATCTCTTCCACTGTGTTTCTGCACACCCTGCGGTGATCCAGAACTTGTGGGGAGCTCTTCTTACATTAAATCTATGGGCTGTGGGTTTGGAGCTCGCATACATGAGTCTTTCTACTCCGCCATCTTCTGGTGAGCATCGCATGACCACTTCTTTATTTTATTTTTAATTTATGAAATAAAACAAGAATTTCTATAATATAGTAGAATTAAAAACATGGTTGCACATGAAACTGCAAATCTATTATGTACAACTTGTTATTCCTTTTAAATATATAATAAAACTATTATGGAACTTTCCCCCCTTTTTTCTTTGTCCCTCCCTCCACCCTGGAGATGGTTACCATTAGACACAAATATGTATGTATGTAAAATCATTCTATACATACTTCTATTTATCAGTTTTTCTCTGGATGCAGAGAACATCTTCCTTCATAGGCCCACTTATATTTTTCTTTTTTAATATAAATTTATTATTTTGTTTTTAATATTTTTAAACAATTTTGAGTCTGAATATTCTTCCTCCTTCATGTCCTTTCCGAACCCACTGACAAGGAAGGAAATGTGACATCAATTATACATGTGAAATCATGCGAAACATATTTCCATGTTATCCATTTTGGGAAAAAATGCAAGAAAGGTGGTGAAAAAATTATGCTTCATCAACACTCAGATTCTACTGCTTCTCTCTTACAGTCACTCACAGTTGATCATTGTACACTATTGCTGTTACTGTGTACAATGTTCTCTTAGTTCTACTGACTTTACTTTGCATCAGTTCATGTAATCTTTTTGGATGTTTGGGATACAGAAGCCTTGACTTTTATGTCTTTCCATGATGGTAAGCATTGTTGTTCCTCATCCTAAAGGATGGGAGAAGATATCTGTTCTACAAGAAAGTAACCGGCTATAGTCTTATTTTTTTCCCCTTTTTTGGGCATTTTCCCAACCAGCTACTTGACTTTTGGGTCCTTTGTCAAGAGTAGGATATACTCTGGGAATCTGTAAGATTTGTTCCTCCAAAGTGGTACAATCAAGCATGTACCCTAGTCTGGGAGCAGACAGAGATTTTTGTGTCCAGAATCTTAGCAGTTACCTCTCCACAGCCACCTGGTCTCCAGTTCCACCAAGTTAGCACTGGGGGCCGATTTTCAGATAAGCTGGATGGGCAGGGCCACCATTCAGTGTGAGATAAAAATCAGTTCCCTCAGGGTCTCTACACAGGGCTGAGGTAATATTCAGCTTCTCAGTTCCCCCAGGGGTTTTTATGCTCCAACAATAGATGAGGGCAGCTATATGGGCTGTGGTAGGAACTGCTGCCTCCTGCCGATGTGGCCCCTGCTGCAGCTGCCTAAGGCCGGAACTATGGGAAGGCCCTTCTCCCTTCTCAGACAGCTGAAAAAAGCCTGTCACTGACCTTTGGCGCTTGGGGGTTGAGGGATCTGCAGACTGCTGCTGCTGGGACTGGGGATTTGCTTCTATTGAGACTGGAGATTCTGCCCCCAAGGTATCCTCCTTCCAGAGTCACACGTGCTGCGTAGCCAAGGCTAGGCTGGGCTCCACTCCATGAAATGGACATTTCCCATGGGCCTTTCAGGTCACCCTGGGCTGGAAATCTCCTCCACTCTGTTGTTCTCCACTTCTGCTGCTCAAAAATTTGTTGAGAGTCCCTCTCTACAGGTATTTTATGGGCTGTGTGGGGAGACCCTGTGTATGTGTGCCTTTCTACTCTGCCATCTTTGCTCTATCCCCAGTTCATGTAATCTTTCCAGGTTTTTCTGAAATCACTCTGCTTGCCATTTCTTACAGCATCATAGTACTCCATCACAATTATACACCACAACTTGTTCTTTGCAACCTAAAAAAAGAGCTTCCTTTTCCTTTGATCTCTTCAGGATATAAACCTAGTAATGTTGTTGCTGGGTCAAAGGGTATATACACTAGTCCTTTTGGGCATAGTTCCAAAGTATTCTCCAGAATAGTAGGACAACTTTATAGCTCCATCAAAAGTGCATTAGTGTCCCAGTTTTTCCACATGCCCTCCAACATTTGTCATTTTACTTTTTGGTCATGTCATCCAATCTGATAGGTGTGAGGCACTAACTCATATTTGTTTTAATTTGCATTACTCTCATCTATAGTGGTTTAGGGCATTTTTTTCATATGACTATGGATGGCTTTGATTTCTTCTTCTGAAAATTGCCTGTTCATACCCTTTGACTCTTTATCAATTGGGGAACAACTTGGATTTTTATAAATTTGACTCAGTTCCCACTCTTTTTGAGAAAAGATGCCTTTATCACAGAAATTTGCTGTAATTTTTCACCTCCATTTGCTGCTTTCTAATCTTGGCTGCATTGGCTTTGTTTGTGCAAAATCTTTAAAGTTTAATGTTATCAAAATTACTCATTTTACTTCCTCTCATTCTCCCTATTTCTTATTTAATCATAAATTCTTCCTTAATCAACAGATCTGATGGGTAAATTTTTCTATGTTCCCTTAATTTGCTTATGATATCACTCCTTATGTTTAAATCATATACTTATTTTGATCTTATCTTGATATAATCTCTGAGATGTTGGTCTATACCAAGTTTCTGCCAAACTGCTTATCAGTTTTCCCAGCCATTTTGGTCAAATAGTTAGTTCTTGTCCCAAAAGCTTGGATCTCTGGATTGATCAAACACTAGATTACTATAGTCATTTACTATTCTGATTTCTGTACCTAAGCATTCTATTTAGCACTCTAGCTAGCACTAGAGTTCACTCTATTCCTGACCTAATATTGTATTTCTTAGTCAATTACAGATTTTTTTTTCATGATTCCACTTTGTACATAGTTTGAAATCTGGCACTATGAGGTCACCTTCTTTCACATTTTTTTCATTGATTCCCTTGATATTCTTGAAGTCTTGTTCTTCCAGATGAATTTTATTATTATTTTTTTCCTAGCTCTATAGATAATTTTTGCCAAATTAATATTGTTCTGAATTAATTTAGGTAGAAATTAAATCCACTTCTTAATTAGTCTCCTTTGCTGATTCATGATCTAGTCATTCCCACTAATTGTAATTGTATTTCCTGACTGTTCTGGGTTTCCTTTTACAGTCCCTTTCAGGTGACCTCATCAGCTCTCTGAAGTTCAATGATCATCTCTCTATGGAAATGACTTCCGCATCCAAAATCTAGCTTTTTCCTGAGCTCTATACCCACATGATTACCTGCCCAGACAACATTTCCAACTTGATTTCCTATATGTACCATAAATTGAACTTATCTTTACTTCTAAGCTCTCCCTCTTCTAGGCTTCCTTATTATAGTCAAGGGCACTACTATCCTTTCAGTCTTCTAGGCTCAAAACTTTGGTGTTATCTTTGACTATGCACTCATAATCTCCCCACATAGCCAGTCAACTAACAAATCTTTTTATTTTTATTTCCACATAGTCTCATCTGTCCCTTCATCTCTACTCCCACATCCACAAATCTGGTTCAGGACCTCATCATCTCTTGACCAGACAACTGCAATAGTCTCTTTTACTTTCTTTCCTGCCTTAAGTCTGCTCCAAACCATCCTCAACGTATTTGCTAAGTCATTTTTTTAAGATACAGCTCTGATCATGTCACCATCCACCTCAACCAGCTCCAATGACTGCCTATTGCCTTTAGGATCAAACGTAAATTTTTCTCTTTGTCCTTTAAAGATCTTTACAACTTGGCCCCTTCCTGCCTTTACAATCTTTTATACTTTCTTCTTCAAGCCCTGTGTTCCAGGTATACTGACTTACTTGGCTGTTCTGCACATACAAGACTCTATCTATTCCTTTCTACTGGTAGTCCCTCAACCCCTGGAATGTTTTTTCTCTGCTTCCTGGAATCTCTAATCTCTTTCAAGACTCAGTTAAATCTCCCTCTTTACAAAAGTCTATCTTGATCCCCACTCCATTCCATCCCCACACCCTTGCTAGGGTAGTTTTGTCTAAACCTAAGTTACTTTATATTCAGTTTGTATATCCAAGGTGTACTGCAACTCTTAGTGAGGTTTTAAGATTTTTGGAGACATCCTAGTATTCTGTATCTACTCATATGAATACAAATTGCCTCCCTTATTAGAATTTAAGATCTCTGAAGGGAAAAGTTATTTTAGCTTCTGTCTTTGTATTCCCAGAACACAACCCATAGTAATGGCTTAACATATGCTTGTTTATTAATGGAAATGGGCTTATTTCTTAGGAGTTCTCCTGTGTTAAAATAAGGTACCACAAACACAAAATACCATGATAATCAGAAATTTATAAATGGGTTTGATTATTTGAAGAGATGAGATCATCATCAACATCACCTTTGAAAATGGAAAATGAAAATAAGAGAAACATCCATATGTGAAATTTTGAATGTATTTTATGTATATAATCTCATTTGAGTCTTGCAATACCTCCTTGGGTCAAATATTGCAACTCCCTTTATCTGAACCTCAAAGAACTTAAGTGACATACTGGGATCACATAGCTAATAGGTATCTGAATCAGAATTCAGATTCAGGTCTTCACGACTCCAAGTCTGGCTTTCTGTAATTGTCTACATCATAAAGGCAATTGCCTGCATGATTTGAGGAGGGCTCTATTGTTGAAGGAATGAAACAAGCATTTATTAAGTACCTAATGCCAGGCACTAAACTAAGCATATTATAACTATTATCTCATTTTATCCTTACAACAATACTAGAAGATAGGTGCAATTATTATCCCTATTTTATGAATGAGGAACCTGAGGAACATAGAGGTTAAATGACTTGCCCACAGTCGTACAACTAGTAAGCCAACACCAGCACTGTTCTATCCGGATGCTTTCTCTAAAACTGGATTCCTTCCTTGAAGCAATAAGTACATCTTTCCTTTTCTTTCATATGGTAGGCATCCACATGCCACTGGGAACAGATCCAAATTTTAACATAAACTTCACAATCAAGAAATAAAGTGGGAAAATGAGCAGACAATAGCCTGATTATAAAAAGCTGCTCTGGTGACAGGGAAGATCAAGACACAAACTCAGATGAAGATAATGAAGTTAAAAGAACTAAAAACAAAGCCTCAACGAAAAATATGAATTGGACACCAGGAAGGATACCTAGGAGAGATTTAAGAAACTATTTTCAAATTTTAAAAAGTGGCAGAGAAATTAGGTTAAAAAATAAAAGCAAAGGAAGAAAATTATGGGGAAAAAGACAATTAACTACTTGGTAAAAGAGGTCCAGAAATACTGAAGAAAATATCTTAAAAGTAGAATTGACCAAATGGAAAAAGATACAAACACTCACTCAGAAAAAAGTTCCTTAAAAATTAGAATTGGGCAAGTAGAAGCAAATGACTCCACGAGACATCAGGAAACAATAAAAATAAAGTCAAAATAAATGGGAAAAAATGAAGAAAATGTGAGATATGTCACTGGAAAAACAACCAATCTAGTAAATAGATCCAGGGGAGGTAGTTGAAGAATTATTAAACTATCTGAAAACCGTCATCAAAGAAAGTAGCCAGACATTGTATTTCAAGAAATTAATAAGGAAAACTCTACCTTTACATATTAAAATCAGAGGGTAAAGTTGAAAGGGAAAGAATCCACTGATCACCACCTAAAAGAAATCCCAAGATGAAAATTCCCAGAAATAATACTGATGGGGTTCAGACTCTGGGAGCCTCTTTGAGCTCACCTTGAATCTTCCCACTTAATCTGGCCTTTCTTACCCAAATCCAATCTTCCCATTTGTTGTAGCAGTCTCAGGAAGCCCATGGGCTTTTCATTATCACGGTGCTCAGGTCTCTGTTGTGCCCCCTCACCTTTGATCCCATCAATACCACATTCCCCAGGCTGCTGACCATTCCCATCAAAATCTGTATGCATGCCCATACTGCCTCTATCAAGATCTCTGGATTGCCCTACCTGCTTCCCACCCAAGCCCTCCATTGTCTGATATCTCTTGATTATATCTCCTGATTGCTTCTGGCTGTTTCCAATCCTTGATGAGTCACCCTAGTCTCACTGAGGTCCTCCTTGGACTTCTTCTCAAGACCCTCCCTAAACCCCTCCTCTCATAGCCCTGGACTACTAGACCATCCCCAGATCCCTCCTATAGTCTTTCCTGTATTTAAGTTCCATCTTGCCTCCATGAAGATGCTCAGATTCAATCCAGCTCAGACTCTGTCTAGCTGAGACTCTATGTGACCCACTTGTGAATACAAGTGTTACAAATCCTTAAGAGTCAACCCAAGATGGTGAATCTTTAACAAACTTTGTTTTATTTGGCTTTAAGAAGGCTTGAGTCGAATTTATTTGAGCAGGACCTGGACTGTTGGTATTTTGGGTTCCCCAGCATCCCTAAGTCTCATCAGAATAGTCAAATTCCAGAGTTCCCATGTCAAAGAGAAAATACTGTGGAATCACATTTAGGATTGCACAAGATTTAGCAACTACCATGTAAACAAGTGGGGGACTTGGAAAATGATATTCCAGAAGGCAAAAGAGCTGGGATTACAACCAAGAATAACCTACCAAAAAATTTGAGTATGATCCTTCAAAAAATTATATTTAGTGAAACAGAGGACTTTCAAGCATTTCTGATGAAAAGACCAGAACTGAATAGAAAATTTAACATTCATACAGAAGAATCAAGAGAAGCACAAAAAGGTAAATACGAAAAAGAAGTCATAAGGAACTCGTAATGGTTAAACTGTTTATACATTCCTATATGGAAAGATGATACATGTAAGATGATACACGATACATACTTCTAAGGAGTTTATCAATATTAATCTAGTTGGATGGATTCTCCATAGAAAGTGGAAGTAGGAGTATGTCAATTACGTTGGGATGATATAAAAAAAAGGATGAGTGAGAAAGAAAGATATTCTGAGAGGAAGGGAAGGAAAATGCAGAAGGGAGAAAATTACAGTAGAAATTCAGTTTACCGGTAACCTAGTTTACATATGCTTTGCTGGACAAAGAAAAACTTTTCTCAAAATTTGTCTTGCAGGATGAACAAAAATTCACAGTATCAACATCATATTTGGACATGAATGACTCTCAAAGGGATGACACTCAACTAGGGCAATGTTTTTTTTTTTGAACCCATATAAGATTGCATGCCATTTCAGGGAGGGAGGAGGAGAAAATTTAAAACTTGTGGAGGTGATTGTTGAAAACTGAAAACAATAAATTAACTTTTTTTAAAAAAAAAAGTCAAAAACATGTATCATTAGATAGATTCTTAGAAGTAAACATAAAGAAAAATAATCAGTGAATCAAAACATGAAAGTGATTCCACAAAATGAAAAATAAATGAAAGTAGTAGTGTTAGTCTTACTTTTAGTGAAAGTAGCATAAGTGAGAACACTCCCAAGGTTGAAATTCCTGACTTTCTCATAGGAGATTCTCCTTCCAAGGAAAAATCTTTCCTCCTCCTCCTCACTCTCATCTCTCTCCCACCATCCACAACTCTTCTCAAAGTGCAGGTTAATTTAATTAATTTTTTATTTATATTGTGTACTAAACATTACCATTGTATTTCAAGCGCATTAGGGACAAAAAACTTACTTAAAATTATAAATAATTATTTCATATGAATATTTTTGTGGTAGAGATCATCCAATTTACATTATTTTCTATAGGAAAGTTCACTTTGCAATAGGAACACATTGCATGACGAACAGAATCTCAGAACACATTAAATTTGTAAACCGAGGTTCTACTGTATCTTACATAAGAAAGATATGCAAGCAAGAGCTTTTACAGAGTAGAAGAAACAGCTTGGGAGGGAGAGAAAGCAGGAAGTGCTTGAACCTCACTCACATCTAAAACAAAAAGGTTTTTGTTGTTTATTTCTATAAGGAACCTGATGATTAAGTCCCCATCCTTCCTCTGCTTTGGTTCATGAGCATTCATCATAGTTATTTCTCTTAGCTGGGAATGTATGTAATTTTTATGCTAAGATTCAAACTGATAGTCAGATTTTAAAGTGGGTTTCTTGGAGGCACCTGGATAAAGTGCAGGACTTGAAATCTGGACTTGAGTACAAATTCTGCCTCAGACACTTAATTTTGTAACCCTGAGCAAGTCATGTAAGTCAGAAGTTAACACATGATATTGGGCAAGTACCTTAACTGCTATTTGCCTTGCTTTTCCTGCTTGTGAAAAGGAGATAATAATAGCACCCACCTCCCAGTGTTGTTATGAGGAGCGAAAAAATATTTGTAAAGTGTTTTGCCAACCTTAAGGTACTATATGAAGGCTGACTATATTATTACTATTATTAATATTTCCCTAACGCTGGTGACAATAATTTTGTTTCTGAAGCCAGTGTCATAGAAATGCTCCATACTCTTCAAAGCAGAGAACTATCTTACAAGTATAGTAATGATGTCCTAGCCAGTGTTTGAATGCTACTTTATTGGAAGCAGAATCCTCAGAGGGAAAATGAAGGAGGGCTTAGACATGAAAGATCATCACTAGAGCTATGAGTCTCCTTTTCTCTTATGAAATGCTATTTCTTAGCATTTCACCTACTATTCCTTAGTGAAAAGCTTTGACAATCTAGCAGAATCATGATTTGCTAGGTTTGGTTTTTCTATCTTTTTTTCACGAGTCTTTTATTCAAGAGCTTGATTTAATGTTAGGAGGTGAGAGGACTAGATCTATTTTACAGGTATAAGGAACTGCTAGATAAGGAAATTCCTTCTACCAGTACAGGATAGCACCTTCTTTAAAATGTGAGTTTTAATTCTGAGCAACATAGTGACCAACCTCAGTATCAGAAAATTCATTAGGAAATTGATACCTACCTCTAGATAAAGAAATGATTGACTTAAGAGGTTGAGGAATATCTATATCTACATGCATACACACATATATGTATATATGCATCTATATACATATACATACATGTGTGCTGTGTGTGAATAGATAGATGATAGATAGATAGATAGATAGATAGATAGATAGATAGATAGATAGATAGATAGATAGATATACAACACAGTCATTTTTCATTTCAGTCATTGTAGGGGCTAGGAGTACAGGGACACGTGATCTGTAAAATCTGAATAAAATTTTTTGACCCTCCCTTTGTACCAGAGAAGAAGTCTGATTTTCCCTTTTTCTTTTATGAGGTGTTTACACACATTGTTGTAAAGTTTGGGTGAAATGTTTAGTCATAGGCTCTGTGTTTTCCACTAGCCTTTTCATGTCATCTGAGGCTTCCAGAAAACTCCCCCAAAATTCCCATTTAATTTCCTGGTTGACTAGATGATATATAGAAACCGAGATGGGGAAAGTCTTGACATGGAAGGGATAACTGTAAATGTATCTGTGTATATTTATTTGTGTGTTTGTTATTATAGAGCCAGCGTAGGAACTCTTTTTCCTGGTGATACATGCTTGTGACAGTTTCACTTTTCTCATTTTCTCATTGGTAGGAGAGGCAGGGTTGGGAGAGAGGGAATTTGGACCTGAAAATAAAATAAAATTGAATTTTTTAAAAAAGGCATTGGAATTGGGGGAAAAACAACATATAGTAGAAAGCTAACTATAGGAGTATTGAGTCATTAATAACTTGCCCAAGCTAACAGACTATATTAGAGGTGAGACTTGAACTCATGTCTTTCTGGTTCTGAATTTGGCCTTCCATCCAGTACTCTATGATGCTCCCTTATTTATGATGGGTATTATTTTAGGAGATAGCAACAACCTCTCTAAACCAGTCGTCCTTTCTAATGAACAATCGCCTTTTGAGGACATGAGTCCATTGTAACACACACGCGCACACACATACACATGTATATACTTTCTGAGATCCTTTCCCTGTCTATTCTTGTAGTTTGAGAATATAGTGGAAGTTTCCACAAAAGGGTCAGAAAAGTCAATAAAACATAAAGAAACAGATTTTTAGGAAGGCAGATTTTAATTCACACAAGGGACAGTTCAAGGCTAAAAATTAAGAAATTAAAAATTAAGGAAAGTGATGTGAGGATATAATCAGGGAACTGTAGAAAGATAGAATCAGGGAGGTCACTGGAAGAACAGAAGTAATGGTCTTTAAGTCAGGAAAGGAGGAGGAGCAGGGGATGGAGCAGTGATGGTTCACCAGCAGGATTGCCTTCCCATTTGATATGCCTAGTTTTTCACTGACTGTCACTCCTAGTTGATGAATGTGATGACTGATGTCACAGAATTATTGATTCTGAAAGCTCTCTAGACACCCTCTAGTCTAATTCTATCATTAGACAGATTAGGAAACTGAGGCCCTGAAAGTTTGCACCTAGAGCAGTATCTTCTATACTGAAGTGCCTGGCTTCCTTTAGGTCCTAATCAAACTCTCACCTTATAGAGGATGTCTTCCCTAGCCCCTCTTAATTCCTTCCCTCTGTCAACCATGTCATATTTATTCTGTATATGCTTGCTTTGTATTTATTTTATATAGATTTTATGTTTATGTATTATATTACAATATATTTTATTATATATTTATTTGTATTTTATATCATACTACATATATACACACATATGTACATATACATAAACCCATGTGCATATACAAACCTACACATATATAATATGCACATATATACATGCCTATACATACCTACATACATATTTGTGTGTATACATATCCATCATATACATACATATATATACACACACACACACACACACACACACACACACACATATATATTTCCTCTTACTACCATAATGTTGAAAAAGATCTCATGTGTTACAAATAACATCTTTCCATGTAGGAATTAAAGCAGTTCAACTTCAATGAGGTCCGTAAGGCTTCTCTTTCCTGTTTACCTTTTCATGTTTCTTTTGATCCTTGTATTTGAAAGTCAAATTTTCTATTCACCTCTCATCTTTTCAACAGGAATGCTTAGAAGTCCTCTATTTCATTGAAATTCCATTTCTTTCCCCCGAAGCATTTTACTTAGTTTTGCTGGGTAAGTGATCCTTCGTTTTAATCCTATCCCCTTTCACCTCTGAAATATCATATTCCAAGCCATTTGATCCCTTAGAGTACAAGCTGCTAAATCCTGTGTTGTCTTAATTATATTTCCACAATACTTGAGTTGTTTCTTCCTGACTGCTTGTAATATTTTCTCTTTGACCTAGGAACTCTGGAATTTGGCTACAATATTCCTAGGAGTTTTCCTTTTGGGATCTTTTTCAGGAGGTGATCAGTGAATTCTTTCCATTTCTATTTTACCCTCTTGTTCTAGAATATCAGGGCAGTTTTCCTTAATCATTTCTTGGAAAATGATGTCTAGGCTCTTTATTTGATCATAGTTTTCAGGTAGACCAATAATTTTTAAATTATCTCTTTTGGATCTATTTTCCAGGCCAGTTCTTTTTTTATAATGAGATATTTCACATTGTCTTCTATTTTTTCATTCTTTTGGTTTTGTTTTATGATTTCTTTGTTTCTTATAAAGTCATTAACTTCCATCTGCTCCATTCTAATTTTTAAAGAACTATTTTCGTCAGTGAACTTTTGAAACTCCTTTTCCATTTGGCCAATTCTGCCTTTTAAAACATTCTTCTCCTCATTGGCTTTTTCGACCTCTTTTGCCATTTGGGTTGGTCTGTTTTTAAAGGTGTTATTTTCTTCAGCATTTTTGGGTCTCCTTTAGCAAACTGTTGGCTTGCTTTTCATGATTTTCTTTCATTGCTCTCATTTCTCTTCCCAGTTTTCCCTCCACTTCTCTTACTTGATTTTCAAAATCCATTTTGGGCTCTTCCATGGCCTGAGACCATTGCAAATTTTTTTGGAGGCTTTGGATGTAGACACCTTGACCTTGCTGTCTTCCTCTGATAGTATGCTTTGCTCTTCCTCATCCAAAAGAATTGAAGAACAAACCTTTTTCCTAGGAAAGTAACCTTTTATAGTCTTTTTCCCTTTTGGAACATTTTTCCTGCCAGTTATTTGAATTCTGAGTCCTTTGTCAAGTGGAGGTTATACTTCCCTAGGCTTCAGAGTTTTTGTGCAGCTGTTCTCTGAGATATATCTAAGGCTCTGTAAGTTCTCAGTTCTTCCAAGGTGGCACAATCAAGGGAGAGGAGTTTATTCTTCTCCTGGCCTGTGCTGTGGTCTGTGAGCCACCAGTCTGTTTCTGCTCTGGAACTGTAGGTAGGATTCCCTCTCCACAGCTGCCACAAGCTTGGCCATGCCAGCACTCCTTCTCACCCTAGGACTGCCTCTCAGGACTGAGACCCAGATCAACGGCTGGATTTCCCCAGGGTCTTTAGACCGTGGGGTCCAAAAGTGGATGCTGCTGTAGCAATGGCTTCCACTGCCTTGGAACTGGGGTCGGAGTGCTATTATGGGAATCAAATTCATCCACTGCATCCTGAGCCATCACCAACTATCTTGACTCTGTCCTGATGTTGGACTATGATGACTGGAGGAGAGTGTGAGACTGACAACTTCACGCAACTCTGCCTCACAAATCCAATTTACACTTGAATCAAAAGACATCACCCATGCCATTTCACTATCATGCCACAAAGTCCTGTGGCAATAGGCAAGTGATGAAGCAGCAGATGTGGATGCACCAGGAGCTGTAGTCACAACCCTCCACATAGGCAGCCCAAGCCATAGGGTTGTTTCTCATTGGAAGCAGCAGTAGAACTCAGTAGCACCTTGGGTGTCTTAGCAGCCTTTTAAGGATTGCACTGCTCACCTACTAGTGTGAGCAAGGGGGCTAGAAAAAGTGCCCTAAAAATTGTCTGCTTACCCAACCCTGGCCTGATAACTGCTGCAGGCAGGGAATCCCACTATGTGGTTGAAACACACACCAAATAGGTACAAAATGTACAAAAACATCTGCAAAGATGATTCCACTCACCATCAGCACATGGAACGTGCATACACTAATTGACAATACAAAAACCAGTAGACCTGAAAGGCAATCTGCTCTTGTTGCAAGAGAACTCAACAGCTTATCACATCAACATAGTAGCCCTGAGTGAAATAAGGTTGGCAATTGAAGGCCAGCTTACTGAAGTTGGAGCTGAATACACATTGTTCTGTAATGGGTGCAGTGAAGGGGAGCACCATGAAGCTGGTGTGGGTTTTGCAATCCAAACTAATCTAGTCAGCAAGTTGGGATGCTTGCCAAAAGGAGTGAATGACAGGCTCATGACAATGCGATTGTAACTCACAGGAAAACGCCATGCCATCATCATCAGTGCCTATGCTCCCACCATGACAATCCCTGATGAAGTCAAAGAAAAATTGCATGAAGACCTAGAGACCCTTATCATTGATGTGCCAAAAAAGGACAAGCTTAGAGTTCTAGGTGACTTTAATGCTAGAAAAGACTCAGACTACCAGGCTTGGCAGGGAGCCTTAGGGAGGAATGGAGCTGGAAACAGCAACAGCAATGGTCATTTACTGCTGAAGACTTGCGTATCACATGACCTTCTCATCACCAACATTGTTTGCAGTTTATCTAAATACAACAAAGCTTCATGAATGCTCCCTTGCAGCAAATATTGGCATCTAATAGACTGTGTGATTGTAAAGAGAAGAGACAGACAAGAAGTGAGAATGACAAAGGCAATGTGTGGTGCAGAATTCTGGACTTATCATAGACTTATCCTTTCCAAGCTAAATATTCACATTCCTCAAAAGTCTCTTAGTCATTATTGGCAAAATTCTTACTAGAGTCCTCCTTAATAGGCTGATCCTTCACCTGAAAGACGGTCATATACCTGAGAGTCAATATGGCTTCAGAAAGTGCCAAGGAACAGTTGGTATGGTGTTTGTTGCCCAATAACTGCAGGAGAAATGCCAGGAGCAGAAAAGAGGTCTGTACAGAACATTTGCAAATCTTACCAAGGCCTTTGACACTGTTAGTTTTGAGGGTTTATGAAAAATTATGTCAAAATTTGGTTGCCTGGAGAAGTTCATCATCAATTTCATGATGGCACATTTGCTTGGGTTTTGGATCATGGACAATACTCTTGTGCCTTCTCAGTCACCAGTAGAGTGAAATAGGGCTGTGTGCTTGCTCCCAAGCTTTTTAACATAATGTTTTCTGTCATGTTGTCAAATGCTTTCAAAGAGGATGGACACTGTATCAAATTCTTCAATTTGAAAAGGCTACAAGCCAAGACCAAAGTGGAGGGAGTGTTGGTGCATGATTTTCTGTTTGCAGATGATTGTGCACTCAATGCAGCCTCTCGAAGCTGAGATGCAGCAAAGTATGGATCAATTCTCTGCTGCCTGAGTGAATTTTAACACCAAGAAAACACAGATGCTCCATCAGCCACCACCACACCATTGTTTATGACAAATGGAGAAGTTTTGAATGCTGTGGATAAGTTCACCTACCTTGGTAGTATACTTTCCAAGGAATGCACACATTGATGATGAGCTTGATGCACTCATTGCCAGAGCTAGTTCAGTGTTTGGGAGGCTCTGAAGAAAAGTTTGAGAGAGAAGACTACCAAACTGAAGGTCTATAGAGCTGTTGTGCTGACCTCATTGTTATATGCTTGTGAAACATAGACAGTGTATCAGTGCCATGCCAGGAAACTGAATCATTTCATTTGAAACGTCTTAGGAAGATTCTGAGGATCACCTGGCAGGATAAGGTACCAGACACTGAAATCCTTGCTCAAGTTAAACTACCAAGCATTCAAACTATGCTTCAGAGAGCACAACTCTGATGGACTGGCCACATTGTTTGATTGCAAAGTGTACACTTGCCAAAAAGACTATTTTATGGAGAACGATCACATGGTGGTTAGAAGAAGCAATACAAGGACACTCTCAAGGTCTCTCTCAAGAACTTTGGATTTGACTGTGCAACATGGGAGACACTGTCACAGGACTGCTCAGCATGATGTGCCCATATCAGAAAGAGTGCTGTGCTCTTTGAGAAAAGCAGAACTGAGACAGGACAAAGAAAATGTAGGATGCACAAATTTGGGTATCCACCCCAAATATTCACAATTTGTAGTTGAGCATTCTGAGCTCTTATTGATCTGATCAGCCACAGTTAGACACACTGAAATTTCACTTTATCATGGTGATGTCATTTTGGCCCTCTTCAAAGACAAAGGACAACAGCCAACCAATCAATGGCAATCAAATTAGGATCTTTTGCTGTTATTTGTTTTACTAAAAGTGTTTCTGATTATATATAATATGATTAAAGAAGATCTTTCCCACTCACTGATGGACCTGTCCATTGTGGGAAGCTTGATTAGGGGAATTGTTTTGTAGGAGGGTCCCAAGTACCTTTTGCTTTTTCTATCAAGGCACTGGGTGAGAGTGTTATGCCCTCTGGCTCTAAAAAGTGTATAAATACTCTGAGGGTGAGGTTTTGCTTTGGGGCTTAGTTTTTGTAATAATGTTTGAGTGCCAGAGGAGACTCTGGGAGGCTGCTAAAGAGTCCCCTCCCCCCACTTTGAGAACCCAGATGTCATCCTTCCCTCTCTGGTAGCTATGATCAGATAGTTGGAGCTCTGTTGAATTCAGTCAGAGGAAGCCATGTCTGTTGACTTTTGATTTCTCTGTATTTTCTCTGAAGTATTGAATGATATGTGTGGTTAATTAAAGAAATGATACATATTCTTGATTAAAGTCATTGTTAATCCCTCAAAAGTTACCTTTCCTTTTATGAATTCAGATCTAAGAACCTGTGATAGCAGGCCCCCTGTGTATTTTGAGGTATTTACTGTTACAAACATTCTCCCCTCTCATCCAGGTGAAAGAACTTTCTTACTTACCTTTGAAGTTGTCTTTGGTTTTTGTGAGTTGAGAAATCTGGGAACTGTACCAGCTGCCCATGGTTCTGAACCCTGAAGCCTTCTCCAGTCATGTCCACGCTGCTCAGCCCACACAGGGCTGCACTCTGCTGGGAGACCCATGAGATAGACCCTTCCTGTTAGCCTTCCAGGCTGTCTTAGGTGGCAAATTTGTTTCACTCATTCTGTGGCTTCTACCACTCTAAAATTTGTTTAGAGTCATTTTTTTACAGATATTTTTTGGACTATATGGGGAGAACTAGAGCAGATCCAACCTTCTATTCTGCCATCTTGGCTCAACTCCCACACCCTTGAAATTTTGTACCAGCATGCCTGGCAAGATGTAGTGTTCCAAGGCCCAAACAAGCCCCCAGGAACAACTTAGTAAGGGAACTTATCAAGCAGCTAACAGGTTCTGCTAATTTATCAGCAAATGATTACAATGATATCAGAAGTTCCATTAAACACTGCATATATATAATATATATCATATATACATGTATATGCTAATATATACACATAGCAATACATGCTATCCATTGCTATTTATTTATATAAGCATATAGATATATACATATACACACACGTGTGTTATATGTATGCATTATGTACTATATGTTCATGCATGTACACGTGTAAGTACATACATATGTGTTGATATGTGTGTATATACACACACTGCCCACTTTAATTAAAACTTTCTATGTTCACAATTAATATCCTCTTTTCAGAATATAGCTTACTCAACTTAAGGGAGATCATGATCTACAAGAAGAAAGTAAATGAAGTAACAAAGGAGAAAGGTGAAGCACTTTACGAAAAGAACCTTAGAGCAGCCATGGTCCCTTCCTGCACTATGCAAAATAATATTTCCTACTTGAAAGGCATCCAAATGGGGATGCAGATGTGAAATGTGAGGAATGCAGAATTCTATGAAACTGAGCATCTAGAAGAGCCATAGCAAAAAGGAGAAAAAAAGAAAGGGGAATTACTTCAGTTTAGCACAGCTCCAAATCTAAAGTTAACTCTGTTTAGAAATTTCACTTTCTCTCTTTCCAGCAGTTACATATTAAGTGATACCTGCAGATGTGGGAATAAATGTAAGAAATAACTGAGAATTACTTGACCTGATATGAACTAGCATCCATGGGAAATGTCAGGAAAATGATGTTATTATTGAGAAGTGTGTAATCCTAGAAAAAAATTCCTTAAATACTTAACATTAAAAAAATAACTATTTTAGATTATTTTATAAAATGCATAAAAATACAATTATGAAATATTTTTTATAAAAATAAGAGAGATAAATAATTGGAGAGAGGCTAATTGTTCTTGGTTAGGCCATACCTATGTAATAAAGAAATTACTATATTATCTAGAAAAATTTATAAATTTATTGCAACTCCAATGCAACTGCCAAGGGATGGGATACTTTGCAGAACAATGCAAAATATTAACAAAAGCTTTCTCAAGTGCCAGAAAGCCCAAAATCTCAAGGGAAATAATGTGGGGTGGGGGTGGAAGCAGGAGTGAAATGGACTTAACATAAGCAAATGTCAATTGTATAATAGCAATCCTTGAAAGTATGTGGTGCTGGTCAAATAACATAAATGTAGACCAGTGGAACATGCTAATTAAGCAAGACTCAGCAGTCTAGTGTTTAGTAAAGTCAAGAACACAAGCTACAGGGGGAAAGATTCTCTATTTTGTAAGATCTCCTAAGAAAAATGTCAGGTTGTTCGGTGGAAATTAGATTTAGACCAATATCTTGTACCACAATAAACTCCAAATGGATACATGAACTAAATATAAAAGTTCACATCACAGAAGAAGAAAAATAGAGAATGGGAATGAGATGTTTATTACAACTCTAGCTAGGGGGAGATTAACTTTTAATATTTTTAAAGTCTTCATTTTCTTTGATATCACTTTTATTTGCCAGTATAACCCTCCCCTCATCTGTCCCAAATACATACCTTTATACCAAATAATAAAAATAGTTTAGAAAAGCTAACAAACACATTAACCAAGTCCAACATTATATATATTGTTTAATATTCACATTCCCCCACTTTTTCAGGTAAGAATTTTCACATATCTTTTTTGTGACCATCTTGGTTAGTCATTATAATTTCATTACATTCAGTCTTTTTAATTTTCTTAACATTCTTTTCATTTGTGTTTTTATAGTCATTGTGTATGTGGTTTTCTTGGATGTGTATTTTACTGTGTATCAGTTCATAGGTCTTCCCATGACTCTACATTTTCACATTCATCATTTCCTAAAGTTCAATAATATTTCATTATATACATGTACCATAATTTGTTTATTCATTTTCCAATCAATAAATATTTACTATTCTAATCTATATTTCTACCATAGGGAAAATGCTACTATAAATATTTTGGTGTCTATTGAAACTTTCTTTTTGTCATTGAACTCCCTGGGACATGTGTCTAACAGTGGGGTCTCTAGATTTTAAAAAATGGCAAAATTTAAAAAATTAGTCACCTTCTTTGCAAAATTTCAAATTGCTTTCCAGAATGTTTGATCAAATTCATAGATTTAACTCTAATTGTGTATTGATGTATATGTGTTTCCAAAATCCCTCCAATCTTGTCTTTATGAAAGATTGTTCCAAGTTACTTATCAAAAGAGAAATGAAATCAAACCAACTCTGAGGTTTGATTTCATGTCCATCAATTACCAATCATTAAAAAAACACCAGAAAGTCAATATTGAAGAAGCTTCAGGAAGATAGACGTATTAATACCCTATTATGGAACTGTGAATTTTTCTAGTCTTTCTGGAAATTAGTTTGAAATCATTTAGGAAAAGTTACTCATAGTCTGATTCAGTAGCCTCAATTCTGCACCTATACCCCAAGATATCAATGGCAGAAAAGAAAGTAAAAACCTATTAGGAAATATTAATAGCAGCATATTTTGTGGAAACCAAAAATAGCGGAAGCAAAATGAGTGCTTATCAATTGAAAAGTGGCTAAAAAAATTGTGGCATATCAATGCAATGGTATATTATAGCGTCTGAAGAACTATTAAATAAGAGGAATTTAGGGAAATATGAGAAGATTCATGGTTTGTTCCAGACTGAAGAAAATAAGGCAAGTAAAACAGTATACACAATGGCATAAAAGCATTAAACAAAACGTACTGTAATAATTAACATTAATCCTGAATCACTGATAAACATACCTTCCTTCACTCCATACAGAAGTGTGGGAATTATAGGTATGGAAAGCAGACTACACTATCCGATGTCATTGCTATTAAGATTCACCTTTTTTTGAAAGTTTTCTTGGTTACCAACAGGGGTTCGATGTAAGGGAGTGGATTGGGAGCAATGACTCCAGTATTAAAAAAAGATAACAAATGTTCTTTTAAATTAAAAAATAAAATGCATCAAGTAACTGATAATTATTTTTTATTTCAGGAAGATTTTTTTTATTAGTTTTTAAGTTAAAATTCTATTTACTTGTTCTGTAGTATTCCTTCTTAAAATCACAATTATAACTTTCCCTTTCCTATCAAAGTCACATTTTTATCTGTTTTTGTCTTAATTTTTTACTTTATCCATATCAGTGTTACAATGTTTTTTTGTTTCTCCTATGTGTATCTCCTGTCCCTTTCCACACCACCCATGGGATTATTTTTTCTGAGACCTGGTTGCTTGAATTTTTTTCTGTCTCACACTCTCATAACCCAGGCCCTTTTCATTGATTTTCTATCTTTACCACCACCCCCATCTTCCCACATCCCCCACTAACTTAGTTATTGGCCTCCCTGAGTCATCAGTCCAGACAATTTCAATTGTCTTGAATAGCATCTCAAGCCTTGCAGTGTGACAGTGAGAAGCAATGTATTTTCTGGGGCTTCTATTGCATCAGGTTTCCATGACAACACAAACCTTCATTGATAGCCTCAACCTCTGAAGCTCTAGTTTCTAAGATTTTCCCTTTCTCCATTAATAGTTTTTCATGCCTACATTTTCTGCAGATTCGTATATAAAATTCCTGTAGATTTACTGAAAATTCTACATAATTTTCTCTATAAACTTTATTTCTTTCCTTACCTTTTTTCTTTCCTTCCTTTTTTCTCCTTTCTTTCCTTCTGTCTTTCTTCATCTCAAAATCAAAGTTTCTCTTATGTGGGTAATCCAGACTGTTGGGAATAGTCAACAGATGTTCAGAAGGATGCTGAATGAAATTGCTCAGTACAGAACATTTGCCAGGTGCCCATATGGTTTCATCAAAGATTAATTGATAGGTGTGTCACTGCATTCATAAAAGAGCAACCTGGTGTTGTGATTAAGATTCTGTCACATTTCCAGGACAAACTTCTATTTTCAGCACTTTACAACTTACTTATAAGAATTCATTTAAGGACCAGAGCCCCAGGGGTGTCTCTCATCTAGGAACCAACCAGTCTTCTCACTCTCTTCTCAAAATGTCAGTTCTAAAATAGTTTTCTCAGGCCTAGAACTCAGGACTCACCATTATTTGTCCCATGGAGTCTCATACAAGAAAAGAAGGAAAGAGAAGGGAAGGGAAGAGGAGGGGAGGGAAGGGAATCTGTCTGAATATGGTACTCTAATACCTGATACACCATATTACAACAGCAGCTGACTTTTTGTTCATTTTTTTTCCAGTTATCTCTGACTTTTTATGATCCCATTTTGAGTTTTTTTGACAGATATACTGGAATGGTTTGCCATTCCCCTTTCCAGCTCAGTTTGCAGATGAGGAAACTGAGGCAAACAGGGTTGAGTGATTTGCCCAATGTGGCGCAGCTAGTAAGTGTCTGAGGCCAGATTTGAATTCAGGAAGATGAATCTTCTTAATTCCAGGCTCAGCATTCTATCCACCCTGCCACCTAGGTTCCAGATTACCTTCAGAATCAGAAAATGAAATGACTCTCATGTGAATATTGATCTCCTTTTCAGCTATTTTATGAAATTTCTATCAGATGAAAAGTTATTGATAAAATCATAGTGGCTCAGAGCCCCCAGATTCACTCAGACAGAGGTTTGACTCTCTGCTCTAATTTAAATTTTGTATATTTTCAGCTAGACTCCAGCTTCTATATACTTGAGTCAAAATCAAAATACAGGAAACACTTAGATAAGAGGATTAAATTAGTATATTGCAATGTCTATTACTGGGTAGATGCAGGGAGAGGAAATTGGGGAAGAAGTAGACTTTTTGAAGCTTCCCTCAGTTCTTGGAGAGGTGATTGATTATAACTGATAGATCCAATATGATTCTCCTTTCCAAGATGCCTGCAGGAACCTAACAGTCCTCCCCAGTCATTTCTCTCTCAGACCAAAATCACTCCCCGGGTTGAGATAGAATGTTTGTCTCTCTAAACTACAAAACCCAGAATGCTGATCAGTTCTCAAATTCCTGCCAAGCTATGATAATAATTTCCTTTATTTTGAGTTTTAATAGGAATTTTGTTCTGTTATGTTTACATGTATATATTAAAATTTCTATATTTATATATATTCACTAATATTTTGTGCAAACTGGAAGCACAAAAGATCAATGTGCTGTTTATGAGAGACAAATAAAACATATAAATTTATCTATGACTATATTTCCTGAATTGTTTTTTTTGAAGATGGCAGAACATATGAGATCTTTTACACACACACACACACATATAGTGAGAGAATGAAATTTTTTATTCATAATAGAAATGAGTAGGAAGGGAATTTAGAGGCTATTTAGTGTGTACACCCCCCTAATCTGTCTTTATCTTACTGATGGTCAAAAAAGACTGGTATGGAGGGTTGAAAGGACAGAAAAGTGGAGAGAATTATGAAAGGATGTCCTGCTAAAATACATACACCACTTTCCAGACTTCTCTATTGTCATAAATGCCACAACTTTCATTATGGGCCCCATATAGCTTTTTCCGTTATTTATTTATCCCTTCAGCTTGTTGCTATCCTCAATAATTTGTTTTAGTGGAAAAGAATTGTAGTACATGGCTTAGAGTGCTAATTCTACCTACCATTTTATCACTGTGTAATCATGAGAAAGGGCCTCCTTTTCCTTCTCTGCAAAAAGATTGCAACGAACTTGTTCATTTTAATGGCCACTTCAGCTTTAATAATCAGGAGGGAATAGGATAAAATTTAGAAACAACTCCAATTTATCTGGAACAAAAAATACAGAAAGTAGAAACAGGTAACCTAAAGTTTAAAAGAAAGGTAGGTTGTAAAATAAGTTACATTTTATTTTAAAAGCTGTTGAATTTTCTGCAGGATTCTTCCTTCCCCTTTGCTCCCAATATCCGATCCAAATCTCTGAGTCTTCCATCTCAGTGTTCTTTCTTCTATATTCCCATTGCCTCCATTTGTGGGACTTACCAAGTCTCTCACATAAATTCCTGCAGTAGCTGCTTTATTCTCTCTCTACTATAGGCCAGCTTTCACATGGCTGCCAGGCTAAGTTGCCTAATCTCTTTACTATATTCAAGATGCACATGCTCATTCTCGCCTGAATACAAACCCTGCCTTTTCTTTCAATCTAATCTCTTTCTCACAAAATATGGATCATCTATATCTGTACTGTATGAAACACATTTGTGTATATAATATGTGGATAAACATATGTAGACATATATTTGGATCATATCATACATTCATATATGCATATATGGACTATATCATTCATTATATCTGTCTCTAGACACATGCATATATATGGATTAAAGCTAGGTGATGCAGTGGATAGAGCACCAGTGCAGGACTCAGGAGGACCTGAGTTCAAATTTCACCTCAGACACTTGACACTCACTAGCTAGATCGTGGCGAATAGAAGAGATACCACAGTACAAGAGGCCAAATATCCAATTTTTTAAAAATCATATTTCTATTGATTTTTGTCTTTATGTCACCTTCATTTGTGAATAGATTCTCTCCTTCAATATGTCACCCTTTGCACCAAATTGTAACAAACGAGGAAAGTAGCAGTTCATAAAGGCTAACCAATATGTCTGATGTTGCTGACCATACATGCAACATTTTCCACTAGTCTATGACCTCTGCATTGAAGTGAGCTTAGACCTTAAAATCACACATTGTTCAATTGTCTTTTGGTGATTTCTTTTCATTTATGCTGTCAAAATCATTCTAGATAGTCTATTGTTTTTGCTCACACTTCACTCTTGACTCTGCCTCAGTTGATATTGCTTGCTGTGGTTTTCTATATCATTCATATTCATTAATTTATCCAGCCCAGTAGTGTTCCATTATATTCACATGCCACACCTTGTTTAGTGATTTCCCCAATCTATGGCCATCTACATTGTTTATAGAATTTTTACTGCCACAAAGAATATGCTATAATATGGTATAAATATGCAAGTATAAATGGGATCTTTCTTTTGACCTCTTTGCAGTATATGTGAAGATGTGGCATTTCTGGGTCAAAGGATGTAGATATTTGAGTCATTTAATTAATTAATTGGGAGGGAACGTTTACTAGAAGAGATGTCTCTGCCTTTCCCCTGTCTCTGTCTCTTTCTGTTTCTGTCTCTGTCTCTATTTCTCTGTCTGTGTGTGTCTCTCTCTCACACACACATACATATAAGTATTTACATTAATGGTTTCATTAATGTAAATTCCTTCCTTCTTTTCTTCCTTCCTTCCTTCCTCCCATGGGAGATGGAATGCAACTCACCTTTCTACAGGCCCAAGGAAGAATTAGTCAAACTATTTCACTTTTTCTAGGTTAGCACCTGCTACTTTCTTTCTTTTTTTTGACTTGGAATGTTTTCTTAGTTCTTGGGAAAACATCCTCATAGGAGTGAGTAACCACTTTTGTTAAACTTTATGTGATGTATTTCCTAGTCAAGTTGGACTTTATCTTTTCTTTTTTAATCTGATACTGCTGTGAAGTGAGAATAAGGAAATTAATCTTGCTTTTGTAGTTGCAAATCATGACAAAGGATTGCGTAAAACCCTCATCAGCAAGGATATTTATTGCAGGTGCCATTTCTAACTGTCTCCTGCTGCACGCGATCTCTGCCTAATCCCCTTGCAAAGTCTACTATTTTCAACCTTTACTTTCTTTATTCTCTACAGGAGATGGACCAATTCTTCATTTCTTTGTGCATTATTTCTGAATTGTTCACAACTTGTGTATGATGTAAAATAATAAAACTAATTCTTTAAGTGTAAGTCTATTTTTATTCACATATAGCTCTCCTTGGGGGCCGATCTTTTATAAGTCATTTTTGGTCCATGTCACTTAGCATTTTAACTTTGGAGGCTGGACTGAAATCATGCATGTAAATACTTATATGCATGTGCATGTGTGTGTGTGAGACAGACAGACAGAGAAACAGACAGAGAGACAGAAACAGAAAGAGACAGAGACAGGGAAAAGGCAGAGAAATCTCTTCTAGTGAAAGTTCCCAGCTCATTCAAAATTTCAGCATAGTTCCTTTCCTGAGAAAAACAGTCCCTATGTATGTGTAAAATCCTAAGGAATTTATATGGGTTTTATATTGTTTTTCAGAATACTTTTTCTACAATACTGAAAATATATATGATCATTTTAATTGACTGCCTGCCTTGGGCTCTATGAAGCTTTTATTGCTCCTTATTTTTAATGATAGAAGAACTATATGATGCTACACTAGGGTTACAGAAAGTGGCAGGCTTGTGATTTCCCTTAATAGCTTTTGCTTTTTTTCTTGTTTTTGTTATCAAACTATGTTACCAATTACCCTTCTTTAAAAATAAAGGGAAAAAATACTCCGCATTGCTCTAAGACCCATGTAGCTTCAGGCATACATCAGAAAGTGCAGGTATCAAGAAATGATGAAATGAATAATTTCAGAAGAAACAAGAAGACCTTTATGAACTGATGCAGACCAAAGTGAGCAGAAATAAATAATTTATGCAATGTTGAGAATATTATTGAGAAAACAACTTTAAAGCTCTGATCAATGCAATGATAAACCACAAGTCCAAAAGAGTGATCATTCATCTCCTGAAAAAGAGGTGAGGAACTTCATATGCAGAAAGTGACTTACATTTTTTGGATGTGATTTTTTTTTTTTGCCAGACTATGTCATTATTTATTGAGAATTTTGCTTTTGTTTTCTTTTTAATTTGCTCAAGGTAAGGAGAGTGGTAATAGGAGAAATAAGTTATTTTTTAAAAAAGTGTGTTACTTGAAAAGTTAAAAAAAATCTATTAAAAATAAAAAAAAGAGTGCAGATATCTTCATTGGCATATTTCATCCTGCTAAGCTTTTGGCTTCCTTTCTCTGTATTACCTGCCAGAAGTGAAGTGTGGCCCACACCACTAGAGAATACATAATTCAGAGCTCTGCTGAACGCCTCTCCCAGTCAGGAGACAACTCCTTGGGAGACAAATGATCCAGCAGAAGGACAATTACCAGTAAACAAAGGAAAAGGAAAACTAAAGACTAGCTTTAATGGCAGCATTAGATCTACTAAACGAGGCAGGCTGTCCTAAAGGAATAGATCTTCCACAGCATTTTTTCCTTGATGATTTGTGATGTGGTTGCATTGAGTGTCCTTGTGGCCTCATATGAGCAAGCAGTACTTTGATATTTTTTTAGCTTCATTTTATTCCACAGAGCACATACATACACGAAAGACAGAAGATGCTTGTGTTCCATGTACCGTGCTTCCTTTTAAATGCACGTCTCTTCCTGCTCAGGGAGACAAAGTGGGATATGGAAGGGCCATTTTTAAAGAGTGGAACAGTGCAATGGGTGACATACTTTTCATTTCTCCACTCATGTGTTAAAAACAGTAAAAATTCACTTCATCTCTCTGCTACTCTCTCTATCATCAAACCAGGGTAAAGAATGCAGAATGCTGCCCAAGCTGTCAGATGCTGAGGATTTGTTGTTGCTGTTTACCAGTTTGGCTCAACTGTTTTTTATATTATATGGACTCTGTGAGGTTCTGAGGATATGGAGACAAAACCAAAATAGTCCCTGCCCTCAAGGAACTTGTATTCTAATAGGGGATACAAATTATCGTTCTTGTTTTTCAGTTATGTCCAATTCTTCATCACCCCATTTAGGGTTTTCTTGACAGAGATTCTGGAGTGATTTGCCATTTCCTTCTCCAGTTAATCTTACAGATGAGGGAAATGAGGTAAAAAGGGTTAAGTGACTTTTCCAGGATCACACAGCTAGTAAGGATCTGAGGCCTAATTTAAATTCAGGTCTTTTGGACTCCAGGTCAGGTGCTTGATCCTCTGTATGAGCTAGCTGCCCCTCTCTACATAGATAAATAAATACAAAATATGTTCATAGTAATCTTGGAGGAGTGAGGAAAGCACTAACAACTGGGAGGAACCAGTACATTATGTGGGAGGTGGCAGAAAAGTTTTTGATTGCTTCCAGACCAGTGTGCAGGTCAGGAGAGGAGTAAACTCCTCCTCTTGATTGTGCCACCTTGGAGGAACTGAGAACTTACAGATCCCTAGAGTATACCCTCCTCTCGACAAAGGTCTGAAAGTCAAGTAACTGGCTGGGGAAATGCCCAAAAAATGGAGAAAAAATAAGACTTTAGAGTGTTACTTTCTTGGTGAACAGGCATTTTCTTGCATCCTTTTGGATGAGGAAGAACAAAGCATAACATCAGAGCAAGTCAAGACTTCTGCATCCAAAACCTCCAAAATAAACATATGATGGTCTTAGGCAATGGAAAAGCTCAAAAAAGGATTTTGAAAATCAAGTAAGAGAGGTGGAGGAAAAATTGGGAAGAGAAATGAGAATGATGCAAGAAAATTATAAAAAGTGAGTCAACAGCTTGCTAAAGGAGACCCAAAAAAATGCTGAAGAAAATAACATCTTTAAAAATAGGCTAATTCAATTGGAAAAAGAGGTCCAAAAAGCCAATAAGGAGAAGAATCCTTTAAAAAGCAGAATTAGCCAAATGAAAAAGGAAGTTCAAAAGCTCACTGAAGAAAATAGTTCTTTAAAAATTAGAAGGGAATAGGTGGAAGCTAATGAGTCTATGAGAAATCAAGAAATTACAAAACAAAACCAAAAGAATGAAAAAATAGAAGATAATGTGAAAGATCTCATTGGAAAAACAACTGGCTTGAAAAATAAATCCAGAAGAGACAGTTTAAAAATTATAGGACTATCTGAAAGCCATGATCAAAAAAAGAACCTAGACATCATCTTTCATGAAATTTTCAGTGAAAGCTGCCCTGATATTCTAGAACCAGAGGACAAAATAAATATTGAAAGAATACATAGATTACCTCCTGAAAGAGATTCAAAAAGAGGAACTCCTAGGAATGTTGCAACTACATTCCAGGGTTCCAAGGTCGAGGAGAAAATATTGCAAGCAGTCAGAAAGAAACAGTTTGAGTATTGTGAAATACAATCAGAATAACACAGGATCTGAAAGAAGGGAATAAGGGAAGGGAGGGGTGTGATAGAAGGGAGAGCATACTGATGAACGGGGTAATCAGAATGCAAGGCATTATGCGGTGGGGGAAGAAAAGAGATGGGGACAAAATTTGGAACTCAAAATTTTGTGGAAATGAATGTTGAAAACTAAAAATAAATAAATAAACATTTAAAAAAAGAAGTGAATTTTTAAAATCTCCTTCTTAGAACATAACTCATTATCTTCGACAGGGTGAAACAAGTTGTCTTGTTATCACAAGATTACTTGGATGTAGAGTTAGAAACACCATTTGGTCATCTGATCAAATCTCCTAATTTACAGATTAGGAAATGAAGCTCCACAATGTGGTATAATAGCTAGAACATTGTGTTCAACGTAAGGAAGATTTGAAGTCAGCTTTAAATATTCACTGGCTTTGTGATACTGGGCAAGTCACTTAACCTATGCTGTCTCAGTTTTCTCATCTGTAAAATGGGGATTAGAATAGCACCTACCTATGAACATTGTTGTGAGGATCAAATGAGATAGTATTTTTGAAATGTTTTGCAAACTTTAAATTATATATATAATATGTATTACATATGTATGTATATGTATGCACACATATACATATCATCCACACATATGTATTTATACATATTATTATGTTATTTTCTAGAGATCACACAAGTGGCAAAAGCTAGGATATGAACTCAGTACCAACCTTTTTCCAGTGTGTCTTGTTGCCTCCATTCAATATGAACCATTCATTATAGCTTGTCAACTGTTTCCCTTCTCTTCCCTACCCCTACAACACAAGACCACACATCTCCAAAGCTCTGTTAGGGCTTTTAAAAACAAAACTCCCAGAATTCTACCTAACTCCTCCTACACTAGAGACAATGGTCTTGAAATCTAGAATGAGACATGCATTTTTGGAAGTGACCAATGTAGAAATTTATTTTGTTATACTATGAATATTTATTATGTGTTTTCTTTTTCTTTTCCTTGGTCAATGAGAGGAGAGATAAATGCTTATAAAAACAAACAAATAAACACACAAATAAATAAGTAAACAAATGAGTGAATGAATGAGTGAATAGACCCTCAGTCAACAGCACACTAGAGGAAGAGAACTTATTCTAATCAGCCAAAGGAATACCAAAAATTAAATATGCCAGCTGAGAGCAGAGTGTTAAGGTGACTTCTTATCTAATCAAAGTTTTTTCTAGGGTCTTCCAAGTTTGGGTAAACACATTGAATTCTAGGACACTGGAAGGTTGTCAAAGCCCATGACAGCCATAGCTGTGACTAACAATTTTTACATCTGGGGCAAGTAGCATAAATACACTATCACCTGAGATGGGAAGTAGAGTGAGACTAGGTCAGAGAGGAAGTCACCTGAAGTTCACCATCTGATAGTTTCCTATTTGTGTTAATTATTCATACCAACCAGATGCTAAGCTATTTCTATGCTGCTGAAGGACTATAAGAGTCATCAGTACCCTCCAGACTTCAGTACTTTGGATAAAGTCTTTGTCTTCCTATCATAATTATAGCTATGATGACAATTATTAAATTGTTTTATGTACTTTATCTTTTGATGTCCTCCTATTATTTATTCATCACTTTTCATATTTCACTTGAGCTTAGAAAAAAATAGGTTCAGTATATAAACATGACATACTGGGGAAAAAAAAAACACATAGGTTTTGGAGTAAAAGAAAAACCTGAATTCACATCCCACATTGGCTATTTATTACCTATACAGCCTTGGGCAAGTCACCTAACTTCCCTGGTACTCAATTTCCCCATCTGTAAAAGGAAGATGGACCTCTGGGGTCCCTCCCAGCTCTAGGTCTGTGACCTACCCACAAGCTCTAATTTGCTTCTCCTAACATTTCCATGATTTCCCTTGTCTGCCTTCTTATTCTCTGACCCATCAACTTCCCAGGGTGGAGGTCAGAGATGGGAACAATGGAAATAGCTCATCTAGTGTCTGATATTATCAGAGGTAAACACGCTGCCTTGACTTTTTATCTCTGGAAAGGAGCTTTCATTGTGGTTCTATCTCTCCATTTCCTCAGATGATAAAAAGGGAGAAGGTTCTTCTTCTACCTCAATCATAATAAGGACAAAAGGGGAGTAGGGAGAGAAGGTGGCAAGGAAACACAAAAAGGGAATTATCGATTCAGGATCCTGTTGTTAACATTAATGTTCATTTTTTTTTATCACAAGATTACAAAAGTCAAGCAACTGGGTCTGCTTAACTTACTGAGTCCAACAATCAGTATATATGGCTGTGGAAGAGATTATTAAATCATTGATTCCTGAACTATTGTTTACTTTAGTAATTTGACCCTTCTTAAGATCATAGATTGAGAATGTTTAAAGATTATCTATTTCTATCCTCTTCATTTTACAAATGGGAGGCACAGAGTGGTGAAGTAAGTTGTCTGTTATCTAGCCCCAGAACTCAAGTCCTCTGACTCCTAATAGAGTGTCACTTCCTACTACAGCATGCAATCATATTGGCATGTGAATTAAAATTGAGTTTTGGGATCTCACTGGAGGAATTTCTACCTAGAGCCCTTCTTAAAATAGAGATGTCAACCATCACAGCCCAGAAGTATTCTCCAGTGACTTGACATTGTAGGTGGCTGGGAACATTTCTATGATCGAGATAACAAAGCAATCCACTCTCAAAAATTAAACTCTAGGAAAGTGTATGAGTGAAGGTGTTTGTCTTGTGCAGCTCTATGTTGGAATAGCAAATGAAATGTCATTCTCTACATATAGTTCTTTTGAAAGAGGATAAGAATCAAATAGTTTGACATATCCTGGGTGCACATAGACTTCTTATGCTCAAAATCCCTTTACTGCTTTGCATCCCACAATTCGACACCAATCTGAGCTTCCTTCTAGGGAATACAGAAAACCAGGGCAAAGTAAATGCAACTATAAAATGAGGGGCTCCCCCAGCCACCATTTTTATATATTCAGAAATTCTGCTTCACAAAACAATCAGCTCTTCTTGGTGTTGTAACTGCCTAGAATCTGAAAGAAAATGGAATTGTATAGAGCTATGTCCACCATATTTTGTGCCTCTAGTATTCTATTCTCTCATGTACCTCTTCCTTACCTGGGGTTTCCATGGGAAGACACCCTTGAAGAATGGATCAGTTCATGGAAATAAACCACCTGAACCTGGAATCAATTCATAGAATTTCAGTGTTTGTTAAGGTAACTTAGAGATCACCAAATATAACCTTCCTATTTTACAAATGAGGAAACTGAGGCTTAAAGCAATTAAGTGACTTAATTAAGGATGCATAAAAAGTAAATGAGAGAGGTCTAGATTGTAAATTTATGTATACTAATTCCAAATCTAACTCTCTATATCAGTAAGCACCCCAACATACACAGGGGTACCTTCTATCATAGGTTCTTATAACTGCATTCATAAAAGGAAAGGCAACTTTTGAGTTCAGGGTAGCCAACACCTTGAACTTCCAAGAAAATACAGAGAAATCAAAAGATCAACAGATATGGCTTCCTCTGCCTGAATTCAACAGACAGTTGGACCCTAACTGTCTGACCATAGTTACTAGAGAGGGCAGGTACTGACATCTAGGTTTTCAAAGCTGGAGGGCTCCTTTAGTGGATTTCCAGAGTCCTCATTTGGCCAAACAAATACTTCCAGTCAGTAAGCCCCCAAATAAAACCCTCATCTCAAAGTCTTTTACACTTTTTAGAGCCAAAGGGTATCACATCCCTTGAGAACCAGTGCCTCATTAACAAAGGTGTGGACCTTCTTACAAATCTCCCATGTCCAACAATGGGTGGGAAAGATCCTCCTAATCACATTTAAATAGGGGTATTATATTTCTTGATTATACTAAAGCAAAAAGAGCAAAAGATCTTATTTTACTTACACTCTTTTCCCATTGTATGGCTGCCCATTAGATTTCTAGATAGGTGTTTTTTGTTTTGTTTTATTTTGACATCATTTAACTTTCCTAATAAAACCCTCATGTCTCTTCCAGTCATTGCATTTTCATAAAAATAGATGGTAGATATTGATAGATTAGATAGATAGATAGATAGATAGATAGATAGATAGATAGATAGATAGATAGACAGACAGATAGAAGAGGGAAAACATTTAACCAAAACGTTAGCCAAGTTCAATATTGTAGATAGGATTTCATGTCCATGTCCCTTGCCTCTGCAAAGAAGAGTAGGAATTGTATTCTTATGTCTCACCTTCAGGTCTAAGTTTCTGGATTATACTTTCATAGCATTCAATTTGTATTGTTACTCCTTCCATTTATATTGTTGTAATTACTATATGTATATAATATATGTATATGTCTGTATGTATGTATGCATAAATAATTTTTCTGGTTCTGATTATTTCACTTTGTATCAGTTCATTGTCTTCTGTACTGACTTTCAAAATTGAACTGTACAAAAAGGGTAAATGGAAGAAGGAAAGGAATAGATATTTATTGGTACCTACTATGTGCCCGATACTGTGCTGTTTTCCAAATATGATCTTATTTGACTCTTACAACAATCTTGTGAAGTAGATGCTATTATTATTTCCATTATAGTTAAGGAAATTGAGGCAGGCAGAGGTTTAGTGACTTGTCCTGGGTCACACAGTACACCTCTAAAGCTGGATTTGAACTCAGGTCTTCCTGACTCCAGATACAAGGCTCTATCCACTGTGTCACTTAGCTACCTTTAGAAAATGGACTTTAAATGGATATGACCTGGTAGCCTGTGGGGCATATTGTACTTTTAAAAGGGCAAAGAGAGGGACTAACTATGATCTACTGCTTATAGAAAATCAACTTATAGTATTGGATATAGTATGGAAATTTGTGTGCTTCAATGGCTTGTCAGTTCATGCACTTTAGCCTCAAACCAATCAATAATGCAATAAACATTTATTAAGTGCCTAATGTGTGCTAGGCACTTAGGTACTAAACACTGGGGGATACAAAGAAAGGCAGAAGACAGTTTTATTCCTAAGAAGCACAAAGTCTACTGGGCTGGGGGGAACAGGAAGGCTGGGAGGGGGCAGCATGCAAACAATTAATACAACCATTTACAGGATAAATTGGAAATAACCAACAGAAGTAAGACAACAGAATTAAGAAGAATTGGAAAAAGCTCTTTTGTAGAAAGTGAGATTTTAGCTGGAATTTGAAGGAAGTCAAGGAATCCAGATGGAGGTGAGGAGGGAAAGAATTCCAGATGTAGATTTGACCTTGCTCTAGAAGCCCTACCCCAGGGTCAGGCCTAGGGCTTTGTGAAGCTTCTCAGAAATAATTGATGACTAAACCAGTCTGTGGCCAGGCATGAAGTTAATGGGAAAGAATGAAAGACCTTTGGTCACAGTTCCTTGTAAGATGCCAAAATGATTTGCCATATAATTATGGGCCAGCTCAAACTTCAGTTCAAAAAGGGGAAAATGGAGGTGGTAGGATGTATCATGTTATTCCTTACTGTCTTCTAGAGAGAATTTGGAAAAGCCAAGATGTAATTCTATCTTGCCCCACTCTGGGCACCATGCTTTTCTTCTTCCTATAAAATGGTACCAAGAACACTGACCTTATCTCCAGAGTGCTGTAAAGAATTACCTTTAAAAAAAAAAGGAATATGTAAGTTCAGGCAGTCTGAAAATGAAAAGAAGCATCATAAAAGTCTAGGGAATCTGACAGATTTATTTATTTATTTTAAAATCATTTTTGAGATGTCCTTCAGTAAGAAGATATACTTTATTATGGTTCATTTTAGATGCTCTACAAGGATCTATAAAAAGTATTTATTAAGCATGAATTCTTTGGGAAGTGCCCTCTAGTGCAAAATTTATTCAAACACAAAGCTAAACATATTTCTTCTTTGCTACCTATAATTTTTTTTGTTTTACTTTAAAGGGGACTGAGTTGGTCAAATAGCTGATATTTTGAGCTTAGAGAAAGGCAGTATGGTACAGTGGATAGAGAGCTGACTATAGAGTCTGGAAGAGCTGGATTCAAAACCCTGTCCTTCACTTACTGGTGTGTGACTCAGTCTCTCTGAGTGTCGGGAAATTTCATAAGATTCTAAGTTATGTATGGATTATGACTAAAATCACAGGTCCTTGATGTAGTTGGAGTTTCTAGGGTGCCTGCAGAGAGGAAGGTTCCTTTTGCTTTTAAAACTCACAAATTTAAAAAAAAACTAAAATTTAGTATTTTATATAATGATCTTAATAAAAATAATCAAATTTTAAAAACATAATTTTACTGTGACTATGGTATCAAAAGCTAAAGTTGAGTAGCATTAAGGGATCTCCCGGATATATTATAACAGAACTCTATTTTTAAAATTTAACATCAGACTACTTAAACAAAGTCTTTGTTGAGTGGATGTAGATGGGATATATTGACAAGAGCAGAGACACTGTTCAGACACAATGCAGTGCAGATGAGGCAAGGTAATCATTGAAGATGTCTCGATGTGGATTCAGATTGTACTGCCTTATCTGTGGGACAGCCAGAATGTGGAATTCAGTAGGGAGGGAGTTCATGGAAGAAATTTGAAGAGAAAGTGGACTTGTAACTAAAACTGGAGGAGGTTATGGTTTCCTCCTTGGTGCCCATAAGTGTGATCAAGTACATGACTGCCTGGTATGGAAGAGTTCACAAACTCATACACCTAGAGGTGGAAGGGACCTTAGAGATTATTCAAAGTGCATTGCTGGGATCCTTTGGACTTGGGGGTCTCCAAGACTCTTTCAAGAGGTCTGTGAAAGTCAAAACTATTCATAACAATACTAAGATGTTTTAATTTCTGATATGGTAAATATCAAAAGATATAATTGATATAAATAAACTTTTAGGGTGTCCTCAATGATTTTTTTAAACATAAATGGATCCTGCAACCAAAAAAGTTGAAAATTTCTAATCTACTACAATCTTCTTCATTTTACAGTTGAAGAAACTGAGGCCCAGAGAGGTTAGTGACTTGCCTAGGATCATGTAGGTAGTAAGCACCAGATGTATTTGAAGCCCAATCCATGAACTCCAAAGCCAAGCATTCTTTCTACTATCCCATGATGCCAGCAGAGGAACTTAATATAGAATCCATACAGTCTCTAAAATCATAGTAAAGTCAGTCTCTATAGTCATAGTAACTGATTCCTGACTCCCTAGGATGCAGGCAGGAGATGCAGCAGCAGTCATGCTTCCTGAAATTACTCTCAGATAGCTTCAAGCAAATAGTAGCAATAACCAAGCTTGGAGATGAATTTCCCTGCAACCAGACAGTATCTGTAGCAATAGATACCCTTTGGCCTACTCCGGCTCACAATATGAGGCGTTAAGGCAGTCTTCAGCAGGATTTCAGAGACTCCAGTGAGGGAAGGACTGTTGCTTAGGTGTTTAAAATTTGTGATCAATATGAATGGGCAGTGTAAGAATTAATGTCAATGTTTTTGATATTGCTATGTGTTTTCACTGATCCAGCTAAATCAATATGCTTGATTATGACAATGAAACAAGTGATAACTGGATCCAACAGAGAGGAGCTACCAATGGAATGGGGATGGAGTCAATGATCAACAAGTAACTCTAGATGGAGTCCAAATAATATATATTTGATAATCCACTTGTAAGACACAACTATTTTACAGATATTGCTGCTTGCAGGAGGCCTGTCGCAGGTATATAACAAGTACTGTTATACAAGTAATATAATGTTGGTTCATTTGTATAAGCAAGAACTTTTTAACCATTAGAATAGTGGTACCAAACTCAGAAATAAGGGCCTCTAAACTATAACTTGAGGAGTGTATATCAACTGAGAAAACCACACATTAACATTATCTCTATTACATTGCATTTTAATTTTTTTTAATTAAATATTTGCTGTTTACATTTAATCTGGTTCAGGACATACTTGCTAAATGTTTGACACATGCACATTAAACTATTTTAAAATTTAATGAACTGTCTGGCAGCTAGGTGATATAGTGGATAAAGTGCCAGGTCTAGAGTCAAGAAGACTCATCTTCCTGAGTTCAAATCTGGCCTCAGATACTTACTAGCTATGTAACCCTGGGCAACTCACCTTACTCTCTTTACATCAGTTTCCTTGACTGTAAAATGAACTAAAAAAGGAAATGGCAGATCACTGCAGTATCTTTGCTAAGAAAGCACCAAATGGGGTCATGAAGAGTCAGGCATGACTGAAATGATCAAATGACAGCAAAATTATTGTTATTAAAGGCAAAGCAACAAGTCTCAAGATCTACACAAAACTCCTGGGCAGAACAAGTGTAGGTATCATCACTAGTGCAAAAAGTAGCCAGCATCAAGGAGAGCATTGTGATAATGGCCTTCTACCACAGAGAAGGAGGCAATGGTGGGCAACAAAAGGTCTCAGAGCACAAAGACCTTGGGTTCTCATCAAACTAATGACTTGCCCAGACCATGTCATAGCAGTATGATCGAAACAATCAAACAAGCTTCCCTAAGTATGGGTAATGGTAAAGATAAAATGAGATAATATTTGTAAAGCACTTTCCAAATACTGAAGCATTACATAACTGCTAGCTGTTGTGTTGAAGGGTTACTAGAGGGCCTTTTGTCATATCGGCATGTAGGCAAGGGAGAAATAGGTTGCTTTGGTAAATGTGGGATACTGGATGTGAGGATTTGGTCATCAGGAAGAGCAAAAGGTTAGGGAAGACAGTGTGTTCTTGTGCAGTGGATAGTGAAACATTAAAGTCACAGATGTCATACTAAAACTAGGTTTAGAGGAAATAAAGCCAGAATTTGGGATATGGCCTGGGAGAATGGGCGTTGGTCAAGGAGTCAAAGGCCTCAATAAGGGACAAGAGCAGGCTTTGTGTGGGTGAGTAAATCAGAGAGCTGGACATGACAGAGGTTTTAGTTGGAGAGCAGAATTTTAAAGTTACAGTTCATGGAAGTGGCACAATTTCATGAGACACTGCTTGCTATGGTGTGGTCATATCTTTGTGTGACTGGACTGGGGTGAAGAAAGAAGCAGAAGTTTAAGTGGGGGAGGAATTCTGCTGTCAGTTTGTCAGAATGGGCCAGAAGTTATGGCTCATAGGTCAGATCTGTTTTTACACAGCTGGTGAGGTAAGAATTTTGAAATATAACATTTTAAAATGTAACAAAATATTTTTTTAAAAAAATTCTTAACTTATGGGCCATACAAAGTCAGGGGACAAGCCAGATTTGACCCATGGTATATTGCCTGCTGTCCCCTAGTCTACAAAGTGATGAGAGGGAATGAGACAGAGAAGAAAACCATGAGACAGATGCTAAAGCCTATAGAAAAAAAATGGAAAAATGATCTATAGGTCAGTAGAGCCCATCAGCAAGGACAGAGAGAGGATAATATAAATAATGCTGAGAATAGCGTTGAAATAGTATACTAAGCCTAGAGTCTGACAAAGAAAGGTCTTCTCAAAGTATTAGAAAAATTTCCAGGGATAACAAATTCCACACTGAAGACTCAATTCAGGAAGCTGATCAAAGAGTGATTCTTGCTTGGATTCCAACCTAATCCATAGGCAGATACTAATGATCTTGGGCAAGGTAAAATTTTGGAAGGATCTTCTAACATGATGAATAAGGAATTAATCTGATACAGACACTTAGACAGAGATGCTTCTCAAGTACTTCATTACTTGCTCATTGTAGCTTATGAAATGTCTCACCACACCATCAGACTTTAGTCTCAATAGAATAAATGTTGCTAACTTGGTTTGAAGGTACCTTCTTTTTTCCCCCAGATTTATCAATTTATTTGTTTTCCATTTTCAAGAATCACTTCCATAAGTTTCAAATTTTCTCCCTCCCCAAGTGTAATGTTAATTTAAATGGGAAGATTTTTCCCATCCATTAATAGGCCTAATGTGACCTGCCTGGGTCACATGGAATCCTGAGTCACAAAAGTCTAAGTCATATGGAACAAGAAGGGATGGAATGGGAAGGATGGAAGAAGAAGAGGAGCTAGAGCAGAGCTGAGAGGAAATCTGGTCAGAGAGCAGTCAGAGGTAGAAATAAGCAGACAAGAAGGCAGCTGACTAGCGTGAGTGAACGAGCTTGTTTGTGATTTGTTTAAGGGAGCTTGTTTGTGGAAAACCTAGCAGGGGGAAGGCTTGTGGATGATGCTGTCTTCTGCATTGTTATCGTGTATCGATTTTTGCTAGTATGATGGATTTGGCTTTCTGGTGTCTGAATAAATGTTTTGGTTTTGTCTTCCATGTGGAGAGTCTGCTGTTTTTCATAATTCATAATTGCATCAGGATATTCATGGCCACTTCAGGCACTGTGAATATTGTGTTGGCCAAGATGGCATATAAAATCTTATATGGGTTCTACACATGTATTCCAATTAAACACATTTTCACATTAGCCATGTTGCACAGAAGAATGGGAGAAACCATGAGAAAAACAAAACATAACAAAGGACAAAATAATTTGTTTCATTCTACATTCTGACTCCATAGTTCTTTCTCTGGATGTGGGTGGCATTTTGTAACATGAGTCTTTTGGAAATGTTTTAGGTCCTTACATCGCTGTGAAGGGCTAAGTCTATCAAAAACAGTTCTCATACACTGTGGCTGTTACTATGTACAGTGTTCTCCTGGTTCTTCTCACTTCACTCAGCATCAGGTCATATAAGTCTAGTCAACTCTGCCTGTTCGTTATTTGAGGGCACCTTCTTTAACTAGACACTGAAATTCTCTTTCTTTTTTCCCTCTTACAGCAAAAATGCTTTCAAAGTATTGCTTCATTTTTATTCTGAAAGGAAAAAAAGAAAGAAAAAGAGTTTAAGTATCCACTTAAAAAAGGTTCCCTCAAAGCTTGTCTAGGTTTGGAATCAAGGACACTGATTCCTCCTTGTAAATTTCCTTGTAATTCCTTGGTGACAATAGGGATTAATATCTTCCTGCAAATGACTAATTAATGGAAGAAAATATGATGAATGAAGTGTTTTTTTGGTCAAGGGGACATATAAGTTGACTTTGTTTAATGACAGACAGTTTATCCCTGACTGAAACTGTTCTCTCCAACATTAGCAGTGATGTATTAATTGCCAACTCAATGACCTTTTCTTAGCCTTTATTCTTAACCTCTGAAGCATTGAACACTGTTGATCCTCTTCCTTCCTAGACATTCTTTCTGGGTCCTCATGACAATGCTCTCCTCCTTCTACCTAGCTGGCTATCCCTCTCCACTCTCCTTTGCAATATCATCAACTCTGTCTCATCTGTAACCTTACGTGTATCTCAGAGCTCTGTCCTGGGCACTCTTTTCTTTTTTCTCCATGCATTCTGCCCTAGTGATTTCATTAGCTCCCTTGAGTTCATACAGGGGTTCCTATATGAAGA
This sequence comes from Bettongia penicillata ogilbyi, assembly GCA_023548195.1. NCBI lineage: Eukaryota > Metazoa > Chordata > Mammalia > Diprotodontia > Potoroidae > Bettongia > Bettongia penicillata. The sequence goes on along the minus strand of JAJHZJ010000055.1, from coordinate 7,718,383 downwards.
GAACCCCTATCTCTACCTCATCCTAATCTCTGTCCTAACTCCACTCCCACATCACCAATTTATTATTGAATGTTTCCACCTGGTTATCATATAGATATTTCAAACTCAACATATCTAGTGCCTGATGCATATTAGGCCCTTAATAAAATATTTATTAATTGAAAACAGAATTCACTGTCTTTCCAAAAGAAACAAAAGCCTTCCCTCTCCCTAACTTAACATATTTCTGTGACAGTCATCATTATACCCCTAAGCACCCTGGGTTGAAAATTCATAATCATCTTTGACTTTTCTCTCTCACCCTTCACATCCAAAATGGTTCTCCCATCTTGAAAATTCTATCTCCACACCATACATTGCATCCATTCTTTTCTCTCTACAGCCATGGCCATCACGTTCTTATTATCTCTCATCTGGATGAATATACTTCTTAATTGATTTCCCTACCTCCAATCTCTCCTCTCCAATCACAGAGCTGCCAAATTAATATTCCCAAGTCATAGTCCTGACCCTCTTACTCTCTTGCTCAAGAAACTCCACTGGCTTCCTCTTACTTCTGTGAAAAAATACAAACTGCATCATTTGACTTTTAAAATCCCTTAGAGCCTTGTATTTATCTGACTTTTCAAATTTATTAACATTACTCTTCATGTACTTTATATTCCAGTCAAACTGTGTGCTATTCCCTGAGCACATTTCATCTTCTTTCTCCATGGTTTTGGCACAGACTGTACCCTTCCATTTTTCTGACTTAGATTGGTTTACCTCTCCTTAGGCCTCTTGCCCCCCTTCCAGGGCCTCACCATATTGGTGCTAGATTTTCTGTGGACTCCCAACTGACTTAGTCCACTGCAGCTCAAAACTCCTGAACTCCAGCAATTCACCAGCCTCAGTGTCTCTACTAGCAGGAATTTTAGACATGTGCCACCACATCCAATAATTATGCCCATTTTTATATGGGATTAAAATTGCCATTTTATGGTAAGAGACATGGTCCTATTTTAACCATGGTGGTATAAAGCTAGACTTGAATGAGATCTATGTTTGTAAACAAAGTGGCTTGTTAGAAAGAATGTTGAAAGAGAGAAGAAAAAATAAAAGGGAAGTTGGGGCAGGCAACAGGAATTTAACTCCTTTACAATTTTTTCCAAAGTTTTACAACCTAGAGGATAAACTAGTCTGGAATTCTATTCAGAAGTGGGAAACCTGTAGCCTCGAGGCCAAATATGGCCCTCTAAGTTCTGAAGTGTGACCCTTTGACTGAACCCCAACTTCCATCTTGTTCTGTGATGTTTGGATTCAGTCAAAGGGTCACATTTGAGGACCTAGAGGGTCACATGTGGCCTTGAAGCTACAGGTTCCCTACTCCTGTAGATGAAAAACCTAGACTACTGAATTTTACAATTTGCCTTTTTAGTTTCTGTGATATAACAGAAGCAGGTCAGAAGGAAAGAAGACTACATTTCCTATGAAGGTCTGAAAATCTATAGCCGTACTTGAAATAGTCCAGGACAACATACCCAAAAGCAAACAAAGACACTTAATACACAGTAATAGCATATTGCTGGGCTTTTAAAATCCTATGTCACTTAACCAAAACTGTTTAACACTTTCACTTTGCAGCAAGTTTCACCTTTTTTATCACTGAACATGCAAGTTGTTTAGGAACCCCTCCTTTCTGTGCTCTGTCTTTCATAAATACCCCAAGATTTCTGACTTTTAATGTTATGAGCTAAACAGAACTCTCTCTCTCTCTCTTTCTCTTTCTCTGTCTCTCTCTTTCTCTTTCAGTTCTCTCTCAAGTTCCTCCTTCCTCTCCCCTTCAAAATACCACCTTGAACTGTCTCTTACTGTTGGAAATTACCTTGGAAGAAAAGTGAGCACAGTATTCCTACACATTGATTAAAATGGACTCAACTTAGGTTTTTCAGAATAACATTGACGTTCTCTTGCTGAGATTCCCACAGGGTAGTGTACTCTATTTCCTTCTCTAAATTCCAAGTAGAGTTGACTTGAAAGCAACTGAAATGATTTTGGGGGGTATCAGTGTCAGACTGGTGTGATAATTTTTGTTGTTTAGTCATTTTAGGCATGTCCAACCCTTTGTGACCCTGTTCGGGGTTTTCTTGGCAAAGATACTGGAGTAATTTACCATTTCCTTCTCCAGCTGATTTTACAAATGAAGAAACTGAGGCAAAAGGGATAACTTGCCCAAGGACATTCAGCTGGCAAGTGTCTGAGGCCAGATTTGAACTCAGGAAAATGAAATCACCTTTACTGTACGCTTGGCAGTCTATGCACTAAACCACGTAGCTGCAATTGGATTGCTAGAAGTTACTTATTACATTGCTGAGGCAACATGTAGGGAGTGAGGGAGTATTTTTCTGAAAGGCTGTCCTTCAGTTGTAATGAATTGTAATGATGCTATAGAAGCAAATATAATTTACCTTTCTGCAGTGGAAGACAATTGCTGTTACAAACTCAAGACTTCAACTTTGTCTGGTCAGTTCAGGTTTTAACTGAGCCTCACTAAGGTACTGGAATCTATTGGCAAGAGTCAACATTTCCATAGCTGAAAGAAGACTAGCTCTAGAGTCAGAAGATTTGGGTCCAAATCTCACTTCTGATTCTTGAGTTGTGTTTGTTCTTCGTTCTTGAAGAAGACGATGGGACATCAGGGAAATATTGACATGACTTGTAGTTGATTTTGATTTGAGAGAGGGAGGCCTGTGCAAGATCACCAGCCTCACTTTCTCCTCCAGAGCCATCTGGGTCCAGTTACCAGATATTCATCAGAACAACTACAGATGACCCAGGATGCAATGGGAGGCCCTTTTAGACTAAGATATTTTCAAGCTCTCACTTTGATGCCCATTCAGCAAATAGGTCTCTTTAAGTAGTTACACAAGTGATGGCTCCTTTAATAATAATTTTAAAAATCAGACTGAGAGAGAAAGACCCTCAGGGATGCTTGATTAACCTTAGGTAAATCATAAGCCAGTCAAGCTTCATTTTCCTCATCAACAAAATGAAACTATTGGAGTAGATGGATTGTGAAGTCCTGTTCCAGTACTCCATTGTCATACTTGTGATGTAGAGAATGTCAGTGTTATTATCATCTCCATGTAGAAAGTCTGTGGTATTTTGTAATTCAGAATTGTCCCCCTGGATATTTATGGTGGCCTTAGGTGCTGAGAATATCACATTGGAGCTACAAATTGGTCTAATGTTACATTGTTAGGATGAGGACAAAAAAAGAACACGTCAAGATTCAAACCCAGGTCTTTTGATTCCATTTCCAGTGAACTCTTCACTGTACCATAGTCATTATTTTCAATGGTCATGAAAATTCCATGTAGGATTATAGGGTCTGCCTGATTTATGATAAAACCTTGTGATCCAGTGACACTGGCCTCCTTGTTCCTTACACAAAACACTCCATCTCCAGATGCCAGGCATTTGCACTGACTGTCCCCTGCACCTGGAATTCTCTCTCTCCTCATGTCTGCCTCTTGGCATCAGGTTTCAGCTAAAATTCCACCCTTTTCAGAAAGTCCTTAATTCCAGTACCTTCCCTCTGCTGATCATTTCCAATTAACCCTGTATAGAGATCATTTGTACATAGTTATTTGAATGCTGTCTACCCCATAAAGCTAAATTTCTTAAAGCAAAAAACTGTCTTTTGCTTTTCTTTGCATCCCTGGTGCTTATCACAATGACTGGAACAAAATAATAGAAGCTTATTAAATATTTAATGAATGACTACCTTATGAATCACTTTGCCTTAAGACATTCTTAGCAGATTATTAGTCAAGAGGTTGTACAATCTGATCCCCATCTACCTTATTCCCCAGTAGTTTACTAAAAAAAACCACACACACAAAGAAAGAAAAACTCCTTTTCTCTAACCAGACTGTAACCCACATATACCACATGTGAAAAAATGTGGGACTTTTAGTAGAATTATTCAATATGAGTCAACAGTGAGACATGTCAGTCAGAAGAACTAAAATAACTTTCAGCTAGATCAAGAGGATCATAGAGTCCAAAATTAGGGTGGTGATAGTTTCAAGTTACTCTGGTCAGTCCATACCTAGCGCAATGGGGCTTTTTATGTTTGTTTGTTTTTTGTGGGGTTGCCTGAGTACCACATTTTAAGAGACAGTTGTTGAGAAGGCAAAGCATAATGTTAATTTCTAAGGATTGACCAAGATGGTATAGGTACCATGCCAAATGGGAATCCATTTAGGAATCTGGTTGTGTTTAGTCTAGAGAAATTTAGAGGGAACAAGACAGCTCTTTTCAAAAAACTAAGAATGTGGGAAAAAGATTAGCCTTACTCTATCTCACACCAGAAGACAGAATTAAGGCTGATGAGTGGAAGTTTCAGAGAGGCAAATTGAATATGGAAGTGATGCAAAATTTCCTAGCAGCTATCTGAAAATAGAATGGGTTGCTTCAAGACATGGTCATTTTACCATTATTAGAAGTCTTTAAATCAAGGCTGGGTTACTATTTGCTTCAGATATTATAAAGGGGATTCCCGCTTTGGTAAGAGTTATGATTTCTGAAGTCCCTGAAAAAGCTATGATTCATAAAACCACGAATAGGAAACTGAAGGACCGAGGGCACAGGTGGCATTTGTGTAACTTCTGATTGATGGTAAAGATTTAGGGGAAATAAAGGGAAGGGAGGAGTGGGGGAAGATATACAGAGGTTACACCAGAAGAAAATTGTCAGCAAATGAGAATTGGTTTTCCGGACTATGGTTAAGTTTACAGAAAATTTTGTCCAGTGATGGGGTGCACCTAAGGAGGTCTAAGAAGAATGAATTTGCCTGGAGGCTTAGTGATTTCATCAGAAAGGCTTTAAACTGAAAATTGAGGAGGCAGAGAAAAGTGGTCAGATATAATTTCTAAATTAGATAGCTTGAACAGTAAAAGCTTGAAACAGGCAAAATAGTTGTGACAATTTCTAGCAATTTACAGAAGAAAATAAGATGAATGGAAAGAAGGGAGGAAAGAACAATCATGGCTTTGTATGGCTATGTACCATTATGAGGATTACAGGTAGTATTCAATTCAACTGATATTCATTAAGTGCTTAGCATGTGCAAGGCTCTGTATTAGGAGTTCAGGATAGAAAGTCAAACAAAATAGACAGTACCTTCAAGGAGCTTACTTTTCATTGGGGGAGAGAGGAAAAAGAATATGAAATCTAAACAAATAAGTATCATACAAAATGGGGAGTGATGGTGGGGAGAATTTTATGGATGTTTGAAGACAGCAAAAACACTTTTAACTAGAGAAAATCAGAGAAAACTCCATAAAGGGGGTGATACTTGATCTGAGCCTTGAAGGAAGATTAGAGTTAAGAAGGGCAGAGATGAAGAAATGGTATATTTATTTTAGGTATTGAAAGCATGATGGACAAACTATGAATTCAAGGAGGCAGGAGGTGGCAAGTCAAGTTTGGGGAACAACTAGCAATCCAGTTTGGCTGTTTCAATGACTGTGAAGGAGAACAAGATAAATTAACCAAGTGTTCTTAGGATGTTAATGCAATGTCCAAATAAAATCTCCTAAGGAGCTATTTTCTACTTCCCCCACCAAATGAGGAAAATGTATAATTATGATCTGCATCAACAAAATCATCATCCTAAGGTGACTAAGGTATGTATTTAATAAGAATGTATGTGTAGAGCCTGTGTAAGATTGCATGCCATCTTGGGGAGGGAAGGGGAAATGTCTAAGATATATGGAAGTGATGGAAGAAAACTGAAAACAAATATATTAATTAATAAAAAAATCATCATCATCATCACCATCTCTCTCTAAAGCATTTTAAATGCTACAGATATTACAGGAAAGATTTACATATCATATCTCATCTGAATCTCATACCTAGTAAGTCATCTAAGGTAGGATTCAAACTGGGCTCTTCCTGGCTTCAATCTGCTTACTGCAATACCAGCTGGTATGAACCACAAAACAGTTACAAAGACAGGCTGTTATAATGATGGGCAACTTCAAGTATCTGAACATCTTCTTGACCTCTTTATTTGTTAAAGTAAAATCTTCTGATAAATTCTTGACTTGCTTTGCCAGTGAGTTCCTCTTAGAAGTAAGACCTAGTCTGGTGGGTAGGCCATGCTTTATGAAAGCAGATTTCCAAAAGAACAGAGGAAAAGTAAGCATGATTTCAAGGCCCAAGTTTCAAAAAGGTTGCTGTATCAACTGGTGAAAGACTCGTAGTGGCAAAATTCCACTGATGGAATGACAAAAGATTTTGATGATGAACAAAAAAAGGAATAGAATGAAATCAATATTTCCCTACTGGGAGTTTTCAGAGACCACAGAGCCGGACATGGTGGTCATCCATGCCATTTAGAAGGCTGACACAGGTGAAATGCTTGAGCTCTGGAGTTTTGTGCCACAGTGGGCTATACCATTGTCTACACCACATCAGCCATCAAATCAATATGGTAAGCTTCTTAGGTGTAGAGATCCACCAAGTTGCCTAAGGAGGGGTGAACTGGTCAAGTCACATACATACATGTCAATTGGTAGTGAGGTCAGGCCTGTAAGTAGCCTCTATATTTTCAGCCTAAACAAGATAAGGAAACACAGTATACATATTTATGTATGCCTATATAAGCATATATGTGTATGTATATATATACATGCATATACATATATACATACATATGTATATATAAAAGCACATGCAGAGAAAAGATGGAAGTAAGGACCTATAACCATATAATATAAAGGAATGACATGACCCACCAAGAATAATGTTGGAAAGGCTAATACCCAGTAAAAAATGAAAAGGAAAATAAAAAGGACATTGTAAAAAAGATCTATGTCGGGAGCAAAGAGACCAAGGAAGGGCAAGACCTACTTCTTGGGTTGGATGGGAAAATGAATGACAGATGATGAGACAAATAGAACTACTAAGCTCTTATTGATTTGTTAATTAATTTTATTTAATTTTCACTTAAATTTTAAAACTAAATTTTGTGATATATCTATCAAAGGGAGTGATCTTTAGAAGGAAAAGAAGAGAGCAAAAAAGCTTTAAAAGGGAAATTGAAACTCAAGGTAAGTGAGGTAATAGAACATCACATTTCCTCCCTAAATGAGGTCAAGTTGTCTGGCCAAAATGAGTTATGCTTCAGGGTACTGAGTTGGAGGATGTGATGATTCAACTGCCATCAGTGATCTTTTGGATAACTTCAGAGAACAGATGTGCTGGGGAGAGATGGACGTGCGTCATTCTAAGAAAAAGAAGGAAGGTAAATTGTGCAAACTGGAGCCCGTTGAGCTTGTCGCTGATTCCTCTCAAAGTCCTAGAAGAGATCATTTAATAGATTTGTGTGAACAGTTGGAAAGAAAATCAGGGATCACCACAAGTTATCAAAAGTTTGCTGAGAACAAGTCAAACCAGACTAACATTTTCAGAGATGCTAGACTCAGGGATCTAGGAAATGCCATCTGTATCATATGTCCGAATTTCAGCAAACATTGGACAGTGTCTCATTATGATTTAAAAGGGAGAAATGTGGGTTGTTTTGTACATTTTTAATATTTATAATCAAAGCATCATAAAACAGGTACTGTAATTATCATATAAAAAAAGCTTACATGATTTTAAGATACTTATGGTAGACAGTTTTTTTGGAAGAGAGTCTTTGCTTTACAAAGTCATAATTTAATTTATAATCAGAAAATGATTAACACAAAGAAATATTAAATTCTTTATACCAAGGTAGGTGGTATAGTGGATAGAGTTGTGCTAAGCCTACAGTCAGGAAGATCTTAATTCAAATATGGTCTCAAATACTAATTAGCTGTGACTTAACCTCTGTTTAACTCAGTTTCCTTAATTTTAAAATGGGGATTATAATAGCAACTAATTCATAGGGTTGTTGTGAGGGTCAAATGAAATAATATTTGGAAAGCATTTAGCGCAGTGCCTGGTATATAGTAGGTGCTTAATAAATTCTTGTTTCCTTCCTTTCCCTTTCCTTCTCTTTCTTTCACTTTTCTTTCATCTCCTCTCCTATTCCTCTCCTCTCCTCTTTTCTCCTCTCCTCTCTTATACTCTTCTTTCTTTCTTTCCTATAATGTTAAGAGATTATCATCTGCAAAAACTCATTTGCTAATGTCTGCCTGATCCCTTCTTAAGTTTTCTTCAAGGTCACTCTAGAACATGCATAAACCATTCTCATAAATACTTCATACAGATGATAAAGTAGGCTTATAGGCAAATTTTAGTAATCAACTCTCTTTTTTTGGTAATAATATTGTCCCTGAACTTTTCCACTCCTTTAGTATCTTTCCTTTTTGAAATATCTTGAAAATTGATTCCTATGTGACTATAAATTCTTACATATAGGTTGAAAAATTCATGTGATATTTGATTTTGCTCTTTCTCTCCTTAGATGTCATTAATTCCCACTGACCTGGCTTCCACAGGGCCTCTAGTATTAATTACTTCCTTTTCATTACTACTGCCAGCCTTCAGATTACAAGATCATAGGATTTGAGAGTTGGAAGGAACTTTTAAACTTACTCCTATTGCATATGACATAGGTTCACATTTGAATGCCACTTTTACATATGCCTTCCAGGGGATAATATGTGTCACCATCCCAAAGCAGATATAATCTCTGATCCAGAAATGGGTTCTTGTGAGCTGAGTGTAACTGCCAAATTTCCCACCAGGTGGCACAATAACTGAGCCCTCAATCAATTATTCTTTTACACATTTTTCAAATGATATATCTCTTTTCTAAGAGGCAGCAGTATCCCTTCTGACCACTAGGAAAAGTTCAACCTGAAATTGCTGTGGCTGCTTTTGCCACCCAATGTGGCAGGCTGGAACTTCAGAGCTTAGCTCCAAAATGACTACTGTTAATCCCTTGCTAGCTGGTTCCAAATTAAATCTAGGGCATTGAATAGAATGTTGTTCAATATTTACTGAATCTGTCTGACTGAACCCAGTAAAATATTTGACTCCTGACAGCAACTTCCCAATGAATTCATTGATTCAAAGAATAAGCATGTTGAAGTCACATAATTTATTGCATAAAATGAAGTAAAATAAAAATTAAACAAAATACTCATATATAGCAAAGATGGTAACCAACCATCTCCTTCGCTCATCCCTCCCAGATCTTCAGGTATAGATGAGAAGAGCTTTGGCCACATGCACCTACCTCTTACAAAAACAAATTGGTGAAAATGGAGAATGAATTCCCTGTCTCACACTCATGAACGAAAACGAGAAGCCCATTCGTATGTTGCTGAATTGTGTTTGACTCTTCAAGACTTTATTTGGAATTTTCTTGACAAAGATATCAGAGTGGTTTGCCATTTCCTCCTCCAGCTCATTTTTCAAATGAGGAATAGAGGCAAACAGGATTAAGTAATTTGCCCAGGGTCTATAACTGTTATATACATTCTTTGATCTGCTTCTCTAAAAGAAAAGGCAAGTTTTGAGAGGTTAACTATCACTTTAATGAAGCACAGGTATCAGAGAAAATCAAAACCAAAATTTCAGAGAAATAGAATACCAACAGACAGCACTTCCAACCTGCCTGACTATTCACACACACACATTGTGTGTGTATATATATATACAAATATATAATGTGTGTATGTATATATGTGTGTATATATACGTATACATACATACATACATATATACATATACATACATATATATATATATCTTTACCAGAGAGAGAAGTACCAATATCCGAGTTTTCAAAGTCAGGAGGCTGCTTAGCAGCATCCTAGAGTCTCTCATCTGGCACACAAACCTTTTTCCAAAAACTAAGCCCCAAAGTAAAAGCTCACCCTCAGAGTACACACTCTTCAGAGTCAGAGGGCATGACCCTGACCCAGTGCATCAATAGAAAAAAAAAAAGTTACTTGGGACCCTCCTACAAAACAACTCCCTTAATCAAACTTCCCTCAATGGGTGGGAAAGATCTTCTAACATTATTCAAGCAGAGACACTTTAAGTAAAACAAAAACAGCAAAAGATTTTACTTTGCTTGGCCTTACAGGGTTACAAAGCTAGTAAGTGTCTGAAGCTAGATTTGAACTTGTGAAAAGTCTTCTTGATTCTACACCCAGTGCTCTATCCCCTATACTCTCTATCTGCCCAATAAATACTTATTAAATAGCTGTTATGTGCCAGCTACTGTGCTGAATGCTGAGGATGCAAGGAAAGGCAAAAACCTTTGCCCTCAAGGAAGTTGGTCTAATATGGGAGGCAATATGCAAACAACTATGTATAAACAAGTTACTGACTGGATAAATTGATTCCTCTCAAAGGAATCCTATACTTACTAGCTGTGTAACCCAGGGGAAGTCATTTAAGCTCATTTGCTCCAATTCCTCATCTGTAAAATGAACTAGAAAAAGAAATGGTAAACCATGCTAGTATCTTTGCCAACAAAACTTCTCATGGAGAGTTGGATGTGACTAGATACCAAAAACAAAGGAGATAAAGTATTCTTTATCACTAAATATGTGCCAGACACTGTGCTGGATGGTAGGGATACAGATATAAGAAAACAAAATGGTATCTACTCACATGTTTTATGGGGGAAGCTGAAATATAAAGATAAAACATACTGAGAAAGTGGAGAAGTCCAGAGAATGAACTGAGTTGGGAACAAGGTAAGCACGACTCAGATCCCTCAAGAAATGGCAATCCTGTCATAAGGAGGCCTCGGGGAAGAGTGCCCCTAATGTGTGTATCAGGAGAGTTTGTTGAACCAGGAACGAAAGAATATATTGGGAAATCTAGGTGATGTCAAAATAAAACATAGCACCAAAAATTTCCTTTTCAAAAAAGAAGGTACTAATTTCTCCACCTTTGACAGTCATGTATACTGGACAACTATTTCTCATGGTATCATAGAGTTTCTACATATTCAGCATGGTCATCATTTCTCCTAGTCAAATAGAGCTTCATTCTTCAGGATCCACCTTTCCCCAGTGAAAAAATTAAAGGGGCCATCAATTGACTCACTTCTTAAAGAGGCCTATTCCCTGAATTGGCCTTACCTCACTCTGAGTACCTGAAAAAGCCTAAGCCTAAAAGGGCCAAGGTCTCCCATTGCATCCTGGGCCATCTCCAGTCATCCTGATGAATATCTGGCCACTGGACTCAGATGGCTCTGGAGGAGAAAGTGAGGCTGGTGACCTTGCCCAGCCTGACTGAAATCAGTCAACTGCAAGTCATGTCACCACTTCCCTAATGTCTCGTTGTCTTCTTCAAGAACAGAGGACAAACACAACAACTCAAGCATCAAAGGTGAGATTTGAACCCAAATCTTCTGACTCTAGAGCTAGTCCTCTTTCTACAAAAGTACTATGGAAATACTGGCTCTTACCAATAGATTTCCTCCTATATACTCCTTGATATTTTTTGGCCTGAAACACCCAGTTCTTCCATATAGTGGTGGTGAAGATGAGAAGTTAAGTCCAACAATCTTTTTGGTATCTCTTTCTAATGACAAATGAGTTAAGTTGCCAGATGATAGGAGGCAAAGCGATGACAGCAGTGAAAAGAGGACACAACTTCAAAATTCTGACTCTATTACTTATGACCTTTGTGACACTAGGAAAGTTCCTTAGCCACTCAGTCTACCTTATCTAAAAAAGAAAAACTAAGAGGCTTTGGCTGGGTGATCTCAAGGGTCTCTTCCAACTTTGAGTCTATGATTATATGGTACACTAGTAGCATGATGTATCTAAAATGTAACTACATGTAAGAATTGGGTGTTTCAGATCAAAAATATTAAGGAGTATGTAGGAGGGAATAATTTTCTATTGTGGAATTTTCTTACAGACTCTCTCCCCCCTCAATCTCATTTTCCTTATTTTTTAGGGAGAAGGTGAGGAGGGAAGTCTCTGAACTCTAACAGGGAGAAAATTTCCTCTATAGACTCATTATCATCATGTCATATCATTATTTTCTTCAGAGCAACTGGGTAATGTAGGTAATCCTAGACGAACTTGGCCCCTAGGACAAAGAAGCTATTTTATGCCCCACCTCCAATGTCTGCTTTCTGCTTCCCCTTAATGAATCAATTGACAAGTTGGACTGAGGTAGCCCAGTTAAAGGAGAAAGAATTTGCATGGATACAAAGGCTTAGCAAAGATCATTAGCCAAAGTACTTCCGCTTTTAACTCGGTGAATGCTGGGTTCTCCTGGGCTCCTAATTATCTGTGACATTCTGATATGAGGCTTATAAATGGAAGAGGTGAATTTTCCTGGCCTCCTTTTGATGAACCACACATGTCCAATTATACAGAAATGTCTCTAACAACTTCCCTGTTTTGTCAAAAACAGAAAAGAACGAGAAAGAAGAGTAATTGAGGGAGAAAAGACAATGAGACAGGCCAGAACAAAGCACCCTCAAACAGAGGGGGACAGGGAATCAGGAAGTCAGGGGAGACCGTGGAGGACGGGCAGGGTCTGAAGTTCGTCCTACAATGCCACATAAGGGCCTGATTGATAAAAGAAACAGCAGCAGCCACCTTCCCCTGCCAGCTCTTACTTAGCACTTTTCTATTTTAGATAACCTTCAGGCACTCTGAAACACTCTTATGTATGTACGATTATTTATGTATGTATACTTATTTACAAGCCTCTCCTTGAGAGCAGGGGGCTGCTTCTGCCTTCCTTTTTATCTCCAGCACTTGTGCAATGCCTAGAAACTAGTCTGCCCTCATAGATGCACTGTTTGACTAACAGGTAAAGTCATCAAATCCTACCTTACATCCTGGAAAGTGGACACACCTGTAGTGGCAGAAGCAGTAGCAAGGGGAAATGTGGAAGCATTCCAAACACAGGGAGGGAGAAAAAAGAATTCTCAGACTGCAGAACAGCACCTAGAGGTTTATGGGCACTGTTATTGTTGGGGTTTTGTTTTGCTTTAAGACTCTGTGACCTTGGGGAAAATCACTTCATTTTTCCCCAACCGTTAAATGAGAGGCTTGTGCTAAGTGATCTCTAGGCCATCTCACAGACCTCTCACAATTCTATAATTCAGTTCATGACTCTATAATTTCAATAATAGAATTCGGGGGATGATGCTAATCTAGGAAGGTGTTTTTGGTAAGGAAGTCTTTCTGGTGCTGTTCAAGTCCCAACACATACTCCAATTCACAGCTAATATGGTTCTATGAAATAATTATGATCGTTAGTATTTATATAATGCTATACTAGTACCAGGGGCAGCTAGGTGGCACAGTGGATAGAGTACTACGCCTAGAGCCAGGAAGATCTGTTTTCAAATCCCCCCTCAGACACTAGCTATGTGACTCTGGACAAGTATCTTAGTCCTATTTGCCTCAGTTTCCTCATCTGTAAAATAAACAGGAGAAGGAAATGGCAAACCACTCTATTATTTTTGCCCAGAAAACCCCAAAGTGGATCACAAAGAGTCAGACATGATGAAAATGACAACAAACCTTGATCCTCATAACACCCCTGTGAGGTAGGCGCTATTGTTAACCTCATTTTACAGATGAAGAAACTGAGGCTAAACCAGGTTAGGTAACTTGCCCAGGGCCACACAGTTAGTAGGTTTCTGAGGCAAGATTCAAACTTAGAACTTCCTGACTCTAGTGTGACTGTTGTTCACTGTGCTACCTAGCTATATCCAACTAGGGCTATAATAGCGTGGGTGGCATTAGTGTTTTGGTATAGGGGTGCTAGGAACCCCAAAATGCAAAGGCGTAGGGTACGCGTCTGCCTTGAAAGAATTTGACCACTCCAGCCTTACAGACCAAGTGTTTAGTTTATTTGTGATGCCAAACAAGTGAGCCAGATTCCTAGTGAGTCTGAGCATTTGATAGGGACAAGACAGATATTTTTACAGGGAAAAAGATTGTGGGAAGATTTGAAGGAGATTGAAATGTATGGGAAAATTCAGCAAGTGGGCAGAAAGTAACAGAGAATGAAGTGTTGGGCTAGGTTGGGGGCCACAATGAAAGGATAGTTGAAAGGAGCATACTGGGATGAGCCTGATGCCTCTGGTGAACTCCAGGGATCTGGGGTCAGGGGCTGAAATTTGTGGGGAATGGGGGCTCCAGATCTCCTACCCCATCATTAGAAGGTACCTGCCTAACATACTCCAATCACTCATTCAGCTGGCTTCAGTCAATTGGCTGCTTTCACAACCTTACATTATACTGGAGTATGGGCAGATGCAGTAGAGGACTTGTTCAGGAATCAAGTCAAACAAGAGACACCTGGGAGACTCATGGTCACAGGGAAGGAAGGAAAGGGGAACAAGCATTTATTAAACACCTATTATGTGCCAGGCACAGTGATAAGTATTTTACAATTATTAACCCACTTGATCATCACAAAGGGATGTAGGTGTGATTATTATCTCCATTTTACAGTTGAAGAAACTGATGCAGACAAAGGTGAAATGACTTGCCAGAGTCACACAGTTAGGAAATATCAGAGGCGAGACAGTCTTGCTGACTCCAGTCAGCACCTCTAACTATTGTGCTACCTGACTACCTACTCAGAGGTAGGCAATGTGCTAAGACAGAAGACTTCCCTTATTATATGGAAATGCAATTGATCACAACACATGTAGTCAGGAAAAGAGAATCCAGAATCTGAGGGCTCTAATGATGGGTCCAAGGAGGCAAGCAGCGTTCAAGCCTACGGTCATTGTTGTTTCTGGTAGCCACTCTTGTGATATCTTTTGCTCTCTGTATAGCTTAGGAAAGACAGAAAGGAAAAGATGTCCATAGGAACCTGATGCCAGAAACATGAGAGACCTAAGCTTCCTGGGAGGAGGGTGTTGTTCTCATTCCAGTTGTTTCCATATTCAAGAAAGCATACTCGCTAGCATTCCTGTTATAATGGAGACTGGGGATCTGGATTCAAATCCTAATCCCACCACTTACAAGTTGTGTGAATGCTGGCAAATCTCAGTTTCTTCAACTATAAAATGGGGCTCATAGTACTTATTGCAAGAAAACCTCTCTGTAAGCATTATAGTAACTGTTGTTATCCAGTCACACATGACCGGGGCAGACATAGTCTCCCTAAAATTGTCATGATTGGTCAGTATGATCAGAAGATTCACTAGTCCTTTGGTGATGTATAAAGATGCAACTAGGGTAAAATCACTAGAGCTTTGCACTACAATGGAAAAGAGTGGCAATAGCCCATCCAAGATGTACCTGTTCTCCTTCCAAACCATATTGGCAGATGGTATACTCCAGAGCATACATTTTCCCCCTTCCAAAGGGTAGAAACTTCCCCATATCTTCCCCAAACCAAAATGCTCAATTTCCTCCACTACTCTCCTACTTGTCCCAGGTTCAACAAATGCTTATTAAGGTTCTGGTGGGATCACAGGTCCAACATTAGAAGGAAATAGAAGAAGTTTATTATATGCTGAATTTGAAGTTACCAGGAAGTCCTCCTTACCAATTATCTCCTTAAACTTTTACAGTACCTAAATTCTACCATTATAATTTATATTGGAAATTTTAAATGCATAGAGCATTAGACCTGAAAGAGGCTTTAGAGATTACCTAGGCCTATGCCCTCATTTTATGGATGAGGAATTAAGGGCCAGAGACATAAAATTATTTTCTCAGGGTCACATAACCTTCTAAAATGAGAAGACTGTATTGGGGACCACTGTTAGACCTATTGCCCAAAAACACCAAAGGAAGAGGAAAAGGATTCATGTGTATAAAGGAACTATAGCAGTTCTTTGTGGTGTCAAAAAACCTGAAAATTAAAACAGTACTTATCACTTGGGGAATAGTTGAACAGACTATAACAGAAACACAGTGCAGTACCTTCGTGACATATGAAATGGTAAAAGGAATGGTTTTAGAAAAATCAGAGAAGACCTGTATGAACTGATGCAAAGTGAAGTAAACAGATCCTAGAGAACTTGTTCTCTAGGACAACACTATTTATTGAATCAACATTGAAAAAACAAACAATTTCAAAAGAACAATGAACAATGTAATTACTGCCCACAATTTTAGAATCATATTGTCTACCTCCTGGTGGGAAACAATGGACTCCAGATGCAAAATTAAGCATGTTTTTTTGCACATGGTCAATGTAGGAAATTATTTTGTTTGACTATGAATATCTTTTTATATATAATTTTGTTCATTTTTTTTCAATTGGAGTAGGCAGGAGGGATAGAAAAAAATTTTGTTAGTTGAAATAAAATAAAAGATTGTATTGTCAGTATGTTGTAATGATGATTGCTTTGTGATGGAAGTCAGTTGAAATCTTCCAGATGGGATATGCACTTGGGACAAGCTATACAAGCAGACCCCCTTGCCACCACATTTGTAACATCTAAAAATAATCTCACTATAATAATGAAGTGTAAATTCTGGTCTTGGTGTCCCCATTTAATAATTTTAATCATCTGCTCCTTTTCCTCCCACATGGGCAATCTTCTATTGCCAGGGGATGTACTGCTCAGGAAATTTCTTTTTCTGGGCAGGTCAGATGCCCAAACTCGGAGTTTAGGATTACCTTGTAGGCAATCCCTGACATTGATGCCACCTAGATAGCTCTCCTTCTCTGACTAGATGTTTCAGTTCTGGGGCCAAAGTAACTGGGAAATATCCCCTCCTCTAACTAGGAATCTAGAAGCATGTTGTCCAGGAAATAACTTTTTGGGCCACATGAATAAAGATACATTTACCTCAATGTAAGGTTTTGCCATTCAATGACTTTTGAGATAGAAACCTTGGACTTCTCCCTTCCCTGCCACCTATTTTGCTCTTGAGATATCTGGGGAGAAAAAGATGGAGGGAAAAAAAGATAAAAAAGAAGGTCAAAAGTCAATGACTAATTTCCTGTTACTAGCCAGCACAAAGCAGTGGTTCCTCCCACATGAGTCTGTATGTACTCCCAACTCCCAACAACCAAGAGTCTGTATTAATGAATTCATGCATCTCATCTCTCTCTCTCTCTCTCTCTCTCTCTCTCTCTCTCTCTCTCTCTCTCTCTCTCTCTCTCTCTCTCTCTCTCTTTTTCTTTTTCTCTCTTTTGGATACTAGTGACTGAAAATTCAAATTTAGGAACTTCAAGCTTGTAGTTATCACACAGCATTTCCTTTCTTAGCACCCTGAAAAAGCTTTCAATGAAACTCTCTTGGGGTGGGAAGCCTGTGGCCTTGAGGCCACATGTGGCCCTACTGCTTCTCAAGTGCTGCCCTTTGACTGAATCCAAGCTTCATAGAACAAATTCCCTTAATACAAACATTTGTTCTATAAAACTTGGACTCAGTCAAAAGGCTGCTCCCAAGGAACTAGGTCACATGTGGCCTCAAGGCTGCAGTTTCCCCATCCCAGCTTAGGAGATATGAGGGATGCATTCATGATAATTAATCAGCCTTGGAAGATAGCCCTCCTCACTGAGATTTAATCAGATTCTTCAACTGATGGGTGTCTTTTAGTTCAGAAATTTCTCAACAAGGTGCCAATGAGAATGTTCACCCTCACTGAGAGATGCAATCAAAAGTATTAGACCAAGCCTCCCTACTCATAAACTTAAGAAATTGGTTAAGGAATTCCTTTGACTAACCATCTCTATCCATTATATAAGTATACAATTCATTTTATATTTTATAAAGTTATTCATTGGGGAAAATAATATGTCTAGGCATATGATGCTCCTAACAGAGTTGCTGTGAGAAAAATGTTTTGCTAACTTTAAAATTCTACATAAACAACAGTTATATTGATGATAAGACTGTCAGAGCTATACTTTTATAATTTACATATATTCAGGATTAAAAGCTAACTCAGTGGCTTCCTAATGACTCTAGATTAAAACATAAACTCCTCTGTTTAGCTTTGAAAGTTCTATGCTATGTGGCCAAAACTTATGTTCCAGTCAAATTTAATATCTCTCTCTTGTGCACTCTCCAGTCAAGCTAGACTGGTCTTCTTTCTCTTCCTCCTACTTTTCTCTTCCCGATATCTATACCTTTTCACTGACCATTCCACAAGCTTGGAATACACTCTCTCCTACGTGAGCTGGTAGAGACCAGCTCTTGAAAACCATCTGATGAGATAATGAAAGTTGGCAAGGAGCTCTCAAGGAAGAAAGAAGAAGTAACTATTAGGGACTATAAACAGGAATTTATATAGATCTTTCAAAGAAGGATGCTTACAGGAAAGTTTTTATTTGGTCTTGTTCTTCTAAACTTAAAAAAATACTATTTTATTTTTCCTTAATTACATGTAAAAATTTTAACATTCATTTTCTAAAAAATTTTGAGTTCCAAATTCTCTCCCTTCCCTCCTTCCTCTCTCATTGAGAAGGCAAGCAGTTTGATATATGTTATACATATGTAATCATACAAAATATGCTTCTATTTTAGTCATTTTGTGAAAAAAAACACAGAAAAAGAAGAAAAATAATTAAAAAATATTCTTTGACTTGCTTTCAGATTCCATCAGTTCTTTATATGAGGATGGACAGTATTTTTCATCATAAGTTCTTCAGAATTGTCTTCGATCATTGCATTGGTGAGAATGCTTAAGTCATTCACAGTTAATTATCATACAATATTGCAGTTACTATGTACAACATTCCTCTGGTTCTG
This sequence comes from Bettongia penicillata ogilbyi, assembly GCA_023548195.1. Taxonomy (NCBI): domain Eukaryota; kingdom Metazoa; phylum Chordata; class Mammalia; order Diprotodontia; family Potoroidae; genus Bettongia; species Bettongia penicillata. The sequence continues at coordinate 7,699,728 of JAJHZJ010000055.1, read as the reverse complement.
CTCATTTCACTTTGCCAACAGTTCATGTAAGTCTTTCCAGGTTTTTCTAAAAGCTTTCTCCTTGTTATTTTTTATAGCACAGTAATATTCCCTCACAATCATATACCATGACTTGTTCAGCCACTCCCCAATTGATGGGTGTCCCCTACTTTCCAATTTTTTGTCAAAAAGGAGCTGGTATGAACATTTTTGTGTGTATAGAAACTTTTCCTTTTTTTGATCTTTGGAATAAAGACCTAGTAAAGGCTTTGCTGGATCAAAGAATATGCATAATTTTTTAACCCTATGAGCATAGCTCCAAATTGCTCTACAGAATGGTGAAATCAGTTTACAACTCCACCTACAGTGTATTAGTGTCTCAATTTTTACACATCCCCTTCAGCATTGGTCATTTTCCTTTTCTGTCATACTAGCCAGTCTGATAAGCCTCAGGAGGTACCTCATAAATGTTTTAATTTGTATTTCTCTAATCAATAGGGATTTAGAACATTTTTTCATATGGCTATAGATATGATTACTTCATCTGAAAACTGCCTTTGACCATTTATCAATTTTGGAATTTTTATGAATTTGACTCAGTTCTCTATATTTTTGACTCAGTTTTCTAAATATATTTTGACTCAGTTCTCTAAATTTGTATGAATTTGACTCAGTTCTCTATATTTGAGAAATGAGAACTTTTTCAGAGAAACTTGCTCTAATTTTTCACAGTTATGATTGGTAAGTGTATCTTCCTCCTGACTATTGCGTCCTCCAATCTACCCTCCCTTCTCTCAGCACCCCCCATTCCCTTGCCCTCTTACTTTTTTGTAGGCTCCCAACTGTGTGTGTATATTATTCCCTCTTTGAGCCAATGAGAGTTTATAAGGTTCAAGCATTCCCCGCAACTCCCCCACCTCCTCCCCTTCTGTAAAAACTTTGTTCTGCCTCTTTTGTGTGAGATGATTTGTCCCATCCTACCTTTCACTTTCACTTTTTTCCAGTGTATTTCTTCTCAACTCTCCAATCCAATGATACTGTTCTCCTTTCTGTTCTTTGAACTAGAAACTGTATCTAATGATTCCAAACATTTTCCCTCCTGCTTACAATGGTCTGTCTTCTTTTATCTGCCTCCTGACTTTCCTGGCTTCTTTCAAGTCCTAGCTAAATTTCTACCATAGAAAACCTTTCTTGATTGCCCCCTAATTCTAATGCTTCTAGCTGTTGATTATTTTCAATTTTTTTCTGTTAAGCTTATTTGTATACAGTGATTTGCATGATTTGTCCTACCTCCCCCCATTTGACTGTGAGTTCTTCAAGAGCAGGGATTGTTTTTTGCCTTTCATTTCTGAAAGCACTTAACACAATGTCCCACACAAAATAGGCATTTAATAAATGTTCATTGACTGACTATTATGAAATGCATATTTACAAGTAGTGAATCATTCTCAGCATTCCATGTGTTTATCAGGCATTCATTTTCTAACGTTTTCTGGATGGGGGCAACAAATCATATCACTAAGGAATATCTAACACTCAAGTTACTCTGGTTATGTATATATATGAAAAGTGGAACAAATCATTCATGGAAAAGATACATCGTCTCATCTTGTTTCATAATTGGAATGATGCCTCATTCATGAAACCTGATTGTGACAATACAAAAACTTCCTACCTGAGGGGAAGTGATTATAAGCAAGCACTTTAAATATGTCTTATAGGTGAAATAAAAATGTGAAACAATTACGGAAAAAATCAAAAGTGGGCCAAAAGGCAATATTTACTGTATATGTTGACCATAACAAATAGGCCCAATGGAGTTTATTTCATAGCTAAAGTCTTTTCTTTTTCCTATTTTCTAATTCAAATGCAGATGAAATGAAAAGAAATTTTGCCTAAATTCTTTACAGTGCCATGTGAAGCAACTCAAATAGAGGGGAAAAAAACTTTGGGTCTGGCAGTTTTTTATTTTGTTTACATAGTCCAGAGTTGCACAGAATGTTATCATTTTGGTGTTGTGTCTATGTTCTGTTCTGAGCCTGAGTCAAGGGGAAACAGAAGCTACTGGCTGTGCCCAGTGGGATAGAGTTCTACATAAAGTCCATTATAATTCTCCCCAATGTGACTTAAAAAAAAATCAATTGCGCAATCTGAAGGATGCGCTGTGTTAAATGATGGGAAAGAAGTTGAGAGTTTAAAAAAATATATATATGTATATATGTATACATATATACATACATATATATATATATATATATATATATATATATATATATATATATATATATATATATATAATACTGTTTAGGCCACTAATCATCTCTGTGGGGCTAGTAGAGGGTTTACACTGCAGTGGAGATCAATTGTGACTTAAGCAACTGTGCAATTTTTTTTTCAGTAATTAAAATGACGAAGTAATCTTTGACCATGGGAAAAGAAATTTTGAAAACAATTAAGTGTTTTGAATATGTGTTGGTCAATGTTTTGTCTTATTTTTCTTCTCCACTTTGGCTCTGCTCACAATTTAAAAAACCTGGATAGTCTGGGAAATTCTCTTTTTAAACTTTTTGTTTTTTAAAGTCATTGCAAGTAAGAACTCATGAGATATGAGGCCTTCCCAGAACCTTCTGTGTCTAGTAATCATTGAAGTTTTCTTTCTTAATAAACAGCTGATGTCTTTAAATATACACACACACATACATATACATGTGTATGCACATATAGGTACATGCATATATGTATATATATGTGTATATGCATGTGTATATATATTGATGTGTATGTATATTATGGATGGATGTGTAAAAATATATATATATATATATGTATATGTAAAATTTTTCCTCCTTTGTTTCTGCTCATGGGTTTTTCTGTATCTAGTCTCTATAAATGTGTGTGTGTGTGTGTGTGTGTGTGTGTGTATTTCCCCTTTCTAACTTCTTTCTTTGTATCTCTTTCTCTTTCCCTTCCTGTGAAGTAAATTTTTATAGAATTTTCCAGCTGGAAGAAAGCTTAGTGACCATGCCATTTCTCTCTCTCTCTCTCTCTCTCTCTGTCTCTGTCTCCCTGTCTCTCTTTCTCTCTCTGTCTCTGTCTCTGTCTCTGTCTCTCTCTCTCTGTCTCTCTCTCTCTCTCTCTGTCTCTCTCTCTCTCTCTCTCTGATGCCTGAATGAAAATAGAAACAAACTTTTCCTAAAAGTGATCTATGATCTTTCTTTGCTTTTATGCAAATGATCGAAGGCTGCAAATTTTCACATTTTTTTTTTTGATTGGGGAGAAGGAGGAAAAAGATTCTTTAATCGTCTAAGCTGAGATCAGTGTTAACACTTCCACACTAAGGAGATGGCTAGTGTTGGGCTGAGAGTCAGAAGAATTTAAATTCAAATCCTGCCTCTTTACTAGCTGTGCAGCCCTGGCCAAGTCTCTTAACCTCTCTCATATACAATTTCTTCACTTGTAAAATGAGGAAGTTGGATTGGTCTAGTTCCAAAATCTACAATGCCTTTTCTTATCACAGTTACATTAGGTTTTTTACCTTATCGTTTTGTTTTGCCTTCCTTTCTACTCAAGAAGAGCAGCCTGGAGTCTCCCTCACAGCCTATAAATTCTACCTATAATTGAACCCCTATGTTATATTAAATGACATGAAACTACTCTCCTCCTTCCCCTTCAGGCACTAACCACGTAGATCCCCAGCTTGCCAACTCTCTGTCAGCTCTGTGATCAGAAGTGGACACTAAATTCAGGTTTCTAAAGCCACCATGCCCAGGTCTGTCATTAAAATACATTTCAAGGCTTTGAACTTGCTCTGAGGTGGTATTTCTTTTCATTTCCGAGAATGGCATTTGCCACATGTGCCTAGGGTGGGGGTAAAGGGAGAGTATACTTGGTATGGCTCAATATCAAACTGCCTGACTGTGGTAATGGAGATAAAAGAATGAGAGAAACTAGCCACATCTCCTAAGGAAGCAATATGGTTTTATTCTGTAAGGAATGACAGGTTGGGTTTTGGGGAGATTTTTTGTTTTGTTTTGTCTTGGTTCTGACTGAGATTTATTCTTCACACCAATAAGAGAAAGTACAAAGTGCTTGGGAGCCAACTTGATCTACTGATCTTTCTGTGTTTATTCTATGACTCCCTTGAAGATTTATTGATCCAGTTTGAACTGGGAGGGCTCCAGGGCCAAGCTAGAAGGAAAAGGTCCATCCGTGGCAAATGGATTTCTGCCCTGCAAACTGTAAATATGGGTAACATTGTTTTTCTTTACAAAGCAGAGAGAAATCAATAATGTCCTTCTGCCTTCCTGTGTATGGGAAAACACTGTTTTTACTATGTGGTTTCTGATGTGTAGAAATGCATATGGCAGAGAACTTTGATCTATGATCTGACCCACAGGCACGAGTCTGTGAAGGACAGTATCACTGGCATTCATTTAAGGAACAGTTTTATATATATATATATATATATATATATATATATATATATGCTTTAAGGTAGGATGCTAAAATTTAGAAATGAAAGAGAATTTGGAGAATCAGTAGCCGCCCATGTGGCATCATTTCAGAGGCAACAGAAAGGTTTTAGAAGCCTAAAAGAATCCTTGCCCATCTGTTGACTAGAGTCTGATTTTTTTTACAATTGCAGCTTAATATCTTTAGTTTAGACCATCAATCCCTATTAAAATGTTGCTAAGAAATGAAATAGAATAATGGGTAGAGTCCTGACTTCAGAATAAGGAAAACCTGGGTTTCAGCATGGTACCTGGCACATGGCAAGCACTGAAACAATGTTGTTAACTGGCTGCCTGACTGATGATCAATAGTCTTACTGAGCAAATCACTTCTGCTCTCTGGGCTCTGTCAATGCATGATCTCCAAGGTGCTTTCCTGCTTAGGAAAGAGGTGAGGGAAAAGAATGAGGACACAGAGTACATAAAGCAAGAGATGCTGGGAGAGGGAGTTGAATAGCTTTAGTTGGCTCTCCTGAGAGACAAAAAGAGGTATTGAATGGCTGGCTGAGGACTTAACTAATTCACCATCTTGCCCAAGGGCCAGCCTTGGCTGCTCTGAATTCTAGATAACAACAGGTGCTCCCAACAGACAGACTCTACCAACATTTGCAAGTTTCCCTTTTCAGTTCCTGGATTTATTAGCCCCAGTTAGTTCATTTTCTCATTTCTGTTCTATCTACTGAAAGGCAGACTAGCTTAGGTTTTCATTGTGGTCCAGTGTGTCTTCATGGCATTTCTTTGTTCTGACTTGTTCCCAACCGTACTTCTAAGATGCTTAGAAGCAGTTGTGGTGCAGCAGAAAATGATGGACTTGGAGTCAATCATAGCTAATCATGAATAAAGAACTGGAAGGAACCTCAAAAACCACTTACTCCAACCCACTTATTTTATAGGTGGAGGAACTAAGGACAAGGAAACTAACATGGTTTGGCCAAGTTTACACAAATGGTAGGTAGAGAGCAGAACCAGGATTTGAAACCAAATAGTTCCAAATCCAGGCTTCTGTTTCCTTGTATCATGAGTCTAGAGATTTGTGTTTATACCCAGGATCTGAGATTTACTGGCAGCATGGCATCATGGAAAGAGTCCTGAATGAAGAGACTATATATCTGGATCTGAATCCTGGTTTGGTCATTTACCACTTGTGCAAATTTCATAACAAATTTTTTCTTATTTCCTGTGTGTTAGTAAGCTAGTCATCTAGCCTCTCTGGGCTTTCATTTTCTCATTCAGAAAATAAGGCATTTGGACTAGATAATATTTTATGTTCTCTTCCAGCTCTAAATCTATGACCATAGTTGTTGCTGCCCTTCATTCTTGAAAAGGACCTTGACATCAGGAAGTGATATAACTCCAGGAAAGTAATTTTATCTCCCCTAGTCAAAGTTCCTAAATCTGCGAAATGCACATAATAGTATTTTTACTGCTAACTTGAAGGATTATTGTGAAAAAGCACTTTGTAAATCCTAAAATGCTATAGAAATATGTGTTATTATATTATTTCATGTTGGATCACCCACACACATTGTATTCATAGGTAACATTTGTCAGTCTTCATTAGGGTACTTGACTCAGGACTTCTATTGTCATTTCTCTATAAGCTCCAAACTGAAGGGGAAAGAGGTTTAACCCTGAGCTGGTGAAATTCATTGCTGATCCTAGACTGCAGCATATCCTAAAACTTTCCAACTGGGTAGGACTTTAAAGATCATCTTGTCCCCCTTCTTTATCTGACTGTTGAGACTAAGATTAAGTGACTTGCTCAGAATTACACAGGCAGTAAGTGGCAGAAATGAGATTTTAAACCTTTTTTCCTCTATATTATCTTATTGGTAATCTCACTGACAGGCATGGATTCAACTATTATCAACTATTATGGGTCATGCTAAATCTATAAATACAAATAGATATAAATTTCAATACATATATATACATATATACAGATTATCTATCTATCTATCTATCTATCTATCTATCTATCTATCTATCTATTCATCTATCCATCTATCTCCAGCCCTAATCTCTCTTAAGCTCCAGATCCACATCACTAGATGCCTTTTGGCTATCTGAACTTGAATGTTCCACAGGCATCAAACCTTTGCTATTTTCTTTATCATTGAAGGCACAATCATCCTCCCAGTCACCCAGATCTACAACCTCAATATCATACTCAACTATTCACTCACACTCACCCCATATATCCAATCAGTTGTTAAATCTCATTTCTTCACTCAAAACACCTTTCATAAACATTTCTTTCTCTCTTTTAACACTGGCACCACCCCAATACACATCTTTATCACTTCTCACCTGGACTATTTCAATAGCTTCTTAATTGTCCAAAACAAGTCAAATTTAAAAAAAAATCTATTAAGTGCCTACTATTTGCCAGGCAAAGTGCTGGGAATACAAGGAAGACAAAAGACAGTCTAGGCTTTCAAGGAGTTCATAGTCTAATAGTTGAGACAATATGCAAACAGCTATGTGAAAACAAGACAGCTTGCATGGAGATAAGCCTCAAGCCTAAGTCTCCAATCTAAATTGGAAGGAATCATAAAGAGAAAACATGAAGGGGCATCAGGAGAGGTTTCTTAGAGACACAAGTCTAGCTGGGACTAGAAGGACCCCATGGAAGCCAGGAGGCAGAGATGAGGAGGCAGAGAATTTTGTGATAGAGAGTTATCAAGAGAAAATACATGGGAGAAGGAATACCTTTCTATGAAGAACAAGTCACTGGGTGGCAGGATACTTAGAAAGAAGTTAGGCTGTTATTGTGTTTGTCCTGTGTTGCCAAAGAAGATGATGCCATCGGAGAAATGATGATATGACTTGCACTTGACTTTGTTTTGAGTGACGGAGGACTGTGCAATCTGAGTCCAGTGATTCGATGGCCCAAGATGAACTGGGAAACCGTGGCCCCTTTAGGCTAAGGTCTATTCAGATACTCAGGGTGAGGTTCCACCCATTCAGAAGGAAGTTAGGTGCAAGAAGAATAGAAGAAGCAGAAAAGAGTCAGTTTATAAAGGGCTTTAAAAACCAAACAGATGACTTTAAATTTGATCCTAGACAAAAGCACAAGAGTTTATTGAATAGGTAGTGTGAGAGTGGTGTGGCATATTTAGACCTGTGCTTTAATTAGATCAGTTTGAACCTTGGTTGAGACTAGAGTGGGCATTTGAGGCAACACTGGGATTTGAGGCAAGATTATCAACAAGAAAACTATTGTAGGAGTATAGGAATGGGGTGATGAAAGCCTGAACCACAGTTGTGTCAATGTCAGAGGAGAGAACAGGATATGTAGAAGAGAGATAATGCAAGAAGGAACCAACAGGACCTGGCAAGTAATTGGATACATGAGGTAAGAGAGCGTGAGACGTTAAGAATAATACCTAGATCCCCACAGGAAAATAGGAGGGGAAGGGGATAAGAGAAAGGGGGAGTGATAGAAAGGAGGGCAGATTGGGGGAGGGGTAGTCAACAGCAAAGGATGGGGCAAGGTGAAAGAAGAAAGAGAATACAATAAATGCAGGGGAGAATGGAGGGAAATATAGTTAGCAATAGAAATTGGGAAAAAAAATTTGAAGCAAGTTTCTCTGATAAAAGCTTCCTTTCTCAGATATATAGAGAATTGATTCATTAATAATAATAAGAGCCATTCCCCAATTGACAAGTAATCAAAAGATATAACTGGTTTTCAGATGAAGTAATCAAAGCTATCTATAGCCATATGAAAAATACTCTTACTCACTATTGACTGGAGAAATGGGAGTTAAAACAATTCTGAGGTACACACTTATTAGATTGGCTAATAGGACAGAAAAGGTAAATCACAAATGTTGCAGGGGATGTGGGAAAAATGAAACATTAGTACATTGTTGGTGGAATTGTGAACTGATTCATGATCACTATTCATTATTATATTAATTATCAACCATTCTGTAGAGCATTTTGGAACTATGCCCAAAGGATTATAAAATCATGAATATCTTTTGACCTAGCAATACCACTATAAGGTCTATATCCTAAAAGAGAGATATAGACCTAATATCTGTAGGTCTATATAGATATGGACCTATCTATAGGAAAGGAAAAGGATCTATACATACAAAGATATTTTTAGCAGCTCTTTTCTAAGGGGCAAAGAATTAGAAATTGAGGGGATGCCCATTAATTGGGGAATGACTGAACAAGTTTTGTATGCTCGTATGATGGAATAATGTAAGAAACTTATGATGAAAAAATGCTATCCATTCCCAGAGAAAGAACTGATGGTGTCAATACAAATTGAAAGATAATTTTTTTTGAACTTTATTTTTCTTTAGTTTTTTGTCTATGTTTTCTTTTACACCATGACTATTATGGATATGCTTTGCATGACTACACATGTATAACCTATATTGAATTGCTTGCCTTCTCAATAGGTTGGAGAGGGAGAAAGGGAGAGAATTTGGAACTCAGTTTTAGAAATGAATGTTGGAAGAGCTGATGAGATCACCAAATAAAATAAAATAAAAAGAGAAGAGGATTCAGGACAGAGCCTTGGGGTACACCCAGAGTTAACAAACATAACTTGGATGAAGATTTAGCAAAGGACACTGAAAAGGAATGATCAGACATATAAGAGAACCAAGTGAAAGCAGTGTTACTCAAATCTAGGGAAAAGAGTTTATTAAAAAGAAGAAAGTGATTGTCAGTGTCAAAGGATGAGGTAAAGGTCATTAGATCTGGCAATTAAGAATGCATTGCTAACTTTGGAGATATTGGTTTTAGTTGCGTAACAAGGTTGGAAGCTGGACTGAAGAGAAATTAAAAGAAAGGAGGTCGAGGCAGAGGTTTTTAGAGTTTTCTCATGGAGTTTAGCAATGAAAAGGGGAGAGATCTAGGACAATAGCTAATGGGGATATATGATTCAAATGAGGATTTTTTTGAGGATGAGGGATGCATGGGGATGTTTGTAGATAGCAAGCAAGCAGCCAATAGATAGGGAGAAACTGAAAGTAAGAGATTGGAAATGAAAATGAGGAGAATCTACTGGAGAAGATATGTACCTAGAGTGGTTTGCCTTGATAAAGAAAAGGGCTTACGCCTTCATATGAAATAGTGATAAGAGACATAAGGCAGAAAGCTTCTGAATGATGTGAGATTAGCAGGAAAGGAGAAGAGAGTTCTTGGTGCTTAGCTGCAATTTTTTTCAGTGAAATATGAAGAATCGTTTTCAGTTGAGATGAGGGTGGGAGAAGGGAGCCAGAGAAAGTTTGAGCAGGGGTAAAAAGGTTTGAGGAGCTGCTATGGTGAGTGAGATAGTAAATCCATTAGGTAGGTGTAAAAAAGATTATAACCTTGTTGCAGTGAGGATCCAGTTGAGATATTATGCAAAGCAAATTTGTAACAGACCCAGTCAGCATAGGTTTCATGATTTTCTTACATGAATAAGAGTGAAGGCAGTGGAGCCTGTGAGTAATCCAAGGCTGAGAACTGGCAGAGCAGGATTGATGATAGGAGAAGAGGGCAAGGGGCTCAAGAGAAGATGGTGTACAGCTGAACTGGTTCTCGTGATGATGAAGGGAGAAGAATGAAGGGATATGTCATCAGAAAAAATAGATGGGTCAAGGGATTGGAGGTCATGGCAAGGATGAAAACAGAACTTGGGGTTGCGAAACAGAGGGAGACGTTAATTATTGTGATCAGATAAGAGAATTTCAGAGTTCATGAACATGAAAGTGGAACATTAGTGTTTGATGATAAGACCAAGGGTATGACCATCTCTTGTTATTTTAAATTTGAATCAGTTCCTATCCATCTTGAATATCAGACCTTTAGCACAGAAAATTGCCTCAAAGTTGTTTTTTTTTTCATTTCCTGTCTTCCTTATAGTTCCTACCACACTATGTTGATCTAAAAATTTTTAGTACTATGTAATCAAAATTGTCCATTTTAATTTCTGTGATCCTCTCTATCCGTTATTTGGTCATGAGATCTTTCTCTATTCATCATCATGAAAGATATTTTCTTCTTTGCTTTTCCTATTTGTTTATGATACAGCCTTTAGTATCTAGAGCGTACATCGATTTAGAGCTTATCTTGGTATATGGTGTGAGATGTTTATGGTTTATACCTGAATTCTGTCAGATAGTTTTCCAGGTTTCTCAGAAGTTTTAGTCAATAAGTCCTTACTCCAGAGGCTGGGTCTTTGAATTTATCAAACACAATGCTACCATATTCATCTGTTTCTGTATGTTTGGTACATAATCTGTTTCATTGATTCATCCCTCTATTTTTAACCAGCACCAAAAGTTTTGATGACTGCTTCTTGTACTGTATATGTATAGTATGTATATATATATATATATGCAAATGGATATGTTTCATGCATAATTTTATGCAAATTTTTCCCTGCATAGAATGTCAATTCTCCAACAGTAAGCATCATGTCTTTGCCTTTCTTTGACTCCCTGGAGCATAGCACAGTACCTGACACATAGTTCGTGCTAGTTGACTGACTGACTAAATAAACCCAGGTCCTCTGACTTCATATCTGATATGTTTTCCACCAGGAAGTTATGTCCCATGATTTACTCAAATCACTAAGTGGAGCTTGAAAGGGACTTTCATTCAAATGATCTAGAAATGGTATAGAGTATTATTGGGAAATCCAAATCTCAGTCAAGTAATTCTATACTCAAGTGAAATCACTTGCTGAAATATTTCCCTCCCCGTATTTTGTTATGTATGTTTGATCAAGGGCACTGAAATTCAATGACAAATACAGTTTTTTTATTTATGACACATAGATGTTAAAAGGATTAAAACTTTACATCTCTCTTCAGTCCTCCCTATTTTCATTGCAGCTACCTTAGTACATACAGGCCCTCATTCCTTCTTCCTAAAAGGTTTCCCAGTCTTCATTCCTTCCTCATTTAAAAACATGCTTCAAAAGACTACCAGAATAATATATTTAAATTATTTAAGGACATAGATCTAGTCATTTCATTCCCCTTGTCAAACCTCTCCTGGATTCCTTTTGCCTCCTAGATAAAATTAATATTATCTTGTCTCACATTCAAAGCCCTCCCTATTCCGGTGCTAGTCTCTTTCTAGGCTTTTCTGATATCACTGTTCTTCATGCCCTTTTAAGTTCAGTCAAACTAGACTGCTCTCTCTGGCCTGAACACAGCCTATCCTCTTCTGCCTCTGTGCCTGAAATATATACCCTTCCAGAGTAATGACACTATCCTAGGTTACGTAGCCTTTGCTGGCTTAGGACAATTTATTGGGAAATTGCAAAGAATGAAGCTACAATGACCTCCACCAACTAGGTTTTCAAAATCATTGATTATTTATTCCATTATACAGTTTGAAATAAGTCATGAAAATGGTCGTCTACCTGTACTGACATATTTGGCCAAAAGCCCTAATGAAACATAAAAGGGCAACCCAAAATTGTTCTACCGAGGAGAAGATAAAAGCCTTACCAAAGATAAAGGAAATTGGAGAAACTTCTCTGAGTGTTAGCAGCACTGTGCTTGGAATACTTGGCTAATTTAATGATTCCTAATGTCAGACATTCCTAATGTCAAACATTCCAGAACCATCCCTGTTCTTCATGTGCTTTAAATCATGAGCTCACTGTTGCTCTCTTGCCTTTGTCGTGAAAAGAAAGCTGGTTGAACTTTGCTGTTGGATGTGTTTCATTCACTAACATGCTCATCACTGAAGATGACAGCATAGTATATATCTATATCTATCTATATCTATCTATCTATAAATAGATAGATAGATATAGATATAGATATCCACTTGGGTTGGGAGGGCTTTGAAAAATCTCATATTTGATCATTTAATTGACAAGTTCAAGTGCCCAAACATGAAATCCATGAGTAAGGACACAATGATTATCTACCACTTTGGCATTATTTAGGAACATGCAAAGTATGCCCCCATCTCAGCAACCAAGGTACTGTTGAAATGGACCATTACAAAGGGATGGACTTTTAAAATGGGAAGATAAGATTTCACATGCTTTGGGAATAGAATGCATCATGATATCAACATGATTATTCTGCCCTGGTAATGTCTCACTAATGGATTTTATGGTCATATACTTAGAGCTCAAAAGGATTTTAGAGGCAATTGAGCAACTCCCTCATTTTACAAATGAGAGAACTGAGAGTCCCATGGAGGTTAAATGTCTTGGCTATGATCACACAGCTAGTAAATGTCAGAGGTGAGTTTTGAACCCAACTCTTCCTAATTTCAAGTCTAACACCCTAGCCATTATTCCTTATAATTTCTGCTAGGATGGGAGATATTGGAATCCCCAAAAGAGTTCTCTGTGGCCAGCTCTGGGACCCAAGGCATGTTGCATTGTATCGTCTTGTAGAAAAAAAATTCCTAGATACACTTTTTAGGGCTTATAATAATTTATCCTCCATCATAAAGAATAATAATAAGCATGTATTTCTCAGGGAATACAGGATGCTATCTTTCAATACAGCTGTTTAAAGGAGTGTGGTATTATTTAGAATCATAGATCCATAGAACTAAACTGAAAAGGGTCTCCAAAATTATATGTCTATGACTTCATTTTGTAGATTGGGAAACTGAGGTCTACAGAGAAAGAACTTGCCTTTTATGTAATAGTGTAGAATCTGAAGTAGAACCTAAATTCTTCATTCCTGGGTAGCAATAATAACAATAAGAAGAATGTAACACATTTATATAATATTTTAAGTTGTCAAAGCACTTCCTACTCATTTCAACAAGCAATTATTAAGCACCTACTATGTGCTAAATGCTGTGCTAGATGCTGAGTACACAGACAAAATGAAAAACAGCTGATTCAATTCAACACATTTATTAAATGCTTTTCTATTCAGTCATTTGGTTGTGAGCAATTCTTTGTGACCCCATGGACAACAGCACACAAGGCCCTTCTATTCTCCACTATCTCTCAAAGTCTGTCCAAGTTCATGTTCACTGTTTCCTTTCCATTTCATCCCAACATCCTCTTTTCCTTTTGCCTTCAAATCTTTCCCAACATCAGAGTCTTTTCCAATGAGCCCCATCTTCTCATTATGTGGCCAAAGTAGATAAGCTTCAGCTTCAGTATTTTACCTTCCAGTGAATAACCTGAATTAATTTCTTTAAGTGTTGAGTAATTTGGCCTCCTAGCTTTCCACGGTACTCTCAAAAGTCTTGCTCAGCACCACAATTCAAAGGCTTTAAGTGGAGCTCAATTTTCCTTATAATCCAACTCTCATAGCCATACATTGCTACTGGAAAAAACGGACTTGACACCACAGGTTCCCCACCACTGGTTTTGACTAGGTAGACCTTTGTCATCAAGGTGATGTCTCTGCTTTTTTAGTATATTGTTCAGATTTACCATGGCTTACTTTTCAAGGTAATTTCATGACTGCAGTTACCATCCACAAGTGATGTCTGAGCCCGTGAATATAAAATCTGAAGCTGTTTCCGTTTCTTCTCCCTCTATTTGCCAGGAAATGATGAGAACAATTGCCAAGATCTCAGGGTTTTGTTTTTTTATTGTTAAGCATTGAGTCAGCTTTTACAGTCTGTCACTCTCATTAGGAGGCTTCTTAATTCCTTTTCATTTAAATGCCTACTGTGTGCCAGTCATTATAATATGCACTAGAAACACAAAGACAAAAATTCAAATTCTTCACCCTTAAAGAGTTTATATGCTTCTAGGGACAAACAAAATACAGGTAACTAAGTCAATATAAAATATATGCAAAGTAAAAATATTATTTTTTGGCCAAGTATGGGGGAAGACAGAACCTTAACAATAGAAAGAGCAAAAATTGAGCCTTGAAGGGAATTAGTAATTATTGAAAAAAACAGAGAAGAAGAAGGAGAATATTCCAACTATAGAGGCAGTTGCTACAATGTCACGTACAGGCGGGTCTGTGCTGTAGCCACCTTGAATCAGATTGTAAGAGCTGATTGTAAAATTTCAGTGCAAGTATTTATACCTTGGAAATCAGCAACCACTGTAAATCAGGACCTGATTTAATTGTTTTGTTGACTGTCTGTTTTCTTGACATGGTGATAAAGAAAATGCTATTTTTTAAGTATTTACTAGCCCTAAGGACCAGACCTTCAAAATCAGCCAAATTGGGTTGGAACAAAAAGTATATGAAAGGGAGTAATACAAAAATCCTGGAAAAGTAAGTTGGGGTCAGATTATGAAGGGCTTTGAATATGACTTCGGTCAAACAAGGAGCTTTCATTTTATCCCAGTAGAACTAGGGAGCCAATGAAACTTTCTGAGCAGAAAAATGAAATGATCCATGGCTTCAAGGAGCTTCCATTCTCACAGTAGCCCTTTCCATCTCTCTTTTTGCTAGAATGGATGACTCTGATCAGGAGAAAAGAGTGTAAGGCTGTGTCACTGGCCAAGTTTAAGTGTTGCATGTATTCTTAACTTTGGATCATTGAAGAGATCTTCCTATATTTACAATACACAATCCAGAATGAGCCTCTATGGTTTCCGGGTTTCTTTTCCCCGCCTCCACTGGTTTTTACAGGTAGCTCCCAGTTAGTGCGAATAATGATTGATTCGCCTTAAGTTATTGGATGTATTTGAATTGGCACTCTTCATTAGCCGTAATTATGTAAAATATGGTCACTGGGTCCAGTTCATTGGAAATATGCAGTGTTAATTCAAATAATGTAACCATTTCAGGGGACTCTGTTTATACTCATAGAGACCTGCGCTATGTATTCTTGTTAGCAGGGCTTTAAAAATTAGTTTTAATTCTTAGGAAAAATAATTTCCTAGCCTACCTCCTGAAAAAAATTTTATTTACAAGGTCCCTATGAAACTACGAACTATGAACTGCCATGGAAAGAAAGGAAGACCATCTCTTTCAATGGTCTTGGAATTGGAGTGGGATTTCAAACATCCTCTAGTTTTGTCTGTCCCTTACCCAGGTATGGCAGAAGCAGCTGTGAATTTGCTAGGAAACTTTTCTTTGGTACAAGCAGTGCACTAACCTAGAACATATTCAAGTTAAGAGAGAAATTTCATTCTTTGTGAATGCCCTGACTCCCCTTTTACTTTTCCCCCTGATTTTTATTGATAATTTTTGTTTAAGTTTAACCTGCGCTGAAACTTTTGGGACACCCTTTGTGTCTTACCCTCTTCCCCCACTAAGTGGTCTTATTTACTACTTACCCTTTAGTAAATAAGTAAATAATACTTATTTACTTACTTACCCTCTTCCCCCACTAAATGGTCCCTACTTCTACAGAGAAGGAAAGGAAGCGTATTTTCTAAACTTATTTCCAGATGCCAACCCTTTACAAAGAGCAGTGCTGAAGAATGGTCCATGGGGTCTAGAAAGCTGGTAAGAATCTACAAAGCTCTGAGGTAACTGATTTGCAGAACCAATCAGAGCTATTTTTGCTTGGTTGTTCTGGTAATTTTCAAATAGGACCAGGAAGAGCACAGTGTGGTACAAGAGAAAGAACCCTGACTCTAGAGTCAGAAAACCTGGTTTAAAATCCCCCATCTGATATTTTCAACCTGTGTGACCTTGGACAAATCTTACTTAAGCTCTCTGAGTCTCTGTTTCCTTATCTATGTTCTTGAAGAGGATCAATGACCTTATGACATCTTGATTTGCTCATGAATTGGATTTATGGGAGACACAGTTAAATAAAGCTTTCCGTCTCAGTCTCTCTTCCAGAGTTATCCAGGTCCAGTGGCAAACAAAAGTCAAGAGGACCAGTGATACCCTAGGATACAGCAGACAACCTTGGTGCTTGTGATGCCTGACCAATTTCTAAGAACTCTACTGTGCCTGACCTTCATGGTCACTGGAATAAATTGTTCTCATCTGCTCATTCCTCTGGATGGAAGTCTTCGCATACCTGATGTAGACACCCCTTTAACTCACCTGCGGGTCACTGGTTACCCTTAACCTACAGGGGTGTGGCCACTCTGCATGCTACAGCTTCTTGGAGCCACAGGTGAGAGTTGAGTGCCAAAAGTGAATGAACAGCCCTGAAAAGGGCATGGTAAGCCCTCAGGTCAGAGGTACTAGACCTCCTTAAACACTCCATACACCCTTTCTACAAAGGGAGGGTTTTGGACTCCTCTAACTCAGCGATCCATTGAGGAGAATTAAAGAAAAAAATGATGGCTAAATCTTCAATAGTGAAAAGACTGAAGGGTTTAATAGAGAGGAAGAACTTATTATGAAAATATGTTTCAAGTTTGAGCTGGAAAGCATTGGGAAGACTTTCTCTTGTTTGTCATTTATTATGAATCCAATGTAGGTTTAGAACTGCTCAGCTCTGCTTATACATCCATAAAAAGTCCTCTCAGAGGAGTGACTGCTGCAGCTTTTTTTTTTTTTTAACACTCATTACAAATGAATTCTCCCTGACAACTAACTAGGGAAATATCTTCATCTGCATAGGCAAGATCATACTCTTGGAAGAAGTCATCTTAAGTTCTACATTCCATTAATAGGAAGGATTTCATTAAGGCTGAGGAGTGATTTGCAAACTAATGTTGTTTTGAATGTTTCTAATATACAACACTGTTGTTGGGTTTATCTATTGAATTAGTCTCTCCAGGCATACATTACATTGAGAGTAATCTTGGGGAATGGGAGTGAAATTGAACCTTGTTTCATGCTTTGATTACCTGTATTATTATTACTTTTCCCTCTGAAAGACTTTAGAAAAACCAATTAAATTATTCTTGGGAATAGGATGAAAATAAATATTATTCTGCTGTGCAGATATGCAAGAGGAAAGTTAGCACAAATGTTTCCGAGGAATGGAAGACAATGAAGCTCCTGGTAAGTATGTCTTGTCAGAAGTCTGTAGATTACACATCTTACATTAACACCCAATGAGACATATTTCAGTTGAAGGGATATTGGAAGTAGAATTATACTTGCAATACACCAGGCATAAAACATTAGTGAATAATCCAAGGGTTACTGAAGCAGCCGTGTTGTGGTTTGGTGTTCCCACCCCCTCTTCTGCTGTTGCCAACGGATTTTATGGCACTGAGATACTCTTGGGCCAAATGATAAAGGTGATGAATGTCTGTTTTGAATTAGCTCCTGTTATGGTGAAGTACTAGTTGATCTGAGCTCTTTCACTCATGACAATTCTTATATATTTCATCCTTTTCTATAAAATGAGCAATATCTGAGCTGTATCTGCTTGAAATGCTATTTTCTCCTCTCTGGAGATAAAAGATGGATGTGAATCATTGGGCTGACATTCCGGAGTGCCAGTGGAAGATTGCACTGGACAGGCCCCAATTATTCAGCTGTAAATTTGATTTTGGCCCCCTCCTCCAGCACCCCACCCTATCACGATTCTAGCCAGTGGTGAATTTCTTTGGCATACAAAAGGAAAAAAAAGGGAAAGCTAATGGATTTCAAGGCTTTGCTGAATTCTTTGTATAAAGATAAGATTGGACATCCTATCTGTAAAACACCTTTTTCTTTCTTCTCTTTTTTTACATGATGGTATTTTATTTTATTTTTCTGGAATTTAAATTTTAATTTTTTGAATTACATATAAAACAATTTTAAAATTTTTTGAGTGCTTATTTTCTATGCAAAACTCTCAGACATATATGATATATAATAATAAACATTATAGCTAATTATATAGAAAACTCAATTCCATGTATTCCTGTAACCCTTTATGATGAGCAGAGATCATAGTATCAGCAGATCACAGATTTAGGGATGGAAAGGATCTTAAAATTCCTCTTGTCCAACCCCTCATGTTACAGATGAGGATGGTGACACCAGGAGTGGTGAAATGACTTGCTGTACATCCCATAGGTAGCAAAAAGCAGAAGCTGGAATTTAATCAGCAATTCTCTAACTCCAGATGCAATGCTCTTTCCACTAGTATTTTAACCTCCTATTTGCATCTCCCCTAGCACCAAGCACAGTAGGTGTGACATCTGAGTTTTTTCTAGGGCACTATACCCATCAATTTCTTCCCTCCTTCAAGGAGGTGTGATTTCATTAGTGATTTCATTTCTTCCACAGAGAGCACAGTCTCTCTCTCTCTCTGACTTGGTAGGCAGTCTTCAGGAATTGCTTTGGCTTAAAAATTCATCACCCTGCAACCAATCAGGTGATGAGCATCTCTAAACTTGATAGGCTGGTCCTTGAATGACAAAAATGTAGTCTATTATCAAGATCATATTCCAAACCTATTTCCAAGAATTTAATTTGCTGGGACCTATGAGATTTTGCAGTCCACTGGTATAGCCTTTGAGAATTTCTTGCCAAGATAGACCAGCTCTAGTAGGTAGATGGTACAGGGGATGGAACCATGGGTCTGGAGTCAGAAAGACACAAGTTCAAATCTGGCCTCAGAACTTACTAGCTGTGTGACCTTGGGTAAGTTGCTCATCTTCTGTTTGCCTCAGTTTCTTCATCTATAAAATGGGGATAATTGCACTTAATTCCCAGGATTATTATGAGGATCAAATGAGTTAATAGTTCTAATGAGCTTAACATGGTACTTGGCACATAGCTTTTATTGTTCCTCCTTCATTTTCAAACTGGACCAGGGACATCATGGGGTAATGATGTGCTTGTGAATTGGATTTAAGTGAGCCAGAGTTGCACAAAGTCATCAAACTCACTCTCTTCCAGAGTTATTCAAGTCCAGTGGTAAGACAAAAGTCAAGACAGTTGGTGATGGCTCAGGATGGAGTATCAGGATGATATCTGACAAGTTCTAAGTGTTCCACAGCATCTGCTTCAGCAACCTTAGTGGCCATTGAAACAAATTGTTCTCATCTGCCCATTCTGCTGGGTCAGGGGGAGGGGAGGGGAAGTTTTCACATAGTTAGACACCTCCTCAGTTCTTCAATGGGGTTTAAAGTCTTTTGATTACCCTCAACCTCTGACTAGACAGTTTTGATAGGGGTAGCCATTGTGCGTGCTACAGTTTCTTCAAGTCACAGGTGAGTGTTGAGTGCTGGGTAGACACCAAAGGTGGAAGAGTAGCCTTGAAAAGGACTCAGCACACCCTGACATCAGCATTATCTCTGAGTATCCCACACACCCTCTGGCACATACTAGTCATGTAGCAAATGCTTCTTTCCTTACTTCATAAGAGTGAGTGGGCTACTTTCATTTTTTCATTGAAATCACATTTTTTAATACAATGTCTGACATCTTTTCCTCTGTCCATCTTTATATTGAAGTCTCTTAGTGTTAAGGCAGTGAATATAATGCAAAGAGCATTGATGCAGGATTCAAAAAAAACAGGTTCAAAGCCCACCTCTGATGTTTACTCCCTTGGTATCCTTAGGCAAGTGATTTAGTCTCTCTCCAATCATGGATTTAACATGTCAAGTCCTAATAAAATTTTCCTGGGCCTCAATTTCCCCATCTGTAAAACAAGGAAACTGGAGTTGATGAGAGTTTCAAAGCCTTTAGTTAATTCATTTGTTACGAACCCCTTTGGCATTCTGGAGAAGACTATAAATCAGAATAACATTTTGTTGCCAACGTTAATATTTGAAGATGTTGAATTTCACTTAGAAACAGGTGAAAATAAAGATGATTTTTTTTTCCATCAAAGTTTGTGGATTCCTTGGAACCTATCTATAGATCGCTTAAGGGTACATGGACCCCTAGTGTGGGATCTCAAGGACTGGATAAGCAAGAAGGAGTAGCAAATGGGGAGAAAGGAAACGTTGTAGGTGCAGAGAGAGCAGATAAGAGAGGTGGATTTGCTTATCATCACACCTTTGCACTGGTGTCCTCCATAGCTCCAATTCTCTCCCCACTTCCCCTCACCTCCACTCCTTAGAATCCTTGGCTTCCTTCACTTTAAAAGTCACCTTCTGCACAAGGTTCTTTCCAGTCTCCTTAGCAGCTAGTACCTTCTCCTCATGATACTTTGTATCACGTGTTATATATAATTAGTTATGTGTATGCTGTCCCTTCAATAGAATCTAACCATGTTGAAGACAGAGATCGTTGCTCTCTCCCCAACTCCTTTTTCTTTTCATTTCCAAGACTCAGTACAGTGCCTTATGTAGGTATTTAGCATAACTAGGTACCAACTAGTGAAAATATTGAACACTTCTCCCCAAGTGATCACTTTATTCAAATTTGTATGGCATATTTTCATTGGACTGGGCTCAATTATCATATTTTACAAAATTATAGCTTTAAATAGAGTGAATTTGGATACATGTGAAAACTTTAGGGAATTCATTGTTCATACAAATCAAGACCTAACTGTAAATATTTAATAAATGCTTGTAGATTGCTTGATTGATTTCTTGAACTCCGTTATTAACTTCTCTGTTGAGTACTTCTGAGCCTTCTTAATTAGTTGCAACTCTATTATTTCTCATATCATTTATAGTGAGAATAACAAGACATGTTTCACTTCTTTCAATAATGTATCGTCATTTAACAAAAATCATGTATTAATAGCACTATGAATTAAGTTCATGTTTACCAAGAGTCTAGAGGTTCCTGAGATGTTTTGTGTCTTAGACACCTTTGACAATATAATGAAAGCAATGAACCCCTTTATAGAATAACTTGTTTGATGCCTAAAATATATGTATGGGATGCCAAAGGAAATCCATTACATTGTGATAACGATCTTCGTACTTAGCTAGGCTGATCCTGGGATAAGATATAGTCCACAACACACTTAATATTGAGCTTTTCTACACTTACAGAACTTGCCATATCATAGGATCACTGATTGGAAGAAACCTCAAAAAATCTCCAGACTAACTTCCTCATCTGATTTATGAAGAAAATGAGATCAAGGGATATTAAATGATTTTTTCAAGATCATATAAATATAAGATGGTATTTGAACCCAAATACTCTGATTTCAGCACCAATGATCTTTCCATCATATACAGGTAAAGCTTTTGAAAATATGGAGTCATATTTACATTGTAATAAAGTATCATAATAGTGGATAAAACTCTGGTGGACAAAAATTACATATATAAACACATATATATTTGTGTGTTTATCCTTCATTGCCAAAGAAGACCATGCCATCAGAGAAATAATGACATTACTTGCACTTGACTTTGTTTTGAGTGAGGGAGGGCTGTGCAGGTCACCAGCCTCACTTCTCCTCCAGAGCCATCTGAATCCAGTGACCAGATATTCATCAGGATAATTGGAGATGACCTAGGATGAGGCGATTGGGGTTAAGTGGCTTGCTCAAGGTAACACAGCTAGTGAGTGTCAAGTGTCTGAGGTTAGTTTTGAACTCAGGTCCTCCATACTCCTGCACTGGTGCTCTATCCACTGCATCACCTATTTGCCCCAATATATATATATATATACACACACACATATGTGTGTATATATGTATATGTATGTATGTATATGTATATGTATGTATATATGTATGTATGTATAAATATGTTGTCATATGTATAAATATGTTGTCATCATCATTGTTCATAGGATCATAGATTTAGAGCTAAAAGGGGCCTTCTTGGAGTTCGCCAAGCCCAACCTCCTCATTTTATAGATGAGGAAACTGAGGCACAAAGAAGTAAGAGCTCCCATAGCTACTGAGTGCAAAAAGCAGAATTTGGACTTAGATATTCCTGATTCCAGCTCAGCACTGAACTACCTAGCTGTTATTATAATGACAATTTCTCCTATTTAACCTAGACAAGAGTCAGAATGGTATAATAGATAAGGAGTCATATTCTGTGTAAAGAAGACCTGAGTTCAAATCCTAACTCTAATATATAATCACTATGTGTCCCTAGGCAAACCATTTAGCTGCTCAGTGTCCCAGGTAACTCTTTAAGACTTTAAGTTCAATAGGCTAGAAGGAGTTTCCATACACTAATGAAATCAGAGACCTAGTCCAACATCTACCTCCTTTGGTAATGGATCCCACAGGGACATGTGAGGTCATATCTTATACTATAGACTACTCAGTTACTCAGGGCTGGGGAAAAGGATGATGTGCCAAATTCTCAGCTTCCCTACTTTTGTCTTTTCTGTGAAGTGGAAGCAGTAATATTCTAATGGTTGTGTGTGTTTTAATGTATAAATAAATCAACTAAATATAAGTTGCAATCTCACAATGCCATCGTCCTTTTACATTTTGAGTTTTAAAAGGAAGCTACAAACATATGTTCTCCTGGATCTATCTCTATGGATTCCCCTTCATAAACACATTTGGAGAGGGAGGAAGGAAGAAAGGAAGGAAGGAAGGAAGGAAGGAAGGAAGGAAGGAAGGAAGGAAGGAAGGAAGGAAGGAAGGAAGGAAGGAAGGAAGGAAGGAAGGAAGGAAGGAAGGAGAAGGAATGGATTTAAGTGCCAACTAAATGAAAGACACTGTGTTAAGTGCTTTACAAACATTATCTCATTTGATCTTATAGCAATCCTGGGAGGTTGATGCTGTTGCTAAGCAGAACTGGAATCTGAAACCAGATTAATTGCTTCAAAGACCAGTATTCTTTCTATTTTACCAGATTGCCTGTCAAATGCCAAGGAGAGAGTTTTTTTTAGTTTTATTTATTCGTTTGTGACAATAAGGGCTAGGTTCAGAAAGAAGACTCCTTGGATCATAGGTGGTTTTAATGTAACATCTTGTCTAGGCTCTTGTAGGCTGTTGTTTCCCTGCCATCTTTTGGTACTTGAGTTATTATCCCTGCAATTAGTATTAATCACAACATTATGACATTTTAAATGCCTATTTCAGTTTGTGACTTGAAATAAAATTAAAATTACAAAGCTGTACATATTCAAGCAATGAGAATTTTTTTTAAAAAAAAAAAAAAAAAAAGCATTTCCCTTTCTCAGAGAGCCAGATTGCATAATATCACTGAAAAAGTAAATAAATAAATAAATCTGACTTCTTTTTCTCCTGGGACATCAGGCAAGAAGCCCAAAATCACATTTTGAATATGGATAGAAGTATTAAGACACCTAAATGATCTCTTCAGGTGTGTATCTTTGGGAAGGGGGTTGGTGCTTCTTTATGAATTCAGAGTAAAAAAAAAATAGGAATGCTCAGCAATATTTCCATTTGAATGGCACATAAGCTATTTTAACTAGAGAATTAAGGTAGAGTTTGTGAAAGAGGAAGATACATCTCCTGGTTGCTCTCAGCAAGACTCTTAAAATTCCTGGACCTCAAAACCCAAAGAAATAGTCTTAGAGAATATGAGAGCTGGAAGGTACGTTAGGTAGAAGAGCTCATTTTATGCAAACTTTCTCATTTCACAGGTGAAGACACTGGTGTCCAGACGAATAAAGTGACTTGCCCAAGGTCACTCTGTCAGTAAGTGTCAGAATGAGGAACGGAAGCTTTGTACCCTGAGCCTTCAACTCTGTGTAGTGTATTTTCCTCCACACCATGTTGTCGTTCAGTTGTTTTCAATTATGACTCTTCATGTCCACATTTAGGATTTTCTTGGCAAATACACAGGAGTGGCTTGCCATTTCCTTCGAAGCAAAGTTAGGTGACTTTTCTAGATTCTCACAGCCGGGACGCGTCTGAGGCCAGATTTGAACTTGCCAAAATGAGTTCTCCTAACTCTAGACCAGGTGCTCTGTGCACTATGGCTCCGCCTAGCTGTCCCCTGCAGTTTTTTCCTTTTGTTTGCATTTGAAGACAGAAAAACTTTGAAGACGAAAAAAGGAATTGGATCATAAGAAAAACTAAATGAATGTAAACAATTACATTTTTTCTTTTTTTAAACAGGCTTGAGACTTCATTGATGCGGGGAGCACCTGGTGAGGAGCTTCTATATTAGCTGACCAGCCCAGCATATAGTGATGGAGAGGTGCTTGGAGGCACTGGAAAGTAAAGCCACTTGTCCAACATCACTCAGTTACGGTGTAACAGGATTGTAGTGTTAGACTTGGAAGGAACCCTTTGCTTTTATGAACCCACTCATTTTACAGATAAGGAAACTGAGCCTGAGAAATTCAGTGACTTGCTTGTGGACATGTGGCTAGTAAGTGTCAGGGGCAGGATTTGAATACAGAACTTTTAAACTCCAAGTCCAACACTTTACCTACTATGCCGCACTGCCAAGGTAAGACTTTCTGACTCAAGGCCAGCTATCTGTGAAATGCTGCTTATTAGACAATATATAGAGAGACCTAAAAAGCTTTTGTTCAGTTTTTAAGCTCTTTAAGGGCATTAAGACTTTTGGGGCACCCCATATCAGCCAGGATTGAAAGAGAGAGAGAATGATCTCTAGAAATTATTATAATACTATTATGTAATATATATATATGTACATATGTAATATATATGGATAATGTAATAATAAATACAGAGATCATAAAACATTTTGAAAGTATAGTTTTTCTGTTCCATAGACGCAGAAACAGAATTTAGAGGAATTGATCTCCCACACAAATGTACTTCTACTCCAATTAATAGATCACGTTATCAAATAAAAGATTACATATGACCCCCAACTTCTCCCCGGATCTTCAGTCCTACATTTCTAGCTGTCAGATGAATGCTTCCATGCCTAGATGTTTTCCTAGTGATCTCAAACTTTGCATATCCCAAAATGACTCTTTTCTTTCCTCAAACCTGACTCACTCCCTTCCACGGCTGTCTCTATTTCAATCGCTTGACAAAGCATCAGAAAAAAAATGGGAAGACTTACATAAACTTCAGGCCCAGTGCTCTATCTACTGAACCATGTAGCTGCTTTTTGTAACCCCAATTAATTTTCATCTTCTTGAGATCAAGGTTGTATGTCTATCCCTGCATTCTCTCCACACCCCCTTGATGCCTAGGATAGGGCTTTACATATAGTGAGTCCGCCGTATTTGTTGAAACAAAGTCGAGGCCTTTGGTTTCACAGGCATCCAGCTGTAGTTGTGAGTTCTCCCATGTGGTTCAGGAGCCTAGCATGGGGTAAGGCTAATCTGCACAGAACTCACATATCAGAACCTGGATCACATAGCCAGCAGCTGCAACCCCAAGTTAGCATGAGAAAACTCCTTCTGGGGAAACACAGGACAAAAAGTTGAAATATAGGGAGCCCAGCACTAACTCCACTGCTGACACACGGTATTAGATACTTTCTGTCATCTCCCAGGGCCTAAGTTTCCCCATCTATAAACCAGGGATGATGATAATGTCCCTTTCTTGACCTCACAGAGATGTCACTGAGATAAATGGGATATGTGAGAAGCTTTGACTTGTCACTCCCTAGCAGTAGATCAGAGGCCCAGGGTGTTACTGTATTATCTTCACTAAGCTTTTGAACAAATGACACAGTACTATGTCAGTATGAAATTAACTATAATTCCATTTTATAGCTGGAGAAACTGGCTCTCATTGCTTCTAACATGTGCCTCCATTCGCTACCATTCTGGGAGTCCTTTCATTCCTATTCCCCAAACCCATCTCTCTTGGCACAAGTCTTTGACTGCTGCTCCCTCCTTGTACCCATATACCCCTTCCCTCATCTCCCCTATCTCATTCCCAAACTGCTATACATTTTCTCCTCTGATGACCTTCTTTCCTGTGTTCTGTCTCATTCTTCGGAGGGTGAAAAAGTAATAAGCATTTTTATAGCACTAACCCTGTACCAGGTACTTTGCTCAGCGATTTTTACAGACATTATCTCATTGGATCCTCACAACACGCTTGGTAGGTGCTATTATTATCTTGAGTTTTAGGATTAGAAAATTGAAGCAAACAGAGGTTAAGTGACTTGCCCAGGGTCATACAACTAGCAAGTGTCTGAAGCAAGATTTGAACTCAGGTCTTCCTGACTCCAGACTCAGCGCTCTGTCCCACCATCTATCATTTGTGGCAAACCAGTCTCCCTTTTTTGCCGGATCTATTCCTCTTTTCTTTAATATAAGTTTTTCCCATGAAGACATCTCATCTATT
Organism: Bettongia penicillata ogilbyi; assembly: GCA_023548195.1. Classification (NCBI taxonomy): domain Eukaryota; kingdom Metazoa; phylum Chordata; class Mammalia; order Diprotodontia; family Potoroidae; genus Bettongia; species Bettongia penicillata. The sequence continues at coordinate 7,673,326 of JAJHZJ010000055.1, read as the reverse complement.
TCTACTTTACATCATCATCATCATGTGCTGTAAGATTTACCAAGTACTTTACATATATTGCCTCAGTTGAATTGATTCTCACAACCCTTCTGCTAGGTGTCAGATCCATTTTACAGACAAAGAAATTGAAACTGAGAGCAATTCAGCAACCTGTCCAGGATCATATTAACTAGTACTTAAAATATTATTCGAACTCAGTAAATTACTCACCTGGTTAGAACTTACTAAGCACCTATTATGTGTCATACACTGTGCTAAGTTCTTGCATTCCTGACTCCAATGCCATTTAATGGGAGAGGAGAATCTGTCTATCTCTCTTGAGGGCCAGCACTGATCCACACATTGTCAACCTAGAATCATAAGACCATTGATCCAGCACTGGAAGTGGCTTCAGAGGATGTCTAGCCCAATCTCCTCATTTGACAAATTAAAAAAAAACAAACTGAGGTCCAGGGAAGTTAATTGACTTGGCCAAGATCATTTAGATAGAAAGCCTGAAAGGGGGGATGCACCTTCTCTGCTTTTCATCCATGGGCAGGCATCAAGTGGGCCAGTTGTCCACATATTATGCAGGTCTTTGGATCATTGGATATCCATGCTGATTTCATCAAATGCTCCCCACTGTTGTCTGTGGTCCAAAAGCACAGAATTATTCATTCTTGAACAATATGTCCTCATTATCAAATCTGTTGTCTGTTACCCACTGTTTCCATCACCAGAATACTAGAATACTTTGTAAAGGTTTCCAAAATCCTGGCAAAAAGAAGTGGGAAAACTCATTGGGAAGAATTAGGGGATAGGTAGTGTTTTCATCACATCGGCCAATTGAAGATGGGAAATTCAGGAGAAAAAGACATATTTGAGACACTAGTGGTGTTTTCATCACTTCTGCCAATTGAAGACAGGAAATTCAGAAGAAAAAACATATTTTGGAAGATGGCACCTAAAAATGGATTTTAGCTTTATGTACCATAGCATGATGGAACATACCTAACACGGGACCATAAAAACCATATTTGTCCGAAATCTTGAATCTAATAAAGAGGACATTAACCTGAAAAAGGAGGGAGAGAGAAAAAATTGCTGTCATAAACCTGCCAAGTCTTTTTTTTTAGAGAGAAGGTGCACAGTAGGAAAAAAAATAGCAGGACCATTATTTTATGGGAGACAATATCCAAGAAGAAATTAGCCATAAAATCCATGGCCTCAGATGTTCATCTATAAATGTACAAAGTATGTGTAATAAAAAAAAAGCAAACAAGAGATCCATCCTCATGCAAGGCATCAAATTTTACTGAGCTTTGATGTGTTGGAATTCAACACTGAAATATGTTCTGGAAGGGCATACCTTTTGCAAAAGCAACAGGATAAATAAAAGGAGTAGTAGGTTAGCATAGTATATCAAGAAGACATATTGCTGTGAGGAAATTCAGGAACCAGAAAGGAGAATAAGATAGAGGACATTTGGTTTAGATGAAAAAGAAGGAAAAGAAGAAGAAAAAAAGAAAAAGGAGGAATTGAAGAAGAAGGAGGAAAAGGAGAAGGAGGAGGAGGAGTGATAGTCATTGAGTGTACAACAGACCACCTGGACATAAGGAGGAATTAGATGAAGGCTTTAGCAAGTAGATCATAATCACAGGTAGAAAGAACAATATTATAGCAATGAGGGATTTCAAAATTCCAGACAAAATACCAAAAAATGGAGCATTTGAGAAATCTGTAATTTTCCTTAATGATGATATCTTAAACTTAGCACTTCAAGGTTTGAAGTATATTTTACATACATTATCATCATCTGATCTTCACCATAACTGTGAGGTACATTCTATTATTTTTAGAATAAATTTTATTCATATATTTTGTTTTCGCATCACCAAAATTTCTTTAAATTTTTTTTTTACCCTCTCAAAGATCCATCCCATATAATAGATTACAGAGTGTTTGAGCTATTAAAGCTTAACACTGCACTAACTCAGGTCTTCCTGATTTCAAGCTTAGCAGCTTAGACTAGGGGCAACTGTGAGATTCATTGAATAGAACACTGGACCTGGAGTCAAGGAGACCTAAATTCAAATTTGGCCTCAGACACTTACTAGCTATTTGACTCTGATTAAGTCAGTTAACTTCTCTTTGCCTCAGTTTCCTCATCTGTAAAATGGGTATTAATAACAGCAACAACCAAATATAATATTTGTAAATCACTTAGTACCTGGCACATTCTAAGCACTAGAAAAATCGCTATGATTATCGTTATAATGATCCTCTTCACTACCTAGTTGCCTTGACAGGCTTTATATCTTCTTTGTATCCCAGTGAGCTGGCAAGGGTTGTTTCACTTAAAGAGTCAATTTGAGTTATTTATTGTAAACTCTGCTCTGATTGGACAATGTAGTGATATCCAGACGTAAAGGGTAAACACTTTCTCAGTGCCATCTTAAGGGTGATTGAAACTTGAGGGGTATTGCAGATGTAAATTCTGTTAGAGAAAAGAAGCAGATTTGCCCAGCTGAAGAGCAGCGAGTTTAAAGAAATAAGCAATAATCAGAAAAGCAGTTTTATGTGATGGAGATTTCCTGAACAGAACAATGTCTTCAAAGCTTACAGTTCAGAGTTGTGAATTATTCCAGTCACATGGATTTTCCTCCTTTAAGTGCTTTCTTGCCAGGTTCCTGTGTGTGCCCACCTTTCTCCACAGATATCGAGTGTATTAATAAAAGCATGCCTCAGCTCTATTTGTGAATAAATGTAGATTTTATTATTTATGTAACCAGTTTAATGAATGACTGTCTATAAGATTATGACTTTGTCTTATTTGACAAAGTCTTGTTCTTCTTATGGATGAGATGAAGATATGTGGGCAAAATGATAGAATGGTTCTCTAGATTAAAACCTGTCTGAATGGACACACCCAAAAAGTGCACATTAATGGGCTGGTGTTAGTCTGAAGTTGGTATATTTGAAGTAGGTATCCAGTGGAGTTTCCAGGAATTGATCATAATCTCTGTGATAAAGACACATATTTTATGTTTGAGTCAGACATTTTATGACTGATTTAGACAAAAAGCTCAATAGTTAAGTTTTCATATGACAAAAATCTAGAGTCAATAGTTAATATTAGTAAGAAAACAGGGATCCAAAAGGCTGTCATCAGATAGTACAATGAAATTTAATAGGGCTATGTGCAAAGACCTGGGTGAAATCAATTAATCTCTCTCAAACTCAGATTCATAATCTGAAAATCAGAAGATTGCACTAGATAATCTCTGGGGTCCAAAAAACTAGATCTATGATCTTATGTCTGGGTTAAAAAATTGCAATTCCAAAGTAAAGAATGAGGTAACCACAGAAAGTGTCCCCCATTCATTATCCAACCTAGTTACCACCCACCTATGTAGCCCACCAACACCCATCCAACCTGCAAGTCAACTCCAGAGTATCATCTCCTTGGGGGAAAAGTTTGCAGAGGCTGAGAATCTCAAACATCACCTCTTGCGTTTCAGGGCTACAGGGAGTTTAATTCACTCAGTATTAGTCTATGAGTGATTTTCCAATGTGTGAGATATTCAATACAAATAGTACAACTGAGGACAAGTGATCTGTATCTTTTACAGGTCCTTTTACAAGAACTACTATCTCAAAATATGTGTTTTCCCCAGACTTGGCATGTAACCTTACACTTGTCCTCAGAGTTTCTTTCTATTTCTATATAGCAACCTTTATTTAATTTCATTGATGTGTCGACAAGATGGATATTTTCCCCCTTAACTTCTAAGCTATTGTTTGGTATCATGGTACCTTGTTCAGTTGTGATTGAATTTTCTTTCTGTTTGCAAGGAAAGGTATGAGAATTATGAAACAGGTAAAAAGATAAAAAATAATAATAAAAATGCCTTCTGTGTGAGCCAGAAGCAAGTAACAACTTGGGGAAAGATCAAGGATGAAGCTGAGAAATCCATTCATTCAACAGCCATCCAAAAACATTACTTGTCAAATGCCTGCCTGCCATCTGTGGGGCCTCATGTAGGAATCACGTACTGTTGTGACACAGGGAGGGACTTGAAATATTTGATTCAGTTTGAAGATTATCTACTTTAAACCTTCATGCTCAAGGTAGTGCAGCTAAAGCCCAGAGAGAGGCATGACATGATCCTGATCACACAGCTGAGAGACAGGTAGCAGAATCAGGAATGAAATTCAGAGGTCCCCACTCCATCACTGGTGCTCTTTCTATCTGGTCCCATATTCACTCAAATATAGGTAATACTTTCCCCTAAAATCTGCATATGACCTTATTTTTCAATATATAAACATCCAGGGTATGTAGAGATACTTTGTTTACATGATTTTTGCTATATGTATAATTTCGCCTTATAGTCGTTGCACCCTATTTTTTTAGTCTAAAAATTGATTTATGACCTTTCATTGCATAATCTTTGCATGATATAATTCTGATCACTGTGTCACTTAACAGATAAATGGAGCAGCAATGTATTCACCAGTGAATATGGATTTGTATTTATCTCTCATGCACTGCAAGGTAGGAGCCTAGAATTCTCAGCACATACAGTTGTCAGTATATTTCTGATAGCCAACTTGCATGGTATGTTTAGAGTGCTGCAGTACTAATGGTATCGTCACTCAATCCAATGAGCAGTGGTACAGGTGGGCAGGCAAAGTTGCCATGAGTAAGTTATGTGATATGGTGAGACTTTCATCTTCTTGATTTCAATGTATATTTACAACTATTCTGCGCATCCTGATCTTGCACTAAAGGCAGTTTAGTAATAAATGATTTTTAAGTAATATCAGCACAAATTTTTTAAAACTTTATATAATGGTCATGCTTCGCTTTTTTGCAAAACCTTTGGCATAAAATCTGTGATGATTACACAGGGAAATGTATGTTTGTATGTATATAGATGATAGATAGATAGATAGATAGATAGATAGATAGATAGATAGATAGATAGATAGATAGATAGATAGAGATATATAGATGTGAGGCAGCATGATGTAGCGTAAAGAGCATGGGATCTAGAGTCTGAGAATCTGGGTTCAAACACCACCTCTGTCATTTAATTGCCTACCTGACCTCAAGTAAGTTACTTATCAACTCCAAGCCTCAGTTTTCTCATTTATAAAATGAGAGGACTGACATAGATGGCCCAACTCTGAATCTGTGATCCTCTTGTCCTATAATGGGTCCTCAGGAGAATGTAAGATTCCTGGGGTCAGGGATAATTTATGATTGCTTAATTCCTCAGCCCTAGAATAGTGACTTATTTTGTTGTCATTGTGTCATTTTCTGTCATGTCTAACTCTTCGTGACCCCATTTGAGGTTTACTTGTCAAGGGTATTGTAGTGGTTTGCCATTTCCTTCTCCAGTTCATTTTATAAATGAGGAAACTAAGGCAAACAGTGTTAAGTGACTTGCCCAGGGTCACTTCTAGTAAGAATCTGATGCTAGATTTGAGCTCAGGAAGATGAATCTTCTTGACACCAGTCTTGGCACTTTATCTACTGCACAACCTAATTGCTCATAGTGCCTTATATATAGTGTTCAATAAATGGTTGTTGAATTGTTGACTTGATTTTTTTTTTCTTTCAGAGAGATTTCATTTTAGAGATACAGCCTATACTAATACCTAGAGGGCATCTTGGGTTTTAGCCTCACTTTCAAACAAGCTCTAACCATTAGCATGATTGCAGTCTCTGCTTCTTTTCACATTTTTAAAAAAAGTGTCTTAATTCTTGACTTCAAAGAAACAGATTCCCTGTATTTGATTCTGTCATTCATATGAGAAAGACTACTTTTCTCCATGCCTTTTCCCTCCCGAATCCCCAGGGACTGAGGATTAAGCAAGCCATTCCAACCTTTGAAGTGAGAAGAAAAATTGCCTCGTTTGTGCAGAATTCAAATGATTGTCCTCCTCCTCCCTGGGCTCCCTGGGAGTTGATGAGGCCCAACCTTTGGAGGCACACTAGCTTTTTCAGGCCCTTTGAGAATGGTTTATTGAGAGGACATCAAAGTTCGATTTCCCCATAAGTAAGATTTCTCTCTTAGGAAAATGCCCACTGGCCAGACTAATATTATTTCACTAAACACCTACCATTGAACACAATCTATTTTGAACAAATGGTGTCATAGGTTAAAAATATTCCTCAGGATGAATGGCATGTTTTATGACAGGCCAAATCTGGCATCCTTACTTTAGTATATCATGGCTGTAATACATTAGAAGTGAGTGAATGTGCTTTTCTAAGCAACTAGCAAATTTCAGATAACAAGACAGAGCTTAGACACTGAGGAGACTTTGGCTCGTAGACTCAACACTGGAAGGGATTCTGAGGCCATTTATTAAAAAACAAAACAAAACAAAAAATATTCCAGGAGGTCTATCATGCTCTCCAGAAAGCCTGGGATAGTTGAAGCAAGGCTTAGCCAAAAAATCCACAGAGTAGACTAGGTTCTTCTGTTACATTTATAATACAACGATGTGGTCTTAGCAACTGTCTGCCCTCATATGTTACTGTCTTTACTCTACAATTGCCATAGTTAATCAGCCAACATGTATTCATTGTGTGCCATGGCACTTTCTTTCTTGTATCCCTTACAGCAATTGTACTGTTTGTGGAGATACCAAATTTTTGAGAGATGTCTAGTGGTGGACAAATCCAATGACTTTCTCAATCTTCAACTTCCTTGACTTTTCTCCAGCTGTTGAGACCATAAACAACACCCTTCTTCTGGTATTTCTTCCTCCTTTGGCATCATGACACTGCTCTTTCTTGGTTGTGTTCCTTTGTATCTCACCATCCCTTTTCACTTATGTTAAATGATTCATTTTTCTCTTCCTTCCCACTAAGTGTGGATGTCTTCCAAGGCTCCGTTCTAGCCTTTTAAAAATTTTCTTTCTTTGCATGCTTTCATTTGGCAATTTCATTTACTCCCATGGCTTCAATAATCTTCACCATACAGATGGCTTCCTTGTCTTAATTTCTCCTCCTGCCAGAATCCTGCATTTCTACCTGGATCTTCCAAAACTCCAGATTCAGCATGACCAAAACAAAACTCGTCATCTAGCCCTCCAAACCATCATCTAAATTTCCCTATTTTTGTGTACAGTACCACCATTTTTCCAATCGCTCAGACTCCAAACTTCAGTCATCCTGGAGTCTCCATTGTTATTAGCCCAATCTAATTAGCCCATGATTTCTTTTTCATAGAATCATAGATCTAGAATAAGAAGAGACTGCAGAAATCATCTAGTAGAACTCCCTCATTTAATGGATGAGAAAACTGAAGTCCAGGATTTGAAACTACGTTTTCTACCTACAGAACCAGCATCCTTTCTACTGGACCATTCCTTACTCACATTACTATACCCCAAGTTCAATCATCATGGCTTGCCTTCACTTCTGTAATAGACATCTAACTCATTTTCCTCTCTCCAGTCTCTCTTTTCTCTAATTCATCTTCTATGTAATTCCCAAATTGTCTTTCTTAATCCTGATCCTAATTAAGCCTGATCATGTAGTGACATGAGCCTTAGGGACTCAGAAACCTTTAGTGACTCCCTATGAGACCCATCACCTGTTAATTTAAGTACATCTACAATCTGGCTCCAGGTTTCTTTTCCAGCTGTAGCATGCTTCGTTTGCTTTTGGTTGAAGCCAAACTAGAGAATTAACTGTTTACTAGTCTCATCCTATGCTATCTTGTCTCTGTGTATTTGGACAGTCAGTCAGTCTTCTATTCCCAGAGCACCCATGAAGGCTTCCCTATTCCCCCAACTGGAACAGATCTCCTTAAATTATCTCAAAGAACTTTGCATTATCTATGGTAAATCTTTTGTCCTTAGAACATTCTAGTCTGTATCATATGTGTGTGTATGTGTGTGTGTGTGTGTATTCATTCCTTATAAAACTGTAATCTCATTGAGGGCATCATCTTTCACCCTTGCATCTCCAGTACTTAGCATAATACCTTTTTTAAATGAAGCAAGTACTTAATAGATCTTTTTGTTGTCAGTTTAGTAATTTCAGTTGTGTCTGACTGTGACCTCATTTGGGGTTTCCTTAGCAAAGATACTAGAGTGGTTTGCCATTTTCTCCTCCAGCTCATTTTACAGATTTTACAGGAAACTGAGACAAACAGGATTAAATAACTTGCCCAGGGTCACACAGATAGTAAACATCTCAGACCAGATTTGAACTTAGGAAAATGAGTCTTTCTGACTCCAAGCCAGACTGTGTTTATCTTTTGTTCTTGAACAGGACCATGACATCAAGATGTCATGACTTGCATTTGACTTTGATTTAAGTGAGGGAAGGCTATGCAAGGTCGCCAGCCTCACTTTCTCCTCCACCATCTGCATCCAGTGCCCTGATATTCATCAGGACAACTGGAGAAGACCCAGGATGCAATGCAGGATCTTGACCATTTTAGGTTAAGGTCTTTTCAGATTCTCACTTTAAGTGAGATATAACCATTCAGTGAAAAGACATCTTTAAGTAGTTACTCAAGGGATGGCCCCTTTTAATAAAAGAAAAAAACTGAAAGGGGAAGACCCTCAGGGTTCCTGAGTAAAAGAGAAACAATTGCTATTTAGAAATTACATTCACTCTTTGCTAGGTGGGTGGGGACCTGCTGTCCAATCTATGAGCTCCAGAATGAATTAGACTTAAGGCTTGATCTTTGAGCAGGAAATATCGCCAGTAAACCCAAAGGAGAACAGGCAGCTTTTGGCCATGGAAGTGTACCTTCCCCTAGGTAGAGCACCAGAAAGGAGAGGAGGGGAGGAGTGCCAGGCCTGGCACTCTATCCACCATGCTACCTAGATATCTTTCAATGTTTTTTCTGTTCACTTCTGTCTGGCTCTTTGTGATCCCATGCACCATGCCATCCATTGGGTTTTCTTGGCAAGGATACTAAAATGGTTTGCCATTTGCTCCTCCAGTAGATTAAAGCAAACAGTGGCTAAGTGACTTACTTAGGGTCATACAACTAATAAGTGTCTCAGACTGGATTTGAACTCAGTTCTTCTTGACTCTAGGCTCAGCACTCCGTCCACTGGATCCATCTAGCTGCCTAATAGATCTTTAGTAAATTGAATTATTAGCTCTGACTTAAGACCTATAAGGTTTAACAAAAGCATAAGATACATATTCTGCCTTGTATCATCTTAGTCTAATTGAGAAGACAAGGTATACACACACACACACACACACACACACACACGCGCGCGCGCACGCACACACACACAACATAAAAATTAAACACCAAGGTGGTCCTGGCTAGGTTGTCAAAATAATAGAACTTCCCCTAGTAGTCCCACATGACAATTTTTCTCCTAGTAATAACTAGCACATGATAAAAGTATGAAACTGTCTGGGGCAGCTAGAAAGATGTCAGACTCATGTAATGAGTTGTTAAATATGCCCGTAGATCATAAGAGTAAATAAAGTTAAAGAAGAGGGAAATCATCAAGGAAGTAAAATGGAAGTTCTGCCTTGAATTGAATTGACCTAAGGTGGTATAGGGAGCAAGGACCAAGTAGGGCAGAAGGTAGAGAGGAGAAGAAGAACACACCATCCTCTGTATTTGTTATTATTTCTTTTTCCTTAAGATCTTAAGTGGGCCAGTCCATGTTAGCCCCTATGATGAAGCAATACCTTCAATTCAATAAATGTTCATTAAACATCTACTGTAAGGAAGTACTGTGGTAGAGCTGGGGAGAAATGCAAACTCTAGACAAGACAGTAGAAGCCTATAATTGATCTATTTGGGAGGAAATCAACCAGTCCACAAGCATTTGTCAAGTTCCTTCTGTACTCCAGGTACCACTGTGTTAGACTCCAAAGACATCAAGGCAGAAATTAAATATCCCTTGACTTCAGGGAGTTTACATTCTATCAGGGGAGACTATACACACACACACACTAATTTGTGTGTTTGTTTATGTTTACATGTGTATGTTTACAGGGTATCCCGGAAGTTTAGTAAAGTTTTAAGGTTTAAAAATAGACGTGGGTATGTGTATAAAACTAGGTCCCAATTAATATGGAGAATAAATCTACTGAAGTACTCACATGTATTTGGATTCACACTATTCAAAATTATAATCTTGTGAAAAAAAGATTGTTGTTTCCAAAGAAAATATACAGTGTGAATATAATGTGAACACTTTAAGGGATTCAATGTTCCAACTAATGGAGACTCAGCTCTGTATGTGTATGTATGTGTACAAGGCATATATTTATAGATGCACTACATATACAGGCATACCTCATTTAATTGTGCTTTGCAGATATTATGGTTTTTACAAATTGAAAGTTTGAAGCAACCTTGCATCAAGCAACTCTATCTGCGACATTTTTCCAACAGCATGTGCTCACATTATGCCTGTGTCATATTTGGGTAATTCTCACATTATTTCATACTTTTAATTATTATTATTTCTCTTATGATGAGCTGTGATCAGTGGTCTTTGATGTTACTTTTATAATTGTTTTTTGGGTGAGGCATCACAAACCACATCTATGTAAGATAGCGAGCTTAATTATGAATTTTGTGTGTGTGTTCTGACTGCTACACCAACAGCAGTTCCCCATCTCTCTCCCTCTCTTTGGACTTCCCTATTCCCTGAGATACAACAATATTGAAATTAGATCATATAATGGCCTCTATATGTCCAAATAAAAGGAAGAGTCAATTCATTGGTCAAATGTCATTGCTGTCTTATTTTAAGAAATTGCTACAGCCACCCCAACTTTCAGGGACCACCACCATGATCAGCCAGAAGCCATCAACGCTGAGGCAAGACCCTCCACCAGTAAAAGGTTATGAACTACTGAAGGTTCAGCCGATGACTACAATATTTTAGCAATAAAGTATTTTTAAATTATGTACATTTTTAGACATAATACTATTACAAACTTTAATAAACTACAACATAGCATAAACGTAATTTTTATGTATGCACTAGGAGACCAAAAATTAATTCACTTTATTGTGATATTTACTTTACTGAGGTAGTCTTGAACCAAATTCACAGTATCTCTGAGGAATGCTTATGTATGTATTTATGTGTGTGTATATATATATATATATATACATATATATGTGTGTATATGTATATATAGTATACATACCCTATCTCTTTATTCATAAATTTAGCATATCTACATCTATATCTTTATTTCTATATTCATGCCTATATGTATATCTGTCTCTATATCTATATCCCAAGCCTGGGAAGATAATTTGGAACTGTTTCTAAGAGTCTTTAAAATGACAGAGGATTTTGTAGTTGATTCTGAGGCAAAGGAGAGCAATCCAATCCAACAAACATTTATTAAGCACCTACTATGTACCAGGCATTAAGCTAAATTCTGGGAATATAATTCATCAAAAAGAAAGACATTTCCTGACCTTAAGGAACTTATGTTCTAGAGTAGGAGATAACAAAACAAGTGGGAAAGCAGGGGTGAGTGAACAGGGATCTTGTTCCATGGAGTTGAAACCAGAGGAAGAGCAATATGTACAAACTGGAGTGAGCTGAAAGTCCAGATTTTGCTTTCTATAAAGGAAGGTATTGAGAGGAGTTTTTGCTCCACCCTCCAATACTCCAATCCAATCCAAGGGGAGAGGAGGCTGAAGGAGATGGTGTCAATCAAGGCTTGACTAATCAACAAGGTGGTGAGATTAGAAGAGATAAGTGTATAATGGGAGAACAGCCTGTTCCTTGGTTCTGAGTCACCAGAGTTTATTGAGTGGAGGACTAACAGGACCTGTGCTTTAGGAAAACCAGTTCAATAGTGACATGGAGGATGAATTGAAGAGAGGAGATACTTGAGGCAGATAATTAAGAGTATAGGCAAGGATGACTTTCATGTTGTGAACCTAGGTGACTGGAAGAATGTTGGGGCCCTCAACAGAAATAGAGAAATCTGTAAGAGGGTTGAGTTTTGGAGGAAAGATGAGTACTGTTCTGTGCATGTTGAGTTTTAGATGCTTAGAGGTTATCCAGTTCAAAAATGTCTAGTAAACAGTTGGTGACATGAGATTAGAAAGATAGGAGAGAAATGAGAGTTAGATGTATAGATCTGGGAGTTATCTGCATGGAAATAAACATAAAACTATGGGAGCTAATGGGATTAGTAACAATGTATCTGAAGAGAAAGGAAGAATATGACAAATTCACAAATGACAGGGGACTGGACTTGTGATTTTTAAAATTAATAGCATTTTATTTTTTCCAATTGTATATAAAGACAATTTTCAGCATTTCATTTTTTGAAAGATTTTGAGTTCCAAATTTTTCTCACTCTCCCATCCCCTTCCCCAAGATGGTGAGCAATCTAATATATGTGCAATAACATAAAACATATTTCCACATTAGTCATATTGTAAAAGAAGAAACAGAAGAAAAGGAAAAATGCATGAAAAAAACACAAAAAAGTGAAAATAGTATGCTTTGATTTACATTCAAACTCCACAGTTCTTTCTCTGTATGTTGATAGAATTTTCTAACATCAGTCTTTTGGAATTTTCTTGGCTCATTACATTGCTGAGAAGAGCTAAGTCATTCATAGTCAATCATCATATAATATTGCTGTTGCTGTGTACAATTCACTTTACTTTGCCTCAATTCATGTGAGTCTTTCCAGGTTTTTATGAAATCTACCTGCTCATCATTTCTTATATCACAATGATATTCCATTACATTCCTATACCACAACTAGTTCAGTCATTCTCCAACTGATTGGCATTCCCTCAATTTCTAATTCTTTGCCACCACAAAAAGAGTAACTATAAAAATTTGTGTTCATGTGTGGAACTATAATTCCAATGGTAGAGACACCACTCAGGTGAGGAAACTCTCTGTACTAATACTGGCTCTCTGTTTTTTACATTATACTGTCTTTCATACAAATAACTACACTATAAGATAATATGAGAGATAAAAATAAAATGCTAAGTGGGGTCCAAGAAAGAAAAGGTAATCATTGACTGGCAGGATCAGGGAAAGTTCTAGACCTGGAATGGATTTCAGAAACCATCTTAGTCCAATCTGTTCATTTTACAAATGAGGAAACTGAGTCCCAGGGAGGTTAAGTAGCTTACTCATGGTCATACATAGTTAAGTATAAGAGGTAGAATTTTAATTCAGGCTCCAGGTGACACTTGGGCGTATTAAATCTTAGATTGTATTCTTTTATTAGGATTTTAAGGATATACTGCATGCAATTAAGTAGGAAAAGGAATAGTTTAAATGTCCTGTATGAATTCTCTATTTTGAAGGGGTCAGAGATCCATAGTCATAGAGGAGCAGTAGTTGATCAGAGTGAATGGATATCCCTCCACTAAGCAGAGGCAGAGGGATCTTAGCCAAAATGAGACAAAATCATAATGAGAATAATTACTAATATACAGAGGGCAAGCAAGCACTCTGAAGGCAGATAACTGAGAGAATAGACCTGGAGTATAAGTCTTGGACATCTTGTCAAGAAATAAGCATCAAGTGAGCAGGTAAAGGAGATGTATATACCAATAAGTTAATATTTAAAAGATTCCCTTTTACTTATGATGAAAAATGCCATCTACCTCAATTGATGGAGTTTGAATGCACATCAAAGTGTACTTTAAAAAAAAAAAAAAAAAAACCTTTCTTTCTTTTACTTGAGATTATTTTGGGTTTTTTTTTTTTGCCTGTGTGGTTTTTTTTTGGCCACATGACTAACAAGGAAATATGTTTTGAGTGACTGCACATTATAATCTTTATAAAATTTCTTGCCTTCTCAAGGAGGAGCAAGGGACAGAGGGAGAGATTTGGAACTCAAAATTTTTAAAAATGAATGCTAAAATTGTTTTTATGTGTAATTGGGGAAAACTTTACAAATTAAAAAAAGATACTTTTTAAAAAAGGAAAAAGGGTGAAACCAAGATGGTAGACTAAAAGCAGGGAACTTCTCTCTTCCCAACCTCCTGCAAATACCCAGAAAAAAATGACTATAAACAAATTTTAGAGCCACAGACCCCACAAAGTGATGGAGTGAAGCAAATCTCCAGCCCAGGACAATCTGGAAGGTCAACAGAAAGTGTCTGTCACACTGGGCTGGGAGCAGAGCACAGTCCAGTGTGGGTGACCAGCACAGACTGGGTAGGAGCAGGCCTCAGGGGACTGAATTTCTGGCAGCTCTGGCGGTTACCAGACTTCTCAATCCACAAATGCCAAAGACAGCATGGAAGGTTGGTGGAAAAACTCAGATCTAAGTTGGGGAGGGATGAGGTCCTGCTAGGGTCCAGCCCCAGCCCTGGGGTGAAAGAGGAAGCAGAGCCACAGTAGTAGCAAAAGCTCCTGAAGTCTGGGTTCACAGAAGGTGGGAGATTGAGCAGCTGATACAAAACTCATGAAGCCTGAAACATTACACCCACACCCATACCCACTGGAAGCAGAACCCTAACTTGACAAAGAAGTAGAAAGTCAAATATTTTGCTGGAGAGGTGAGCAAAGAGAAGGAAAAAAAGTCAGACTATAAAATCTTCCTTTGGTGACAAAGAAGGTCAAAACATACAATCAGAGACAACAAAGTCAATGCTCCTACATCCAAAGCCTCCAAGAAAATATGAACTGGTCACAGGTCATGGAAGAGCCCCAAAAATATTTTGAAAATCATATAAGGGAAGTAAAGGAAAAATTAGGAAGAGAAATGAGACTGAGGCAAGAAAATCATGAAAAACAAGCCAATAGCTTGCTAAAGGAGACCCAAAAAATACTGAAGAAAATAACACGGAAAAATAAACTAATCCAAATGACAAAAGAATCCAAAAAGCCAATGAGGAAAAGAATGCCTTAAAAAGCAGGATTAGCCAAATGGAAGAGGAGGCCCAAAAGCTCACTGAAGATAATGATTCCTTCAAAATTAGGATGGAGCAAAGGGAAACTAATGACTTTATGAGAAATCAAGAAAATATAAAACAGAATCAAAAGAATGAAAAACATAGAAAACAATGTGAAACATGTCATTGGAAAAACCACTGACCTGGAAAATAGATCCAGGAGAGAAAATTTCAAAATCATTGCATTACCTAAAAGCCATGATCAAAAAAAGAACCTAGGCATCATCTTTCAAGAATTTATCAAGGAAAATTGCCCTGATATTCTAGAACCAGAGGGGAAAAGAGAAATTGAAAGAATCTATCTATCATCTCCTGAAAGATATCCTAAAAATTAAACTCCAAGGAGTATTATAGCCAAATTCCAAAGTTCCCATGTCAAGAAGAAAACATTATAAAAGTAGCCAGAAAGAAACAACTTAAGTACTGTGGAAATACAATCAGAATAACGTAAGATCTAGCAGCTTCTCCATTTTAGGGATTGAAGAGCTTGGAATATGATATTCTGGATGTCAGAAGAGCTAGGATTAAAATCAAGAATTAACTACCCAACAAAACTGAGTATCATAGTCCAGGAGAAAAATGGTCAATCAATGAAATAGAGTACTTTCAAGTATTCTTGATGAAAAGACCAGAACTGAATAGAAAATTTGACTTCCAGATACAAGAATCAAGAGAAGCATGAAAGGTAAATAGGAAAGAGAAATAATAAGAGACTTATTAAAGTTGAACTATTTACTTTCCTAGATGGAAAGATGATATTTGTAACTCATGAGACCTTGCTTAGTATTAGGGTAGTTGGGGGAAATATAGATGAGAGGGAGAGAGAGAGCGAGAGAGAGCGAGAGAGAGAGAGAGAGAGAGAGAGAGAGAGAGAGAGAGAGAGAGAGAGAGATGGGTGGGTGGATGAGTGGGTGGATGGATGGATGGATGGATGGATGGATGGATGGATGGATGGATGAATGGCACAGGGTGAGTTGAATATGAAGGGATAATGTAAAAAATAAAATTAAGGGATAAGAGAGGAACATATTGGGAGAAGGTGAAAGGGAGAGATAGAATGGGATAAATTATCACACATTAAAGAGGCAAGAAAAAGGTTCCACAATGGAGGGGAAGAGAGGGGAGAATAGAAGGAATGAGTTAGACTTACTTTAATCATATTTAGCTTAAGTAGGGAATAACATACACATTCAACTGGGTATCTTACTCTACAGGAAAGTAAGGGGGAAAGGATGGAGGGATGATAGAAGGGAGGACAGATTTGGGAAGGGGATAGTCAGAAACAAACACTTTTGGAAAGGAATAGGGTCAAAATTGCAAATAGAATAATTGGGGGGCAGGATAAGACAGAGGGAAACACAGTTAGTCTTTCACAACATGACTATTATGGAAGTGTTTTGCATAACTACACATAAGTAACCTATATTGAATTGTTTGCTTCTAAATGATGGTGGGTGGGGAGGGAAGAAGAAAGAGAATTTGGAACTAAAAGTTTTAAAAACAAATGTTAAAAAATCATTTTTACATGCAACTGAGAAATCTGATATATAGGCAATGGGGTTATGGAAATCTATCTTGCCCTACAAGAAAGTAAGAGGGAATACAGTGGTTAGATAAAAAGGAGGGCAGACAGGGAAAATGGTAATCAGAATGCATGCTATGTTAGGGTAAGGGGGAAGGAAGAGATGGGGAGAAAATTTGGAACTCAAGATCTTGTGTAAATGAATGTTCAAAACCGGGGGAGGAGCCAAGATGGTGGAGTAGAAAGACATACATATGCTAGCTCCTAACCCACAGCCCATAAAATACCTGTAAAGAAGAACTACCAACAAATTTTGGAGCAGCAGAAGCCACAGAATAATGGAGTGGAGGAGATTTCTGTTCCAGAGAGACCTGAAAAACCAACACCAAAGGTCTGTCGCACACAGGACCCGGAGCAGAGCCCAGCTCTGCCTTGGCCATGCGGCACCAAGAGGAGCAGATCCAAGAAGGCTTCAGGGACAGAATCTCCAGTGGCAGCACAGGTCCCTCCACCCATAGGTGCCAAAGGTCAGTGAGAGGATCTTTTCAGCTTGCCAGCAGGGGTGTCTCCATAACTCAGGCCCCCTTGGGAGGCAGCAGCAGACAGGAGCTCCCAAAGCAGACAGGAGCTCAGATCCATTGTTGAAGATCTCCACATAAACCCCCTGAACGAACTGAGCCCCATGTGGCGACCCTGCCCCCACCTGAGCAGCTGAACTTAATCTCACACTGAATAGCATCCCCACCCCCACTGAAAGCCCTGATGCTGGGAAGCAGCATTTGAATCTCAAACACCAAGCACTAGCTGGGTGGAACTGGAGGTGAGATGTGGAGAGGAAACTCAGAAGTCAAGTAACTGGCTGGGAAAATGCCTAGAAAAGGGGGGAAAAAAAGACTATAGAAGGTTACTTTTTTGGTGAACAGATATCTCTTCCCATCCTTTCAGAAGAGGAAGAACAATACTTACCATCAGGGAAAGACATAGAAGTCGAGTTTTCTGTATCCAAAACATCCAAAAAAAAATGAATGTTAAAAACCAAAACTTAATTATTTTTTTAAAAAAAGGAAAGGAAACTATACATTCTACAATGTTCATGGTAACTATCTTTGTAGTGGCAAAGAACTGGAAATTGTAGGGATGCCCATTAATTGCAGAATGGCTGAACAAGTGATAGTATATGATTGTGATGGAATACTACTGTGCTATAACAAATGATGAACTCAATGACTTTAGGGAAGAAACATGGAAAGAGTTGCACAAAATAATGAAGAGCTAAAGGAGCAGAACCAAGAGAACATCATATACTTTGATAACGATATTGTTTTAAGAATGACTTTAAGTGAATAAGTTATTTTATCTACTATAAATACCCAAATTAACTATAAAGGACATATGAAGAAAGATACTATCTTCGTCCCAAGAAAGAAATGATAAATATATGTATGAATAGAATAATTTTATATATGTATAAACACATATGTGTGCATATACATACACATATACATACACACCTATTTGTGTCTAATGGTAGCCATATCTGGAGAGGAGGAGAAAAAATAAATTTACATGATAATTTTGTTGTATACTTGAAAGCAATAGCAAGTTGTGCATAGTAGATTGGAAGTTTCATGTGCAATCATCTTGTTTATTGTACTATGTTATGGAAATGCTTATCTTATTATATAAGTTAAAAATATATAAATTCTCCTTTAGGAGAAACTTCATTTGTGTGGTACATCTTAATAACATTTTATATCAGACTTCTGTTCAATTGTGTATGCAAAGGTGTTATTTCAAATAATCAAGTGTAACAAAGTGTTTTATCTCAAATGTCTCTAATTTGCCTGATGGATGAAGAAGGAGGTCTTGTGGTAATTTGATCTGTCTTTAACCAACAGGTAGTGAGTGTGCTGCTGCCTGATGTGGCAGGGAGAGGGGTGTGTAAAGGTTTGGGGGGCCATCCCAAATGTACTACTTGCTATCTTTGATATCCAATATTCATTCTTCTTCCTTGGTTATTTTACTAAATCTATTCTCCATGCTAAAGATGTTCTCTTCTCTTCTTTGCCTTTTGGAACACTTAACTCCATTCAACCCTCAACTTAAGTGCAATTTCCCTTCTGGGTCCTTCCCTTTAGTTATTTCTGCTTTTCCACCCCTTCCCCAAATTACTTTAAAAATATTTCATAAATGTTTTATATTTACCTACCTGTGTATAATTCTCCCCACTCCTCACCTCAGTAGAATGTAAGATCCTTGAGGGCAGGGATGGTTTGTGTTTTCTTTATATGCACAACACCTAATGTGTTCATATGCTCAACACCTAGTGTGTTCACTTATTTTCAGTCATGCTCAACACTTCATGTCTCCATTTGGAGTTTTCTTGGCAAAGATACCAGGGTAGTTCGCCATTTCTCTCTCCTGCATATTACATAGATGAAAAAACTGAGGTAAACAGGGTTAAGTGACTTGCCCAGGATCACATAGCTAGTAAGTACCTGAGATAACATTTGAACTCAGAAAGATGAATTGATCCAACTATTCTGGAGAACAATTTGGAACTATGCCCAAAGGACTAGAAAAATGTGCGTACCCTTTGATCTAGCAATATCAGGTCTGTGTCCCAAAGAGATCATAAAAAAAGGAGGAAAGGACCAACATGTACAAAAATATTTATAGCAGCTCTTTTTGTGGTGGGAAATTGAAGGAAAGTCCATTAGATGGGGAATGACTGGACAAGTTGTGGTATAAGAATGTAAGGGAATAATACCATTGTGCTATAAGAAATGATGACCAGGTAGATTTCAGAAAAACCTGGAAAGATTTACATGAACTTAGTGAAATAAACAGAACCTGCACAAGAGAACACTGCACACAATAACAAAAACACTGTGAGATGACCAGCTTGGACAGAATTAGCTCTTCTCAACAATGCGATGATCTTAGACAATTGCAAAAGACTTATGATAGAAAATGCTATCCACATCCAGAGACAAAACTATGGAATCTAAATGTGCATAGAAGGATACTATTTTCTCTTTTTTTTCTTTCTCATAATTTTTCCCTTTTGTTCTGATTCTTCCCTAACAATATGACTAATATGGAAATACATTTCAAAACCAAAAAAAGAACATGGCAGACCAGCACAGAGTGCAGACCAGTGTGGACCAGCGCAGATCAGCAGGGACAGAACCCAGAACAGAATTCAGGGCACCACTAGTAGCAGTTCCCAGATTTCTCAACCCACAAATGCCACAGACAGCTACAAAGGCCAATGGGAGGGCTCCTTCTCCCAGGAGAGGAGAGAGCAGTCTGGACTTCCTGCAGCAGGCACTTTAGCAGCAGCTGCCATTTTTGGAGCCCTTCACCTAGAGTCCCTGGGGGGAATTGAAAGGCTAATAGAATCTCAGCCCTGAGAGGCAGCCCTGGGAGATTTCCACCTAAAGCCCCTGGGGAAATTGAGTCTCTGATCTGATTCTCAGACCTAAGCTCCACCCAGGGATGCCCAGGAGCACTGGCAATGGAACTAGAAGCTGTTGTGGTGAGGGAAGTCAATTGCAGATTCTCGGCAGAAAAGTTTTTGGTTGCTTTCAGACCAGTGTGCATGTCAGGAGATGAGTAAACACCTCTACCTTGATGGTGTCACCTTGGAGGAACTGAGAACTTACAGGTCCCCAGAATATATCCTCCTCTCAACAAAGGGCTCAAAAGTCAAGTAACTGACTGGAAAATGCCCAAAAAAGGGAGAAAAAGTAAAAATATAGAAAGTTACTTTCTTGTTGAACAGGTATTTTCTTCCATTCTTTCAGATGAGGAAGAAAAATGCATAACATCAGAGGAAGTCAAGACTTCTGCATCCAAAACATCCAAAATAAATATGCAGTGGTCTCAGGCCATGCAAGAGCTCAAAAAAGATTTTGAAAATCAAGTAAGAAAGGTGGAGGAAAAATTGGGAAGAGAAATGAGAGCAATGCAAGAAAATCATGAAAAGTGAGCTAACAGATTGCTAAAGGAAACCCAAAAAAATGCTGAAAAAAATAACACCTTTAAAAATAAGCTAATTCAATTGGTGAAAGAGGTCCAAAAAGTTAATAAGGAGAAGAATGCTTTAAAAAGAAGAATTAGCCAAATGGAAAAGGAGGTTCAAAAGCTCCCTGAAGAAAATAGTTCTTCAAAAATTAGAATGGAGCAGATAGAAGTTAATGATTTTATGGGAAACTGAGAAATTACAAAACAAAACCAAAAGAATAAAAAAATAGAAAGTAATGTGAAAGATTTCATTGGAAAAACAACTGACTTGGAAAATAAATCCAGGAGAGATGATTTAAAAATTATTGGACTACCTGAAAACCATGATCAAAAAAAGAGGCTAGACATCAACTTTCATGAAATTATCAAGGAAAACTGCCCTGATATTCTAGAACCAGAGGGACAAATAAATATTGAAAGAATGCACAGATCACTTCCTGAAAGAAATCTGGAAAGAGAAACTCCTAGGAATATTGTAGCCAAATTTCAGAGTTCCCAGGTCAAGAAGAAAATATTGCAAGCAGCCAGAAAGAAACAGTTTGAGCATTATGGAAATATAATCAGCATAACACAGGATCTGACAGCTTCTACAGTAAGGGATCAAAGAACTAGGAATATGATATTCCAGAATTCAAAGGAACTGGAATTGAAACCAAAAATCACCTACCTGGCAAAACTGAGTTTAATACTTCAGGGGAAAAAAATGGTCATTCAATGATATAGAGGGTTTTCAAGCATTCTTGATGAAAAGACCAGAACTGAATAGAAAATTTGACTTTCAAACACAAGAATCAAGAGAAGCATGAAAAGGTAAACAGGAAAGAGAAAACATAAAGGACTTCTAAAGTTGAACTGTTTACATTCTTACATGGAAAGATAATATTTGTTAATTCTTGAAACTTTTCTCAGTATTTGCACAGATGTAGGGGTTAGACACACACACACACACACACACACAGAGAGAGAGAGAGAGAGAGAGAGAGAGAGAGAGAGAGAGAGAGAGAGAGATGGGTGTAAGTTGTAAGGGTAAGTTGTATAAGAAGGGATGATACCTAAAAAAACACAATAAAATTGAAGGATGAGAGAGTAATATAATGGGAGGAGAAAAGGAGAAATGGAATTGGATAAATTATCATGCATCAAGGAGGCAAAAAAAAAAGCTTCTTCAGTGGAAGATAAAAGGCAGGATGTGAGAGGGGAAAAGGGAAGTTTACTTTCTTCACATTTGGCCTGAGGGAAGGACAGGCTCACTCAGTTTGGTATGAAAGTATATCTTGCACTACAGAAGGGGAGGGGAGATGGGGACAAGTGGGGTAAGGGGGATGATAAAGGGGAAGGCAAATAAGAGAAGGGAGTAATCAGAAGTAAACATTTTTGGGGAAGGACAAGATCAAAAGAGAGAATAGAATAAATGGAGGGCAGGATAAGATGGAGGGAAATATAGTTAGTCTTACACAACTTGACTATTATGGAAGTCTTTTGCAAAACTATTCTTACACAGTCTTTATTGAATTGCTTGCCTTCTCAGTGGGGATGGGTGGGGAGGGAAGAAGGGAGAGAAGTTGGAATTCAAAGTATTAGGAATGAATATTGAGAACTGTTTTTGCATACAACTGGGAAATAAGAAATACAAATAATGCAGTATAGAAAACTATATTGCCCTACAAGAAAAGAGAGAATGGTATAAGGGAAAGGAGGGGTGTGATAGAAGGGAGGGCATATTGAGGGCAGGAATAATCAGAATGCAAGGCTTTTATGGGATGGGGGAGGGGAGAGACAAGGAGAAAATTTGGAACTCAAAATTTTGTGGAAATGAATGTTGAAAACTAAAAATAAATAAATAAATAAACATTTTTAAAAAGGACTGTATAGGTTCTTTTCCTTCTTCTGTAATCAACTTGAGAAAGACGCAATAGTGGTATTGCTAGATTGAAGGGTATAGACAGTTTGATGATTCTTTTGGCATAATTCCAAATTACTGTCTAAAACTGTAGGACCAGTTCACAGTTCCACCAAGAGTGAATTAGTGTACCACTCTTTTCACATGCCATCCAACATTTGTCTCTTTCCCCTTGTGTCATTTTACCTAATCTGATGATTATAAAATAATACCCCAAGGCTGTTTTAATTTGTCTTTCTGTAATCAATAACGATTTAGAACAATATTTCAAATGGCTGTAAATTGTTTTTATTTCTTCACCAGAAAACTGCATGTTCATTTCCTTTTAACATTTATCAATTGTAGGATAATTATTCTTATGGATTTCACAAAGCTCTTAATATATTTGAGATATGAGACTTGTATCTGAGAAACTGTCTGTATATTTCCTCCAATTTTCTGCTTTCCTACTGATCTTGCCTGCAGAGAGGATTGTTGTACAAATAACGTCTTTAATTTAAAGTAATCGGCTTTGGAATTGGGGGCGGAGCCAAGATGGCGGAGTAGAAGGACGCAAGTTTACGAGCTCCAACCCACAGCACATAGAATTAATGTAAAAAGAGATCTGCATAACTTCTGGACCACTGAAAGTGGTACAGAATGGAGTGGAAGAGATTTCCATGCCAGAGAGCCCTGGAGACCCGTCCCCAGGGTCCATCGCACCCCGGAAAGTGGATCCCACCCCCAGCGCTGCCCTGGCCGCGGCCCCAGAGAAGCTGACCCGAGCAGGCTTCAGAGATGGAAGCTCTGGCAGCCGGGAAAGTCCCTCCACCCACAGAAGCTACAGGTCAGTGAGACAGGCTGGGCTGGAGGAGGGGAGCGGAGTCTCTCTATGACTCGGGCCCCCTCGGGAGGAAGCAGTGGCGGCAGAGACGGGGGCAGGAAGCGGCGCAGGCAGAGACGTGGGTGGAAGCGGAGGCAGCAGCGGCGGCAGCTGCCTGGACTCCCTCAGCAGCAGGCAGGATCCTCATTATGGAGGGTCTCTGCATAAATAACCTGAGGGAGCTGAGCCTGCGAGATGGCCCTGCACCACTCCGCTCTATTACTCAAGGCCTCTTCATAAAGCCCCTGAGGGAGCTGAACCTGGGAGGTGGCCCCTCCCACACCCCCACCCGCTCCATTCCTGAAGGTCTCTGCATAAAGCCCCTGAGGAGGCCGAGCCTGGGAGGCGGCCCTGCCCCCACCCCAGCACCAGAACTAAAGCTTGCTGCGGAAAGCCCATTTGAACCTCAGACTCCAAGCACTGGCTGGGCGGATCTAGGCGGGGGTGGACAGGAATCTCAGAAGTCAAGTAACTGGCTGGGAAAATGCCTAGAAAAGGGAAGAAAAATAAGACTATAGAGAGTTTTTTCCAACAAATGCAAATGATCCCAACATTCGGATCTGATGACGAGGACAAGGAAGTATTCTCACCATCGGGGAAAGATGTGGAGGATGGGCCTCAGTACACCAGACACCACAGGGGGATGTTAGGTGGGCTCAGGCCTTGGAAGAGCTAAAAAAGGATTTTGAAAATCAAGTTAGACAGGTGGAGGAAAAGCTGGGAAGAGAAATGAGAGACATGCAAGAAAAGTATGAAAAACGGGTCAATACCTTGGTTAAGGAGACCCAAAAAAATGCTGAAGAAAATAACACCTTGAAAAATAGTCTCACTCAATTGGCAAAAGAGGTTCAAAAAGCCAATGAGGAGAAAAATGCTTTCAAAAGCAGAATTAGCCAAATGGAAAAAGAGGTTCAAAAGCTCACTGAATTTAATAGTTCTCTCAAAATTAGAATGGAACAGATGGAGTCTAATGACTTTATGAGAAACCAAGAAATCACCAAACAAAACCAAAAGAATGAAAAAATGGAAGAGAATGTGAAATATCTCATGGGAAAAACAACTGACCTGGAAAATAGATCCAGGAGAGGCAATTTAAAAATTATGGGAATACCTGAAAGTCATGATCAAAAAAAGAGCCTAGACATCATCTTCCATGAAATTATCAAGGAAAACTGCCCTGACATTCTAGAACCAGAGGGCAAAATAAGTATTGAAAGAATCCATCAATCACCACCTGAAAGAGATCCAAAAAGAGAAACTCCTAGGAACATTGTGGCCAAATTCCAGAACTCCCAGCTCAAGGAGAAAATCTTGCAAGCAGCTAGAAAGAAACCATTTCAGTACTGTGGAAATACAATCAGGATAACTCAAGATCTAGCAGCTTCTACATTAAGAGATTGAAGGGCATGGAATAGGATATTCCAGAAGTCAAAGGAACTAGGACTCAAACCAAGAATCACCTACCCAGCAAAACTGAGTATAATACTTCAGGGGAAAATATGGTCTTTCAATGAAACAGAGGACTTTCAAGCATTCTTGATGAAAAGACCAGAGCTGAAAAGAAAATTTGACTTTCAAACACAAGAATGAGAAGAAGCATGAAAAAGTAAACAGCAAAGAGAAGTCTTAAGGGACTTACCAGAAGTGAACTGTTTACATTTCTACATGGAAAGACAATATTTGTAACTCTTAAAACTTTTCAGTATCTGGATAGTTGGTGGGACCACACACACACATGTACACGCATGCACGCACACACACATACACACATGCACACACACACAGAGACAGAGAGCACAGATTGAATTGAATAGGATGGGACCATATCTTAAAAGAAATTAACGTAAATGGTGAGAGAGAAATGTAGTGGGAGGAAAGAGGGTGAAATGGAATGGGGTAATTATATGTCATTTAAGAGGCAAGCAGGAGACTTTTTAGTGGAGGGATAAAGAGGAGAGCTGAGAAAAAACAAAAAAAAAAAACAAAAAAAAACCCCAAAAAACAAGAAGTTTACCCTCATCACACTTGACTAAAGGAAGGAATAAAATGCACACTCATTTTGGTATGAAAACCTATCTTACAGTATAGGAAAGTGGGGGGCAAGGAGATAAGCAAGGGGGGGGACGATGGAAGGGAGGGCAAAGGGAGGAGGGAGCAATTTGAAGTCAACACTTGGGGAGGGTCAGGATCAAAAGATAGAAGAGAAACAATGAGGGACAGAATAGGATGGAGGGTAATTCAGTTAGTCCTACACAACACGACTATCAGGGAAGTCATTTGCAAAATTACACAGATATGGCCTATATTGAATTGCCTGCCTTCCCAAAGGGAATGGGTGGGGAGGGAGGGATGGGGAGAATTTGGAACTCAAAGTTTTAGGAACAACTGTCTAGTATTGCTGTTGCTACTAGGAAAGAAGACATACAGTTAAGGAGGAATAGAAAGTCATCTGGCCCTAGAGGAGAAAAGAGAAGATGGAGACAAGAGAAGGGAGGGATGACAGAAGAGAGGGCAGATTGGAGATAGGGAAAATTACATTGCTTGGGGTATTGGGGTGGGGTGAGGGGATAAAAGGGGAGAAAATTTGGAACCCAAAATTTTGTGAAAATGAATGTAAAAAGTTAAATAAATGAATGAATGAATGAATAAATAAAGTAATCAAAATTATCCATTTCATACCCCACAATTCTTTCTCTCTTGTCTATACATAAATTATTCACCTATTCATAAATTGGAAAAGTAATATATTCACTTATCCATCAGTTGGATAGATTATATAAATTGTTCAAATTTTCTTATAATATCTCCCTTTTATATTAGGTCATGTACACATTTTGACCTTATCTTGGTAAATGGTATAAGATTAGTCTATGTCCAATTTCTGCCAGACTTCTTTACAGCTTTCCCAATATTTTTTTTTACCAAATAATGAATACTTATCCCCAAAACTTAAGTCTTTATATTTGTCAAACAAAAGGTCACTATAGTCATATGCTGCTTCAGATTGTATGTCTGTGCACTCCCATTGATCTACCTTTCTATGTCTTAGCCAGTACAAATTAGTTTTACTGTTTATAATTATCTCCTTTGATCCTTACTTCAAAGTAGGTGCTATTTTTATCCCCACGTTACAGTTGAAGAAGTTGAGACAAACAGAGGTTAAAGGACTTGCCCGTGGTCACAGACAGTATCAGAATTGGATTTGAACTCATTTCTTCCTTATTCTAGAACCAACCTTTCATCCACTGTACCACCAGCTGCCTTATAGATAAAGTCAGATTAAAGAGAGTCTTGAATAGTAGGACGGTCAATAAATATATCCTTTATTCAGAAAGAAGTGGGAAGTCACTAAAAGTGGTTTTTTTTAGTAGTGGAGTAATATGATCATAGTAGTACATCAGGAAGATTTCTTGGTCAGTATCATAGAAGACAGATTGGAAATGTAAAAATGGGGCAAAGCTATTTTTTAATGTATTAGAAGCTATGAGGATATGAACTAGAGTAATCATGGTGATAGTGCGAAAAAGGATGAAAGATATTATAGAAGTAGAATTAAAAGAAGTTGGCAAGTAATTGGATGTGGGGATTAAGTGAAAGAAGAGAAAGTCAAAAGGAGTCCAAAGTTTTGTATCTGGGGTTCTGGGAGGACGGTGAGGCCATCAGCAGAAATGGAGAAATCTAGTTTGGAGGGAAAGTCAGAGGGAGTACTACTCACTGTGAATATGCAACATCCAAGTTTAAAAAAGAAGGAAGCATTTAACAAAGAAGGACTGAAATTTTGGGGAAGAGGCTGGAATTGGAGCCACAGATTTGGAAGTCAAGTATAAAGAATTGACAAATGAACCTACAGGAAAGGATAAGATTACCAACGGAAAGTGTAGAGATAAAAATCTTTTTGCTTCATAAATCTTCCCCAGAAATGTGTGAAGAAAAAAGCAGTGAAAAAAAGTAATAGAAAAATGAAGAAAATCACTAGAGTTATTGGTGGATAGTTGAGTAGAGGAACAAAAAGATAAGAGGGGAAAAAAACTTTCCAAATGCAACCTTGACAAATGAAATCTCTGCCTAGAAATCTATAAAGTGATGGTGTGGTAATTCAGAGGAATTATTGAACACTCAGGATTACATTTCCACTGAATGATGAAGGGGTCTGTTGGCAGAAATTGTCAACAGACCAACATCCATCACAGTTAAGTGTGGCGTCTTTTCTGATGCTATCCACCCTGCAGTGCTGCCCAAACAGACCTCTGATAGTGTAGATGATGAGCTGCTGAGTAAGTGTGATAGTGAATGATGAGATAGTCCAGTAGAAAAGGGATGTTTTGCACTGTTTGTTTCTTTTATGAACCGTAATTCATGTATATAACTCATTGGCATCAGGAAGTTAATTTCTTTAAGCAGAATATGTGCTTTGAAAAGTAAGATGCTACTTTGTTTCAAAGGTCAATAAATTTCAAGTATGAGCCAGGACTAAAACAGATTAGGAGTCCCAAAGCAGAAGAATGACAGAATATAATTGGAGGCTCTGTGACTATATGGATTTATCATCAAAAGTCATACAGCCATTATGATTTGTGCCCTATCAATGCAAAGATAAGGAGTAGAATATCATACTAATAATTATTTAAATTATAAAATTTACACCAAAAGTAGAAAAAAGAGGATGAGATAAAAATGAAATAATATTTGGTCCTTACGTTAATACAGAGACACTAGAGTTTATCAAGCAAAGAAATGATGTGATCAGACCTGCACTTTAAGAAAATCACTTTGGCAGCACTATGGACTGATTTAAGAAGATATTTGAGACAAGAACAGCTAGGAGGTTATTGCAATAGTGCAGGCAAGAAAAAACGAAAACTTGAATTTTGGTGGTGCTTGTGTGAGTAGAGAAAAGGGAGAGACAAAAAAGATTTCCTCTCCAGACTGGACCCCAAACTTCCTCTACCATGCTCCCAGAAATCTCTTTATCTTGGAATTTCACTTCAGCCCTGGAATTCATAAATTATAAGTAAGCTCTGCCCCTGTATCCTCTCCCTCTAATTATACGGCTCTTGTAAGAACACTCATTTAAGGAGGGAGCCCAGGCCAGGTCTATATCATTCCTCTCCTGAACTTAAACTAGAGTAGACTTTCTCTACCATACTCCAGGGTACCTTTGTTTTCCTCCCCAGTCTTTGTTTTTCAGTTTTTTTAGTTTGTTTTCTTTCCTTATTTCTGCTCCTATTTACATTCCCAGTGTTTAGCATGTGCCTCAAGCACTTAATAAGTACTTTTCAACTGAAGGAGATAGAACTGACAAAATTTGCCATTTAATTATATGAAGATGGAAGAAATGGAATGAATAAAAAGCATTTATTCTGCTATGCTAAATATTGGGATACAGAGACAAAAGTAAGCCAGTTCTAGAACTCAACGAACTCATAGTACAATGATAAAGACAACACACATAAGAAGGTGGTGAAATGGGAACAGAATTATGGAGAGTGCAATAGTAGGGAAGTCCACTGACATGCCCTTTCAAAGGGCAATGATAGTCACCAGTTGATTCAATTATAGTCATCAGAGCAAGAGGTAGAAGGGAGAGAGGAAGACAAGAGGTTTCACGTCCAGGGGTAGAAGCTGCAGGCTGGTTGCACAAACCACAGTATTTAGCTCCTTCAAGGCACAATCTCTGGTGGTCTAGATTAAAGGGTGGATCAGTTGCCACAATGACAGGGAGCAAAAATGACTGGAATGAAGAGGAGGACACATTGTCCCAGAGGGTGTAGACCCATGAGGCTTAATTTCTCCCAGGCCTGGTATAAAAACGGACACTGAGGTTGTGAAGATCTAAATGACTGGAAAGATGGTAATGGCCCCAACAGTAATAAGGAAGTTGTATTGAGTTGTATATCTCTAATGTCATTATAACTGCAGTCGAGAGCACAATTCATCTATGCTTGCTCATTCGGGCCACTACTCTGGAGACCACTGGTCTAGAGGACTGCAGGAAATTCAACAAAAACTACTGGGGAAATTGGAAATCATTTGGTAAAAACAAACAAAGAGATTTAGTTTCAAGTAGATATGTGACTTAAAAATAAGGAAATATCATTGGGGATGGGGAATGGAAATTAGGAAATGAATAAAATGGAAGGAGAATAGGGCTAGGAGAAGAATTCTTTTTTAATAATATTTTATTTTTTTCCAATTACATATGAAGATAATTTGTAATATTTATTTTAAAAAAATTTTGATGTTCAAATTTTCTCCCCCACCTCTCCCTGTCTAAGAAAGTAAATAATTGGATATAAGGTACATGTATATATGCAATCATGTAAAAATATTTCTATATTAGTTATGTTGTAAAAGAAGAAACAAGCCAAAATAAAAGAACCATGAAAAAATAAGTGAAAATAATACATTTTTATCTGCACTCAGATTCCAGCAGTTCTTTCTCTGAATGTGGATAGTATTTTCCAACATGAGACATTTGGAATTGTCTTGGATCATTATATTGCTAAGAAGAGCTAAGTTGTTCATAGTTGATGATTGCACAATGTTGCTGATGCTGTGTACATTGTTAGGAGGAGAATTCTTAACCAAACAGAAGATAGAGATGATTATAAAAGATAAAAACAGACAATTATTACACTAAACTATTTTTTTGATAAACAAAATCAATGAACCAAAGAACCAAAATTGTGAATTGGGAAAAAAAATCTTCATCAAATGTCTCTGATAAAAGCCAATAGGGAACTAACAGAAGTGTACAATTCAAAGTATCATTCCTCAGAGGAGAAGTGGTCAGTTTTCAAAAATAGAGTACTCCCGAGATATTAAAGTATTCCCAGAACAACCTGGGATTTGGGTCAGATCTAAAATTGCTATGGCCCTCCTTAGTTAAAAGTCCTTTACCTTTGCCTTAAGGGACATATAGGAGAGCAAAAGCCGGTATGATGTTGAACTCTGTAAGATTTCTGTTTTCTCTGTCAATCTCTGTCTCTATACACACACACACACACACACACACACACACAGTATACATAATCACATATTTACATTAAGTGTTATATAAATTATATATGTATACATATATATAATAAAATATATAAAATTAGAGTTCATTTCTCCAACATTAAATTTCATCTTACTTTGTCAAGTATCTGTCAAATCTCATATTCACTACCTCCACAGATGTACTTTGACCATTGTGTGTGCGTGCGTGTGTGTGTGTGTGTGTGTGGGTGTGTGCGCACATCACAGTTATCCTACCTGTTGGACCTCATCACACCAATCCAACCTGTATCAGCAAGACTTAGAGCTTCATCTCCACTGAGATGACCTGGACAGATTTGGCACATTCAAGACGGCTTATTAAGAATGAGGCACTATAGTGGGGAAATGTAGCCTCTAAGGACTGCTTCTCTAGCTGACTAAAGAGATCTTAAGTATGAACCCAGCTCTAAAACATCTTCCTAATCAATAGAGATCCCTATACCATTCTTGTGCCCCTGAGTACACACCAAGCTGTTATATGTTATATTAATGTTGTTTATCATTTGCTTTTTTAAAGGACCAATGATATCACCGGTGATACCCTGACTTGTACATATGTATCTATTCATAGAATATTATGTTTTATTATGAATATAATGAACAGCAACAAAAATTTTAATACACAAAGAAAAACAAAAAGAACTTGTATAAGAAACTATGAACTTTTCAGTAGTTTGCTTTTAAACATATTATATTTCTAATATATTAAATTTAACAAAAAGTAGCAAAAATATTATTTTCATACCCTTCCATTGCTTGTTTCCAAAAATTTTTAAAGTTTTACTAATTTTTTTATATACCCACTAACTTTCCCACCTCCCTTGCAAAGTCTTTCTGTGTATAAATATGAGTTTTAATAGCTCAAAACTGAACTATGAATTTTGGGACAGCCAGTATAGTCTAGCAAAAAACTCAATACATTATCTATATCTCATTGCCTTACTCTAAAGAGGTGAAAGATTTGTTTCATCATCAATTCCAAAAAGTCACTACTATTCACTGCTTAGATTGGGTAGTTTAAATGCTTTATTTCTTCTGGGCACCATGCTGAAAAGGGGAGAATGTTTGACATGGAGGTAACGGAATTGATGAGTCGAATCTTGGCTCTGTCACTTTACTGTTTGTGAGGCATTGAATAAGTTGCTTAAATCCCTGGACCTGTTTTCTTACCTGGAAAATGAGGGAATTGGGTTAGATGATCTCTACATAAGACTTCCTTCATAAAACTGGAATTCGCCAAATTCCTTGTAAATATCATGAAGGTGGACTTTTTAATCAGTCTTACAACCAGACAAACTATAGACCAGTTCTATACATTCAGGAACTTCCCAGGTACTACAAGATTTAATCCCCAAATTCCATCAGATGTTGAAGGACAATAGGAAATGTGAAGGGAGGTAGCTTAGTAGCATGCATTAAATCACATTACACAGTTTGTTGTTGATTTTCAGTCATTTCTGTTAAATCCAACTCTCTGTGACTCCATTTAAGGTTTTCTTTGCAAAGATAATAGAAAGCTTGCCATTTTCTTTTCTAGCTCATTTTATAGATGTGGAAACTAAGGGAAAAAAGTTAAGTGACTTGCCCAAGGTTACACAGCTAGTAAGTGTCTGAGGCCAGATTTGAATTCAGAGATCTCCTGATCTTTCTGTCTTTCTGACTCCAAGCTCAACTCTCATCAAAACAATGTGGTACTGGCCAAGAAATAGTGTAGTGAATCAGGGAAGGGATTAGGTACATGCTACATAGTAATAAATGACCACAATAATCTAGCATTTGATAAGTCCAAAGATCCAAGCTTTGGAGACAAGAATTCACTATCTGACAAAAATTTCTGAGAAAATTGGTAAGTAATTTGGGAGAAACCAGTTACAGACAAATATCTCATACCATATACCATATACATAAGGTCAATATAAACATAGAGGATGGTATTATAAGTAAATTAGGGGAGCATGGAAAATTTTACCTCTCAGATCTATGGAGAAGGGAAGAATTTGTGATGAAACAAGTCCAGAAAGTACAATGGATACTTTTGATGACATGGAATTAAAAGGAGTTTGCATAAACAAAACCAATGGAACAAGATTAGAAGGAAAGCAGGAAATGGAAGGAAAATTTTTTTTATAAATTTCTCTGATAAAGCCTCATTTCTCAAATATATAGAGAATTTAGTCAAATTTATAAAACTACAATTCATTTATCAATTGATAAATGGTCAAAGGTTATAAACAGGCAATTTTCAGAAGAATAAATCAAAACTATCAATAGTCATGAAAAAATGCTCTAAAATCACAATTGATTAGAGAAATGCACATTTAAAACAACTCTGTGGTGTCACTTAGCAGATTATTTGAATGACAGGAAAGGAAAATAACAAATGCTGGAGAGGATGTGGAAAAATAGAGACACTAGTACACTGTTAGGTGGAGTTGTAAACTAGACCATCTATTCTGAAGAACAATTGGGAGCTATGCCCAGAGGGCTATACATCTGTACATGCCTTTTGATCCAGCAATATCAACAAAGAGATAAAAGAAAAAGGAAAAAGACTCATGTACAAAATGATTTATAGCAGCTCTTTTTGTGGTGGCAAAGAATTGAAAATTGAAAGGGTGCCCATCAATTTGGTAATGGCTAAACAAGATGTGTTATATGAATGTAATGGAATATTATTGTGCCATAAGAAATGATGAGAAGAGTTTCAGAAAAATCTGGGAAGACCTATATGAACTGATGCAAAGTGAAATGAGCAGAACCAGGAAAACTTTATGCAGAGTAACAGCAATATTGTACACTAATCAACAGTGAATGACTTTGCTATTCTCAACAATAAAATGATCCAAGACTATCTCAAAAGACTTATGATGAAAAATGCTATCTGTCTCCAAAGAAAGAATTGATTGAGTTCGAATGTAGCTTGAAGTATATTTTTTTCATTTTATTTATTTTTCTTTCCCTTTTTTTGCAACACGGCTAATACAGAAATATACTTTGCATGATTTCACATTTCCTGCTTTCTCAATGGGTGAAGGAGGAGCTGGAGGAAGGAAAAGAATTTGGAACTCAAAATTTTTTATGTTAAATTTAATGTTAAATAAGCAAACAAATAAATGTTAAAAAGTAAATAAGTTTCCTCCATAAGAAAGATCATAGGAGGGGGAGGAGCCAAGATGGCAGAGTAGAAAGACTCACGTATGCTAGCTCCGAACCCACAGCCCATATATTTCCTGCAAAAGGAGCTCCCCACAAATTCTGGAGCACTGCAAGGCATGCAGAAACACAGTGGAAAAGATCGCCATTCCAGTGAACCCTGAAGAGCCATCCCCAGGGGTCTGTCATGCTCTGGACAGTGGAGCCCACCCCTGTGCTGCCCTGCCCACACGGCCCCAGAGGAGCAGATCCGAGCAGGCTTCACGGACAGAATTTCCGGCGGCTGGGAAGGTCCCTCCACCCACAGATGCTACAAGTCAGTGAGAGAGACATCTGGGCTGGCTGAGAGGGGAGCAGGGTGTCTCCGTGACTCAGGCCCCCTCGGGAGGCAGCAGCAGAGGCAGCGGCAGTGGCCCAGGACTCCCTGAGCAGCAGGCAGAAGTTCAGGGCCATTACCGAAGGTCTCTGCATAAAGCCCCTCAGGGAACTGAGGCTGGGAGGTGGCCCTGCCCCCACCTGAGCACCAGAACTTAAGCTCACATTGAATAGCAGCCGCACCTGCCACAGAAAGCCCATTTGAATCTCAGACCCCAAGCACTAGCTGGGCAGATCGAGGCAGGGGTGGACAGGAATCTTAGAAGTCAAGTAACTGGCTGGGAAAATGCCCAGAAAAGGGAAGAAAAATAAGACTATAGACAGCTACTTTGATGGGGTACAGATGTTCCCGCCTTTCAATTCTGATGACGAGGAACTATTTTTACCATCAGGGAAAGATGTGGAGGTCAGGGCCTCTGTATCCCAGACATCCGAGGTGGATGTCTGGGGCGCAGGCCATGGAAGAGCTCAAAAAGGATTTTGAAAATCAAGTTAGACAGGTGGAGGAAAAACTGGGAAGAGAAATGAGAGAGATGCAAGAAAAGCATGAAAAATGGGTCAATACCTTGCTAAAGGAGACCCAAAAACATGCTGAAGAAAAGAACACCTTGAAAAATAGGCTCACTCAATTGGAAAAGAGGTTCAAAAAGCCAATGAGGAGAAGAATGCTTTCAAAAGCAAAATTAGCCAAATGGAAAAAAAGATTCAAAAGCTCACTGAAGATAATAGTTCTCTCAAGATTAGAATGGAACAGATGGAGTCCAATGACTTTCTGAGACACCAAGAAATCATAAAACAAAACCAAAAGAATGAAAAAATGGAAGAGAATGTGAAATATCTCATGGGAAAAACAACTGACCTGTAAAATAGATCCAGGAGAGACAATTTAAAAATTATGGGACTACCTGAAAGCCATGATCAAAAAAAGAGCCTAGACATCATCTTTCATGAAATTATCAAGGAAAACTGCCCTGATATTCTAGAACCAGAGGGCAAAATAAGTATTGAAGGAATCCATCGATCACTGCCTGAAAGAGATCCAAAAAGAGAAACTCCTAGGAACATTGTGGCCAAATTCCAGAATTCCCAGATCAAGGAGAAAATATTGCAAGCAGCTAGAAAGAAACAATTCCAGTATTGTGGAAATACAATCAGGATAAAACAAGATCTAGCAGCTTCTACATTAAGGGATCAGATGATGTGGAATAGGATATTCCAGAAGTCAAAGGAACTAGGACTCAAACCAAGAATCACCTACCCAGCAAAACTGAGTATAACACTTCAGGGGAAAATATGGTCTTTCAATGAAACAGAGGACTTGCAAGCATTCTTGATGAAAAGACCAGAGCTGAAAAGAAAATTTGACTTTCAAACACAAGAATGAGAAGAAGCATGAAAAAGTGAACAGCAAGAAGAAGTCATAAGGGACTTACCGAAAGTGAACTGTTTACATTCCTACATGGAAAGACAATATTTGTAACTCTTAACACTTTTCAGTATCTGGGTAGTTGGTGGAACACACACACACACACACATGTACACGTGTACATGCACACATACATACACACATGCATGCACATACAGAGACAGAGAGCACAGAGTGAATTGAATAGGATGGGACCATATCTTAAAAGAAATTAAGGTAAATGGTGAGAGAGAAATGTAGTGGGAGGAAAGAGGGTGAAATGGAATGGGGTAAATTATATCTCATTCAAGAGACAAGCAGGAGACTTTTTAGTGGAGGGAAAAAGAGGAGAGCTGAGAAAAAAAACATGAAGTTTACCCTCATCACATTCAACTAAAGGAAGGAATAAAATGCACACTCATTTTGGTATGAAAATCTATCTTATAATACAGGAAAGTGGGGAAGGAGATAAGCAAGGTAGGGGGGATGATGGAAGGGATGGGCAATGGGAGGAGGGAGCAATTTGAAGTCAACACCTGGGGAGGGACAGGATCAAAAGACAGAATAGAAACAATGGGGGGAAGGATAGGATGGAGGGAAATACAGTTAGTCCTACACAACATGACTATTATTGAAGTCATTTGCAAAACTACACAGATAGGGTCTATATTGAATGGCCTGCCTTCTCAAAGGGAATGGGTGGGGAGGGAGGGATGGGGAGAATTTGGAACTCAAAGTTTTAGGAACAACTGTTTAGTATTGTTCTTGCTGGTAGGAAATAAGAAATACACTTAATGGGGAATAGAAAGTCATCTGGCCCTACAAGACAAAAGAGAAGATGGGGACAAGAGAAGGGAAGGATGATAGAAGAGAGGGCAAATTGGTGATAGGGAAAATTAGATTGCTCGGTGCGTTGGGGTGGAGGAAGGGGATAAAAGGGGAGAAAATTTGGAACCCAAAATTTTGTGAAAATGAATGTAAAAAGTTAAATAATAAATTTATATTTATAAAAAAAAAAGATATCATAGGTAGCATTTAAATAGCGATTTAAGATTTGTAGTAGCTCTTAAGCATTGAATGGGCATTGCTTCAGACAAAGTGAGACCTAGGGATAAAAAAAGTTAATTTAGAAAGGCCAACATCACCTATTGCATCCTGGGCCACCGCCAATCTTCTTCACTTTTTCTTGCTGCTGAACTTCAGTGACTCTGGAGGGGAAAGTGAGGCCCATGATTTTCCACTCACTTAGATCCATATCACATGCAAGTCAGGACATCACCTTCATGTATTTGTCCTCTTTGAGAATGAAGGCTAAACCTCAACAATAACAACAAGATTTGCAAAGGACTAAAAACAAAGACAACAGGAAATGGCAGCTGGTAGCTGATAAAACTGGCGACCCAGACAAAATTTTGTCCTTGACTATTCATACTCCTTTGGATTATTTGTCCAGGACTTCAATTGGAAAAAATATTACTTTGTTGGTTCTAAGAGGATCTCGATAATCACTCCCTAGGACTGAGGTCATCAAAGTAGAGGTGACTTTATCCTGGCCCAACTGAATCCATCAAATCCACCTAAGTGAGGGCAGACTGAGCTCACATCTCACATCTCACAGAACCTGTCATTGAGAGACTCATCACTGTGACTGATAGTCACCTGTCAACCGGGCAATAAAGCTCTACTGACAGCAGGTGAAGAGGGAGGGAAGAGGAAAGGAGGCAAGAGGAAAGGTTTACACAGAATATGTCCTGAGGATAGTACATTAAACCTAGGCCTTTCTGGCTTTGATTTTTAAACTCATCAGAAGTAAGAGCTTTACATAAATGAATTCTCAAAAAGTAGGAGTGGGGAGGAAAAACTGCCAGATTGATTTAGAAATGAATTATATCAAACATTCAAGGAATAATTGATTCCCATGGTCTATAAACTATATAAAAACATTAGAGAAAAGTGTATCATAACACATTTCTTCTATGATAAAATACAGTTTTGATAACCAAACAAAACAAAAAATTTATGGACCAATATTTTTAATAAATATCAAGGTAAAATTTTAAAAGAGTTACAGTATCATGTCAAAAACAAATTGGACCTTAATATCAGATTACATTTCTGCAGAAATGCAAGATTGGTTCAATATTAAGAAAACTATAAATGTAACATATTTATTAATAACTAAAATAATGAAAATCGTGCTTTTTCTACAGATAGAGAAAAGGTTTTTTGAAAGAATACAAATGTATTTCTGCTAGAAAATTAAGCCTTATAAAAATAAATGGAGCTTTACTTAATATGATAAAAAGAACTTATCAAAATCTAGGACCCAGCATTAAATATAATGAGGAAATACTATAGACATTTTCAGTAAGATCAATGACAAAGTAAGACTATCCATTGCCACCACTGTTATTTTATAATTTTTTAGAAATGCTAGCCATAGACATAAGAAAAGAAAAATCAATTAAAATATTAAGAATAGGCATGGAGGACACAAAAGTAAGGTTTTGGGAAATTATATAATAGTTTGTTTGGAGAATTCTAGTCAACTAAAAGTACTGATTGAAAGAATAGCTTTAGGATTAGCAAGACAGATAATGTACCCATACAAATCATCATTCTTTCTGTGTATTACCAAGAGAACCCAGCAGCAAGACATAGAAAGAGAAATACTATACAAAATAACTACAAAATACATAAAATATTTTGGAGTCCCCCTAGATTGGCACATAAAGAGGAACCATAAAAGGACAAATACAAACATTCTATAAAAACAAAGACAAGCCTAAATAAAAGTAGAGAGAGTAATTGCTTATCATTGGGCTGTTCTAATATAATAATAATCATAATATAACCAAAATTAGTTTGCTTATTGAGTATCATAATGATCAAACTTAAAAAGAGTTAGAAAAAATGATAAAATTCACCTGGAAGAACTAAATTTCAAGAATCTCAAGAGAAATAAAAATAATTTAAGAAGGAAGAATTTCTAGCAGTACCAGACCTGAAAAGATACTACAAGTCAATAATCATCAAAATTGTTTAGCACTGATTAAAAAAAAATGTCAATTCATGAAACAGATTATATACATAATATACAGAATAAAAAGAGCATAATAGCATAGTGTTCAATAAACTCAAAGATCCCAGACACTGGGGTGAAGACTTACCATTCAACAAAAACTTTTAGGAAAATTGGAAAATAATTTAGAAAATGTTTTATGTAGACTAACATCACATACGATATACCAAGATAAGCTCCAAATGGATACATGACTTAAATAAAAAAGATTGTATCATAAACAAATCTAAGGAGAAAAGAAGAAAATACCTTCCGTAACTGTAGCTATGGGAAGATTTTGTCACTAAACAAGGGATATAGATAATTATAAAAGATAATAACTATTTTGATTACATAAAAGTTGTTGTTTTCATAAGACAAATCAATACAATTCAATTAGAAAGGAAACATAAATGGGAAAAATCTTTGTGGCAAATTTATCTTATAAGGATCTGATCGCTAAGATATATAAGGAACCAATTCAAATATGTAGGAACAAGAACTATTTTTTGATAAATCAATAGTCAATGAAATCAATGAAAATTAAAACAACTCACATCCACCAGATTAGCCCAAAAAATGACAAAAATAGGAAAGACATATATATCTTGGAGAGATTAGAGTACTGGGGAACATTCTGTAACTGGTTCTGTTTTGCCTACCATGTATTTGCCTTTTTCCATTGGGTATGTTATCACAACTGTTTATGTTTTCAAAAGCGCCTGAGTCAGCATTGGTCATTTCTTTGCTGTATTGTTTGTCTGAGAGAGCAGGGTCTTCATTCATGGCAACCAGTGAAATCACGCAGTGATAGAAAAGGGCCTTCAGGACTCGCTCTGAGAAATGGAACTGGGCCCTTATTTCATTTATTCTTTACTTTAATGGGGTAGGAATGGAGTCTCCAACCTTGAGAATTTCAAAGGCCATGAAAATTAGCAATAGTAATTTAAAAGTTGAAATCTGTGGTAGATTTTGTAGATAATGAATGAACCATTGGTGTCCTGAGAAACCAGGAGCAAGAAGCAATCTTTAAGAGTGACCTTCAGGATCTCAGACCTGCAGGAGTGCTCATCGACAGTTATGCCGCCTTTGTATAGGAACTCAGTGTGTCCAATACTTATGTAAGAACTGAGCTACTGTGTTTCTTTCCAGAGAAAGCCTTTTATTTTGTTCCATCTTCACTCTTTCCCCTTTCCTCTGAAAATCTCATAAAATCATATTTCTAACATTATAGAGGATCATAAAGGCCATCTTATCCAACTTCCCCATTTTACAGATAGGAAACTGAGTTCCAGTGAAGTTAAACACCTTTCACAGCTCACATAGGTAATCAGAAGACAGATTGGAACCCAGATCCTCTGACTATAAAGCCAGTACTTTCCACCATACCATGCTACCATCTCTAATCAATTACCCTTTTCTTAATGTCAATGTCTACAATAGACTGGAATGTGTAACCTGGAAGGAATCTTAAAAATGATCTGATTCAACTGGCTTATTTTGTAGGTGAATAGGTACTTATATTAATATAGCATTTCTTTAAGGTTTATTTTCTTCTCAAGTCTCTAAGAGATTATATCCCTACTTTATGGATGAGAAACTGAAGCAAAAGAGGACTGTATTCTCAATCCAAAGTTCTTTCTGCTACATCTTGACTTGAAGAAGCTTTCATTGTTTTCTGGATTCAGACAGTGCAAGACAGTGAAAGTTCTGCTCAATCATTTTCAGACATGTTCAACTCTTCATGAACTTATTTGGGGTTTTCTTGGCAAAGATACCACAGTGAATTGCCATTTCCTTCTCCAGCTCATTTTAGAGATGAGAAAACAGAGGCAAATAGGGTTAAATGAAATGCCTAGGGTCATACAGTTAGTCAGTGTCTGTTGCTGAATTTGAACTCAGGCCATCCACACTCCAATCCATCACTGTAGAGTACCAAGCCTGGAATCAAAAAGAGAGCTTCAGATCTGGAGTCAAGTCACTGTGAATTCAAATCCAGCCTCAGATACTGACTAACTCATTGACTAACCCTGGGCAAGTCACTTAACCCTGTTTGCCTCAGTTTCCTCATCTGTAAAATGAGCTGGAGAAGGAAATGACAAACCACTGTAGTATCTTTGCCAAGAACATCCCAAATGGGGTCATGAAGAGTTGGAGACAGTGAAAGCAGTTATCACAAATCAATTTAACTATTTCCCTTCTGTTAACTGGACAGGATCAGTC
This sequence comes from Bettongia penicillata ogilbyi, assembly GCA_023548195.1. Classification (NCBI taxonomy): domain Eukaryota; kingdom Metazoa; phylum Chordata; class Mammalia; order Diprotodontia; family Potoroidae; genus Bettongia; species Bettongia penicillata. The sequence continues at coordinate 7,632,849 of JAJHZJ010000055.1, read as the reverse complement.
TTTGCCTCATATTTCACCAAATCTTTATGAAAAATAACTGCTATGTTCATACAATGATAAAGGAATACATTTCAAATAAAATATGCTAAGAATTGAACACTGTAGCAAGGAAGTCAGCAAAACGGGCACCCTTATGTCCTATTCATAATGAGTGCTTAATGCAGAAGGGAGATGCCCTTTCAGCCCCCTCAGTTCAATACTTGATTCTTCCTTCTCCCTTATCCAATAGTTATGTCCTGCTGATTCCATCTCCCCAGTGCTTATCCAAAATCTCCCCTCCTCTTTACTCACACTACTATCACTGGAATTCAGGTCTCCATCACCTCTCATCTGATTGCTATAATAGCCTCATTATTGTTTCTCCTTGTTTTCAAACTCCCTTCTTTACAATTCACTTGGCACAAGCCCGCCAAAATAATCTTCCTAAGGGAAAAATCTGACCACATCATTCTCCTATCAAAATAGGAGCCGCTGCAAGCTCATTGGTCCGGCATTTACCTCTATAATCTACATGGGATTATGGATGAAGTGGGGAGCCTGGAATCAGGAAGATCTGAGTTCAAATCTAGCCTCAGATACTCTTTAGCAAACGTGACTTGAGCAAGTCACTTAACCTCTATTTTCCTCGACTAACTCGTTTGTAAATTGGGGGTAGTAATAGCACCTACCTCCCAGAGTTGTTGTGAGAATCAAATGAGATAACAATTGTAAAGTGTTTAGCACAATGCCTGACATACAGTAAGTGATATACAAATGTTAACTATTACCCTCCTGGTCCTCCTCCTCATCAAAATACCTTTACAGCCTATTTGTGTGAGTGGTGTGTGTATATTACTTACTTTGTGTGATCTCTAGATTCCAAACAAACTAACCTACTAGCTATTCCTTGAACTTGACACTGCATCCCCCATCTCTATGTATTTAAACAAAATTGTTACTCACCCCTGGCATTCACTCTCTTCAAGGTGGCTAGGTGAAGTACACTTTCTTTTCTCATATCAGATAGACAGCCTAGTGGATAGAATTATGGTTTTGGATTCAGGAAGGCCTAAATTAGTCTTTTATCTCAGACACTTACCAGCTGAGTAACCCTGTGCAAGTCACTTAAACTCTATATACCTCAGTTTCCTCATCTATAAAATGAAAAAGTTGGATTTAAGTTGGCCTCTTAAGGTCCCTTCAAGATCTGAATCTGTGATCCTATGATTTCTGCCTTTCAGAAAACGTTTTCTTCTTTCAAGTATCAATTCAAATGTCACTTCTGTGACATTTCCTGATTCTTATAACTGTTAGTACTTTGTTCTTCCTCAATTTTCCTTCTACTGTATTTAGTCAATCAATTGGTCAGTAAGTATTCATTAAGCACCTTCTCTATGCTAGGAACTGTCTTAAGTGCTAGAGACACTGAAAGAGCCAAAAGATAATTCCTGCCTGCCCTCAAGGAGCTCACTCTCCAGGAAAGGAAACAACAAGCACACATATGTTCAGGCAAGCTAAATACAAGCTAAATAAGAAATAAGAAATAATTAAATAATTAGAAGAAATAAGAAATAATTAAAAGAGGGAATGTATTGGAATTAAGAAGGTACATATTTTCATTCCTGAACTCTTTCCTACCATGCAATTCCATATTTCTCATTTTTTAAAAGTATTTCTAATCAAATGCTTTGCTGCCACATCAAATTGAATATATGCCAGATGCATATTTTAGCCTTCACTTTAAGATCAAGAGATATATGCCTTGATGAATTTTCTTCAAGTACAACATAAGTTAGGATAGAAATTAATTGAATTTTAATCTTCCTATGTCCAAGAGCAGTAGGAAAACCTACGCTTAAGCCCTGCTTCTGATAATTACTGGCTATGTGATGCTAGGTAAGTCACTTAACTTCTCAGCAACCTAGACAACTCTCAAAGAATAATAAGGTACAGAAAACATGCCAACTTATTTAAGTAAGGGAAATTTCCTCATCTGGGAGTTCCCTATTGCAATAAAATCACAGGTCTCATTCCTATATGATAGCATTATGTTCACATGTATTATATGTACATTTTGGCATGTGTGTCATACATATGTATACATGTATTATAATGGCTATACATGCGCATGTATTTATATACTTATATATTGTAATGTGTATAAGCACAATTATACATAATGTAATATAATACTTATATATAATGTAATGTGTATAAGCACAATTAGCTCATAAGATGGGAGTGGATTCCCTACTTCAGTTGCAAACCTCAATAAAGGATTTCCATTATATTTCTCTGTCCCAGACCAAAAACTGCTTATGGAATTTCTGCCACTTCCTAATATAGATAGGTTCTCTACTCTGGAAATTAGAAATATGTCCTTCTTTCTGATATTATTCTTCCACTAGTGAATAACTTAAATTAAATAGTCACGGTAGACAGAAATCTGTGGTGGAAGAATCTGGTCTGTTGGTTTCAAATTATACAAGTTATAAATCTTTTGCAAATTCCATTCGGAGACTGCAGAGTTGAAATTGTTGCTAACTGCAAGGCTACCTACCCAATCGTTTGATCAGTGTGTGAGAGTGAAGAGCTTAAGAGGTGTACTTAATTAAATGAAGATTTAACTGAAGCACTGATGTGTGACGTTTTTTTCCCTTTTAAACCACTTAGAAAATTGAAAGCCAAAACCTATGATAATGTGACATTAAAGTCACAAATCTGAACTAAAATAAAAAGGAAGTCAGGAAATACTTAAGTTGTGATAGTCAAAGAATTTCCAACTCACCCACAATATACCTAGTGGGATTCCAAGATCTCATTAATATATTGTAATATAATATAGAGAACATGCATCCTTCCAACTTGGGCACAGAGATTAGCATAAACCTATGTCTTGCTCTTGGGTTTTCGCATTAAATTATTTTAAGACCTTTCCTTTTAGATACCTATCTACTGATGGGAATGGCAGGCTTTTTGTTAACTCCTTTACTACAGTGTTCAATTCCTGATATATTTTATTTGAAATGTCTTCCTCTCTCATTTTATGAATATAGTGGCTTTTTATAAAGCATTCAGTATAATATGAGATTATCTCATTTGGCTTCATTGATATTCACAGCAAAGATAAATAAGCCTCTTAAAGCACTTGAAAATGAAGTATTAAAAATGCACAGGATGTTGGGTTGTACTGTTAACTTAGTTAACTTTTCTTCATTTCCTCCACTCTCTGTCATACTCTAGGTACATTATGACTTGTTCTCCAAAGTCACAGGCTTCATCCTTCAAAAAAGAAAACTGATCACTTCTCACATAGTTACTAAGCTACCCCTGTGCTGAATACTTTTGAAATCTCATTTATTTTTGTAAGACAAGACAAAATTGAAATATCCCCCAGGCAACAAATAATGGCATATGTACCATTTCTTTTTTTTCCCCCTTCCCTGAAAGTTGTGTTTTTCTGAGGGCAGGACTTGATGGAAAAGCCAAGACTTTATGAATAACCTAAAGGCAAATTATTATAGCTCACACCTTCATCACTCCAAAGCATGCATATCAGCCAAGAAAACATATAACCCAAAATATATTTTTTCTGCCACATGGTACCAAATGAATCAAGCTGAGGGAAAATATTCTTTAAATTTTCCCCTTTCCTTTAATTTCCTAACTGATTAAATTTAACTGCATGCCAAAGGGAGAGATCAAGTTTCTTTGTGCCCAGCTTTACCGAAAGTGAGCCAGGCTGCCACTGATCTCATCAGGTGAGGAGTAAAACATTCTCTGTGATCCTACTGGGGTTAACAGAATGTCTTTTAGAGAGCTACTCCAGAGATCTTCTCAATCATTAAGAATGCCCTGAATATTGTATAATTCAAATATTCAAAAATTGTTCTAATGAGACTCAGAGCTATTCTTCATAGATGTTTGTATCCAGTTGGGTATCTTGATGGTCATTTCTCATGTCTCCTCCAAGATATGTATTTCCTCTTGTATTTGGATGCTGGTGCATTATACCAACCTGAAAAGGGTACTCCTGCTACGGACAGCAAAAAACCACAATCAGAAAGCCTTGGATCAAATGGCACTTAAATCTGTCAATTAATCCTCAAGTATTGATTAAGTTTTTATTATGTGTTAAGTGCTGGGGATGCAAAATACACACACACACACACACACACACACACACACATACATCCCTGCTCTCAAGGAATTCACATTCTAATGGAGAAGATAATATATGAACAATTCTATACTTACAAGGTCTATACAGTGTAAATGAAAAGTAATCCCAGAGGGATGGCACCAGCAAGTGGGAGTAGGGATGGAGGAATGAAAAGGAATACTAGGAAAGACCTCCTTCCGAAAGTAAGATGACATAAGTCAAGAAACCATTGAAGCCAGGAGAGAAGAGTGGGGGGGGGAGCTGTCTAGGCATGGGAGACAGCTAATGAAAAGGTGAAGTCAGGAAAGAGTGTCATATGAGAAGAACAACCAGAAAACTAATGTTGTTTGGTTCTAGAGTATGTAAAAATGTAAGAAGACTGGAAAGGTAGCAAGGGGCCAAGAGGTGAAGGGCTTTAAAAGCTAAACAGCATATTTTATATTTGATCTTGGAGGTAATAGGGAGCCATTGGAGTTTATTTAGTGTGGAGTTGGGGGGCAGAGAAGAGGCTGTGATCTATGTTGAAGGAAAATTATCTTGACAGCCAAGCAGAGAATCAGTTGGAGGGGGGTAAAACAAGTCACAAAAGTCAAATAGAAGGTTATTGTAATAGTCTGGGCATGAAGTGATGAGGGAATTGGGAGTAGAGCAATGGAGGACTTTTGGAGTAATAATGGGGAAGGTAGAAATGACAGGACTTGGCATCAAGTTAGTGTGAGTAGGAGAGGATACAGGAGTTACAAATCTAGGTGACTGTGAGGATGGTGGCGCCTTTGACAGAAGAATGTTTAGGCAGACAAAAAAGGGAAAATGCAGAATATATTTGTAGTCAGGAAGATAAATAATTTTCTCTTCTTTTGACTGGAGGAAAATGATCTTAATTTACCTTATGTATATGTACTATCAGATTCCTCCTCTCTTTTTTTTTCTCATGGTCCCATCTTTGCCTCCTCTTTTTGAAAAACATGGTATTTTGATTGTAGTAACTTGCCCCCATTCCTTGCCTTCTAGCCTTTTCTTGGCAGAAAGAGTGTTTGGCATCCAATTTCTCACCTTGAACAAGAGAATACATTTTCTTATTCCCTCCTAGCTTCTTACCTCCACTGATGATAGCTACTAGTTTCTGTCATCACCTGCAGTCCACAAAGTCCCTAAAGAACTGTGCCTTTACCAGAGTTTCCTAATCTTTTCACTGATTCTGGTGAAAAGGAAAAGTTCATGCTTCAACAGGCTACTCTGTTTGAAATGACAAAAGCTGCCCTTGCCCTCAAATTCCTCAAACGTTTGATGTCCTCCTCTCCCCTCTTTTACAGTCAAACTGAAAGGGATGGGGCAGATGGGGAACAAAAACTATTTTCACTTACTGTCTACCTTTCCTTACTTTCCACTTCTAAACTCTTTGCAATCTGGCTGCTCCCCTCTACCACTTTATTGAGACTGTTCTTGCCAAGGTTACTAGTCCTCTCCTAAATGTTCAAATCAAGGGCATTTTCTCAATTGTCATCTTTGTTGCCCTCTCTGCAGCATCTGGTGTTGAACACCCCTTCTTCTGGATACTCTGGGGTTTTTTAATGATTTTCCTTGTTCTCTTTCCTTTCTGATGGATCTCTCATAGTCTCCTTGTTATTTAAGTCTTGGACTTGTTATGTGGGAGTATCTAGAGGCTCCATCATGGGATCTATTTTCTTCTTTCTCTCTTGGCAATTTCATGAGCTATTGTCGGTTCAACTATCACCCAGTCTTACATATCCAGCCCTCATCACCCTCTGGGCTCTAGTCCCATCACCAACTGCTTTATAGACATCTCCCCATAGCCCTCATATGTTACTCAGAAGCAATGTGATGAAAGCATTGAAAGGAAGTTTAGCATGTGGAAAGACTATATTAGAAATGCATAGCATGCCAGGTCTTTCTATTCTCCACCACCTCCTAAAGTCTGTCCAAGTTCATATTTGTCACTTTCATGACACTATCCATATAGGCTTCATACTCTGCTGTCCCCTTCTCCTTTTGCCTTCAATCAGGGCCTGTTCCATGGAACATGTGCACACTTATAGACAACACAAAATCAGTAGACCTGAAAGACGAACTGCTCTTCTTGCAAGAGAACTCAACAGGTATTGCATCCAAATAGCAGCCCTGAAAGAAACAAGGCTGGCAAATGAAGGTCAGCTTACCAAAGTTGGAGCTGGATACACATTTTCTGAAGTGGTGGCAGTGAAGGGGAGTTCCATGAAGCTAGTGTAGTTTTTGCAATCAAAACTAATCTAGTCAGCAAGTTGATATGCCTGCCAAAAGGAGTGAATGACAGGCTCATAACAATGCAATTACCACTTGCAGGAAAATGCCATGCCACCATCATCAGTGCCTATGCTCCCTCCATGATGAACCCTTCTGAGGTAAAAGAAAAATTTTATGAACACCTAGAGACCCTTATCATCAATGTGCCAAAAGGGGACAAGCTTATAATTCTGCGTGAATTTAATGCTAGAGTAGGCTCAGACTACCACACTTGGCAGGGAGTCCTAGGGAGGAAAGGAGTTGGAAACAGCAACGGCACTGCTGAAGACTTGTGCATCACATGAACTTCTCATCACCAACACTGTTTTGTGTTTACTTATATGCAATAAAACTTTATGGATGTGCCCTCACAGCAAACATTGGCACCTAATAGACTATGTAATTGCAAGGAGAAGAGACAGACAAGATATGAGAGTGACAATGTGTAGTGCAGTGTGTAGTGCAGAGTGATGAGTTGATCATAGACTTATCCTTTACACACTAAATACTTGCATTCATCAAAAGTGCCGCCCCCAAGACAAAATGACTACCAGAAGAATTAGTGTCAACAAATTAGAGCTCTTCTCTGAGCATGAAGAGTTTGTTACTAACTTGGAGGGAAAGTTGAACCAACACACAGTTGGCAACAATGGAGCAGAAAAGGAGTGGGCAGCTTTCAGAGATTTGGTGTACACTGCATTTATTCATCTGGGTCAGAACACTCACAAACACCAAGACTGGTTTGATGAAAATGATGGGGAAATTCAGAAGCTGCTAAACGAGAAACGAGAACTCCACAGGATATACCAGTAGAATAGTTCATCCACCTCTAAGAGGGCAGCATTTAGTTCCATCAAAAGCAAAGTACAAGCAAAGCTTAGAGAGATGCAGGATTTCTGGTTCAGTAAGAAGGAAGATGAAATTCAGTTTTATGCTGATAGTAACAATCCAACATGCTTTTATGATTCCACGAAAGTTATTTGTGAACCAAAAACTTATGGTGCATCACAACTACTTAGTGCTGATGGAGCCACATTGATTAGTGATAAGGACATGATCCTAGAGGGATAGGCTGAACACTTTCATAGTGCTCTCAACGGACCCTTATCAATTAATGCTGAGGCTATTGATCATTTACCTCAGGGTGAAGTCAACCCCCCCTTAGCTGAACTTCCAACTGAAGAAGAGGTTTTGAGGGCCATAAAGGCTCCTTTCACGTGGCAAAGCACTTGGTGCTGATTCTATTCCAGCTGAGATTTACACACAAAAGCTGACTGAAATTTTCCAGGTTATATGGCAAGAGGAGGTTATCCCCCAGGAGTTCAAGGTTGCCTTTATTGTTCATCTCTATAAAAGTAAAGGGAATAGATTGTCCTGTGACAGTCTCAAGTGGGGCAAAATTCTTGTTAGAGTCCTCCTTAATAGACTGATCCTTCACCTGTACTAGAAGTGTATAGTTCTTTCTACATGCCATACTTCCTCTTAATGCTTTCATCATCTATGAAATAGGAAGGAGCAAAGGAAAAAAGGAAGACAGTGTGCATTCATCAAGTGCTTACTATGCACTAAACACTGTGCTAAGTACTTTACAAATGTTATCTAGATGATCCCTGAAGGGATTCCAGCTCTTAATTCATGGTCTTAAAACAGAATTCATTATCTTTGTTCCAAAGCCCACCTTGATATATTATATTGAATTTGTTCTTCTTCCTCACCTTCTACATCCAATCAGTTGATTGATTCTCCCTCCAGAGAGTATTACCCATCCCTTTCTGATTATTCACACAGTGAATATTGTGAAATTTAAGAACTCTAGTTCATAAATTATTGTGATAACTTTATAATTTATCTCCCTGACTCCAATCCCATCCTTTTCTGATTCATCTGCTATTTAACTACCAAATTGATATTATTATAGCATAGGTCTGATCTGTCATTCCCCTACTCAAGAAATATCATTGACTTCCTATTGTTTCTATGATAAAATATAAACCTTACTATTTGTCATTTAAAGCCCTTTGCAATCTGGACTCAACTTACCTTTTTAGACTGACTTCATGTGATTCTTCATGAAGTCAATATTCCAGTCAAAATTTTCTGTTTTCTTTTTCACATACATGATATTTATCCTCTTCCTTCTTGTCCTTGTACAGGCTGGCATTCATAGCTGGAATTCCTATCTAGTGTCCTTTCTGAGATATCCCTCTACCACCCTCCAATTCATATTCATAGGTTGGGTAATTCAAAGAATTATTGCCCAAGGTTCATAGAACCCTGCACATTTGAACTCCTAAACTTAGAGCTCACAAATCTCCATCAATACTTTTTAACCTTTAACGGTCATTCAGAGGACACGGTCCAAAGCAAAGGGCATTTACAGAATCATATAGAGTGGCTTTAAGTATTCTCCCATAAACCTGGGATGTATTCTCCCCTAAATACACACACCTTGTATGTTAGAAGAGAGGTACCCAAAGGGAAAAATTTGGGTCAGGTGCTACAGGGTACAAATGTCCTTTCCCTTCTTATATGGTCCTTATATTGCTCCCTCTTGATGTAGCTTTTATTATGGGGACAGCACGCACGGATTTCCTATGGAGTTATTAATGAAGCAGATGAACTCATATGGGTTCCTTGAGCCTTTTCCTCTCCACAATTCAATTCCCAATGATTAGAAATAGCTCTCAACTCACAAAGCTCCTCTGGTCTCTTAACTCCCTGGGCTTGCTCGCAAATAGATAGAGTGTAGTTCTATACATAGTAGCTCTGATATAAGACACCAAGGCTTATTAGTGTAGACGGAAGGTAAACCCTCCTCCCCAAAAAGTAAGAAATGATTCCTTGTCAGGAGTTGGATTCTTCTTCTTTAGTTGGCCAATACCACAGTCATCACAGTTCACCTTCTTCAAAAGTTATTGCCTGTCTTAACTTACTTCCTAGAGAGTGTTTCCTGCTTTTTATGTAGCCAAACTTTGTAGCCAAAAGTTTGACTAGCCAATAAGCTATCCATCTTCTAATTGTACCAAACTTGACTGGAGAACTTTATTGTATCTTGAAAGGGGGCAACAACTACAGATGTGTCTTTGTACTTCCTCCAAACCTTAATATATTATTACATGCTACTTACCCCAATCTTCCATAATTTCATTAGCCAGACTGCGCAGACATTGCAACATCAAGGGGCTCATAATCAACTCCCATCAACTACACTCCTCCTTCAGTTAAATATTTTTTGTCCCTAACTAAGCAACTAAGAGTGCATTTGGCACATTTGTTCATCAAACCAGTTTTGATAGCTCTCTAATAACTTGAAGAAGTTCAAATATTGTCTTTTTGGTGCCCTCTCTCAGTTCCTTTTATTGCACAGTCTCAGCAAAGTACATGTGGAACAATTCATGGGCAAACTGAAAATTAAGTCTTCCCTGATATCCACAACTACCATAGCTGATGGGCCTGGTGATGACACTCATCCTATACACATGGTTATATAACTCAACAATCACCATTTTACTATATTCTCTCAGATTGCCACCTGTCTTTATACTTTCAAAAGCTTGTCCCAGCCTGAAGACAATAAAAATAAGAAAAGTATTCAAAAATTAAATTAAAAGTTGCCCCTCAGAGAAAAAGTCTAGTCCCAACATAGCTTCCAAAAGAGACAGGGGGCCTGGAGTTGATAAATAATTTCAGAGAAAAACAATTTATTCTGTATGAAAATTCTTCTAGTCTCCTTCAAGACAGAGCATCCAAAGGGGAGGACCAGACACAAATTTTCTCTGAGGGCCTATAATGCCCCAAACGTCTTTATTTTTCCTTCTAATTTTCAGTGAAATATTTTGTACAATTTTTGCATTTACTTAACCTTTATAAATGCCATTTCTCAGTGGAGTGCAACCTCCTTTAGGGTAAGTATTGGGATCCATTATGTCTTTGTATTCCCGGCACCTAGAACAGTGCTTGACACATGTTATGTGGTTTGACTTTAATTGAATTGGGTTGAATTGGATTCAAATGAATTGAATTGAGCCAAAATAAACTTGATCCCAGATGATTTTTTTCACTGTCGAGAAAGGATTTACTGCCTCTGGGTCTCTTGTTTCTCTATCTGTACAATGAAAGAGTTGATATGTATGACTTCCAAGAAACTTTCCAGATCTAACTCTATGATATTTAAATTCTCTGGAGACCATAGGGTTGGGAGTAAGGACAGAAGATATCCTATTATAGTGAAAAGAACACTAGACTGATAATCAGGAGACTCGGTGGATCTATGTTCTTGTTCCAGATGGGTCACTAGCATATGGCCTTGGAAACACCATTTAATTCCTTTCCTCAATTTCCCTCTGCAAAATCTTTGAAGCAACTTCTAACTCTAAATAAAATCCAGTCGCTACAAGTTTGATAAAGTTTCTTTCAACTATGTTGAAGAAATCTTTCAACAGACCTAAACTTAGCAAGCTTTGAATTTGCCTTGAAAAACATTTGGGAAGAATAAAAAGAAACGGAATGTATAACCTGTTTTTTTCTCAAAGTGTTAAATCACTGCATTATCAATAATTTAGTTCCAAGGTGGTGTCTTGAAGATATGCCTTCAATAGCTACAGTTTTAAATTGGGAAGACTGTATTCCACCCTCCTGATATAAATTGTCTTAATTGCCCACTAAGGTTGGAAGTTTGTTAACTGTGAAAAGCAGGGAGACTATTGATTTTCTGTATACATACTCTCTGTCAGAAAAGTCAATACTAAGGGAGAAGGCTACTGATCAAAAATAAAGTTTGAGAGGAAAAAAAACACAAAAAAAATAATTGATTTCTGAAATTTAGATATATGTTCCTCAGAAGAAAAACTGATGCCAAGATGCATCCTGGACCCCTCTGATGTAAGTCAGGGGCTGGCTAGAAGTAGACATTTGGCCTAAGCAACCAACAGCCTTTTGAGTGCAGGGCCCACTTTGATGTACTAAAAATACCTTTACTGACCAAGCACTGACTGTAAAATTTTAGGAGCTATAATATGTCAAAATCATTTGCAGGACAGAGATTGGGGACAGCATTACCTTTGCATGGTTTTCCAATGTTTTGAATTGTAAACAACCCAGATCCCTGACACTCCTTCCCAGGTAACCCAACTCTCAAAACCCTAGGCTAACTTATTTTTCATCGTCATTGACAGGAACTGTTTTTCATATTTATTTAAATGAAAAAGAACACAGACTAGAAAGAACATGACTGTACAGTACACTATAAATTACATGACTATACAAGACAAAACCAGGGCTTGTATTTTCAGCATTTCTATTGAAATTACAATGTACCAAATGAATGGCAGAATGGATGGGGGTACAGAACTTGTAATCAGTAAAACCTACCTTCAAATTCTGCATCTGACATTTTCTAGCTGTGTAATTCTAGGCAAATCATGTAACCTCTCTAAGAATCTCGAAAACTGTAACTTACCGATGAATTGCAATCTGCAACAGCGATGAGAATTCCCAAGCCAACAAGTCCACAGATACTTGGCACAGTGTCATGGTCAACTGAAAATAGATGTTTGATGTTTTCATCAAATTTATCTTAAGATAAATGAGTGATAATGAATCAAGGTCAAGAGCAACTAAGTTGCCTCAGAATAGAGTGAAGCCTCAGATAAGCCAAAGATATCAACTCTGTTCTAAGGAGTCTAGGTGGTAGCATGCTTTATTGAATGGAATGTTGGACTAGGAGTCAGAAAGAATTTTCCATCACACGATTACCAGCCTTGTGACTCAGGACAACTTGCTAAGTTTCCTCACCTGTAAAATGAGAAGGTTGGACTCAATGACCGCTAAGGTACCTTTCAACTTTAAATCTATGATCCCATAATTAACTCAATCATGATAGTTCCTGGGTTTTATTGTTTTCTTTTCATCTCTCTGAAGATGCCAATGGTCGAATTAAGCAGAGGATAGGGAGACAGAGAAAGAACGAGAATCATTTCTTCTTCTGGAAGCAGAAAAAGGTGAAACTCCCTGATGAAAAGGTGGCCGTATTTGTTGTATTTTCATCTGTGTGGCACTTCATGAGTAAATGGAACAAGGTAAATTAAAAAGAGAATAAGGGAAATAACATTGCCTGACATAGTAGGCACTGAATAAATGGTTATTGACTGACTGGACCAGTGTGACACTGGGCAAGCCACCTAAACTTTCTTGGCCTTATCCATATGTAGTAAGTGACACAGAAGAGATTCAACTAAGTCACTAAAGCAGGTTCCTCCTCCTTTCCTTCTCCTTATATGAAAGAAAGCAAGTTCATGAATACTAAAACTGGAGATCCAAAAGTAGAAGGGGCCTCAGAAGCCATCTAGTCTAAGTCCTTCATTTTCTAGATGAAGAAATGGAGGCCTAGACAGGTTAAGTTACTTTCCCAAAGTCATGCAGGTAGTAAGTATCAAAGGTGGGATTTCCTAGGTACCCTGACTCCAAAGTTGGTGCTCATTCCACTGTGGCAAGATGTAGGCCCTGAATAGAGCTTCTGTCCTATGAAGTATGGAAGTCCGTGTGCAGAAGGTCATAGTGTTGCTAAGAGAGTGACAATATGTGGAGATCTGGGCCAAGAGCTTCATGGACCGCAGACGAAAAAAGAATTGAGGTGTCCAGTGTAGCAATGGTAGAAACAGCAGCTTCTATAGGAAAGGATCAAGCCAAGCCTAGGGAGAAATGAGGAAGTACCAACCAGGTAGCCATTGTTCATCCACTGAAGCCCTGGGGTCCATTCTCTAAGATGATATGTGACTAAGTACAGAGCTGTGAGCTTGTGGAGATGATGCTAACCCTTGAGGATAAAGGAGCTCTCTGGAAATGCGCACATAATGTCCACCACCTGATATAAAGTCTTTGAGAGCAAAGATTATTTCATTTTTGTTTTCTTCCTCCAGTACCTAGCATTCCATGTGCCTGGAACATAGTAGGAACTAAATAAATGCTTCTTGATAGATTAACTGGCTGAAACAATGTAAATAGAAAGATCAATAAAATGAAATGAAACCATATGAACAGCATATCCATGTTTAAAGAGATGACTAAATGCCTCTGCTTCCATTTCTTGAAGAAGTGGGGAACCACAGGTGGCGAATATTGCATGTTTCTTCCAATATGGTAGCTGTGTTGGTTAGTGTTGTTGAACTTGCTTTGTTTTCTTTTCTCTGAAGATGCCAACGATTGAATAAGCAGACCCACACCAGAATCAGAAGTAAAAATTAATTATTAATGAAATTCAGTTAATAGATGGAGATATATGTCCAGTTTTGTTTTATTTTCATCTGTATGGCACTTTACAGGTAAATAAAAGAGATTAAACTAAGAGTTGTATTATCTTTGTTACAAAAGAAGTCTTAGTAGTTAGGGAGAACAGTGAGTATATCTGGAAGAGGACGATATTTGATATATTTTGGACTGATTAAGTCATTGATTGAAATAATCTATTTCTATTGCCTTTTTTGTCTCTTTCCATCTGTAATAAACTTGTCTTTTGTTCTGTGTTATTAACCTGGGTGTCTGCAAAGCAGCAAGGCCCTCAGAGTGACAAAAACCAAATTGTAACCTCTCCAGGGGCTTGTCTTGTGTCAGGAGCTGAGTCATAAAGATTATTAAGGAAAGAAATTTCAAAGATTAAACCTTATCCTTCTATGCTTAGATCTCAGGTCCTGAGCCACAGATTATGTACAAAATAAGGGACTTAGACAAGAATATACCATATCTTAAGAGCATACCCATGTGTATATATCTACATATATGCACATAGATATGCTCACATACACATTTATATATGTATATGACTCTGGTTTCATTGTTATAATGTCAATAATTAATGGAGAATCTTCTATACTCAACTACCTTATCAATAAGCCACAACAGTAATGAGCCAATTGTAGGAAGTCACATATATTCCATGATTTGAGAAAAAAACAAATATATTCCAGAAAAACAATATTTTCCTAATATACCTTCCTTTCTTCCTGGTCTGAATCTGAAGGCAGAATTAGCCTCTGCCAGCATGCTACTTTTTTCCCCTCTCTCTAGAGGTATAAATATCACTTGAGTAGCTTCTGAATTTCAAGAGCACTTGAAATCTGTTAGTTTTGAAGTTTAATTGGCCAAAAAGGCAAATGCCAATCTCTTCTAACCCTCTCATATTACAGATGAGGAAAGTGAGGTTCTAACTCACACAGGGCACATCACTGGGCATTTGGACCTACATCTCAAGCTCTAAGTGTGCCACACTTCTCACTGTATCAAAATCAATGAAAAGGAACACTATTTGAAATTCTGCAGAAGGAAGCAAAGAATGCCTCCAATGACTATGCCATTGGCTAAACGGTGTTGGGTAGCAAGCCCAACTATATAATAAGGCATTAAAATCTATGGTATGAAAAAAAGGAAAGGAAATAGAAGTTATTTCAGAGGCAGTGGGCCAGAGACAAACATCTGTTAAGCACATATTAACATATCTGAGGATACAAAGACAGAAACTGCCTTTCCCTAAGGAGTTTACTTCCAGCATGTAAGGCTGGGGCTTTTAACCTTTCTTAGAGCGTGGGCCCCGTTAGCACTCTGGGGAAGCATATGGATTCCTCAGAATAATGTTTTTAAATGAATAAAAATAAAATACATAGTATTACATAGAAAACCGATTATATTGAAATACGGTAATCAATTTTTAAAAAGTTTAGAAATTCTAGGTTAACACACCTCTTGATGTAAAGAAATAAATAACTACAATATAATATAACTTGAGGGAGGAAGAATACTAAAGACTAGGGAATCAGGAAAAGAATTCCTACAGGAGGAGACACCTGAAAGAAAAGAAGAATTTTAAAATGAAGTGAGAACAGTCAATTCCAGGGTTGAGAGATAGCCAATGCAAAATGAGGCAAAAATAAGAAACAGGACATAGACAGTTCATGAAAGGGAGTAATGTGAAAAATGTTTCCAGCAGTAGATGGAAGCCAAATGGTGAAGGGCTTTAAATGCAAAGTTAAGTTATTTTGTACACAGAACTATAAGAGGCCATTTATGTTTCTTGAGCTAGGGAGTAGATCAATCTTCATTTTAAGAAAATTATTTTAGCAACTATATGAAGGATAGGTTGGATAGGGTAGACATTGTCAATGAACAGGGGGATGTATTAGAAGGCTGCGTTAGTCTAGGTGAGAAGTCACAAGGATGGTAGTATTGTGAGTAGAGAGAAAGGGAGGATTAAGAGAAATGTCCCGGTAAAGCTGACAAGTCTTGGCAGCTGCTTGGATACATGGAGGGTGGGAAGGGTAGAGGTGAAGAATCAAGCATGACTCCTAGGTTTTGAAACTGAACGTGCCATGTGCCTGGTACCCTTAGCAAAAATAACAAAGTTAGAAAGAGTGGTGGGTTCAGAGGTAAATATAACAAGTTCCAGGGACAACTAGGTGCCACAGTGCTTGGTCTAGAGTCAGGGAGTTTCATCCTTCTGAATTCAAATTTAGCTTCAGACAATTAGGCTGTGTGACCCTAGACAAGTCAATTAGACCAGTTTGCCTCAGTTTCCTCATCTGCAAAATGAACTGGAGAATGAAATGACAAACGACTCTGTTATCTTTGCCAAGAAAACCCGAAACGGAGTCACAAAGAGTTGGACATAACTGGAATAATTGAACAACACACAACAAGTTCTATTTTGGACATGTTAAGTTTGAGGAAACTATGAAATATGCAGGGAGAGATGTCTCACAGTTCTTGGTGATGTAGGAATGGAACAGAGAAGAAGGATGAAGCCTGGATATGAGGTCATAGTTTAATGAGGTCACATAGCAGTGCTAGAGCTGAAATCAGAGGACCCAAGTTCAAGTTCTGCTTACTACCTATGCCAACCTGGGCAAGTCATTTATCCTCCCTAGACCTCAATTTCCTCCTCTGTAAAATGAGGGCATTGGACTAACTGACTTTTGAAATCTATTCTAGTCCTAGATCAATTTCCTTATAGTAGATACATAGAAAGGTCAACAAATTGGAGCCAAAATTGGTAATTGAACCCCAACTTTGCAACACTTTACTAGTGTGACCTCGGATAAGTCACTTAAAATTACTGGACCTCAGAGTTCTCATCTATAAAATAATTTGATGGGGATTGAACTATACATCTGTAATGTCCAGCTCTAAATTTATGATGCTTTGGAAACATTGACCTCTAAAGTCTTCATCTATAAAACAAGGAGATTCCTCTAAAATCCTTTGCCGTTCTAAAGCCTATGAATCTATGTCACTGAGGCTCTCAGTCTCAGAGTCTCAGTGTCCTTCCATGTAAAATAAAGAGATTGACCTATATGAGCTCTAAAAAGTTCCTTCCAGCTCTAACACTCTGCTGGATGTGTAGGTTGTTTTTTTGTTTTGTTTTGTTTTGCTTGTGCTTCAGGGTAGAATGTACTTATACCTTCTTAGCACACAGGAAGATGCGAACTTGAGAGACGACAACTTCTTCTAGTCAATCCTGGATATAATCTAGTTTCATTTTTACAACTAGTGTGTTTTTTCAAGACTGGCAGATAGGATTTTAATAATTTTTTTCTAACCAACACCTCCAGAGAGATTCACAGAGAGAGATAAACATACGTCAATCCTCAAAGGAAGGTCGAAAACACCATCTCCAAGGGCTTCCATCAACTCCTCCTGTCACTGACAATTGGAAATATGGGAACGATAAAGTTATTGATTTATTCTCCCCGACCTAATGAGCTTCAGAATAGAAAATCTGGTTTGACTGCTCAGCCAGGATTCTTACTAATGGGAAAAAATCCACACAAATAAACACACAAAGATTTTTATCTCATTGTTTTTACAATATGAAAATCTCTCTAGATGAGAGAGATAGATCTGTCTTAAAATGCATTGTCAGTTCCTATGAAAAGAGGTCTATCCATCACTTTGTCTTGGAGATACATTTTGCCTCTCAAGACCTGACATCTTAATAAGATATTTTCATTTAAATAAGACTCATTTCTAATTCAGTAAGACCCTGTTGGGACATCACTCAGAATATACATCTTCCCTCATCACCAGGAGGCAAAGAGGCTGGAATCAACATCTCAGATCCTACCGACTGGACTGACAGAATTAAGACATGTATCTCAGTGGAACTGGAACAAGTACACTTATTTATAAGCTCTGAACTAGTGAAGTTTGCTGATTCTCCATTAAGATGGACATGTGCTTTTAAAAATTTCATGCTGTACAATGACTGTATTCTACTGAGATTTGAAATTATTCCTCTCATCCCTAACTACAGGAATATAAGGAATACTTTCTCATACTTGTTAATAATAGGAAATAGGAGAATTTTGTTATCTTCAGATATTTCAATTGTTTATCAATGAATCTTCCACTCTCAGGCATTTCTGGTAAGGGAGAAGGATGCTGTAGTGAAGACTGCACTGGTCATGGAGTCAGGAAGATCTGGGTTTAAATTCTGAGTGAATTGGTCTTAAGGCTTGATATTGGCAAAAGAAGTCTAGCAAGCAACCCCAAGTCATCATGGATGATACCTGAGCACAAGTCAGTAGACCTCCTGTAGCAATGGCTGCTTTCATGTACCTGGTGTAGGAGTGACCAGAGTACAGAGCTCTGTACTCATCGGCTTGGTTCCCGCTCCTGTCATTCTCTCAATAGCAGACTCTCTTCTGGGAAGCTAAGATCAAATTCCCAAAAGTAATCTCCCTTTGCTCCCTGTATCACTTCTCAAAGACATTCTTTCTCTGTGTGAGCGGCAATTAAAATATCAAGGACAATTACTATTTACTGACTGAGACAGCCAGGATATCCCCATATTTGTAGTATGGGGATTTTTCATTTACCCACCTATAAAAGATAGTGAGCTTCTGATTTATAATTCTTGTTGCCAGTATTCAGTAGGTACTAAACATTTAGTATTCAGTATTGCTGAGTATTCAGTAGGTGCTAAACATTTGCAGCCTACTGCAATGCATGGCATAGTCCCTGCTATCTGCTAGTATAATCTACAATAATCACTAAATCCAGATTCCCTAAGGATAACCCTTTCAGTGGCAATGACCTAGTCATAAATTGCTATCATAAACCTTTCTCTTTCCACAAACAAATTCCCATGGTTCAGTCATTCGTTGCTTCCTTGTCTACATATTTTTGGCTGCGTTTATATATACATCACCCATGGAGGCCTTTTTGATTCCCATCTTGAATCTTGATTGCTTCATAAGCTTTTTCCAATGGATTACTTTCATTTTCAGTTAAAAAATCTAATAGTATATTCCTGTCTTATCATTTGTTTTGTTATTATTTGGTGAAGTGATCTCTGCTTCTTCTGAAATGACTTCTATAGTTTTGGACCTGGCCATTGTGTGTTCTGTGTATGTCCATCAATCCTCTTCCTCATCTATGATGTCTCAGTGTTAATCTTCCTATGTTCTATTATAATCTATTATTATCATTACTATGATGACTGTACCTATTATCTTTTTCCTTAAAACCCTTTGAAATACTCTACAAATGTTTCAATGGGAAGAATGCTACATTTAGCGCTTGAAGACCGAGGTTCATATTCTTCTTTGTCTTTGACTACTTGTACGACCTTGTAAGAAATTATTTACTTTTCTGGGCTTCCATTTTCTTGTCTGTTAAAGGAGGGGGTCAGACTACATGACCTTCAAAGTGCCTTCTAGTGCTTAGTGTATAAACCAGTACCATTTCCTGGCCATGATTGGTAATGTCATAGTAGGAGAAATAGTATAACATAATGGATAGAAGTCTAGACCTCAAATCAGGAAGAGTCAGGTTTAAATCCTAACTCTTGCCATATACTAACTATTTACCAGGGTACTCCATACCCTAAACAACTCTCAAAGACTATAATTTACAGACATATCACTGATTTGCACTGGTGGAAAGAGCTTCTACACTGGATATTGCCTAAACAGGTATAATCACAGGCCCTGACTATGACCCAAAATACATCATGTTATACAATTTTAATATCTGTTTCATAAAAGTTCAAAGTTAATTCACTTCCTCTTCTGTGGGAAAGGAGATGACTACAGAGAGCTGTGAGGATAAGAACAAGCAAGTCAGAGGTCACCTACACTGGAACAGACCAATGGAGCACTAAATAAATAACTAGTGGAAGATCTTTAGTTTAAATTGCATTGCCTCTAGTGTCACAATGAATACAGTGCCTTTGGGGAGAGTAGATTTTCATTCTCTTTGAGATTCTACCTTTCACCAATTCCTCCTACACTGTGCTGACTGAGCTTTAAAAAATACCTTTTTGGGGGAGGATGTCATCGACAAGCATCTCTAAAATAATAATAAGCTCCACTCTAGTCTTTTTGACATTTAGTGACAGGGAAAAAATAACCAACCAAGACCCAAAACCCTTAGTCATCTAAGCCTTGATTAGCCAAGCTCCTATATAATCTTAGGGGAAAATAGTTTTTATAAAAGACAAGGAATAAGATCATTTACACCACACCTGAGGTTCCCCTTCAAATTTGATATTCTGTTAATAGTATTTTGAAACTACAGTACTCTGGGATCCATCTTTAACAATGTCAGTCAATAAATATTCATTAAGCACCTATTATGTGTCGGACAGGGCTAAGTGCTTAGGATACGTAAAAAAAAGGCAAAAGATAGTCCTTGCCATCAAGGAGTTTGCAATCTAATGGGAGAAACAACATGCAAACAGCAAGAAAAAGACAAGATAAACTGGAGCGGAAGGAAGGTACCAGAATTAAAGGGATTTAGTTTTAACGTTCCACAGGCTACCCGTAACTATTTCTGGAGAAGTTAGGGGAATAAGACTACCTAATGTTGTGTGACACTTTGAAGTTTGCAAAACATTTTTTAATTTTGTAACATTATCTAATTTGAGCCCCACTACTACCTTACAGATGAAAAACTTGAGGTTCAGAGAGTTTGGATGTGAATCTAACTCTTCCTGATTCCAAGTTCACACTCTATCCAGCACACCAGAGTATGGACAAATCACTAGAGTCAAGTGGGGTTTTGTCCCATCCTCCATCTTACAGAAGAGGAAATTGAGACTAAGAGAGAGAAATCGGCATTTTCTAGAACGTGAATTTCAGTTAGTGCTTAACTGAAGCTTAATTGCTTAAACTCCTCCCAAAGCCTCTTTTTAGAGAAGGCTCAGAACCCCAGCCATGTCTTCATTTGTCACACTGCTCTGCCAGCTTTCAATTCCATCACCATCACCATCATCATCATCACCACTGTCATCATGTAGATTACTCCCTTTCAACTTTGTCTTTCCTCATTAGATTACAAGTTCCTTGAGGGTAGGGGCTCTCTTCCTTTTTTCTTATTTATATTCCCAGAGCCAGATTTGTGAACCACAAATTTAACTGACTTTTTAAAAAAAGCAGCACAGTGTCTGGCATGTAGGAGGCACTTAGTAAATGTTTGTTGTATTTTGGTATTTTTTAATTTATTAATCTATTTTATTTTCAATTGAGGGAACAAAACAAGCATTTCCAGAACATAGTACAATAAAAAAGAAAGATAACTGCACATGAAACTGAAATCTAACATGTAGAACTTGCTATTTCCTCCAAATACACAATGAAATTATCGTGGTTTTTTTTTACTTTTTCTTCCCTCTCCCCCCCTACCCTATAGACAACTTCTTCAAAGTTCCCTTTTAGGAAGGTTGATATTCTAGTCCATTAACCTAAGTAGTAAATTATATAACACAGCATCTTCCACTCACAAAATACAAAAAAAGGGACCTTCTGTGGTATTATTAGAGATATCTCTCATATACTCTGATTCTACTCATTAAGTCAAGAAGCAATTATAAGGTACCTGCATCTTCCAGGCACTGTGTTGGGCACTGGGGGTTACAGAGAAGGGGGAGAAAAACCCAGTCCCTTCTCTTGAGGAGCTTACAGATTTATGAGGGAGACAATATTCAAACAGCTATGTACAAACAAGCGGTAGATGGAGTAAATTGGAGATTCTCTGATTAAGAAGGACTGGGAAAGACTTCTTGAAGAAGATGGGGCTCTAACTGAGACAGGAAGGAAGCCAGTAGGCTGAGATAAAAAGCAAGGGAATTCCAGGCATGAACAAGCATGGAGGGGAGAGATTAAGTGGAGTGTGGGAGGCCCAGTAAAGAGGTCAGTGCCACTGGACCCCAGAGTATAATGGGGGGAAGAGCGGTTGTTAGATAAAGGAAGACTGGAAATGCAGAAAGAAGCCAGATTATGAAGCACTTTAAATGCTTAATAGGCAAGTACTGATTGAATGTCTACTCTATGCAAGACACAATGTACATAGATTAGCTTTATTCCATTAAAGTCTATGGGAAAATGGATTTCTGCTCTACGAATCATATTTTTTCCACTGACTTCTCATGTAGGACTGTGTTGTGGGAAGGGGGCACTATGAGAAATCAACCCTGGATAAATTTAGATGAGATTGTGCTGGTTGATAGTTCAGTTTACAGCCTACTATTTACTTGTTTACCTGATAGCAAGTATCCTCACTTAGAACTATTAGCTCCAAATCATTAAAATAACGGCTCATAACCCTGGAAAAGAGAAGAAAATGCTTTCCAACAAGAAAGTTATCTGGACTCCCACTCCCACCCCCAGGCATGTTAAACTAGTAGTTCATGTTTTATACAAAATTATAAGGCTTGAAAAACTATTTTCTTATAAGAACCCCATGAGGTAGATTATACAAATATTATTAACCCCAGTTGTCAGCAGAAGAAACTGAGACTCCTAAGATTCTCTGATCATCAAAGTCATAAGATACAGGAACCAGGATCTGAACCCAGGTGTTTTCTGATCACCCAAACTACTACTAGCACATCTTCCAATCCTACTTTGTATTTACCTTGTGTTTATATAGGTGTATATAGTGTTTTCCACCAATAGAATTTGCAGGTTTATAAAAACAGAGGTAGGAGAGAACATCAGATGCTATCTGGTCCACTTCACTTTGAAGATGAGGAAATTAAGGCCCAAGGAGGGTATTGATTCCAATTACAATTTTCCTGAAAAGTTTAGAGGATACCATTTTAGTAGAAATTTCCAATCTAATCTATGAGTTTCTTAAATTTGGAATTCTATTATATTTTCTGTTCAGAAATTCTTAAAAAGAAGAAAAACAATCTTTCCAAATAAATGTGAGTTCCAATGTGATAAAGAGGAAAAACTCCCGGCAACAATAACTGAAACTATTAAAATGACTGAAAACCATCACCATGTGAGCATCTGTCCATGAAAACATATAGTAGAGCTTGCACTACCACTTTGGAAAATAAGAATTCCCTTCTCTTTTCCTGGCTATTTTTGCCCCCTGAGGTGAGCAGGATTTGCCTGTCATGTTTCAAATTTCACAATTTAAAAGTGTGAAACCTGGCTGTCTGGATGCTCCTTTAAAAAAATGAAACATGAAGTAGAGAAAAATAAAACCTTCTGACTGGGAGAGAAGGTTTGTACAAAGATGAAAGAGTCTTTAGAAGCCTATGAAGCCTGTAGGGTCAATTAAAGAATTAAATTTTCAAAAAGATGCTGTGAGGCTCACTGTGTGATGAGTTCTGATGAAGGCAGACATCATGAACATGGGGAGCTCATTCTCATATATGACAGACTAGACAATTGCACAAAGGCAAAGAAGTCATGTGGAGAGATTAGTGTCAAATGAGACTTCAGTCAATGCCCTTTTTCTCAGTTTCCAAATCATGGGACCATTGACTCATAACTGGAAGGCTCCTTAGAGCTTGCCTAGCTTAACCCTTTCCCTTATATGAAGAAATTGAGGCCTAGAGACACTTAGTTCATTTATTTTAATATAGTTTGATCCTTGTCATATGCTGAAAGATATTAGAATAATGATGTTTGGAAAAGAACAATCTGAAGCTGAATGTTTTGTAATTCTAATGACCAATCTTGGCCCAGGGGAAGAGGTCCTGAAAATCAGCTTTCTCCTTTTTACTAAAGAAATGGTAAAGTTGGGTATGGAAGGTTGTAAATTTTGTTAAGACATATGTTGGTTGGTCATCATCCATATCACAAGCCTTTTATCTCAATGTACCACAGGGGCCGGTACAGGGTCCTTGACTTCCTTCCCTCTTTTCCTCTGCTTTTCCCTCTCTTACACTTCCCTTATCTTCTTTCCCTTCCTCTCTTCTCTTCTATCCTCTTTTCTATCCTTTTCTACTCCTGCTGTTTGCCATGGTGGATCCCATGATTAATATGGTAACTGCAAAAACAAACCTTTGCTTCCAGCTGGGGAATGACAATAACTGGGTTTTGTTAAAGTACATGTGTTGTTTACTTTTATTTTTCTCAATTACAAATAAACAAAATTTTTTGACATCCTTTTTTTTATAGTTTCGAGTTTCAAATTTTCTCCTTCCATATCCCTTCTTTGAGAAGGCAAGAGATTTTATATAAATTATACATGTGCACTCATGCAAAACATTTCTACATTAGTCTTGTTGTGAAAGAAAACACAGCCAAAAAGAAATAAGAATAATAAAGAAAAGTTTTAAAAAAGGTATGCTTCAATATGCATTCAGACTCCATCAGATCTTTCCCTGGAGGTAGATAGCATTCATCACCCTCAGTCCTTCAGATCACTGTATTGCTGAAAACAGCTAAGTCATTCCCATTTGATCATTGTACATATAGATCATTATACTCTGTAAGTCATTCCCATTTGATCATTATACATATGGATCATTATACTCTGTACAATGGCCTCCTGGTTCTGTTCACTTTGCATTAGCCCCTGTAAGTCTTCCCGAGTTTTTCTGAAAGCATCCTGCTCATCATTTCTTATTGCACGATAGTATTCCATTGCATTCATATTACACAACTTGTTCAGTCATTCCTCGATTAGTGGACATCCCCTCAATTTCCAATTCTTTGCCCCCACGAAAAGAGGGGCTATAAATACTTTTTTTTCTTTTTCTTTTTCTTTGATTTCTTTGGCATACAGACTTAGTAGTGTGTTTTTTATTTTTTTTTTTATTTTTTAGATCAAAGGGTTTGCATGGTTTTATAGCCCTTTTGGCATATTGCTTTCCAGAATGGTTATTTCAGTCCACAACTGTATCAACAATCCATTAGTATCTCCATTCTTTTTTACAGAATTTTTATTGACCAAATGAGATCAAATGAGATAACATATACGTAACACTTTGCAAACTTTAAAGGATTGCATTGGATAGAGTGTTGGGTCTGGAGCAAAGGGGACCCAAGTTCAAATCTAGCCTCAAACATCCACCAGTTATGTGACTCTGCTTCCTTCAATTCCTCATACATAGAATGGGGACAATCACAGTACCAACCTCCCAGGGTTGTAGTGAGTATCAAATGAAATAATAAGTGGAAAAAACTGAGAATGCCTGGAATATAATAAGTACTATGCAAATGTTAGTTATATAAATACTACCTATTGTTATTATTAAAATTATCTAAAGAAACAAATCTTTATAATATAATTAAGCTCTCTTACTTACTACCTGCCCGATCTGTGCTGTTATTTCACCTCATCAGGACTCAGTTTCCTCATCTATAAAATGAAAGGTGGGGTTTAATAACCTATAACATCCTTTCTAGCTCTAAATCTGCAAACTTCATATTCCATATTGGAACAATAAAATGAAACTTTCCTTGTATTTTGTTTTTAACATTTTAGTATTAGGTTATTATGTTTGTTAACCACCTCTTTTGTGACTTTATCAATGGATATAATCTGAGCAGAATGGCTCAAGGGTTTTTGGAGCAATTTTCTCCTTATATATGTATTAAGTGTTTTGCATAACTTAAAGCAATATGCAAATGTTCATTATTATTAATCTGTAATAAAGAGACAATTCTAGTGATTCAAGTAAAAGTTTTGTGGAGTTTGAAACATAGTGTCCCAATTTTTTCACATTCTCTCTAACATCTGCCATTTTCATTTCTGATAGGTGTGAGGTAGTACCTTACAGCAGGGATTCTTAAATTTTTTCTACTCCCATCCCTTCAGCACTTCTTAAACCATTTAAGAAGTGGTGCTTAGAATTCTTTTCCTTTGCATTTCTGTAGTCAATAGTGATTTAGAACATTTTTATGTGACTACAGATAGCTTTGATTTCTTCTGAAAGCTGATTGTTCACATTCTTTGAACATTTATCAATTGGGGAATGTTTTGTATTCTTATAAATTTGACTCGGTTCTCTATATATTTGATGAGTCTTTTGTCAGAGAAACTTGCTATAAAATTTCCCCTAGTTTCCTGCTTTCCTTATAATTTGACTGACTTGCTTTTGTAAGTGCAAAAACTTTTCAATTTGCTATAATTAAAATTATCCACTTTATATCCTGTAATACTATTCATCTCTTATTTGGTCATAAATTCTTCCGTTATCCACAAATCTGACAGGTAAAATATTCCATGTTCCCCAAATTTTCTTATGATATTATATACCCATTGTGATCTTATCTCAGTATATGGAGTAAGATGCTGCTCAATGACTAATTTCTGTCAAACTGCTTTCCAGTTTTCCAGGTAATTTTTGTCAAATAGTGAGTTCTTGTCTCAAAATCTTGGATCTTTCAGTGTATCAATTACTAAATTACCAGGGTCATTTACTACTGTGTCTTATGCACCTATTCTATTCCAATGATCCCCTACTCTATTTCTTGGCCACTACCAAATTGCATTGACAATTACCACTTAGTAACACAATTTGGGATCTGACACTGCTATGCCACTTTCCTTACATTTTTGCATTGATTCCCTCAATATTTTTTACCTTTTGTCCTTCCAGATGAAAACTATTACTTTTGTACTCTATAAAATAGTTTTTGGTTATTTGATTGACATGACTCTGAATAAGTAAGTTAATTGAGGTAGAATTATTTTATTTTATTGATTCAATCTATCCCTGAGCAATTAATATTCCTTCAGTTGTTTAGATCTGACTTTATTTGTAAAGAAAATGGTTTGCAATTATGTTTCTCTGGTTTCTGAGTTTATCTTGACAGGGAGAATCCTGACTATTTTATATTGTCTGCTGTTATTTTAAATGACATTTCTCTTTCTTTCTCTTATTGCTAGACTTTGTTGGCAATATTTAGAAATGCTGATGAATTATATGAGTTTATTTGATATCCTAAAACTCTGCAGTTCTTAATTATTTCCACTAGTTTTTCACTTGATTCTTGAAGTTTGTCATCAAATGGCTTGCAAAGAGTGATAGTTTTATTTCTCCATTGCCTGATTTAATTCCTTCAATTTCTTTCTCTTTTCTTATTATAGCTAGCATTTGCAGTACAGTATTGAATAATAGTGGTGATAATGGGCATCCTTGTTTTATCCCAGTGTTACTGGGAAGGCTTTCAGCTTATCTGCATTACAGATCATGCTTGCTGATGGTTTTAGATAGATAGTACTTATCATTGTCAGGAAGTTTCATTTGTTGCTATGCTTTCTAGTGTTTTTTTGTCAAAAAAACTTTTTCTGCATGTATTTAGATAATCATATGATTTTTGTTAGTTTTATTATTGATATGGTCATAGTGTATGATCTTCCTGATATAGTATTGTAATCTTACTGGAATTTGATTTAAAATATTTACATCAATATTCATTAGAGAAATTGGTCTATGGTTTTATTTCTCTGTTTTTACTCTTCTTGGTTTAAGTATTAGCACCATATTTGTGTCGTAAAAGGAATTCATTTCCTTTTTCCCAAATAGTTTATATAGTATTAGAATTCATTGTTCCTTAAATATTTAGTAGAATTCACTTAGAACCATCTGATCTTAGGGATTTTTTCTCAGGAAGTTCACTTATGGCTTATTCAATTTCTTTTTCTAAGATACAGTCATTTGAGTACTTTATTTTCTCTTCTGTTCATTCAGATAATTTATATTTTTATAAATATTCATTCATTTCACTCATACTGTCAGATTGACTGACATATAACTGGATGGAATAGCTCCAAAGAATTGCTTTAATTTCCTTTTAATAGGTAATACATTCCCTCTTTTTAATTTTTGATACAAATTTGGTTTTCTTTCTTTTTTAAGTCAAATCAATGAATCATTTATCTATTTTATTGTGTCTTTTCATAAAACTAGATGCCAGTTTCATTTATTAGTTCATGGTTTTCTTTCCATTTTTTTACCCCTTTTTTGAATTTCAGGATTTCCATTTTGGTGCTTAATTAAAGATTTTTAATTTGTTCGAGTTTTTTTTTTAATTGCTGACTTAATTCATTGATCTGCTCTTTCTCTACTTTGTTGATGTATTTAGAGATATGAATTTTCCTCAAAGTACCTTCTTGCCTGAATCCCACAAATTCTGGTATGTTGTCTTACTGTTGTCATTCTTTTTCATGAAATTATTTGTGATGTCTATGCTTTGTTCTTTGTCCCACTCATATTTTTAGGATTAATTTATTTAGTTTTTAATTTTTTTTTTTATTTTATTTATTTATTTATTTAGCTTTTTACATTCATTTTCACAAATCTTTGGGTTCCAAATTTTCTCCCCTTTTCTCCCCTCCCCCCACCCCAATACCCCAAGCAATCCAATTTTCCCTATCTCCAATCTGTCCTCTCTTCTGTCATCCCTCCCTTCCCTTGTCTCTATCTTCTCTTCTCTCCTGTAGGGCCAGATGACTTTCTATTCCTCATTAACTGTATGTCTTCTTTCCTAGTTGCAACAACAATACTAAACAATTGTTCCAAAAACTTTGAGTTCCAAATTCTCCCCATCCCTCCCTCCCCACCCATTCCCTTTGGTACGGCAGGCAATTCATTATA
This sequence comes from Bettongia penicillata ogilbyi, assembly GCA_023548195.1. NCBI lineage: Eukaryota > Metazoa > Chordata > Mammalia > Diprotodontia > Potoroidae > Bettongia > Bettongia penicillata. The sequence goes on along the minus strand of JAJHZJ010000055.1, from coordinate 7,604,596 downwards.
GGCCATATCTGTGTAGCTTTGCAAATGACCTTCCTGATAGTCGTGTTGTGTAAGACTAACTGAATTGCCATCCCTTTTAACCTGCCCCTCATTGTTTCTCTTCTGTCCCTTGATCCTGTCCCTCCCCAAGTGTTGACCTTCAATTACTCCCTTCTCCCTTTGCCCTCCCTTCCATCATCCCCCCACCAATATCTCCTTCTCCCCCGCTTTCTTATACTGTAAGATAGGTTTTCATACCAAAATGAGTGTGCATTTCACTCCTTCGTTTAGTCAAATGTGATGAGGGTAAACTTTTGTTTCTTTGTTTTGTTTGTTTGTTTTTCCTCAGCTCTCCTCTTTTTCCCTCCACTAAAAACATCTCCTACTTGCCTCTTATATGACATATAGTTACCCCCTTCCATTTCCCCCTCTTTCCTCTCACTACATTTCTCTGTCACCATTTACCTTAATTTCTTTTAAGGTATGGTCCCATCCTATTCAGATCAATCTGTGCTCTCTGTCTCTGCATGTGAATGCATGTGTGTATGTGTGTGCATGCGTGTACATGTGTATGGGTGGTCCCACCAACCACCCAGATACTGAAAAGTTTTAAGAGTTAGAAATATTGTCCTTCCCTGTATGAATGCAAACAGTTCATTTCTGGTAAGTCCCTTAATACTTCTCCTTGCTGTTTACTTTTGCATGCTTCCTCTCATTCTTGTGTTTGAAAGTCAAATTTTCTTTTCAGCTCTGGTCTTTTCATTAAGAATGATTGAAAGTCCTCTGTTTCATTGAAAGACCATATTTTCCCTTGAAGTATTATACTCAGTTTAGCTGGGTAGGTGATTCTTGGTTTCAGTCCTAGTTCCTTTGCCTTCTGGAATATCCTATTCCACGCCCTTCGATCCCTTAATGTAGAAGCTGCTAGATCTTGGGTTATCCTGATTGTATTTCCACAGTACTGGAATTGTTTCTTTCTAGCTGCTTGCAAGATTTTTTCCTTGAGCTGGGAGTTCTGGAATTTGGCCACAATGTTCCTAGGAGTTTCTCTTTTTGGATCTCTTTCAGGTGGTGATCGATGGATTCTTTCAATACTTATTTTGCCCTCTGGTCCTAGAATGTCAGGGCAGTTTTCCTTGATAATTTCATGCAAGACGATGTCTAGGCTCTTTTTTTGATCATGGCTTTCAGGTAGTCCCATAATTTTTAAGTTGTCTCTCCTTGATCTATTTTCCAGGTCAGTTGTTTTTCCCATGAGATATTTCACATTCTCTTCCATTTTATCGTTCTTTTGGTTTTGTTTGGTGATTTCTTGGTTTCTCATAAAGTCATTAGACTCCATCTGTTCCATTCTAATTTTGAGAGAACTATTAAATTCAGTGAGCTTTTGAGCCTCTTTTTCCATTTGGCTCATTCTGCTTTTGAATGCATTCTTCTCCTCATTGGCTTTTTGAACCTCTTTTGCCAATTGAGTGAGCCTATTTTTCAAGGTGTTAATTTCCTCAGCATTTTTTTGGGTCTCCTTTACCAAGATATTGACCTTTTTTTCATACTCTTCTTGCATCTTTGTCATTTCTCTTCCCAGTCTTTCCTCCACCTGTCTAACTTGCTTTTCAAAATCCTTTTTAAGCTCTTCCAAGGCCTGAGCCCACCCAACACCCCCCTGGGGTGTCTGGGGTACTGAGGCCCCGCCCTCCACATCTTTCCCTGATGGGAAAAATACATTCTCGTCCTCCCCATCAGATCCGAAGGTCGGGATCATTTGCATTTGTTGGAAAAAACTCTCTAAAGTCTTATTTTTCTTCCCCTTTCTAGGCATTTTCCCAGCCAGTTACTTGACTTCTGAGATTCCTTTCCACCCCCGCCTGGATCCGCCCAGCTAGTACTTGGCCTCTGAGATTCAAATGCGCTTTCCCGCGGCAAGCTTTAGTTCTGGCGCAGGGGTGGGGGCAGGGCCGCCTCCTAAGCTTGGGCCCTCAGGGGCTTTCTGCAGAGACTTTCAGGAACGGAGCGGGTGGGGGCGGGGTGGGGGGCCCCACCTGCTGTGCTCAGCTCCCTTGGGGGTTTTATTCAGAGGCGTTCAGCAGTAGAGCAGGGTGGGGGCAAGGCCGTCTCCCCTGCTCGGCTCCCTCAGGTTGGAAAGACCTTCAGTATTGAAGATCCTACCTGCTCCTGGGGGATTCCTGAGTCCCGGGCTGTTGCCGCCTCAGCCGCCCGCCCACGCCTCTGCCTCCGTTGCTTCCTGCCCCTGTCTCTGCCGCTGCCGCTTCCTCCCAAGGGGGCCCGAGTCTCGGAGACGCTCCGCTCCCCTCCCCTATCGCAGTCTTCTTTCTTACTGACCTGTAGCTTCTGTGGGCGGAGGGACTTTCCCGGCTGCCGGAGCTTCCCCCGGAGCTTTCCTCTCTGAAGTCTGCTCGGGTCAGCTTCTCTGGGGCCGCGGCCAGGGGTGGGGGTGGGGTCCGCTTTCCGGAGTGCGATGTACCCCGGGAACGGCTCTCCAGGGTTCAGTGGAACGGAAATCTCTTCCCCTATGTTTATGCACCCCCTGCAGAGATTCAGAATTTATGGGGATCTCCTTTTACCTCAATTCCATGGGTTGTGGGCTCGGAGCTCGTAAATGTGCGTCCTTCTACTCCGCCATCTTGGCTCCGCCCCCCAGTTTTTAATTTTAAATCTATATTTCCATGGTCCTTTATTTAATATAATTTTATTGTATTATGGTCTGATAAGGATTAATTTAATAGTTCTGCTTTCTGAATTTGGCTGTGAGGTTTTTAATGTCATAACACATGGTCAAGTTTTGTGATGGTGACTTGTACAGGTGACAAAAGGTATTCTCCTTTCTATCCCCATCCAAGTTTTTCCAGAGGTCTAACTTTTCTAAAATTCTATTCATCTCTTTAACTTCTTTGTTCTTCACTTTATGTTTAGATTTATCTAGTTCTGAGAGGGGAAAGTTGATATCCCTCACTCGTATAGTTTTACTATATCTTCCTCACTTAACTTTTCCTTTAAGAATTTGGGTGCTATTCCTTTTGGTGCATCTATGTTTACTATTGATATTACATCATTGTCTATGATATCTTTCATTAAAATGTAGGTTCCTTGCTTATCTCTTTCAATTAGATCTATTTTTACCTTTTTTTATGTTAGATTGTGATTGGTGCCCCTGATTTTTTTTAACCTCAGCTTAAGAATAATCAATTCTGCTTTATTCCCTTATTTTTACTCTACATCTCTATTGCAAATGCATTTTACATAAACAACGTATTGTTGAATTCTGATTCTTAGTCCAATCTGCTGTCCACTTCAACTTTATGAATGAATTCACCCCGTTCACATTCATAGTTATGACTGTTAGCTCCACTTTCCCCTACATTCTACTTGTCCCTATTTATCCTTCTCTCTCTCTTTTTACCTGTCCCAAAACTGTTTTGCTTCTGACCACTACTTTCCTTGATCTGCTCTCCTTTTCATCAGTCTCCTCTTATTCCTTTCCTCTCCTGTAGGGTGTTTGTGTTCATCCTTCATTCCTGAAGAAGACCATGCCATCGAAGAAATGATATGACTTGCACTTGACTTTGTTTTGAGTGAGGGAGGGTTGTGCAGGTCAGCAGCCTCACTTCTCCTCCAGAGCAGGATGACTGAAGATGACCCAGGATGAGGCAACTGGGGTTAAGTGACTTGCCCAAGGTCACACAGTGAGTGTCAAGTGTCTGAGGTGAGATTTAAACTCAGGTCTTCCTGACTCCTGCACTGGTGCTCTATCCACTGTACCGCCTAGCTGCCCCTCCCTGTAGGGTAAGACAGAATTGTATACCCAACTGAGTGTGTATTTTATTTCTTCTTTAAACCAATTCCAATAAGAGTAAGGTTCAAGCATTGCCCTACATGGCTCATCTTCCCCCTCCATTGTAAAAGCTCTTCCTTCCATGTCTCTTTTATATGAGACAATTTTCTCCATTTTTTCTCTCCCTTCTTCAAATGTATCCTTCTCTCTCGTCCCTCAATTTTATTTTTTGACATCATTCCTCATAGTCATCTCACATTTATGCCCTTTGTCCAAGTATATGCCTTCTAACTGTCCTAATAATAATAAAGTTCATGGGAGTTACAATTATCTTCTCATGTAGGAATATAAACTTTTAACATTATTGATTCCCTTATTTCTCTCATGCTTAGCTTTTTATGCTTTTATTGAATCTTGTATTTGAAAGATTAACTATAACTTCCTAACCTAATTTCTGTCCCCATGTTTCACTTGATTTTAAAATTATTTTTTATCTTCATAGCAACATTCAATCACCCCAGCTCTCCATGCTTTCCTAGATCACCAGTCTTTACCCTGGACTCACTCTTCTCCTTTCAAAATCTTGATAGAATCCCTTTCCAGACCTTAACTCTGAATTACTTCATCATCTGCCTCTTTGGAACCTACTTGAGTAATATTAATGCTGTTGGAGGAAGTTACATAACTCTGCTAAATAAATTTGTTATTTAATTTGTTATTTTTTGTTATTTCATTCTGCTATAAATTTGTTGTTTAATCTCAATTGGGCCCTTAATACTGCATGACAGTCCTTTGACCTTGTCCTGATTAAATCCCTATTGTATTTCCCAGCATCTGCTCCAATCCTTTTTTCTCTACTCAAGTCACCCACACTGTCCTTTTGTCCCTAGAAGCCATCCATGATGATCTCCTTTCTCTCCCCAATTTGACACCTCAAATCTCATCAATATGATCTCCCATTCTTTTATCCTTGGCTTCATTCTATATACAATAAATAAAATGTAAAGCCCTTGAGAGTAGGATTATTTCATTCTTTAGATTTGTAATATATGATTAAAAATGCTTGCTGATAGATCCATTCAGTCTCAGAAGAGTTTGTCCTCCTTGCCATTGCCAATCCTTCAACATGTATCCTTGATCCCATCCTTTTTCATCTCCACTACGAACTTTCCCCTTCAATTATTTTCCCACTCTCTTATCTTTGATCTCTCCTTATTCATTGGCTCCTTCACTGTTGCCTACAAATATGCCAAGATTTCATAAATTTTTCAGAAACCTTCCTTTGATCAGGCCATCTCTTCTTAAGTTGCTGTCCCATTTTCTCCTCCCTTTCACAGCCCAAGTCTTTGGGAAAAGTTTGACTTCCATAACTCATCTTTCACTTAATTTTCAAGTCTTTGTAAACTGACTTGTGACCCAAACATTCCACTGAAACTACCCTGTCTAAGGTTCCCAAATAATTTCTAAATTGTCAAATCTGATGGCCTTTTCTCGTTTCTCATACTTCTTGATCTCTGTGCAGCAACTAATCATATTTACCACCTCCTGGACACTCTCTTTCCTAACTGTCTAGCCATTCTTACTTCAGCCCCTTTACTGGATGGGCATCCAAGCCCTAACCATGATATGCAGGTGTACTCCACAGATTTCTTCCAGAATCTCTTCGGAATCTTCTTCTTTATTTTCTTCTTTTCTTCATTTTTCTTTTCCTCTCTACTTCTCTCTACACTCTCTCTTGGCAGTCTCATCAACTATACTACATTCAATTATCCTCTGTATGCAGATGATTCTCATCTACATATATATACCTCTTCTCTTTCCTTAGCTCCTGTCCCACATCATCAATTGTCTGTTGAATACCTCCACCTGGATATACAGAATAGGCACTGAAAAAACAACAAAAATAGAAAGAAATGCTTCCTTCTCAAAAAAAAGATTGGAAAATTGGAAAACAACCATGGGGGAGGGAATAATGTGTTCTGGGGAATAGTTTAAAAGGTCCAGAAAGATAGTTTGTAGTCAAATTATGAAGGGCTCCTTTTCAGTTTGTAAACTTGTGCTGGGCCAACAGAGCATTTGCTTTATATGACTGAATGAGTTGCACCACACATTTTTACAGTTATGAGGAATAATGGAAAACTGGCTAGCTGCCAAGTGCTCCTTTTTTTGTAGCCCATTTCTACAAGTGACCCCATGCACCAAGATTCGCAGAATTGTAAAGCTGGGATGGGACTTCTACTTAATCGTTTTACAAATTATTCTCAGAAGTAGAAGGGACTCCAGCGTTCATCTAGTTTTGGAGCTGTTACTAAGACTGTTAATTTCCTTTATTTAGTTATACATTTCTTGCCTTTTGCCTCCTCCTTTTTCCCTTGTAGGTTAAATTGGTTACTTTTAAATACTTCCTTCTCTCTTACTCCCAATTTTTTCTTGTTTGTTGGTTTTGACATCTTCCTATGTATTTTTTCCAAGTATTTCTTTGTTTAATTCTCTTCATTGCTTTTTTCTACTTTCTGATTTATTCTGAAATTATGTTCTGATTCATGGTCTATATCATTATGTATTCCTTCCTTAATCTCTTTGTATTTTTCATGAAGTTACCCAGAAGATCAGTCTTCTTTTTTTTCTCTTAAAAAAAACCTATAATAAACATGGAGTAATTTATTTCATTATTCTTTCCTTGGTAATTGTAATTATATATCTTTCTTATATTCTGTTGTTTGAAGGGTTTATATGTCAAATGTTCGGCTCTCTTTTTGCTTTTGTTTTTGTTTTTGGAGGATAGGAATTCCTGTAGTACTTCTATTTTGTTGAATATGTGTTTTCTTTCATTAATGATCCCACTCAAGTTTACAGGGCATTTCATTTTTTTTTTTATTTTTCACACAGTTTATAACAGATAAAGCAATTCAAACTTTTGGTCAGGTGACACATCTTTTTAAAGCATTTACAATATGGACCAAAAAAGAATATTTTTTTTCAAACATAAGCCAACTGGGACACAGATAATATTTATGTTGCTAACTTCGCATCTCTTGATCTAATTGTCTCCTCAGTGTTATTAAGAATAAAAAGACCCTAACTTAATGCTGTTGATCTAAAGTTCTATACCTAATAGCTTAATTTTAGGCAGCTTCGGATGTTCCTCTACCCATAATCTATAATTGAATAGATCTGATATTAAGCTTACAAACCTTTTGACTATAGGGAATTGCCACCAAGAGCAAGGACATTGTTGGGAAACAATATCTCCCCAACTTCATGCCTGTTACAGGCAGAAGTAGATTATCCACTGTATTCAGTCAGGCTTAAAGTCGGCCAGGTGTCATTGCGGAAATTGAGTCAGGAGAATCCCACCTCAGCCCATGCTGAACAGCTGCTTTCTCACTCTTCCCTTGAGATCACCTATGCAGTTCATACCAGCATCTCATGAGCATACTGGCATCATGTAATGGAGGCTCGGATCACCTTTCTTGCTTCCCATACCTGGAGTTAGACTCAGAAGAACAGTCACTTAGTAGTCTCACATCATCTAAAAATGGCAAGTTCCTATAACCAGGTTTAAAATATGATCATAGTTTCACTTTGGCTAAGGAACATCTTTTAGGCAAGTCTTAAGTGGCTTACATGTCTTTCTATACATGTTCTAGTTCCTGATTAAATGGCAATCATAAAATCAAATTTACCATTAAAACCTTGACTTTTCCATCAATGCCAAATTTTATCAGAGGTTACCTTCTTCTTGGAAAGTTAGACTGAAATTCTATTCTCCAAACTAAAGATGTCATTGATTTATTCTCAGTTATTAATTCAGTCTATTGTTTTAATACTAATTGCTTTTACCTCACTTTGTAGCATGACCAATTTTTCTCCCCATCACCCCCTCCCCCCACTTCCTAATACCTTGCATTCTGGTTGCTCCTTCCCTCAATGTACCCTCCCCTCCATCACATCCCACCCCTGTCCTATACCCATCTTCCTTCTTTTCTTGCAGGGCAAGATAAATTTCCATACCCCTATTCCTGTAATTCTTATTTCCTGATTATATGCAGTAAAATTTTCAACATTTGTTTCTACTACTTTGAATTCCAAATTCTCTCCCTCCCCCACTCCCTCCCCAGCTCCACTAAGAAGGGAAGCAATTCAATACAGACTAAACATGTGTTGTTTTGCAAAAGACTTCCATAGTAATCATGTTGTGTAATACTAATTATATTGCCCTCTGACCTACCCTATCCCTCTTATTTCCCCCCTACAATTGACCTTATCTATTCTCGTAAGTGTTTATTTCTAGTGACTCCCTTATCCCATTTGCCCTCCCTTCTAACATTCCCTTCACTCCACTTGTTGCCTCCTCTCCTACTTTCCTGTGGTGTGATATAAATTTTCATATCAAATTTAGTGAGCATGTTATTCCTTCCTTTGGCATTTCATTTTAGATTGAAAGTTAGCTTCTTGTTTCAGGAGATGTTATATTCGCTTCTGTGGAATTAGAGTTAGACCATAGAGTCTGAAGCCTTGAGTATCCCTAACTTTACCTGTAAAATGAGGTTAAAAGCATCTACCGCCCAAGGTTGTTGTGAAGATGAGTTGAGATAATACTTATAAAGCATGATGCCTGGCACATAATAGGTACTTAATAAATGCTTATTTCCTTCTCTTTCTTGACCCCAGTAGGAGGAAGTATACTTCCCACTCACTTCCTCACTTAGCTGGGCAGATATGAGATCTACTAATTGTTGCTTGTTTTCAAGGTAAGCAAGAGGTGAGGTATGCATAGGACAAACTCTGCAGTAAGAGTGAAGTTCCATTTGGTGCCTGTGTACAAGTCTTCAGATTACTACATACTTCTTTGCCAGGAATGATGGAGGCTGATGGGGGAAATGAGCTAAATAAGCACTTTAAAGATTAGCATTCTTCGGTGCTAATTCACAAGGATTTTTGCCTTATTAAGGGTCTCTCTTGTGCTGTGATTCAGCTATAAGTTCTCTATGATATGAATTCTTCTTTATGAATTTTGGGTTGTCATTTTTTTTAGAGAGACACTGGGGGCTAGTGTTTGGTCATACATGTAGTTGGTGCCACGACCCAAAAGTCTAGATTTACATATTCAAGTGGTTGTTGATAGCTTGTGTTTTTTCTTTCAAGAATAGTCTGTTCAAGGCAGTTCTCAGAAGAAGAAATTAAAGCTATCTATAATCATATGAAAAAGTGCTCTAAATCACTATTGATTAGAGAGATGCAAATCAAAACAATTCTGAGATACTGCATCACACCTATCAAATTGGCTAACATGACAGAACAGGATGATGATAAATGTTGGAGAAGATGTACAAGAGGTGGAACACTAATTCATTGTTGGTGGAGCTGTGAGCTGATCCAATCATTCTGAAGAGCAATGTGGAACTATGCCCAAAGGGCTACAAAAATGTGCATACCCTTTGACCCAGCAATACCACTTCTAAGACTGTATTCCCAAGAGATCACACTCCCATTTTTGTGATCTCTTGGGAATACAGTCTTAGAAGTATATATAAATATATAAATATAAATATAAAAAATATTTATAGCAGCTCTCTTTGTGGTGGCTGAAATCTAGAAATCAAGGGGACACCCATCAATTGGGGAATGGCTGAATAAATTGTGGTATATGAATGTAATGGAATACAGGAAGACTTCAGAAAGGCTGAAAGACTTATATGAACTGATGCTGAGTGAAAGGAGCAGAACCAGGAGAATTTTGTACACAGCAACAACCACAGTGTGTGAGAATGTTTTCCGGTAGACTTAGTACTTCATTGCAATGTAAGGACTTAAAAAATTCCCAGTGGTCCCTTAAGGCAAAATGCCTTCCACATCCAGAGAAAGAACTATGGAATTCAGTCGCAGAGTGAAGCAGATCATTTTCTTTTTGGATTATGTTTTGTTTTGTTTTATGATTTCTCCCATTCATTTTAATTCTTTTATGCAACGTGACTAAGGTGAAAATGTATTTAAGGAACGTATGTGTAGAATCCATATAAAATTGTATGCCAAGATACATGGCAGTCATTGTAGAACATTGAAAACAAATAAAATAATAATGAAAAAGAATAATCTGTTCATATCCTTTGATATGGTGATCTACTTTTAGGTTAATTAGCCCAGGAGGTGAGTACAGCAAGAAAAGATGCATTTGGACAAAAAAAAAATTCATGGCAAAATTTTTTGTGGCAGCAAGAAACTGGAATCAAACTACATACACAATGATTGGGCGAGTATTTAAGTAAATTATAGTAAATTAATGTAATGGGACATTTTTATAACATTTAGGATGATAAATGTGAATACAAAAAAAAATATAGAAAGATATCCAGTGATAAGGAACAAAAAATGTAGAACCAGAAAAATACTTATTTTAACTATGTCAAGAAGGATAATATCAAATAACAGCAGATTTCATGGTAAATACTATGGACAATATTGGTGATACCTTATTAACGTGTTCATACCTTCATGTTCTTCATGTCTTCTATCAATTAATAAATACTAAAGGGTATAGTTTCACACACAATCATCTGCAAACTACTTTCCCATTGTTTTGGTTAATCATCTTGGGGATTTGGTTTTGGATACATTTTAGCCTATAATTGGTTTGGGTTGAGTTTTTTGTTTGGTGTCCTTATGTTTTTTTATATTTGTACCACTTTGGTTTTCACTTCTATTTTAAAATTTTCATCAGTAAGTGAAAGATAACACCAAATTTATGAATAAGAATTAAATTAGATGATTAGAATGGGACTGCGACTTCACATTCCTTTCACAGATATAGAGTAGCTACTCTCTATTACTGATAGTCTTAAAGAGTTTGTTGGGGCCCTGAAAGGTGAAGACACTTGATGATGGTCATTCAAGTACTTTGTGAGATTGTTTTATTTTTGTCTCTCTAGCCAAGAACTTAACACACTGTTTGACTCATAGTAGATGCTTAATAAATGCTCATTGTTTGATGCGTCAGAGGCAAGACTTGAACCCAGATCTTTCTGGTTCCAAAGTCAAGCGTGGTAGGGTACTGGACTTACAATCAAGAAGGTTTAGTGTCAAATTTTGCCTCAAACACTTACTAGCTATGTGACTCTGGGCTATTCAACTAACTTCTCTGAGCCTTTGTTTCGTTATCTATAAAATGGGGATAATTGCACCTTCAAATAATACAATATGTGTATAGTGTTTTCCAAGCCTTGAACATATAATTATAATTGATTCTGATGATGATAATGATACTATACTATACCACATTTACTCTCAAAACATAGAGCAATGAGTCAAAAAAGTATGAGTTAAGACTGGAAAAATAGAGTGGAAACAAACTGGATGGAATATCACCATAATGTTTACTATACCTGTTCCCTAAAAGGGATTTATTTTCCCACATCTCCTCAAACATTTATCATTTTACTTTTCTGTCATATTATGCAATCTGGTAGGTGTGTAGTGGTGCCTCAGAGTTGTTTTAATTTGCATTTCTCTAATCAATAGTAATTTAGGTATTTTTTCATATGACTGTGGTGGATATATGACACTAAACCTTCTTGACTGTAAGTCCAATGCCCTACCATGCTTGGCTTTGGGACCAGAAAGTTCCCTAAAAGGGCACTATGATTTTTACTGTACTGTGGCTTCTATGTAAGTAAAAATAATTGTTTAATTCCTACACCATGCCAAATAACTCATTTCAGCTCTTTTTATTGAAGAACTGATTGTTGACCTGAATTGATTAAACAGGCTGACTGTTTAGATATCTCAGAGACTTCCTGAGGATAGAGCCTGGAAGCTATTGGAACTATTGGAAGCAGTTGCCATCGCTTCAGGCAAGAATCCTGAATCCTTGAAAGTAAGTCTCTGTGTAAATGTAAGCTATTATCTCTTTCAATAACCTAATTTGCCCAAGGGACACCTCTACCAGAACAATGAAAACTAAAGAGTAACCATAAACAGGCAGCACACACACAGTACAGAACTCCCAGGGAAAAAAAACTGCAATCATCATTTTCAATTTTCTTAAGAACAGCTCTTGTTTTCTCTTCCAGCCTTAATGCCCTCCAGTCTTCTTAGGGAGGTATCTTTTATTTCTCATTCTTTTAGAATATCTCTCTGCAGCAGTGGGAATTAAGTGATTAAGATCCCCACAATGAGTCATTAATGTGAAATACACCTGAAAGTATTCAGCTCTCTACAGCACTGTTTTCCAATGAATGTTCTAGTGGAAGGCACCCATACTGGATAAACCTGCAACATCCTTCCAGGAATCTGAGATGTGACAAAAACCTCACAGGATGAAAAGGCAATGAGTTATGGCCTAGGTCATTGCAAAGAAGGGTACCAACATTGATGTCATCACAGACTGATCAAAGGGATGAAATAAAGGAAAAAGGAAATCATCAAGACATAATATGGAATGTCACATATTTATTTGTATTTTATTTTTCCATTTACATGAAGAGATCATTTTTAATTTTCAAATGTTTTTCTTTCTAAATTTTCTCCCTCCTTCTGTCAACCCCATCCCCCAAATGGTAAGCAAACTGATATAGGTCATATAAGTGCATTCTTTTAAAATATATTTCCATATTAATCATGTCATGAAAGAAGAAAAAGAACAAAAGAAAAACATGAAAAAAATTAGTGAAAATAGTATGCTTTGATCTGCATTCAGACTCCATCAATTCTTTCTTTGAATGTGGATAGCATTTTTCATTATGAGTCCTTTGGAATTGTTTTAGATGATTATACTGCTGAGAAGAGCAATGTTAATCATAGCTGATCATAGTACAATGTTGCTGTTACTGTGTACAATGTTCTCCTGACTCCACTCACTTTGCTTTGTATTAGTTCATGTGAGTCTTTCCAGGTTTTTCTGAAACTGCCTGCATATCATTTCTTGTAACACAATTTCATTGCATTGATATACTAGAATTTGTTCAGTCATTCCCTAATTGCTGGGATCTCCTCAATTTTCAATGCTTTGCCACCACAAAAAGAGCTGCTAAAAATATTTTTGTACAAGTATGCCCTTCCACCGCCACCCCTGGTTTTTTTTTTGTTTGTTTGTTTTTTTGTTTTTATCTCTTTGGGATACAGATCTGGTACTAGTATTGCTGGATCAAAATTCAAGCACATTTTGATAGCCCTTTGGGCATGGTTTCAAATTGCCTCCCAGAAGGTTGGATCAGTTCACAACTCCACCAATAATCCATTTATTTTCCCACATCTCCTCAAACATTTATCATTTTCCCTTTCTGTCATATAATCCAATCTGGTAGGTGTATAGTGGTGTCTCAGAGTTGTTTAACTTGCATTTCTCTAATCAATAGCAGTTTAGGTATTTTTTCATATGACTATAGATATTCTTTATTTCTTCATCTGTAAACTACCTGTTCATATTTTTTGACCATTTATCAACTGGGGAATGACTTGTATTTTTATAAATTTGACTCAGTTCTCTATTGATTTGGAAAATGAGGCAGTTATTAGAGACACTTGTTGCAAAAATTGTTTCCCCACTTTCTGCTTTCTTTCAAATATTATTTGCATTGGTTTTGTTTCTGTAAATACATTTTAACTAAATATGATGAAAATTATGCATTTTACATCTTGTAATGCTTTCTATCTCATATTTGGTCATAAATTCTTCCCTTCTGCATAGAGCTGACAGGTAAACTATTCTTTACTCTCCTGATTGCTTATAGTATCACTCTTTATGTCTAAATCATATACCCATTTTGTCCTTATCTTTATATATGGTTTAGACTTAGTTTCTCTCATATTATTTTCCAGTTTTCCCAGCAGTTTTTGTCAAATGGTGAGTTCTTGTCCAAGAAACTGGGATTTTAGGGTTTATCACACACAAAATTACTATGGTCATTTATTATTTGTCTGGGGTACCAAATCTATTCACTGATCCACCACTCTATCTCTTAGCCAGTACCAGATAGTTTTGATGACTACTATTTTATGATATAGTTTGAAATCTGGTACCACATTTTAAATTTAGAAGTAAAAGAGTGGAAGGGACAATACCTGGAAAGCCAGGATATGTGAGCATCAAGTAGAGAGGAAAGGGGAGAAAGAAGAAGAAAAGTGGAAGTTTGGATTGGCAGGAGAGGTTCTCAATATACTGTCACATTAGAAATGGAAGGCAATTGGTATGGAACACTGCATTTGCAATCAGACTCAATTGATGTTTTGGTTATTTTTCTTGATATGCTTATTTTTTTCCTCTTTTCAAAATTCTTTGTTGCAGGGAATGGATCTCTGAGTAGAGGAGAGAAAAGGCATAACTTTGATGATCAACACTGGTCCTAAACAAGAGAAAAAATAATATGAACCTTTCTCTCTTCTTTGTAGAAATGGAAGGCAATTGGTATGGAACACTGCATTTGCAATCAGACTCAGTTGATGTTTTGGTTATTTTTCTTGATATGCTTATTTTTTTCCTCTTTTTAAAATTCTTTGTTGCAGGGAATGGATCTCTGAGTACAGGAGAGAAAAGGCTATATTCTAAATAAAAGGAAGAAACAAAGAGAAAGATAGTAATTAAAAAATATTTGGATTCAAATCCTTGTTCTGCCACCTACTAACTGTGTAACATTGGGGAAGTCACTTTTATTCTCTGGGGCTCATTTTACTCATTTGTATAATGTTGAGAATGAAATAATTGTTCACTAAATCCTTTCTACCTTTTATATGTTATGGTTATGATTGGAGCAAAGCAACAACAAATGAGGAAGATCAAGCAAACAATAGATCACAGGCTGAGACATGAGAAGGTGAAAACAAAGGCAGATAAAAGGTTAGACAAAGAGGAGAGCCAAGTCCATGTAAACAGTCAGCAAGGGAGAGACCAGGGACTTGGTGGGAGGGCAAACTGATGCAGAATAGCAAAGACAGGATGCTGACCCACAGCTGTCCTTCTGCTTAGAGCCTGTCTCTGCAGAGCCTGACCCGGCTTGTGGGTAGTTAAGACCTGAAACATCTCACTGGTAGTTGCCTACCTTGGGGCAGAAAGCAAGGCGCATTTGTTAACCCTAAGAAATCTCTGGTGTCATTTCCTTGACAAAATAAAACCAACCAAAAACCAATGGGGGTGAGGGGAAATAGATATCACATACACATATACATACACATCATATATACATATATATCATATAGTGTTACATATAATAGATAGATAAATAGACAGACAGACATAGAGAGATAGAGAGTAGACAGATTGACAGATAGATAGATAGACAGAACACAAAGTATTCCGCCATCACCAGTCTGTGTCTATAGAGTTCCCTCTGGCTGTAAGGAAGTCATCCGTTAGTGCTTCCATCTTCCAGGTAAAAATGATCTCTTCTTTCCCAAATTTCTCACAATCCTTTACCACCAGCTCAGCTGTGAACTTTTCTTAATCTCCCTTATATTTAACTCATTTTCTATTGTATCATAGGTAGGATTGTTTTTGTTTACTAGTAGATTCCCAACTTCTTGAGAATAGGATCTATGTTGCATTTATATTCCTAGTCCCAAGAACGTAGGCTTTTCGCATTATAGATGCTAATAAATGTTTATTGAATGAATAAAAAAGTGAATATTTGAATGAGCCATTGAGAAGTATGTATGGACCAGAGTAAGGGGTACAGCATGGTAAGGATAGGATAGAGAAAATCATTCTCTTCCCCAACCTGTGCCATCACTGCTTTTACCCTTTTCAAGTATGTCCAAGAAAGTCCATATGGATATTTTAGATTAAGAAAGATTAGTAAACTCTTCTCCACTGCTGAAATAAAAATTTTCCCCAATTATTAAGCATTGTTTGTTTGTTTTCTTTCCCTCTAACCTCTTCTCAGGGGAAAAAAAAGAAGAATAAAACCCTTGTGACAAGCATGAATAGTCAAGCAAATCAAATTCCTATATTGGCAAAAAATGGTGAAGGAGTAGATTATACAAGCTAATATTTATACAATATGCCAAGCACTTTGTAACTGTTATCACATTTGACCCTCACAATAGCACTAGATAGACGCTATTATCATCCTTGTTTTTCAAATGAGGAAACAGGCAATTGGAGTGACTTATCCAGGGTCCCATAGCTAGTAAATACCTAAAGATAAATTTGAACTCAGATCTTTCTGATTCCAAGCCCCACACTCTTTGTACTGTACCACCCAGCTGCAGATTATAGGAAAATGGCTGCATTCTAGAATCCCATGTCTCGCATAAACTCTATAGAGGCATAGAGATATACCATTCTACTAGGCCATAGAAAGAATATCTTCTAGAGTCCCCCACTTCACCTGGAAACTAGAGACCTGCAGACATTCTGGGAATGATAGACTAGTAAGGTGGGGAGCCAAGCACAGATGCAGCCTCTCCCCAGACTAGACTTCTAGGCAGTCCCAGGACTCTCTGTCGGAGCTCCATAGCCATAAGCCCAGTCAAACCTGAGCCTGACTTGAGGCCTGTGACTATAGAATGATTCTGAGAACTGATGTGCTCTATCCCATTTGGGCAGAGGCCTGAATCCTTCCCATTCCTGAAGGGGTGGGGGAGCTTTCAGGCATACTAATTTAGTCTAGTACAGTATTTCAGGAAACAGATCCAACAAGATCTCAATCTAGCCCTAGCTAAGCAGAGAGAACAATTTCAGGGTTTGCCCTACAAGGTGCAGTTGGTATCTGTAGTCTCAACCAAACTGGAATCCTTCTAGAGCAGTCCCTGAAAACTATTGTGGGAAACCAGCAGAGAAGTAACTTCTGAGCCCAATAGCAGGGAGAATGACCCCAGGTAGAGCCTATAACAGGAAGAGGTCCTCGGTCCTGTGATGAGAGCAAACCCTCAGGAACCTTCAGAGTTTGGTGAAGGAGGATTAGGCAGATCCTCCCCATACAATTCAGTTTAAGAGTTTAACTTAAGCATGCCACCCCATAAACAAGTCTTAAAGAGATGCTCAGGAGATAAACCTCCAAAGAGGATAATAAGCCCACAAGAAGATCAGGTGCAGTCCCAGGGTAAAAAAATACTATCTTGGCCATAGGGACTGCAGGAGTACCTGGAGAAAAATTAAATGAGAGTTACAGAATGGAAAAGCTATGGAGGAAAAAATGACAAGGAAAATTGACACTTTAGTAGAGATTGTGGAAAACCTCACTCCAGAACTGATACCCTGAAAATTAGATTGGATCAGTAGAAAGCAATGACTCAACAGTACAACAAAGAATATAAAAACAAAACCAAAAAAACTGAGAAAACAGAAGAGAAAAATCTAAAAAATATAATATCAAGAAAAACTGATGTGGAAAATAGTTCAAGGAGAGATGAATAAGAATTATAGAACTATATAAAATCTATTGTCAGAAGGAAATCTGGATAATAAATTTCAGGAAGTTATAAAGAAGAATTACCCACAATTCTTAGAATTAGAGAACAAAAGGAATATAAAATCTGCCAATCACCTCTAAATTTATTTTAGTATTGATTATTTTTTAAAAAATGAGTTTGAAAGTCTCTCCCTCCCTCCTTTCCCTTCTCCACCCCACTGAGAAAGCAAGCAATATATCAACTTTTACTTGTAAAGTCATGCAAAGGATTTCCATATTAGCCTTAATTAATTAATAGATAAATGAAGCAAAAAAAATAAAGTGAAAAACTGTGCTTCAGTATGCACTCAGAGTTTAATAGTTCTCTCTCTGAAGGTGTAAAGCATTTTTCATCATGGGTCCTTCAGAAGATAATATGAATTCTTCATTCACTTGAATATTCTAGCTTTGTTAGTTACCCTGATCACTTTCACATTGTTATGGATTCTCTCAAGGGACTTTGTAGTATTCTGGTGCTAAATACAATTAATATTATGTCATTTGAGAAGAGTGTACCTGTGCATGTTATACTGTATCTATGTATATATATGCACATATACATATATATGTACATATATACACACATTATGTTACATATACATAGATATATTATTCCCAAATGACATCATACATACCCAGTTTGAAAACTGGGATACCACAGGTTTCAATGAGTTACAAATACATCTGTGTTATTTTTTAACATACATCTCTCCAGCTTCTTCATAGATGTAGCTTAGAAAATGGTCAAATATGAAATCCAAGCATATGATATCTATGATATTCCTTTAGTCTAAGTAGTCTAGTAATGTTTTCAAAGAAGGAAATAAGATTGATCTGGCATTATCTGGTCTATTACAATAACTTGCTGGTGATTCTGCCTGCCACAAGTCTCTCCCTAATCCAGTCCATTCAATTGCCAAAGTGACGTTCATAAAGTGAGATCCGAACATGACACACATCCTGCCCCTACTCAATAAATTCAAGTGACTCTGTACCTCCTATAGAATCAAATATAAAATCCACTGGCATTCAAAGCTCTTCATAACTTAGCTTTCCCAATTTCATTTCTTCTTACACTTTACCTCCATTCCCACACCCTCATGTTCTCTTCAATCCATATACACTGTTCCTCCATCTCTCAGCTCAGGAATTTGCACTGGCTGTCCCCCATCTTAGAAATGTCCTATTTTCTTCTCTGTGCTTCCTAGATTCCCTGAGTTCTTTCAAGCTGCAGTTAAAATTTTATTACCTACAAGAAGCTTTTCCCAATCCTTTTTAATTCTAGTGCCTTATATATGTCAATTACTTTCAGTTTGCCCTCTTTATAACTTGTTTCTTTTAAAAATAATACACAAATATACATATTCATAAGCATAAATATAAATACATATGCATATACAAATATATAATGTTTTCTTACATTAAAAAGTCCCCAATTACATTAATTTTTGAACATTTTTGGGTTCCAAACTCTCTTCCTCCCTCTAGTCCTTCCCCCCCCACTTGAGAAGGCAAGTTATATGATATCAGTTATATGTGTGACAGCATATAGAACACATTTCCATATTAGTCATGTTGTAAAAGAAAACAGATAGAAAAAGAAAACTAGAGAAACTTTAAAAAAGATGCTTCAGTTTGCATTCAGAGTTCATCAGTTCTCTCTCTGAGATAACATTTTTCATCATGAGTCCTTTATAAATTACAAATTGCAAATAACGTTCTTTATATTTGGAATTATCTTAGATCACTGTCTTGATCAGAGTAGCTAAATCTTTCACAACTGATCATCCTTACAACATTGTTTTTAATGTGTTCAGTGTTCTCCTGGCTCTGCTCAGTTCATTTCATTTGAGTTCATATAAATTTTCCCAGGATTTTCAAAAACTATCCGACTCCTTATTTTTTATAGCACAATATTATTCCATCACAATCATATGCCACTTGTTCAGCCATTCCCACATTGATGGACATCTTCTCAATTTCTAATTTTTGGCCACCATAAGTAAGTGACAATAAATATTTTTTGTACAAATAGCCACTCTTCCCTTTCTTTTGATTTCTTGGGGATATAGACCCAGTAGTGGTATTTCTGGGGTATTTATAGCCTGTGAGTATATACGTATATATCTATATGTGTATATATCATATTAGCCTATATGTATATACACATATGTGTGTGTGCGTGCATATGTGTGTGTGTGCCTTTAGGCATAGATCCAAATTGTTCTCCAGAACCTTACTAGTTCACAATTCCACCAACAGTGCGTTAGTGTTCCAATTTTTCTACATCCCCTCCAGCATTTATCATTTTCCTTCTCTGTCATGTTAGCCACTCTGTGAGATGATACCCCAGAGTTGCTTTAATTTGCATTTCTCTAATCAGTGGTGATTTTGAGCATTTTAGAGCAAAGCAATTATTGATAACATTGATTTCTTCTGAAAATTTCATGCTCATGTTCTTTGACCATGTATCAATTGGAGAATGGATCTTATTTTTATAAATTTTATATGTCTGAGAAATGAGGCATTTATAAGAGTAACTTGCTGTAACCTCTCCCCCAATGTCCCTTTTCCTTTCTAATTGTGGCTACGTTAGCTTTGTAATCAGATAATCAGATATTCAGATAATCAGATAATCAAAATTATCCATTTTATTTCCCATGAATCTCTTTGTCTCTTGTTTTGTCATAAATGCTCCCCTTTATCCATAGACCTGATAGGTATATTTTTCCATGCTCCCCTAATTTACTTATAATATCATCCTTTATGTCTAAATCATTTTTTTTCCATTTTGACCATATCTTGGTATATAGTGTGAGATGTTTTTCTATGCCTAGTTTTGTCCAAAGTGCTTTCCAATTTTCCCAGTAATTTTTGTCAGATGGTGAGTTCTTACCCCAAAAGCTTTGAGACAAATGGAAAGCCCAAGAGACAAAGTTTCTGAGTAAATAATAATCAATTTATTAATTGGGACTAATAAATCATCAATAATTTGAGGTCAGTGGTTCTCTTGGAAGCCAAAGACAAACCAACAAACTGTTGAGCCCTTGGAATACACTTGGAAGAGTGAGTATTTCTGACAAGCAGAAATAAACTCTGATTGGTTAAAAATTTATGAAAGAATTAATGTTTAATGAGAGGTGAGATTTTTCTGATAAGGGGCTGGTCATGTCTGATCATATCCAAAACTCCTGGACAAAGAGATTTAGCCCCACCCAAATCATTCTACCTCCAGCAATCTATACAAAAGGATTTATTTTTCTCCACTCAGTCCTATCTGAGTAGAACAATAGAATGGAATTCACCTACATTAGATTCTCTTTACCCTTTAATCAAAAATAAGCTCTCTCAATTGCGTGGGATCCCACTCAAGACTGAAGGGAATGTCTCATTGTTTTTCACAAGGACTAGACTTTGAATAAGGAAATGGAAAGAGAAAAAAGAAACAATACTGGATCCCAATATTAGTAATTGGTTATTAATAACCATTTCTCAAAGCTTAGGCCTTTGGGTTTGCCAAATGCTAAATTACTATAGTCATTTACAGCTGTGTATTGTGTACCTAGTCTATTCCGATGATCCTCCACTGTTATTTCTTAGCCAGTGCCAGATTGTTTTCATGATTGCCACTTTGTAATGTAGTTTAAAATCTAGTACTGCTAGGCGGCCATCCTTCACATTTTTTTCATTGATTCCATTGATATTCTTGGCCTTGTGCTCTTCCACATGAATTTTGTTATTATTTCTAGATCTAGAAAATAATTCTTTGGTAGTTCAATTGTTATGGCACTGAATAAGTAATTTAATTTAGGTAGAACTGTCATTTATGTTATATTGGCTTGGTCTACCCATGAGCAATTAATATTTCTCCAATTATTTAGATTTGTCTTTATTTGTTTGAACAGTGTTTTATAATTGTGTTGATATAATCCCTGTATTTGTGCTGGCAACTAGACTGTCAAGTATTTTATATTGTCTGCAGTTATTTTAAATTGAATTTTTATTTCTATTTTTTTCCCTGACTTCAAGGTTTTTCACGTTGCTATTTTCAGAGCTAGTTCTGGGACTGTGGAAATTTTTAGTGCTTTCATGGTGGAGAAGAGGAGAAAAGGTGTGGTCACTGCTCTCCTGCTCTCTACACTTGTCCCTACTAGGAAGGGCCCCTCTTCCCTTGGGATAGCAATCAATATCATTCTTCAGATCTCCTTATCCCTTGGGACTGGAAATGGTACTATCTCTCAGAGTTCTTGATCCCTTGGAACCCAAAACAATATTGTTACTTAGGGCTCCCTCTCCCTCTTAACCAAAAAAACTCCTCTCTCTTCTTGACCTATGGCTCAGAAAGGGGTATGGACAATGAATTGACCAAATAACATCTGATCCTGTGCAATGTTAAACAAGCCGTCCTCTGTAATCTTTCTGACCAGTTGACAGATCCTCGTACTACCTCTGACTTTAGAGTTCCTGAAGCTGCTATTTCATCGATTGCCACTAACTACTCTTACCACTGGTGTTTCATCCACATGGACCCTAAGCCAACCTCCATCTTGACATCACAGAGTTCTCACAGATCCACTAAAGCAAAGGGCTAAAAGAAAATACTGCAGCCTAGTACAACTTCCTTGATAGGTGGTAAAAGCTCTCCAACACCTCTTTCTAACATCAGTTCAAATTTCTGTTGGACTCTAGAATAACATCATTATAGCAAATTGTTAAAATTGCAGTGATACTTCTTTGAAAATACTTAATTAGTTTGTAGCAACTTGAGACTTTTAAAACACATTGCTATTCAGGCTTAAAGGTTTCTGTGTTGTGCCTGAAACATTTGGGGTCCACTCGTCATAACTTGAAACATTTCTATTTGGTGCAACTTGAGAAGGCTGTTATCAAATTTATTCAAGACTTCAAAGAAACAGGAAAAAAAATGTGTTTATTTGTCCAGAGGAGAGGATTGGGCTAAGTAATTAACATTTTTTACCCTTCATTTCTCAAAGCAAAACAATGTCCCCCAAATTGCAAGTGAATGAATTTAGAAATGTGGCTTGGGAAAATGACCTGTACTGGATCTCCAGGAGGGGTGAGGGGAAAACTCTACAAGACTTTCCTAGCAAGCCAGAAACTAGAAGACCAGACAATCATGTGTCATGTGATTATCATGAGAAACGTCTATAAATATATTAATGTCATTGGAATAATAAATTTATACAGTGGTGACTATTAAAAAGACTATCATTGGTAATTTTTTTTAAATGGGCTTTTATTTCAGGGAGAAATATATAGAGTCACTAAAAGCACTGGGTGATATTCCAAACCTTTCTTTGGCTCTTCAATTCTGGCCCAAGTCATTATATAAAGTTAAATTTAGACAGATTTTGACAACAAGCAGTTTCTGGAAAAGAAGATACTCCTAGTTATTTTGGTGGTGTTGCTCCCTTGTTTGTCTTTAAAAGCACAGTTGGCTTTCAAGACATCATTTATGTCATTTTTATTTCCAGTGTCAAATCTTTCACTCTCATCTACATAGCACATACATTTTATCATTTCAAAAAGATTGTTTATGTTTTTTTTTTCCTTGTGGAGCCATGAAATAACCATAGCTATAGCGAACAGGGTACTATCCTAAGCCACTATTAACTATAATATAGCTTTCATTCATTTCCATTCTAGTTATTACATTTTTTCTGGACAAGTAATTCTCCCTTATGAAAAATTTCTTCTACATATTTGATTGAATAAATGAAATTGACATTGGCTTTACAGTGAGGCTTTGAATTAACTCTATTGGCCAAAATCTCAGTTAATTTTATTGTTCTCCTTTGAAATGAAATGTTTCCTATGTAAGGAGTGTAGGTTTGGCGACTGGGGCTTATGGCTTAAGAATAGTTTCCATGGTGATAAATAAGAAGGGAAGTATTGAAGTGGCTAATAAATAAAATAGGAAAAGCTTATTTAAAATAAGTCACTTTGAATGTGTATATCCATATCATACTCCTAAGCCTTGGTCATAAAGGTAATTTTAAAGTTTGTAAGCTTTTTTTTAAAAGTTAAATCTACAATTAATAGGATCTGGCATTTAGCCACAGATATTGTAAAAACATTTGTTCAGTCGTTTTCAGTCATGTCCAACTCTTTGTGACCCCATTTGAGGTAAGATACTGGAGTGGTTTGCTGTTTCCTTCTCTAGTTTATTTTACAGATAAGAAAACTGAGGCAAACAACGTTAAGTGACTTGCCCAAGGACACACAGTTAGTAAGTCTCAGAGGCCAAATTTGAGCTCAGGAAGATGAGGCTTCCTGACTGCAGGTCCAGCACTCTATACACTGTGCCATCTAGCTGCCCTAAAGCCTTAATTTAGAGTTCACTAATTTCTAACTTGAGGCATTTAAAGCAGGTTCCTTTGCAAGCAGCCAGAAACAAACATTTCAAGGAAAACTTAGAATATGCCATGAAGAGGTCAGAGGAGCTAGGATTAAAACCAAGAATCACCCCCAATAAAACTGAGTATAGTCCTTCAGGGGGAAAAAATGGACATTCAATGAAATAGAGGACTCTCAAGCATTCTTGATGAAAAGACCAGAGCTGAATAGAAAATATGACTTTCAAATATAAGACTCAAGAGAAATAGGAAAATGCAAACAGGAAAGAGGAATCAATCATAAGGGACTTATTAAAGTTGAACTGTTTACATTCCTACATGGAAAAGATGATACTTGTAACTTGTGACACCTTTCTCAGCATTAGGGTATTTGGAAGGAACACACATCCGGGGACACACACACACACACACACACACACACACACACACACACACACATATATATATATATATATATATATATATATATATATATATATATATATATATATAAAGAGGGCACAGGGCAAGCTGAATATGAAGGAATGATATCTAAAAATTAAAATTAAGGAGTGAGAGAGGAATGTACTGGGAGAGGAAGAAAGGGAGAGGTAAAATGGGGTAAATTATTTCACATAAAAGAGGCAGGAAAAAGCTTTTACGGTGGAGGGGAAGAGCGGGGAGGTAAGAAGGAATGAGTGAACCTTCCTCTAATCAGGTTTGGCTTGAGGAGGGAATAACATAGACATTCAATTGAATATAGACATCTATCTTACCCTACAAGACAGTAGGGGGGGAAGGGGAGAAGAGAAGTGGGGGAGGTGATAGAAGGGAGGACAAAGTGGGGGAGTGGGTAATCAGAAGCAAATGCTTTTGAGGAGGAATAAGGTGAAAGAAGAGAATAGAATAAATGGGAGGGGTCAGGATAATATGGAAGGAAATATAGTTAAGTGTCATCACATGACTGTTATGAAAGTGTTTTGCATGACTATACATGTATAACCTATATCAAATTGCCTGCCTTCTCAGCGAGGATGATGTGGGAGGGCAGAAGGGACAGAATTCGGAACTCAGTTTTAAAAATGAATGTTAAAAAAATTTTTTACATACAACTGAGAAATAAGATATAGAGGCAATAGGTTATAGAAATCTATCTTGCTCCACAGGAAAATAGAAAAGGAAAGGAATAAGAGAAGGGAGAGCGCTAAGCATAATCAGAATGTACTTTTTCTTGAGTGGGGGGAGGGGAGAGATAGTGAGAATATTTGGGACTCAAAATCTTGTGGACGTGAATGTTGAAAACCAAAAATAAATTTAAAAAAAAAAAAATTACTGAAGGAAAAAAAATAAGTTCCAGGCTCAGAAGTTTACCTTGCACTGTGGTGGAATCATATAAGCCAAGTTGCACTTTCTTCTATTTCCTCAAGTTCCAAGGTTCTCTCACTGATTTCCTACCACTTCCTTTTGCTCCACTTCTCCTCCCTACACAGAAAAGGAATTACAGATTTCCTCTTTTTCCTATCCCTACTGTATGTTTATTTACTCTTATGAGTCCTGAGGACATATAAGTTCAAAAGAAAAATACTTAATCAAGAAGAATATTAAATTAAGATAAAAGATTCCCACACCATTTATCCAATACTACTAGTGAGAGAGGAGAAATGCAAAGAACATTTGTAACCAAGGAATATGCATGAGGCATTCCCATAAAGGGATATTTGTGGCTAGGTAAATTGAAAAAAAAAGGAATAATGCATTAAAAAAAAAACAAACAACAACAAGAGGCCAAGGAGCATGGGTGAAGGGCATACCCATAGGGACACATGTCTAGGATCCACATATGGCAAGGTTAACTCAGACGTACAATGTTGCAGTGTGCTACTTTTTTTTTTTTTTTAATAATGCCATTGTGTGGATCTATCAGGCATCACATCAGAAGTTGCATGTTCTCTCTCTGCTGGAGATTTGTACCGGACTCATAGTTACTGAGAAGTTTTCTACTAACCTTTTGCTACACTTCATCCTTTTCAGGACATTCTGTGACTCTCTGCTGCCATTTTCTGGGGTGTAGATCTCTTCTTGGCAAAGGAAGGATAAAGTTTATAGTTAGTGTTGAGAGGTATTAGACACTATACCCAGCCAGACCTCTGATGAAATCTAGCACAGTGCCCCAAGCTAAGATTTGCTCTTTGACTGATTTTCTCCAGGTGTTGCCCTGAATTGCCTGGCTAGAGTCAATCATCTGACATAGGAAAAGAAAATTTCTTTTAACTACTGTTAGAGCACTAATTGTCACTCTGTCTCCAAAATTCTTTTTAAGTTGACTCCACCCCAAAAACCCTTATGGGAGTTATGGGGGGCCAGGTGGTTAAAATTCTTCTCAGCTCCTAAGCACTAAGGGACTAAACAAACCTTTCAGCATCACAAATATACCCATTACCTGAAGTTTTTCATCCATTCTGGCCTGCAGGAATCTTGCCAGTTTCTTCATTAAATGCATACTCCATGACAGATGACAACAGGACTGTCTTTGGACTTTTTTTGTATCCCCAACAGTTAATACAGTGCCTGGTACATGATAGGAGCTTAATAAATATGTATTGACTAACCATATTAATATAATGTAAAGTATTATAAGAATGAAGAATAAAGAACTAAAAGGTTTGAGGAGAGAGAAAATATTCTCTAGAAGATCATTATCTTTTCCAGTCTAATGCAATTCCCCTCTTTTCTCAAGGTTGTTATTTTTACAAATCTCTTTTTACTTCATTACACCTTAGTGCCATTTTAATATTAAATGTAAATTGAGACTTGTAACATAATTTTAATTTCCTTTTACAATATGTATAATTAATACACTTCAGGATACAGAGGTTTAAATAATAAACAAAATGGAAAAGTTGGAAGGATTAAAAGCTTATAGTAGCAGTATCTTTGTCTTAATTGAAAAGTAAAATGGATACGGTGTAGTAGTTTATAGCCCTCTTCATTGTCTCCTTCTTGATCTTGTTTTCAGAGTTAGTTACCCCAGATGACCTGTAAAGTCCCTTCCAACTTGAAAAATACCAACCTGTGCCCTTTTGATAAGGAATTCCCTTCCTACTTAAATTTTACTCCCAATTCTCCTCTTTTAGTGACTGCTCTCTTAGTATTTGATCTGGTGTTGGCATTCATCCAAATGAGAGTGTCACAATTAGGATAGTTTCAAATTATGCCCATGTGTCACTCAGATGGAAATCAGTTCTGTTTTACCATGAGAAACATTTTTAAAATAGTTTATAACAAACATCAACTTTTCCTTATTTTTAAGTACAAAGCGATGCACACTTACTTTGTATTGATGTAAGAAGAGACAGACAGAGACAGAGGGACATAAAGACAGACAGAGAGGGAGAGAAAGGGAGACAGACAGAGACAGAGACAAAAAGACAAAGACATACAGAGAGTCAGAGACAGAGAGATTCAGAGAGACAGAAAGACAGAGAGAGAGAGAGAGAGAGAGAGAGAGAGAGAGAGAAATAGAGAAATAGAGAGAGAGAGAGAGAGAAAGAGAGAGAGAGAGAGAGAGAGAGAGAGAGAGAGAGAGAGAGAGAGAGAGAGAATTATGATATAATGACAAGAGTGGAGAAAAGCCTCCAGGAACAAGTTTGGACATAAAGACAGAATGGACTGAGAGACACCGAGGCATCTGATAGGACAAGAAACATTCAAGTAACTACCTCTACCTCTTCAGTCTATCAGGGACCCTGTTAGAAGTGTGCCTAGATATTTCAATGATCCAAGATAATTCCAAAATCCTCATGATGGAAAATGCTATCCACATCCAGAGAAAAAACTATGGAGTCTGAATGAAAATCAAAGAATATTACTTTTGATTTTTTTTTTTTTGCTTTTTGTTGTTTTTTTCCCATGATTTTTCCCTTTTGTTCTGTTTCTTCTACCACAACATGATTAATATGGAAATATCTTTAACATGATTGCACATGTATAACCTGTATCGGATTGCTTGCCATCTTGGTGAGGGGGAAGGAGAAAAATTTGGAACTCAAAATCTTATAAAAAATGAATGTTGAAAAGTATCTTTACATGCAATTGGAAAACATAAGATACTATTTACAAAATAAAGTAAAATAAAGAAGTGTGGATAAAATGCTCAAAGGTTTACAGAACTTTTTTCTCTGGGAAATCTGAGAAAGATTATGAACTCCCCCCCGCCCCCGCCTCTCTCCCCTTTGTCTCTGCTTCTCTCTGTCTCTGTTCCTTCACTTTCTATCTCTCTTTGTCTCTATCTCTGTTTCTCTTTTTCTCTGTCTTTTTCTTACCCCACCTGGGACCTCATTCCATTCTCAGAAAGACAATAGGTTGTGTTCAAGACCATAAAACTTTAACTCCCAGCATGCAATTTCTTTGCATCACAGGAATAGCCCTGGTAATATAGGTATACACAAAACACATTCAAAGTAATAATAAGCAACCTTGGGCAGATGGGAAAGTGCTAGAAACTGAGGGATCAGGAAAGTCCTCATGCAGAATGTGGTTCATGAAGGAAAATGGCAAATGCTGGAGGGAATGTGAGAAAATAGGTACACTAATGCACTGTTGGTAGAATGTGAACTGGTCCAATCAATCCAAAAAAAGCAATTTGGAACTATGCCCAAAGGGCTATAAAACTGTGCATATCTTTGAATCATCAGTACCACTACCAGATATGTATCCCAAAGAGATCAGAGAGAAAGAAAAAGAATCTATATATACAAAAATATTAAAAGCAGCTTTTTTATGGTGGCAAAGAATTGAAAATTGGAAAGGATGGCCATCAACTGGGGAATGACTGAAAAGGTTATGGTCTATGATTATAAAGAAATATTGTTGTGCTATAACCAATGATGAGGGGGATGACTTCAGAAAAAAAAATCGGGAAAGACTTACATGAACTGATTCAAAGTGAAGTTAGTAGAGCCAGGAGATCATTGTACTAAGTAGCAGCAGTACTGTAAGGATGATAAATTGTAAAAGACTTAGCCATTCTAAACAATTCAATGATTCAAGACAGTTCCACAAGACTCATGGTGAAAAAATCTTGCAGAGAGAGAACTGGTGAACTTTGAGTGAAGATTAAAGTATAATTTTTTCAGTTGCTTCCTTTTTCTTACTTTTTTTGCAACCAGGATGATAAGGAAATATATTTCGCATGACTTTGCATGTATAATTGGTATCATATTACCTTCTCAATGAGTGAAGGAGGGGCTAAAGAGAGAGAATTTGGAATTCAAAAATTTCAAAAAATGAATATTTAAATAAGTAACATATAATTATTTATTTTAAAAAAGAATGCGGCACATGAGCTGAGTCTTAAAGGAAACCATGGATTCCTAGAGGGACAAGAAAGGAGCGAGAGAGTTCCAGGTATATGTTATAGCCAATGCAAAGGCGTATTATTAGGAAATGAAGTGTTATGTATGAGGGGGGACAGGAAGTCCAGGATAACTGGACCATTGAGTAACTGAGAAGAGTAATGTTTGAATGAGAATGGCAAGGTACAATGCGACCAGGTTGTGAAGAGATTTAAAAGTCAGTGAAAGGATCTTCTATATGTTTCTAGAAGTAATAAGGGGTGATTTGAGTTTATTGAATGGAGGTGGGGGCTTATGCTCAGGCCTATACTTCAGGAAAATTACTTTGGCATCTGTGTGGAGGATGGATTAGAGCAGAGAGATCCATTAGCAGTCTACTGCTTTGGGTCAGACAAAAGGTGGTAAAGATGAACTAGATGATGGCTACGTGAACAGAGAGAAAGGGATTTATGTGAGATATGTGGTGAAGGTGGAAATGAGAAGATCTGACAGAGGATTAGATATGGGGGGAGGTAAATGAGAGCAAATAGTCAAAGATGACACCAAGATTGTGAACCTAGGTGGCTAGAAACATGGCATGTTCCTTAAAAGAAGTAGGAAAGTTTAGAAGACGGGTGGTTTGGGAAATAGAGTTCTGTTTTGGACATGTTGAATTTAAGATACCTCATGGACATCCTGTGTGAAATAGAGTCAGCTGATCCTGAAGAGGAAGACTGGGATGCCATGTGTAGATTGGGTGTCATTCATCAAGGGTGATTGAACCCATGGGAACTGATGACGTCATGAAGAGAAAGTACAGAGAACAAAGAGATGACCCAGGACAGAACCTTGGGAATATACCCACAGTTCATGGGAATGACATGGAGACCATCTAGCAAAGGAGACTAAGGGATCAAATAGGCAGGAAGAAAACCAAGAGATCAATGTCATGAAAACTGAGAGGGGAGGGGTAAGAATATCTAGGAAAAGAGGGTAATCAACATTATCATATGCTGCAGAAACATTGAGAAGAGTGAGGACTGAGAATAAAACATGACCAGTAATTTTCCAGAATTGTCTCTGAGAGGGACCATTATCTCCACTCAACACATATAATTTCTTTTTTTTTCAAAAGAAGACCAGACAATCAGAATTCATATATTTATGAGTCACGTAAGTGAAAAAGATGTTTTGCAATGGGACAAAAGTAAAATATAACTGGTAGACAGCCCCTGGTGCTCCTCTGGTATCTTTACCATGTTTCCTCATCTGCAAGATGATAGTTTGCCTTTTGATCTCTAAGGCCCCCTTTCATTTTAGAGCCCATGATTCTCTGACCTATATGATCTTCTGCAAACATGAAATTGCTACATTACCCAAAATATGCAAAATAGCAATCAACTATTATCTGGTATTTAGCAAATTTATGCCCCCTCATCATGTCATGAATCTGAATAGATGATTGAATATCAATTTACTCATTCATTCAACAAACATTTATTAAGCATCTACTATATACAGAATACTGTAATAGGTACTAGAGGATAGATATAAAGTATTGAAAGGACATTTTCCTCCTTTCATGGAGCTTATGGTCTAACAATAATGAATCTAGATAGCTCTTTACCAAGGTGTTGTCCTGAATAGCCACAGGAGAAGATGGAGTCCCTGTTTTATCATCAATAGGATCAAACCATTGGCCAAAACTCATCAGATTTCTAATTTAAGTGTATGGTCTATAAGGTGGCTTGCTTGTTATTCTGCTGTCCCTAAGCAAAATAAGCTGGAATTAATAGAAAATAAGTTCATTAAAGTGGCAAGACTTTTGGAAGAATTCCAAATGGTTGCTCCTATTATGAATTCTCAAGTAATAGGTGCCATTAAGAGGAAAACTCAAAAGAAGTGAAAGCCAAAGAAAGGTTTTCCCCTATGATACTAATTTCTTGAATTTAGTTTCTGAAAATTGTCCCTTAAAAGGCATACTAGCAATGATTTTGGTATTTTCTACCATGATGAGTGTGCATCAGTGTTCATTTAACTAATACATCTGCTTTTGATGAGGCCATCCTTTCAGAATTAAAAACAGTCCTGAAAAACTTCATGAATTAAGGCCAAATCTTGAAATTAGAAGTTAATAAAGATCTTTCAATCAAGGGAGGAATAAGTGATATGTTGCAGAGAAATATGTTGATATCTTCACAAGAACTAAGATCCAACAACTAAGCAGGATTATGTTGGAAGTGTTAGAAAATATTTTTTCTCTAATAGTTTGTTAAACTTCTAAAATTTATATAACTAGTAAATCATTTGGAAAAAAATTCTCCATATTTCTCCAGTTGGCAGTGGGTATTTGGGATGATGACTGTAGTTTAGTCGGATTGTCCTTTTTTCCTTGCCTTCCTTTGCCATCTCTGGCTTCTGCTCTAATTGATGTTCCCCTTCTCCATTTCTTCTGGGTTTCTCTTTAACTAGAGGAGCTAGTGTGCCTGGTACATGATAACTGAAAATTCTGATGTTTCTTGGCTTGAACACATTGGAATCATTGCATGTTTCAACTCTGACAGAAGAAGAAATTTAAGCTCAAAGAGATATAACAGTTTGTCCAGTGTCCCAAACATGAGTCCTGAGTTTGAGGGATTTTTTTTCAGAGAATGGAGAGGGGATCAGTTTCTTCTGTCCATTTCCCAACAGTTAATGGCACATGTTCTCTAACTGGATGAGTGAATGAGTGAAAAAACTTTCATTAAATACTTGCAGAGCACCAAGTATTATGTTAAGTATGGAAGATATTAACGAAAAAAAAAAGACAGTTCTTTCCCTCTTGTAACTAACATCCCAATGAGGGAGATTGTATATAGAGATGGCCAGAAAGGGCCACCTGTTTCCTTTTCATATTTTCATCAAGGATATACCTTCGATACATATGTAGGTCATTCTCATAGAATCTATAAAGAGGAGAAAATAGATAACCATAATGAGTTATTGATGTTCTCTTGGTTACCTGTTTAGAGCCTTCATGTCTGAATTTCTTCCCGTTCATTTGGTCCCTTCCCCGCCCTGAGACTCCTTATAAAGTAATCCATGAATGCTTCCAAGACTGTGTCACCTCACGCATGGATTTCCTCAGTATATGCTTGACCTGTTTCAACCTTTTTCTCTAGTTTTTTCTTCCTAAGCAACATTTCTATTTTTTGTATAGCACAACAGAGACTGAGTTTTTTACATCTAAATATGGCAATCCTCTGTTATTGTAGATGGAAATAGATCTTTAGAGTTGTGATGAATTAATTCCATTTTATGTATTTTTTGTTCTCCTGTAAGTTTTATTCTTCTGTGTTCTTGGATTATGTAGACCAATGGTGTCAAATTTATGTTGTTGTTCATCTCTCAAAGTGACCAGATATCATGAAGGTGATGTCTTGATTTGCACATGAATTAGATAAGGCTGACTCCTACAGTCATCAAAGTCCGGTGGGAAGACAAAAGTCAAGATGAATTCAGTGAGGTGATCTTGACCTTTCTAAATTAAGATTTTTCTTGGGGCTCAGCCTAACTGACTGAATGCATATCTTTTATATGTACATGTGGCCAACAAAGAGATGACTTTAAATTTATGTAGATACAAGGCAACTAAACCAAATATAAGCTTCCATGTGGGCCAAGTAATGACTTAGAAAACCATATATTAACATTATCTATAGTTTATTGTATTTGCATTTATTTTGCTAAAGAGTTCACAAATACATTTCAATCTTATTTGGGTAACATTTAAGAGTGTTGGGGGAATGCACATGACACCTCTGGTAGGTTATTTGGGTCCAGTGTTTGTTTTTGTTAGACTTTGACTTTCCCTGTTTGAAAAGATGAAACTTCTCATATTACTCCCACAAATCCCTCTGTAGTGCTTTAGAAATGAGTTGTTTTCAAAACTGGGTTTTCATCATCTTTGTTTGTTCATCAAGGAAATCAAGTGTTTGCAATTTAAGATGATTTCTGAGATTTTTTTTCTTTCTTGTTGTGGCATCCAATCATTTTTTAGAGGTGTTAATATAAAGAAATCTCTTTGCCTTCCATTTTCCAAATTTTGGCATCAACAGCTCATTTTAAAAAGTCACTTTAAAACTATTGAAGATGCACGCAAAATGTTTTCGCATCTCTTTTATTTAATGCTGATTTTTGCCCATTGCCCTAAATTGCCAATCATCTGGCACACAACTGATTCTGATATGAATCACATATCAGTCACTAGTCATTTCCAGAATATTAATATTTAATAAAATAAAAATATAGTAGAATATTGATAATGTTAATTTGTGGTTTACTAAGTCAATATGAACCCCTCAGGGAGCCTTCTTTTTGAGTTCGACAGCATTTACTTAAAACACTAACTGATGGTTTGTGAGCCTTTATAAAAGGAAGTGATGATTATCACAAGTCAGAATGGCTAACCTGTCAATAAAACCAAAATAACCTCATTTCCTTTTAGATTAGGTAAATTTCACAATGCCATAAACACACTGTGCTTAGATTTTGGTAAAGTATTTAAGATGCTCTAATGCTCTCCTTCTAGTCAAAATGGAAAGAGTCTAGAGACCATGCATGCTTTAGCTGATTCAAAAGTGTTTGAATATCCAGACTTTAAAGATAGTTTTGTTTTTTTTTTTAAAAAACTGATGTTAAATTAGATGGAAGTGTCTCTTGGAATATCTGTTGCTGAAGTAGATCCAGGCTAGGAGCCATTATATTCCCTAGGCTGTCTTATATCACTCAAGGCAGGGAATGTGCCAAGTATTTGGCAGGATGGAGAAATACTATGCAAATTAAACAGCATTTGGACCAGATTGAGGGTCCTTCTCAAAAGATTCTCAGTATGTAGCTCCTTTGTAATGACAAACTCCGTCCCTCCAAAGGATGAGTTTCTTAGCTCCAACAGAAGTCCCAATCTGTGTCAAGCAGCTAGGTGGTGCAGTGGATTGAGAGTCTGGAGTCAGGAAGATGAATCAAACTCAGTCTACTATACTTACTAACTGTGTGAAACTGGGCAAGTCATTTAACTTGTTTTCCTCAGTTTCCTCATATGTAAAATGTACATAATAATAGCCCCTTTCTCCCAGGTTAGTTGTGAAAATCAAAAGAGGTAATAACTATAAAATGCTTAGCATAGTGTTTGACACATAGTAAATGCTACATAAAAGTTAGCCATTTTTATTAGGAAAGCAAACTCCCAGCATCACTTGCTACATTCCTGTGGTTCAGGAGGGTCCCAGGGACAATGCACTTTAAATTATAAAGGCTACTTATTTACTGACCCTCTCTCAGACACAGGAATGGATGGGTACACTGAACAGTACATACACAAATTGTTGCATCTTTCTTCTATGTATAAAGTGACTTGTGTCCTTGTATGTCATCTCTTTCTTTGTAATAACAATGTGTTCTTGTTCTGTGTATGAACACATCATGAGACTGCTAATGAAGCTGCTCAAATACCTTCTTCAGACTCACATCTATATCTCTCATCTATCTTTTTCCACATGATTAATCAAAACATCTATTTACATGGATGCTCTGGCCCTTAATGATCTTGCAGTACTGTGCAGAAACAAACTGTTTGTCTCATCAACTCTATTCTTGTTACCCCACTCCCTACTTGCTTCTTTAGGGGTTGTCCAAAGTTGTTCTATTATTTCTTCTATTTTGCAAGAGGTAGGATTAATGCCTTGGCTTTGTCACAGGAAGTCAGAGTGGATTTTCACTGCAGAAAGGAACCAGTAAAGAAGAATTTTTTAAAAGGAATCCTGAACTCAGAATCAAACTAGGATACTCTCAGTAACTGAAGGCATACAGGATTTTAAAGCCACATGTTCTTATGTAACTATAAGAAAAGTGTATGTATGTATGTAGGGGGGGTACTGGAGCCACGCTCAAACCAGCATGAGAGAAATGATTATTAAATTTCCAGTGTGAGAAATCAGCAAAATTACAGTTCAGAGTTTGATTCGTTGTTTTGTTGATGATCTAGACTTAAGGAAGCCATAGAGAGAACATTAATATTACAGATTAGCTTTAAAAGTGTGTTGTGTTTATATCTTTTTTCTAGAAAGCCAATGGTTAAACATTTACCATCATATCACTGGGTATATCAAAATGAAGGGGGAGAAACTTAATTTGCCAAAGAATCCCTTCCTTCTCTCTGCTTCTGCCCAGTCATCACCAAGGGAGTATGTGCATGTTGGCAACACCAGGAGACACAAGCAGCTCATTTTACCTTCGTCAGTTCCTTCATTGATGTACTAAGCCTTTCATGTTAGCATTTTTTCCCCAAATATACCACTCTATTCTATTACTTCTCTGATTTTTTTTCAGTTTCAGGGATCTGTGGTCTGTTATTTCCACAGATACAGATAGCAATACCTGACATTTAGATTGAGTTTTATGCACAGTATCTCATTTGAATCTCATAACAATTCTTCTAGGTATTTATTATAGACTTTATTATTGCTCTTTTACAGATGCCATAGGGGCAAAATGACTTCCTAATGTTCATGTATTTAGGCATCATTGTTGCACAATGGTTACTGACTCTGTAATCAAAGGACCTGAATTCAAATCCCAACCTCTGACATGTATGGCATATAGGAACTTGGGCACAATGTTTATCCTCAGTTTCCTCATGTGTCAAATGAAGGAGTTGGCCTTGATGAGTACCACTACCTTCTTCCCTTCAGAGAATCTAAGGCACGTGAGTGCAGGGATGCTTTTGCTTGTTTGCATGTATAACCTTAGCTCTTCCCACAATATCTGGCATTTGGTAGGTGCTTAGTACATGCATCTCCAATCTATATGCTTTCCCATATGTGCATTAATAGACACTATGAAGAAACCCCTTTGTATTTTGATTGGTGCTGCATTAAATATATAAATTAATTTGGGATTAATTAATTAATTTGGGATTAATTAATTTGCCATTTTTATTATAATGATCCAAACATTCAATGGCTCAATTATTTTATTTTTCTTTTATTTCTTCATTATAATATTATGAGCATAGTGTCATAGTAGATAGTGGACCAGTACTGGAGTCAGTAAAATCTAGGTTGAATGAATGAAAAGGTTAAAGTGCTAGAGATACAAATGGAAAATCAAAACAGTCCCTGTTCTCAAAAAATG
Source organism: Bettongia penicillata ogilbyi (assembly GCA_023548195.1). NCBI lineage: Eukaryota > Metazoa > Chordata > Mammalia > Diprotodontia > Potoroidae > Bettongia > Bettongia penicillata. Next base: position 7,568,586 of record JAJHZJ010000055.1, on the reverse strand, counting down.
TATATTCTAATAAAGCAAGATAACACACAAGAGACATTTCAGTTGCCAGTCAGATTGAAAAGCCCCATAGCGTTTAAGGTGCAGCAGCAAAACAGGTGGCGATGTATCTTCTTTCATGTTATTTCTACTGATAAAACCATATCCATATCTGACATTGCTCCCTCTGAAGGTGCCAGGGACTTTGGTAATGAGAATCTTCTTTTCTCCACCTCAGAGGCTGCTGAGGAAAAAGAAGCAGCAACACATGGAGAATCAGTTGCCAGGTCTTAGGCTCTCAGGTTCAAGATAACAGGATATTTCCATGTAGGTCTAAGAGAAGGTGGTGATCAATGTGGTGGTAGTCTTTGACTTATTTGGACATACCACCTCCTATCTGTCCCTCTGTCTACCTTATTGCTTCAAGTATGCTCATTTGTTTGTTCTGTGGGTGGCAGTTGGTTTGTTCCAGAAGTGACAGGCTCTGAGAAATACGATTTGGATATACATGATAAAATACTTCTCATTGCCCCAGAATACTATCTAAGATTATAGGTTGCTAACTTGCATTTGTGGATATAGATTCTACATTAGCACTCCCCACAGATGAAATAACAGTTCTAGACAAAATAATAATAATACTTAAAGTAATCCTTATGTAAACCATAAGTAATTCTATGTAAGTCAGTTTTCAAATATTTTATGAGTTTTCTGTTATTTTAAATGGAGTTCCTTTTTTATCATTTAAAAAATCTTTGCTAACTTTGAAAGACTTAGCTTTCCTCAGGATCTAAGGCAACTCCAAAAGACTCCTGATGGAAAATGTCCATATTCAGAGAAAGAACTCTGGGGTCTGAATACAGATCAAAGCATACCATTTGCTCTCTTTTTGCTGTTTTTTTTTTGTTATGGGTCTTTCTTCTTTCTCGTGGTTCCTCCCATTGGTTCTAATTCTTCTTTGCAACATGACTAATGTGAACATGTTTTTAATTAAAAAAAACACTTTGTTGCTTATAAGAATGCAAATTATGTTTGTGATATGTCCTTTAATATTTTTATGGAGGCAGCTTATATTTCTCTAAGACATATTGCCATATCATCTACAAATAATGATCTTTTTACCTTTTCATTTTCGGTGTTAATCTAATATAATCTTCTTATTATTACAACTTCTAGAATTTCTAATACTATCAAATGAAAGTACCGAAAGCAGGTATTCTCTTTTTAGTGGGAACATTTCTAATGTTTCTCAATTACATATTATGTTGACTTTTGTTTACAGTAGGTACTTTTGGTTAGGTTGATGGAAAAATCCCTCATTCCTATTTTTATTAGTGTTTTTTTTTAAATCATTAATATATGAATACCAGGTGTTATCCCAGTTTTTTCTGCATCTATTGATGTAATCACTTTTAGAGTATTAATTTGTATATGACCATAGATTTAGAACTGAAAGGAACCTCAGAGACTAAATAGTTCAATCCCTTCCTTACAGAAAAGGAAATTAATACCTAGGGACATTAAATGAATTGGCAAAGGCCCTATAGGCAGCAAATATCAAAGTCAAGATTTGAACTCAGGTTTTCCTACTTTGGAGCCCCCCTTTTTTCTATTACACTATTCTGTCTTATATTATATATTTCTGCTGTTGGGACAGCTTATATAAACTGTTTGCTTATGATGAATAATTATTTCTAATGGGTTGCTGCATTTTCTTGCCAAGATTTTACTTCCTATTTTTGCATCTACATTTACTATGAGAATTAGTTTATAATCTGCCTTTTCTGTTGTTTTCTCTTTGCCAAGTTTGAAAACCAACACTTTATTTTCCCATAAAAAGTTTTGAATAGCATTGCTTCATTTTAATCTGGATTTATGAATAACTTGTGTATTATAGGGATTGTTTGCTCTTAGACGGCTTAAAGAATTAACCTGCGAATCCATCTAGAGCAGATGCTTATGGGGATGGAAAGGGCAATTCTTTAATGACTTGTCTTGTTCTTCTTGCAAAATTTGTTTAATTGATGAGTTTCCTGTTAATGAATTTGGGTTTTTTCCCTAGATAATCATCAATTTGTGTTCTTATTTCTGTTGAATTCTTCAGTTTGCTAGACTTTAGCTATGAACAGTATTTCTAATACTAGCTTCTACTTCCTTTGTGTTGATTGAAATGACTTTGGAAAGCTTGCTGATCTGTACTTTTTCTCTCTTTGCTGGTGACTTGTAATGGTTTGTGGAGTTTATTGCTATTTTCAAAGAACTGCCTACTTGTTTTATTTCTCAATTCAAATTCTTTCATATCCCTCTTCTTCCCCTCACCCCCTGCACCAAACACCCTCTCTTTATTTGTGGATTATTGTTTTCTTCCTATTCTGTGACTTCAGGTGAAAGTTTAATTCATTTAATTTGTCCCTTTTTTAAAATTAGTCAGATGAAAGCTCAGTTATGAAAAATTGCCTCTAAGAACCACTTTGGCTGAATCCAACAGATTTTTTTTTATTTGGTATTGTCAGTATCATTCTATTTTTAAATATTTTGTCTTCACGATTTCTTCTAAAGAAGAGTTAAAACCCAATCATTGCTTTAAAGTTTTTTTTTTTCAGTTATATACCTTTATATCTTTTACCTGTTCTATTTAATTCCAATTTTATTTCATTGTGATCTGAAAGTGTAGTATGTGTAATCATTGTCTTTTAAATTTTACAGAGAATTTCTCTTTGGACTAATATTTCTTAATTTTTAGAATTTTACCTATTCTTGAAAATAATGTATATTCCCTGGTTGTCTCATTAATTTACTCCATATCTGTTCATTTTAACTTATTAAATAACAGTTCAAATTTAAGATTTGTTATTAATCTTGCTATCTAATTCATCATATTCATTGAGTTGAAGCCTACTACTGTCATTACTCTATTTGTATTTTTGTATTTCTGTTAAGATAATTTTACCATTCTTTTATGAATTTAATTTGCATCATTTGCTACATTGAGAGAATTGTTATTTATTGTGGTTTTCCTCTCACCATTTTGCAATGTCTCTTTGCAATCTATCTCTTTCTGTATTTTCTAGTTTGAATTCCACTTAGATATCATTGTTGCGTCTTGTTACAGTTTCATCATAAATTAGATCATTTTCTAAATTTTAATTGAATTGTATCATTTTGCATTAAATGTGCTTTCCGTATTTATGGGTTTTGTTTCCTGATATATCCTGTAATGGCAATAAAACTGCCTTTTAGTTAATAATGGTGCATGTTTATGTGTTTCACTCTTCTGTGCTCATTATAATACTCAAATGGGTCTATGATCTAACTGATTTGGTTAAACCCTTCAGTGATATAGATTGTAAATCATTCATGTCTGCCCATGCTACATGACTCTTGTCCATTTCCTCCCATAAGTTCATCACAAACTGAAATTCCAATGTGCTGAAGATTTCTTTGTTTCCTCTTGAAGTGATCAGCAGAACACTTTGACTGTCCACTTGCCTTCTCTTTGCCTTGCCTCATCACTTTCTTCTTTTCCTACGATACATTCCCTTGATGACATCCTTTTCTCCTCTTCTTCAAAGCTCCTGTTAATTTTATGCTGTTAATTTTATACTCACATCCACTGCACCTCACCATTGTACTTCTGTGATATTTATTTTTATTTTTTTGGAAACCACTGTATTCCATACCTCTGCCATATAGCAACATTAAACATGATATATATTTCACTAATGTTCTAGATCTATTATCTGTATTATCATTTTAGGAGATTGTATGCATTATTCATATATAAGTACACAAAATATAAGTTTGTTAGCAGACTTACAGAACATCATTTTTATTAAGCTCCTGTCACTGAATTTGGATTTTTTCTTCTATTACTTACAGGGGCCTCTTCTAATATGAATTTGAGGTGATAAATCTTTCTAGGTATTGTCTATCTTTGAATGCAAATTCTTTGCTTTTCAAACACTATGGCCATTATTAAAGATTATACAATTTGGGAGACTAGGTCTCTTTTGAACACATATATAGTTTGTGCAATTTTAATTTTTTATTCATTATTTTTTCAAAGTTCAATGTTACTGTAATTGAGATGTTTAAAATGCAGTTTCTTCCCCTCCCCCAAAAAAACCCTTGTAGTGTTTTTACTTGTCTTTATAGTTCTTTAATTTACCAGGTATGTGCCTTGATGAATCACAGTTAGCATTCCCCCATGAAGATGTATATTCTCTCTACACGCACAGTGTTACTTGATCTTTGTCTACTCTACAAATTTTCTATGTCCTTGGGTAGTATCTAGCTCTTTCTTCTTCTTTATTTTTAAGGTCTTTTGGAATCTCAGTTAATATAGGTTTATACTTCTTACCTCACCTTCCAGAATCTGTCACTTTCTCTGGCACAAATTGTTTTTCTTTTTGTTACATTCTGAGCTTTTTCTTCCATTTTATTTTTGACATCTATGGGTATAAAATGTTATTTATTCTGTTATTTGATACCTCCATCAATATTTTTGGCCTTGAAATTTCATTTTATAATTCCTAAAATTGTTACTCCATTTCTTTTTAATTTTTTTTAAGATTAGAGTCCTCCTTTAATTCTATCATTCAAATTATTTATCCTTTGTATTTCTTCCACCTCATCCACTGATGCTTCAACATGCATTATCTTTTAGACTTTTTTTGATACCGAATTCCACTATTGTGTAACTATTCAAAACTTTACTATTTCTTTGCCCCTCTGAACTTCCATTCAAAGACAGGAGTGGTAGAAGGGGCAGGCCTAGCAAATGGATCTTAACTTGGAGCTGAAGCTGGAATTGCTGCTAGACAGCAATCTAATCAATGGGAAGTTTTTGTCCACTTCAGGAGAGAAGACGGCACACTCCTTATTATCTGTTATTATGCAATGAAGGAAAGCAGGTTGCATCTCCCTCAGCTTTAGATGAACTGGGAGGCTTCTCCGCTCTCTGGAAGGGGACAGGGAATGCTTTTGCTTTCAGTGTCTGGCTTAGGGCTATTTTAACAGAGCAGAGGAGGAACATGGGAGCAGTGGGAATCCTTAGAGCAGTCCTTGGTACTGCTATCAACAGGTTGGGAGTGGATGAGAGTCAGAGGAACTGGAATCATTCTGTTTTCTGCACTGGGGTTGGACAAAGCAATCTAAGAATACTCTGAGCTTTGAGTAGTATTGATGTAAGCAACAGCTCGTGTGTGTGTGTGTGTGTGTGTGTGTGTGTGTGTGTGTGTGTGTGTGCGCGCACGCGCGAGCACATTATAAACCCCTCTGGCAGTCTGGTGAATGTTCTAGAGCCCTTCTCAGAAGAATATTTTTAAATGCATAAAATAAAATACATGAAATTACAAAGGATATCAATTATATTGAAATGCAGTCATCAAAATATTTTTAATCTATTTCACTGACCTTAGATTAAAATTTCCTGATAGAGGGGGAAGGGGGTGGACCCCTTCTTTTAGTACTTGGAGTGCAAATGTGGGACTAGAGGAAATCCTCATTTGAATGAGTAGGGAATCAAATCACTGTCAAGCATTCTGGTCAGGGACACAGTCCCACATTGAGTGAGAAACTGGGAAGTCAGAGACCCCACTCAGCATGGGCAGGTGTTTGAATGGGACAGACAGAAGGATTGGCTTGGTTCTCATGAGTATGTAGCTCTAGGAAGAAAACCATAATGGCTATCAGGGGCATACATAGAGGTGGAGACCATTCCTGAGGCATCTCCAGGTCTCCTTGTTCTTATATGATTTCTAAAGATAAGAAAATAGGTATATGGCTCAGTAAAATAATAGTGACTGGCATTTATAACTAAGTATTTCCTCATTTGATCTTTTCAGTGATCTTGTATCATTGTCTGCATTTTACAAATAAGGAAACAATCTCAAAGTCTAAATAACATTCTCATGATCACACAGCTAGTAGATATTAAAAGTATGATTTGAACCCAGGTCTCTCCCAACTCCCAGTCTAGTATTTTTTTCCACTGAACCACACTGCTCTGCTGGTGGAGCAGTAGCTTATATCTATTTCTTCATTTGTAATAATAATAATAACTAATATTTATATAATTTTTTAAAGATTTGCAAAATGCTTTATAAATTGAATTTACTTCTTAGAACAATCCTGAAAGAAAGATATTATTATTTCCCTTTTTACAGATAAAGAAAGTGAATCAATGACTAAGAAACTTGTTAAGTGACTTGCTTAGAATTACACAGCTAGTAAGTATCTGAGATTGGATTTGAACTCAGGTTTTTTTGACACCAGATCAAGCATGCTATCTATCTATTGTGCCACCTAGCTCTCCCAGTAGGAATATCTATGATTTCCTCTCCATCATGCAGTCTTCCTCTCTCTGCCTTATTAGCAAGTAATCTTGTTGAAAGTAAGGATTGTATTTCTCCTCTGTATTTTTATCTTCAGTTCTTAGCATAGTGTCTGCCACATAGTAGGCATTTAATAAATGTTTGTTGACAGGTTGCCTCAGTTTCCCCACCTGTAAAATGGGAATATTAATATTAATAGAACCTAACTGCTAGGGTTATTGTGTAGACATTTATAAAGTGCTTTGTGAACCTAAATGCTAGCTATTACTCTGTAAATGTAAATGTTAGATATTATTGTTATTATCTTATAATGGTTATTATTGTGGTTTCAAGGAGGAAAAAGTCTTGAGATGACTGAGTAGAATATTCTGGAACAAAAGATGGTTCACAGACCTTGTTGTGGCAATTTCATACCAGTGCCAGGAAACCACATAAGGGTACTGAGGACCAGGATCTATGGATCATTGATTTAGAATGGAAAGGGTCCTTCAAAGTCATTTAGTAATGCCCCTCATTTCTACTGAATACCCAAGTCTTAGAGACTGTGAGTGGGTTGATTAAGACCACAAAGACAGGAAGGGGCAGAACTGGGATCTGAACCTGAGTTGTAAAATAGCCCTCTTTCCATTGTAGCAGGAGAAGAAGACATTCCAACAGAAGGCACAGGAACTAGAAGAACAACTGGAAACTTTGCCCACAAAATGAAATTTTGCCTATCGTCAGCCCTAACAAGGCTAGTGCTTAATCATGAGCAACATGAACCTCAACCTGTCCCTCTGTCAATGACAAATGAGAATATGAAGAGAAAAGCTGTGAATGCATGGGAGATAAAGGGCATTTATTAGCCTGTGGAGGTAGATAAAAGTCTATCTTCACAGGACTCCGTAATTAGTCTCTGTGCAAATGAGAATGTTATTGTCCCGCCTCTAACAGATCAGACATCATAGACATGTGTATAGTTGCTACTGAATGCCACTAGATGTCCTCTGTCAGCAATTCTATAATTAGGAAAAAGTCTTTTGTCTTTTCATTTTGACTTCAGTCAATGGCTTCTATAAACTAGAATCTCTTTTGATGTCAGTTATGCTTGTACATTTCCTTTTTTTCACTTAACTCATGATGAAAAAAATTAAACTCCCTCTATTTTATGCTTTAGACAATCCGGAAAGATTTAGAACTTTTCCATTTTTTTTTTCGTTTGAGAATCTTTTCATTTCTATCTCTTGCTTTTCCATGAAAGAACCTGGTTATGTCTTTTCTATACTGCCAGGTAGCTATAGCTTCTGTGATAGTCCCTGAGAATGAATTCTGTTACCTATAAATGGAGGTTTTAGGAATTTTTAGTCTCTGTAGAAGGCTTCTACATGTTAAAATGCCTCCTTTCACAACATCCTATTCTCTTATCTCTGATCTAATTGGAGATACACTCAACACAGAGAGTTTTTGTATGAATGAATGCTCCAAGCTCAATATCTCTATGGTATAGATGCTTTTTTCTGCAAATGAAGCTACCAATATAATTTTTCCTCTTAAATTATGTGATTTGGAAGTCTACAAATCTGTCCCTCTGACTAATTTCCAGCACTTTGTGGATGGTGCTGATTTTGTTTTGTTTTGTTTAATTTTCTACAAAAGATTATATGATAATAGATTTAGAATCCAAAGGAAACATTGTAGTAAATGGATCATTTTACAAATGAGAAAACTGAAGCCCAGTATGGTAAAACTGCATGCTCTATATACAAAGTTAATAATACTGAGATCTCAACACAGATCTTCTGGATCCAAATCCAGTGTTCTTTACATTATAGAATAACAAGTATGTCTCTGAAAAGCACTCACAAACCCAACTTTATTAGCAAAGAGGTAACGCTTGTTGACATTACTTTGACATTGGCATGAATTCAAGAAAGAATACACCTTTAAGTCCATATGTTGAGTCCCAAAATAGCTTAAGGAAGTCATTTTTACTTTATGTCTTTGAGGCAAAACTTCTGAAGCTTAGATACTGTGAACACTCATTCTAATAAATACTAACTTCAGAGTCCAGATTTCACATTTCCCAAAGATATATATGAATATTGGTATATCCATAAATTCAATAATAATATGATATCAACATATCAATAATATATTTACTAATATATATGTATGTGGATATAAAATTTTTTCGTTGAGATGTGGCTGGCTAATCAGATGTTTGAAATGAGATAGTTTTTCTCCTTTACTTCTGAGTCATTGGCAATCCCTAATGTAGTCCTCTGTACTGACTTGGAAACAGATTTTAAATCACAATACTTTCAACACAGACAACTTTGTAATCAAAAGACTACATGTGGTCCTGGAAGCTGCTAAAAATCAAAAATGCTAAATTAACAAATGGCATGGCAAACAATGTCCCCTGTTTTGTTGAGGCTACAATGTCTAGATACTGATGAGAGAATGCTGAAATTCAACATTGTATATGGTAATTGATCATCCATTTCTGTGCTTTTGGAAAGAGGGTTGATTTGACAGACTTTGGAGCTAGTGGCTTGGATGGTTGCCAGGGCAAATGACATTTTTCTGGGAGTAATCTAATTTCCTCGTGTACTATAGGGTTTCATTTTCCAACAGCAGGGCAAGGTGGCAAAAAGCTGTCTTTGTTTCTCTTGTGAAATGCATCCAATTATCCTCATTTGTGGATGAAATGACTTGCCATGAATAGTAAGGGCCCAAATTATTTTAATAAATTGGATAATTTTGTAGGTTGAAAAATGTCATGCCATTTCGGGTGCTTCCGATTCTTACACTATGCTCATATGAGAAAAATAGCAGTTAAACTGGCAATTATTAGCATGAGATTAACCCAAAAACGTAGATTTCTGTAGCTGATGTTTACTGCAAAGCATGGCACATAGTAAGCACTCAGCAAATAGTAATGTACTATAATAAAAAAGTTAGAATCAGGAAACCTGGGTTCTGTCCTTAACTTTGCTACAAATTAGCAAAATTAGTAAGTCACTTCATCTTTTTATTCCTGTTTTCTCTTCTTTTAGAAGAGGTGGATAATTTGTATGTATATTAAAATAATTTTATAGTTTAAGAAATGGGGGAACAAGCTTAAGGTACTTGCCCAAATGTCAGTATAGATTTGAACTCAAGTCTTCTGAGCCTCAGTTAAGAGTTCTTTCCACTGAGCCACACCGCTTCTGGCAGGGTATGTATTGCTGCCTGATCGCACTCACCCGACATGATCACTTTCTCCATTGCTCTCGTGTTTAATTCTTTAGAGGCAGTAGTGTTCCATGACTAATCAATTCCTACCTTCTGCTTTTCAAATCCCTTATTCCTAACCACCTTCTTCCTTTCCCCTTGCTACTTCTACTATCCCTATCCAGCTCAGACCAGGTTCTTTAACCTCAAGTTTTCACTTCCTTTTCTGTCTTCCTACTGTGCCCCTGGTTCTATCATTAACGAACTCACCTTCACTCCAGATTTCCTGCTCTCATAGTCTTCCCATCATCTGAAATTCACAGGAATCTGACTTTCTCCCAGAAAGCCTATTCTTCTCCACTTGTTCTGATTCTTTCTTCACACTCTTTCCTCCTACCTTATCTTGCCCTCACCTTTGCTATATGCCTGGGAAGAGGAGTTCAAAATAGTGCCGTGAAAAGACCACCTCTCTGCCATTATCATGCCATTAACTTCATTCTTTTAAAGTTCACATTATCAGATTATATCATACAGTTTTGATCTTTACACCTATAATTGACTTAACACCAGTGCATTTTCTCTCCATTGAAACTTAAGTCTCTCTCTCTCTCTCTCTCTCTCTCTCTCTCTCTCTCTCTCTCTCTCTCTCTCTCTCTCTCTCTCTCTCTTTCCTTCTCTCTCTCCCTCCACTTTCCCCTCTCCCTCTCTTTCTCTCTCTTCCTCTTCCTTTCCCTCTCTTCTCTCTCCCATCCTTCCCCATCATTCTTGGTGACTTCAGTACTTATTTTGACAACCCCTAAAGCAACCTGGTTTCCCAAGTTACTCAATTTCCTTGATTTCCAAGATTCTTTTTTAGATTCCCATCTTTTCCTGACACCCATGGTATCATTATCCATGATCCTTGATGTATCTCAGCTTCCCACAGATGGGGTCACACTTTAACCCTCACCATCACCTAAAACTATTCCAACTCTGCAATCTGAAATTCCTCTCTCAGAATCTAACCTCTTGTCCTTCCACCACTTCCAATGACTCCTTCCTTCTAGACCTGTTTTTTGTCCTTAGCAGGAATTTTTGCCCCTTACTTTCTCCCAGTTTTTCCAGTCCGTTATCATTATTCTTTTTTTCCTGATTAATATGTTTCTTTATCTTTATAAAAATAATCAAAATGATTAGTGTGGTTGAAATGGCCTTTTCAGACAACATCACAACAATACATTACAATCAGTTTATATCATAACATTATTGTCAAAATGTAAGGAAGTCCAAGCCAAAACACATTAATTTTCAAACTGTACACTTGGCATCTGTTTCTGGATAATTTAGAATGGAGCATATGGAAGCTAATAACTTTATAAGAAACCAAGAAATTATAAAACAAAACCAAAAGAATGAAAAAATAGAAGATAATGTGAAATCTCTCATTGGAAAAACAATTGACCTGGAAAATAGATCCAGGAAAGACAATTTAAAAATTATGGGACTGCCTGAAGGCCATGGTCAAAAAAAGAGCCTAGATATCATCTTTCAAGAAATTATCCAGGAAAAGTGCCCTGATACTCTAGAACCAGAGGATAAAATAGATATTGAAAGAATCCACTGATCACCTCCTGAAAAAGATCCCAAAAGGAAAACTCCTAGGAATATTGTACCCAAATTCCAGAGCTCCCAGCTCAAGAAGAAAATATTGCAAGTAGCCAGAAAGAAAGAATTTGAGTATTGTGGGAACACAATCAGGATAACAGAAGATCCAGCAACCTCTACATTAAGGCATCAAAGAATATGATATTTCAGAAGTCAAAGGAACTAGGATTAAAATCAAGAATAATCTACCCAGCAAAACTGAGTATAATACTTCAGGGGGAAAAATGGTCATTCAATGAAATAGAAGACTTCCAAACATTCTTGATGAAAAAACCAGAACTGAACAGAAAATCTGACTTTCAAACACAAGAATCAAGAGAAGCATGAGAAGGTAAATAGGAAAGAGACATCATAAAGGTCTTAGTACAGTTGAACTGTTTACATCCCTACATGGAAAGATAATATTTGTAATTCTTGAAACTTTTCTCAGTATTTGGGTAGTTGAAGGGATTATATACATACATACATACATACATACATACATGCATACATACATATATATATATATAGAGAGAGAGAGAGAGAGAGACAGAGAGAACAGGATGAGTTGAATAGGAAGGGATGATATCAAAAAATAAAATTAAGGGTGAGAGAGGAGTATATTGAGAGGAGAAAGGAAGAAATGGAATGGGGCAAATTATCTCTTATAAAAGAGGCAAGAAAAAGTTTTTTCAATGGAGGAGAAAAAGGGGGAGGTGAGAGGGAAAAGGAAAGCTTACTCTCATCACATTTGGCTTAAGGAGGGAATAACAGGCACGCTCAATTTGGTATGAAAATCTGTCTTACGCTACAGGGAAGTAGGGGAGAAGGGGAGAAGTGGGGTGAGGGGATGATAGAAGGGAGGGTAAATGGGACAAGGAAGTAATTAGAAGTAAACACTTTTGGGAAGGGACAAGGTCAAAAGAGAGAATAGAATAAATGGGGGGCAGGATAGGGTGGAGGGAAATACAGTTACTCTTACACAACATGACTATTATGGAAGTCTTTTGCAAAACTACACATATATATAGCCTATATTGATTGCTTGCCTTCTCAGTGGAGATGGGAGGAAGGAGGGAGGAAAGGAGAGAAGTTGGAACTCAAAGTTTTAGGAACAATGTTGAGAATTGTTTTTGCATGCAACTGGGAAATAAGAAATATGGGTAATGGGGTACAGAAACCTATCTTGCCCTACAAGAAAAGAGAGAAGATGGGGAAAAGGGAAGAAAGGGGTGTGATAGAAGGGAGGGCAGACTGGGGGAAGGAGTAATCAGAATGCACAGCATTTTGGGGTGGTGGGAGGGAAGAGATGGGAAGAAAATTTGGAACTCAAAATTTGTGGAAGTGAATGTTGTAAACTAAAAATAAATAAACATAAAAATAAAAAAAAAATAATATACCAGCTTGGAGGTAAGGAAATGCTAAAGGACTAAATTGGATAATGATATATCCTAAAGAGAAGCAAAGCCCAGAGAGGAAATAAAAGTTGGATCAGGCAACAGTATAACTGTTCTTTCCCAAGCTATTGACTTTTCTGCCTCTCTCCACCTCCATTGCCCCAGACAGGATTCTACTAAAAAAAAAATATTCTGCTAGGGCTCAAACTCATCATGTCCAAACTCAATTCATCATCCCTTCTCCTCTAAATGGCTCCTCTTCCCCACATTCCTATTGTTAAGAGTACAACCATCCTCCTATTCTTTGAGGCCTGAAACTTCAGTCTTCCCTGACTCCCTTCTTTCTTTATCCTGATCACATCCAATTGGTTACTAAGCCCTATTGATTCTACCTCCACCACATCTCTTAGATATGTCCCCTTATCTTCTCTTACTCTGCTACCACCCTGGCTCAAAAACTTTCAACCTTTCCCTTAGACCATTGAAATAACCTTCCTCTAGTTTCTTCCTTCTCCAATCAAGTTTTCATAAAGCTGCAAAATAGCTTTCCCAATGCCCAGGTCTGAACATGAATCCATGAGGTCATGTCACTTCTTGTTTGAAAATATTCTACAGGTCTCTATTGTCATAGATATGATGCAATTTATTAAATATATGACATTACAGGGATTATAAGTGGGGACAGAGATACCAGCTTTATGTTAATTGAAAAAAATCAGTTTAAAAATTTAAATGTCCTATATTGTTTTCTATTAAATTGCATTTTATTATATGTCATCTATTGTTTTATACCCTACTGAGAGTATTTTGAAACTTGATATTAATCTTCAATATGTTAGCTGTAATCCCATCTTTTCATCATCTTCAAACATAATAAACACTTCTTCAATGGTAAAAATACTGACAAAAAAAGGGTCAGTGATGAATCTCTAATACATTCAACCAGAAATTTTCTTGCAAGCAGACATCACTCACCACCCTGGGGCTGACTCCATTAACCAATTAGTAGTATAACTGGATTTCCTTTCATTTCTAAAATTCTATGCCTTTCTTAATTGTGGTTTCAGATATACAAAAATTTTTGCATCTGTTCTCTTATTCTTTTCATTTTCCATATGGTTGTCCCTCCCTACAATCCCCTAATTATTCCCAGTTCTAGCTTCCCATTCAGCCATTTCTCGTTCTGTGTCTCCTCCCCACTCCCTTCTTCCAATTCTGTCTGAAATTTTAGGAATGTTAATTTATTTCTCAGTACTTTAAGGAATTCATGATCTCATCTCCATGATGCTTCCCTTCATCCCTCCATCATTGAAAATGTCAGCTTTCCAGTGTCTTTATTCCTTTGTGTTTTTACTAACTGCCCCCCCCAAGTATGAATCATGGATTATAGCTTTTAATCTAGGAGGGGCCCTAGAAGTCACCTCATCCAACTCTTTCATTTTATAGATGAAGAAACTGCAAAGATATTAAACAATTTAGCCAAGGTCACACAGGTAAAAAATGACAAAGGGAAGACTTGAATCAAGATCCTTTGATTTCAAAGCCAGTGCCTCCTCTGGAAGGTCTCCTCTAGGTCATTTAATATTGTATTCAATACTACATTACTGTCCAATATCTCTGCATAAACCATTCATCTCTTTTTTGGTCATACATGTCCTCAGCAATATCTTTTATGCCATGTGTGTATGTGTGTGTGGTCACTGGTAATAGAATGCAGTCTATTTATAGTCATGATATATATGTTTGGGGGCTAACCTGATATTTGGTATCCCTAGGAGAATATTTAAATAACGTGCTTTTATGTCAGGGGACAGTTTGAGATCACTGAAAGCATTAAACAATTTCCCAAATGCTATCCAAGGTACTTTCCTTCTCCTATTAATTTCTCAGCCTACTTCACTGTCTGTCTGTAGTCTATCTTGTAAAAGAGACATGTACTAATCAACCAACTCAATAGGTTTCATTCAATGATCCATTGTAGCTTAAGCATTATGCACTCTTTATCTATTTGGATTTGGTTTTTGGTTTTGTTTGTTTTCTTTTTAGGGTGGATAACTAGGCCATATCTTCTGAATGGCCAAAGATTTCATTTGGGAAACTCCACAGTGTTCTGAATCTACATGCCAACAGCAAGATGTCATCAATGAACAGGAATATATAGAGAATCTCATCTCCATTTTGGAATTTGCCCAAGATTCTTTCCATGACAGTGATTTTAAAAACTTTGGAAAACATATGGCATTGATAATCCTTTTTCATAACTCTCTTCATACTGATGTTCAAAAGGTAATCAAATAAAGGTATTTTCTGGGGTTGCATCTATAAAGGAACATAATTGTTTTTCTCTACTAAGTCAAAGACATTTTTTTCAGTGAACAAACAATAAACATGACTGGATATGATATTCCCTTTACCTCTTAGTCAGTTGTGAGCATGACTGTATAGTCTACTTTGGAAAGTTGTCTATGAAAGGAAGTCTATTCTGGCATTATCAACAAGCATAGCCTCTATACATGCATAGACCTCTTTAGTCTATATCAACAGGACTCGGGACAGTAGTTGCTAACATGTTGATTAAAATACTGTTGCTTATATTTTCCAAAATTTTGGAAACTTCCTCTCCTGGAAATACCTTTAAACTTGATTCCTGAACAATATCATTAGTACAGGATCATAGATTCAGAGTTAGAAAGACCCTCAAAGACCATCTTCATTTATAAAATGAAAGCCAAGTTCTAGAGAGACTAGTTGATTAGTCTAGGTAATGAATGGCAGAACTGGAATTCAAACCCAGGTCCTCAAGACTCCAAATTCAGTGCTCTTTCCATTGTACTATACTACTTTACTTGAACAGATAATGAAACACACACACACACACACACACACACACCCTCTAGGCTGGTGGGTTGTTAACAATTGCTAACAAAATAATGTATAGGCTAAAATATCTGGCCATTGGATTAGGTAGTTTTGCTTAACTGATTTTCCTTGTTAGCAGAATAAATTCTATTAGATGGAAACAGGGGTATACAAGAGAAAATGAGTGCTATAAAAAAGGCATCAATAAAAAACTTTAAATAAAGTTAATTCAAAAGAAAATGATTCTCAAATGCCTTTAGAACTGTCACCTCCAGCAAAAATTTCTTCTGAACACATTTGTTTATGTCCGACCAGTCTTCCCAAATTATTCTTCTTAAGTAATAACTCATAGCACTGAAGTATTAGAACCCAATTATCATCAATGATTCAAGTAGATTGCTATAGTAAACATTGGCAGATTTATTCAGTTTAATACCTATTTGTTGCTCTTTTTCTGGTTTCATCCATAAATACTCTGAAAATTATCTGAGTTAATTGGGTTTTATGCAAAGTTTTCCCATTTTCCTTCTCCTTTCCACTCTTTTTTGCTATTTTTAAAGCGGTTATCTACAACTATCCTTCATCTTACCCTATGTGATTTTGAGAATGAAATTACATTGTAAACTGGTGATTCTCCCCTGGCTGCTATGTTTCTCTCTTCGGTAAAAAGATCAAATGTTTGCTGGCTGAAGTAATTTCAGATCTATTTGGTGTCTGTGATGTGACTTCTGCTTTAGAGTAGTTTAACTTTTCTAAGAAATGATGATAGTTTCAGAATTTTTATCTTTATTCTCCTCCCATTTTCAGAGTTAACAATTAGTTTAAATGCCTAAGGTTGAAGCTGGAGTAAGAACAGAGCATATTATTTTCTCATCTTTATTCTTTCCCCTAATTTGGTCTTGATTTTCGCCTGTCAGTGATTGGACTGTGTATATTTAACTGATTCAGAAATGGCTCTCGTGTCAAATCCAATCTGTTCTGATACAGGTAATTTAATTTGTGTCCTGATGTCCAGTACTGGCCATGTTCAGCACTTTCTGATTCTTCATTTTTTGAAAAAGTATTCATTATGTTCAGATTGAGGTTCCTGAGTAATCTTCAAACCAAAGACCTTTTTCATTTCTTAACTGCAGATGGTACTTCTCAATATCTTTTTTGCTTATCCACCCTGTGCCTACTTTCACATTGAATCACCTAGTATTAAGCTATATCAAGCTTACGAGATTCATTTCAAGTTCTTCAAGGAATTTCTCTATTTTTAAAAAATCTTCAGTTGAAGATAGAGTATCAGTTACAATTATATTCGTAGTTACCTTTTTACATTCATCATAGGCAATGAAAGGAAAGAATGTTATAAAATGCTGTTTCTTTTCATCTTGGGAGTATATAATGAAAACAACTCTAACAATCCCTTTATTTTCCTCTTAAAGGAGACATTCTACTAAGTTTGCTGAGGGCAGGGACGGTTTTTATTTTGTTTTGCTTGTATGCCTAGCATTTAGGATAGTACCTGGAACATTGTAAACACAATATATACATTTTCATTCACTCATTTATCTTTGCATTTCACTGAAATTTGTATCTTGATACAAACTAATTAAAGAAAACTAAAATATGTTCAACAACAAAATAAACAATAAATGAGTGAGAGAGCATAAAAACTTTTTGTTTAGAAAACTTTACTACATGTCTATTTTTGCATAAGAATCATCATCATCAATAAACACTTATTAAGCACTTACTGTGTACTAGGCTCTGTATGCTAAGCCCTGGAGATACCAAGAATTGTGGGGGGAAATGGTCCCTGCCCTCATACAACTTACATTCTAATGGTACAGATGGCATGCAAACAACTATATATGTACAAGATATATACAGTGTAAATAAAGGGTTATTGAAGAGGAAAGTGATACTTATTTTATGAAACTTCAACCTGGGCAGAACATAGACCAAATCTGCCCACTGTGAGAATCTATGAACCTTTTCAACTTAGTGTATGAAGGGCCTAGATGGGTCATTAACGATGAAGCAGTCTGATTCTGAACATGAATTTCTCATTGGCCTTGGAGTCTTCTAAAGGAATATTATTGCTCACATTAAGAATAATGGAGATATCTAGAGGAATATATCTGTGGTCATTGCCTCTTCTGATCCCAAGAAAAGGTCTGGTAACAGATTCTGCTGCTGGTTGTTGTCCTTCATCTTTGAAGAGGACCAAAATGACATCACCATAATAAAGCGAAGTTTCAGTGTGCCGACTGTAACTGATCAGACCAATACGAGCTCAAAATGCTCTACCACAGGCTGGGCACAGAGAGTCCATATGAGTACATGGGGTGGATACACCAAATTTATGCATCTTATGTTTCCTTTGTCCTGTCTCAATTCTGCTTTGCTCATAGAGCACAGTACCTTTTCTGATGTGGGCACACTATGCTGAGCAGTCCTGTGCCAGTGTCTCCCATGTTGCACAGTCAAATCCAAAGTTCTTGAGAGAGATCCTGAGAGTGTCCTTGTATCGCTTCTTCTGGCCACCATGTGATCTCCTGTGCCATGCAAGTTCTATATAACACAGTCTTTTTGGTAAGCGTATATTTTGCATTCGAACAGCGTGGCCAACCTATCAGAGTTGCACTCCTTGAAGCATAGTTTGAATGCTTGGCAGTTAAGTTTGAGCAAGGACTTCAGTGTCTGGTACCTAATCCTGCCAAGTGATCCTCAGAATCTTCCTAAGACAGTTCAAATGGATGCAATTCAGTTTCCTGGCATGGCATTGGTAGACTGTCCATGTTTCATAGGCATGCAACAATGAGGTCAACACAGCAACTCTGTAGATCTTCAGTCAATCTAATGCCTCTTCTCTCCCAAACTTTTCTTCAGAGCCTCCCAAACACTGAGCTAACTCTGGCAATGCATGCGTCAACCTCAGTGTCATTGTGTACATCCCTGGAAAGTACACTACCAAGGTAAGTAATCACAGCATTTAAAATTTCTCCATTTGCTGTAATCAATGGTTCCACATATGGATGGTGTGATGGTGGTTGATGGAGCACCTATGTTTTCTTGGTGCTAATTGTTAGGCCAAAATGAGCACAGGTGGCAGATTCACTTGTTTCATCTAAGCTTCAGAGGATTCATTGAGTGCTCAATCATCTGCAAACAGAAACTCATGCACTAGCACTCCCTCCACTTTGGTCTTGACTTGTAGCCTTGTCAAATTGAAGTACTTACCATCAGTACTGTAGTTGACCTCGATGCCGTGTTCATCCTCATTGAAAAAATTTGACAACATGGTTGAAAACACCATGCTAAAAAGCAGGGGAGCAAGCACACAGCCCTGTTTCACTCCATTGGTGACTGTGAAGGTATGAGAACACTGCCCATTATCCAAAATCCGGGCAAACATGCCATCATGAAATTGACATACAATACTGATGAACTTTTCCAGGCAGCCAAATTTTGACATAATTTTCCATAAGCCTTCACAATAACACTGTCAAAGACCTTGGTCAGATCTACAAACATAGTGTACAGTCCTCTGTTCTGCTCCTGGCATTTCTCCATGAGTTGTCGCAAACACCATATCAACTGCTCCTCAGCCCTTTCTGAAGCCACACTGGCTCTCAGGTATATGACCATCTTCCACGTGAAGGATCAGCCTATTAAGGAGGACTCTAGCAAGAATTTTGCCAACAATAACTAAGAAAGGGACCCCCCTGTGATTGTTGCAGAACAATCTATTCCCTTTACTCTTATAGAGAGGGACAATGGAGGCATCCTTGAACTTCTGGGGGATAACCTCTTCTTGCCATATAACCTGGAAAAATTTGGTCAGCTTTTGTATGAGCAATGGCCCCCCTACCTTATAAATCTCAGCTGGAATAGAATCAACACTAGGTGCTTTGCCACATGAAAGGAGCCTAATGGCCCTCAAAATCTCTTCTTCAGTTGGGAGTTCAGCTAAGGAGGGATTGACTTCAACCTGAGGTAAATGGTCAATAGCCTGAACATTGATTGATGATGGTCTGTTGAGAACACTTGGAAGTGTTCAGACCCTCTCTCTAGGATCATATCCTTATCACTAATGAATGTGGCTTCATCAGCACTGAATTGTTCTGATGCACCATAGGTTTTTAGCTCATAAATAGCTTTCAGGGAATCATAAAAGCACTTTGGATTGTTACCATCAGCATAAAACTGAATTTCATCTGCCTTCTTACTTGCAAACACCAAGACACCAGTCTTGATGAAAATGATGGGGAAATTCAGAAGCTGCTAAATGAAAAACAAGAACTTCAAAGGATATACCAGGAGGATAGCTCCTCCACCTCTAAGAAGGCAGCATTTAAATCTATGAAAAGCAAAGTACAAGCAAAGCTTAGAGAGATGCAGGTTTCCTGGCTCAGTAACAGATTATAAAATTATTCAAAGGCTGATTTTCCCCAAAATCCCCTACAAGGAACTCCAAAGCATCAAGAAACTAGTCCTGTGTTTCCAAGTATCCTGATTCCACATTTTAGAGTTAATTCATGCTCCATATAGTTTTAGAATTGTAAGGGACCTTGAAGACTACTGAGACCGTCACCCTCATGTTACAGATGAGGAGACTGAGATCCAGAGAATGACTCACCCAAGGTCACACAGATAGTAACTTGAAGAGTCAAAATTTGAACCAAGGTCTTCTGATCCCAAATCTCGGGTTCCTCCTTTGATACCATCTTTCTTTTGAGAGACTGGCATATACAGGGATATATGTGGAAGTTCTCCACTCCTATGCCCAAGGTTTCCAAAGCAACTGAAAAGAGACTTTTCCTGAAGCCTACTTGTCTATCACTAGCTTTCCCCGAAGTTTTATGTGGTGGGTGGAAACCATCAGGGTATAATGTGCACACTCTAAGGAATGTGTCCTCATTGACTAGTCCCCGCATGACATTTTGTCTTTACATTTTTTACTTAGCCACCTGTATCTTTCTCCCATCTCTTATGACAATAAAATTTTAAAAGATAAAGGAAAGGGAAAAAGTTTAGCAACCAATCACAATATTGAAAAAAGTTTGCCTGGTGGAGCCAAGATAGTAGAGTAAAGACAAGTATTTGCCTAAGCTCTCCCTCAAATCTCTCCAAATAACAGTAAAAAATTACTCTAAAACAATTCTAGAGCAGCAGAACCCCCATAAAAGACAGAGTTAAACAAATTTCTGGCCCAAGACAACCTGAAAGGTTGACAGGAAAGGTCGTTGCAGTGGGCTGGGAGAGGAATGCAGTCCAGTGCAAAACACTCTAGCACAGACTGGGCCACAGAAAACTCAGAGCAAGCCTCAGGGGGCTGCATTGCAGGAAGCTATGGTGGTTTACAGAGTTCCCAACCCACAAATGCCAAAGACAACTTAGAAGGTCAGTAAGAAAGGTCTGTCAGGCATGGGTAAGAGAGAAGTTCAGTCAGTCCAGCCCTGGTCCCAGCGCAGCCCTGCGGAGCAGCTGCAGCAATGGCAGCAGTTGCTTCTGGAACCCTCAGCCCCTGGATAGTAAGGGTATTGAACAACTGAATAGAAGGAGATTAAAGAAATCTCTTTATTGGCACTCAGGTAGGATTTTACCCATACTTGGAACTGCGTGGCAGTCCTGGGGTAAGGAGGAACACTGGCATAGTAGACCTTGTGGCAACAGTGGAGAGGGAACACTCCTCACAGTTCCAGGGCAGAAAAGAGTGTTTATAGTCACTCATTGACCACAGCACAGGCCAGGAGAGGAGGAAACCTCTCTCTTTAGATCATACCACCTTGGAAGAAATGAAAACTTACAGCTTCCTAGAAGTATCTCTGAAAACAGCTGCACAAAACCCCTGATGCTTGAGACAGTGGACCCTCCACACTGGAAGCAGAGCCCTACCTTAACAAAGAGTTAAAAGTCAAATAACTGGCTAGGAAAATGAACAAACACTGGAAAAAAAACTTCAGACTATACAAACTTACTTTGGCAAGAAGGAAGATCAAAACATACACTGTAAAGAAAACAACAAAGTCAAAGCTCCTATATCCAAAGCCTCCAAGAAAAATATCAATTGATCTCAAGTCATGGAAGAGCTCAAAAAGCATTTTGAAAATCAAGGAAGAGAAGTAAAGGAAAAATTGGGAAGAGAAATGAAAGTGATGAAAGAAAATCATGAAAAAATGAGTCAATAGCTTGCTAAAGGACACCTAAAAGATACTGAAGAAAATACCACCTTAAAAAAAAACCTAGACCAAATGGCAAAAGAGATCCAAAAAGTCAATGAGGAGTAAAATGCCTTAAAAAGAAGAATTGGCCAAATAGAAAAGGATGTCCAAAAGCTCACTGAAGAAAATAATTGCTTAAAAATAAGAATGGAGCAAATGGAAGCTAAGAACTGTATGAGAAATCAAGAAATAATAAAGCAAAACCAAAAGAATGAAAAAACAGAAAACAATGTAAAATATCTCATTAGAAAAAACAGTTGACCTAGAAAATAGATCCAGGAAAGATAATTTTAAAATTATTGGACTACTTGATCAAAAAAAGAGTCCTGACATCATCTTTCAAGAAATTATCCAAGAAAATTGCCCTGATATTATAGAACCAGAGGATAAAATAGAAATGAAAAGAACACTCTGATCACCTTCTGAAAGAGATTCCCAAAAGAAACATCTCAGAAATATTATAGCCAAATTCCAGGGTTCCTAGGTCAAGGAGAAAACATCGCAAGAAGGCAGAAAGAAACAATTCAAGTATTGTGGAATCACAATCAGGATAACAGAAGATGTAGTAGCTTCTATATTAAGGGATTGGAAGGCTTGGAATATGATATTCCAGAGATCAAAGGCACTAGGATTAAAACCAAGAGTCACCTACACAACAAAACTGAGTGTAATCAATAAGGGGGAAAAATTGATATTCAACAAAATAGAGGAATTTAGTGCATTCTTGAGTAAAAAAATAACCAAAAGCTAAAGAGAAAATTTGACTTTCAAATACAAGAATCAAGAGAAGTATGAAAAGGTAAACAGGAAAGAGAAATAATAAGAGACTTATTAAAGTTGAATTGGTTACATTCTTACATGGAAAGATGATATTTGTAACTCATGAGACCTTTCTCAGTATTAGGGTAATTGAAGGGAATATAAATACACACACACACACACACATAATTACATATATATATATATATATATATATATATATATATACATATACATGTGTATATAGATTGCATACACACACACACATATATATGGACAGAGGGCACATGGTGAGTTAAATATGAAGGGATGATATCTAAAAAATAAAATTAAGGTATGAAAGAGGAATGTATTGGGAGAAGGAGAAAGGGAGAGGTAAAATGGGGTAAATTCTCTCACATAAAAGAGGCAAAAAAAAGCTTTTACATTGGAAGAGAAGAGGAGGAGGGAATAGTTGACTTAAGGAGAAAATAACATACACACTCAATTGAGTAAGGAAATTTATCTTACCCTACAGGAAAGTAGGAGGAAAGGGGATTGGGACGAGGGGGCTGGGGAGTGATAGAAGGGAGGGCAGAATGAGAAACTAGGTAATCAGAAGCAAACATGTTTGAGGAGGGACAGTACCAAAGGAGAGAACAGAATAAAGAGAGGTCAGAATAGGATGGAGGAAGAGCTATTTAGTCTTCCACAGTATGACTACTATGGAAGTATTTGTATGGCTACACATGTATAACCTATATTGAATTGCTTGCTTTCTCATTGGGGGTAGGTGGATGGGAAGGGAGAAAAGGAGAGAATCTGGAACTCGAATTTTTAAAAACAAATGTTAAAAATTGTTTTTATGTGACATTGGGAAACAAGATACACCGGCAATGGATTATAGAAATCTATCTTACTCTATCTACAGGAAAATAGAAGGGGAAGGGGATAAGAGAAGGGAGAGGGAAAAGGGAGGGCAGGTTGGGGGAAGGGGTGATCAGAATGGACATAGTCTTGGGGTGGAGGAAGGGAGAGATGAGGAGAAAATTTGAAACTCAAAATCTTGTGGAAGTGAATATTGAAAACTAAAAATAAATATATTTTTAAAATGAGATCAAACAACCAAAAAAGAAAAAGAAAAAAAATCTACCTGAAATTATATACAATGCTTTAGGGTCATGCCTCTCCACCTTTGCAAAGGGAGGTATCTTTTCAAATCTCTTCTTTGGGGATAGTGGTCAATATAATTTTGAAGCATTGTTTTGAATGTATTATTATTGACATTCTCTCCCTTTGCCTTGTTGTGGTCCTGGTATATATTATTTCCCTGAGAAATCAGGAATTCTAAGAGACAGAGGTGAGGAGGAAGTACATTACAGACTTGAAAGCCACTCTTGCAAGGCAGTGAGATGGAAAAGAAGATTATTATGTGTGAGATGAACAGTTTGACTGGATCATAGAGAAAGGGAAGGGAAACAATATGTAATAATGATGGAAAGGTAGACTTGAACCCGTCTGTAATGCCAGATAAAGAAGTTTGAACTTGATCTTGGAAGTAACAGAGAGTCAAGATAGAACTCTCCTTGTCCAACAAAAGCAACAGTTCTTGAGACATACATAGTTCCAAACTGCAGACATGGAAATTTACTGTATGGATATAGTCTTAGCATTTCCCATTTCTGATAGCCTAACATTTGGGACACTTTTTGATTCTTTAGATTAATATAAGTGAACCCCTGTCATCTATCACATCTTAAAACAAGATATAAGGCCTCTCTGTCATCTTTAACCCGACCAGTCAGTTAAAATACTAATGAACAAAGATTTCATATTCTAGACACTGTTTAAGGTCCTGGAATTTGAGTGAGGAATCTGGGCCCAGAATCACCTCCTACTAATGAGGCAAACAGTGGCTGAATCTCATTCCAATCTCATCCTTGCCAAATCTGAAAAATTCACGTGATCTCCTTTTAAGCTTTGTCATTCTCCCTCACAAGCAAATGGCTCCTTATGGCACTATAATGAGAAAATTAGTTGCTTGGCAGAATTTTTTTTGTAATTAAGCCTGTAAATAAAAGCCAAACCATTCCAGTAGGTCTACAGTAAAACCTTTGGTCAGGAGGGTGGGAGGGAAAATGGGAGGAAAGGACATCTGTGGCAAACAGCTCATTAGATAAAGTTCCAACAGAAATCATCATAAGAAATTATATTACCTCAAAGGTCAAAAGAAGAAGAGGAGGAGATAAAGTCAAGGGTTCTTCTCACAACTCAGTATCTCCTCTCAAAAGCCACTCCTCTTCCATATTTGCCCATTTCTTTCCAAAGCATTACCATTTTTTCAATCACCCAAGTTCCCAACTTTGGACTCCTCACCCTTCCACAACTCATTAGGCCATCCAATCAGTTGCCAGATCTTGTCTTTTCAATATCTTCTTTTTCTTTCTCTCTACTTACATGATTCAGGCTCTTGCCTAACCCAGGTCAGTCTAGTGATAAAGATTCAGGATTTGAATATGCCCGTGGAATGTAATGTATCCCCTTCTTCCCTCAACCTCATAGCATCCTTCTCTTCTTTCAAGGTGCTGCTGAAGCCTTTGCTGATTTCCTCCCTCCCCAGCAACCTTGTATTTAACGACTCTGTATTTATTCTCTATATGTTTATTCTGTGTATGCTTATATGAGTATCCGTTGTGTGCCCAATTAGAAAGTAAGAACAGGGTGAGTTTCATTCATGTTTGTATTCCCAGAATCTAGTACAGACCCTGTCACATAGTAGGCATTTAATAAATATTGATTGAGTGAATAAAAAAACTGGTGAAACATAAAATTCAATAAAAATTAATTGACTTTCAATAAAAGATGAAAAGAATATAATTCATTAATTCAAATGGATGTCATTCTCTCTCCCACTCTCTCTCTCTCTCTCCCTCCCTCCCTTCCTCTCTCTCTCTCTCTCTCTCCCTCCCTCCCTTCCTCTCTCTCTCTCTCTCTCTCCCTCCCTCCCTTCCTCTCTCTCTCTCTCTCTCTCTCTCTCTCTCTCTCTCTCTCTCTCTCTCTCTCTCTCTCTGTCTCTCCCTGCATTTTCCAAGGTCTCAGAACAAGACAGTTGACTTTCTATTGCCTTCAGGATAAAATATAAACTCCTCAGCCTAACTTTTTACTAATCAAGTGTTACTGATATTTATTGTTTTGCTATCAAAAATTTTTCCCATACCCTTCTTCCTCAATCAATACATTGAAAAATAAAATTTGACAATAGATGCAAAGTCACACATCCATGAAATTCTCCCTCTCTGTGAAAGAGTACAGGAGGTATTTTTTCATCTTTTTTTTTAAATGTCATGTTTGCTTGGGTTTTATTTTTGTAATTTGCAACGTTTATTTTCGACTGTTTTGTTGTGATTGCTCTCTCCATTTATTTTGTTGTTGTCATTGTGTATATTGTTTTCTTGTTTACTTTGCTTCAGTATGCTTTCCATGTGTCTTTATATTCATTTTATTTGTCATTTCTAATAGCAGTAATATTTCATTAAAATCATGCACTGTGATTTGTTTAGCCATTTTTCAATCAATGAGCAGCAATTTTGTTTCCAATTCTTTACTGTCACCTCACCCCCCCACACACACATATATACACACAATTCCACCATGAATATTTGAAGGAATATACAGCTTTTCTCCTTATCAATGACCTCATTGCGGTATATAATTAGGAGTAAAATCTCTAAGTCAAGGAGTATGGGTTTTTGTTTTTTTTACTTTGCTTGCATATTTTCAAATTATTTTCCAGAATTGTTGCACTGACTCACAGTTCCAGCCACAATGCTTCAATGTGTCTATCTTCTCACAGTCCCACCTGTTTAGTTTTTTGTTTTCAATCTACTTTTCCAGGCTTCTCATACATCGCTGTTCTTTCTATATTCTGTGATCCAACAGACTAGTTTTTTGCTATTCCTCACATAGGACACTCTGTCTCTCAGTATATCTTTACATTCATTGTACTTCATGCCTAAGACACATCCCCTCCTTACCTTCACCTCCTAGGATACCTGTTTTCTTCAGAACTCAACTCACATACCATCTCTTCCTTCCCTGATGCTCTCAAATGCCAATGCCTTCCGCTTCCCCAAATTCCCTCACATTTTTTAAATAAATCTTTTGTGAGGTGAGGAAAAAGTGAATTTCAGGCTTAGGGAATAACCAGTGTTTTGTAAAGGCACAGAGGTAGAGTGCTGTATGTGAGAATAGCACTTGGAGTATAATGAAGAGCTTTTATAAGAGTATAATGGAAAAACAGTGTACAATAAGGCTAGTAAATGTCACAGTACCACCTTTTACTTCCTTGTTAATGTTCTCTCATTCCTCAGGTTGTCTGGTCATTAATTATCTGTATACATGTAGAATATAATCTCCATGAGGACAGAGTTTTAGATTTTTGTGAAACCATTTAACTTCTGCAAATTTTAGGTTCAGGTGACAAATTTTCTGTATCCAGCTCTTTTTTATTTTATGCCTTCATCTACAACAGGAGTTTTAAACTTTTATTGTGTCATAGAACCTTTGAAAGTTGTTAGAAACCTCTTCACAGACTAATGTTTTTAAATGCATAAAATAAAATACATTAGATAACAGATGAAAACAATTACAGTATTTTGAAATAAAGATGTAATTTTTTTTTCCCATCCAAGTTTATGGATCCTCTGAAATCATTTTGAGAGTCTATGGGACATAGACTAGGAACCCCTGTCCTATAGTGATAAATTTTTATCCAAGTACAGCTCAGCCAGAAAGAAGATTATACCAGAGTTGCTACAGAATGGGGAGTTGGGGTGAGAGAGGGAATGAATTACATTTATTCTTTTTCATCTAGGATAAGGAAGGATTAAAACTTAATTATAATACCCACAACCTCCACTTTCAACTCTTCCTTAATATTTATATTAATGTTAGTATAAATAATTTTTATTTCAGTCTTTCTCTTAACATGTATATAACTGGAATAAATTTTGCTTTATAACTATTAGTATTATATAACACTAAAACTTTACTGTTTGCTCAAGGTTTCTTGAATTTTTAAGAAATATAAAGTTTTCATGACTTCAAATAATCTTAAAATACCCAGTCTATAATATAATGAAACAAACTATTTATTAGGAATCCTATATAACTTCCCTTATATACACACATAAACACACACACACACACACACATACACACATATATACACATACAGAACATCTCAAAAACCCACACAAATTGACTAATCTATAATTAGCAATTTTGGCACCTGGGGAAAAAACATGAAGAGGAAACCCTAAAATCAACTTTGTAATCAATAATGTTAAAATGATACAAGGAGCAGCAAGGATAAATTCAGTTGAATAGGATGAGACAGGTCCCCACATGGAGAGGGGTTGAAGGGCAATATCATTTGGTATGGAGATCAAGATATTGGAACACCTCTCTGGAGTATAAGGCTACTACCAGGAACATCACATCTGAGTGGGGATGGAACAAGGTGGGACTGAGCTGAGGGAGCTCAACTGATATACAGAACTAGAAGGAAGCAAATGTAGCATCTGTTAGCTTTTTAATTTAATATTTTTTGCTAACTAGTTGCAAAGCTGTTGTTTCTACATTACAGGTGAAATGGAAGTACTATTAAAAATATGAAGGTAAATTTTGAAATTGTGCTATCTTTCAGTATTATTAAAAGTTTTATACTCTCTAACTTTGATGCCCTTTGACAAAACCTTGGTCATTCTATCCTTGTTATAGTTCTTCAAACAATGAAAGATTTTAGAAAAGTTGAGTTCATCCAACAGGGGTAATAGGAATGGTAAGGGGATTATCTTTTGATGGTTCAGTCAATTGAGGAAACTTAGGATACATAGCTTGGAGAAGAGTAGTCATAATTAGGATATGATCCAACTATTTTTAAGTTTGTCATATGGAAGAAGGAAATAGTTTTCATTTGCTTGGTTGCTTGATCCCCTCCCACCCAATGATTAGAAATGTCCAGAATCAGAATGGGCTGCCTTGCCTTGAATATGATAAAGGCAATTTTAGTTCATACAAAGGTTGGGTTAGTTGACCTCTGAGGTCTCTTTCAGCTTAGAGATTTAAATCAGTCTGGATTGCTTACCAGGAGTTGCATCTATTTTCAAGGGGAAAGGCCAATGTTATTTCTTGCAGAATAGTCAGGCTTTTGCCTCGAACATGTCTCTTTTCTCTAAATACTGTGATGATCTGACTCTTATACCAAACCAAATTCCACTGTCAACTGCTATTCCATACTCATTTCAGACTCACTAGCAACTGTGGAGTAAGATAAAGCCTGTGAAATGTAGTTGAGTTTAATGGCACCCTTCCTGCAATATACTCATGATCTGAACATTTGGACAAAGAAAACAACTTGGTCTGCCGAAAACACCAAGGCATTATCATTCTTCAGCTACCCGCTCATTGAAACAACCAGTTACAGAGTTCAAAACCTACTGGGATTTGTGAAATCCTGCCTCAGATACTTACTATACTTGGGTGATTCATTTTACTTCTCAGAGAGACGTTCACTTTTGCTGACTGTAAAATGAGAGTTACACTGGCCTTACTTTCTTCCAAGAGTTGGTATAAGAAAAGTACTATGAAAACCTTAGGTAAGGATACAGTTATGTGATAATAGCAATAATAAAATGTTTGCCAATTTTTTTTCCATTTAATATAAGGCTGTTTTAAATATTTTTTCTTATGAATGGAACTGCTACTGATTTGTGACAAAATGTGTGTGTTCTGGCTCAGAGAGGACAGAATGGTGTCATGGGAAAGCACTAGTAATGGAAACAGAGTCTTAGGACCTGAATTTGAGTCCAGGCTCTGCTGGAAATCACTATACTTCACCTGGCCTCAGTTTCCTCACTAGTAAAATGAGAACATTAGACTGAATTGTCTCTAATGTCTCTTCCAACTCTAAATTATATAAGGACTGAATAGTTTTCCAAAAGCTAAACAGGAAACACCAAATGGTTTTTATCACACACTGCATTAGATCTTCAGATTCAAAAAAAAAAGCGGGGAAGGAATGGAAAATTAACTCTTTAATGAATTTTAATGTATTTCATTATAAGATCATAACTCTAAAACCGGAAGGGATCTCAGTGACCATCTAGGCTAATTCCTTGATATTCAGGATAAAGAAATTGAGGCCCATAAATAACTTATCCAAAGTCAAACAAGTAGTAAGTGTCAAAGGTAGGATTTGAATCCAAGTCTTTGAACTCCAGAGCAAATGTTTTTCCACTATACTGAATTGCCTTTATTAATTCTAAGAGGGATAGGAATGAGAGAGAAAGAGAGAGAGAGACAGAGAGAGCAATTCCTTGTGTGAAATGTTGTGTGAGAAGATCTTATAATTGCCCTACTCTGTCAATACCTGCATAGATTACTTGTAAACATTTTTGTAGAGGTAGGAAAGTGGATATATGGGCTGGGATTGTTGATTTGGTATGTCCTTTTAGGGACAATAATGAAGTCTAATATTTTATTTTCAAAACTTTATGTTCCTTTTCTCTCTCGTAATTCTCAATACTCTTAAAATTGTGATCTCTATCCTACAAATTATATTCAAATCCTACAAAAAATGTTCTGCCCTACACAATGGAGAACTTCCCCTAAGTCTTTTAACTTGCCATAAAGTGGATATTTAACCAATGTTTGTCAAGTAGAATAAAGTCCCCGCAGGAATTCACGCCCTCCCCTCACTACTGTTCCTCCCAGGTATCTGTGCCCCAAAGCAATTTCTAGGGCCCCATTAGTACCACATGCCTGAATTCAGCTCAGCTAGGAAGTCTTTTTGTCACCTAGCTATAAGGAAGGAGTTCTACTTCACATGATTTATGGGGACTTTCTTGTTTTTATGATTTATGAGTTTCCTTTCTTTTGGTTTGTTTTTTAAATGACTGACTGTATAAAGGGGTTTCATCTCTGGAAAATTTGCTCATGAGGTATTACTGTATTAAGATTTGTGTCTTGGTCAATTATGCTTTATTTATGCTAGGACTCTAACTTACTTGAATACTCATCAAAATAATTACTGTTTTGTTATACATAGTTTTCTTGCGTAGTAAAGGTGTTGCTTATGTGTTCCCTCATTAAAACCAGTTACTCCCTAACTGGAATGAAAGAGTAAATCTGAGTATGATAATATCATAGATTTAGAACCAGAATGTACCTAAGAAATCATCTGTTCTGGGTTTTTAATCTTTTAGGGTATTATGCATTGGACTTTTTTTGACAGTTCATTAACCCTTTCTTAGAATAATGTTTTTGATACATAACATTAAAAAGGAAACCAATTACATTAAAATATACTTATCATTTTTTTTTTAATTCATAGACCTCAGATTACGAACTTCTGATCTGGTACCTAATTTTGCAAATGAAGAAACTCAAGCCTAGAGTCGTTAAATTATTTTCCCCCACTCAAAGTCACAAAGGTGATAAATAGCAGAGCTGATTTCCAATTCCAAGTCCTCTCTCTATTTCCATAGTTCTTATTATGTACATTGTCGCTGTTATTATTTATTCATGTCTCACTCTTTGTGACTCTATGAGGTTTCCTTGGCAAATTTATTCTGGAGTTATTTGCCATTTTCTTTTCCAGTAGATTGAAGTAAATAGGGGTTGTGACTTCCCCAGGGTCATATAGCTAGTGAGTATCTCATCAAATTTGGACTCACGTCTTCCTGGCTCCAGACCTGATACTCTATCCACTGAAGCACTAGCTGCCTCCACTGTGCATACCCATTCTACAGAAACTAAGACTAGTTGGGTGACTATGTCTTGATTGTTGTGTACCAATAGGACTCTCCAGTTTTCCAGTTCCTCCTTTCCCATCTGCTTCAGTCTAGCAATCTAGCAATTATTATCTTAGGGTAATGCATTTGGTTATGTTTATTTTTCCTCCTAATCTGATTTCTTAGAAATAGACTGGAATATTATCCTACTTATCTGTGTGTTATCATGTCACCCTCTAGTGGCTTCATTCAAAAGCTCTAAGAATGGGAAGGGAGAGGGAAAAAAGTGGTAAAGAAAGACTATTAAGATTTATGACAATTGAGTTAGGGAGAAAAGAGAATTCAGATCAAAATGGTAGGAAACATCAAAATTCTGTGTAAAACAAAAATATTCATTCATTTAACTACATTTATTGAGAACCTACTATGCTCAAGATACCATGGTAGGTACCTGTCATGGATGATCCAAAAATGAATGTGATACAAGCCATGTCTGTAATGAAATAGAAACTCATGGAGGGCTAACAGGAGGGAGGAGGAAATGGAAACTCAAGAAATCACACCGAGTTAGAAAACTTTACCAACCTCAAAACCTATTTGCTAGTTTCTACTACGAGCTTGAATAGCTCTGAGAAACTAAGGAAATACAATCTGCCTTGGCTGTTTTCAAAAGTGGGCATACTTTTAAAACACAGCAGTGAGCAACACCAATGAACCTTATAACAACACATATCTGGAAGGTATCTAAGAAGACACAAAGGCCATTCTGTCCATTTTACAGAACAGAAAACTGAGATTTTATTTCTAACTTTTTTTATCTCCTTCAGTGCCTAATACAGTACATTACACAGAATAGACATTTAAACAATAGGTTTGTTGAATTGAACTAAACCAGAACAATCCCTTGAACTTTCAAAACGTATTTGGACTAGTTTAACATAATTAAAGAAATGTTTATTGAAGACAGGCAAATACTTTCTTAAAGCATCTAAGCTATATAGCAATATGGAAGTAAGCTAAAGAAAATAACCCTGGTTTTGGAGCCTAATGATCTGGTTTTAAGCCTCAGCTTTGCTTTTTATTTTTGGTGCAAATTCTAGTGACTATAACAAGCATGTAATTTAGGGCTTGCTCTGTGCCAAGACTGTGTTAGGTATGGGGAATACCAAGGAAAACTAGATAATCTATACCCTCAAAAAACTTATATTCTACTAGAAGAAAACAAAATGCATGTGGCAAAGAAGATACAAAATAATTCAGAACAGCTTAGAAAATAAGGAAAAGTCTTGTGCGGGAAGGGTGTGGCACCTCAGTTGAGTCTTGAAAGAATATGGGGATTCTAAAAAGAAAGGATGAAAAGAAATAGCATTCCAATCTATGCAAAGGTATGGAGGTAAGAAATGGAATGCCATGCACAGGGGCCAGCAAACAAACCAGTTTGACTGAAATACAGAATGCATGAGGAGGGATAGCATGAAATCAATCTGGAAAGATAGGTTGGAGCTAGACTGTGAAGGGTTTTAAAGGTTAATCACAGGATCCCATATTTTATCCTACAGGTGATAGGAAGCCACTGACACTTCTTGAGTAGGTCAGGCAATCATTTGACCTCTCTAGACCTAATTTTCTCCTCTATTAAAAGGGAGGTAAGAGCTAGCTGAGCTCTAACATATATTTGGATTATGAAGCCTGCAATCCCATTCTTATTTTCCCTTCAAAGAGTGTGGAGCATTTCCCATCAGTCTAATACAGAAATTAATGAGAAATTCTTATTTCCACCAGGTCATTGCTTATTTCCACCAGTAAGTGGCACTAAGAGCTATTTCATTTGTTATCTAATAGCAGGCATAAATCAAAAGCAATCTGTGAGTTAGGGTTTCTCCATACTTTTCTACCTTGGTGTCATTTGACGACAAGAACTACATTTCTACCAAGTTTGCACTATGAAAAACAGAGCACACTTTCACATATGGTACAAACAGAAAATAACTAGTGTAGCAAATATGAGAGGAGGAATGATTTCATTTTCCATATGAAAAAGGGCCATATAGCTCAAAGGCCACATTAAAGTTATAGGGCAAATATCCATGCCAAGTCTGAAGTAAATATGTCTTGGAAACACTGGACAGTGACCTGATGGATGGTACTTTCTGGTGACTAGAAATAAGCTTAGGATGAGGTCCTGAATTTAGTTCTGCTCAAAGACTAAACAAAATAAACAAGTGAAAAAAACAAACAAAAACCCAACACTGATGGCTTTTCTCCTACCCTCCCCCCACCATCTTATACTCCAAGCAAATCAGTGGGCTCTGGTATGCAAAGGATTTAGCATCCTTTCTGCTCATATCAGCCTCCATATTCATAATGGCTACAGTAATACAAAAATGTATTCATACTTAAGCATTCAAGCTTGAAAAAGTTATCCGAAAGAAATTGGTCCAACAGAAAACTGGCTATTCATCTACACTCAAAAATAAAAGAAGAAAAAACAAACCTACAAACTAGAATTGCTGTTATTGTTGTGGTTGAAAGAAAGGAGAGCATCGAAGGAGTCTCAGGTAGAAAGATCCAGGTAGAGAGTTGCTGAAAATGCATAAGAAACTCAAATTTCTCCTGAAAGGAAGGCCCTATGGGGTAGCATCCTTTCTGGGTGCTACCTTTTCATCTTAGCACTCACAGATTTGCAAGCTGGATCCTCGGAGATTTATTTCATGAGTCCCAACTAGTATGTTTTACTTTAATAATCAGCCAGGAGACATAATTAACTTGGAGCAAAGGCATTTACTAAGACAACAGAGTAGGAATAGCAGCTATGCAATAGTCCCTCTATACTCAGGACACACTCTTCACAAATATACATAGCATTAGTTGAAAGAGTGGGCACAATATTAGAGTATACAAATAATAAGGCACCCTTACAGGGAACAATATATGGCCAAGACAACTCATGTCTATAACCCTTCAGGGCCCTCATGGCCTTTTTCTCATGGTGTCCCAATGCTGTGACCCTCTGGGAACTGTATCTCATCTCAGCAAGTCTCCACACTAGATCCCTAGGGCCTATTTGCCTTCACAGCTCAGCTCCTAGTTGCTATGACTAATTCTCCCTTGAATCCACAATTGGCTCTCTCCTATGCTTCCAAGGGTCATACTTCTTTAAGCAACTTCCTGCTCTGACTGTCTTTTAACACTCACTCTGCTCCCTGTTGGAAGTAGTATCTCCTACTGAGCAAATAGATCCCCTGCAAGATGCCAGGCTGGGGCTGGGGGAGGGGATTGCAGGAGGGTGGGGACAAAGGCAAAGAGGAGGCACAAATCCCCTCCTACCCTCTGTTGCTCTCTGGAAGAGGCGCAGGGGTCACATTCCACCAAGTTGTTTCCCAGATGAACTATCTCAGCTGCTCCCAGGGTTGGCCAGCTTAGGATCTTAAAAAGTCACCAAGGGAAAGGCCAATCTTCAGCCAGCCAAAGGCAAACTATCCTTTCAGTTTCACAAGGAAACTGCTTCACACTTTGTAAAAGGGTAACAGGACACAGACATGGCTTTGCACTTTGTTTAACACATTAACACCTTGCAGTTTCTCTTATCTACACCTTTCTGTTATTTTTTTGACAAGTTGGAGCTAACTCTGACACTTCCCCCTACAAATGCATATACATGTATGTATAAAAAGACATGTGTACAGATATAAACTATGGACTCCTTGAGGACAAGCACTATTTCACATTTCTCTTTTTATTTCTATTGCTTCAGCACAGTATTTGGCAAGTAGTAATTGGCTACTTAATAAATATTTGCTTTCTTGCCTTATTAATTTCCAAGTGCCTGAGGCATCTCTCTAGGATTTAGCAGACAAACCAGAGATGGAGAGAAATATGGTAAACAAATTTCCTGCCTTGATTGATCCTTCTTGAATTCCAGTAAGGATAGCTGTACTGTTCACTTACAGTGGACAATGTCAAAGTCAGTCATTGAATGAGCAGTTATTAAATGATTACTATTTGCTAAGTACTATCACCCAGTACTAGGAGCTGGGGATGCAAAAAAAGACAAAGATGAAACAAAAAAAAAATCAGTTTATGCCTTCAAGGACTTTACATTCTAATGAAGATGGAGAAACAATATGCAAGCAACTTTGTATATGCAAGAAATATACAGTGTTGTGGTGCAAAATTTTTATAAACCTTAAATCACAATAGAAATGTGCTGTTCCATAAATGTGAATAATTTGTTGTTATGGTAATGATGAAATTCGGGGGGGAGGGGCCATGTTGGTTCCAATTTTGCACTTTATTTTGAGACTTTTAGCTCTGTAATTTTTTCTTATGCTCTGATCAATTTTTCTGAGTTTTCCTTTATATGCCTTTCAGACCAGAACAGTTTGTAATATTTTCCTCTTTATTTGAGCAAAGGATTTGTCTAAAATCTACCTACTCTCAGTAAAAAGTCATTTATCTTAGGGATTTTCTCAATCAACTTAATTTGAGGACAGCTTTATATGGCCATCCTTAATTCCTTCCTGTCTAGGAACCTAAATAGAATGTGTTCTGAAAATCTCTTTATTATTAGAAAAGGCTAAGGCAGACTAGCAGTAACAGATTTCAAACTATATTTGATGATGGCAATCATCAAAACAATTGGTACTAAGTAATAAATGGTGGTGGATCAGAGGAATAGATTGGGCACACTATACAGTAGTAAATGACCATAACAGTCTTGAGTTTGATAACCCAAAGATCCACATTTTTAGGGTAAAACTCAACATTTGACAAAAATTGCTGGGAAACTAGGCATAGACCAACAACTCACATCATATACAAAGATAAGGACAAAATGGAAAAATAAGTGCTAATGATAAAGGGTGACATAAATAAAGTAGGGGAGCATGGAAAATTTACCTGTCAGATCTATGGCTAAGGGTAGAGTTTATGTCTAAATAAGCGATAAAAAGGATAACAGGAAGTAAAACAGATGGTTTTGATTACAAGAAATGTAAAAGCTTTTGCACAAACAAAACTAATGCAGCCAAAACTAGAAGGAAAACAGGACACTGGGAAAAAATTTTACAGCAAGTTTTTCTGATAAAGATCTTTCTTCTAAAAATATAGGGAACTGAGCCAAATTTATATTTAAAAAAATATGAGCCATTCACCAATTAATAACTGATCAAAGGTTTTGAACAGGGAATTTTCAGAAAAAATAATCAAAGCTATCAACAGGCACATAAAAAAAAATACTCTAAATCACTACCAGTTAGAGAATCACAAATTAAAATGATTCTGAGATGCTACCTCACATATGTCAGATTAGCTAACATGACAGAGAAAGAAAATAACAAATACTGAAAGGGATGCGAAAAAATTGGGACACTAATGAATTGTTCACAGCACTGTGAGCTACTACAACCATTCTAGAGAACAATGTAGATCTCTGCTCAAAGTGTATGTGTGCTCTTTGACCTGACAATACCACTTCTAGGTCTATATCCCAAAAGAGATTAAAGAAAAGGGAAAGGGACCTATTTGTACAAAGATATTTATAGCAACTCTTTTTGTAGTGTCAAAGAATTAGAAATTGAGGGGATGCCATCAATTGAGGAATGGCTGGACAAGTTTGTGATAGAATACTATGAGAAGTAATAAGCAGAATAGTCTCAGAAAAATCTGGGAAGATGTATAGGAACTGATACAAAGTGAAGCAAGCAGAATCAAGAGATCATTGCACACAGCAGCAATAATACCATAAGGATGATTAACTATGAAAAACCTAGCTGCTCTGATCAAGAAAATGATCTAAGACAGTTCCAAAGGATCCATGATGAAAAATGCTATCAAGGCAGAATGAAGTACACTTTTTTATTTTGTTTTCTCTGTTTTTATTGTTTTATTTTGCTTGCTTTTGTTTTATTTTGCTTCTTTTCCAACATGGCTACTATGAGTGAACTTTTTTTTAATTAGGTAGGACTGTGCTTAGGACCAAAGCATAATTTCTGAAACAGATTTTCTTCTATTGACAAGAACATGTTTAGCTGCCAAATCTGCAAAATTTCTTATCCTCCCCAGTGATTCCCTTCCCTCTTTTAAAAGTTTGATGGATATCTTTCATGGTATAAATTTCTTTCCCAATTCAATCATTACTCTTGTTCTACTTGTTTTTGATTTTAGGTGACACACAAGTAAAGTTGCCAAATCCTTATAAAACTGATCACAGTAAGATGCCTATTGCCCCTTGTGGATAACACATTAGCTCTTCCATCAACCAAAAAAAAAAGCCTTTTCAATAGAAGATCTTACGATAGATGTACATCCACAAGTCATTCATTGTCTTCAACTTTCACCTTTTTGTGAACTAAATTAATAGAGATGATTAATATTTATATAGTGAATGCAAGAACATGTGAAACATGGTCCAGGGGAGGAGACAAAAGAATAGGGCCAAAAAGCAATCCAAACTTAGCCACTATTCTAGTTCCTTGGAGAACAACTTTACATTCACTATTGCCATGAATAACATTGAAAATACTTAGCATTTGAATGACTCTTTCCCTTTAAATGGTTTAGACAACATATTTTTATAGTTTAGTGGATCTATGATCTCAGAGATGTATCTGCTTCTTCTAGCAGGACATAACTATCATTCTGTCTCTTTCTATCTCCTTTCTATCTTCTACAAATTCTTGTTCATTTCATAAATCCTCCACTGGAGGGGATACACTCAAGGCATTCCTCTGTGTCTAATATTTTCTGGAGATGAATGCAGGACTTGGACTGTCTATCTTGCTCTGCAAACTACCCACCTTCTTTTCCAGTTATACACATCCTTGATAATCTTTTACATTACTTCTTGCATGGCAGTCATCAGAAATAATATGAGCCAGGCTATTTATGCTTACCATTTGTCTTTCCCTTCTCTTCAAATTCTTCTAAGATGGTGATTGTCCATGAAGTACAGCCATATAGTACCATAAAGACAATCTTGGAGGTGGAATGATGGATTTCTGTGACAGGGAATAGCTTAGGATCACAGAAAGCCCAGAATCACTGCAAAAGCAATTTCTCAAATCTAAGATCTTTTCCCCTATTATACAAGTCTAACCCAGATCATTACATCTGCAGTTAGCTCTACAAGATACGTGTGCAACAAAGGACAACTCATTTAATTATCTATTATAATCTGAGTAATACAAAATTTTGATCCATTTGTGCTTTTCTGTATTAGATTGAAGTTTTTTGAGTGCTGAGACATATCAATTAGGATACTTTGCATTGTTCTGAGGATAGATTCAATCAGGGCAATGCCATCCACAAATAGGAACAACTGAACAACCTCTCCTCCTCTAAGGAAATTCTTTTTTGGTTTGTACTCTACAGAAGGGCATTTCTCAGAGCAGAGGCAAACACTTCTGATGAACATGGAAATCTTTCATGGAAATGAAATGAACATGTAAATGCCTCAATTGGCATTTCTAATCATCACAAGCAAAAAGCAAAGTTATCCCTGTTGTGAATCTTCCAAGGACTCTCCTATGATTTTAACATATGAGTAACAGTTTAAGGAGCACGTATAACACAGCAACTGCTGCATTAAATTTTCCTCAGAATTAATGATAGAGTCTATGTATTTACTTTTATCCATTTCCCATATTTTTGAGACCAAAGCTTATTTAATAACTTGAGTTGAAACTATTATGATCACATGCATTCTGCTCCTCCATATCATTTCTTCCCACTTGGTATTTATTTTCACTTTTGTTCTAAATCAGGGCTTAGCAAACTGTACCCCCAAGTCATATACAAAAACTATGGACCTACAAAAATAGGTACTTTGCCCACCCTTGTTTTAAATGTCAGTAATCTGACTGGCCACAAAACCTACAATGATTACACATTAATTGCTATCTGAGCTCTAGCCAGTTTCCTTTTGCCCTGCTATAAGATGCTCATGTCCAGCTTTTTTTTACAATTACCTCACTGAAGGTGGCAATTATGACAAAACAAGAGTGAAGGTTCTCAGTTATCAATAAATCTTTGAATTATTACATTTCCTTAATTCCCAAACACATTTTTCCCAACATGTTTTTCCTATCCTCCCTGTGGTCATCTTTACATTGAAGTCACCAAGTATCTGGGCATGTGATGATTCAGTTTACTAGAAGAATTATGTCCTAGGTCTTTGTAGAATTCCTCTTCATCTTCTTCAACACATGTTGATCCATGAAATGAAATTATCTTCATGTTGTTTTATTTGCTTATGCCCATCATGAACACTACAAAGCAAGATGATCTATTAAACCATGAAATTATGTCTTTATTTTTGTATAGTGCAAAAGGAAATAAAGGTCAACAACTCTGATAATGTATCTTTCAGAGAAGAACTTCTCACCTATCCAGGAATTTGTTTCTTCCCCCTTAGGAATTCTGATCAATGCCATCAATGTTCAATTATGATTCCAGAGGTCTGGTACTGAAGCATGTTGCCCACTTCTTCTTGACAGGTGACATACTCTAGATTTAAAATGAGACATACATTTTTTGATATAGCCAATGTGGGTTTTAGTTTTATTTGATTAAGTGGATTTGCTACCAAGGTTTTGTTTTTTTTTTCCTCTTCTTTATCTTGGAATGGTAGGAGAAAAAAAACAAATGCTTGTAAATGTTAAAAAATTTAAAAGTTTAATTCCTCTCTTTTTAAAGTTTAAAAATTGTATTGATGGCCTGTTTTTATAGTATAGTCATTTCCAATACACTTCCCCCTCCACTCCCATATCCCAGTAACAAAGAAAAACAGTTCAGCAAAATTCACTGATGCAGAAGCTCACAACAACAAATGAAATAATTCTGTGCCCATAGGCATGCCACCCTCTCCAACTTCTTTAAAGAAAGATGATAAATTTCCTCATGCTTTTCCCTGGGTACAGCTTTATTTTAGTGGTGTAGTTTTCATTTGCATTATTATAGTTATTTTCAATGTTGTTTTCTGGATTCTGATTACTTCACAATATATCAGTTCATTCAAATTCCACTTCCTGCCTTCAAGGTGCTTGCATCCTAATCAGGGGAAATAGTTTGTGTATATGTAAACATACCAGTAAAAGGTAAAATTTGGATGTGTTCAAGAGGCATCAATGCAACCAACTAAACTTACGTAATAACTATTTACATTCAAATGAGTTAGTTACAAGCTATAACAATTTTGAAATCATTCCCAGGGTCCCCATCAGGATTATTTGTCCATTCATTCTCAGTAGGATAAACTATTTGGAAAAAGTGCCTATGTATATTTCATTTTGTAAATCATACTTAGCAAAAGAAACATCAGAGCTTCAGTTTCCTGCATGTGAAAGACAGAAGAGATTTGAACTAGTGTTAGGCAGTATCTCAACCAAAGCTTTAGTGACCAATTGCAATTTTGTTTCTGGTCATTCTTCAATATTAAAGTTGTTTGAGCCGCCATAGGGCTTGCTACCTTTCAGATTTAAGTCATGAGTATATTTCTCCTTGGGGAGGTTCTTTTTCAGTTGACTCTAACTGTCTGGATATGATATCAGATTAAACCATAATTCATAAATCTCACAGGGAATAATGTCATTTAATATGTACACACAGTATTTCAGGATTACGTTTGTTGGCATTGGGAGAGGCTGCTGGATTGTGGATTCCAGCCACTTTTGCTCCAGAAGGATTAATTTAAAATGTTGACGATTCTAAGGGGTTAGAAACAGCCAACAAAAATATACACACACTCCAAGATTTCAGGACTGTCACCCAGGACTAGCAAACACCTTCTATTGGCTGGGCTTCTAAATTCTGAAGTTTATGGTTTGTTTCTTTTTCATTCTAAAGTTGATAGTTTGTTTCTCTTCTGATTTTTGATTTTGCACCTGCCTCATTCTTGTTGGTATAAATGATGTTTTTCAGTTCGTTCTTTCAATCATATTGGCTCTGAAAGAATTACAGTAGCACTCTTATAACTCGAGTTACTGTTACATGTATTCAAATAGACTAGAGATTGAATTTAGATAGACTAGGGATTAAAAACGTAACAGCTTCATACAGAGGAAAGGTAAACATAAAACGGTTAGCTTGTAATGTGGGTTCTTGTCCTGTCCTAAGACACTGGAGTTATAAAAGGAGGTCCTCCTCTTTCCTCTCCCCAGTTCAAATGCATGACAACTTGTATTAGTCAATATGCACAGTAGTCTTCAAGGGATGCTGCAGTATTGTGTTCTAAGCCATGTGTACTGGTTTATCTGTGAAAATACAGGGGAAAAAGCTTTGCCAAATCTTGCAGTGAAAATCAGTTAAGTCCCTAAGCTTCTTTAAAGCATGTGTGCTCTTTTTAAAAATCCTACATATCAAAGTATATCAAATAGATTAGATCTTTATATGGACCAGATTGATCAGTGTGGTGTGAGGGGAGAAATATGGACTTGGATTCAGAAGTCCTTGATTCAAATCCTGACTATTTCTTATAACTTTTGAGACCTAGTACGATTTATTTTACTTCTCTGAGACACAGTGTCTTCATACATAAAATGGGGATAATAATACTTATGCTACTTATTAATCCCCCCCCAGTTATTTTAGGGATCAAATAAGATATTTGTAGAGCATTTGGTATATTGTGTAACATTACGTAAATGTTAGAGGCTATTGGTCTTGAAGGCATGGGAGTGCACAAGGGAGTTGCTTCATGCTAGGTTAGAAACAGTGCTACAATCCCACTCCTTGACACTCTTGAAGGCTTATCTTGTTAACTATATCTCCAGATTCAAGGCAGTCTAGCAGATGTACTAAGAAATTACAAAAAAAAAATTCTCTCTCCAATTCACTCAAATGCCAAATTTTCTCCCATGTAATATGTTTAATGTGTGTGTGCATGTGTGAATGCATGTGCAATTTTATATGCTTACAAGAGGAAGTAGGGCAATTAATATTAATACCTCGGGGCAATAGTCAATTCAATAAACATCTATGAAATGACAACTATGTGCCAGGCACAGTACTAAGTGCTGGGAATACAACGAGAGGCAAAAGAAATTTCTGTCCTCAAGGAGCTTATAGATTAGTGGAGAAGATAATATAAAAACAAATATATATAAAACAAGTGATGTACAGGATCAATAAGAAATGACTAAGGGTAGGAAAAGAGGGAAAGCATTAAAATTAGGAGCTAGAGAAGACTTCCTGTACAAGGTGGGATTTTGAATTGGAACTTAAAGGAAAACAGAAATGTTAATGGTCAGAGATGAGGAAGAGCCCTCCAAGCATGGGGGTCAGAGAAAAAAATGCCGAGAACTGAGAGATGGACTCTCTGCTTCCAAGAGCAGTTAGGAAGCCAGTGTGATTGGATCCAAACATATATATTGGAGAGTAAGGTATAAGAAAACTGGAAAGGTAGGATGGGAGTAAGCTATGAAGGGTTTTGAATGCCAATATTGTATGTGCTCCTGGAGGAAATGGGAAACCACTAGAGTTTATTCAGTAGGGGGTGATGACATGATTGGACCTCAAAAAAAATCACTTTAAAGGCTTAATGGAGGATGGATTAGAGTGGATAGAAACTTAAGGCAGGCAGACCCACCAGCAGGTCATTGCAGTAATCAAGGTATGACTATGTCAAGATGCAAAAGATAGGAATAGCATATTAGATATGGAATTGGATTTGGAGCTAAGACAACCTGCATTTAAATCCCACCTCACTCACTTACTAGCTATGTGACTCCAAGCAAGTCACTTTAATTTCTTTATGCCTTAGTTTCCTCATCTGTAAAATGAAGTGGCTTCTAAAATCCCTTCTAACTCTAAATCTATGATTCAGAAGTATAGAAGAAAAGCAAATCTGTGATATTAAGTTCAAGACCTGTTAGTGTATCCATTGGTAAAAAATCTAATACACAAAAAAATAAAGTGATCTGAGAATGTTACGCAGTGTTGTACCTACTTAAGATATGTAAAAACTGTCCCAGGCTTATTGGCATCATGCTTAGCAGAAATGGGAGGAAGGCTGGATTTGGAATCAGAGCACCTGAGCTTTAATTCCAGCTCAGCTACTAACTATGTACATGACCTTGGGCAAGTCATTTCTTGGCCTCCGTTTCCTCAACTATAAAATTAAATGGTTGAATTACATGACCTTTCATTCCTCTAAATATAAAGGTAGATAGAAAGATGGATGGATAGATGGATATATGGAGAGGAGGGAATCAGAATTAAATGACTTGCCCAGAGTCACAGAGCTAGTAAGTAAGAGTGAAGTGGCCGAGGCCAGATTTGAAGTTAGATTCTCCTGACTCTGGAGTTGGTGCTCTATCCACTGCACCATCCAGCTGCCCCATGAACTTATATTTTTCTAGAAGATATTATATCAAAAATCATGGGTTAAGTGAGTTAATTAAAATAATTCATATTTCTAATTAAGGAAAATAAATGGATTAAATTAACTTGGTAGAGATTGTGGTAAAAAATACAACACATAATAATTTTTTAAATGATTGATATGAATGTTTTTACTGTAGAATCAGATTATTCAAGGAAGCATTTGCCTGGTAACTTTTAGGGAAAGCTAAACTTGGATCCTAAATTTTCTCTTCATGGTGAATGATGTCCACAAAAATATGTCCTAGACATGCAAAGGCAACAAAACCATAGGTGAATGGAAGCTTTCATAATATTTGATGGAAGAAAATAATATAAATTTTACAACTATAGGGATCATAAACATAGATAATATAATTAACATAGATAATCTACCCCTGTTTCTTAGTATCTTGAAAGGAAAAGACAAATTCCCTACTCAATATAGCAATAAACACATTCATACCATTTCTTGACTTATTTTTATCATCTTTACCATGCTATTGGTATTGAGAGGAATAGATTATAGAGAGTGGAAGAAGAGACACTTCAAAGCATTAAAGCAAAAGAGAGAAAATGGTTCTAAAATGGACCAGAAAAGAGAGAAATAATACTCATTTATTATTAGATAGTGAAAAAAGACAGGATGATGTAAGAGAAAGAGCATTAGATTGGGAGTCAAGAGATGTGGGTTCTAGTCTCATCTATCTCACCTAGGATGTGACTTTGGGTAAGTCAATAGAAACTTCAATACACTGGTAATAAAGCACACCTCTCACTTTTTGACAGAAAGGGAATGGACTAAAGATGCAGAATAAGATATGTTTTCTCAGACATGGCCAATGTGTTGATTTGTTCTTCTAGTACACATATTTGTTACAAAGGTGATCTTGTAAGGGTAATTGGGGGTGTTAAGGAGGGTAGGATTTGGTGATGGTAGATAATTTTAAAGACAGTATCAATAAAAATATTCTAAAATATTTAACATGCACACACACATATACAAACACACAAACTAAAAAACACACACAGCAAAAAAATATATACACCCATACACATATACTTCCTAAAAGTATTAAGTTGCATATATATCCAGAGTTTGGTTCTTATACAAGTCTCTCTTTTAAGAAAAAAATATTAATCGAATGTATTGTTATTTATTGTGTTAGATAATTCCCAATTCCATGTAAAAAAATTTAAAATTTGTTTTTTTAAAAATTTTGAATTCCAAATTCTCTACCTCCCTTGAGAAGGCAAGCAATATGGGATCAATTATACATGTGAAATGATGCAAACATATCCATATTGATCATGCTGCAAAAGAAGGCATACACAAACACTAGAAAATAAAGTTTAAAAAGTATGTTTCAGTCTACATTCAGAATTCAAAAGCAGTTAAAA
This sequence comes from Bettongia penicillata ogilbyi, assembly GCA_023548195.1. Lineage (NCBI taxonomy): Eukaryota > Metazoa > Chordata > Mammalia > Diprotodontia > Potoroidae > Bettongia > Bettongia penicillata. The sequence continues at coordinate 7,523,695 of JAJHZJ010000055.1, read as the reverse complement.
TAAGGGACCAGAGCACAACTTATTGTCCTTCAGCTAAAGTAAAAATAATCTGGGATAATGATCATGAACTCAGACAAAGTAAAAGGAAAAATAGATCTAATTACAAGAATTATGCAAGGAAACTAGATCTTGCTAAAAGGCACCATAGACAATGAAGCACTATCTTTATTAAATATATATGCACCAAATAGCATAGCATCCAAATTCTTAAAGGAAAAGTTAAATGATTTATGGGAGGAAATAGACATATAACTATAATAGTTCAGGAACTCAACTTTCCCATCTCAGAACTAGACAAATAAGAAAAAAGATATAAAGATGAATAGAATTTCAGAATAATTAGGTATGATAAACCTCTGGAGAAAATTGAATGAGGACAGAAAGGAGCATTCCTTTTTTTCTCAGCTGTTTATGGCACCTTCACAAAAAATTTACTATATATTAGGACATAAAAACTTCTTAACCAAGTTCAGAAAAACAGAAATATGAATTGTACCCATTTCACACAAAGTATATTCAACAAAGAGCTGTAGAAGCAGAAATCAAAATTAATTTGAAACTAAATAACCTAATTCTAAATAATGAGTAAAAGAATGAATCATAGAAATAATCAATAATTTCATTAAAGAGAGTGATAACAGTGAAAAAACATACCAAAATTTGTGGGATGCAACCAAAGCAATGCTTAAAGGAAATTTATATCTCTAACAAGCAGATCAATAGAAAAAAGAAAGAGCAGATAGATAAATTGGGCATGAACTAAAAGAAAAACAAATTAAATATCCCCAATAAACCCCAAAATGGAAGTCCTGAAAAATCAAAGGAGAGATGGATAAAATTAAAAGCAAAAAACAAAACAAAAAAACAAAACCTAACTCTCAACACATTGAACTAATAAATAAAACCAAATTAAAATAAACAAAAAAGTTGGCTTTATGGGAAAAGAATAATAAAATAAACCTTTTGTTAATTTGATTTTTTAAAAAAGAAAATCAAATTACCAGTAATCAAAAATGAAAAAAAGATGAAAGCACCAATTAAAGCAATTACTGAGAGTAATTTTGTCCAATTACATTCCAGGAAAGTTGGCAATCTAAATGAAAAGAATGAATATTTTAAAAAATATAACTGGGCTCCAATTAACAGAAGAAGAAACAGGACACTTAAACGATCCTATCTTAGAAAAAGAAATTAAATAAGCCATAAATGAACTCTCTAAAAAAAAAATCCCCAGGACCAGATGAATTTAGATGTGAATTCTGCCAAAAAATTTAAGGAACAGTTAATCCAAATCCTCTATAAACTATTTGAAAAAAATTAGGTAAAGAAGGCAACCTGCCAAAATTTTTTTTCTGACATAAGTATGATTTGTACACAAAAACAGGAAGAAAACTATGGATCAATCTCCTTAATGAACACTGAAGCAAAAATTTTAAATAAAATACTAACAAAGAGATGACAGAAATATGTCACAAAAATCATATACAATGTCCAGTTAAAATTTATACCGAAAATGCAGAGCTGATTTGATGTTAGGAAAACTATTGGCATAATTGACCATATTAATAACAAAAGCAACAAAGTTCATACAATTATAACCATAGATGCAGAAAAGGCTCTTGACAAAATACAATACCCATTCCTCTTAAAAACATTAGAAAGCAAAGGCATCGATGGAATCTTTCTAAAAATGATAAGCACTATCTGTCTAAAACAAAGAGCAAGCATTATTTTATGAAGATAAATTTCAATAAGATTGTACCCATTTCAGACTTTAGGGTGTACAACAAAAATTATGTTCAACAAAGAGCTGTGGAAGCGGAAATAAGATCAGAGAGGAAGCAAAGATATTCACTATCATTACTATTATTCAATACTGAGTTACAAATGCAGGCTGTAGCAATAAGACAAAAAAAAGAAATTGAAGTTATCAAAATAGGCAATGAAGAAGCAAAATGATCACTCTTTGCAGATGATATGGTGGGATACTTAGAAAATCAATTAAAAAACTAGTTAAAACAATCAATAAGGTTAGCAAATTTGCAGGAAATAAAATAAACGACAAAAATCAACAGCATTTCTATATACTCCCGACCAAACCCAAAAGGAAGAGATACAAAGAGAATTTTCATTTAAAATAATTGCAGATAACATAAAATACTTGAGAGTCTATCTTCCAAGGTAACTCCAAAGACTATACGAATACAATTACAAAACACATTTCACACAAATACACATCTAAACGTTAGAGAAATAGTTCTTGCTCATGGGTAGAACAGGTCAATTTAATAAAAATGATAAATCTACCTAAGTTAATTTACTTATTCAGTGCCATACCAAACTACCAAAGAATTATTTTATAAAGTTAAAAAGTAGTAAAAAAAAAAAATATCATCTGAAAGAGTAAAAGGTCAAGGATATCAAGGGAATAAATAGGGGGAAAATGTGAAGGAATGTGGTCTACTAGAACCAGATTTCAAACTATATTACAAAGTGGTGGTCATCAAAAGAATCTAGTACTCCCTAAAAAATAGAATTGGTGGATTAGTGAACTAGAATAGGTTCATAATACACGACAGAACATGGCCATAGTAAGCTAGTGTTTGATAAACCCAGAGTCAGGCTTTTGGGGCAAGAACTCAACACATAACAAAAATTGCTGGGAAAACTAGAAAGCACTTTGAAAGAAATTAGACATAAACCAACGTATCATGCCACATATTAAGATAAGGTATAAATAGATAATGATTTGTGCATAAAGGGTGATATCATAAGTAAATTAGGGAAACTAGAAAAATTTACCTGTCAAATCTATGAATAAGGGAAGAATTTATGACCAAACAAGAGATAGATCATAGGAAGTAAATTCATGATCAAACAAGAGGATCACAGGAATTAAAATGAGTAATTTTGGTTACATGAAATTAAAATTTTAGCGTAAATTAAATGAAGGTGGTCAAAATTAGAAGAAAAGAAGGATGGGTGAAAAATTGTGTAGCAAATTTTTCTGACAAAGACATCATTTCTCAAATATATAGGGAGGGAACTGAGCCAAAATTTATGAAAATATGAGTCCTTCCACAATTGATAATCAAAGGATATGGAGAGAAAATTTTTAGAAGAAATCAAAACTATCTATAATCACATTAAAAAAGTTCTAGAACATGGTTGACTAGAAAAATGCAAATTAAAATAATTCTGAGGTATCATCTCATACCTGTTAAACTGGCTAACATGACAGAGAAGAAAAATGACAAATACTAGAGGGGATGTGAAAAAATTGGGACAATAATACACTGTTGGTGGATTTGTGAACTATTCCTACCATTTTGAAGAATAATTTGGAATATGCTCAAAGGACTATAAAACTGTATAGACCTTTTCAATTAGCAATGCCCCTACTAGGTCTTTATCCTGAAGAAATCAAAGGAAAAGGAAAAGGATCTATATGTACAAAAACATTTATAGCAGCTCTTTTTGTGGTGGCAAAGAATTGAATACTGAAAGGATGCCTATTAATTGGGGAATGACAGAAAAAGCTGATTGTGATGGAATACTATTGCGCTGTAAGAAATGACAAACAGTACAGTCTCAGAAAAACTTGGGAAAACTTATATGAACTGATTCAAAATGAAGTGAACAGAACCAGGAGAATGTTCTACATAGGCATAGCAATATTGTAAGTATAATCAACTATGAAAAACTTAGCTACTCTAATTAAGATAATGATCCAAGATAATTCCAAAAGACTCATGGTGAAAAATGCTATCCAGATGCTAAGAAAGAACTGAAGAACTGATGAACACTGAGTGCAGATTAAAGCATACCTGAGGGGGAGGGGCATTTTTTTTTTTTTTTGCAACATGGCTAATATGAAAATATGTTTTGGAAGGTGGAGCCACGATGGCAGAGTAGAAAGATGGCATATATTCTAGCTCTTCCCCCACAGCCCACAAAATATCTGTAAAAATGACTCTCAACAAAGTCTAGAACAGCAGAAGTCACAGAACAACAGAGCAAAAGAGGTTTCCAGCCAAAGGTAACCCAGAAGGCCCAGAGGAAAGGTCTATCTCACTGGACGATGAGCTGACCGGAGCACAGCCCTGGCCACAGGGCACTGGGAGGAAAAGGACCTGAACAGACCTCTGGGCAGAGTTCCTAGCAGGGCAGATTCCAGATACCCAAACCCACAAGCTACAAAGAAAGCTCCAAAAGTCAGTAGGGGAGAGCCTTCCCAGCTGGGCAAGAGGGAATGGGTTTCTCTAGCAATAGCCCCAAGCAATGGCAGAGATTGCAGCAGCAGACTGTAGGCAGCTACAGAGGCCAGGAAGCAACCTGGATCCATTGTTCAGGCAGCTCAGCTTAAAGCCTCTGGCAGTAGGGAGCTGCTAATCTAAACCCCAGCCCTGAGTAACAGCCCCAGCCCCACCCAAAGCCCAGGGGAACAGAGCAGCTGACTCTAATCTCTTGACACAGCATTCAGAAGTCAAGTAACTGGCTGGGAAAGTACCCCAAAAGGGGGAAAAAAATAGAAGCTTAGAAGATTACTTGGTGAATGGAGGTCTCCTCCCATCCTTTCAGATGAGGAAGAACAAGGCTTACTGTCACAGGAAGTCAAGGCCCCTGCCTCCAGGGCCTCCAAAGTGAACTTAAACTAGGCTCAGGCAATAGAAGAACTTGAAAAACAAGTTAGCAGCTTGCTAAAGGAGAATCAAAAAAATGCTGAGGAAAACAACTTTAAAAAGAGGCTAACTCAATTGGAATAAGACGTCCAAAAAGCCAATGAGGAGAAGAAGGCATAAAAAGCATAATTCATCAAATGGAGGAGAAGGTTCAAAAGCTCATTGAACAAAATTGTTCTCTGAAAGAGAGAACTGAGTTCAGGGAAATGAATGACCGAGAAGATAGAAAACAAAGTCAAAAGTTTGAAAAAATAGAAGATAATGTGAAACAACTCATTGGAAAAACAACTGACCTGGAAAATAAATCCAAGAGAGACAATTTAAAAAATTATAGGACTACCTGAAAGCCATGATCAAAAAAATAGCCTAGACATTACCTTCCATGAAATTATCCAGGAAAATTATCCTGGTATTCTAGAAGCAGAGTACAAAATAAATATTGAAAGAATCCACCGATCACCTCCTGGAAGATACTCAAAAAGAGAAACTCCTAGGAATATTGTGACCAAATTTCAGAGTTCCAAGGTCAAGGAAAAAATACTCCAAGCAGTTAGAAAGAAACAATTCAAGCACTGTGGAAATACAATCAGGATAACACAGGATCTGGCAGCTTCAACATTAAGAGATTGAAGGGCTTGGAACAGGATATTCCAGAAGTCAAAGGAACTGGGATTAAAACCAAGAATCACCTACCCAGTAAAACTTAGTATAATACTTCAAGAGAATAAATGATCACTCAATGATATAGAGGACTATCAAACATTCATGCTGAAAAGACCAGAACTATATAGAAAAATTTGACTTTCAAACACAAGAATCAAGAGAAGCTTGAAAAGGTAGACAGGAAAGAGAAATCATAAAAGACTTTCTAAAGCTGAATTGTTTACATTACTACATGGAAAGAAAATATTTATAACTCTTGAGACTTTTCTCAGTATTTGGGCAGATGGAGGGATTGTATATACACACACACACATATAGACAGAGAGTAGAGGCTGTGTTGAATCAGAAGAGATGATATCCACAAAAAAAAAAAAGATATAAAAAAATTGAGGGGTGAGGAAGGAAAACACTGGGAAGAGAAAGGGAGAAATGGAATGGGGCAGGCTATAACTCATAATAGAGATAAAGAAAAATCTTGTTCAATGGAAGAGAAAAGGGAGAAGGGAAGAGGGGAAAAGTGAAGTTACTCTCTCCACTTATGGCTTAAGGAGGGAATAACATGCCCACTAAATTCGGTATGAAAATCTATTTTATACTACAGGAAAGTCGGGGAGTAGGTGATAAGTGAGGTGAGGGGAATGATAGAAGGGACGGCAAATGGAAGAAGGGAGGAACTAGAAATAAACACTTTTGGGAAAGGACAAGGTCAAAAGAGGGAATAAAAAATAAGGGGGAATAGAGTAGGATAGAGGGCAATATAGTTAGTATTACACAACATGATTATTATGGAAGTCTTTTGCAAAACAATACATGTTTGGCCTTTATTGAATTGCTTGCCTTCTCAATAGAGATGAGTAGGGAGGAAGGGAGGGAAAGAAGTTGGAATTCAAAGTAGAAATGAATGTTGAGAATTATTATTGCATATAACCAGGAAATAAAGTAATAGGATATAGAAATCTATCTTGCCCTACAAGAAAAGAGAGAAAATGGGGAAAAGGGAAGGGTGGGGTGCAATAGAAGGGAGGGCTCATTGAAGGAGGGGGCAATCAGAATGCAAGGTATTAGGGGGTTGGGGGAGGGGAGAGATGGGGAGAAAAATTGGACATGTTACAAAGCGATGTAAAAGCAATTAGTATTAAAAACAATTGACTGAATTAATTACTGAGACTAAATCAGAGACATCTTTAGTTTAGGGAAATGAATTTTAGTCTAAGACTCCTAAAGGCAGATAACCAGGTAAAATTTAGCATTGATAGAAAAGATAAGGTTTTAATGGTAAATTTGATTGTATGATTGTTATTTAAGCAGGAACTAGGACAGGTACAGAAAGGCATGTAAGATACTTAAGACGCCTCAAAAGATATTCCTTAACCAATGTGAAATTATACTCATATCTGCAGAATAGTTATTGGAACCTGCTATTTTAAGATGCTATGGGACTATTAAGTGACTGTTATTCTGAGTCTAACTCCTGGTTTGGATAGCAACAAAGTTGGTCTGAACCTCCAATCCATGATGCCAGTAAGCTTGTGAGATGCTGGTATGAACTGCAAAAGGTGATCTCATGGGAAGGGTGGGAGAGTGGCTGTTCAGCCTGGGTTGAGGTAGGATTCTCCAGACTCAGTTTCTCTGCTGACACCTGGCAGACTCTAAACCTCACTGAATGCAAGTTGACAATCCATTCCTGTCTGGAGCTGACATGAAGTTGGAGAAATATTGTTTCGCTGCAATGTCCCTACTCTTAGTAGCAATTTCCTATAGTCAAAAGATTTGTAAGCTTAGAACCAGATCTATTAAGTTATAATTGTCAGTAGGGGAACATCCAAGGTTAAGTCTAAAATTAAGCTATTAGGCTTAGCTCTTTAGACCAACAACAATAAGTTAGGATCCTTTAATTCTTAGTAATAATGTGGAGACAATTAGGTCAAGGGCTTATGAAGTTAGCATACATAGTTATTATTTGTGTTTCAGTTGGTTAATGTTAAAAAAAAAAAACCACATCCATTTGTGGTCTATATTGTAAATACTTTAAAAGAAATATCACCTGACCAAAAGTTGGAATTGTGTATATGATATAAACTGTGTTAAAAATGAAAAATAAAAAAATAACAGTAATAGAACAGAAAATATGTTTTGCATGATTTCACATGTATGATCAATAGCATATTATGTGCCTTCTCATGAGGTGAGGGAGGGAAGAAAAAAGAAAAAGAGGATTTAGAACTCAAAATTTTTAAAAATGAATATTAAAATTTGTTTACTTGTAACTGGAAAATATCTAATGAAATAAATAATGTATCTGTCTGTCTGTCTATCTATCTATCTATGATAAACTGTGTGTCCTTCTAATATGCATCCCTTGTCCTGTGTCAATTTATTGGTGTCATTTCCTCTTCATCATTCACTCAACATGTCCAGTGAAATTTACTCACCATATATTTTATACTCTTAAAAATCAGGCTCCTTGAGGGGAGGAGCCCAATCGACAGCCCATAAATTACCTATAAAAAGAACTCCCAATGGGTTCTAGAGCAGTGGAAGCCATGCAACAACAGAGTGAAGGAGATTTCTGTTCTAGAGAGCCCTGAAAAACTGGCACCAAAGGTCCATCACACACCAGACCCGAAGCAGAGCCCAGCCCTGCCTTGACCATGCAGCACCGAGAGGAGCAGATCTGAGAAGGCTTCAGGGACAGAATCTCCGGAGGCCGTGAAGGTCCCTCCACCCACAGGTGCTACAGGTCAGTGAGAGACTCTACCTGGCCTGCCGAGAGTGGAGTGGGGTGCCTCCATAATTCAGGCCCCCTCAGAAGGAGGCGGCAGGGGAAGCAGCAGCCAGGAGCTCACAAAGCAGGCAGGACCTTGATTCCATTGTTGATGGTCTCCATATAAACCCCCTGAGGGAACTGAGCCCTGTGAGGTGGCCCTGCCCCGACCTGAACTTAATCCCAGTGAAAAGCAGCCTCCCCCCCCACTGAAAGCCCTGAGGCTGGGAAGCAGCATTTGAATCTCAGACCCCAAGCACTAGTGAGGTGGGGGTGGAGAAGAATCTCAGAAGTCAAGTAACTGGTTGGGAAAATGCCCAGAAAAGGGAAAAAAAATAAGACCATAGAAGGTTACTTTCTTGGTGAACAGATGTTTCCTCCTTTCCTTTCTGATGAGGAAGAACAAGGCTTACCATCAGGGAAAGACATAGAAGTCAAGGCCTCTGTATCTCAAACATCAAAAATAGATATTCAATGGGCTCAGGCCATGGAAGAGCTCAAAAAGGATTTTGAAAGACAGGTGAAGGAAAAGCTGGGAAGAGAAATGAGAGAGATGCAAGAAAAGCATGAAAAATGGGTCAATACCTTGCTAAAAATGCTGAAGAAAATAACACCTTGAAAAATAGGCTCACTCAATTGGCAAAAGAGGTTCAAAAAGCCAATGAGGAGAAGAATGCTTTCAAAAGCAGAATTAGCCAAATGGAAAAAGAGGTTCAAAAGCTCACTGAAGAAAACAGTTCTCTCAAAATTAGAATGGAACAGATGCAGGCTAATGACTTTCTGAGAAACCAAGAAATCACAAAACAAAACCAAAAGAATGAAAAAATGGAAGAGAATGTGAAATATCTCATGGGAAAAACAACTGATCTGAAAAGTAGATCCAGGAGAGACAATTTAAAAATTATGGGACTACCTGAAAGCCATGATCAAAAAAAGAGCCTAGACATCATCTTTCATGATATTATCAAGGAAAACTGCCCTGATATTCTAGAACCAGAGGGCAAAATAAGTATTGAAGTAATCCATCGATCACCACCTGAAAGAGATCCAAAAAGAGAAACTCCTAGGAACATTGTGGTCAAATTCCAGAATTCCCAGGTCAAGGAGAAAATATTGCAAGCAGCTAGAAAGAAACAGTTCCAGTATTGTGGAAATACAATCAGGATAACTCAAGATCTAGCAGCTTCTACATTAAGGGATTGAAGGGCATGGAATAGGATATTCCAGAACTCAAAGGAACTAGGACTCAAACCAAGAATGACCTACCCAGCAAAACTGAGTATAATACTTCAGGGGAAAATATGGTCTTTCAATGAAACAGAGGACTTTCAAGCATTCTTGATGAAAAGACCAGAGCTGAAAAGAAAATTTGACTTCCAAACACAAGAATGAGAAGAAGCATGAAAAAGTAAACAGCAAAGAGAAGTCATAAGGGACTTACCAAAGGTGAACTGTTTACATTCCTACATGGAAAGACAATATTTATAACTCTTAAAACTTTTCAGTATCTGGGTAGTTGGTGGGACTACACACATACACGCATACACAGAGACAGAGAGCACAGAGTGAATTGAATAGGATGGGATCATATCTTTAAAAAATTAAGGTAAACTGTGAGAGAGAAATATATTGGGAGGAGAGAGGGTGAAATGGAATGGGACAAATCTCTCATAGAAGAGGCAAGCAGGAGACTTTTTAGTGGAGGGAAAAAGAGGAGAGCTGAGAGAAAAACATGAAGTTTACTCTCATCACACTCAACTAAAGGAAGGAATAAAATGCACACTCATTTTGGTATGAAAACTTATCTTACAGTACAGGAAAGTGGGGGAGAAGGGGATAAGTAGGGTGGGGGTGATGATGGAAGGGAGGGCAATGGGAGGAGGGAGGAATTTGAAGCCAACACTCTTGTGGAGGGACAGGATCAAAAGACAGACTAGAAACAATGGGGGGCAGGATAGGATGGAGGGAATTATACACAACACGACTATTATCGAAGTCATTTGCAAAACTACACAGATATGGCCCATATTGAATAGCCTGCCTTCCCAAAGGGAATGGGTGGGGAGGGAGGAATGGGGAGAAGTTGGAACTCAAAATTTTAGGAACAACTGTTGAGTATTGTTCTTGCTAGTAGGAAATAAGAAGTACAGGTAATGGGGAATAGAAAGTTATCTGGCCCTACAGGACAAAAGAGAAGATGGGGTCAAGGGAAGGGAGGGATGATAGAAGAGAGGGCAGATTGGTGATAGGGGAAATTAGAATGCTCGGTGTATTGGGGTGGAGGGAGGAGACAAATGGGGAGAAAATTTGGAACCCAAAATTTTGTGAAAATGAATGTAAAAAGTTTAATAAATAAATTTATAAAAAAAATAAAAATGAAAAAAAATCAGGCTCCTTGTGCCTTCTATAATGATAATTAACTGATGTTATAACTAAAGCATGGCAAAGAATTTGAAGAATGTCAGAATTGAAAAATACCTTTTTTGATCATTTAGGCCATGGATTCTCAACCTTTGTGTGGGTGTGTGTCATGTCCTTGTTCTATACCAAATGAATCCAAACAATCCCTTTCAGAATAATTATTTTTAAAATCATAATTGAAGGATATGTTAAACTGCAGTTAGAGGTCAATGAAAGTAAGGATATAAGTTTTTTCCTCAGCTAAGGACTTGCTGACAAAAAATTAGTCACAGCAATCCAATCCCTTCTTTTTATAGATAAGAAAGCTAGAGGAGACCTAGGTCCCCATTTCTCTCCCACCTTCAAAGGAACGTTTTTCTTTCCAAGGGTAACACACAGCTGCCTTTCAACTATAGCACACAATGCCACTCTGCTTGTACTGATCTTGGACAAGTTAGAAACTCTTTGAACTGCATCCTCTTCATCTGTAAAATGGGATAATAATTATATGTTCTATAATTATTATATTATGATATAATTAAACGTGAAATATAATTGTATCATAATATGACATAATATATAGCACAAAATAGTAATACTTGCGGTATTCACCTCTCATAGAGGTTATCATGATGGTGAGAATTTCAGATTATACCTGAAGGGAAAGTAACTCCAATAAATAATAGTAACAAAATAGCAACACCTAGCTTTTACAAAGCACTTAAATGTTTGCAAAGCAATTCATATGCTTTAACTTGATTGATCTTAGCAAGAATTTTGTGAAGAAAGTTCTATTATTATCCTCATATTACAAATGCAGACATTGAGGCTGAGAAATGTTAAATGACTTGACTGCGGTGTTTCAGTTAGTAAGTATCTGAGGTAGGAGTCAAACTCAGAACTCCAAGTCCTACACTCTATTCATTTCACCAGCACATGCTTGTCAGAATAATATTTGGGGAACATTGGGCTTTGCATCTAAAAGACACCATTTAGACTGCCAAGAACATGCTGGACATTCCTTACATGGAAGCATTCTTTTGAACTAAGACTAACATAACCATCTTCTAGGTTCTTCTCTCCTTTAACCCCTTGGACGTAAATAGTTGTCAAGTCCCATTGATTTTTTTTCCATAATATCTCAAGTTAATTATGTCCTTTCCATTCCCATTGGCATCATCAGAGTTTAGACCCTTATTCTTTCATCTGGAATATCAAAAGTCTTCTTATCAGTCTTTTTAACCAATCTTGCCCTTACTCCATCCTCCCCAGTGAATTCTTCATATCACTGAGAAATTTTGACCTATTAACTCCTCTTTGTTTACTGAATCCATATAAATATAAACTTCATCCTTCTCATATTATTCCATACTACTCTCCTTCATTTTCTTCTCCTGTCCACCTTTCTGTCCCAGCCAAACTCTGTCTCCTGCTATTTCTTGCCCTTTCTTATCATTGTGTTTTTACTCAGGAGTAGGGTGTGTTCAGGGACCTTTGGTATGAAGGTTTCCAAGCCCTTTTCAAGGCTGCTTCCCACCTTTGGTGTCCCCCTGTTCCACCTAATTCTCACCTGTGACTCCCAGAAACTGTAGCATGCACAAGTGGCCATATCCCAGTAAACCATTTCAGCAGATAGGATAAACTAGGATGAGGATAACAGAGGGATCTCTGTGTTATAACAAGCATGTGAAGATTTCCCATGGTGGAGTGAATGGATAAGAATAATTTGTTCCAATGGTCATGAAGGTCATGAAGCAGGTGCTATGGAGCCCTTAGTAATTGGTTAGACATCAAAGATGCCATGATCATCCATTGCATCTTGAGCCATCAGCAGTCGTCTTGACTCTGTCTTGCCACTGGACAGTGATGACTCTGGAAGAGTGAGGCTGATGACTTTGCTCAACTATGCATCACTTAAATCCAATTTATGCACAAATCAAAAGATGTCATCCATACCATTTTACTATTTTTACCTATCTCAAAGTCCTGTGGCTACAGGCAAATGATGAAGTAGCAGGTGCAGATACACTAGGAAATGTAGTTGTCTTCTCACTGGAAGCAGCAGTGGGACTCGGCAGACCCCTGGGTGTCTGAGCAACCTTTTAAGGATTGCACTGCTCACCTCCTGGTGTGAGGAAGGGGGCTAGAAAAGGTGCACTAAACATTGCCTGCTTACCCAACCCTGGCCTGATTACTGCAGCAGGGAGGGAATCCCACTATATGGTTGAAACACAAAAAAAGTATGAAAACATTTGCAAAGATGATTCCACTCACCATCAGCACATGGAACGTGTGCACACAAATAGACCACACAAAATGCAGTAGACCTGAAAGAAAAATTACTCTTGTTGCAAGAAAACTCAACAGGTATCATATACAAATAGCAGCCCTGAGTGGGCAAATGAAGGCCAGCTTACAGAAGTTGGAGTTGGATACACGTTTTTTCTGGAGTAGGTGTAGTGAAGGAGAGTGGCATGAAGGTGGCATAGGTTTTGCAATCAAAACCAATCTAATCAGCAAGCTGGCATGCCTGCCAAAAGGAGTGAATGAGGTTCATACAATGCAATTGCCACTCACAGGAAAATGCCATGCCGCCATCATCAGTGCCTGTGCCCCCACCATGACAAACCCTGATGAAGTCAAAGTAAATCTTATTTATTTATTTATCTGCTTGCTTGCTTATTTATTTATTTATTTTAATTTATTTGTTTGACTTTTTACATTCATTTTCACAAAATTTTGGGTTCCAGATTTTCTCCCCATTTGTCCCCTCCCCCTACTCCAATACACTGAGCATTCTAATTTTCCCTATCACCAATCTGCCCTCTCCTCAATCCTCCCTCCCTTCTCTTCTCCCCATCTTCTCTTTTATCCTGTAGGGCCAGATGACTTTCTATTCCCCATTGATTGTATTTCTTATTTCCTAGTAGCAACAGCAATAATACTTGACAGTTGTTCCTAAAACTTTGAATTCCAAATTCTCCCCATCCCTCCCTCCCCACCCATTCCCTTTGGGAAGGCAGGCAATTCAATATAAGCCATATCTGTGTAGTTTTGCAAATGACTTCCATAATAGTCATGTTGTGTAAGACTAATTATATTTCCCTCCATCCTATCCTGACCCCATTGTTTCTAGTCTGTCTTTTGATCCTGTCCCTCGTTGAATGTTGACTTCAAATTGCTCCCTCCTCCCATTGCCCTCCCTTCCATCATCCCTGCCACCCTGCTTATCTCCTTCTCCCCCACTTTCCTGTATTGTAAAATAGGTTTCATACCAAAATGAGTGTGCATTTTATTCCTTCCTTTAGTCGAATGTGATGAGGGTAAACTTCATGTTTTTTTCTCAGCTCTCTTCTTTTTCCCTCCACTAAAAAATCCCCTGCTCGCCTCTTGAATGAGATATAATTTACCCCATTCCATTTCGCTCTCTCTCTTCCCACTACATTTCTCTCTCACCATTTACCTCAATTTCTTTTAAGTTATGGTCCCATCCTATTCAATTCACTCTGTGCTCTCTGTCTCTGTATGTGCATGCATGCATATAAATGTGTGTGTGCATGTGTGCATGCGTGTGTGTGTGTATGTGTGTGTGTGGTCCCACCAACTACCCAGATACTGAAAAGTTTTAAGAGTTACAAATATTGTCTTTCCATGTAGGAATGTAAACAGTTCACCTTTGGTAAGTCTCTTATGACTTCTCCTTGCTGTTTACTTTTTCATGCTTCTTCTCATTCTTGTGTTTGAAAGTCAAATTTTCTTTTCAGCTCTGGTCTTTTCATCAAGAATGCTTGAAAGTCCTCTGTTTCATTGAAAGACCATATTTTCCCCTGAAGTATTATACTCAGTTTTGCTGGGTAGGTCATTCTTGGTTTGAGTCCTAGTTCCTTTGAGTTCTGGAATATCCTATTCCATGCCCTTCAATCCCTTCATGTAGAAGCTGCTAGATCTTGTGTTATCCTGATTTTATTTCCACAATACTGGAATTGTTTCTTTCTAGCTGCTTGCAATATTTTCTCCTTGACCTGGGAATTCTGGAATTTGACCACAATGTTCCTAGGAGTTTCTCTTTTTGGATCTCTTTCAGGTGGTGATCAATGGATTCCTTCAATACTTGTTTTGCCCTCTGGTTCTAGAATATCAGGGCAGTTTTCCTTGATCATTTCATGAAAGATGATGTCTAGGCTCTTTTTTTGATCATGGTTTTCAGGTAGTCCCATAATTTTTAAATTGTCTCTCCTGGATCTACTTTTCAGGTCAGTTGTTTTTCCCATGAGATATTTCACATTCTCTTCCATTTTTTCATTCTTTTGGTTTTGTTTTGTGATTTCTTGGTTTCTCAGAAAGTCACCAGACTCCATCTGTTCCATTCTAATTTGGAGAGAACTATTTTCTTCAGTAAGCTTTTGAACCTCTTTTTCCATTTGGCTAATTCTGCTTTTGAAAGCATTCTTCTCCTCATTGGTTTTTTGAACCTCTTTTGCCAATTGAGTGAGCCTATTTTTCAAGGTGTTATTTTCTTCAGCATTTTTTTGGGTCTCCTTTAGCAAGGTATTGACCCGTTTTTCATGCTTTTCTTGCATCTCTCTCATTTCTCTTCCCAGTTTTTCTCCACCCATCTAACTTGATTTTCAAAATCCTTTTTGAGCTCTTCCATGGCTTGAGCCCACCAGACATCCACCTCGGATGTCTGGGATGCAGAGGCCCTGCCTTCCACATCTTTCCCTGATGGTTAAGAATTATTGCTCATCATCAGAATTGAAAGGTGGGAACATCTGTCCCCCAAGAAAATAGCTTTCTATGGTCTTATTTTTTTCCCTTTTCTGGGCATTTTCCCAGCCAGTTACTTGACTTCGGAGATTCCTCTGCACCACAGCCTAGATCCGCCCAGCTAGTGCTTGGGGTCTGAGATTCAAATGCTGCTCCCCAGCCTCAGGGCTTTCAGTGGTGGGTGCAGCTGCTATTCAATGTGAACTTAAGTTCTGGTGCTTGGGTGGGGGCAGGGCCACCTCCCAGGCTCAGTTCCCTCAGGGTGTTTATGCAGAGATCTTCGGTAATGTCCCTGAGCTCCTGTCTGCTCTGGGAGTTCCAGGCCACCACTGCCTCTGCTGCTCCCTCTGCTGCTGCCTCCTGAGGGTGCCCGAGTCACGGAGACACCCCGCTCCCCTCTCTGCCAGCCCAGACATCTCTCTCACTGACCTGTAGCGCCTGTGGGTGGAGGGACCTACACAGCCGCCGGAGATTCCATCCCTGAAGCCTGCTCGGGTCTACTCCTCTGGGGCCCTGCGGCCAGGGCAGCTCAGGGTAGGGCTCCACTGTCCAGAGAGCAATGGACCCCTGGGGACGGCTTTCCAGGGCTCTCTGGAATGGAAATCTCTTCCACTGTGTTTCTGCGCAGCTTGCCCTGCTCCAGAATTTGTGGGAAGTTCTTTTTACAGGAAATTTCTGGGCTGTGGATTCGGAGCTAGCATATGTAAGTCTTTCTACTCTGCCATCTTGGCTCCTCCTAAAGACAAATTTTATGAAGACCAAGAGACCCTTATTGTCAATGTGCCAAAAGAGGATAAGCTTACAATTCTAGGTGACTTTAATGCTAGAGTAGGCTCAGACTACCATACTTGGCAGGGAGTCCTAGGGAGGAATGAAGTTGGAAACACAACAGCAATGGTCATTTACTGCTGAAGACTTGTGCATCACATGACCATCTCAGAACCAACACTGTCTTCTGTTGACCTAAATGCAATAAAACTTCATGGATGCAACCTCTCAGCAAACACTGGCATCTAATAGATTGTAAGGAGAAGAGACAGACAAGATGTGAGAGTGACAAAGGCAATGTGTGGTGCAGAGTGCTGGACTGATCATAGACTTATCCTTTCCAAGCCAAATATTCACATTCATCAAAAGTGCTGATCCTAAGGCAAAATGACTACCAGAAGAATTCATGTCAACAAATTAGAACTCTTCCCTGAGCTTGAACAGTTTGCTGCTGACTTGAAGGGAAAGTTGAGCCAACACACAGCTGGCAACAGTAGAGCAGAAAAGGAGTACGCAGCTTTCAGAGATTTGGTGTACAGCACTGCATTTGCTCATCTGGGTCAGGACATTGACAAGCACCAGGACTCGTTTAATGAAAATGATGTGGAAATTCAAAAACTGCTAAATAAAAAATGAGAACTCCACAGTATTTAGCAGCAGAATAGTTCCTCCACCTCTTAGAAGGCAGCATTTAATTCCATCAAAAGCCAAGTACAAGCGAAGCTTAGAGTGATGCAGGACTCCTGGCTCAGTGAGAAGGCAGATGAAATTCAGTTTTATGCTGATAGTAGTAATTCAACACACTTTTTATGATTCCCTGAAAGCTATTTATGGACCAAAAACCTATGGTACATCACAACTACTCAGTGTTGATGGAACCACATTGATTAGTGATAAGGACATGATGCTAGAGGGATGGGCTGAATACTTCCATAGTGTTCTCAACAGACCATCATCAATCAATGCTGAGCCATTGACCATTTACCTCAGGTTGAAGACAATCCCTCCTTAGCTGAACTTCCAACTGAAGAAGAGGTTTGCAGGGCCATTAAGGCTCCTTTCATGTGGCAAAGCACCTGGTGCTGATTTAATTCCAGTTAACATTTACAAGGTAGGGGGACCATTGCTCATACAAAAGCTGACTGAAATTTTTCAGCTTATATGGCAAGAAGAGGTTATCCCCCAGGAGTTCAAGGATGCCTCCATTGTCCATCTCTATAAGAGTAAGAGGAATAGATTGTCCTGCAACAGTCACAGAGGGATCTCTTTCTTAGTCACTTTGGTAAAATTCTTGCTAGAGTTCTTCTTAATAGGCTGATCCTTCACCTGGAATATGGTCATATACTTGAGGTCAAGTGTGGCTTCAGAAAAGACTGAGGAATAGTTGATATGATGTTTCCCAGGAAACTGAATTCCTTCCATTTGAATTATCTTAGGAAGATTCTGAGGATCACCTGGCAGGATAAGGTACCAGACACTAAAGTCCTTGCTTGAGCTGAACTGCCAAGTATTCAACTATGTTTCAGAGAGCCTAACTCTGATGGACTGGCCACAATGTTCAAATGCCAGATGTACACTTGCCAAAAAGACTGTTTCATGGAGAACTTGCATGGGGCAGGTGATCACATGGTGGCCAGAAGAAACAATACAAGGACACTCTCAAGGTCTCTCTCAAGAACTTTGGATTTGACTTTGGATAAGAGATGGGTAGCCTGAGTGCTGCCCTGGTTCTCACTGAATGTTAAAAAATGCAGATGGAAGATTCTAGTATTGTTTTTTATCAATCAATCAATCAGCATGCTTTTAAATACAGTGCAACATGGGAGATACTGGCACAGGACCACTCAGCATGGCATGCCCACATAAGAAAAGGTGTTGTGCTTTTTGAGCAAAGCAGAATCAAGACAGCACAGAGTAAATTCAGGATGCATAAATTTGGGATATTCATGCCAAATATTCACACAGACTATCTGTTCCCAACCTGTGGTAGAGCATTCCAAGCTTGTATTGATCTGATCAGCCATAGTGGGACACAATGAAATTTCACTTTATAGTGGTGATTTCATTTTGGTCTTCTTCGAAGATGAAGGACAACAACGAACCAACAACAGTATTCAATTGTATTAATATATCACAATTTATTCTACCTTTTCCCGATTGTTGAACATTTGAGGTGTTTACATTTGTTTGTTTTCTAAATACATACAATGCTGTTAAGAAGAAGAGATGGTTCGTTTTTGTTTGTTTTTAAAACAATATCTCTAGAGTATATTCTGAATACTGGAATTATTGATTTAAAGAGAATGAACATTTTGTACTTTTTTACGATGTATTGTTAGGTTGCCCTCTAAAAACGTTTTTCATGTTTTTAATTCCACCTTCAATGAGTTGTATCTATTCCTCCACAACCCCACCAGCATTTAATTTTTTACTTTTTAATTATTTTGCCAACTAGATAGGTATGTAATGTTGCATCAATTTTGGTTTAATTTCCATCACTTCAATTATTTATGAGTAAACATTTTTCAAGTGATTATTAAACATTTTTGTTTCCTCTTGAAATTCTCCATTTATATGTTTTTGAGCATTTATTTATTATAGACTGGAAATTAGAATTTTCCTCCTGAAGTTCTTCTTTGCACTTATCAAATTCTCTCCTGCAATATTAATTCATATGCTTTTTTCTTCCTATTAAATTACAAGATCCTTGAGAGCAGGGTCTGTTTCATTTCTATGTAAGAGCCTCGGTTTGTGCTTAGTAAGTGAATTTGTGAAATCAAGTTAAATATTCTTTAGGTTATGAAGAGAGTTTATGCCTAAATGGAGTATCTCTACTTAAGACAATTCTTCTTCTTCTCCTTCTTCTCCTTCTCACTCTTCCTTTTTTCCCTTTTCTTTCTCTTTTTCCTTCTCCTCTTTCTCCTTCTGCTTCTCCTCCTCTTCCTTTTCTTCGTCCTCCTCCTCCTAATGACTGTTAGCTTGAGTATGTGCAGTATGACTTTCCCATCTGATATTGGGAGTGGAAGATTAGTTTCATAATAATCCTACTGAGATTACTAATATCTTATCCTACTAATCTTGTTTATGAAAAATCTTGAAGAAAAAAAAGAAAAGAAATGTAAGTTGTATAATTATAATGATCAAGCTTGTCCTCAGAGAAGAGATGAGAAATTTCATCTCCTACTTTTCTTTGCAAAGATGGGGAACTACAGCTATAGAATACTGTAAGATTTAATTGATGTGTTAGTTAATTTTCCTGAGCTGCTTCTTTTTTTTCCCTTGTTACAAGGTTGGCTATCTTGGTAGGGAAGAAGGGAAGGATATATTTAGAAATAAAGGTGATTTAAAAGGAAGAACTGTTTAAAATAAATTGCCAGGGAAGATGAATAACTAACCCCATCAAAGTGATCTCCAAATAGACCAAAAAAGGAAGCAGAAACCTGCACAGTGAATAAGATTCCATATGTCAAAAGTTTGAAGGTAAAGAATAATTTTTATTGACTACTCAATAAGAACCCTGAAAACTGTGTCTGTTTTCTTGGCTTATATCAGACTCTAATTTCATTTAGGAGAACATGGCTTGCTTTCATCAATCCTCAAATGCTCCTTAACACACAAAAAAATATCTTTTCAACACCAACATCCTTCCAGTGATACTGTAGAGTTCCAAATCATGGGGTAACATATAATGTAAAGAATGGAAATTAGGGCAACTCAAAGAACAATAGAGAGTTATTCAGGTCACAACTTGTTACAAAGAGAGCAGCAGAAAAGTCACCATACAGGAAACCAATGATCAGAAAGGGAGGTGGGCTTATGAAGTGTGAGGGATAAGAGATGGATAGCCTGAGTGCTGCCCTGGTTCTCACTGAATATTAAAAAATGCAGATGGAAGCTTCTAGTATTGTTTTTTATCAATCAATCAATCAGCATGCTTTTAGTAAGCACTTTCTATGTACCAGGCACATAGGCAAGGCTAATGTCAGACAGAATAAGAATAACACAGAAGGAGATGATATGGTGGAGTTAGAATCTACATAGTTAAAAAGAATGTTACAATGATGAGATTATGGATTCATTGAAGTTCTGAGATATCTATTGTAGGTTCCTAAAGGTTCAAAGTTGTCATTAGTGAGGATGGGAGAACCAGGGATGAGGTGAAAGGAGTAAGAGGAAAGAAAAGGTGAATTACAGAATGTTAGGCTTGTAAGGGGCCTTAAAGATGCTTTGGTTCATCATCACTTAGAGATAAGGAAACTAAAGCCTAGAGTGGTAAATCCTAAAAATAGTAAGTAGGATTCAAACTAGGATCTTCAGCTTCCAAATACGGTATGTTTGTTCTCCCAACTCTAGTTTTTTCCATCTTGTAGTTTTCTAACACAAATATGAGTTGATGATAGTAGTGGAAGTAGAACTGTCACAGTGATGAAGACAGATGGAATTATCATTCTTCCAAGAAGTCATGATGATGGAGGAGTCATGATGTGTTACAGGGGTTGCAAAGTCTAGGATTACAAACTGTGTGATACTAGTGGGAAATTGTGGATGTACAGAGGAGGTAAGTCTGCCTCTTACAGCATCTTTCTGATTTTATCTTACTTTCTTTATTAGACTTTAAAGTCTGCTGTGATCCTGAGCTTTGTAAGCAAGATAGAGTGTAATGAATACTGGACTTGGCATCAGAAGACCTGGGTTTGAATCTTGGACCTGCTACTTCCTAGCTGTGAGATCTTGATCAAGTCATCTTCTTTTGTTTTTCTGGACACATTTCCTCATCTTTAAATGGGAGGAATGGACTAGACAATCTCTAAAGTCTCTCATAGCTCTACTATTCTATATCCTAAAGTCCTGTCCTAACTTTTGTATTCTGGGAATTTTCATAAACCTTTTATTTGGTGACAGCATCATTTATTAACAACATTAACATTAACAGGAACTTACTATTTGTCAAAACTGAGAATTGGGACCTTCTTCAAGACGATAATGGGATGAAAAATCTGATAATCTTCATTAGAGAGGGAGGTGGAAATCGAGGGTAGAACAGAATCATATACTTAACCAAACAATCAAAAAGCATTGGAAAACAATACAAATATAAAGGAGAAAGAAAAAGAAAAAATCCATACTCTCAAGGATCTTACATTCTACTGGAGGAGAATACATTTATATATATGTATATAGAAAATGAATACAAAATGAATTAGTTAAGGAATGATGGAATACACTCGCAATTGGCATCCAGCAAAGAGAATGAAGACAGGGGAAGTGTACGTACTGAAATAAAATGGATTAACTCACCTTTTAATATCAATAATATATTTCTAAAGTGCTTTAAAGTTTAACAAGTCATCTTCCTTATAGCAACTCTGTGGCGTATGTACTAAAGTACAAATATTATTGTAGTTCATTTATTGATAAGGAAATTGAGGTTCAGTGAGATTAATAGACTTACACAGGAATGTATAGATGGTACATTTTAGAGGAGAAATTGAGACCTGGGTCTCTCCCAACTTCAAGTCATTATTCTTTGGTGTGAGTCTTTATTCTGTAAAGATGATAGTAGCAGTAGATCACTTTTCTATGTGACTTTAAGACCTTACAAAATCCTTTCCTCTCAACGTCCTTGTAAAATAGATAATTTAAGTTTTATTCTCATTTTAAGAATTAGCAAAATGAGGAAGCACTGTTTAGCAAAGTTCTGGGAAAGTAAATAGACAATTAAAATTCAACCTGTAGACCATTCAAGTCTAGAGACCATTTTCTCTAATGATAAAAATATATATATTTTTTAATATAAATTGATTTATTTAACTTTTTACATTCATTTTCACAAAATTTTGGGTTCCAGACTTTCTCCCCATTTATCCCCTCCCCCCACCCCAATACACCGAGCATTCTAATTTCCCCTATCACCAATCTGCCCTCTCTTCTATCCTCCTTCCCTTCCCTTGTCCCCATCTTCTCTTTTGTTCTATAAGACCAGATGACTTTTTATTCCCCATTAACTGTATTTCTTATTTCCTACCAGCAAGAACAATACTAAACAGTTGTTCCTAAAACTTTGAGTTCCAAATTCTCCCCATCCCTCCCTCCCCAGCCATTCCCTTTGGGAAGGCAAGCAATTCAATATAGGCCCTATCTGTGTAGTTTTGCAAATGACTTCCATAATAGTTGTGTTGTGTAAGACTAACTGTATTTCCCTCCATCCTATCCTGCCCCGCATTGTTTCTATTCTGTCTTTTGATCCTGTCCCTCCCCAAGAGTGTTGACTTCAAATTGCTCCCTCCTCCCATTGCCCTCCCTTCCATCATCTCCCCCACCCTGCTTATCCCCTTCTCCCCCACTTTCCTGTATTGTAAGATAGGTTTTCATACCAAAATGAGTGTGCATTTTATTCCTTCCTTTAGTGGAATGTGATGAGAGTAAACCATGTTTTTTTCTCAGCTCTCTTCTTTTTCCCTCCACTAAAAAGTCTCCTGCTCGCCTCTTGAATGAGAGATAATCTACCCCATTTCTCCCACTACATTTCTCTCTCACCGTTTAGCTTAATTTCTTTTAAGATATGATCCCATCCTATTCAATTCACTCTGTGCTCTCTGTCTCTGTGTGCGTGCATGTGTGTATGTGTGTGTGTGCGCACGCATGTACATGTGTATGTGCATGTGTGTGTGTGTGTGTGTGTGTGTAGTCCCACCAACTACCCAGATACTGAAAAGTTTTAAGAGTTACAAATATTGTCTTTCCATGTAGGAATGTAAACAGTTCACCTTTGGTAAGACCCTTATGACTTCTCTTTGCTGTTTGCTTTTTCATGCTTCTTCTCATTCTTGTGTTTGAAAGTCAAATTTTCTTTTCAGCTCTGGTCTTTTCATCAAGAATGTTTGAAAGTCCTTTGTTTCATTGAAAGACCATATTTTCCCCTGAAGTATTATACTCAGTTTTTCTGGGTAGGTCATTCTTGGTTTGAGTCCTAGTTCCTTTGACTTCTGGAATATCCTATTCCATGCCCTTCAATCCCTTAATATAGAAGCTGCAAGATCTTGAGTTATCCTGATTGTATTTCCACAATACTGGAATTGTTTCTTTCTAGCTGCTTGCAAGATTTTCTCCTTGAGCTGGAAGTTCTGGAATTTGACCACAATGTTCCTAGGTGTTTCTCTTTTTGGATCTCTTTCAGGTGGTGATCGATGGATTCCTTCAATATTTATTTTGCCCTCTGGTTCTAGAATATCAGGGCAGTTTTCCTTGATCATTTCATGAAAGATGATGTCTAGGTTCTTATTTTGATCATGGCTTTCAGGTAGTCCCATAATTTTTAAATTGTCTCTCCTGGATCTATTTTCCAGGTCAGTTGTTTTTCCCATGAGATAGTTCACATTCTCTTCCATTTTTTCATTCTTTTGGTTTTGTTTTGTGATTTCTTTGTTTCTCAGAAAATCATTAGACTCCATCTGTTCCATTCTAATTTTGAGAGAACTATTTTCTTCAGTGAGCTTTTGAACCTCTTTTTCCATTTGGCTAATTCTGCTTTTGAAAGCATTCTTCTCCTCATTGGTTTTTTGAACCTCTTTTGCCAATTGAGTGAGCCTATTTTTCAAGGTGTTATTTTCTTCAGCATTTTTTTGGGTCTCCTTTAGCAAGGTATTGACCCGTTTTTCATGCTTTTCTTGCATCTCTCTCATTTCTCTTCCCAGTTTTTCTCCACCCATCTAACTTGATTTTCAAAATCCTTTTTGAGCTCTTCCATGGTCTGAGCCCATTGGATATCTATTTCGGATGTTTCAGATACAGAGGCCTTGACTTCTATGTCTTTCCCTGATGGCAAGCATTGTTCTTCCTCATCAGAAAGGAAAGAAGGAAACATCTGTTCACCAAGAAAGTAACCTTCTATGGTCTTATTTTTTTCCCTTTTCTGGGCATTTTCCTAGCCAGTTACTTGACTTCTGAGATTCCTCTCCACCACAGCCTAGATCCGCCCAGCTAGTGCTTGGGGTCTGAGATTCAAATGCTGCTCCCCAGCCTCAGGGCTTTCAGCAGCGGGCAGGCCTGCTATTCAGGGTAAGATTAAATTCAGGTTCTCAGGTGGGGGCAGGGTCGCCTCCCAGGCTCAGTTCCCTCAGGGGGTTTATGTGGAGACTTTCAGTAATGGAACTGAGGTCCTGTCTGCTTTGGGAGCCCCTGGCTGCCACTGCCTCTGCCTCACAAGGGGGCCTGAGTTATGGAGACACCCCGCTCCCCTCTCGGCCAGCCCAGAAGTCTCTCTCACTGACCTGTAGCACCTGTGGGTGGAGGGACCTTCGTGGCCACCAGGGATTCTGTCCCTGAAGCCTGCTCGTATCTGCTCTTCCCAGTGCCACATGGCCAAGGCAGGGCTTGGCTCTGCTCTGGGTCCAGTGTATGATGGACCTTTGTTGTCGGTTTTTTAGGGCTCTCTGGAGCAGAAATCTCTTCCACTGCATTGCTGCACAGTTTCTACTGCTCCAGAATTTGTGGGGAGTTCTTTTTACAGGAAATGTCTGGGCTGTGGATTCGGAGCTAGCATACGTGAGTCTTTCTACTCCACCATCTTGGCTCCTCCCCAAAATATATACTTTTTGAAAGTATAATAACATCTATTATCAAGACAAAATTTTTCAAGTCTTTTGCAGTTGGTTATATAAAATATATCCTCACAAATGTACTTAATACTAAGTCCTGTGTTATGGCTAAGTGAGCATGCCCATGATGGGCCAAACTAAAAAAACAGCAAGCAATTAAATAACTAAGGCATCTAAGCTTATAATGAATTTCCTTCTTCCCCATAAGATGGAATTTTCTGTATCCATTTTCTCTTTGGCAAAAAAATAAGAGAATGAGCAACTAGGTGGCTCATGGACAGAGCGTGGAGTCAGAAAGACCTGAGTTCAAATCTGACTTCAGACACTTACAAATTGTGTGACCTTAGGTAAGTCACTTAATCCTGTTTGCTTCAGTTTCTCATGTGCAAAATGAGCTGGAGAAGAAAATGGAAAACCACTCCAGTATCTTTGCCAAGAGAATCTCAGATAGGATCACAAAATGTCAGACAGGACTGAAAAAATTCAAGAACAAAAAATAATAAAAATAATGGAGGAGGGTCTGAGTCACATAATCTGTAAAGGCTTTTGTAGTTTTGATTATTTTTGAATTTATTATTCTTAAATCCAACTAGTTTGCTGTCTATAATGCATGCTACAATGAGAGCTCAGGAACGCACTTAGGGAAAGAGGGGGAGTGAGAGAGGATAGAGTTGACCTTCAAGTCAGCCAGGAAGACCTGGTATCAAATCCTGCCTCTGACATACACTAGCTGCATATACTATATTACGGGCAAGCTTCTTCCTTTCGCAGTGCTCTAGACCAGTGGTGACAAACCCAAACAGAAATGGAGAGGGAAGTAGCAGTAAATCATATATGAGGATCCTGGTGGGTTGCATATTGACCATTATCTATGTTCTTTTGTGAAGTAGTTGGCTCAGTGGATAGAGCTCTGAGCCTGGGGAAAGGGGGATTCAAATCCAGTTTCAGACACTTTCTAGTTGTGTAGCCCTGGATAAATCATTTAACCTCTGATTGCCTGACAAAACATCCACTGGACAAGGGAAATGGCAAACTATTCTAATATCTTTGCCAAGAAGACCCCAAGGACAGTATGGTCCAAAGAGTCACAAAGAGTCAGATGGGACTAAATGACAACATTTTCTATTGTAGTTTTATTTATTTTAAATATTTTCCAGGTATATTTTAATTTGGTCCAAGTGTTTCTTGGACATGTTTCAAGCTACAATGAAGTCTAGCTAAGATGGTAAGTTACAAAAAATGTAGAAGTCTGCATTGGTAGATCAAGTTTCCTTCTCTGGGTGGTTTCTTTACTACTGAAATCACAGGTTGGTCCCCAATCCTATAGAGATTCTGATGTACACATACATATATACACATACATATACATACATATATGTGTGTATAAAATCACCAAATAAAATATGCATTGAACAATTTTATATATATATATATATATATATATATATATGGTGCATGCACATATACATATGCATACGTATATGTGTATACATATGTGTACTAATGGTAGTCATATCTACAGTGGAAGGGAAGGAAGGGGGGGTGAAGAGAAGAAAAATATTATTTTACATATATAAATTTTACATATATAAATACAAAATATAAATTTACATATATAAAAATAAATTTTACATATATAAATTTTACATATATAAATTATATAAATATATAAATTACATATATAAATATATATATAAATAAAATATATAAATTATATATGTAAATGGAATCGCAAGTTGTACATAATAGATTTTCAGCTTCAAGTACAATCTGTTTTTTATTATGTTATTGTGGGAATGCTTGTTTTATCCCATAAATTAAAAATAAAATAAAAAATATTTAAAAATAAAATATTACCAAAGGTTTTGTAGCTCTTTGCCTGGATGCAGGAACAGAGCAGTCTTTCACTGAATTCTTTTATCAGACTTGGTTTTTCCCATTTGTTAACTCCGAACTGTCTAATTCTTGGCATAGCTACCAAATTAACCTTTTAAAAAAATGCACAGATCTGATTATGTCACTTCTACTCAAAAATGTTCATTGTTTCCCTGTTGCCTGAAGGAAAGATATAAACTTCTGACCTTAGCATTTGAGGTCCTCTACTATCTGTCTCCAACCTACCCTTGCAGCTTTATATTATATCCACTCAGCTTCAAGGTCTGGCTATACTGTGCTGTATTACTAGCTGTTAACAGTGATCTGTGTCATTCTATTTCTTTCTAGCTCCATGAGTCAAGAGGAAACATGTGCCAAGCAAGTAAAACCATCATCACCACCTTGACTACTATCCCTTCTTAGACTCTGATAGGGACAGGCTAGGACCCCAAACCCAAGAGCTCTAGGAATGACATTAAAGAATGACATTAAAGAAGGGGCTATACCACTTGATTTTGATGCTGCACCCTGAGGTTTATGGGATTTTTCCATCTGACTTGCAACTGAAACTTTGAATTTGTGTTGTCTCCTCCATTAGGATATGAACTCCCTGAAGGCAGGGACTACCTTATTTTTCATTTTGTCTCTCCAGAGCTTAGGTAAACCATGTATCATTCATTCACTCACTCATTCATTTATGAAATCTCTTAAAAAGATCTAGCAATACCATTACGAGGTCTCTATCCCAAAAGAGATAAAAATTTAAAAAAAAAGGAAAAGGACCTACATATACAAAAAATATTTGTAACAACTCATGTCTAGGGGAAAAGAACTAGAAATTGAGGGGATGCCCATCAATCAGGGAATGCCTGAACAAGTTGTGGTCTGTGATTATGATGGAATAATATTGTATTATAAGAAATGATGAGCAGGATGCCCTCAGAAAAAATCTGGAAAGACTTGCATGAGCTGATGCAAAGTAAAATGTACTATGTACAAAGTAACAGCAGTATTATAAAGTGATTAGCTGTAAATGACTTAGTTATTCTCAGCAATATAGCAATGCAAGACAACTCTGAAGGACTTATGAAAAATGCTATTCATTCTCAGAGAAAGAATTGATGGTGTCTATATACAGATTGAAGCACGCTTTTTTAATTTTATTTTTCTTGATTTTTTTGTCTATGTTTTCTTTCAAAACATGACAATTATGAATATGTTTCACATGACTACATATGTATAACCTATATCAAACTGCTTGCCGTCTCCATAGGGATGGGGGTGGGGAGGGAGGAAGGGAGAGAATTTGGAACTCAAAATTTTTTAAATGAAAGTTAAAAATTGGTTTTACAGGTAACTGGGGAAATTTTTTTAAATAACTTAATTTTTTTAAAAAGAAGAAAAAAAGTCCCACATACCTGGAATGAACTCCTTCCAAATCTCTTCCTTCCTTCAGAGTCCAATCTAGGAGCTACTTCTCATCCCAGAAACCTTCCCAACTATGCCTCAGATGAATGTGATCTCTCTTTTCAAATTTTCTTGGAGGATCTCTTCCATACCTCATTAGTAGAGGTGTCAAATAGGCAGTCAGAGGGGGTCATGTTGCAGTCTGTAACACTTTCAGTTGCTAGATTAACATGTGATTTGGAAATACAACATAATATTGAATACAATAATATAACTACAGTACAATATAAATAAATATACAATTGAACATGGTGTTAATATGTAGTTTTCTAAGTCAATATGCAGCAGGCAGGGAGATTCTTGTCTATGGTTTAGTGGTCCCAGTTTCTATATGATTTTGACTCCCTTACTCTATTGCACACATATCATATTCTATATTTCATTCTACATATTTGTAGAATGGGCAGCTAGGTAATATCATGGATAGATTGCTGAAAAATGAGGTTAGAAAGACCTGAGTTCAGAGCCTACCTCTGACACTCATTATCTACATGACCTGGTCAAGTGACATAACCTCTCCCAGCATTAGTTTCCTCATTTATAAAATAAGGATAATAATAGCGCCAACATCACAGGCTTATTATAAAAGATGATATTACATGTGTATTACATATATGCATATACTTAACAAATGTAAAATGCATTTTAACAAATTTTGGTTATTACAATTGGTTATTACTATTTGCATACATTAGATTATAAGCTTTTTGAAGGCAAGGACTGTGTTGTTCTTTTATCTCTGTAGTCACAGTACAATTAATTTCATGTGGTAGGCATGTAAGATTTTTTTTAAAAAATATATTAAACTGAATTCTAGCTAAGAAGCTTGAAAAAGGATTGAATGAGATCTCTCAGGAGACAGAGATTTCTCTCAGGATTCTGGATTTATAGGATTTCAGCATGTCCAATGAAGCTCATTTCTTTATTCTTACTTTCTTTCTACCAATGCAATCTGCACAGGGGAGAAATTCACACAGCTGACAAACTCTGGTGTGACATCAATATCTTCAAATAGAGATTTTCTTCTAAATGTGGTTGGGGTGAGGGGTGGAGAACTGAACTTTTGCTTGCTTTGTTATAGGAAGTGCCCACTGAGGAATCACCTTTCCACAGAAGCAGAGCTCCAATTGTTCAACAATTTTCAGTCTGAAAGTCTAAATGACTTGCCCAGGACCATACAGTCAGTTTGGGTCAGAAGTAGGATCTAAGCCAGGCCTTCTGGACTGCAGGTCTTTCTGAGGCCAGTTCTCCATTCCATGTTCCTCACCTGCTCCTCTAGTTAAGTGGGATGGATACTGGGTAAAAATGAAATAGCCTGGATTACTTTTAATCGTAGCAATAAGAATTCAAAATTTGATTCACTATGTTAGGATCAAAACGCTCTCTTCTTGACATAAGAAAAAGTGATAATAGCTACCAAAGTGCTTTAAAAATATAAAAAGGTTTATGTAAAACAGATCTAGCTGGATTTTCCCCCCAGTCTATAGGCTTTTTAATTTTGGTTATTTTCCCAATGGTAACAAGGGGTTTACACTGAACACACTCTTTGGCTTGGTCCCGTGTAACCAATGACTCACATTTGTGATTGGGCTGGCTGGTAGACTAGATTTACTCTAAAGTAATAGAACAGAAATTATATTTGTTGGAAGTTTTTAATCCATCCTAGAGATCTTTCTACTCTACTCTATAAACTTTCACCAGCTAAATCAGGAATAGTAGAAATGAAAGTACGTTCATCCTTTGTTGCTGAAGAAGACCACGCCATCAGAGAAATAATGACATGACTTGCACTTGACTTTGTTTTTGAGTGAGGGAGGGCTGTGTAGGTCACCAGCCTCACTTCTCCTCCAGAGCCATCTGAATCCAGTAACCAGATATTCATCAGGATGACTAGAGATGACCCAGGATGAGGCAATTGGGGTTAAGTGACTTGCCCAAGGTCACACAGCTAGTGCGTGTCAAGTGTCTGAGGTGAGATTTGAACTCAGGTCCTCCTGACTCCTGCAGTGGTACTCTTATCTACTGCACCACCTAGCTGCCCTAGAAATGAAAGTAAGAACTAAGTGGTGCCTGAATGTAAACTAGGAGACCTGTACTATGAATTGGCCTGTGAGAAGAAGGTTCTGAGGCTGTAATCTGTGAAAGTATTATTCCAAATAGAAAGTCGTGTGTGTGTGTGTGTGTGTGTGTGTGTGTGTGTGTGTGTGTGTACTGCAAATGTGGAGAATAAGATGAATGGGTCAAAACCTTAAATAAGGATTTGAGGAGTGAATGGTGGTTCCACATTTTGTTTGGTTTCCAGAACGGGTTTCCCTTTCCTAATATATATTCATCCAAATGGAAGAATACGTCCTTTGAGTAAGCTAAATGCTGGTCCAGGTATTGGTTTACAAAGCAGAAAAGTGGTTGTCCACTTCCTACCTTACTTAGAAATTCTCGTTCATGTTCAACATAGCAACTGTTAGGTATGCCAAGAAAGGCATGGCTACAGGAGGAAAAAGTGTTATTGGAAAGAAGAAAAAGAAAGAGTCCATGGAGAGAAAAAAATCAATGAATAATTCTACCACTTATCCTAGGAAACAACAACCCTTACCACAAGGGAGTTAGGTTCTGTGGAGGTATAGTAATTCCTCTAAGTTGCATTTCAAATTTGAAACTCATAGGTAATTTTCCTTTGAAAGGGAAGTGTCTAAAGCTACACTCCCAGAATTCAACAATTAGAGAATGAGAACACTCAAGGAAATACAGATCAATGTTTAAAACTTTGACTCATAAGGTGGTGATTTAATCTCCTTTAGTGGTGGTTAAACTTTGGGGATAGTGTGAGTGATTTCTACATGATTCTCCTGCAAAGGTCCGTAAGAAAGGAAGACTGTTTGTCTCTCTCCCTTTGAAAGCTTATCAGGGACCAGAACAAAGTCTGTTTTTGAAAAGACTTTTTTGAGTGTGTGTGGTTTAGGTTTATGTGAAGGAATTAAACAGCTTCCCCATACATAAATATCAATATGGAAGTTTACTACCTAGTCTTCAAACAAAAAATTACTGGGTTGGAGGAATGAATTAAAATCCCAAAATCTAAGCAAAGTAGTCTAATGCTTAATCTCTAGCTTTATATTTTTCAGCCTATACATTGAAGAAATAGACATATTTGTCCACTATGATAATCTCATAGGGGTGCTAGTTCAATATTGACAAATCTCTTGAGAAGAAAGATAAAATGCAAAGTATTGTGAAAAGCTTGGATTGAGAAAAATTAATTTTCTACAATCTAGTAATGGTAATATAGCACTGAGAAGGGGGAAGAAACAACTTGTCTTGATTTGGAAGACAGCCTGAAAACTGAAAAATATAATTCAAAAGGGACAACTTTGCTCTTTTGCTGAGAAATCACTTGACTCAGTGGGAGAGGGGCAGAAATGGAGTAGAGAAGCATTTATTAAACCATTTCTGTGCTTTTTCTTTTTTTGCAGTTACTATTTAGTGTAAAGAATTAGAATTGGCAGAAGAGGAATATTTATTCAGGACCTTCCATTTGTGCCCTTTTACTGAAGTCATTTACTTTTTCCAGTACATAGGGTACTTGAAAAGTTGGACAACTTTTGCCCTAGTTTATAAAAAAAATAAAATAAAATAAATTAGACAATGCAAGCAGCAGATACCCATTCCCTTGGACTGGACAACTTTTATCTTATTTTCATACAGAATGTTCATGGAAAAAAATTAACTGGTAAATTTTATTCTCCCATGGAATTGTGTAGTATGGAGTGCACTGCTTTTAGATGTCAGTAAGTCCATTACTCTCTCTGGCTATGGGAATATTATAATGAGTTAGATGCTCCTTCTCTAGAATAGAATGTGTGAAATAACCAGTTAGTGAAAAGCATGAAGAATTAACGAAGTGAAAATCTCAAGTTATTCCTTAGGCAATTGACATGAAATTGACCTTAAATGCTAGCTGTTAAACGACGTTCAAGACCAAGGATGAATGATTCTCTAGGTCACCCAAACTATATGTTTCTCCAGTCTTTCAGGAAGTAGCAGCAAAATTATAAGAAGCTCCGGGTTGGGGAAGTGGAACCTCAAACCCCAGAACCCACCCGGTTACATACACCTCGTATGTAACAGCGTGCACTTTCTTCTTGCCCGGGATCCTGGAGGTTATATTCAAAAAGTCGGCGCTAGGACCCAGTCAGAGTCTGGATCCGTACCGCTTTCGGACGGCAGGAGGAGGGAGGGGGTGAGGGGGAGGTGGGAAAGAAGGGTTGTGTAGGGGGTGTGTGTGGCGGGGGGGAGACTCATTTATGCAGAGAAGGCGCTGCTGCCATTTCAACTCACACTCCACACTCACTACGCGGAGAGGGAGGGAAGGAGGGAGGGAGGGAAGGAGACAGAGAGAAAGAGGGAGAGAGAGAGGGAGAGAGAGAGAGGGAGAGAGAGAGAGAGAGAGAGAGAGAGAGAGAGAGAGAGAGAGAGAGAGAGAGAGAGAGAGAGAGAGAGAGAGAGAGAGAGAGAGAGAGGAGGGGGAAGAGAGCGAGAGATAGAGGGGGGAGAGAGAGAGAGAGAGAGAGAGAGAGAGAGAGAGAGAGAGAGAGAGAGAGAGAGAGAGAGAGAGAGGAGGGAGGGGGAGGTTTCTGAGTCTGACGGAGCAGAAGAGGCGCTCAGCTGCCAACACTCACACTGCCTGCTGCTGCTGCTGCTGCTGCTGCTTCTGCTGCTGCTGCTTCTGCTGCTGCCGCTGCTGCTCTCTGGACCTTAGGGAAAAAGAAGGAAGAAGAAGAGGGGAGAAAACACAAGATAATCAAGTGGGGAGATAGAGAACAGGAGTGAGAAGGAGGTAAAAGAACTGCGGTGAAGAAGAAAAACTCAAAACACTCATCTGTACAGAGAAAACCAAACAAACCTAAAAGCTTCAAAACTGGGAGAGCAGCTCCTGTCCACTCACTTCATCTCCTGAACGGGAGAGGATTGGGTAGTTCACCTTAACAATCAGGGATGGTCTAGAAGCCGGCGCAAGGTCCAATGCAATATTCCAAGCTATTTCTAGTTTCTTCCACCTAAATTTGGAAGGGTTTCTTGCTGCGGCTGGGGATTGTCTGACTGGAAGTGGTGAACGTTAAGGAGCCGCTGGAGCCCAGGGGAAAGGGAGCTTTGAAAGAGTTGTGTTGATTGGGGTGGTTTCCCAAGGAGGAGAAAGGACGATGGGCTGGAGGAGTCGGTGCTGCCTGGGGCGATTGGACTTGCTCTGTGTCTTGGTCCTCCTTTTGGGTTGCCTGCTGCCTGTGTGTAGGACTCGCGTGTACACCAACCACTGGGCTGTAAAGATCGCCGGGGGATTCCAGGAGGCCAACAGGATAGCTAGCAAATACGGATTCATCAACATGGGACAGGTAACCGGCAACATCCTCCCCCCCACCCCCATCCCTTTTGTTATCTTCCCCTGGCCCCCCTCCTACTCCGGACTCTGAAACTTTTCCCCATCCCTCTGGAGCCTCAGCGGTGGAGATAGCTGGCAGCGGACCCCGGTGAACGAAGCTGAGCTAGCGGCTCACTTCCCCGCCCCCTAGCCTCCCACTTCCCCCTACCTCCAGATGTGCGACTGCTTGCCTTCTCCGGTCGTTCCCCCACCCCACCCCCTCGTGCGATCCTGGGACACGCACTCAACCTAAACGCATGCCACACACTACACAAAATTCTGGAGGTTGTTTGCAAAGTGGTTCGGGGCAGGAGGGGAAGGGGTGGTGCTTTCCTTCAACTCGGGTCCTCAGCACATTCCTCCTCGTGTGTGTGTGTGTGTGTGTGGTGTGTGTGTGTGTGGTGTGTGTGTGTGTGTTAGTGTGTGTGTGTGTGTGTGTTATTGGAGGGGGGGTGTCTAGAAATAAGTCATTTGTTGGCAGTTCGGAGAAGTCAGACAGAGAAGAGGTTAAACTGGATGGCACCGACTTGAGACTAGAAAGAACTTTCCGAGTCTACAGACTGAATATAGTGAAGTGCAGAAGAGAAGGGCGTTTGTAGTGAAGAGTGGAGGAGAAGGGGACGGCAGGGGTGTGTGCTGGAAGAGGGCTTTCCCTTGGTGGAAGCCCTGTTGCATATTTGGGAAAAGAGCTCTCTCCCCTTCTTCCCTCCTCTCGGGAGGGGTGGAAGTGAACCGGAGAGTCTAGATATAGCGGGTGGGAATGGGAGGTGGAGGCTGGAAACTTCTCCCCTAAGATCTGCCAGCGGGTTTTTGTCTGGGAAGGTTTTGAGTCTGGTGTCAGGACTAGAACCTAAGATTAAGAAAGCGGTGCGGGGTAGGAAGGGCAGACTGAGTTCAGAGTGCAGCAGGTAAAAAAGATATTACTCCACCTCAGTTACATTCGTTGTATTCATCTTATTTTTTAAATGATATAGTTATACCATTCACAGGCATAGATTACGTTCCCTTCACCCCCCCCCACCCCCCACCCCCAAGCTGTCCTGTCATTTAAAAATGTCGATAAAATGAGGTGATTCTGTGGGGATGGATGATTGGAAGCAGAACAAGGAAGCTTAGCTAAAGTCCTGCATTACGTGTAATTTACGTGTGCCCCTTTTCCCAGCCCCCATCCCCGCCCCAGGTAACTCAGGGATAATTGATCTCCATCCATCTCCTTAGCTCTCCCGTTTTTTTCTCTACCTCTTCATCCCAACCCTCAAACCAAACCAAATCAACGCAAACAAAAACAAGAAACCTAATGAATTGGGAGGAGCTGGGGGAAACTAGTCCCAGGAATGAAACACGTCTCCCCAGACACGTACGCGTTCCTCTGGAGCTGAAAGGGGAGTGGAGGTGGGAGAAGATTCCAAGTGGAATAGGAGCCCCTCAGGCCTTTTTCTCTGGGACTCTCCCCCGCCCCCCGCCCCCGCCCGGCAGCACAGCCTGCGTGTTCTTGTGGCTTGGCCTCGGGGACGATGGGAGGTGAGGGGCGCCGATCTGAGGGGCGAAAGGGTGCTGCTGCTGCTGCCTTGATAAAGAGACCCACAGAACACAGCGTTTCTTAGAAAGTCTCCGGCTTGCCCATCCGTAAGCCGTTTATGCTATTTCCAGGGAATAGGAACCTGAGGCTGCTATCTCACAAAGCCACTTGTGCCCGAACAACGAGCTCGGAGGTTGGTTTCGCTTGGCACTGGACAAAAAGCAAACAACCAAACAAAAACGTGGGGTTTGGGGCTGGCTGGCTGACCAACCGGCTGAGGCTGCTGTTGCGAGCAATGCTGCCGTCGCCGCCGCAGCCCCTGCCAGGGTGGAGTGGAAGAAGGGAGGGAAGGGGGAAGGAGTTTTTATCCCGCTAGTTTGGCTCGCATCCTTAACCGAGGCCAGAGAAGGAGGCGGCACAGAGAGGTCACGCTCTTTGTGCCCTTGCTCGCCTGTGCACCGTACTGTCCTACTTGCAGTGACCAGACTGCAGGAAAGGCAGCGGCAGCAGTGGGGCTCCCGAAAAGTCCCTCAGTGGAGCAGGTCCTTTAGAGAAACGGAAGAAGTACAGAATTTGGGGAGAAAAGTGCGAAGAGGGAAGGAAGGAAGGAAGGAAGGAAGGAAGGAAGGAAGGAAGGAAGGAAGGAAGGAAGGAAGGAAGGAAGGAAGGAAGGAAGGAAGGAAGGAAGGAAGGAAGGAAGGAAGGAAGGAAGGAGGAAGGAAGGAAGGAAGGAAGGAAGGAAGGAAGGAAGGAAGGAAGGAAGGAAGGAAGGAAGGAAGGAAGGAAGGAAGGAAGGAAGGGCCAAGGAAGTGTTCCAAGAGTTGTTCCTTTAGATAGCTTGCTTGGGACTCTGGGATCTTTCTCCTCATCTGAATTTCTTAGCGCCTTGAGATGCACTCACAGAAGGACTGCTAAAGCCAAGCAAGTGACAACGCTGGTCTACAGAGATCAACGTTATGCTTAACTGTTTAATTGCCCGGTATAGATTTAACTTCCAAAAGGCACATCTTTCAGTCAGTCTGTTAATCAGTTTATCCATCACTTAAGTGGAGAGATATACTAGGTTTTCTTGAATCCTGTTTCATCTTGGGCACACATTGCTCCATCCTTGCTCAACCTGTAAGGAAACACCTGGCTTGCTCTAATTCCACAGATGTTTAGTTCAGAAGCACCTGGATCCTTTCTAGATCCAAAGGGAGTGAGAAAATACTTGGATCTAAGCAGCTTCCAGAATAGCAAGCTAAGGAAACACCTGGGGCCTGCTGGATCCAGTCGCAGACAGTTACTTAGACAGGATTGGAGTTCTGCTGCACCTTGGCACAGCAAGTGGAAGAAAGCGTCACCAAATCCTACTTTCTCCAATAAATATATGTACATTGCTGTTTCATACTAACTTTCCTGGCTTTTATAGAGAACCTTAAAATGAAGATCTCTGCTATGGTCATGGCTTTTCAAATACTTCTCTAAAAACAAGGAAGTGCTGAATAGAGGGTAACTAACACCCTGACCATTTTCTCCAAAACATCATTTTCAGCAGCTTTGACAGTGCTAATTACAAAGTTCAGAGCCTTTGAGGTTGTGGATGGGACCCCCTGGAACTGATGCAATAGGAATTGGAAAAAATTCAACTGTACTTACAGTGTAAATCATTTCCTCAGCAGATCAAAGGAATGTAACACTACCTTAGCAGTCACTAGGGTAGTAAAATCAGTTCACACATGCAGTGTCATTGCCTTGGCAGGGCCAAATGTACTTCTTAGTCATCCTTCATTTGCTTTCATTTAGTTGAGATCTCCCTTTTAAAACATGAACTTACCCATTTGTTTTTTTTTTTAACTTATTTACCTCAGTCCAGTCAACTGTTGGTTGTTCAGTGTAAGCCAAGTAATTAAGTTGCAGATATAAAATAACCTTAGTCAAAGATAATTGCTTTCCTTTATAATATATGTAAAGCACTTTGCAAAGTTTAAAGTGCTTATTATAAATATGAGCTGCTATTACTCTCTTTTTCTTTACAATTTCAGCTACTTTTATTAGTTTACAGGCTTTGAAATGAGACATCAATAATCCATTTTTTTTTTACTAGCTAAGACCAATTTGTAGGTTCCATTGGTTAAATCCTGCATCACATTTGCTTTAACCTGTGAAATATGCAAGGAAAAAAATAAGGTCACTTCCTTTTGTTCAGTGGAGGACAAGTGACTTGTCTTTCTCTTCATCTCTAGTATTTATTATTCACTGAGTGCTCTTTACCATGGTCAAATACCTAGAATCATGGCCCTGCCTTGTAGGATCCAAGGTGTAATATGATCCCTTGCTGTTTCTGAAACTGTACTAGAGACTTTTTGGAAGTGTTTGTGGTCTCTCCCCAAGGAAGTTCTAAAGGTATGTCTGACCCAGCATAACCAGGAGAAAGTCACAACTTTGGAAATCTTTTCCAAAATATCTGTGCTGCAGGAGGTGAGACCTAGCTGCTAAAGCATACATTTGACTTATTCAAAGGCAAAGGCTGACTTATATGCAGGGCTTGTTTTTCACTTTAGAAAGCTCTGTGTAACAGAACAGGCATGCGATCTCAGGGTAGGGAGGTTCACTAAGAATTGGGTTTCACATGGGTTTCCTTGAAGCAGATGGATAAGAAAGTCAGTTTATAAGAATAATGCAGTGCATTTTTAAAAGTAGAAAACAAAGAGTCTAATATAGCTTCAAAAAGCATTACCAATCAGGCAAGAGAAAAGAACATTTCTAAATTAATCATAGAAAAATACGAATAAGATTTCTTACTTGGTTTTATGTTAAAAAAAGAATTGGGCTTGAAGAAAGGTAAGATATGCAAATCAACATAAAAATCAGATGACAAGAAGAGCTTAACATTCTCAAAAGGAAAGGTGAAGGGGATCCATGCTTTCTTCTCATTATGGAGATAAGGTTACAACTTGTTTAATAGAATGTTTCCATTTGAAGGCCTTTGTTCCTCTGGATTCATAAAGGAAGACTAGCAGAATCACCTTAGTTATTGACTGACACTTTTCATTACCTCACAGGATCATAAAACCATTGGATCACAGATCTCAAGCTGGAAGAGACCTTAGAGATGATCTAAAACTCCTTCATTTTACAGATGAGAAAACTGAGGACACAAGGAGCTTAGCTGATTTGCTTGTTCATGGTCACACTCTCACTTTTACATCCCCTGTTTCACCTATAGAATCTGTCACCCTTCAGGGAAAAAGGACAGCTCACTCCTGAAGGATCCCCTTGTGACCTGTGCAGGCATTCACTAGGCTGCCAAGATCAACTCCAGGGACTTTGACCTCATTAGCGGAATACTCCAACCGACTGAGCTAACCAGTTGCAAGCCAGGAGAATGAAAGTTTGGGGGAGGGTAGAAAGCCTAATTTGTATATTTTGCCTCTGAAGAAGAATCATGAATCTTTGTTTAGACCAAACCTGTTACAAACTGTACACAAACATTGAGGATCTTTATTATGGACAGATTTCTCATAGGGAGAAATAGCTATACTTCTTTTCCTTCATCAGTTTGTAATTCTTGATTTCAAATTTGTATTAACAGTGGGCAAAAGGAAAAAAATATCTTTGCTACTCATTTAGGAAGCAGCATACTCCAGAGGATCAAGCACTGACATAGGAGGTAAAGATCTTCGTTTAAAACTCTGTCTCTAATAATTACTACCCGCATGACCTTGGACTAGTCAATCTGTTGGCCTCCGTTTCCTCATCTGTAAAATAAAGGGGTTGTGCAAAAGGGGCTTCTGGATTCCCTTTCTGCAGTGGATATGCATTGGTTTGAGATGAAACTTTAGTGCAAACAAGACTAAGCAGGGGTCTCTAGAAGGTATAGAAAAGCTGGAGGTGTGCAGAATCACACATTGCTTTGATATGGGAAAGGATGCTAAGCTGGAAGCAAGAAATAAAGATAAAAGGATGGGGGAGGAAGAGTGTCAAAGGAGAATTAGTATGCCATTTTAGCTGGAGCCTTTAAATGGAACAAATGTTTATTCTATGATGGTCCTCCATTAAAACCTTAATATGATGCCTTATCATGACATGGATGTGTCTCTAAGGCTATTCCAATAGAGCACACAAGTCCTAACAAGATAGAAAAGGACCTAGGAATGAACTTACTTGTTATATGATGGAAACTCAGGAAACGGGGAGGAGTTTTACTCTACATTGTTGGAAGTAGCAGCCACAAGGATAAAATCATCAGTCTTTCCAAGTATTTAATATTATTTTCCAAACTAGTTAATACTACACCCTCATGGATACTTGGTTGGTACTTAGTATAACCCATATAACAATTCATACATTCATTTTTTCAAAAGCGTTTATTAAATACCTTCTGTATACTAGTGGATAGAGTGCTAGGCCTGGAGTCAGGAAGACTCATCTTCCTAAGTTCAAATCCAGCCTCCGAGACTTATTAGCTGTGTGATCCTGGACAAGTTACTTGACCCTGTTTACCTCAGTTTCCTCATCTGTAAAATGAGCTGGAGAAGGAAATGACAAACCACTTCATTATCTTTGCTAAGAAAACCCCAAATAGGATCAAGAAGAGTCAGACATGACTGAGACAGCTGGACTAGGCATTCTGTTAGGGATATGAAGCTGGAATGAAACAGTCTCTTCAAGAATTTTACATTCTGTTTTGGAGGAAGTAAAATGTAAACGTAGGATTCAATACAAAGTAAGTAGTAATTTGGGGGTATTTAGTAACCACTAATAACTTGGAGGATCAAGAAGCACAATTGTAGGAGGTTATCCTTGAAGAAAGTCTTGAAGGAAGCTAGGAATTCTAAGAGCTAGAGGTGAGGAGGAAGTGCATTCTGGGCCATGGCACATGCCAAAGCAGAGAGGTGGAAGACAGAATGATTTATATAGGGAAGAGAAAAGAGACTAGCTTGCCTGGAATGTAGAGTATGTTAAGGGAAATAATATGAGGTTAATTTAGATAAATTGGAGCCAGATTGAGACTTCTTTAAATGAAAAACGGAGGAATTTGTATTTGATCCAAGAGGCAGTAGGGAGCCATTGGAGCTTCTTGAGCAGAGAAGTAACAGTCACACTTTTGTATCTGTGGTATTCCTTTGACAACTGTGTTTAGGATCTACTGGAAAGGGGGGAAAATTAAAGTTAGGGAGATCAATCAAAAATCTAGTATAATAGTTCAAAGGAAAGACCAATCAAAAATCTAGTATAATAGTTCAAAGGAAAGATGATAAGGGTCTGACGAGGTTTGTGGCCATGAGTTTAAAGAGGACAGATGTGAGAGATGGAGGTAGAATACACATTTGGTAGTAGATTGGACAGGGGGGGTATGTGTAAAGGAAATAAAAGTATTAAGGATGACACAAGTTATGAATCTGAAACCTAGAAATATGACTAGCTTTGGTTGAATTAGAAAGAAAAAAATATGTAAAAGTATAGTGTTATAAACCACTTTCCCTGGTAAATCAGCTTACAGCAGGGAGTGGTTATATTATTTTTCTTTGGGGGGAGGAGGTAATCATAATGAACTTTGATATTGGAATTGGTATTTGAGTTTAATACTGTACACTACTGAGATTTTAAAAGAGTTTCCTAACCAGTGTGTAGAGACGAGACATTTTGGTATGAAGCCTTTGCTGTATGGAGATTTATAGGGTTTCCTTACTCTCCACTGACAATTTTTTTTTTAACCTTGGGGTACAATTGAGATGTCATTTCCCTGAGAGAAGGAAAGAAAGACAAAATGGATAGTACATATTCACATAATAATGTGTATGTGGTTACAGGTGGAAAATACTGCTGGAGAGATGACTGATTTAATAGGTACTTTGAGATGGGGTGAAAAGTTGATTTACTGTCTCAAGTATCTCCTATCCTAGCATATTGGTAGGTAATAATGCTGAAAAAAATATTGGGAAGCACTAAGAGAATGAATGAGGAGGAGACAAATGTTTGATCATAAGCCATTTAAACTTAAGTTCTGCTTTCTTCCTCCTCCTGTCTCCATTTTTTAAATTTTTGTGCAAAGGAAAAACCATCCATGGACCTGGACCATAATATAGTAGCCATAACCTACCATTCCTCATCAATAGCCAGGCCACAAAAGGATATTAAGTGAAAGAGATTACTTGAGTTAACACAATTCTAATTGTATGAATAGTAAAATTAATTCAGAATATATAGGCTACTATTGATAGGCTTGTAACTTTTATTTTAATTTTGAGGGTCATTTATTCTACTTTGCTCTATAGGTGTTTGTTTGTGTGCTCAGTAAATATTTGTTGAATGAACATACAATGAATATGAAATGTAGGTGTCTGGTTTTCCATTGATAAGAAACTTTCAAAAGTTTAATCAGATGATTATTTTAACTGCCTTCAATCTCTACCCTCTTTAGTTCATCTTCATCATCTAGCTATCACATTGATTTTCCTAAATTGCATGTTTGACTCTATCACCCATCTACTCAATAAATTCAAGTGGCTTGCTATTACCCCAAGAATTAAATATAAACTCCTTTGTTTGATGCTGAAAATTCTTTACAACCTGGACCTTTCTTCCCATTCCAGTCTTCTTACAAATCACTTCCTTCAATTGTAACCATACTGCTCTATTTGCCAGAAACTCCAACTCCTGTCTTGGTACTTTCCATACCTGGAGTTTACTATCTCCCTACCTCTACCTCTGCCACAATCCCTAGTGTCCTTCAGAACTGGGCTCAAGTACCATCTTTGGTAGGTGACCTTTCCTTGTCTGCCTTTCCTTCTAAGGGTAACTTGTATATTCCTTGTTGGAATGTTTCATTCTAAATCCTCCTTGGTGGCAAGGATTTTTTTTCTTTTGTCTTTGTATCTTCTACACTGAGCACAGTGCCAGGCATTCTAGTTGCTTAGTAAATGCTTACCAGCTCATTGGCTGATTGATAATTACATTCATCTGCTAATGCCAGAAATAGTTTACTACCGTTTACTACAGTTTAACTTTAAGGCTTAGCAACAATTTTAGCTTGGATTGTCACAAGTAGATTTAATTATTACTGGGCTTGTGTGCCTCTGGCTGGCTTCCTCAAAACCAGAATATTTAGTAAAAATAATTCTGGTATTTAGAATTACCCAGAAGATCAGGAGTTCCCAACTTTCTCCTAGCAAGCTAGTTTTGTTTCCTCCAAACTCATGTTCGTTAGTTGAGGGGCAGAGGGGGCGAAGCTAGAAAGTAGAGTGAGAAGTGGGTGATTCTGAGGGTATAAATCACCTAGTCATACTTCCATCCAAAGCCATAGAGAAAGGGGAGCTGTGTCAGAAAAGTTCCTAGGGACCCTTTCCCCACTGGAAGATTTGCTGATTACAGTCTTTCTGTAACTACAGAGGTAAAAGGAAAATGAGAATACTATGTGAAGAAGTATATGAATTAGCATTTCTCTGTGTGTGTCTATGGTAGGGGGGAATCAGAATGAATCTTGAATTTTGAACTAGTTTTTTAGTTAATCATAAATTTTTCCTTTAATATTTAAAGTTATTGTTCACTTGTATAAATAGACATACATTTGAATAATTATTTAAGTAAAATACATACATATACACAGATTTTCAAAGAATGAAAACACAGACAAATGCACTAAAGACAAAATTTATTTAAATTCTGCTGAACTAGTGGACTTTGAATCATCTGGCACTTTAAGACCTTGAATTAGTTCAAATCCAGCCTCAGATGTTTAGTAGATATGTGATCCTGGGCAAGTCACTTAAGTCTGTTTACCTTACTTTTCTCATCTATAAAATGAGCTGGAGAAGGAAATAACAAACCAGTCTAGTGTCTTTGCTAAGTCTGACACAGCTGAAAAATGACTAAACAACAGTAATGATGAAAACTAATATCGATCATAATTAGCATTTATATGATGCTTTAAGGCTTGCCGAACACTTTACAGGGGAGGTAGGTGCTATTATTGTCCATTTTACAGATGAGGAAACTGAGTCAGAAAGCAGTTAAGTAGTTTTTCCAGGTGACACAGCTAGTGACTGTCTGAGGCTGAATTTGAACTCAGGTCTTCTTGATTCTAGGAGCAGTGCTCTTTTTATTGTAGCATCTAGGCTGACTCTGGTACCTGCTGTGACAAAAAATCCTCTAATCAGCCTGATTATTTATCTGTAAACTACTACTAGTTTGGTGAATTGTCATTCATATCTTTTGGGGATGTCATTTTAATAGAATGCCAGATAACTTAGAATTTATTCAAATTATCTGTGAGATGCTTAGGTACAGTTTATTCAAATTAATTGTGAGGTATTTTTGGCTTCATTGAGATCAGGAAGCATCATCCTCTGGTTGGTCCAACAAGATGAGGCCCAGACTTTTAAAAGAGTCCAAGTGAATGTAGAGAGTATATAGCTGGTAGAAAAGGTAACTGATTAAAACCAAGGTTCCCCAGTAATCAGAGGGTTCCTGCCAATCATGAAAAATTGTGACTCTTACATAACTTTTCTTTTTTTAAAGTATCACCTGTATTTTTCATAAATAATTCCTTCTTCTCAGAAAACAGTTCCTTAGAGCAAAGAACAAAAAAAAGGATAAGGTCAGCAGAACTAACTTATTGAATGACTTTCAAAAGAAATCTAAGTGCTATTACTTCTGTCCTGCTACCTCCTCCTCCTCGTTCTTCCTCCTTCTTCTCTTTCTTCTTCCATTGTCATCATCATCAAAGTCATAGTAGACGTTTGTGATTTTAACCTTGTGAGGAACTCCTGGTGGGAAAACTCTCTCCACTGATATATACCCTCAGCCTTAGAGAATTTCCTGGGTCACCAAGAGTTTAGGTTTGCTCAGTATGACAGAGAGAGACAGACAGACAGACAGACAGAGACAGAGACACAGAGAGACAGAGACACAGAGAGAAAGTACATTTATTAAATACTGATTATATGTATGGTATTATGCTTACAATATATTATATGCATGTATTGTGCTAAGCATTGGGGATACAAATATATACAAATCTCAAGGCAAACTCAGGGATGCTACATTGTAATAGAGGAAGACAATACATATAGGTAAGTTGGAAATGGTGGAGGATGGTACCCCTCTGGGGAATACCAGGGCACTGGTAAATGCTAGGACAAGGTAGAAGGTGAGAAGTCTGAGGAATGACACATAGTTAGGGACCTTCTTAATATTATGGACTTGGGGAAAGAGTCACCAATGACAAGATGAGGGCTGCAGGGAAGAGATTTCTCTAAGGAAGGAATGTGACAGAGGAGAGGGAAGAGTCAAAGTCCACAAAATATCAGAGAGGCAAACTTTGAATGCAGGTTTCCCCAAGTCCTAGGTCTGCTTTTAATCCACTCCATCACAATGGCCTTGCACATACTTTCCCAACTATTCACACCATGTTTGCTGCTTTATTTTGAGGTAATGACAACTTTGCCGGTAGTTTCTCTAACTCCACAAGTATGTCCTCCAGTGAATGTTTGGTGGGGAGGTGGGGAAACTACAAATGCTTTGAAGTGGCACCATTTTTCCCCTGCCTATTTGACTAGTGGAAAGAGTGTTGGCTTTGGAGTCAGAGAGCATGGGATTAAATCCTGGTACTTCAGGCAAATCACCCAACCTCCTCTAGGCCTCAGGTATTAGGCTGATTGAATACATGGATTGGGCTATATTAGACGGATAGAAACTGGAACTCTTGAGTGAGGTAACTCCTTCTACCAGTGCAGCGTCTTCTCTGTAATTTTAGGTTCACAGATTTGCCTGGAGAATTGATAGTTTAACTAGCAAAGGGTCAAACAACTAGAATATGTT
Source organism: Bettongia penicillata ogilbyi (assembly GCA_023548195.1). NCBI lineage: Eukaryota > Metazoa > Chordata > Mammalia > Diprotodontia > Potoroidae > Bettongia > Bettongia penicillata. Next base: position 7,478,976 of record JAJHZJ010000055.1, on the reverse strand, counting down.
GAAGGTAAGAAGTCTTCATGACTTCAATGCCAGCCACTTCTATCTACTGTGTCATAATGTTTGTGTGTAAGCATGTGTGCATGTATATATGTATATGTATACATATTATATATACATATCTACATGTATATACACACACATATTATATGCATGTATATTGGATGTGTATCTATGTATATATTATTACACATTATGTATAATATATATTCACATATACACATATATGTATATATTATACATTATATATATTCACATATATACATATATGTATATATTATACATGAGATATATGTATGGGTATATACATACATACATATATGTGTATATATTATATATATATATAATGTACAGTATATATTAGGAGCTAGACTTGTGATTTCATCAGTATAGGGAATTCCTAAGTGAGGAAAGGCTCTCTACTGACATGGATTGGCACACTATGCAACTTTAGTCTCAGAAAATTGTTTAGAGCGTTGAGAGGCTAGGTAAACTACCCAATCACATAGCTGTTACATGTCAGAGGCATGGGTCTATCCACTTCCTGGGTCTTTCCACTCAGTATGTATTAAATATATATGTATTAAAATACTAAATATGTATTTATTTTATTGATTTAATATTTTTTTATTTTTTATTTTATTATTTATCATTGACCAAGATTCACTTGCTATCCCAATCACATAGATGTCAATATTTTTGCCGATCAAATAGATGCATCTTGAATGACCTACAATGTTCTTAAGTTTTGTATTCAATCAGCTGTGTGTGGCATCTCAGAAGTAGGTTCTGTCTTGGGAAAATATACTTTGGGTTTCATGCCAAGACTGAAGCTGTTGAAGATTTATAAAAAAAACAAAACGAAAAACCTAATCTTTGGACTGATACTTTTCCCAGTGTGACCAAAGTGTTCTTTATACCATATATACATGGGTAATAAGTGCTTAAGGACTGATGTGTTCCACCCACCCCCCTTTTCCTATGATGAGAAGCTTTTACAGCTGTGAAAATATGCTGACTCTCTCCATATCTTTTTTCCCCATGCCTGAGTCTTGCTTTCTAGAGCTGAAGTTTCTCATCAAGAATAAAATTGGCCATTGTTGAATTAGTCTGAGTACAATGTGGAGAGGAGCAATAATTCCAGGACCTGGGGTCTTACAGGAAAATGTCCACAACAATTACGTTTAGAAACCCATAGTGTGTTCACCCTTGGCATCCTCTCGTTGGGTTTGAACAAGTAATTGTCCTACATGGGATTCCATTTCTCACTTTCTGGCACAGGGATAGGGGAAGCCAAACTTCAATTCACTTAGAAATAATTACACAGTAGCTCCTGGCAAAGACTCGTCACAATTTTGGAAATGGGCTGTGGATCATCTTACTTGATTAGTACTTATTAGTCAGTGGAACTTTGACTATTTGAGGAATAAAAGGGATCTCTTTCTCCCTTCTTCCACTTAATGTTACCTTTATTTAAGGTAACAATCTATTACTTATTTAGTTATGTGGTTTATAGAGAAGGGAATAAATATTTATATAAAACTTATTATGGGCCAGGATTTCTTTTTTTTTTTTTAACAAATATCTCATTTGATCCTCATAGAAACTATATTATCCCCATTTTACAGTTGATGAAAATGAAGCAAACAGAGCTTAAATGAATTGCCCAGGCTCACGCAGTTAATAAATTTCTGAGGCCTCTTTTGAACTTGGGTCCTCCTAAAACTTGGCCCAGCACTCTATCCATTGTACCACCAAGTGCCTAATGATCTCATTGTTTTTGCTACTAGTCTATCTAAAAGACTGAAAATTATTGGACAGAACAGCAAGTAGACAGCAAAATGGGTGATCTGGTTTCTGTTCTCTTCCTACTTTTGCCTCTAATTTGTCTTTTAATTATGGGCAAAGCATGGCTTCTCTGTGCTTTAGTTTCTCTACCCTAAATATCCCTTAAACTGATCTGCCTTACAGGAGTAGTGGCATATTTTAAAATAATATCCTTCCCCCTTTCTCCCAGATATTGGCATTTGAGTGAAAATACAGAATTTGAGTAAATATAGAATATTAACATAAAATAAGACAGTGTAAGCCTGCAAAAAAACCACACGGCTCATCCCACATTTGTTGTGTCAGCTTAAGGGATGATGAGAGTCTTAATGATAGTTTTTCTCAGTTAAATAGAAAGTTTTAAAGTATGTTATCCAACATTCTATCTCATAGGACCAATAAACCAGTTGTTCCATTAATGAGTAGATTCCAAAGTCCAGGGTTTCTTGGAAAATAGACTGCCTCTATCACTTGTGACATCAGACCTTAGGACTCTTGCATGATTACTCCAGGTAAGCTTAAGTACAGGAACATTCCTAAGGTGAGAATCAGAATTCAGAATAACTGTATCCACTTCACCTCGCTGAATGATAAGTGTTTCTTCTAAGATCCCTAGGGAACTTTCAGGCAATTGGTAGGGGTAGTATGGTAGGAAGAACTCTCAATTTGAGGTCAAGAGCATCTGATTTTTAATCCCACCTTTGTTTGACACTTACTCCTGGTATGACTTTAGGCAATTAGCCATTCAAACTGTTGGATCTCATTTTTCTCCTATATGAAATGATGGGATTGGATTACATGACCTGTGAAATGCCTTCCACTTCTAAAACTGGGGGAAAACATCCTCAGGCAAGAGTCTAAGTGTAGGTCTAGATGAGAAACAGGAAGAATAGGGTCCTCTAAAAGAGACAATCAATATTAGTGGAAAGTTTCAGATCATTGCCAATACATATTCTACCTGAGGATTCAGCTCAGTCACTGGCTTACATAAAGATCAGTGGTGTTGCAATAATTTTCAGAAGAAGGCTCACAGTACAGCCGCTAGAGTTACTTACTATGAAAGTAGAGAAAGCGTGAGACAAAAGTGATTGTCTTTGCACTATAGATCAATGTTTGAAAACTCTGTACTGAGCAGAAGTTAAGCTCATTGGAGAAGGTGCTGTGGTATGGTGGAAAGATCACTAGATTCTGACCCAGAAATTCTGAGTTTGAATCTTGATTGTCACTTATTGTACGTGACTTTGGGCAGGTTATTTCATTTCTCAGTTTCAGGTTCCTGCTCCATGAAATGAGGGGTCTGAAATAGATGACCACTGAAGTCCCTTCCAGTCTAAAGATGAGCATTTCAGAAATGGCATCTGGAACATTCAAGTATGGTCAAACAGGGTCACAACCTGTGCTTTGAAAAAGGTCTCCTCTTATTGGTAAAAGGAGCCTTTGTCAGTTGAGTGATTTGATCATGTTTTCTAGGTGGGTATCCCCTGCCTGATTGCATCATTTTCTTAGCAGTTCTGAGTCTTGTCACCAGTTCTCCAAACTCAAAATAGGTAAAGGAAGAGTGGATTCAGAGTCTTAAGTTACCAGTTCTCCAAACTCAAAATAGATAGAGGGAGAATGGATTCAGCATATCAATTTGGGTCAGGTGGAAAACTAATTATCATGAGGGAACCCTAGGTTCAGCAACAGGAACTGTCTAATCTGATCTTTGTAAAGTCCTAGACAAGGTGGAACAAGATGAAGGAAAGAAAAAAAAGCATTAGGTATGCCCTAGGCTAGAAGTTGTTTTCTCTCTGATTTACCTGTCATACCACTTGGTGATGCTATATTAAAGTTTAAAAAAAAATATGGGCAGGGGACCAGAATTTCCTAAAAGGAAACTCATTCTGGGAGTATAGTTGCCATGAGAAGTGGTTTTTCATCCCTAAATGATGAGTAACCAACTTAAATGAGAATAAATCCAGTATCAGCCCTCCCATCTCTCAGAAATGACTTTACGTGCCTTGAGACTGGGCTTCAGTTTCTTTCTAATCAAATCCTATAAAATCCAGGTTGGATTAGGCCTATAAAGTTCTTTCCAACTGTATATCTGTGAACTCATGATGCAAAATTTTGTGATTTTCATTCCAGAAAAAATGATAATAATATATTACGTATAGGGTTTTTATTTAAGATCTTAGTTTACTAGAAATTCAAATTAATTCAAAACCGACTTTGTGGTAGGTACTTGGGGATACAAATATCACTTCCATGTTGCAGGGGTTAGGGACACAGCCCCACCCTCCGCCCCTGGAAAAATCTGCATAAAATTTTTTGGCTTTCCCTTCATATCACAGAAGAAGTCTGATTCTTTTTTCTTTTTCTTTTATGGAGTGTTTAGAGTATCTTATGGTAAAATCTGGGTTAAGTATTTGGTCATAGGCTATATGTAGGTCAATGTTAAGTAAAAGTACTGTATGAAAAACAACTTTTTCTGTGCTGTCTGCAGGTTCCACAAAACTCTCAGAAAATTTCCACTTAGTTTCTCATGCTGATCCATGATATATCAGAACCTCAGTGGGGAAAGTCGCAATGTGAAAGGGATGGATAACTGTCGTCCCTGTTTTCAAGGACCTTACATTCTGTTGATAGGATAGAGCATGCCCACAGAGAAGTACCACACAATGTAGCACTGGACCGTATACTGTTTTGTTTTCTCATATGTATGGCTTGCCTATTGAAACAGGTTGTAAATTTCCTGAGAGCAATCCTCCCTTGCCTGGGTTGATGCTAAGTTTGAAAGTTCCTAAAAAATTACTTTCATTATTGAAAAGTTTAGTTAGATCCTGTGTTCAATTTGTGGGCATTCATCTTTTAGTTTCAGGTCTGGGGTAACGCAAGTGTGTATGTAAGTTCAGTGATTTATTTGTTATGAACATACTGGGTATTATCCGAGACGTGAAAGGTTATCTTCCAAATTATGTGTTTGAAATGAAGCCAAAGTGGTAGATTTCCTTTGTTGACATGACAAAACAGCACTAAGAAGGCCTTCGGCTTGCTGATTTGTTGTCTGCTAAAAGCAGATATCACTTCAGTGAGGAACCTAAGTGCCACATAAATGTAAGAAATATTATGAAAGTCACATAATGTGTCATCATAGATGCTGAATTGTATGAAATTAAGCCTATTGTGAATGAATGAAATGTTATACTTGAGCATGTGAATTTTTTTCCCATAAGATTAGCCAGATTTTGGTATTCAATTTCTCAAATACATGTGGATACATAGTTTACCTGGAATGATCTAGGTTTGTTAAAATAGATATTTTACATGTGTGTATATATGTACATGCATACATTATATACATACCATATATATGTATGTGGGCATGTACATACATATATATACATGCATACATGCATGTTAAAGTTAAAAAATTAAAGACAGGGCAACTGAATTTCCTAAAAGGAAACTCAATTATCTGGGAGCATAGTTTCCTCCAGCAATGTTTTTGCACCCACAAATGATGAGCTACTAATTTAAATGGAGACAAATGCAATTGTAGTCCCTCCTTAAATGGGTGTGTATATGTATTTATATATATGTATACACATATATATGCACATATATACATGTATATTATATATGTGTGTATATATTCTTCTTCATATGTATACACACACATATATACACAACCTATATGTGTCTTTATTTCTAGACTAGCATTTAATCTGTAAGAGGTAACTTCCTCTACCAATGCAGCAGTTCTACTAATCTACATGTTATTATAGGGATGTGCTAGTGCCAGCTCTAACTAGCTTATGAGAGCCAATTGTTAAATTTTTAGTGTGAGCATGTATATCTCAGAAATCGGCAAATGTTGCTCATGGAGACGTGATCTATTCTTTTCTTGATTGTCTCTAAATTTAAGAAGATAATGGAGAAAATGGGGAATTGGATTAAAGAACTTCCAAGGTCCTTCCCAGATCTAAATCTTAGTGTGTCAGCCTTTGAATTCTGAAGAAACTTTGGCCCTTGAACAAACAGGGAGTTGAGAAAGAGTAAGGAATATGAGCCTAACTATTGGACTTTTGTCCAGTATTATCCTATAAAGAAATAATTCAGTACATTTAAAACTGTGTCATGATCACTCTGCCCCCCATGGAGAGCTGATAGTTAAACATTTACCAGCACACCTCTGATGTATATAAAATACCTATGTTATTACAAAAAGCTTCCTTCTTTCTTTCCTTCCTTCCTTTGTCCCTCCCTCCCTCCTCTCTTCCTTCTTTCCTTCCCTCTTTCCTTCTACCTCCCTCCTTTATTCTTTCCTTCTCTCTTTCCTTTTTTTCTCCCTCACTCCCTTCCTTCCTTTCTCCCTTCCTTCTTCCTTCCATTCCTCCTGTCCTCCCTCCTTTCTTTCTTTCTTTCCTTCCTCTAAATATGTTCATGATAAATAAATACCTACCTATGCAATGTTGGGTGCTTTATATTTATGATTTATTTCTTCACCATATGCTCTATTAGAAAGCTACAGTAACTGAGACATTGCCTGACTTTCAGAAGATCTCACAGCTAGCAAGTAGCAGAGGAAGCAAACTATACATCTATACTATCTGAGACATTAACATCTTGCTAATTTTAGAATCTTGTGGAATATCCATATATAAACGGATGTGGAGAGAGATGATATGGATATGTAGAGACATGAGACATATAGAAATAAAGATCTATTCTGGACCTGTTATTGATTTTATGACTGTAGGCAACTCCCAATAAAGAAACACTTTCTACCAATACATGACATTGATTTGAAGTCTAAGAGAGTTCTGTGAGGCACTAAGAGGTTAAGTGACTTGACTTAGGGTTACATAGTTTTAGGTAGAACCTGAATTGAGGCATCATTAAGGCTGACTATCCTGGAGGCTGACTATTCACTATTCTTAGATAGATAGAGATAATTGAATTTGTGGAAAGGACAGGACTTGGAGTCAGGAGATAAATTCAGTTCCTTGCTCTCTCACCTTAGTTATAGGACTCTGGACAACTCACTATGCCTCAGTTTCCTTATGGGGAGTTAAAAAAACTTTAGTGCTTTGTAAAACTTAAAATTCTAAATGAATATTAGCTGTTTTTAGGTTGTGGCAAGATGATGGTCAGCTAGAAATACTAAAGCTTAATTTTTCACCAAGGAATCAAGGTTGCTTCTCCTACGAGGATACTCTTGAGATCACAACCTTCATTTTTGTATTTCTCCTCCAATGATTTATTGCACCATTCCTTCTGCTGTACTGCCAAACCAGTCAGCTGTTTTGATTGTACAAACTCTATTATTACAGAGAAAACTCTTGGAGAACAGACTATGTAAGGAATAGCATAAGTAAATTATAGATAATCACTTTCTCAGTTTAGCAGGTAATGTGAATTCACATAGATTACAGTTTACAGTAATTTCCAGTTCCCTTTCCTAACTTGCCAAACTAGCTCCATAAAAAGCCAGAGTTGCTTATTTCAGCTTCCTTGGTTCCTAGGAAATAAACGTCCTTCCTCTCTAGCCCCAGGCACCCCCTCAGCACCAGGTCAAGTCTGTCCTCATTTCAGCTCCCTGAATCTCAGTACTGTACTGGCTTCTGCCCAGAGATTTAACATGAACGAAGTGCTCCTCTTCCTGTTCCTTAGTACAGAACAAAAGTCCAGTACTTAGGCTCATGGACTTATTTACTCTTTCTTAACCTGCAATTTTTTCAAGGGTTCAAGTTTCTTTGGAACTCGAAGGCTCCCAGACTTAGATTTAGAGCTGGAAAGTATCTCAGAAGCCATCCTATTCCCCATTTTTATAAACAAGGAAACTCAGATTCAGAAAGGTTAATTGACTTGTCCATAATAACATAGCTGATTTTTAAATGTCAGAGGTAAGAATACTTACCACCCTGCACACGAAAATATCAACATTACCCTAACTTGGGAAGTCATCTCTCTCTGGCCCTCATCTCCTGGTCTCTTGACTCTCCTAGGTGTACATATTCATGTGAAAACTTAGCCCTTCAACACTCAGGTCATTTTGTTGAGTTCAGCCCTAGTCAGACTGTGGTTTCGTTGTTCCTCTTTTCTCCCTTCCTCTCCTCTTCCTCTCTCCCTCCCTCCTTTCCTTCCTTCCTTCCTCTTTACTTCCCTCCTCCTTCCCTTTTCTTCCCTGCCCTTCCCTTCCTTTCCCTTTCCTCTTCCTTCCTCATTTTCTTCCTTTCTCTAAAAATATACATAATAAAGAAATACTCATTCTTGAAACTCTGAATACTATTTTATATTCAGGATTTGTGTTTTCCCCATATGTCATATTGGAAACCCAAGGTAACTGGAAGATTTCTTGACCTTCAGAAGATCTCACAGTCCCTGATTCCTGAGCTACTGATGGATCTTTTCTTCTGTACCATACAACTCCTTAATCATTCCTAATATTTTTGCCTTCATATGAAAATAAGCAGATCAGTTAGGGTTTGGTTAGAGATTTATATCTAGATCTTAACAATGAGACAGTTGTTAGACTTTGAATGTTATATCTCAGCTTATCACTTTGACAGTTTATATCTTGACATAATTAGCATGGTATATCAAGGAACTGAATCTGGTATGGGAACTCCTGATGAGAAAACTCATTCTACTAATGTAGGTTCCCTCTACTAGTCTTAGAAAGTTGACTGGGGTGCTGAGAGATTGAAGGATTTACCTGGGGTCACCCAGTCACCATGTATCAGAGGGAGACCTTGATCCCAGCTATTCCCAATTCCGAGGTCAACCCTCTATCCACTACACCACACTTTTTCTATAACAGACGCTATGAAAAATGACTTTCTATAAATGTAACTAATAGTATCACCAGTTACTTAAAATAGGATAACAAAAATAGAAAAAAAAATTGGAAAAGAAAATTCTAGTAACACTCCAAGCTTTTAATTGAAACTCTGGGCTTCTTAAGGAACATTTTTCTTTCATTTATGCAGATATTTATGTACCTTATATTAAAGTAGAAGCCTTCCATTTGTAGGCAATTTGCTCTTTAAAAGCTTTTCTATAAGCAGAATAAAAGAAGTAAAAAAATGAAAAAGTTCCTAGGAATTATATATAATCTGTATAATTGTGTCATGAACTTGTCTAATCATGAGTTTTGAATGACTGTCTGTGCATCACTAACTTGTAACAGATTTTAACTAATTATTAACCCAACTGGATGGCTTTGCTTTAGTGTTATCATAAAGGGCTTTGAAATGTGACAGCATGACAGTGTTCCATAAAATTTATTGCTTGAATCCTGCTATATCTGGTATTCTTTTTATATACTGACTTTTGCCTTTATGTTAGAGCTGGGTGTCCTCATTACCAGGAAAGAGGAAGAGTATTCTAAAATTTTATTAATTAGTATTTGAGATAAAATAGAGTGAAAATGTGCACTTGAACTCTGCTTATATTCAGTAACATCCAGATACATATCTACTAAAGGGAATCATGGCAATGTGGGTGGAAATTGACCTTGAAACCAGGAAAACCTTGGTTCTAGTCCTACTTTGGACTCCTAATATCTTTGTGACCCTGGGTGAAGCACTTAAACTCTTAGTGCCTTAGGCAATTCTAAGACTATAAATTGAAGAGAAGGTATGGAATTCCATTGGTACAGGGAGTTTTCTTGTTTGGGAGCTCCTGATACCATTGAAGTCATCGGTCCAGTCGCTAACTCCTAAAAAAGACAGAGAAAGACTTTCCTTGTAACAGGATCAGAGATTTGGAGCGCTGTGTGATCTTGTTATTTAGTTTTTAGCCCTGTCTGACTCTTCATGACCCTATTTGGGGTTTTGTAGGCAAAGATACTGGAGTGGTTTGCCATTTCCTTCTCCAGCTCATTTTACAGATGAAGAAACTGAGGCAACTTGCTCAGGGTCACACAGCTAGTATGTGTCTGAGGCAGGATTTGAACTCAGGTCTTCCTCATTCTAGGTCTGGCTTTTTATCCAGTGTTATTTTTCAAATAAGGTAACTGTGCCTAGAATGTGACTTGCTGGGCAGCTAAGTGGTAGAGCGGATAGAGTACGAGTTGCAGAGTCTACATGTTGTCCTTGTTATCCATCATCATCATCATCATTATCATCATCATTAGGCAACAAGTAGCAGTCAGGATATAAACCTAGGTCACCTGTCGCCAAAGCCATGGGTTTTTCCATGACACCATGCTGTCAATACTGGTGTGTACAATATAACATTACGAAGGTTTTCATAGTAAAAGAAATATTTCAGTAAATCTTGGCTATCTCTAGTTATATGGCTTTCTGTTCATTATTTCTGGCCCAGAAGGATGCACGAATTTGCCTAGAAACAAATTTCAAATTCTTTAGGTTCTATATATTTCTTTGGGGGATATTTTGCAGAATGAATTCTCTTTCCCTCTTATCTTCCTCCTCCATCTTTCCCTCCTACGTTCTCTCCTTCTCTCCTTTTCTCTCTCCCTCTCCCTCTTCTTCTCCCTCTCTCCCTCCCTCCCTTTCCCTCTCCCTCTCCCTCTCCTTATCCCTCTCCTTTTCTTCCCCCCTCTCTTTTCCCCTTCCCCTTATCCCTTCCTCTCTATTCCCCATCTCCCTTCCCTTCTCTCTGTTCCTTTCCTTCCCTCCATCCTTTCCCTCTTTCTCCTCTTCTCCCCTCCCTCTCCCTCTCTTCTATCTCCTCTTTCCCATCTTCCTCTCTTCTACCCTCCCCTCTCCCCCTTTCTCTCTCCTCCTTCTTCCTTTCCCTTTCCCCTTTGTGTGAATTTTAAGAGAGAAACACAATTCCAGAACAGGTTTCTTCCCCATCTATGTTTCTGCTTCTGACTGAACCTGACTTCTATCTGTCCTTCATGAAACTGGTTTGTTAAGGTCAAGGACACAGTACAAAGTCTGAGAGGAGGGTCACAATTCCGCCACAGGAGCAGTTCATGTGGATAAAGTAAATCATCACTCTAGTGGCTAAAGCATGAATATCTCTATCACCCTGAACAACTGAACTCTTTCCTGAGGGGGGCCATATCGAAGTGGGGGCTGGGAATGGAGTGATGTTAGGAAGATCAGAGATTAATCAACTCTTAACAGTTAAATGAGCACGTTACAATAACTATATTCTTACCCATCAGGACAGCATTTAGCTCCAGTCAGTTGGTTAAGCACTGAATTCCTAGTTTATCACCAGCAGTATTAAGTGTTTCATTGAAACAGTTTGATTGGCCTGTAAATCCTGGCATCAATCATACTAAGCATTGGAAGTTTCCTTTATTCTTTTGCAGATCTCATACTGGAGCTAAAATAATAGAATACTGACATATCAGCATATCCAACTCAGTCACTGTAAGAATTCAAATTAACATGATCTATTTTAAATAGGAGTAAATGCTGGATCCTTTCCCTGCCACCCCCCACCTCTCCACCCTAGGGGCCTTATCATTTCACTTTATTAAAGCTTAAAACCTATTTCACAGCCAGGCTATTCAACATTGGCATGATTGAAATAACAGGGAAGAAACCTTGTGAAGCCCAGTTCTTTTACAAAATGATCATCTATCTGAGAGATGCACATGCACGCCAATCCAGCAAGGCTGAGTGTTTGGAATATTAATTCATGGCATCTTAATACAATGCATACATTATACTTCAGGACTGCAGGAACCTTTAGAAAAAGTCCCTAATGCATGAAGTATGCTTTCTTTTTTCTTTATTTGTCAGAATAATATCCTATTATTGTTGACATAGATTTTTGCAGAGGAGGGGGCGATAGAGACTGGACCTGGACCATTGTTATTGGGAGCTCCTAAGCGAGGCATCTGCCTCTCCCAATACAAGGCGGTACCTCCCCTTTAACTAATAATCTCAAAGAGGTGCTTAGATCACTGAGAAGTTAAGGTATTTGCCGAAGGTAACACAGCTAGCATGTGTCAGAGGTGG